>OV725080.1:151301135-152651755 GCA_928085145.1 Nezara viridula | reverse complement strand
ATGCTTAAGTAGCAATAGAAATGGTTGAATAAAACTATGAAAGAATTTGCTAACCTGTCACCAAATAGTACACATGTTTTCAGCAAAAATGTTTACAATAAATTATTGGAAAGCCTTTATTTTTTATATTAACATAGCCAGAAATATATTATAATGAAATAATTGTTCAAATACACTTTATATTTTTAAAACATGTTAAAAATAATGATTTTTCATGTTAAGTGATTATGAAACGTGTTTTCCACCCAGATCTCTTTTTTTTTGATAAATCGAAGCATTGCTTCTATAAACTTTTTTGTAGCTATTAAGTTGAAACCTAAAGCTTTCACCCCTCAAAATATTTCACTCTCGTTGCGGTACACCCTATATATTACTTCATTGGACAACAAACCGCTCGACAATTTCTACTACTAGACAAACACTCTCAACATCCAATTATTTACAAAATACTCCTATATATGATTATAATAAGGCCTATTTGGACTTAAGAAGAGCTTTGGGGCTCCACTTAACCTACAAATTCCTCTCACATCCAATCCTTCGTAAAATCCTCAATGCTCCTTACTTTGTCATTACTAGCGGATCCAGGATTTAATTTTGGAGAGGCTTCAACCCGAAAGTCAAAAGAATATAACGATAATTAATTTAAAAAAATTAATTACATATTTGAAATGGTGCTTAAGTGGTTCTTGAAGTCCTCTTAAATTACACGAACAAGAATACTCTAGGAGACAGTTTTTAAAAAAATTTTCCGTAAAACATGGTTATTTTTTACCATCTTTTTGGAGGATTTTAGCCCGAAAAACTCTCTCCCCCCTAGATCCGCCTGTGTTTGTCACTAATAAAATTTTAGATAACTACGTTAATGTTCCAAATGTTTTATCCGATTTAGCTCAATTCAGATCAATTTTTTTTTTTTTTAACTTTTATTATGATATTTACAACTGTATTAGTATAAATACATCAAGTAAATTTGTACAGAGAAATATTATTACATGAAACACGCTTGTTGAGAAACTACCCACTGGTAGCACTCTGATAATTTGTCTACATGAGAAGATCACGAGGCCATCTTCTTTTCAGACGCCTCGGAGGGTTATCAGGAATCGAAGAGGAAGCAAGGTTAGAAACAAGAGAATTCGGATGGTTATGAAGTTTATTATGGAAGGATAGGTATTTGGATTTGGCCAAATCGGAAACATATGGTACATTGAGGTCTTTATGGATTATTTTATTAGTGACAAAGATCAATCTTTTAATAATAAACTTCTGAACCATCCGAACCCTCTCGTTCCTAACCTCTTCGATTCTCGATAACCCTTCGATGCGTCTGAGAAAAAGATGGCCTCGGTACCTTCTAATGTAATAGTAACTATTATAATACTATTGTGCTACCAATAGATGATTTCTCTTCATGTTGCATATGTTTTGTTACCAATTCCAAATTTACTAGTTGCATTTTTGATGTAGAGTTCTAAATTTCAATAAATATGTTTATTAAAAAAAAAAATTCAATGCTGTACATTACCGATATTAATAAATTTGCGGGGTTACCGGCTAGCCAGTCCGTAGAGAGCTTGTTTTGATGTAGGTGTATTTTTAACACAATTACATAATAAGCTTATCTCCTAACTGATTGATATCGCCATTAATCTCTCTAGTGTTACTTCAATAGCATACTCTCTGTATCTCTTCAAATGTAATAACAAAAAAGAAATTGAATTTGTTGGAATGAAAGGCTAACTATATATATATATATATAATTTATAAAATTTATCTATGTTAATTTTTTTTAATATCTATTACAACAATTCATTGTCAATCCTCTTACTCTTCTTTTAAGAATTAAAAATTATCACGATTGTAAAAAAAAATTTAATCCGACTTTTCAACGGAAATATGTGCCTCAAAGTCGCCTGAGTCCAAAGACCTGTGTAGCAATATGATCTTTGTGTATATATATATATATATATATATTACACACACACACACACACATATATATATATCTTTGTGTATGTATGTATTACAATTCCTATTTAAGGCTTTTTCGAGGTACGAAAAAATCTGATTTTTTTTTTCTGTGGGCAATATATACCTCTATTGCATCTATGTTAATTCAATCTATCAATATGTTTTTTGGCTTTCCATATAGTCTTTTTGGGTCATTCATTGTTGTACAGAGCATAAGCGCAAACTTTCGATTTTGATTGGGGTAGGGAGAGCGACGGACCAAAAAAAAAAGAAAAGAAAAAAATAATTATTGTGAAACGAACCAGTAATATTTAAAATTCATTTGTTCATATTTTTGTAAAGTTGTATGGATTTTACTTTATTTTTTTTATTTTTTTTTTAATATATAACGTATCTGTTTAGATTAAACACAGGTGAGAGGGATGACTTCATAACATAGGTACATTTCTAGATCCATTTCAGCTAATAAATAAATAAATTATGAAAAAAAATGAAAAATAACTCTTATTTCTTAGTGTGTACACTCTCAAATAAAAATAAAATATATATTATTATCTTTGTATAAAAATGATAATTTAAATAAACGTAACATGGAGGTATTAATAAATTAGTTACTAGGGTCTTCTCTCGCCAGCTAGTGGACTTTTCTTAATCGATTTTAGTTTTCACATTTTATTCATTCATGTAGCTTATTTATTATATATATAAATTTTTTTTAACTCGAATTTTAGTGAGGGGACGATATTTTCGCCCCCTGAACATTTTATTGGAGGGAGGCGATCTCACAACCTTTTCATTCACGTTTATTTCCATATTTTATTATCATTCCTTCACTACTATGTTAATGTAATGCTATGTTAATTATTCTCCCTGACTTACTATTATATTATTATCTATAAAGTGGCAAAGATGTTACATAGATGTGATTTATATATAGAAGGGTGGATTAGCCAACCGGCTGTGGAGAAATGAGACGGGAGAAGTTCTTGCCTTTATCATTGACACTCATCAAATGAGTAAACAAAGTTTGTACATATTTTCATCCTCCGCCATCTAATAATAGCTTGTAAACACCTCCACGTTTTCCATCGTTGCATTACGTTTCTTTTCTATCGGAATTTTCTTACAAATCAATTTTTTTTTTTTTTTAGTAAAATAATATTATAGTAAATATAAACACATAGAGTATAGATAGTTTTCATATATAGCATTAAAATAAAAATGCCGCTTTCTTTAATTTTTTCAATTAACCATAAGAAAAAATAGTTCGTCGTAAAGATCCCTTTTTATCGAATTATTAACATTCGCCTGAAACTTCGTAAATAGTTTCATTATC
Source organism: Nezara viridula (assembly GCA_928085145.1). Classification (NCBI taxonomy): domain Eukaryota; kingdom Metazoa; phylum Arthropoda; class Insecta; order Hemiptera; family Pentatomidae; genus Nezara; species Nezara viridula. The sequence continues at coordinate 152,648,446 of OV725080.1, read as the reverse complement.
TAGTAGCGTAAGTAAGAATATAATTAGATAAGAATGTGGATATGACTAAATATCACAAACGACTTGAAAAAAAAATTAAGAGAAAAAATCTTTAGGCACGTTTTTTGCACTTTTTTGTGGAGAGTAAATATTCGATTGAGCTGTCAGATCTCCGATGTGTAACGCTCGGATAAAGTTGGCTAGAGTCGCTTAATTGAATATGATTTAAACTATCTCAAAAACTAAATATCAAACATGGATACAGTAAGCAAATGAAATGTTCATCATTTCATCCTCTTTGTAACGAGCAATTATTCGAAATTGTATCTTAACGCGACGCCGTGTAAGAGAAGCGAAAAGGAAAAGGTAGTATCGAAAATCAAATAATGTTTTATAGTCTGTGTTATAGACCCCTTTTTATCGAATTATTAACATCCACCTGAACCTTCATTAATAGCTTTATCTCATCGTAAACCACAACTATTTTATTTACGAAAACTCTTGGAATTATAGAGTTTTCAATGTGGAGGGGAGCAAACTTTATCTATTTAATTTAAATACTAAAAACTCGCAAATACTCATTTCCTTTCTACTTGGACCGTATCATAATTTGATCACAAAATCGACGAAAAAGATGGACTAATAAAAATATTGGGCCGTTTGTCCTGTATAACCTCATTATTTTGAAAATTTGGGGGTGTAGGTCACGCCAAATGGCAAGTTCTTTGTACCTAATTAAATAGACGAAGTTTGCTCCCCTTGAAAACGCCCCACACCAATAAAAATACTCACAATGAAATATAAATTAATGTAGCGTTTATAATTTTTACAATCACTTCTCCTTTGTCTGAAAATACTTATTTCTGCTAAGAGGGTGGTAAGTGAAAGTTGTGTGATGCGCCCACCGCGCCAGATTTTGTATTAAATTATTAACATCCGCCTAAAGCTTCTTGAATGAATGATCTAATCATAGCCAACAATTTTTTTCATCAAAGAAAATTCTCTGAATTGAGTGTTTACTCAATTAATTAATTATGATGTAGAGATGGTTGACCGTTTATATAATATTGGAAGGAGTTGATCGGGGGGTTTGGTCAAATTAATACTAAATTAAACAAGTAGAATTATTTAATTTTTGCCGACGTTTCGACCCACTTTGCAGGTCTACTAAATTTTTAATTTAGTATTAATTTGACCCCCCCCCCCTCCCGATCAACTCCTTCTCATAATAAATTAATTAATGTAAGGTACTAAAAATTTGAAAATACTTATTTTCTTTGGGCGTGGAGGTCACATGTAACTGCCCAATGTTTTTGTAGGCCACCTTTGTCCTCGATTTTTCGATGAGATTGTCGTACGATTCAAGTGGAAAGCAAATGGGTGTTGAGGAGTTTTTAGCACTTGATTAATGAGAACAATTTTACTGATATCCAAATTGAAAACACCCCGATTCTCAGAAATTTAGTAAATAAAAAAATTGTAGATTACGATAAGATAGAAGAGTTTAAAGTTTTAGATGAATTTTAATAATTTGATAAAAAGGAATCAGTAACGCGGACTAGTAGTATGCAGTTAAAAAAAAAAAAAAAACTTCGAGAAATAATATGTAAAAATAATTATTAAAATATAATTAACAAATTTTTCGATGGAATACAATTTAAAATTAATCGAGAAAATCCAATTTAATAATATTTAAAAAGTCATGTTTAATTCACACGCACCTTTTCAAACTTTTAAAAGATTATTTATTTCTCAGAAGCCTCTTCGATAAAATTTCGAGTCTCTTATGCAACTGGTATTTTCCCAGAGCTTTTGGCTTTTTATCATGGATTAATTAAGTGGAACAATTGATATAAGAAATGTGTACTCCATTTGAAGCCTATGATTATAAAATCGTAGCAAACAATATCGTGTTCGATCGGATATTTTATTTTCATTAAGAATTTCTAATTTTTTGTTGTTTTGACCTTAACTGACTACATAACGATACAACTTAAAATTGCCTGATAATGATATTTATTACGAAATATTTTAACTATACTTTACAGATATAAATATTGACTTTTATGAGGACAGAGAATGCAAACCTATATTTGTAGCAATCGTAGTTTAGGGTTCTAGTCCGTGGTACAGTCCTTTTTATCGAATTATTAACATCCACCTGAAACTTCGTAAATAGTTTCATCTCATCGTAACCTACAACTATTAGGGCGTTTTAAATCTGTATGGGGGCAAACTTTGTCTATTTAATTAGGATTCCCATTCTGGTTTCTGTGATTTTTTTTTTTCATCAAATCAATTAACCATACTAAAACATAGTACGTGATACAGATTCCTTTTTTTCAAATTATTAACATCTGCCAGAAACTTTGTTAATAGTTTCATCTCATCGTAACCTTCAACTATTTTATTTATGAAATCTCGAAAGATTCTCGGAATTGGGGCGTTTTCAATAAAATACAGATATAAATATTGACTTTTATGAGGAGAGAGACTGCAAACTTATATTTGTAGCAATCTTAGTTTAGGGTTCTAGTCCATGGTCCAGAGTTCTTTTTATCGAATTTTTAAAATCCACCTGAAATTTCATAAATAGTTTCATCTCATCGTAACCTACAACTATTAGAGCATTTTCAATCTGGATGGGGGCAAACTTTGTCTATTTAATTAGGTACTAAAAACTCGTGAATACCCATTTGCTTTCTTCTTTGAAGGTAAGATAATTTGATCACAAAATCGGGAAGTATGGTGTCCTTCAGAAATATTGAGCCGTTTGGCGTGACTTACATTCCAAATTGTCAAAATAACGTGGTTATATAGGACAAATATTTTAGTTGGATTTTTCATCGATTTTGTGATCAAATTATGTTTGTGATCAAAGTAAAAAATAAATGGTTATATACGAGTTTTTAGTATTTAAATTAAATAGACAAAGTATGCCCCCTTCCAGATTGAAAACATCCTTCCAAGAGTTTTCGTAAATAAAATAGTTGTAGGTTGCGGTGAGATGAAACTATGTACGAAGTTTCAGGCGGATGTTAATAATTCGATAAAAAGGGATCTGTACTTCGGCCTATTCAGTTCAGCGATACTCTCCGTACATAATCATTCAATCAATCAAGGTACATCTTCAGTACATCATGATTTTAATCAAGTTCAAAACTTGATTAAAATGAAGAGAATAACGATTAGGGAGTTAATGCTGAAATGCTAATGGCTTGTAACATTAGCTGATTATGGATTTAATTTTTAGCGGAGAGGGGGCTAATATTTTTGTTTTAATAACCTTACAGGAATTATGGATTTGATTTTGGTACTTGACACGTGCTTATATTTAGTAGCTGAAATACAGGGATTATATTTTTAAAAGAGAACTACGGTAATTTTAAAAAGTATACAGTTATAATTTTAACAAGTTGAACTAAGGTCAGTTCGTTTTTTCATAAAATCAAGGATACTTCGCAACATTTTTTTTATAAACACCCAACTAGACTTAAGTAACCACAACTTTAGAACAACTTGTTTGATGAGCTTTAAGGCTATATTAATTAAGTTCAATTTATATTTACTCTAATTGAGCTAAAATATTATTAATACGGTAAAATTAGGAATCGACCCAAATATTTTTATTTATATTTTTCAATAAGGGATGAATCTCAACTTACTCTGTAATAAATCTCAACTTAATTAATATAGGCTTAAAGCTCCTCAAACAAAGAAGTTGTTCTAAAAGTGTGTTATCTTAAGTCCAGTTAGTTTATAGTAAGAAATTAATGTCAATTTAAACTTGATATGAATATCACGAAATTTCCATTGGTTTATAACGTTATAATTCTAATGGCAGTGACTTTTTATGACCATTAAAACAAAGATACGTAAATGTTAAAAAATGAATTAAATTTCAAAATGGTATCGTCTATTATGAACCACATAGATTTCGTCGTTTGCTTAACTGGCTAGCAGAAGATCTCTAGGCCACTGTCTTTTTAGTCGTCGTTGAGGCTCACCAGGTAACAGGGAGGAAGATAGAGATAGAACGAGTGGATTTGGATGATTGAGAGTAGAAGAATGAAATGTTGTGTACTTGTTGTGTATGTAGGATTTTACTTTTGGTATGTTCATGTCTGTGTGTATGGTGTGATTTGAAATAAACCAAGGAGCATTGACGATTTTACGAAGTATTTTGGATTGTGTGGTTTGAATTTTGTTTATGTGTGTGTGTTTTGCGGAACCCCAAAGTTCTGCTCCGTATGTCCAAATAGGTCTTAGTATGGTGGTGTAGATTAGTCGCTTGTTTAGTAAGTTGAGTGGAGATCTGTAGTCCAAAAGATGTGACAGTTGTTTGTATCGTCTGGTCAGTTCTTGTTTTTTTAATTTAGTGTGAATGTTCCAGGTGAGTTTTTTGTCCAAGTATAGTCCGAGATACCGTACATGTGTTTTTGAGGGAACTGGCTTATTGTCTATTGTCACAGCAGGACACGAGATCTTCCTCAGGGAGAAGCTAACATGAGTTGACTTGCTGGGATTGATTTTAATTCTCCATTTGTGAAACCATTTTTCAAGGTCGTGGAGGTGATTTTGAAGGGCTATTGAAGCGATAGTGGAATTTTTGTTTAAAGTAGAAATACAATAAATGTAACCTTATAAATATCTTCATAACCATTGATTTTATGAACTAAATGTATCGGATCATTTTTATAGATATTTTAAAGAACTTCGACATTGACTGCTACTTATGCTGACGACACAGCGGTTCTCACAAAACATCATGACCCCACACAAGCCTCACTGACTTTACATCATTTAGATGAATTACAAGACTGGTGAAAATCATGGAAAATTCGGCTAAACCAATATAAATCGAAACACATTACATTTACACTTCGAAGAAATAGCTGCCCTCCAATTTTTATCGTAACCAACCAAATTCCTCTCACGAACACTACCTTGGTCTTATCTTTTACAGAAGGATGAAACATGTTAAAATGAAACGAAAGACCCTCAATAGACGATTCGAAATACTTTTATTCATTTTTTCCAAATCTTCTAAACTAGAACTGAGGCAGAAACTAAAAACACACCTATACTTACTTAAACCGATATGGACTTACTCCTCACTGATATACAGTATAGCTAAAACGACACACTTTCCAATAAAAAATATTACGACTTATAACTAAAGCACCTTGGTACGTGACAAACAAAACATTGCATACCCACATCCTCCTGTCTGCAGTTGACCAACACATAAGAACTCTTTACAAACGATTTCACAATAATTTACTCGGACATACTAACATATTAATCAGAGATATGGCTTCAGCTGACATTCCCATCAATACGAGGAGGAGATCAAAAAGGCACTGGATGAGAGACCTTCCTTGACAAACCATGTTCTGGGTATCCTTGTGTATGCCTGACATGTCAGTTTCATTACTTTAATCAGATCCTCTGCTGATTTTCAAGATTTCCCGATATGTGTAGCTTAATATTCAAAGATACAAAAAAGAGTACTTTAATATTTTAATAGACAATCATTGCAATAAACCGCATAGTTTTTTAGATATTCTCAAAAAACTAAAAAAATACCATTTTTCTATCTTTGGTCCCCTCTCCCATCAAAACCCGACACGGGATTCTTGGGGACTTTTTACCAGTTATTATGAAGAGATTAATAAACAATTTCTGACAAGTTTCATCTTTATTTTTTTAATGTTCGGATCAATCCCTAATTTTACTGGTCTAATATGGAAGGTAATGCATTTAAGGTTCAACAGGCTTGATGAATCACTTATTATGTGTGTTGAATAGACTATCTTTATTATATTATAGTGTACATAATGATTAAAACATTTTAATAAAGTCAGTTATACGTGGAACGCTTAGGAAGAAAGATAGCTATTCGAAGTAAGATTTATCATTGCGGTATACCAGTATTCTAAAATTCATCACGCCAGGGTCTTTCATACAAAAGCAATCCAGAAATATATATTTTTGCGTTACGCCTCCGGAATTATGTTTTCGAAAACAGAACCAACCGCGTGGGGAGGAATTATTGCCGCGAAAGGAGGATAGGGTCGTTGTTTCCCTAGATCGGGCTGACCTCCCCGAAATGTGTCCTGTAATATGTGTCATCCCTGACCTGTTTCGAACCCACGCCGACAGGCGCACATGTGCAGATACCACGCGGCCAACTTTTTTTCCTTCCCTGCCTCCCTGAGGACACCAACACGTGTAGCCACAAATCAACTCCTCCGGATAAGTTAACACCTAGTCTGTGTTAGCAGCTAGTTTGTCCCTTCGTCGTACGGGATATCTAATTGGTCAAAGTATCGGCTTTCCTATTGGCTGGGTCCTTAACCAATTATATTTGTTGTCATAATTAATAATAATTGACTAGGGTAAGATAATTAATTACGTCTAATTTTACAGTTACAAAAAAAAGGTACAGATTTTTTAGATGAAATGTTCATTTAATCCATCCAATTTTTAAGTAACAGTTCTTTATGTACAAAGGGTGTCTCAGCTCTTAATAGTTAGTGTTGCCTGAAATTTGGTCTTCGTCTTGCACATTGCAAGACCAAGACCAGAACTGGTAAAAAAAATCGATTATTTTAATACAAATTAATACAAAATAGTTACTAATACTTGACAATCTTAGTCACTATATGTTAATAATTGGTATAACCAATATACTTTTGCATTTAACTCTTCTAATTTTTCATTCGGCTGACTCTAATCAGGTTTCTCCTATCTAAAAAAATACAGTAATATCTCTATAGTAAAAAGCTAATAGGTAACTGCAAGACTCTCGCGCAAGACCAAGACCATGCCTAAGACTGAGTTTGCAAGACCAAGACTCGTCCTGGTCTCGCATTTGAGCAACACTATTAATAGCCAATCTCTGGTGGGTGGTAAAGACCAATTTTGTATTTTTAACATAACCCCATCTCAAAATTTGAGGTTTCACGTTTCAAGACGCGTAGAATTCGAAAAACTGAATTAGAAATTTTTTTGTCCGTCCGCCGCCCGCGCATTTTCTCCGAAACTACTGGACCGATTTTTTTTCAAATTTTAATATAAAATCAGAGGTCACCCGAGGATGATCCTCCTTCATCGACATTACTCTCGGCCTTTAACTTTCAAAATGCCTGCCAACAAATCTTCGTTACTATAGACTGTAGCGCCTAAACGAATGTACCGATTTCAATAAAACTTGGCTAAAGTCTTCTTCTCGATGCCCTTTAAATTTATCTATATAACATACTTCAACGAAAAGAAGCTGGAAAAAAAGTTACGAGGGATGGTAAAATTAAATTCCGAATAACTCGAAAAGTTTTTACTTTTTTGTTGATATTGTAAATAGTTTTTTTAAAGTTCACGAAATTTCCTAAAAAACAAAAAAAAAATTATTAAATCGGACAATCAGGAGCAAAGATATGATTTCCGGTTTTTTTTATATGTTCTACTCCAAATGTTGTATCCGTGGATTGGTTTTTAAATTTTGAATATGTTACTGAACTAATGCTATTTTTTTTTTTTTAGCGTATTACTAATGATTAAAAAAAAAGTTTAATCCAATAATTGGAATCACCTTTTGTTTTTTTTCTTTGTAACTCGGAAGGTAATGTTACTTTAGATGTATAATTGTTTAGAGATAATAAACCATTGTTAAATAATTTTCAGGGTTTTTTACAGGTGGTCAAGATTTTTATTGAATAAGAAGGAATTGTTCAAGATAATTAAATTCTAAGAACACCATAGTAAAGTAGACAAAATTGTATTTGAGAAAACAGTGATTAAATTTACTAAGATCTCATGAGATTTTCAGGAAGTCTAATATGGCCACTGTACAGCTACAGTTAGAGTATCCATTACCCGAGCGGCATATCTCTGTAATCTCGATTTGCGAAATAATTCTGCATAATGGTAAACTTTGCACTTTCAGACCTCCTGAAAATACCTTTTATCATTGGCCTTTGCACATTTAATAAGTGTTTTCTCGAAGATAATTTTGTCTAATTTGCGATAGTGTACGTAAAATTAATTATCTTGAACAGTTTAAGAACAATTCCTTCTTATTAAATAAAAAAGTGAACACCTTTAAGAAAACACAAAATTGTTCTTAAGAAAGAAATAGTTCAAGATGGGCAGAGATGGAATAGGCTTGTTAAATCTACGAGGTCTGAAAAAAAATAATTATTTCACAATGGTTTATTATTTCACAACAATTATACATCTAAAGTAACATTACCTTTCTAGTGACAAATTAAAAGAAATAAAGAGTTAATTCCAATTATTTGCCTAAACATTTTTTTTCATCAGTAACAATTTGCTAAAAAATAGCATTACTTCAGTAACACATTAAAAAATCAAAATCCTAAACAAAGGACTTGCAGTAGAACATAAAAAACATGTTGAGATCATATCTTTGCTCCTAATTGTCCGATTTTTACAATTTTTTTTTAAAGGAAAATTTCGCAAACCTTTAAAAAATCACACTTTTCGAGTTAAAAAATTATTCGGAATCTAATTTTGCCATCCCTCGTAACATTTTTTCGAGCTTCTTTTCGTTGAAGTATGTTATATAGATAAATTTAAAAGGCATCAAGAAGAAGACTTTAGCCAAATTTCATTGAAATCGGTACGTTCGTTTAGGCGCTACAGACTATAGTAGGTTTTTCGGCTGCCATTTTGAAAGTTAAAGTCTGATAGTAATACTGATGAAGGAGGATCATCCTCGAGTGACTTCTGATTTTAAATCCAAATTTGAAAGAAAATTGGTACAGTAGTTTCGGAGAAAATGCACGGACGGCGGAAGGCGGACGAACAAAAACATTTGTATTGGTTTTTTGAATTCTACGTACCCTGAAACATAAAACCTCAAATTTTGAGAGGGCATTAAGTTTTTGAATTTTTTGTTCGATTACAATGGTTCATTATTGAAGATAATAAACAAAATAAAAACTTGAATATATGACGTATTTGCTTAGATTAAACAAAGGGGGGGGGAGGAAGACATTAGTACATTTCTAGAACTTTTTCAGTTCAATTAAATAATGTAAAAAAAAAAAATTGAATTCAAACAAAAAACCGGACTAAAGAAATTGAGAAATTCTATCGACCCTAAAATATTGTACTTCCATATCTACTTAAACATCTTGATAGATTGAATATAGAAATTGACATCTATGAATATTTAAACTTGGTGTAGTAGTTGGATGCCTTTCCTTACACATTACGCCTTGTGTATTATTCCTTCTTCTTCATTATCTATATTAATTTTTGTTTGAATATACCATATTGATTATTAAATTGAATATGGCAGAGTTGATCGTTATTTAAAAAATTAATTATCTATCATTAGATTGTGTTTTCATATCTTTTTTTATCAAAATTTCGATTCAATTTCTTTTTTTTATCGATTGTTAGATTCATTAAAAAAAAATCGAACGCATATTTTAATACACGGCTGCATACAAATAAAATTTCTGGAAATTAGAATTGTAACTGAATTAGAACCGAAAGAATTATTTTCACATCGAATATAAATTAAACTTGTGATTCTTTGTAAAAAAAAAGTTTTAATAAACAATAATAGATCGGGTCATAATTAATCTCGATATATACTCCTTCACCTCGATGATAAGTATTTGAAATATAATCGATTTTTTTTTTCGGATAGGGGATAGTAACTGAATTTTTGTCCTAATAGAAAGCGGGCTGTAGTTTGGGTTCCTCTGGATGGGTATATTTAGAAGGCAGTGTTTCACGTCCTAATGCTCCTTATTGGATCCTCAAAGCATTAACCTAAAGTAGGTTTAACTTGTTACTAGCCATCTTTAAAAATATAAAGTAAGTCAAATAATAATATCAATAAACAAAAAAAAAGATCGAAAAAATCTATGTTTTTTTTGGCTGTAAAAAGTTTTTCCTTAGTGGCCCGCGTTAGTAATTTTGTCTTCTGCATGTCTAAACCCATATATGCATGTTTAGAAAATAAAAACTTTTCCTACATTTTCCGCAACGAATTTCCCCTTTTGATCCTCAAGTTACTGGCCTAATATTCTTTAAATCAGCCGCCATTTTTGAAAGCAGCTTCTCTGGAATGGAAGACAAGGTTTATTTTTCTTCATATAAAATTTAAATTCAAACCTTAGCCTGAGATTTAATCGATTTTTTGAACCTGGCTCCAGGGCTAATATATATCTCATTTCGACTGATGTAACCTTTCTCTACGAAATGCTCAATAATTTTTAAGAAATTATTTGAGTGGTACTTTAATTAATAAAACACCTTAACTAAGTTTGGATTGATAACGAAGAAGGTGGATTAACGAGATTCTTGAACATGGCACGAACTGTCCTGAGCCCGTCTAAGTAGGAATGGGTAATAGTCGATAGTTTAATCTATCGATATTTCTAGTGACTATTGATGTTCGTCTCTTCCCCTTGGCCATAAAATGTTTTAAAATTTTATATACTTAAAGAAATAATTTTAATAGTACGCCTTCATACTTCTACTTATTAATTGATGTACGAGATATAGTGATCATATAATAATGTAAAAGTTAAATCTTTGATAATGGAAAATTGTTATTGTAGAATGGAAACGCCACATTAAGAAAATAAATGGATGGAGACGTGAAAGCATGTTTCAAGCTATTCTTATCAATGTATAAAACTGAAATAAAATTAAACAAGAAGAAGGCTTGTTGGTAAAAATTAATTTAATCCCAAATTACTTCCTTACTTCACCTTTTTTATTTATTTTTTCTTTAAAAAATATATTTATAAAATCCACTAGGAGGCTATTACAGTTTTATAATATTTTAAAGTAAGTGCTATTATCAAAATAAAAATAAATTTAGAAAATTAGAATATTGGAAATTAAAAGACATAAGCATTTATCGAATCATTTTTTTTTACTGAATAGTTTAAAAAATATTACCTAAATGTCGTCGATAATTCTTGTTTGAATTCTACAATCAGGGAAATAAATGTAATATATTTTTCAATATAAATGTATTTTCCCGTCAATAATTTTTTTAATTATTTATTTAATAACTTTTATTAGTGCCTTAACATAAATCTTTAAGAATATATCCAATATAAATGTTAAATATTATAAAGTTTATGCAGCATTTTAAAGTAAATAATCAAAGAATACAGCAATCAGGAATAAATCCTCTTTAAGTTTGTTTTGGGAAGTTACTGAATTATCGATACTATCGATAGTTTTCGTCGTTACTATCGAACTATCGACTATCGCCCATCCCTACGTCTAAGCAAATCCTCTTTGGCATGGATCCATCTCCTATCTCCTTGTTACCATTCTCGATTTAAAGCCAGGCATCTTCGGGAATGTTGCTATCAAAGCGATATACACGTTCTAGTGGGTCGTCAAGTCGTGAGTAACACGAGACATCTTTTTCCAGATCGGCTGTAAACTATTTACAATCCAATAAACTGCTTTTTATATTGGTGTTATTTCTATTCGAAATGGATTCATTTTATACTTATACAAATAATTTTAAAAATAACGAATGGAGTGTTCTTTCTTTACATTTGTATTTATTTGTTAAGCAGGCGTACAAAATGTTTACATTATTACAAAGCAGATCCTCTTGCAGAGCTCTTTAATAGTAGTCTGTTGCCTCCCCCCCCCCCCCCTTCATCTTATCGAAACCTAAACTTATTTATTTTTTGAAAATTCTCGGATATGGAGATTGAGAATAAAGGAGAGAAAAACATATAACAATCTAATGAGAGGGTTCTTCTTGATGTATACCAGTATTACTATAAATTTTAAGTTTCGTTACCATGGTGACAGTTGTAACTATTGGTTTGGCAAATAAGCCCTTTAGGTTTTTCTGTTTATTTTTATGTCACTTTGATACACTTCTTATCTGATGAATTAATCCCTAAGGTGGATTGTTTATCCTGTTTGTAATATGTCAACAACTATATCTGTTAACTCTTGTTGAAACTAGCTTAGTATTGTGTTTGCTATTGCACTGTGAATATGGAAGAAAATATCATTCATTATCGGCATATTTTGTTGTATTATTTTAAAAAGGTAAGCGTGCTGCAGAAGCTCATAGAAAAATTTGCAGTGTTTATGGGGATGATGCCTTAACCGAACGCACCTGTCAAAATTGGTTTGCCAAATTTCATTCAGGAAATTTTGACATCAATGATGCTCAACGGTCTGGTCGCCCACATGAAATTGAAACGAGCAATGTTAAGGCCATTGTTGATCAAAATCCCACCCAATCAGTGCGAGAGATTGCTATGGTCCTAAATGTGTCGCACACAAGCATAGAAAACCATTTGCACAAGCTCGGCTATGTTTCCAGGCTTAATGTTTGGGTCCCTCACTCTCTAACGAAGTCAACTTGGCAACACGCATTTCTGTTTGTGATTCACTACGGAAACGGCAACAAAACGACCCATTTTTGAAAAGGTTGGTAACAAGAGATGAAAAATGGATATTTTACGATAATGTAGTCCGTAGAAAATCTTGGGACCTAGTAGTGAGGCTCCTAGAAGAATGTCAAAATCCGGATTGCATCCAAAGAAGATAATGCTTTCCATATGGTGGGATTTCAAGGATGTTATTTTCTATGAGCTATTGCCATCAGAACAAACAATTGATTCAACTCTATACTGCTCACAATTAACAAAATTGGATCAATCAATTAAAAATAAACGCCCAGAACTGGCAAATCGGAAGGGTGTTGTGTTCCACCAAGACAACGCTAGGCCCCACACCTCATTGGTCACTCGCAATAAATTATTGAGCCTTGGATGGGACCTTTTGCCCACCCTCCCTATTCACCAGACCTAGCTCCAAGTGACTACCACTTATTCCGGTCTCTGCAGAACTCCATGAATGGAAAGAAATTCCAAAAGGAAGAGGACATCAAAAACCACTTGGATCAGTTTTTTAACAATAAACTCCAGACATTCTATGAACATGGCATTATGCAGTTAGTGGAAAGATGGAAAAAGTCATATTAAATAATGGTCAATATATTGTAGATTTTTTTTAAATTTTATTTGATTGAGATTTACAACTGTATTACATAGAAAATACAATAAGTAAATGTGACATTGGTAACATGACATGTACAACATGAAGAGAAACTACCCATTGGTAGAACTCAAATTAAAGTTCTATATTAGAAGGTCCCGAGGCCATCTTCTTTTCAGACGCCTCGGAGGGTTATCAGGGATCGAGGAGGAAGCAAGGTTTGAAACGAGAGGATTCAGATGGTTCTGCAGTTTGTTATGGAAGGATAGGTATCTGGATTGGGCCAAATCGGAAACATATGGAACATTAAGATCTTTATGGATGATTTTATTTGTGACAAAGTAAGGAGCGTTGAGGATTTTACGAAGGATTTTGGATTGTAAGGATTGGATACGAGAGGAATTCGATGGTTTAGTGGAGCCCCAAAGCTCAATTCCGTAAGTCCAAATAGGTCTTATTATTGTCATATATATGAGTCGTTTGTAATTGATTGTGAGCTTAGAGCGTTTGTCTAGTAAGTGCTGCAGTAGTCGAAAACGTCGGGCGGTTTCTAGTCGTTTCAGTCTGGTATGGGGGTGTATTGTAGATTAAAATAAATTTTATGCGAAATTTCATAACCCCGTTAAAATGTGTCTCCCCCAATAATAAAAAAAATATGTCCCCCTCAAAAACTTTGATGGCGCAACTTGCGCCATAGAATCCCCTTCTCGCCACCACTCTTTGCAGTTACCTATCAGCTTATTGTTATGGCAATATTACTGTATTTTTCAGAATGGAGAAATCTAACCTTGAATGAAAAATTATAAGAGTTAAACGCAAAACTATATTAATTAAAATTGTCCTGTATAATAACTAATTTGCCTTGATTTTTATTTACAAAAACATTTTTTTTTTGTTTATTCTCTTGGTCTTGATCTTGCAACAATTAGACGGTCTTGGTCTTGGACTTATAAGCAGCTATATTTATTAATGATGACAAGTGATTTGAGTTCCTCGGTATGCAATGATAGCTTCGGTCTTGATGCCTCCTCCATCGAGAGTGTTAAGATGAATAGTGAACTCTAGGGACGTTGCTATTAGACCCTTAGTCGGGATCCTATGTGATATAAATAACTCAAGACCCAGCGCCTATATATATACACATATATATATAAATATATATATACAAAATACGGAGCTAATTGGTGTCCCTTTCCGCTCTTCAACGTGTTTATATATAGGACGGAAGTCTGCCTCCACTTCCGCTCCGTCTCCATCTGTCTTGTTTGTTGTCCGTTAGGGTACGCCCGGGCGGGTGGGCACGGGCCTGGGGGTGTGTTCGCTTCGAGCAATTCGAGTCTCGTGAGAAATCTGCACGAAATTCAAAGAAGACAATGAAAAAAAGTCTACTAAGTAGGGTCAATATAGATTTTACTATTTAATAACTTTATATCCAATAGTAAATTTATTGTGTATTGTTGTATTGTTGTATACAGGAAACAACATCACTGGAAAATGGAGGGATCCAATTCGGAATTATTAATTATTATAAATAAATACCTGTACAATCAATATGATGTACTAAAAACGTTATTACATTATTATAACGTTGTTATGCCGTTTATTAGTACTGAAAGATAGGGCAGAAGACTATAGGCGTCTATGCCAGTGCCGCTTTTCATACAATTAAGTTTATTTCCTAAGTAGCTACTTCAAATATTTTGAAAAGTAATCAGTGTTTTTAAAGAGAAATTTATTCTGTAGATATTTTATTTCTTAGTGTTTTTGTTATTGTTGGCCGTTTATTTATAACAGACGCTTGATTTTCGGCTTTAGTTTGAAAAAAATGAATTTATTGGTGTTTTTTATTGCAAAGGCCAATTATTTTTTAATATTTTTCATGTTTTATTATTTTCCGACTTTAATAAAAGACCTACAATCAAATTCACAATCAAATTCCTCAAACGGACACGGTACTTTACCTTGGACTCACCTTCGACAGAAGGATGACATGGGGCCCACATGTTAAAATGAAACGTATGACACTTAACAAACGACTCAAACTACTTTACTCTCTTTTTGCCAAATCTTCAAAACTAAAACTAAAACAGAAACTGAATACATATACATACTTACTTAAGCCCATATGGACATACTCATCACAAATATACGGCATCGCTAAAAAGACCCACCTACAAAAACTTCAAACGTTCCAATCAAAATTATTGCGACTCATAACAAAAGCACCTTGGTACGTGACTAACAAAACTCTACATACTGACCTCCACTTTCCAACAGTTGACCAACATATAACGACCCTTTATCAACGATTTTACACAAATTTAAATGGACATAATAACAGACTTATAAGAGACATGGCCACAGCTGACATACCTCAGAACATGAGCAGGAGACTAAAAAGGCGTTGGATGAGGGATCTCCTTCCTTAGACAACCTAAGTAATTGGAACAAGTTAGGGAAGAGGTACTGCTGAGTACTTTCCTTCCCCATGCCTGTCATGTCATTATATCATTATCGCCATCACATTTGCTGATTGTCAACTTATTGTTGACAGGCGCAAATACATATTTTATAGACAAAATAAATAAATAAATAAATAAAAGACCAATTATGACGAAATTGAGCCAAATGCTGAATCTCAGTGATTGAAAAACAAACTCGAATCAAAGACGTCAATCCACCATTTAGGCGCCATTTTGAGACAGTCAGGCCACTTTTTCATGGAAATGTTGGATATTTGTGTTAATGAATAGTTACAAACAACACAACTATATAAAATTTATTGAAATTTGCACGGTAGGAGGGTCTGGCCTACTGTGTAATAAATAAGGGGAAAAATACTGTATTTATGAAATATTAACTTATAAATATATACATATACATATAAAATAGAATTAAGAGTACAATATGAATAAAAAAAAAATGGAAGAAGTACGTAAAACGTACATAGAAGTAAAATATAAATATAGAAATAAGAGACCATACATTGCAGAATCAACTTAAAAGTGTAGAGAGGAGAAAAAAAATGAATAATTATAATTATATTCGGTTGTACATATGTAAGAAAATTACATTTAAATATTAGATAATATTGAGACATGGTTAATAAGTAAAATGAACACAAAGTGAAAACGGATGATCATACATTGACGTAGAGTGTAAATATAAATTTAAAATAAAATAAAAGAGAGATCATAACCTCTCATAACTATACCATTTATGAGTACTGAATGATAAGGCATAAGTGTGGCATTAAAAGTAATAAGAAAAACAGTAATTGTTGAAGACCGATTTCATTAAAATAAGTATAAAACAATAATCATTTATTTTTAGCTATTTAGAAAAAAAAAAGTTTAGAAAAATATGTTTTGTTTATAAGCTATATTTAATTGTGTGTATATTTATACTTTAATATCTAATTTCTAAATTTGAGATAAGTCATCTGTAACTATAACAGATGATTAGTTGACAACAAAAAATTATACATGTTTTTTTGCGAATTTTCAAAACCAATTTTGAAAGCTCGATAGTTCGCTTCCAATTGGGTTTGGAAAAACAATGTTATGTACTAAAATGTTAGATAATTTAAAGTAGTTTATGATAGAATATGACCATTTTATATCTATGTCGCTTTAAAAAGGAGGTATTCAGCGTAAATTAAAAAAAGTTCGAAATTTCAACGGTTTTTGGAGCACTGCAATTTTTCCATAATTTTGAGTTTTTTTTTGACAATTCAATACCTCATTGATTATTTTATTCTGTCATATCCAAAGACACTAGAAATAGTGATAGAGTAGCTCATTCACACTGCATGAACAATAAACAAAATTAATAAAATTAAAATAATTGAGCTATTTAAATTTTGTTTCTATGTTACTAAATTATTTATTAAAAAATGGACATTGTGTCCTTTACCTGCGGTGCACAGATATTTATTTATTTATTAATAATAATTATATTTATTTAAAATAATTTATCTGGGCTTGTATCGTTTCCGCTGGTGGTTGATAAAATACATAAAATATTTTTGAATGATAACGATTCCATTCACAAACCGCAGCTGAATGTTTTAATTATTAGATGCAAATGCGCGGATGTTTGCGCTCTCTATTTGCATCCCAATCCATTTCTACCTGTTTAAATTAAATTTCAAATGCAACAGTCGATTGAAATTCATCAGAACGCTCTTTAAATTCTTAGCGAACATTCGTCGTATAAATTCATTATTTTACTATTTACTTTCATATCATATAATCAAGAAAATAAGATTTCTTTTAAGAAAATAAGATTTTTTTTTGCTTACTTAAAGCTTTCAAAAATCTGAGAGTATATTCTTGTTTGTTTGTCTCATGAGGTTCCAAAATGTAATCTTCATCAACGTCCAATGTTTTTATAATTCATAATGTACGTATTGAAAATAGGAAGAAATAACAATTATTAAAGAAAAACAAGTTAAAATAAAGGAGTAGAAAAATAAAAACAACTCTATGCTAATACATTTTTTATATTAATATTAGATTACAGAAAAAATGCATCCCAATTGTATCTTTTAAGAATTTGGTTAAGTAGTATGGTCGAAAACCTTGGTCAACAAACAATGATTTTTATCAAATACGTCAAACAATGATATGTAATTTTATGAATGACAATTGTGAAATAAGCTTTTACGATTTGTTTTATATATGTTACGATTGGTTATGTAAGTGGATATATGTATAATGATAATTATGTTGTAGAATATTTCTGAATTTGCAGCAGAGTTCCGAAACGTAGAATATGTAAGCAGTTTATATAAATTATAATTATTTAACAAAGACGGAAGAATTTTTTTTTTTTGCAAATCTTAAAGAAACTAAAAAAATTCTTACTTTTAACAGTAATTTATAAAAAAAAAAAAACAACTAAGGTATGTGTTTTAGACCACACGGTAGAAGTGGAAATACCAACAAGGCGAGATTAATATAAATTATAAATAATAGCTCATTATAAAGAGAATGAAATGCTGAATAATATCCTCACTTACAGTATGCAGGCCCGATTTTTAGTTTCTTAGATCCTTTATCAATATGTAAAAACATTTTAATTAGTCGACTCTAGCCGACTTTACACGAGCGTTAACACTTCGGTAATCTGACGGGTCAATATAATTCCCTCTCCACAAGTGCAAAACGCACCTAAAGTAGTTTTACCTTAAAAAAAAAATAATTGAAATTTTCTGGGATGTATTACCTTCTACTGTATATATATATAAGGAAGTTATGAAAGTTAATTTTTTTTAAAAATTGATGAGTGCTGAATCGATAGCCTAGTAATCGAGTTCACTCGTTTTCTTGTGTCGGTCTAGTTAGCTAGTAGTCCTCTGCATATATCATATAATGCGACAACATATATGATATTTACATTACTATATTATACTATAATTTTAGAAGATTAAGTATCTCAAAAATATTTATATAGTGCAAACAAACAAATTTTACATTACTTATATTATGTTATTTAGTTCTAGACGTAATAAAATCACTGAAACAAGTGAACCGACGAAATTCTAATAAGGTCATACATATGATAATAGATCAAGATCTCAATGATTTTGCAAGAATATCAAAATTACCTTGTTACAAGACAATATCATTAGCTAATATAACGTCTCTTAAGTGTGGTCCGATCGTACAAGAAGTAAGTGTTAAAAGCTCACATCAGCCATATCCCGAACGTACTGCTTCTATTAAATACAGTGAGAAAATAAAGTGAGTTCTTTATGATTTAGTACCTTGTCACTCTCTTAAAGAACCACATAAAAACAAAATAAATAAAAATACAATTGGTTTGAAAAGCTTCTATCTGCACACAGAACCTTGACTCACTATGAAAACGCATTCATGAATTACAAAAGTTTAAACTGAAAAATTTCAATATTCAAAATCATATAAATAATAGGTACAATTAATTCATTGACGAAAACAAATATAAGTTTACATTTTCAGGTATTGTACAAATAAAATTGTTAGTTTTTTTTGTCTTCATATTTCCATCCGCACCTGTCATAAGATTGACAATAAGCAGACGTGCTGTAACTTATAAGAAATAATTGAAATTTTAGGCATGAGGAAAAAAATAGTACCCAGAAGCACTTCTTCCTGGTCTTGATTTATTTTCTTAAGTCAGGAAAGGAGATCTCTCATCCAGCTCCTCTTTAGTCGTCTCCTGATCGGCATGTCAGCTGTGGCCATGTCGTTAATAAGCCCGTTGTGATGTCCGTGTAGTTTAAGATGAAATCTGGAGTAGAGATGTGTTGGTCGATAGTTGGTTGTCGTAAGACGTTATGTACCAAAGAGCTCCTGTTATAAGTCGTAAAGTTTTGGATTGAAATGTCTGTAATTTTTGTAAGTGCATATTTTTTTTAGAACCGTAAATTTGTGAGGCGTATGTTCATATGGGTTCGAGTAGGTAATTGTATGTATTAAGTTATTGTCTGGTTTTCAATTTTGATTTGGAAAAAAGTGAGTACAGTATTTTCAGTCACTTGTTCAAAATCTTTCGTTTCATTTTGACAAAATTCGTTAGTCTAATAAACAAAATATACCGAGGTACGTATGTATTGGTAAGTATACCATTTTTATCAAATTATTAACATCCGCATAAAACATCGTAAATACCTTCATTTCATTGTAACCTACAAAATTTTATTTACAAAAAATCTGGGATTGGGCCGTTTTCTATCTGGAAATCGCAAACTTTGTCTCTTTAATTAGGTACTAAAAATTGGAAAAAAAAATGACTAAAAAATATTGGGCTGTTTGGCGTGACCTCAACTCCCAAAATATCAAAATACCGAGGTCAATAACGACCCAATATTTTTGAAGGTCACATTTTTTTTATCTCGATTTTGTGATCATATTATCTTGCGATTCAAGTGGAAAGAAAATGGATATTTATGAGTTTTAAATACCTAATTAAATAGACAAAGTTTGCCAATCTTCAGATTGAAGACGCACCAATTTGAAGAATTTTCGTAAATAAAATAGTTGTAGGTTATGATGAGATGAAGCTATTTACGAAGTATCAGGCGGATGTTAATAATTCGATAAATAGAAGTCTGTACGACGGACTATTATACGAACAAGAATTTAAAATGAAAAAAAAGATATTTGAATTTAAAAAACACTGTTTAAAGAAATTGGGAAACTCGATCTACACTAAGAGAATGTACTTCCATCTCTACTTAAATTTGACAGACTGATAGGAAATTTAAAGCTACGAATATTTAAGCTTGGTGTAATCACAGAGAATAGAATATATTTCATATTTACTTAGGCTACCATATTATTTTACATTTAGAGTGAAGAGCAAATTGGTATTAATGAGTTTTAAGTACCTAATTAAATAGACAAAGTTTGTCGATCGCAAGATTGAGAACGCATCGATTTCGAGAATTTTCGTAAATAAAATGTTTGTAGTTTACGATGAGATGAAGCTATTTACGAAGTTTGGTTACCACGGACTAATATTCATTCCAGAGTAAATTGTAACTTTAAAGCTCCATTTTCCTAAATTGTATAAAATTCAATTAGAACCTTTTCAAACCGAAGCCACGAGTAACGCTGTAGTCCCACCGGATGAGAGGCATTAATTCTGCGCAAAAATATAGATCTGAGAGGAAGTTGAGAAGAGCAGATGTTCGCACAACGACGAAGAACAAGTTGGCTAACACGTAGGCCGCGCCTGTCCTCAAAAGGTATTACATTAATTGAGCGAGGTGGGCGTAAGGTGGCCGGCGTGGGTTATGTATCCAGTTGAATAAATATTTTCAATACATTTTTCACTTTTCCCCTTCGCACTAGGGGCATTAATTCTAAAAATAGCCACTGACGTCGCTGCCGCCCACTCCCCAAGCCCAATTATGAATAAAGCCGGGGCGATATGCCGCGTGGGCGATCTCCTTCTCGAGAGCTAATATCTACCTCCCGCTCTCTAGTAGTGCCTCTACTAATCCCCTACTCTACTAAACTAGTTAGTAATTAGTTATCAATCACGAGCTACTGATAACAGGCAACTCAAGTAACTTGATAAAAAAAAAAAAAAAAAATTGGCGCCCGCATCACACGATTACACTAACAAGTCTACTTTAAGGAGGAATTATTTATTGTATTTATTGCTAAAAAGTGGCTGAGGTATTTATGTCTTACAAAGCAAGGTCACTGACGTAAAATGAATGAAAAATTAATTTTATTCTGAGACTTAAGTCCCCTTAGAATAATAACAGAGTTCGGAAAATGTATACTTCATTCCAGCATGTGGGTATGATACAGATATTAGTGTTGCCCGAAATCGGTCTTGGTCTTACACTTTGAAAGAACAAGACCAAGTCTGTTAAAAAAAATAATTTTTTTAAATAAAAAGTACGGCAAAATAAGTACTAATTCTTTACAATTTTAGTTACTATATGTAAAGAATTGTTATGACAATATATTTTTTCATTTAACTCTTCTACTTTCTCATTCAGGCTTAGTTAGGTTTCTCCTATCTAAAAAATTACAATAATAACTCTGTAGTAATAAGCTGATAGGTAACTGGAAGACTGCGTGACTCTTGCGCAAGACCAAGACGAGACTTGGTCTCGTATTTGGGCAACTCTAACAATTATAAACAAAAAATACTAATAGAAGACATATACTGACATTTATCTATTAGTGAGCCATTGTATTTACATTGCCTAAAAATTCTTATAAGCTGACGGAAGATTGAATGTGTAGTAGGTGGTGGAATAGGAGTTGTTTGAAGAAATTTTTGGACGTGGTTTGGCGTATGGAGATAGGTTAGGGGTTCCAAAAGGAGGTAGCACGAATGACCAAGGATTTGCTTAAAGAAGTTGTTTTATGAGAGGGAATATATAGATCTATAGGTTAAGAGTAGAGAAAGAGAAGCGTAGAGTAACGAATTCTAGGATTTTTGTTTCTGAGGACTTGGAAAAGGAAAACACCAAAAAGGATCACCGATTTCAATGAAACTTTTTTGGTAATACTAGGTCGAAAAATATTAGATCCATGTCCTATGAGGGTTCTTGTCAATGCGCTCTAGGACAAAAAGATTATGGTTTATTATAAAAATATTATGGTTATCCCTAATCTGTTACGTGGTGTAATACAATTTTTTGTGAATTATTTTTCAAACCTTCTTTATTCTATGCCTGTATATATACTTTATAACATTTAGTCGATATAAAACAGAACAAATAAATAAATGTCGTGATAATCAAAGTGAGAACCTAATTCTGCTTGAATATCTTAACATTAACAGGTGTTAAGTCAGAATATCAAGGCAGTGTTTGGATTTCTTAATGCCGATCTTATACAGTTTTAACGTCGACATTTAAAATCATTCCATGACAATTTTTTTTTTTTTTTTTGCTGTGCAAACATCAATCTAATGATTTCACTTTCTCACAAGAGACAGAGAGAAATTCGAGACCATGTGATTGAGAATGCTCCATTAGCTATAACAGTTATGAATTCATTATCATAATTTTTTTCATTGCTAATTAACTGACTATGTTTTGGTAAATTTAATGTCCCATCAAACCTTAACGTTCTTCATAATTAACTTTACATGTTACTGCCAGATTAACAACATAAGTTAATATATTTCTGTGTCATACTTTATTTATTGGGAAAAAAATACACATCAGACAAAACAAAAAGTTCCTTTAATTCATACTTTATAAATAATATATATATATATATATATATATATATATATATATATATATATATATATATATATATATATATATATATATATATATATATATTAGAACCGAAAAATTCGCACGGCAAATGCCAAATTAATAAGAAAATAAAATAATGCAAGGTATCAAAAGATAAAGAAATCAAATGTTACTTTATCTATAAATATGATCGACAAAGAAAACAAAAATTAATTTAAATCTTCATTTTTGTTTGGAACCAACATGTTCACAAATTTCAGTAAGCTGTATATTTGTTAAAAATAGTTCGTAAGATAAGTGTGTAATTTTTTAGTTATTCAAATATAAAGTTTGTTTTCTTTCATAACTTGTTTGCATGAATTTTCGGGGTGATTGGACTATTTTGCCCGCCTGAAGGAGAAAGAAGCCTTCGAAATTGATGGCTCAATCTTGAGATTTGGTGAAGAATTAACGATGATATGGCTTGCCGATCAAAAACACCATCGATAAATAATATAAACTCCTCCTCTCTCGATCATAGAGACCTCAAGTCGACGAAATGAGACATGTATTCAATGACAGTACTACAATTAATGTAAGGTTGTGTGGATGCGAACCCTATGCCTTGCGTTATCTCGAAAATAGTACGTTTTTGGGCTTAAAACGCAGGATCCGATAGTTCGAGGAACTATCGGGTCTTGCTGTACGCATCAAAATCTTCAAGGTCCAATTTGTCCCGTATCGATCTACAGACCTACCACCGTTCCTGTATTGAAGCCTAGCAAAATGTTTGTATCGACTTTATTTATTTTAGAAAGAAAAACAAAAGTGGAGAATACGATTCGCTAACCCCCGTGAAATTCTGAATCCAACGGTACCCCATTCTGGTATTTGAGCATGACAGGAGCTTATATTTGGTACAAAACCGATTTCGAGCCTTACTGTAATAATATATGGGGGACTCTGTATATATATATATATATATATATATATATATATATATATATATATATATATATATATATACAGAGTGTTCTTTCCAACAATGAAGTTCATTTGATGCATGTGGTGATTTCGAACGAAAAAGGAGTTAAGACCAATTTTGTGTTTTTTCTTAAAGTGGTCACATTTCTTTTTTAGTAAGAAGGAATTGAAATAAGGGACTAAAATACGTTTAAAGATAATTAAATTCTAAGTAGAATAGAAACATTTTATTGGTTTAATATACATCGTTATAGTGTGAATGTGTTAAATGTATCAATATAAACTATTGTCCAAGTGACAGATTGTTACAATTCTAAATAAATAAATAAAAAAATATGCATCGTAGCCATGGAGTCTGGCCCATTTAGTGTTAGTAGGGATTAGTTTTATAAGTAGAAGAAAATAAGTAAATAAGTACAGTATAGAAGACAAAAACAAAAATATTTTTATATAACAAACATCATAAATATTTCTATACCCCAAATATTTTTACTATGTATATATCAATATATTTATATCATAAATGAATAAAAATACATGTATACTAAAGAAAATTTACTATGCAGAACACAACCAAGCAAAACAAATAGCAGAGATCTTAGGATTACAACGCACATGTAGAATCGTACAATTAATAATAATAATATTTAAAAGGCACCCAAATTGTGAATAAATACACGTACGCCCACGGACATATGAACACATGCCTGACTGACCTAAAGCTGAGGGTTTGTACTTGTATTGATAGAGTCACAAACACTTATAATAAAATAAAATATTTTGTTCAAGATTTTTTATATCCAACACACACTCCATTGATAAATCATCCGTGGCAGCCTCTATATGTGTATGTAGGTATTTCGTTCTGTGTCTCCAAAAACGAACACTCCAGCATCGAGTGCTTTAAACCGTTATTGTCTAGTTGGCCGCGCCGCTTGCAGGCTTCGTTTCTATTTATGACGTATGTAATGTTCCCATGGAGCTATTTTAGATGGTCACTACCCGATACTCTTAAACGACTTACCGTCCGTAACTTTCTTAGAGATATCATCAATTTTAAATTTTCGGGTTCTGAGCAATTGTAACCACATATACGTCGATTCATAGGGCTATAATTTGAATTGTAGCTACGTTCTATGTCTCTGAAGTATAAAGTATAATTAAATTTTAAGTACATCATCGTAAAGTAGACACAATTTTCTTTGAGAAAATAGTGATTAAATTTATTGAAGTCAGTGATAAAAAGGATTTTCAGAAGGTCTAATGATGCAAAAGCTACCATAATCCCAAATTATTTTACGAATCGGAATTAAAGAGATATGCTGCTCCAGTATGAGTACTGTAACTACAGCTGTAAAGGGTAAATTTAATGTAAATTAAGTAAATTTAACATTAATTTAGCAAAAATAATTTATCTACTTTATAATTTAATTATCTTATTTATTTATTAGTTATACATATTCCTGGCTCACAATAAATTTGCCATCTACCTCGGTATTCAGCAAATATGATATCAAGGAGAAGAAATGATAGCATAAAAAAAAAGAATAGTAATAACAAAACAAAAGACAAAAAAAAAAACAGTAGTAAATAACACATACATAATAACAAAACACACAAAAAAAGATAATGCAGCAAGTAGCTCAATGCAATAAGTCTCTTGGCCAGCGCCTCAGCAGTCTTCTGGGCGGATTATATGGATTTGTGGCAGTAGATAGAGCTTGAGTAAGTGGATTGGAATTTAGAGTCAGTCTGTCATGAAAATTATTAAAGCGGTCAGTGGCAGTTGCCGTGATGAAAGGAGTGTTAAGGTCAGTGTGTAACGTGAGGTTTGAAACATAAAAGGGTGCGTCTACAATTTTCCGAAGGACTTTTGACTGGAATGACTGGATGATTTTTATATTTGATTTCTTTGCTGTTCCCCATAGTTCGATCCCATATGTCCAAAGTGGTTTAATGAGGACTTTGTAAATAGTTAATTTATTAGTCACAGATAATTTAGAACGTCTGTCAAGTAGCCTAGAAAGAAGTCCGTATCGCTGATTAAGTTCTTTTCTTTTTTGTTTTATGTGGTATGTTATGTATGTTTAATTATCTTAAATAGTTTTTGAGTAATTCTTTCTTATTCAATAAAAACCATGAACACCTTAAAAAAAATGTTACAACTGTTTAAACAATACAACCAGTAAAAATGCACACATTAGAAATAATTACATGAACAGACTTGAAGAGATATTGTCCAGTCGTAATCTGATTGTAATACGCAAATAAAAATTTGTTTGTATTTTACTTTAATCTAGAATATAAAAGAAAAGTAAATTTATTATGGGACAATGTCTCTTAAAAATAACAGTTATTTTTAGAAACATAAAGGTTATTTCTAGCCGAATAATCTATTATTTGGAATAATGTTAAATTGTCAGAAATATTTACAATGGTTAAAAGAATTGTAAAAAAAAAAAATTTGCTCCTAAAAAAAATACAATAAATTCCTTCTAATAAGTAGGCAAAAATTCTAGTTAAAAACATTGTACTTTTCTATTATAAAAAAAACTGGTGCAAAGTAATCTACTTTTACGGTGGATTTAAAACATAATTAAAAAAAAATAAGGAAGCAAAAGTAGTTGGTAACATATTTTAGCATAATTATATGAAAAAATAAAAAAAATAAGAAGAAAAAACATTTTAAAAATCCTCCGGATATCGAAAGAAATGAGACAGGCATAAATTGAGCAGACAGTTTTAGGAAGAGAAAAACTAGTCTTGAAGCCCTTCGTGAAAAAAAAAGTTAAATGTAACCAAACATCCAATTAGTTTTCAAGTTGGTATCACTGGCGGATCCGTGGGGAGAAGGGCTTTCGGATCGTGCCACAACCCCTCCCCCCCCAAAAAAAAATAATAATAATTTTTGGATTTTGGATGGCCATCGATAGTCGATATTATCGAAATATCGATATTTTCCGTCCAAAATTCGATATTTTAACATCGACAGTATCTACTTCGATATTACCGACTATCGATTACGTCCCTTCGGTATTTTAATTAAAAACTAGCTGGCCCGTGCGAAGAATTCGCATAAAATATTGGTCAGATGTGAATATATTGATAAAATAGTATGGAAGTATGTTAATACAATGTATTATCATGTGGAGGAATTTATTTTCCTTCTCTTGGTCGAATTCAAATAGTTAATTCATAATAATAAGCCAAAACTTTTGTACAATTTACTGCGATCTATATCTTTGTTCATAATGGTCAGATTTCGATATATATATTTTTTTGTAACCTTTTAATTATTAATAGATTTAACCCATCGTAAATTGCGTACTTTTCCTCTTATGGCCAAATTACATTTTTTTTTTTTTTTAACTCGATTCTTCAACTCACATATGTCAGATGTTCCGACAATCAGCGAGTGTGATGTCAAGACGTAGAAGATTGGTCTTCGAATAGGCGTGAGGGAGAGGAGTACCCAGCGGCGTCCTTCCTGTATTGAGTGTTGTGTTGTGTTTGTTTTTATTTTTTACTTTTATTTTTACATTTGTTATCATTTTCGGAAAGCGCTAGGAATTATACATGAATCTGGTCATTAGAAAAAAAAAATATACTCATCTAGTCTGTTTCATAAACAATGTAGTAGAGGAATATATCGATATTTCAATAATATCGACTTTCGATGGACATTTCTAAATTTAGTTGAATAGCGAGCGCGCTTGAGATCCCTCTCACTCAGTAAACTCAATTTGCCCAAATTTGTTAGTTAAAACCTTCTCAAAACAAAACCATTAATTGCCAAAGAAATCTATGTAGGATTCAAATGAATTAGTATTTGGCTGAATTCGATCTATGAATGGAAGGCAAGATTGGTTGAATGGAAATTTCTGGTAAAAAGCTGAGGATAACTAGAAAATAAATTTTACTAAGGTGGATAGAAAAATTGATATTTCTATTAACTAATCAATATTTATATTCATATTCATATTTAAAAAATGTTTATAATATCGATAAAAACATCGACTATCAATATTTTTATTTATTTATACATGATATTTACAACTGTATTAAAAAATTAAATACATTAAGTAAATTTGATAACAGAAAATAAAAACATGAAATGACTTGTTGAGAAACTACCCACTGGTAGCACTCTAAATCAATATTTGAAGTCCGATATTTTGATGGTATCTATAGTTATGGGCAGGTATTAATATCCATAACCAGATCGCTATTGGACCTTATATATCCCATCCATAATATTTAAAAATATTATTCATGGTTGTATACCATCGTATTATAGATTTATAGTAGTAGATATGAAGTGAACTATTATATTATTTACAACTAAAATATAAATTAAATTGTGAATCGGGTTGTTATGCCAAATCTATCAATGAAGAAGAATTAGGTACCATCGTACGTTTTCAATCGAATAAAATGAAATTCCCTGTTGATAAAAAATAACTCTATTAAGTATTAAATTAATATAAAATGGTTGGCTTTGATAAATCAGTGCGATATAAATGAGAGAGGGCAGTATATATAAGATAGAGGAGGCAGTGGCAGGAGATATGAATGAAGTGGACTCCCCCCACCGCAGGTACCGTTAGCCCTTCACCTCTAGAGTCGCTTTTAATTCTGTTCGTCGTTTTCTAGCATTTCATGTCCTCTTTGGGCTGGGTCTTCAATAAGTGATGGGAAATATTTGAGGTTGTAGTAGACTTCAACAGCTGCAAAAACTTCGGTAGTTGCAAGAATTTTCAGTGTTTATTCGTCGGTGAAGATTAATTTAAAACAATAAAAACACAAAAAGTCCTCATTTTTCTGATTATCGTTTAAGAAAAGTGGTGGGACAGAGATATTTCCGAGGGGGGAGACGCGACCACGTCATACCTTTTTGGCTGTCCACGTGGTAGTCTGTGGGCCAGACCCCCTATCGTGCACTCCTCCCCCTACATCCCTATAAACTGCATATCGTTTTGTTCCTTGTAACTATTTATTTAAAAAAAAGCCAATGTTACCACAAAAAAAAGTGAACGCACTGCGCCCCAAAATGGCGTCCAAAGATGGCGGATTGATGACTTTGACTCTAGTTAGTTTTTTGGTCACTGAGAATAAGCACTTGGCTTCATTTCCTCATAGTTGGTCTATAAAAGCTGAATATTCAGAGAACAATAAACCATGAACAAATATTAAAGAATAATTGGCTTAGGCAATAAAAAACATTGTAAAATCAAAAATTTTAACAAAAAAATTTTCAAGTTGAAAATCAAGAGTCGTTTGTAATTGTCAACATTAACGCAAAATGTGCTGAAATAAAACATCTGGAGAATATATTTCTCTTTCTAAAACACTCATTACTTTTTAAAATATTTGAAGCAGTTCAGTAGAAAATGCACTTATGTGGAAGAAAAGCGGTGCAGGCGTAAGTGCCTGCAGGCCTCTACCACACCATTCTGTACACATAAATGGCTTAGTTATAGTGATTTAATAACGTTTTTGGTAAATTATATTGGTTTTATTAACGAACAAATATTAATGCAATCATTTAATTGTCAAAAAAATTTAAAAAAAATTTTAATTTATTATTTTATTTTATTTTTTATTTATTAATTTACTTATTTTATTTAATTTATACGGAGGTCGTTTAAGTAGACATATATTGTAAAAATGATATAATTATAATAATAAAACTTAATTAAAAAATACTTTGCTGATTATCTTGAATTATACCATCTTCCTGCTGTAAGGCATTTAGAAGTTTGATTTACTTGTTGGCCGATTTGTTCTGCTTCTATTATGTCCCTTTGATTGTAGGAGATAATAAGTGAATATTTATATAATCGAAATAAAATGTTAAATATTTCACTGGTAAAACTTCCATCATAAAACATCCACGAAAACAAACAAATTCACTGGATCCACACATTTCACTCTTCAACTCAAAATTAGACCAATCCATTTACTTCACCACTTTCCTCCTTCCTGTTACATTGTGGACGATACGAGAGATCTGTAGCTTCACTAAATACTAAATCAAAATAAACTAAATAGTGCCATAAAATAAATAAATACTCTGTATGCATCTGGAATATTAATTTAAAACTATTTTCGATTACCTTTAGCTTACAACTACCAAGACCAAGACCAGGACTGGTAAAAAAAAAATAGATTTTAAAAATAAAAATTAAGGCAAAATAGTTACTAATACTTGACAATCTTAGTTACTATATGTAAATAATTGGTATAACCGATATGCTTTTGTATTTAACTCCTCTAATTCTGCATTTGATCTTAGTTAGGTTTCTCCTATCTAAAAAAATACAGTAATATGCTAAAAAGTAACTGCAAGACCAAGACTCGTCTCGGTCTCACATTTGGGCAACACTACTTACAGCAACAAAACCAATATAAATTAATAAAAAATATCTTAATGAAAGTATTGACTTACATATTTTAATCATTATAAAAAATATTAGATGAGTATATTTGACATAATTTGATTTACTTTTTGAAAAACTAAAACAAAACCAAAATAAATAAAACTTATTTTTACAAACCTAGACAAACCCAGACAAACCGCGGTGCTCGTGAATATCGTGTCGAAAATAGCCCGAGGTTGATTCAGAGACCTCCCGCCCAGTCGCTTATATCAATGGCACCTTTCGCTCCGAATAACAACATCTCTATCTTAAACTTCTCCATGTTAAATATAACTACATTTCTATGTTAAATCTAGAATTTAAATTTTTAAATGTATGTTTTATGCGGGAATTTAAATGTGTTTATTTGTCATTAAAAAAAAAAAAAAAACTAGTATCTTCAAGTGAGAACTCACATTAAATAAATACCCTTTTGTTTAATAGTACGTGTTAGGGATGGGATACGGAAGGTCTTATAACAATCGATACAACATCCACTGCACTTTATGTATTTGTATGCATTTTATGAATTAGGTTCGGAAAAGAGAGGAGAAAATCTAGGGAATGAGATGTATAAGAGGTGAGAAGGAAGAGAAAGGGATGTATAATGCTAATAAATGAATGAAAGAAATAGTAAAAAAAATAAATAAAAAAAAATATAGGAAAAAAAAATTTTAATAAAAAAAAAAAATATATATATATATATAAAAAAATTGTATACTATGCTCATACATATTGTTAATACCATATAATTGTATATTAGTTTTGGAAAATTGTCTGTAGCGATTAATAAGTATGCTTTGTTCAAAGCAACCCAATGTAATTGGGCAACACCCTTTTATGATAATAAAGAGATTCTCTCTCTCTAACCTTTTTTCCTTTTCTTCCAATCTCTCCTTTAGATCTGTAGGAGTATATTCACAATTGTATATATTATATTATATATTATACTACAACAATAGTGACCTTCTATTTATTTCAGTTTAGGATCTGGTTACTTAGCTTACTCCGTTTATATTTTAATGTACTTACTGTTTATAATTTTAATAAGTTCATTCACATTGTTATATATATTTTTTTATCTTTTTATATCTTGTCCGTTCTTGCCCTGAAGAAGACCTGCAAAGTCGGGTCGAAACGTTGACTTTTAATAAAATAGTTTGGCACTATTAAGTCTATTTATGACCGCTCCTCCTCCCCCCCCCCCTTCGGACCATCTCCTTCCTTTATAGTTAATATATATATATATTTAATTATATTATATTTAAAGTGTATATGTCTTAACCCATAACATTATAAAAATTCAAAATATGCTTTTTGAAAAATATGCTGCTTTGCATAAATAGAACTAGCAGGTCTGTTTATATTTTCTGAGAACAATGTATATTCAAATAAATATATAATTATGTGTGTATAAATTATATATAATTCGATAATATATATATAAATTCAAAAACTTTAAATTTTTATCGAATTATTTGTAGTCAAGGAATTACGAATCGAGGCTCAAAATTAATTCAACAAATTTGGCAGACAACGAAAGACCCCACCTTCGTCATAGAGCCCACAGACACTACGTCACATTTCTGCCCCTGTTTATGCCACAATTTAAACCTTTAACGCAATACCGCCGCGCACTCAAAATAAATCCTGTGGCGTCAAATGTTCCTGATATAATTATAGTAAGATTAGGAAATGAGGCTATTTTAGTTTTAAGTGTGTTTATGTGGAATATACATTTGTTTTTTATTTATTTTCTAGTTTAAGGAGGCGTTACTGAGAAAGTATTTTTACGTAAGTCGAATCAGTTTACTTTTAGTACTTATGCAATTGAAAAAAAAAATCTGGTGCGCTCAACACACAACTTTCACTGACCTCTATACTTGGAATAGAAATTATTTTCTGGTAATGTTGGACTATAATAAAATTTTTGTAGTGCATTTTTAACCGACCTAAAGCTTAAAGCTAACAAATCATTAATACCATTAAAATAACAAAAATTTTATTTATTATATCAATGATTGATTGTGGGTTGCACGGCTATTAGTTATTAAACTATTATTTTCCTTTGCAAGGTTTATTAAAATGAAATTACGTGATTTTCATAGCTTGTCATTTAACTATAAAGATAACGATGAAGATGTGATA
This sequence comes from Nezara viridula, assembly GCA_928085145.1. Taxonomy (NCBI): domain Eukaryota; kingdom Metazoa; phylum Arthropoda; class Insecta; order Hemiptera; family Pentatomidae; genus Nezara; species Nezara viridula. The sequence goes on along the minus strand of OV725080.1, from coordinate 152,616,178 downwards.
ACATAAATGTTCAACTTACTCTTAGCAAAACTGTTAGTAGGAAGGTATGAAACACACTCATCTCAAGACCATTATAGAAACAACAATGATAGACATTCTAAAATTTTCGTTTGGGAACATTGTTCATACATTTGTCAATAGAGGGCATTGTTCTTCGATTTAGAAAAAACTGGAAACTTTAAATAAACAAGGAAGCTTATTATTTACATTTAAAGTCCAACTTGTCCGTCACTGGGTCCTCTGTCCATAACTATTGCGTTCGCCCTAAAAATCGATTAAACTAATCGATTAAATGAAATAATAATGATTAAACTATAATAAATATTTTTTTCAGTATTTTGTGCTAAAATTGTATCAAAACATTCTCGGGATCTCACTGAACATTTTTTTTTTAAACTTGTTTATTGAAAATATTACAATCTGCCTCTAAGGACATTTATAATATTGATGTATAAATGGTTGACCGTGATATAATACGAGAAGGAGTTGATCGAGTGGTGCGGTCAAATAAATATTAAATTATAGAAAGAGTATTATTTAATTTTTTTTCCACCACGTTTCGACCCACTTTGCAGGGCTACAAAAGATACATAATATAAAAGGTACATGGTGAAAATAAAATGAATGAATATAAGTAGATATAAAATAAGAAGTTGTCCGATAAAGAAATAAAAAGATGATATCAGAGATATAGAGAGTGATAATGTAGTTAAAATATCAAGTATTATATATATATATATATATATATATATATATATATATATATATAGAAGATACAAACCAAAATATAAAATAAGTATGAATAAAAATAGAAAACAAAGGAGAATATAGCATGTAAGTTAAAAGTAAACAGATTGCATTTATAATAGCGTTCAGAGATCACATTCACACTCTATGTACACTAAAAAAAAAAAATTATACAGAAAAATAATATACTGAATAATTACAGCCGTCAAATTTAAAAATCGGTCAACCCATCCGCTCAAAACGTCGTTACGTAACTTTTTAGTGGATTGATTAAACATACTGTAACCATTAATTTGCCGGAATTTCAACTTCGAAATAATTAATTATTGTCTATCAACTCCCCACCTTGGAATGGAAGAGTTGTTGAATATAGATAATCTATACAATGTCACCAATTATTTAAATAAAATAATTTTGTGTGTCCACTCACATGACTTTTCTAATGTATTTATTTTCTTTTTTTCAATATGTTCATTAAACATAATAAAGTTGAATTAGACTATTTTTTTCTCATAACCGATAAGATAAAATATCAGAGTACGATTTCTATGATGAACTAAAGCAATGCAAACGTGCAAATGAATAATTACTAAAATCAGTAATAAGAAAATTCAATACAGTGTAACGTTCCTAAAACTGGCCCGATTTAGACGATTTTTTAAATAGTTTTTTTTGGAAATTTAATATTTTAAAAAATATTACCACTACATACTATAACGAGATTACTGTCACTTTTCACAATGGGAAAACCTAACTCAACCACGAATGAAAAATCTGTAAAGTTAAATGCAAATGTATATTGGTTCTACCAATTCTTTACATATAGTAACTTATATTGTTCAGTATTAGTGACTATTTTGTCTTAGTTTTTATTCACAAAACACTTTTTTTTTTTTGTAACAATCTTGGGCTTGGTCTTGCTAAGTGATTTCGGGCAACACTAGTGAGGTTATAGTTATAAAAAATCCAACCACATATCCTTGTTTTTCTAAAATGCAGATAAAGAATAAAATAACCCATCAACATTTCGGTAATTCAGGCATCATTAGGATTTATTTTTTATTTATTTATTTTAAATGATATTTACAACTGTATACAAAAAATACATCTAGTAAATTTGCACATTGGTATAAAGACATGGAACACATGTTGAGAAACTACCCATTGGTAGCACTCTAATAATATGTCTATATTAGAAGATCACGTGGCCATCTTCTTTTCAGACGCCTCGGAGGGTTATCAGGAATCGAATAGGAAGCAAGGTTAGAGACAAGAGGGTTGGGATGGTTATGAAGTTTATTATGGAAGGACAGATATCTGGATTGGGCCAAATCTGATACATAAGGAACATTAAGGTCATTATGGATAATTTTATTTGTAACAAAGTAAGGAGCATTGAGGATTTTACGAAGGATTTTGGATTGCAAGGACTGTATGCGAGAGGAATTTGAAGGCTTGGTGGAGCCCCATAGCTCAACCCCGTAAGTCCAAATAGGCCTTATTATAGTCATGTAAATCAGTCTTTTATAATTGATTGGAAGGTTAGAGCGTTTGTCTAGTAAGTGTTGAAGTAGTCGGAAACGTCGAGCGGTTTCTTGTCGTTTCAGTCTGGTATGAGGATTCCAAGTTAGACGTTTGTCCAGATGGAGTCCTAGGTAACGGATTTGTTCAACAGGAATAAGTGAGGTGTTGTTAAAGGATACTGAAGGACAGGAAGTCATTGGTTTACGACGAAGGGTGAAGGTAATTTGATGGGATTTATTGGAATTTATTTTAATTCTCCAGTTCTGACACCATTCTTCAAGGTTTGTGATGTGGGATTGAAGGGTTTGGGATGCAATAGATGGGTCGTTATTGACTGATAGGATACATGTGTCATCAGCATATGTGGTGATGACAGTGTTGGGATGGGTTGGGATGTCAGCTGTATAAACTGTGTAAAGGATAGGACCTAGGATACTACCTTGAGGAACACCTGCAGACTGGGAAAAACGGGATGTATATACATTGTTGTGATTTACTTTAAAGTATCTATCAGTAAGGTAGGAACGGATAATGAGGAAGTAGGTAGATGGTAGGAATTTTCGGAGTTTGTACAGCAGTCCCGGGTGCCAAACTCTATCAAACGCCTGTTCAACATCGAGAAAGGCTCCCGTACAGTACATACCGCGCTCCAATGCAGAGGATACTACGTCTACCACACGATGGCATTGCTGTATAGTGGAATGGGAGGAGCGGAATCCAAATTGGTGATCTGGGATTATGTGATTAGAATCTAGGATTGGGTACAGGCGTTTTAAGATTAGTTTTTCCAGGATTTTTCCCATGATGGGTAACAGAGAGATGGGACGGTAAGAGGATGGATATTCTGGTGGCTTTTTGGGTTTGTGGATCATTTTGACAATAGATATTTTCCAAGGATCAGGGAAATATCTTGATCGGAGTATCATCATTAGGATAGAAAAGATTTACTCCATATCCTCTACTCACATACTGGAAGGAAGATAACGTAACACAACTGAGGAAAAATATAAACAAACATCTGATCAGAAAAAAAAAAGAAAAAAAAGATGAAAAAACATTTAATTACCAACCTAAATTCATAAAAATACAAATAATAATAATAAGAAATGAAAATGCACTTCAAAGGATCAATATCATCAAAAACAGCTGATCAAGCAGACAAAGTTATAAAAATAAACAAATTAATTAGATTTATTGCTCTTGTAGAAGATGTTCAACAATTCACAATATGTAAATAATATGGGCCATTCACTCAAATAGTTTCTAACATAGGTTTAATTCCACAACTCATATTAATTATTATTATATATTTTTTTTAAATATAATAATTTAATTATATTTGTTTCAGAGTCAAGAATAATGAGCTGTTGGACCAGTCTTTACAAGAGATAGCGAAGTTTTGCCGTAACTATTTGAGGTGAGTTTTTAATTTCGACATCTGTATTTTTAAATTTTCGGTATGGTTGGAGAAATTTCGGGGAGATAGGACTATTTTTCGCATGTGAAGAAGAATATCTTCAAAATGAGTGGTCAATCATTGGATTTGATGATAAATTGACGAAGTTATGGCGAACCGACAAAAAAATACCTTTTAAAAATAATATATAGGATTACTGTAGTTTCCTCTATTTTTTTGTTGTTGTTTGTTTGTGTATAAATATAAATCAATGAGAGAATTATGCCATATTAATTGAAAAATTCCCTAATGTCTACAACTCAAGACAGTTAACCATACGAATATTTTTATAGTACAGATTGAAAATAGAAATACGTGAATATGCCATATAATTGATCTCTAGAATGGTACTGGAAGACATAGCAGTATTAAATACCTATTTCATGCATTGATTTTTAAAATGTGCAATTTGTCATGCAAATGTATTAAAGAGTCGATGATTATTGAAACATGATTTCATACTTGCTGAAGCTCGGTAACTTTTTTACTTTAATTTTTTTCTACACAATTAATAAATATATTGTACAGTACTTTAATTTTTGTTAACAATCGTTATGAAATTTTAAAATTAATGTATTTTATTTCACTTTGAAGAAATAAAAGAGATTCGTATAAGTGAGAGAAAATTTCCCGGTCGGTTGACCTTGAAAGCGACCCCTGTGAGTATGAAAGCGAGTTGATAGCTTTCACTCGATTCCATCATTAGGTTTAGAGGTCACCTCGTACTGTATATATATGTGCATACCTCTGCCTTCTTATGTATGTACTACCATAAATACATATAAACATATATATAAATTAATTATACATAAAAAAAAAAATTATCAAAAATACCATTTAATATTATTAATACTGAGCCTTTATAAAAAATGCAATGTTCTGTAAATAATGAGAAGTATTTAAACAGATGATAGTAAACCACAAGATATACAAAAAAATTCATATAAACATTTTCACATTTTCAGCAGAAAAGTAGGAAATTTAAGTTTAGTAGTTTTAAGTAATTCTCTTTTTTAGATGGATTGAAAGGAACAATAAAAAAAAAAAAAAAAAAATTAAGTAATTTACACATGCTAAGATATGCATTAAATTTCCAAAAAAAAAAAATGTATTCGATGAATGGAACGATTCCGAAGGAAAAAGGAGTTATGACCAATTTTGTGTTGATTTATTTAAAGATGGTCACGGTTTTTGTTTAAGAAAACTGTTCAAAATAAATCATAAGTACACCATCGTAAAGTACACAAAATTTATGAGAAAAGAACCAATAAATTTACTAAGGTCAATAATAAAAGGGACTTTCAGGAGTTCTAATTACGCAAAGCCGATTGTGGTAAATTATTTCACGAATCGTGATTACAGAGATATGCTCCTCGGTTATGGGTACTGCAAGTACTATATTGATTTAATCGCTGTTTACTCTAAAAAATATTGTTTACTTTACGATGGTGTACTTAAAAGTTCAGAAGTTTTTGAACAATTTCTTCTTATACAATAAAAACCGTGATCAACTTAAAAAAAATAATGTGGTGGGCGTATCACACAACTTTCACTTACCACCCTATTCTTAGTAGAAATAAATTTTTTCAGACAAAGGGGATGTGAAAGTAAAAATTATAGACGCTATATTTATTTATATTTCATTATGGGTATTTTTATCTGTATAAGTACCCTTATATATATATATACAAATTTTAATATTTATATGGTCGTAATCCATACAATTAAATATTAAATAATACCAATAATCCGCATATGTATATTTATATTATATTGTCAGAGTTTATATTAATATTAAGCTCATGTTACGTATGAAAGCGTGTTCTAATGTTTCGGACGAGTTCGGGTGAGCTCGGTTGCGCTCGTATTCCTTAGGTTCCTCAATTACAACCATTCTCCGTTACGGTCCATTATTTATCTTTTAGTTAATTATCAAATTCTTTCATATTTTATATTTAACTATCTTTTATATTAGAGATTAATGTTAAATGGTCAATTGTTTCAAATAAAAGAAAAATAAAGATACTTTAGCGGAAGCTAATATTGAAAATTATAGCCATTTAAACGATGTTAGAAAACATCAATCAAAATAAAAACCATATTTTATTCAAAACTGCTAAATTTTACTCTGATATAATGAATTTAATCAAAATCGTAAAAGTCTTTTTCGAGAAAATCGTAAAAATGTATTTAGTCCATCATATAAAGTGTGACCTCTGGTTATCCGATTTTTACGGAAAAGTTGCTGCAACTTCTTATTATATAAAAACCTTAAATATGCAATTTTACTTTAGTAAGACTTTTCGTTTTTTAGCTAGACTGTTAACACACACACACACAAACGATTTTGCAAGACTTGTTTATTTGGATGTAGGGGATCTCAAAACGTGTAATTCGGTTGAAAACTGTAATATTCATGATTTTCGCACGACTTTCCTTTACTATATATTTCATATATAGGTAAGTGAAAGTAAAAACAACACAAAATTGGTGTTAACTCATTTTCCGTTTGGTATCGGCCCATACATCTAAAGAACTTTTTTGTTAGAAATTTTTATCTAAAATTACTCTCCTGAGTTTGACCATTAATAAATGAGACACACTGTATATATATATATATATATATATATATACACAGTGGCGTGTATTATATTAGCAGATATTAACTACAATGTAATCACGTAATACTGTAGAGAACGGATCTGGTAAAGATAGACCTTGTGCCAAGTGATCTACTGTCCTTGGTATCAATTGCTCTCTGAATTCTTTTTAATTGAACGCTCGGCAACTCTACCCCAAATATTGGTTCCTTCTTCACATATCTCTACTTTCGTATGTCCATGTTATCCTCCTGTTTACGTTTCGTGTGCTCCCATCTTTCGTTCTGATCAGGACTTTAATACCGCCCTCATTTTTCCTATAATTTGATTTATATATCTAAAATATCTGTGTTAAAAAAATGAATATTGCGTGATATATAATTTTGAGTTCGAGAACAACAGTATATTAGCGTCCCCTCGAACTAACAAATAGAACGTCTGTTGGTCTCTCAGTAACTTTCTTAGGATTTTCTAGCTCGATTAATAACCACGAGATTCATATCAGTTAAACATGATTATTCGTATATACAATATGATATTATGATGATATAACACATACAATTAGTTATGGTTCATAGTTAAGCAAGGCTGTTGTAGTATTTTGTTTAGTATTAAGAATTTTCGTGAATAAACATGTTAAGATTAAAAATGGGTAAGTACCACGTACTAAAATTTGTTGAATTTCGATTCCTCACATAGTATTACTATCATTAATCTTATTTATTGTCATCAAAATGATTTACAACTCCGAAATGCTTCATTAAATATCATATACCAGATATCACAGCTATTTTTTTTAAATGAGCATTTTGCACTTTTTTTGGTGGAGAGTGAATTAGATTGAGCTGTCAGATCTCTGACGTGTAACGCTCGGGTAAAGTCGGCTAGAGTCGACTAATTGAAATGTTTTTGTATATGGATAAAGTATTTCAGAAACTAAAAATCAGGCATATTGTAAGTGAGGGAAATGTTCAGCATTTCATCCTCTTTATAATGAGGTATTATATATAATTTATATTAATCTCGCCTTGTTGATATTTTCACTTCTATCGTGTGGTCTAAAGCACATACCTTTTTTTTTTTTTGTTTTGTTTTTTTACTTTAGGTTTTTCTGCTTATGGATTAAATAATCTCAACTACTAAAACTCGGACCTGCATATTGTTAGAGAGGTAAATGTTCATAATTTCATCCTATTTGTAATGAGCTATTATTAAAAATTGTATCTTAACGCAACGCCGTCTTAGAGAGGATAAAAGGGAAAAATGGTGCCTTAAACAAATGATAACGAGTTTTATTGAAGATATGGATTAAAATATCTCAAAAACTAAAAATCGGCTATGCATACTGTAAGCGAGGGAAATGTTCAGCATTTCATTCTCTTTATAATGAGCTATTATTTATAATTTATATTTAATATTATATTCCTTGTTAATGTTTTCCTTTATATCGTGTGATCTAAAGCACATTTTTATTATTATTTTTTTAAAGAGACCTCTTTATTAATTAATTAAGTTGAAATTTAGTGACGAAGCATCGCCATCTCATCTGGTATCTTAGCGCTATATCAGCGCGATATAGAAGGTCGTGAACTTGTTTACATTTTCTCAGATAGTTCACTGCTATCTTTAAATTATTATTACTGTTAATTAAATAGGTGTCGTTGATGAGGTTATATTTTATATTAAATGTACCGAGCATCTCTTAATGGCACAAGATATTTATAGTCCGTGGTACAGACCCTTTTTTTTTTATCAAATTATTAATATCCGCCTGACACTACGTAAATAGTTTTATCTCATCCTAACCTACAAACATTTTATTTACGAAAACTCTTGGAATTGGAGAATTTTCAATCTGGAGATCAGCAAACTTTGTCTATTTAATTAGGCACTAAAAATTCGTAAATATCCATTTAAGTAACACTTTTATCTTAAGATAAATTGATCAGTAAGTCGATAAAAAAGGAGGCCTACAAAAATATTTGGCCATTTGGCCTATATAACCTTGTTATTTTGACATTTTGGGGGTATAGGTCATGGCTCAATATTTTCGACCTTCTGTCACCTTTTTTCTCGATTACTGTTGAGTCAGATCTAATATGACTGCTGTACTGTTGCAGTTATAATACCCATACTCGACCAGCATTCGTGCAATAATTCGGTATAATGGTAGGCTTTGCGTTATTAGACCTGTTTACAGTCCCTTTTATCATCGGCCTTAGTAAATTTATTCACTCTTTTCTCGAAGAAAATTTTGTCAACTTTACGATGGTGTACTTAGAATTTAATTATTTTGATAATTTTTTGAGCAATCCCTTCTTATTCAATAAAAACAGTGACCAATTTAAAGAAATCACAACATAAAGTCGGCCATAACTCTTTTTCCTTTAGGTCCATGCATCACATAACTTTTTTTTGGAATTTTTTTTTAAAATCATACCCCTCCCCTTCCCTAGAGTATGCCACTAAGAAATGAAACACACGTATAACAGTTGCCAGATGAAAACAGTTACATCTTATTCCTCATCGAGTGAGAAATATCTATTTTTTCCATATATATATATATATATATATATATATATATATATATATATATATATATATATATATATATATCCTAAATAATCTGAGGTACAGACTCCTTATTACAGTACCCTTTCTATGAAATTATTAACATCTGACTAAAAATTCGTGAATACTTTCACATTAACGTAACCTACAATTTTTTTTAAAGAAAATTCTTAGAAATGGGGCATGTTCTCAATAAATTCGTTAATGTAATGGGTTATAAAATCTCTTGGATACTTATTTATTTCAATTTACATCGTAAGATTATTTGATCACAAAATCGAGAAACAAGTTAATAGATAGATAGATAGAAGCGTTTATTTATTTATAAAGTACGTAATATCATTTTTTTTTTTACATATAATTAAACGATTTATCGACAATGAACTAATGTTCGTCTGTCGGAGTGTTCGTCTAGTTTATTAGTGGAGATATCTTATCTTTTAAGAATTCACAGTTTCAATATAACAAAATCCCAATTGCAATATTATCTACTTAATTTTAAAAAAATCCTAATTTTAACTAAAAATTATTTCTAAATATAAAAATATAAATATACCTACATAATGTACAAATATACATAAATATAAACTTAGATACCTCTTACTCTAAATTATATTCTCTGACTAATTCACATCTATAATTAGTGGATGTTCTTAAATACAAATAAAGATTTCTGTTGTCTGGGCCGTTTAAAATTTTTATCATTTCCATAAAATTTAGTTGATGCATACCTAAAAATGCTATTCTGAACTCTTTTAGTATTGGGCATACCGATATAAAATGAAAGTTATCTTCCGGTGCATTCATATCGCACAAAGAACCATTTTATCATGCCACTCCTGGTAATTTAGATTGAAGAGTTCTCCTCTCGAGAAACAAGTTGCTTTAAAAAATATTGGGGCCGTTTGGCGTATATATCCTCATTATTTTGTCATGTTAGGAAAGAAAGTCACACCAAACCAATGTTTTTGTAGGCCACCTTTTTTCTCAAATTTGTTATCAAATTATTCTTACGGTTCAAGTGGAATGAAATATGTATCCTAGAATTTTTATTACTCCGTTACATTAACAAATTTAATGAGAATGCACTCCATTTCTGGAAAATTTTAATCAATTTATCATAAATTATTTATTGCTGCTTGTTTTTAATTAATTTTTACTCAACCCCTCCTTCCAGTAGCACTACATTGGCAATTTTACCATATCTGAACCAGGAAGTCGCGAATTATTTCTTGGACCACGTGGACTTCTGATATTTGTAGGGGGGGAAAATAAGATGACAAGATTATAAACAGTTATCTAATAAGCATATTATGGAAATAATTCTTCGAGCTACAACGAACAAAAAAAAAAAAAGTCATTATAAACAATGTTTTGTTTTTATTTAACAAAACGAAGTCATGACCAGAAAAGTCATAAATAATACATGAATGTGTAAATCTTATTAAAGGAAGACAACATTGAAATTATACCTAACTATGTAAACACGGATAGCAACTGGAATATTCAGCAAGAAATTATACCCCAGCTGCTAATGCAAAAGTAAATAATAGGAAACATTAATTATACGAAATGTCCGCTCATTATATTTACATTTGTGTTTATTTATTCCTCCGTATACATTAAGATTATTACAAAACAAAATTACAAAACCTCCACTGCTTTTTAATGAAGCAGTTACTGTACTGTATCAACATATCGACATCAGATGTTCGATTAAATTTTTAATATCGATTCCCTATAGCTTTAAAACAGCTGATTCTCTAATTTTTAAAAGATAATAGATGAACTTGTTTCAGCTATTACAATTTAACAATTTAATTACAAAATTATTACATAGTAAATCATATTAAAGAATTGTTACGAGAACAAGAATCGTATGACTAGCGCAATCTTTTGTCTTATTTTTACTTTCACTTACCCATATATGAAATATATTGTCGGTTTATTGAAAAAAAAACACTAACAAGAGGACTTTACAGTGGCGACCGATTTCAATCAAATTTTTTTTTTATGATAATATATAGAAAAATCTGGTCCGCGTATCACACGACTTTCACTTACCACCCTGTTCTTAGCAGAAAAAAGTATTTTCAAACAGAGGGAAAGTAGAAATTATAGACGTATATTCAAATTTTAATTTTTATATCGCTGTATTCTATACAATTAAACATTAAATAATACCAAAGATAGCATTTATGAAAACCGCATATGTATATGTGCATAATATTGTCAGAGTCCGTATTATATTAAGGTACTATATGGAATTTAATGAAATTTATATGGAACCATCTATCTAGGCACCAGTCCGTGTTTTGTTTATAGAATTTTTTTTTTTATACATAGCTTCTTTAACTAATATGTTCTTTACTTTCTCTTTTTTCTATTGTTGTTTTATTTAGGCCAGATGTAGTCTTTTAATTATGTACTATTTTGTTTTTCTATTTTTCTATCTATTTTGTTATAATTTTACTTACGTTAATTTTATGTTTTCAGTATATATCGTGTGAATTTGTTCATATCTCACTATAATTATTGTCCACGTGACAGATTATTGTATTTCTAAATAAATTAAAAAAAAATGTATGTATATTATAGTATGTTTTTCCATCTACTCAGTAATAAATCCGAATATATGTAAGAGTAATATTTTTATGTTTTGAGAGCTGTCACCTGATTTTACTGTTATCTCACAGATACCTATGTATTACCCATTGTTTATATGTAAAAATACTCTTGTAAATACAATTTAATAACATCATTTACTCTCTCAACAATTTTTCTTTATTTTTATGATGTTTCGGGATCACTTTCTTATCCCATCTTCAGACAGTATCTCATCCTTCTATTATGAGACAGTGTCTGACCAGACTCTCCCTAGAGGAGCCCAAAATATAATTAAGGGATGAATTATGAAAAAAAAAATTATGACAAATCTTTAAAAAAATAAGATGATAGGAGGATGAGATTTGATCTGAAGATGGGATAAGAAAGTGATCCTGAAACGTCATAAAAATAAAGAAAAACTGTTGGGAGATTAATGCTGTTATTAAATTTTATTTATAAGAGTATGTTTACATATAAACAATGGGTAATGTGTAGGTATCTGTAAGATGAATGTAAAATGAGGTAACAGCTATAAAAAAAAATAAAAATATTACTCTTACATATATTCGGATTGATTGCTGAGGAGATGGAAAAACATACTATAATATATCTACATTAATTTTTTAAAAATTTATTTAGAAATATAATAATCTGTCACGTGGACAATAATTATATTGAGATATGAACACATTCACACCATATATATACAGAAAACATAAAATTAACAAAGGTAAAATAATAACTAATATCTAGAAATAGAAAATAACTTTATTCTGGGACAAAGTCCCTTTTAGAATAACAAAATAGTACACAATTAAAATACTACATCTGGTCTTAATAAAACAATAAAAAAAAAAAAAGAGAAAGTAAAGAACGTATTAGTTAAACAAGCTATATACAAAAAAAAAAAAAATCTATATACAAAACACTTAAAACTATCTAGGAAAAATTATAATTATACACTTTTGAGAAATAAAAAAATACATTGAGTTCTTCTGTAAAATAAGGAGTGTTTCTGCTAACAAAGGAAAGACGAATCTGACAATATAAAATTTCAGAGTATTTAATTAATGAATGATATCTTATTGTAACTATATGTACAAATTTATTTGTAGAAAAAAAAAACAATAGATGCATTCAGTGACATTGAGAGTAAGAAGATATTGTAAAATCCCTAGTGAAGTTTACAGTATGGTACAGTACTATCATTTGATGATGAATGATATAATAGAAATGTATAATATCAAAAGCTTAGCAAGCAACTGATTTTCTGACTGTTTTTGGAATAGGAGGGTTTTGAATGTGAATATGGAGGGAGAATGCCGAACTTTGATAGGGAAGGGATTCCAGAAATTGACAGCGCCAGCAATAAAGGAGTTTTGAAATGAGGTAGATCTGTGAGAAGGGATGTAAAGGTCAGAAGGTCGAGATCTTGTTGAAAGGGAATGGACTGAGGACTTGAATTGGAGAAGATTGTAGGTATTATCTTCATTAAATAATAAAATTATATAAGCGTCTCTTGATCTAACAGTCAGTACATTTGTTACTCCCTGGATAAGAACACATCCCTGGATGACAACACTTAGTTTCTTGTTGAGTTTATTAGCTTTTGCTTCATCATTACCGAAATGAGGGAAGCTTTGTATTCGTACGGGAAGTTAAAAAAAATTGTCCTCAGAATCAAAAATTTCCACTCCTATTTTACGTTTCAGATATCAAGGATATAATTTAGTTCAGTGTCTATCTGTCGGTCTATCTGTAATCAAATCGATGTGACGGGCATATCACCTAATACCGTACATCCGATTTTCATGAAATGTTCAGAGATTGTGCGGTTTGATGCCTAGATAAATGGTTTCATATAAACTTCATATAGTACTTCGGGTTGCACAAGCGCAAAAGTATTTTCTTAGAAATGTCATACGTAACATAAGCTTAATATGATACGGACTCTGACAATATTATTAACATATACAATTGCGGTTTTCATAAATACTATCGTTGGTATTATTTCATATTTAATTTTATAGAATACAACGATATAAAAATTAAAATTTGTTTATAGGAGGTTATTTAAACAAATAAAAATACCCACAATGAAATGTAAATAAATATAGTTTTTACTTTCACTTACCCTTTGTCTTAATACTTAATTAAGTAGTATAAATAACTAAAAAATACTTATTTCTGCTAAGAGAAGGGTGGTAAGTGAAAGTAGTGTGATGCGAGCACCAGATTTTTCTATGTATTATCATCAAAAAAAGAATTTGGTTGAAATCGGTCGCCTACTGTAAAGTCCTCTTGTTAGTGATTTTTTTCAACAAACCGACAATATATTTTAAGCAAGTGAAAGTAAAAACAAGACAAAATATTGCGCTAGTCATACGATTCTTGTTCTTGTAACAATTCTTTAATATAATTGATAGGTAATAATTTTGTAATTAAATTGCTGTTAATTGTTAAATTGTAATAGCTGAAACAATTTGGTCTGTTATATTTTAAAAATTAAGGGAATCAGCTGTTTTTATAGCTATTGTTATTAATATATTTATTCTATTATAAATATATTTTAACCACTCCTATTTATGATTTAACTTGTATTGTTGAGATAGTAAATGTTGTTATTAAATTTTATTTATATACCTCTACCTATACCTATACCTAGGACTTATGAAGAAATACTCTTATAAATCTAGCTATAATTGAAATGTTAACTTGTGATTTTCTTTATTTTAATTTCAAGGTTACCTTAATTCCATCTGGACAGACGTTTAACTTGGAATCCTCATACCAGACTGAAACGACAAGAAACAGCTCGACGTTTCCGACTACTTCAACACTTACTAGACAAACGCTCTAACCTTCCAATCAATTATAAAAGACTCATTTACATGACTATAATAAGGCCTATTTGGATTTAGGAAGTTGAGCTATGGGGCTCCACTAAACCTTCAAATTCCTCTCGCTTCAAATCCTTACAATCCAAAATCCTTCGTAAAATCCTCAATGCTCCCTACTTTGTTACAATTATCCATAATGACCTTAATGTTCTTTATGTATCAGATTTGGCCCAATCCAGATATCTGTCCTTCCTTAATAAAATTCATAACCATCCCAACCCTTTTGTTTCTAACCTTGCTTCCTATTCAATTCCTGATAACCCTCCGAGGCGTCTGAAAAGAAGATGGCCACGTGATCTACTAATATAGACATATTATTAGAGTGCTACCAATGGGTAGTTTCTCAACATGTGTTCCATGTCATTATATCCATGTGCGAATTTACCAGATGTATTTTTTGTATACAGTTGTAAATATCATATAAATAAATAAATAATTTCAAGAATCAACAGCAATGTAATTTAATTAACAATAAGGACTGATTAATTTTGTATGCCAGACAAATATCACTAAATTGTTCATTATTATTATTCTTAGAGGGCTGCATGCCCTAGAATAATATTTATTTTTCTTCTTATATTATATTTATTATATAATCATTGCAATATATAATATTATATTTAATAATATAGTGTTATAGTGAATAGTGGCTGGCTGGTCTCGAGGAAAGGCCAGGGACATAGCTTCTAACAGCCTTGGCCTCTTTCCATTTTTTCTCAAATAAAAACTAAAGCAAAAATGAGAACTTTCCATTTCCATTTATTTTATTTATTTATTTTCTTAGTTTATTTTATTCTGTCGTGGTGGTAAAAATATTATGCAAAATGGGTTTTAACAGTAATAGTTTTAATTATAGTTTTAGAACATAAATAAATAGAACATATCGTCGGTCATTAAGTGACATTTTAATGCCAGTTGCACAATTCACGGTTTTAACCAAGATTTAGTAATCTGAGCTTAATCTACCAGTGACAGTTCAACTCTGTTATCACCATTTTCGTTCGGTGGTAAAGAGTTAAATATAAACCGAGCTATAGAAAAGAAGTGTGAGCTTCTCAAGTGTTTGTTTTCGTTTAAAGAAAGTCAAAGTTAAATTAATTCGTGTTAATTATCAAAAAATATCTATCTTATCTAAATCTATCATAAAATTCATCCATAAAGCATGTTCAAACCATAAAACATGTTTTCGAAGAGTGCCCTTTTTACACCGCAAGGTTAAAAGATTTTGGAATACCCCAGAATATATCAGCATCCCAGAAAAGTCGAGAAGAAATCGTTACCAAAGTTATCAAGTTCCTGGATAGTGAAAGATTTTTTTTTTTTAATCTTATTTATTGAAAAATATTACAATCTGACTCAAGGACATTTATAATAGTGTTCACAGATCACATTCACACTCAAGAATCTACCCCTTCCCCCCTCCTCCTCCCAAGATATTTTATCACACTCCTTTTCTTAAAAACAAGAATTAGAAATAGGTAGAATTAGAAATATCATAGATCATACATAATTACACTTGCTGCGGTCTATTACATGTTTTCTCCGTGTCCTTCAGACCGAAAATTTAAAACCCCATTCAAATTTGCCCCCCTCAAAAATTAAAAAAACCGTCAAAATATGCCCCCTCAACATTTTTTATGGCGCAACTTGCACCATGGAACCCCCTTCAGGGCATCCCTGGTGTATCACACAGTTATCAGAAGCTAAGGTTTTGTCAAAACATAATGTAGTTTGTGTATTGATGAATTACTGTATTGTGAGATGTGTCGTGGATTTATAATGATTTTCATATATAAATTTTAAATCGTTTTAAGTTTTATTTAAATATTTTTGCAAGTCGATCTACATATGAGCTCGGATATCTTTTTTATGAATCATGAGGTTTTTTTTTTTAATAGCTCAACAAGGATTTATTACTATAACATGGAATAAAAACGGAATAGCATGTTCTGTCCACATTTAATCTTGAGTAATTTAATGTTTTAGACCAGAGAATGTAATCTGCGTTTGTAGAAATATAACGTTTCAAATGATAATTTTAAAGATAACAACCTTGCTATATATATTTTACTGGTTTTCCCTTTAATTTTATAAAATTCTTTTTTGAGATTTTAACAGGATCTTCCTCGAGACAGCGTGTCCGGGAAGAATCCCTGGGGAGACAGATAGTGACAGGAACTGATATTGTTATCTCGAAGGAATGGCGATAGTTGCACAGGAAATTTTACTGAATTTTAAAAAGAGGAAAAGAAGGAAGTTCGTTGACCATGAAAGAAATGATGATAAATGAATGGATAATTTAAATTACGTTGCTTCGATAATTTAAATGGACCATAGCCTTGAAAATAATTAAATATAACTAACATGAATGCCTTCTGTATACTAATCACCTGACTGTATATTCAAGAGGCTCGCTGACCGTAGGGAAGTACGTCATCTACGGAAGGACTGACTTTGAAAGTTAAAGTGTTGTAGTGTGTTCATGATGAAATCTTTTATTTCTTAAAGATATTTACAACTGTATTAAAGAAACACATTAAGTAAATTTGAAGATATAGATATAATGACGTGATAACACCTGCTGAGTAACTACCCAATGGTAGCACTCCAATTATATGTCTACATTAAGAGATCACGGGGCCATCTTCTTTACAGACACCTCGGAGGGTTATCAGGAATTGAAGAGGAATTAAGGTTAGAAACGAGAGGGCTGGGATGATTCTGAAGTTTATTATATTCTAAAGTTTATGGAAGGATATGGGCCAGATCCGAAACATAAGAAACATTAAGGTCTTTATGGATGGTTTTATTTGAAACAAAGTAAGGAGCATTAAGGAGTTTACGAAGGAATTTGGATTGTAAGGATTGGATAGGAGAGGAATTCGATGGTTTAGTGGAGTCCCAAAGCTCAACTCCGTAAGTCCAAACAGGCCTTATTATATTCATGAGTCTTTTGTAATTAATTGGAAGTTTAGAGCGTTTGTCTAGTCAATGCTGGAGTAGGCGGAAAAGTCGAGTGGTTTCTTTTCGTTTCAGTCTGGTATGATGATGAAATATATAGTGGCCCTAAATATAGTTGTAACGCTTGGTTGTTTTTCGTTATGTCACTAATTCAAAAGTATTTTTTTAAAAAATGACTAGGATAATTATATGGAGAAATTTATAAAACTAATGGCAATACCAATATAGACTGTGGCACAGACCCTTTTTTATCAAATTATTAACATTCTCCTGAAACTTCGTAAATAGATTCATCGCATCGTAACCTACAAATATTTTATTTACGAAAATTCTCGGAATTGGGGCGTATTCTATCTGGAGATCGTCAAACTTTGTGTATTTAATTAGATACTAAAACTCTTAAAAAAAACTCTTAACTTCCCACTTGATTCGTAAGATAATACAAAAGTGAAAAAAAAAGTTGGGCTTCAAAATTATTGAGCTCTTAGGAGTGACCTACACCTCCAGAATAACGAGGTTTTATTGGCCAAACGGCCCAATATTTTTGGAGGCCACCTTTTTACTTGATCCAAGTGGTAATCAAATGGGTATGTACGAGCTTTTAGTGCCTAATTAAATAGACAAATTTTGCTGACCTCCATATTGAAAACACCCCAATTCCGAGAATTTTCGTGAATAAAATAGTTGTAGATTACGATGAGATGAAGCTATTCACGAAATTTCAGACGGATGTTAATAATTTGATAAAAAGGGATCTGTTACATGGACTAATACTTTTGTCTATCTCCAAACAATATATATTTTTTTATTGACAAATTATAGTGATCAGATGTTTTTTTTTTTGGATAATATTGTACACGTCTCTATATAATAACGTCACTTCATCTTCATGGACGGGAAAATCTCATGATCACACTAAAAATAGAATCCCAACAATAGCCGAACGAAAATAAATGGAGGTAACCGAACTGTCTGATAACACCTCAATATCATTCGAAAAGGACTGGTTGGTGATTTCTTCAACCTTTTTGAGCGAGTATAGCAAAAAATTCAAAAGCACCGGAGTAATTAAAGGTAATTATCGTCCCAATTTGAACTGAAAAGGATTAGGGAGTAGGGTGGCCGAGCGGACTAACGCGTGTACAAAACATGCGTTTCCCGGCTACTAGACTGACTGATAAACCGAAGTTTATAATATATATAAATTTATAAAATAATTACGAGTCCGTATCCGGTGTAGGGGGGTGCGTCTAATTTTTGCATCAATCCCTCGCTCTCTTTGCCGGAAAAATTCCCGTATTGCCTAAAAAGCGAGGTAAGGGTTGATAAAAAAAATATATATATATAAATAACATAAAAATAAATGAAAAATATTCATATCGAATTCGCTCAAATAGAAGATAAACTTTATTATGGTTCGAGGTCCCATATGAATAACAATTATGAACAAAAAAATAAACTAAAAATAAAAACGGTTATGTCGTAAATCACGATTTAAATGAAGTGGAGTTCTATTGTAAACAGGTTGTATTTTGTATTCTATTGTAAATTCTCAGTTATTCTCGGAATTATAGCATGATCATCTGATGATATGTCTATCGTGAAAATGGAGTGACACTTCTTAAGGCATTTTTTTGTGATAAGCAATATAATAATGTTTAATTGTTGCTAATTTTTTTTTCTACAATTCTTCATCCGCACCTGTCATGGTAGTGACAATTAGCAGATTAGTTGTTAGGTAGAAAATGGCATGATAGGCATGACGAAGAATGGAACTCAGCAGCACCTCTTCCCTGGTCTGTTAACATCCTAAAATCAGGAAAGGAGATCTCTCATCCAGCTCCTATTCAGGCGCCTCCTAATGAGTATTTCAGCCGTTGCCATATCGTTGATAAGTCAATTGTGTTGTCCGTGTAGTTTAAGATGAAATCGAGAGTAAAGAGTACGTATGTTCTGGTCAATGGTTGGTTGTCTTAGGTCGGTATGTAAAGTCTTGTTGTTGACACATCGGGAGGGGGGAGGGGGGCTGCAGTTATTAGTCTTAAAATTTTTGATTGAAAAAATTGTAGTTTTTGTGAGTCTTTTTTGCTAAACCGTAAATCTGTGAGGCGTATGTCCGAATGGGTTTGAGCAGGTAAGTGTATGTATTTAGTTTTTGTCTAATTTTCAATTTTGATTTAGAAAACAGTGAGTATAGTATTTTCAGTCATTTGTTCAAAGTCTTTCTTTTCATTTTGACGTGTGGGCTATTAAATCTATTACACCTATGCTATTTTAAAAAAATATTTAAAGTTAATTAATTATTTAATATTTGTTGGCAACTACGAGGTTATTATACCATTATAATTGGTAACTAGCGGCTTGTGTGCAATTTGGAGTAATAACAATGAACTGTAGGCGCCTTCCCACATCCAACAGTTCCCACGAGCTCTTGGGATCTTGATCAACTTCGCTAATGAACGGAATGGACGGCCGAAGAGCCCTAACGATCAGTCTGCCTTCAATTAAGTAAAAAATAATAATAAGTCTCAGCTTAATTTTTAATTAATAAAACAATTTAAAAAAACGGGAATTATTAAAAATAAAAGGGATCATCAGGACTGATAACGAAAGATCACACAAATCAGAGGTTTCTAGACAACGGTCCGCGAGTTTCTTTGATTACATAGTAAGTTTTTTAAAATGTTCAGATTGAAAACGCCCCAATGAGAATTTTTGTAAATAAATTATTCGTGGGTTACGATGAGATGAAGCTATTTACAAAGTTTCGGACGGATTTTAATAATTTCATAAAAAGTGGTCTGTACCACGGATTATTAAGGTTTGGCACCTGTACTAGTTACGGCTAGTTTGTTTTCTAATTTTTTCTTAATTTTAATTTTATATTTAATTCATCTTACTAGATTGAAACGACAAGAAACCGCTCGACGTTTCCGATTACTTCAGCACTTACTAGACAAACGCTCTAAACTTCCAATTAATTACAAAAGACTCATATACATGACTATAATAAGGCCTATTTGGACTTACGGAGTTGAGCTATGGGGCTCCACTAAACCATCGAATTCCTCTCTTATCCAATCCTTACAATCCAAAATCCTTCGTAAAATCCTCAATGCTCCCTACTTTGTTACAAATAAAACCATCCATAATGACCTTAATGTTTCTTATGTTTCAGATCTGGCCAATCCAGATACCTATCCTTCCATAATAAACTTCAGAATCATCCCAACCCTCTCGTTTCTAACCTTGCTTCCTCTTCAATTCCTGATAACCCTCCGAGGCGTCTGAAAAGAAGATGGCCCCGTGATCTCCTAATGTAGACATATCATTAGAGTGCTACCATTGGGTAGTTTCTCAACAAGTGTTTTCACGTCATTATATCCATATGTTCAAATTTACTAAATGTATTTCTTTAATACAGTTGTAAATATCATTAAGAAATAATAATAAAAAAATATTTAATTCTAATATTTTCTTTTTTTTTTAATCTGAACTGAGGATTCGAGCATCCGAGACTCTTCAAAACCACTTGAACGATATTGCTGATTGGGCCAAAAGGTGGAAAATTAAAATGAATGAAAAAAAAAATTGTGTACGTAGTATTTACTCTTAATCATACCCCTTCCCCCCAAATATATTTTAATGACATTGAAATTCCTGCGTCCGAGGTAATTACATATTTGGGTTTTTATCTTGACAAAATACTAACTTGGAGGACACACATCGACAAAAACGTATGGAATTAAACAGACGATACGGTCTTTTATCTAGGTTACTTGACAGACGTTCAAAATTATCTTCGACTAACAAACTAACCCTCAATAAAGTTTTACTAAAACCAATTTGGACTTGGCATAGAACTGTGGGGTTCTGCTAAAACTTCAATATTAAAAAAATCTAGTCTTTCCATTCCAAAATTTTACGAAGGATATTTGACGCACCATTTTATGTCGCAAACGATAGATTACATAAGGACTTGAACATCCCAACAATTTCAGACACTGCAAAAATAAACTACAACAACTTTCACCAAAGACTAACTTACAACACAAATCCTCTGACAGAAAACCTTAAAAGCACTAGAAACCCGTACAGCCCACCTCGACGATTACGTAGGTGGTGGCCAAGAGACCTGCTGAACTGAACTATTTCCTGGATTGTAATGGAACGCTGTGAAGCTGCCAAAAAACTTGCTCATTGCAAAGAAATTTGCAGATCGCAAATTTAATTTTTGTTTGTCCAGTTTTATGTTATGTATTAATAATAAAAATAATAATATTTTCTTAATCGATTTTAGTTTACATATTTCATTAATTCATGTAACATATTTCTTATAAATTTTAATTTATTTGTTCTTTAAATTATTATTAGTTCTTATCGCCCTCCTTCTCCGCCCCCTCATAACAGCAATGTTCATGTTTTTAACAAAGTAATCAACATCGATTTTAATTTTCTACTTTCAATGTTTTTGAACATCGATATATCAATATTTTTATTATCACAAGCTTTGACCTCTGGTATCGATGTGGAACGCAGGTCAAAAATTTGAGAGACCACTTAATACATCAGCATCGGCTTGATGATAGATCATTGTTGATATAATTACAATGTGTCACTGAGAGCTTTCTGAGAACTAGCCACTATTAAGTGGACGCATGGCTGAGTGGTATTATAGTCAACTATAACTATATATATAGTATAGTATAGTATATTAAAGATATGTTAATATATGTTATTAATGTATACGTTGACAAGGCAGTATTTTGTGGTCTTTACTGCTGGAGCCTTACCTGAGTCTGGGACGGGCAGGGACCATCTTCTTGTCCGCTGTCCAACAATAACATTCTTTCTTCGAGTCAAGTCCGTTCAGAAATATTAATATTTTCAATTATTATAATTTTTAATGTATGTACTATTTTAAAAAGGCGCCATGGATTTTATCTCAATGTAGTATAGAAACGTTTAGCATGAACAATAATAATAATTCAGTACTATTATAGTAATAATCTAGAGGACATTGAAATACTTTCGAAGTATCTGATAAGAGAAGCAGAGCAAATCTACCTAGAATTAAATTGAATGGAGAAGCTGCCAGGACTCCAGTGACGTATTCACAAAAGATCTCGAAGCCACTACCGTTTCAGCCTTCGAGGAGGACCGTACGGATGACTGGAGCTAGATAAGGATTGTGCTAAGCAATTAGGGTGGTGGATTAGGTTCTGATGAAAATTTGAGAATCGGGATTGAATAACGTCAAGGACATACGGATGTATTGACTATTGTATTAAGGATTGGATGCGCTTGATTTTCGAATACACCTCCCTGAAGAAGACCTGCAAAGTCGGGTCGAAACGTTGGCTTTTAATAAAATAGTTTTGCCACTATTTAGCCTATTTATGACCGCCACCCCGGACCATCTCCTTCCTTTATAACATTTTTTAACACTGGGACATTATTTTTTTATCTACGTATTTCGCGTTAAGTTTCATCCACTGTAGAATTCAAAACCATACTTTCGTATAGATTAAAGTTTTTTCGCCTAAGGTTTCCTTTGCATCTAATTTTACCGTTAGAGGAACAAAACGACAAGTTGATTGCCCCCAACTCGCCGGAAGGCTGTTACCTCCAGTTCCTACTATCGCATTAATCCAAAGCGGTTAAGTTAAATACAATAAGACCACGGGGGAGGGGGGGGGCGAAGAGAAAATTAGCACAGCCTCCTCGAGCGAGGATTGGCCGCCCTCGGATGGACAGGAAATGACTGGGCTAATGGGCCGAGTCTCCTTTCCGTTCGAGTTTTTTTTCCGTTGCTACCTGGCCCGGGGCAGCCGCTCCGTATCCAAAGCCTTATCCCAGACCGAAGTCTTCCACCTCAAAGTCGTCGTTTCCACTCTCGCCCCTCTTAATTGCCCAAAGGTAAATTCTTTTAAAGTAAAAAACAAAAATAAATACTAAAATAAAATATATATTAAACATTGTTAAATATAATCTTTAAGTATATAAGTAAGAATATTTTTTTCCAGTGATTTATTCCACTCAAAATTACATCATTGCATCATAACGTTTCAGGATCCACTTACATCCCATCTTCAGACAGTGTCCCGCATCATTTTATTTCTCCATAATACTTGTCATGTTAATTAAATTGTTTTATTTTTGTTCTATTGCTGGAATTTAAGTATCTGACTAGACTCTCCCTAGAGGAGATTAAAATAAGATTTCCAGCAATAGGACAAAAATAAAACAATTTAATTAACATGGCAAGTCTTATGGAGTATTAAGATGATGCGGGATACTGTCTGAAGATGGGATGTAAGTGGATTCCGAAACATTATAATGTAATGATGTAATTGAGTGGAATGAATGGGAGAATAAATCACTGGAAAAAAATTTTTTTTACTACATATCTAGAAAATAAGTATCTCCCTTAGGATAAATGAACAAATAATCTTTAATTTTTTCTTATATTTTATTTTTAAAAAACCTTTCCAACTACTACAGCACTTATTAGAAAAACGCTCTAAGCTCCCAATTAATTACTAGAGACTCATACATGACTATAATAAGGGCTATTTGGACAAATGGAGTTGAGCTTTGGAGCTCCACAAAGCCATCAAATTTCTCGCGTAGCCATCTTGTTTACAAATAAAATCATCCATAACGATCTTATGTTTCCCAATTGGACCAATCCTTTCCTCTATCCACATTAAACTTCAGAACCATCCTAATTCTCTCGTTTCTAACCTTGCTTCCTCCTCAATCCCTGATGACCACCTTCGATGTCTGAAAAGAAGATGGCCTCATGATATCCTAATTTAGATTCTTCCTTAGAGTGCTATCAATGGGTAGATTCTCTACAATTATTTTCATGCTATTGTATTTCTCTGTACACATTTACTTACTAGATGTATATTTAATTTATACAGTTATAAATTTCATGAATCATTAAAAAAAAAAATTTCCATCTGCTTTTTGGCCTTCCACTTGATCTTTTACCTACTATGCATTCTTTGTTGTGTAGAGGATTCCTGGTGAATTGTTCCGTGTTACATGCCCATCCTATCTTAATATCATTGCCTTTATATCATAAGCTATTGATTAACCAGTTTTAATGTGTCAGTACTTACTATCACAAAAAGGATTTTTCATTCGCATCATTCGAAACTTCATTCATGGGTGCTGATTAGTCAAAATATTGGACTTAAAATATAGATAGTCGACATTATAAATATTTATGAAATATGAATATCAATATAAATATTTATTCCCTGCCATATGGGTGCATCAAAAAAAGTGTTCAAATCAATACTTCTACCCTCCTTAGTAAAATTAACTTCATATAAGATAATTCATATTGTTCTCTGAATTTTTTTAATAATTATTATATTTAACCTATATATAATTGTTTATTAATCTAAACCTTTCTTAATCTCACAGTCTTTTATTATACATTCAAAAAATGTTTACATTATTTAAAAACTGTTATTTTTTCGTTTCGGCTCAAAGAGCAATTTTCAAAATTCTTTTTCTTAAAAAAAAAAATAGTCATATTAAAAACATTATTTCAAAAAATATATTATTAAAATATATCTGTAAATAGAAAACTACTCTATGGTACTACTCGTTTTATTAAATATAAAATATTTTGTTTTATTTTTCTTCCGAAATTTCACAAAATTTCTCTGCTTCTCCTCATTTTAGCAGAAACTTTATCCTTAATTTCTTTTCTTTTTTGACCACTCTCATTTTATCTCAACTGAGCTGTAGTCTGCTTAACTGTCTAGTTACTGTCCATCTTCAGATTTTTTGCAGAAATTTCCATTCACCCACTTATGTCTTCCATTCACCTATATATCGGAATAAACGAAATAAGACTTTAAATTTTTTAGATAGTCTCTTCTTAAACAAAGAGACGTTTTTTTGTGAGACTAGGTTATTTGGACCCATTACATCTTGAAATATGTTTTTGCGATGATTACGGATTCAAAATTTTTCATTATCGCAATAAAGTAAGTGAAAGTAAAAACGTAGTAATAATATTAGATATTAAAAAAAATCTAATGTACGAATCATACATCTTTCACTTACCGCTCTACTTTGAATAGAAATTATTTTATGCCATAATTCGGCTAATTCCTTTTTTTTTTAATATATATTTTAAAAGTACTATCTGCCACATTGAAGGGCAATAAGTAACAGGGCTAAATGTGTTCATTCATACCATATATACATGTAATAGGGAAATAAAAAATAAAAATAAATAAATGAATAAATAAAAAATAAATGAGTAAACTAGGAAAAGTTAATATAACAATAGAGTAACAAACATAAATGAAATAAAAAATAAATCAATAAGTAAAATAAAATAAATCATCATCGGCTAATTCAAAAAGATTTTTAAGTACATTATTTTGAGTTCTACCAATGGGTAGTTTCTCTTCATGTTGTACATGTCATGTTACCAATGTCACATTTACTTATTGTATTTTCTATGTAATACAGTTGTAAATTTCATTAAAATAATAATTAAAAAAAAAGTACATTATTAACGGAGCTAAACATTAAAAAAACACATTTGTGAATTTCGGTCGTATTTATCAATCTAAATAATCATTAAAACCATTAAAATAGCACAAATTCTATAAAAAATCCTAAAAAAAAACCCTCATAACTCAATCAGTCAATTTGAACCACATTACTGCAGTATCTCATCTCAGTATACAAAAACAGTTTTGAAAGTACATTTATATTTTAAATCTATAAATAAGGATTTCATAACCAAATAAAAATTATAAGAAACCGATTTTCTATCACTCTTTACATGTACTCAAACTCTTATTTTTGTCCTTATAAAATAGTGTAACACGTTTTTCAATGCTTTCCATCGATAGGTTTTAAAGTTGTCACACTAATTGTTAGTGTGTGGATAATGTTGTGATTTCAGGAGACTTCAAAACGTGAAAACGTAGTTCCGAAAATTTACGTAGAAGTAATTAAGTAGAAGTAATAAACCGACAGTGACAGTATTTTAAACTCAGTTCAAAAGAAATGGTAGTTCCTGCCATGACAGTAATGTTAGTAAAATATGGAAATATCAAAATTGCAGTCTGTAACCCCGTATCGACTGCTTAAGTGTGTTGCGGGTTCCCCGCCATGTTTGAGCTACCGTGGCATATATATTGTATTTAATAATAAATTTAATAAAATTATATTAAATATATTATATTAATTTAAAATATTAATAAAACACTAATTTCAAAGCATTAATTTTTTTAAAAAACGGAGGATAAGTGTTGATATTATTTTGATAATATAATTTTAAAAAAAATTAAAATATATTTCATCTCATCCAGAAAGGGGGAAATTTAAAATATAGCAGCAGCATCCTAGATAAAGTATATTAACGGACACTCTAAACAGCGGACAAAGCAATTACAAAGGTTTTTTTCTTAAAGCCTATAGATTGAGAAAGCCTGAAAGGGTCGCCCAGATAATTTTTTTCATGAACGCTTTTTAGCTTTAACACAGGTCTCTCCACTTTTCCTATAAAATATAACTTGCTTTAAATAGAAATAATATAAATCTGCTTTGTTTATGTTTAAATATCCATAATGAAATATATGAATGAGTTAACAGGCATTTAAAAATAAAAACTCGATATGTATGTCGAAGCATGGACAAATAATTATTAAATTTAAGAATTTGTTACTGGTATACAGAGTGTCTGTAAGCAAAGGTAAATAAATATTTTTATAAGTAAGGAAGAATTATTTTCATGATGATTAAGTATATTTCAAACGTCTAACTTGGAATCTTGATACCATACTGAAACTACATGAAACCACTCGACGTTTCCGAATACTTCAGCACTTACTAGACAAACACTCTAAGCTTCCAATTAATTACAAAAGATTCATATACACGACTATAATAAGGCCTATTTGGAACTTACAAAATTGAGCTTTGGGTCTCCACTAAACCATCGAATTCCTCTCGTATCTAATTATTGCTATCGTAAAATCCTCAATGTTCCTTACTTTGTTATAAATAAAATAATCCAAAACGACCTTAATGTTCCTTATGTTTCCGAATTGGTCCAATCCAAATACCTATTCTTCCATAATAAACTTCATAACTATCTAAATCCTCTCGTTTTTAACCTTGCTTCCTTTTCGATCCCTGATAACTCCCCCGAGGCCTCTGAAAAGAAGATGGTCTCGTGATCTCCTAACATAGACTGTTTACTTACGGGACACTCTGTACGGTTGCTGACTATGCTATATTATCATTTGGTTACTGACCAATATACTACGAGAATCATTCGATGGGGCAACTAGTTTTGGATATTTTATGATAATAGAATAAATTTAAATTTATCTTAATCAATTTAAATCTAAATAAAAATGTAATTCCGTTTATGGTTTTGCATTATAAATCCTCAGTAGTATGATAACAGTAAGTATTAAATACCGGAAATCGTTTTACAATTATCAATAAATATAAGATAATAAACAAGGTCTATTTTTTTTTAAATCGTTTAATCCTTAGGAGTAGTTTGTAAACAAAAACAACTGTTTTTATTAAATCTTTCTCCTTATCTTCGGATCATTAATCTATTTTAAGTTCAGAGATGGGTAAGTAGTCGACTGATCAATTATAAGGATGAAACAAAATTTGATAGGAATTTCAGTCAAGATATTTTTATTAGGTTAGTCAACGTTTCGACCCAAGCATATGGGTCATCCTCAGGGCTATCTTTTGGGAGACGAGAGAAGAATTCGAACCAGTTTTAACATGCCTATTTTAAATTATATATATATTTATCAGTTGAACGAAAATCTAAGCGATTTAAAAAAAAAATACGAAATGGCGTATTTTTCCTGCAATTCGTGAAGGCTCGATCCATGAATAACTGTTTTAATTAGAGGTTCGGTTTAAAAAAAAAAAGAAGAAATATATGGCAAACTTGATACCAATCTTGAAAGAGAGCTTCATTCATATCAAAAAGTTTATACGCAGTTTGGAAAGTAAGCTTAATTTGGTGATTAAACGTAGAATGGAAGTATTACTGTCAGTATTTCATTATACAGGGTGTTTCTTGCACGGCTCTATTTTAGGTATGTGTTCACTAACACAAAATAAACAAAAAATTACATATTAACATATATCTCTAACTAATTTATTAAACAGATATCCAAGGTTAAAGATTTATTATTTATTTATTACATTAAGACTGACTGTACAAAGTTTAACGTGTTTAATACTAAATAATGGGTTTTAATCACCTGACAAACAAATGAACTATAAGCAATGGCAGTAGTTGCTCATCTGTTTGTCTAGTTCTGTGTGTTTTAGTGTGAGTGAATAACGTTTTACGATTTGGTATTCTTCGGTTAGGAAATTTTTCACGATATCTTCGAATAGCAGCAGCACCGTTTTTACGTACTTCGCCAGTTAAAAGCATGTCTGTTTGTTCTGCAAAAGTGAATAAATTTATGGCGTCTCCCATGATAATCATAAATTGAACTGTGTCCCAGTATTCACTCATACTAAAACACACGGAACTAGACAAACAGATGAGCAACTAATGTCATTGCTTATCGTTCATTAAAATTCAAATTAAATTGAAAGTTTGTTTATAAATTAAGTTTTTCTTGAAGAAATTATTATTATTATTTTTTTTTTTGACAATTGTAAAATATAAAGGGGAGTTACCGATAATCCAACGAATATCGGTAGCAAGAGAGAATGACTGTCTCCCCCCCCCCCCCTGTAAACATTTTAAAAGGAGGTTTAATTCATCTGTTAAAGTTCTCCTTGGTCCTTCCTAAAATAAATTCCTTTAGTCATCCTTGGCTGGGAGTCAAGTGTCATTAACTCGGCAGTCGTCCTTCGTCCTTCCCAGCCAGCTAGTCAACTAGAGTCTATGAGAGGAGGGGGGAATCAAACCTCTCTATCGATATTGATATCGAAAATAATAGTCCAATGATGTCCAGTACGATTAATCGATATCGAGTCGATTGTAAAAAGTACGACTATATAGAGTTGTGACCATTTTAGTTGAAGTTCAATTCATTTCAAGCGTGGGTTTTTCCCAAACTTTTCATGGAGGCCACTGGCTAATCTAAGGGAGGGAGATTTCGGGCTGAAGGCCCCCAAAAATGAAAAAAAATATTTCAATAACAATTTATTTTATTATAATGCATATACAACTACTAAATACAACCATGCCCCACATGAGAATTATATTGAAAAATTAACTCTAAAAGTATTATTTTCCTGTAATTATGTTTCTAATCACTTAACACAATTTCTCATATAGGTAGTTAGTTTCTTTTTTTTTTAAATATGATAGAAAAAATAGTAGAAGTTATCAGCTTTTTTAAACTCGTATCTATGGGTGCAAATGTGGGTTTAATGTTCATGCTTGAAAAAGATTGTTCGCATATATATGTAGAACCGAAAAGGGAAAAAACAGCAAACGTGAGCTTTTTCAGCTGATCTTAAGAGTCAGGAATACTATTCCAAACGTTGAAAATGATCATGTCTTCCTTCTCCAGGTCATTCAAAGCAGACCACTTGTGTTGTCAACTGAAATCGCATTTTTTCTTGTACAATATTTCCAATTCAAGACAAAGACGTTCGAATTTAGAGCGCCATATCTCCTTGTTTTTTAAATCCAGTAATTGTATTTCAAAGCCACCAATGTCAATTTGAAAAGGAGAAATTTTAATTCGGTTATAGGTTTTTTGAGGATTTTTGACAAATACTCAAGTTGCTCTGCTGTTTTTTAATTTCCTAATTTATCAAAATAAGATATAATTATTTTCTTACCATTTTTTTTTTTAATGAAAATATTATTGCGGCTTCCGTAGATATTTGTGCGAGAGCCGCACTTACGGAGCCAAAGAGCCACATGCGGCTCTGGAGCCGCACTTTGCCGATTATTGGGTTAAGGCATCATCCCCATAAACACTGCAAATTCTTCTATGAGGTGCTGCAGCACGCTTACTGTTTTAAAAATAATGCAACAAAATAAGCGGATATTTTCTTCCATATTCACAGTGCATTAGCGAACACAATACTAAGCTAGTTTCAACAAGAGTTAACAGATATAGTTGTTGACATATTACAAACAAAATAAACAATCCACCTTAGGGATTAATTCATCAGATAAGAAGTGCATCATAGTGACATAAAAATAAACAGAAAAACCGAAAGGGCTTATTTACCAATACAATATAAATGTCTCTTTAGTTAGGAAATATGCTTTCTAAGAGAATAAAAAACTATCATAAAATGATAGTTGTAGTCACGTAAAGTTTAAATGACTTAATAAATTTCATATTTTCTAAATAATTCTAAAAATGTTACCACGTAATCAAAGAAACTTTGGCGGGACATAGTTTGGAGACCTCTGTTTTTGAGATTTGAATAATTATTTTTGGAATTTTTATTTGGTCCATATTCGTTATAAATAAAACTAAAAATCGTCTTGTTAGGCTGGATAAGTAACGATACATTTCACCGCGTACGGTACACGCGGATATTTCAAGGATAAATGGACTGACAGTTGTCTTTATTCATTCAATTAACTTGTGTTTGATTACAATCTAACTCAAAACAATCCCGCTCTGTCAATTAAATGACTCGACTTAATAGGGTGAACTCTTTCTTCGATGTCTATACTCTACTGCTGTCAGGATTGAACTTCTTAATTTTTTTTTATTTATTATTTATTCTCCACAATCTTTCTCAAAGGTGAAAACTTTTTATTATTATTAATACATATACATAAAATTAAATTTGCGATTTGCAAATTCCTTTGCAATGAGCAAATTTTTTGGCAGCTTCACTGCGTCCCATCACAAATCCAGCAAATATTTTATGTTGTAAGTTAGTCTTTGGTGAAAGTTATTATAATTTTATTTTGCAGTGTCTAAAATTGTTGGGTTGTTCAAGTCCTTATGTAATCTATCGTTTGCGAGATAATATGGTGCGTCAAATATCCTTCGGAAAATTTTGGAAGTAAAAGACTAGATTTTTCTAATATTGAAAATTTTACCAGAACTCCACAGTTCTATGTCATAAGTCCAAATTGGTTTAAGTAAAACTTTATATAGAGTTAGATTGTTAGTCAAACATAATGTTGAACGTCTGTCAAGTAACCTAGATCTGTCTAATAAAAGATGAAAACTTAAAAAAATATAGTAATTATAGTATTTTTTTTATTAATATTCGAATATTCTTGAGCTTTTTTTATCCTCTTCTTCAAAATATGTCCCAGTATTCTTGAATAAATCTAACTAAATTTCGATTCGATGGGGTCACCGATTTTAACGAAACTAATTTGATGATACTTGCTGAAAAATATTTTATCTCCTTTCAAAGTCCTTTAAATTTATTTATCTTTACGAAAAGAAGCTGGAAAAAGATACGAGTGGTGGCAAAATTAGATTTCCGACTAACTAAAAAATATAACTTTTTTTTATGTTTATATTGTTTTATTAAACTGTTATGATCCTTTAAAAGTTTAAGAATTCCCTCCCCCCCAAAAAAAGTTGAAATTGCACAATTTGGTGCAAATATATGTTTTACTCCTAATAGTCCGTGGTGCAGAACCCTTTTTATAAAATTATTAACATCCGGCTGAAACTTCGTAAATAGCTTCATCTCATCGTAACCTACAAATATATTATTTACCAAAATTCTCAGTATTGGGGCGTTTTCAATTTGGAGGTCAGCAAACTTTGTCTATTTAATTAAGTTAAAAGTTAAAAGAAACTGGTAAATACACATTTGCTTTTCACTTTAATCGTAAGATGACTTGATCATAAAGTCGAGAAAAAAGGTGGTCTTCAAAAATATTGACCAGTTTGGCGTGACCTACACCTCCAAATTATCAAAATTACAAGGTTATATAGGCCTAACGGCTTAAGATTTTTGAAGGCCACCTTTTTTCTCGACATTTTGATCAAGTTAACTTACGATCTAAGTAGAAAGCAAATGGGTATTTACGAGTTTTTAGTACCTAATTAAATAAACAAAGTTTGCCGACCTCCAGATTGAGTTCGGATTTAAGTTTCAGGCGAATATTAATAATTTGATAAAAAGGAGTCTGTACCGCGGACTATAAGCTCATATCCTTTGGTTTGATTTTTGGAAACTGTTACATCAACTGAAGCAATGTCAAAATACATCAAATTTTATTTAGGCCAATGTTAGAAATCACCTTTTATTATTTTTCTTTATTTGAGAAGAAAAGTAACGTGACTTTTATTGTATAACTGCTTGAAAATACTAAACCATAACCAGTAGTGATTTGCAGCCAAATTAATAAAATTAACTTTACAATACATTAAAGCATTGTAGAGAAAGATAGTGATAGTTCTCCATCTTGGAATGAAATAGTTAAAGTTAAGGTTAATAGTAGGTTAAAGTCAATCTATACAATGTCACCAATCATTTAAAATAAAAATCTGGTGTGTCCACTCACATGACTTGTTATGATGAAATCATTAGAGTCCGATTTCTTTGATGAAATAGATCAATGTAAACGAGCAAATGAACTATTATTAAAATTATGAAGAGAAGAATAGTTGGGGTGATCAGTCAAAAAAGAAGGCATAAATAAATGATAATATTTATTTTGGCATTTGCCGACATTTCGACCTGAAGTTCAGGCCTTCATCAGGGCTAAGAAAAGAACCAGATAACAAGGTATGAGAAACATGAGTAGAGATGGTAAAACAGTTAAAGTAAAATGAAGTTGAATGACAATAGTAAGAACTAAGAGATAAATAATAATAACCGTTACAAAGTGTGGAATGATGAAGTAAACATAATTAAAAAAGAAATGAAAATAAATAGTAAAATTAAGATATTGTTACTATTTATTTTCATTTCTTATATAACTTCATATTCCTTTTTTCTGTTTTACATTTTATTCTAAGATTACCATTTTAATACTTATGTCACCTTTTTTGATTATGTTTACTTCATCATTCCACACTTTGTAACGGTTATTATTATTTATCTCTTAGTTCTTACTATTGTCATTATTCTACCAACTTCATTTTACTTTAATTTTTTTTACCTACATTACTTATGTTTCTCATACCTTGTTATCTGATTCTTTTCTTAGCCCTGATGAAGGCCTGAACTTCAGGTCGAAACGTCGGCAAATGTCAAAATAAATATTATTATTTATTTTTGCCTTCTTATTTGACTGATCACCCCAACTATTCTTCTCTTCATTATTCACGACAGTAAACCATTTACCCACTATTATTAAAATTAGTGTATAAAATTCAATACGCTGCAAGCTGCTAAAACTGGCCTGAATTGAACGATTTTGTTTATACATTTACCAATATAGAGATAATATACTACTATAGAGATACTACTGTAAACAGAATAGGAAAACCTAAATAAACTCCTAATGAAAAATTGGAAGAGTTAAATGATAAAGTAAATTGGTTCTACATAATTCTTTACATGTAATAAGTAAAATTGTCTAGTATTATTAACCAGAAAATTTTATTTTTGGACCAGTCTTGGTCTTGCAACAATTGTTGCCTAATCGATTTTGGAGAACACTAAAACTAGTGACCTTTTTTTCGATTTATCGATATCTCGCAGTATGTGTGAGTGTGTGCTCGCGTGTGTATGTGTTCGTGTGCGAGAGAGATGGGGAGTCGGCTATATATAGTGGTGGCCAGGGACTGCCCCCAATTACAACTACTATCCATTCAAACCGCCTCGGGTTCGAGTACTGTCCGTATCAAAGGCATCGGCTTTAATGTCCACGTGGACGGGCCACTCTACCAACCCGAATTTTTTCGTTATTATTTTTTTTTCTTTTTCTTTTTTTTTTTTTAGATTTTACGTGTGTACCTGATGGAATGTGCCCTCTCTGTTAGAGGATTTGTCGCTAGTGTTGTGTAACCTGCGAATATTCTACCGCGTCTTTGAGTTACGTTTTTAAACTTGTTACAATTTTTATAAGACTTTTTTTTCCAACGTTTTAATAATATTAGAATTATTTGAAGTTTAATATAAGAAATTACATGTTTCATGACAATAAGTAGATATACATATAAGGGACTCAACACAATATTTGTTCACTTCCGGATATGTAGTGTATTTTTTTGTGTATATGCCCCCCAATAAAAATGGTGAGGAAGATATAATGATTATTATTATTATTATTTTTTAGTATTGGTCTAGTTAACTCCAAACAAACAAAAAGTTTATTTTTTCCAATGGATTTTTCGTTCCTTCAGTTTTACGAGTGAAAACATACCTATTGCATATTTAACGCAACTGTTAGTGCGAAAAATCGAATATAAAATTTTACCATTTATATTCTATTTGGGCTAAAGGTGACATTTTGTGGTCTGTAACTATGGAATATAGCAGAAGGAAATAAAATATGAAATTATATTAATAAATCATAAACAAATAATCACTTCCCCAACTATACTACAGATACCTCACTTTTAGAAAACCATTCTTGTTCAATAAGCTTTAAGTTTATATTAATTAAGTTGAGGTTTATTGCAAAGTAAATTGAGATTCACCTCAACTTGCATGGTTATGTAATTTGATATTCTCTCAAATATCATATAATATTATTATTATTATTATTATCATCCAAATCTCCTTGCACAATCCCTATCAAGCACCATCCATCCTATAATCCTCCAAGAAGGTTGAAACGGTAATGGCCCCGCGACCTTTTTGATTGTATATATTACAGTCCTGGCAATGGCCAGATTCTCCACAAAAGACATGAGCGTATGTGGTTAAAGTGCTCACGATCAATCTCCGCTGGCTTTAGTACCAGTGATACGGTTGAGAGAAGCGCGGGGTTCTCCTGGAGTTCAGCTTTTCCCGCAATAGTTGGAGGGACAATCCTTCCTCGGATTTCCCTCGCCTGATTGTAAATAGTGTATATAAGTATGTATGTGTTTTTGCTTTGTTTTAATTTTCCTTTTTTTAAGTTATTTTATTTTATTTATTGTATATACTTTTCGATTATTATTTATTGTCACACGGTCAAACGGACACGGTACTTTACCTTGGACTCACCTTCGACAGAAGGATGACATGGGTCCGCATGTTAAAATGAAACGTAAGACACTTAACAAACGACTCAAACTACTTTACTCTCTTTTTTCTAAATCTTCAAAACTAAAACTAAAACAGAAACTGAATACATATACATACTTAAGCCCATATGGACGTACTCATCACAAATATACGGCATCGCTAAAAAGACCCACCTACAAAAACTTCAAACGTTCCAATCAAAATTATTGCGACTCATAACAAAAGCACCTTGGTACGTGACTAACAAAACTCTACATACTGACCTCCACTTTCCAACAGTTGACCAACATATAACGACCTTTATCAACGATTTTACACAAATTTAAATGGACATAATAACAGACTAATAAGAGACATGGCCACAGCTGACATACCCCAGAACATGAGGAGGAGACTAAAAAGGCGTTGGATGAGGGATCTCCTTCCTTAAACAACTTAAGTAATTGGAACAAGTTAGGGAAGAGGTACTGCTGAGTACTTTCCTTCCCCATGCCTGTCATGTCATTATTTCATGTATCGCCATCACATTTGCTGATTGTCAACAATAAGTTGACAGGCGCAAATACATCTTTTATAGACAAAAAAAAGTTATTGTTATTTTGCTTCTATTTATTTTATATTTGTTTGTACACATAGTGTGATTGTTATCCTACCTCACTATAACTAATGTCCAAGTGACAAATTGTTAAAATACTCAATAAATAAATAAAAAATAGTCGTAGTAACGTACGAAGTTTCCACAAATTCTGAATGTTGAATAGACTCTTTTATTAATATTATATTGTAAATAGAGATATATATGTTTCGTTAATGTGGCTTATACGTCATCAGTGAGCATAGCTATCATATGTGCTAGTTCTCGTTATTAAGGTTAGAATGAATTTCCTGTTACAATATCTCACCGGTATAATATATCAAATCTATTTTCAACACAATGAGGTTACATTTGTCTCTGCTTTAACAACAAATGCTGAGACGATGTAAAAAAGTTGAAAACCCTTTCAGTTGGGTGAGATTGTTTGGTGAAGGATTAGACTTGACATCTCGGACCGCCCCAGGAGATCTATGGTAGCGTTTCCTCCAGGATATCCATCAGGAGCGGTCGCCTCCTCCTTAAACAGATATTAATTGGTCTTCTGATCCTGGGACATTTTTTTATCCTTGCTTTTTGTCCTCCGCCACCATCCATCTCCCCTCACTATTTGTTAGGTCTCCGGTTAACATCTGATTGAGTCACTGATTTTGTCATCTGTTCTGTTTTTTTTATTTTGTGTATCTAGTTTGTCACACCAGTTTCCTGTTTGCCGATTGTCGGTCATTAATAATCTGATATATTTATTTTTAAATCGATTATGAAAAAAGGATTTATATATATATATATATATATATATATATATATATATATATATATATATATATATATATTTTCAAAAGAAAAAAATCTGTAATAAATGATTTCATATTACTTCACTCATAAACCAACAACTTCCTGTCCTACAGTTTCCTTTAACAATACTCCACTTATCCCTGTTGAGCAAATCCGATACCTAGGACTCCACCTGGACAAACGACTAACTTGGAATCCTCATACTAGACTGAAACGACAAGAAACCGCTCGACGTTTCCGATTACTTCAGCATTTACTAGACAAACGCTCTAATCTTCCAATTAATTACAAAAGACTCATATACTTGACTATAATAAGGCCTATTTGGACTTACGGAGTTGAGCTACGGGGCTCCACTAAACCATCTCTCGTATCCAATCCTTACAATCCAAAGTCCTTCGTAAAATAATCAATGCTCCCTACTTTGTTACAAATAAAACCGTCCACAATGACCTTAATGTTTCTTATGTTTCAGACTTGGTCCAATCCAGATACCTATCCTTCCTTAATAAACTTCATAATCATCCCAACCCTCTTGTTTTTAACCTTGCTTCCTATTCGATTCCTGATAAACCTCCGAGGCGTCTGAAAAGAAGATGGCCCCATGATCTCCTAATGTAACCATATCATTAGAGTCCTACCATTGGGTAGTTACTCAGCAAGTATTTTTTATGTCATTATATACATTATGATCAAATTTACTACATGTATTTATTTAATAAGTTGTAAATGTCTTTAAGAAATAAAAAAAAAAATATATATTACTTCACAAATAAAATTAGATTCCAAATATTTCGGCACTGTGCAAGGATTTAACAATAACACATTTACCTGTTAACTTATACAGCTGTAATTATAATACCTGTGACACGGCTGGGAGAGAAGCGATTAGATCTCCTGGAGTCCTGGCTTCCATATTTGGGGACAAAGCAAGTGGACCTTAAGACGTACTAAATTAAAATTATTTATTTAAGGTAGGTATACACCTGGAATATTACAGCAGCAGTACGTGAAAGTTGTCTAAACGATCTTAATTATACTATCGATTATGCCTATTTTTATTATATTTTTCCTTACAACAACTCTAATGATTTTGAATAATCTCGTCATATCGATGTAAAATTAAATGGTCTTTAAATATGATATAGGTATTAACCTCATTGAAATAGACTAGATTTTTCTTAATCAATTCCTCCGAAATACCTACGTCATTGATCATACATGTGACGAATTGTTTTCATATGAAATTATTCTTCTTCGTGCCTAAAAAACGTTCCTGATTCGTTAATTTTTCTTTCTCTGACTTCATGCCTACTCCTATTCATATATATTTACTGTTGCATTATAACATTGCTTATTTCGTCATCTTCTGAATAATATTTTACTATACAATAATATTCATGTAAACAATAAACATTTGTTTTAGTGTTTATAATTGACAAGTGGCCTTATATAAATACTGCGAAACAAATGTAAACAAAGATTCATTGATGATTGTGTGATCAGCATATTCCATTATATGATCAATTTCTTCCTTTTGATTTCATCACCTGTATAGTATTATCTTTTACATCATACCTATTTATTTGTGATGTTACATATGAATGAATAGCTTATTTCCAAAGAGAATCCTAATAAAATTTTATGGAAATTGAGATAAGTATCGATTATCAGGTAAAAACACCGATTAAATCAGATGGTTTTTTTTTTTAACGAAATAAATATTAAATATCTGGTGTGTCCACTCACACGACTTTTCTACCTATTTCAGAAAAGTTTTTATATCTTTACATATGTTCATCAAGAAACAAAAAAGAATTGTACTAGATACATTTTCCTTGAAAATTGATCAAACATAAGATTTTAGTACGATTTATTTGATAAACTAAAGCAATGCAAACCGGCTTAAGATAGATCAGTGTAAAAATTTCAATACTTCCTAATATTGCTGATCAAAAACTTTTTGCCATAGCTTAGTATTGTCAAACAAAAATTTGTGTTAAAAGTAACGGAAATAGTGAAGATTGTGTGATGCGGGCAACAGATTTTCTTACTTTCACTTTCATCTTTATTCTCTCATTCACATCTTTCTGACACAAGGATATGAAATCTTACATTGGAAATTGAATACCTGTAACTTCATTCATAGTTGTCCAAAATGAACGATCTTTATATGGCTTTGTAGAGAATTTCATTACCTTTCAAACGACATGCGGACGACATTTCAAACGGAATATTTTTCCGTTGTCTTTCATATATTTAATTAACTTTCAAAAGTTTTATTATAAATTTTACCGTATAATATATACTTAGAGAGTTAGGCCCTATAACATTTTTCTTTACTTTATAACTTTTTTTCCTGATTTTTTTCGGGAATTTAGTTTATATACGAAAATTGAAATAACAATGATTAGAACATTATAGAAAAATTTCATCAAAATCGTTAGAGCCGTTTTTGCGCTACAGTCTATAGAAAAACATGTTTTTCATTTATGGCGCGCAAGCTATTGCGCATGGAGCACCGAATTTCTGTCACAGGCATCAGTCGTCAAAACCCTAAAATAAAAAAAGAAGCAACAAAATCGGTCGAAAACCGCATGTCGGAAATTTGACCCGATTGCAATACTTTCCTTACCTCGTATAGGTAGGAAAGTAAAAAAAATAAATAATGTGAAAATAGATTTATTTCCGAAAATGGCCTTTTTTCAAGGAATGTAATACAACTCGTATTTCTTATGCATTATTTAAAAAATCAAATATTTTAAGCGTTTTATTCAAATGAAAACTAAAAATAAATTTATTTTGTTTTGTTTTATTTGTGTTTTTTTTTTTAACATCGCTTCGATTTCCGTGACCATTAGCGATGATTAGTCTTCTTAGATATAATCCGTTAATTTCATTAGTTTAAGGTGGTTAAGTGTTTTTTCAATTCCTTTAGTTTCTGTAGATAGAATGATGTTTTCAATTTTTAGTTTACATTGTTCTTTACAATATTTACTACATTAAAATAGATGTTGAACAGTTGAACATTGCCAGTTGCTTGGCAAGTTGGTTTTTGAAGGCTTAAAATATGATCAAGTGTTCCGTCAGTGAAAATTATATCAAGATTAGGATATAGGTTTGCAAATTGCAGAGATTGTCTATGGATTTAATTGATAATTAATTAATTTAATTTTATGGGTGATAAATAGTAGGGACGCAGTCATTATACAATTTTTTTTTTAGTTGTGCCAACGTTTCAACCAGATGTCAATGTGGTTCATCTTCAGGGCTGAAAATTTTAAAATACCACCAGAGATATATACGACCGATAATGGTAAATAATAAACTATAGTGATTGATAGTATATGAACCTTAATTATTATTACAATACACAATATCAAAAATGAAAGATGTAAACATTTTAATATTGTTTATTGTAATAATAGTTAAAATTCATGTACCATCAATCTCTATAGTTTATTATTTACTATTATCGGTCGCATAATACTATATCTGTGATTGTATTTTAAGATTTTCAGCCCTGAAGATGACCTACATGTTCGGTTTGAAACGTTAGCACAAATTAAAAAAAAATTGTATAATGACTGCGTCCTGACTATTTATCACTCATGATATATAAAACAGTCGACTAGTTTCCTTCAACTATTTAATTTTAATTTTATTTAATTGTTCCATCATTGTAAAAAAAAAGTTAATTTTTTATTACTTTTTCCCTGGTAATCATACACTATTTTTCTTTCCAATCCTAATTTTGAACAAACGCGTTTTCGATTACTATTTTTTTTTGTATGTTTGTTAAACTTACTAAATACATTACAAATTTATTTTTTCAATATTTCTTCTTGAGTGGTTTTTAAATAAATTAAAAAAAAAAATGTGAAAATAGCCGAATTGATGATCACAAAAATACTTGTCAATTCACAACTTATAATGATATTTATTATATATATAATATGACAAATTTAAAAGAAGCTATTTTTTTTAACTTGTATTCAACATTTTTAATATTGAAAATTTCTTAACACGTCATCTTAGATTTTAAAAAAAAATTCATATGTATGTTTCTTCAGACATACATTGACTAGATTCATGTTGAATTTCACGAATATTTTTACGATCAAAACATGTAATTGGAAATTTTCCGAGATTTTCAAATAAAAAAGATATTAAAAACTACTTAAGAATCAAATATAAAAAGAAATTATACTTAATTGGTACAACTAGTACGTTAAAAATCATGGAGGTCAAACTCTTTGAATATTTGATATGTAATGACACTATTATATTTCCATATATATGTATATATATATATATATATATATATTTATATATATATATATATATATATATATATATATATATATATATATATATATATTTACATTCTTAACTATTTATATTAGCTCATTCATACATCTATTTACAGACAATCTTACTCTCGATACCTCTCAATGAATGAATGAATGTTTTCATTATTATTGCTATTGCTCCGTAACCTACTCTATTATCCTGAATGATAGTAATTGAGACATGTCCTGTTGAACTAGATCGGGAATATTTTGAAGGTATTTGGCTGGAACGGAAACAGGTTTACACAATAACTACTTTCCCTTATTCCCTCATTAGTTGGGAAAAGTTTAATATTCAGGGAATTATTAGCCACGCTAACAGTTAATGTTTTTCCAATATTGTATTTTGTATTATTTTTAATACACTTCGTAAGTATAAAAATACGAAATTCGATCAATTTCATTAAATAAATAACAATCAACTTCAAATATATCGTGGAAAACTATTTTGTAAAATTATTGAAATCACCTTACTTTCATTACACTTTTTTTTAAGTTAATAAACCTTAATGGTGTCACTTTAATAATAAATACTTACTTAAGGCAATTAATATAAATTCTGAAAACTATTTGGGCCATTCTTATATTGTTCGACAATTTATTATTTCTGTATCAATTCATTTCATCTAGCAATTCGAGTTAAAAAATATATCTTAAATTAATTAATAAGGACTTATAGCTTGTTAAACGAGGATGTTTTTCTTCAAACAGTATAAATAAACAAACTTCATTAGTATATGTGAAATATATAATGTTTATGAATATAATAAAGATAAACGTAAACCATAATTGTTCCAAGTCAACATGAGAAAAAAAAAAAAAAAAGTGTGATATTTTCGTTTCTTTCATCAATGCCTATAAGAAAAAAAAACTTAAATTGGACTATTCTCTAAATGTTTATTATAAAAATACTGATATGATCAATTGTAAACATATCAATAGCCTTGGGAAACGACAGTAATAGATCCGAAATAGAAACATTTCTGAATATTGGAAATTTAATAAAAGAATTATAATGATAATAATTTTTTTCAACTGTATACAAATACAACAAGTAAATATGCGCAAATATAAATAATGGCATGTACAGGCTTGAAGAGTTACTACCCAGTGGTAGCACTCTCTAAATAATTTTAAGTAAGAAGATCACGAGGCCATCTCCTTTTCAGACGCCTAGGAGGATTATCAGGAATCGAGAAAGAAGCAAGAGTGGAAACAAGCGGATTTGGATGGGACTGAAGTTTATCATGAAAGGATAGATATCTGGCTCGAGCTAAATCAGCGACATATGGTACATTAAGGTCTTTATGAATGGTTTTATTTGTGACAAAGTATGGAGCATTAAGGATTTTACGGAGGATTTTGGATTGTAAGGATTGGATACGATAGGAATTCGATGGTTTGGTGGAGCCCCAAAGCTCAACTCCGTATGTCCATATAGGTCTTATTATAGTTATGTAGATAAGTCTTTTGTAATTAATAGAAAGTTTGGAGCGTTTGTCTAGTAAGTGTTGGAGCAGTCGGAAACGTCGAGCAGTTTCTTGTCGTTTCAGTCTAGTATGAGGATTCCAAGTAAGACGTTTATCCAAATGGAGTCCTAAGTAGCGGATTTGCTCAACAGGAATAAGTGGAGTATTATTGAAAGTTACTGTAGGACAAGACGTCATAGGTTTACGACGGAGGGTAAAGGTGATTTGATGGGATTTGTTGGAATTTATTTTTATTCTCCAATTTTTACACCATTCTTCAAGGCTTGTGATATGTGATTGAAGAGTTTGGGATGCAATTAAAGGATCGTTATTAACAGATAGCAAACATGTGTCATCGGCTTTTTTATTAACATTTTCCTTTATTTAACTTATATTCTTTGATTTTAATTGTATTTATTTTTTATTAAATACTAATTATTTTATTGATTGGTCTCTGATGACCTAGAAGTTATGCGTCTATAACTCCAAAACAACCAATAAATCTTATTTCTCCTCTGATTAAAAATTCATTTTTAACCTGTTAAAGAATTTTTGTCGTGAGATATCCAGATGATCGACATTTTTCACTATTATAATACTATTTCTTAATATTTATTTTATGTATGGGTTATTGAAAACGAAAATGATATACAAGATTATAAATAACAACTACACTACCGATTCTTCAGTAACATTATTTTTTTTTACTTTGTAAGACATGCCATGAAACACTGTTGCACATCCGTCCATTGCTACCTGCGGTTTTATTGTGGTTAATTGCCTATAGCAGATTGCAATAGCGTTAAATCAATTATTTTTGTAATCCCAAAAGTTTCTCAACTTTTCTATTATTTGTTGCTCAAGCAGTTAGATTCGGATCAGTGTTGTAAATACGTTTTACAGCGAATTTGGCCAAAACCCGATTTTGTTGCTTTTTTTTTTTTATTTTGTAGAGTTTTGACTAGTGATACCTGTGATACAAATCGGATGCTCCCTGCGTAATAAGTGAAAAACATTTTTCTCAAGACCGTAGCGCGAGACCGTCTCCAACGATTTTGATGAAATACTCTTATAATTTTCTAATTAATGTCCTTTCAATTTGCATACACGTGCCAAATTCCCGAAAAAATTC
Source organism: Nezara viridula (assembly GCA_928085145.1). NCBI lineage: Eukaryota > Metazoa > Arthropoda > Insecta > Hemiptera > Pentatomidae > Nezara > Nezara viridula. Next base: position 152,572,355 of record OV725080.1, on the reverse strand, counting down.
AGGAAAAAGTTATAAAGAATAGAAAAATGTTTTGGGCCCTAACTCGCTAAGGATATATTCTATGGTGAAATCTATATTAATACTTTTATAAGGTAAATAAAGTATCTAGAATACAAAAAAAATCATCGGAATCGAACCATTATTAGCGATGATACAGTGTGTTATATTTTTTTTACACATTTTTTGATTAATTACTTTCCTACCTATACTAGGTAGGGAAAGTTTTGCTGTCTTGTCTAATTTACGAGGTGTTTTGGCCTGTTTTTTTTTTTTTTTTTTACGCTATGTGATTCCCTACAAAATTATATAAATATCTTTCATTTCGGACAACTATTATTGAAGTTACAGCTATTTTAATTTCGTATATACGATTACGAGTTTAAATTCCTGTGCGAGGAAGGGTCGAAAGAGAGAGAAAAAATAAAAGTACGTGAAAGTAAAAAAAATAGGTACTCTTATTTCACAAGTTTCACAAAGTTTTAGATTAGCAATGTTAGTGTATTGATTTTTTTACGATTAGCTTCCACAAACAAATTTTACATGACTTTAGTTTATCTAAGAAATCATACTCAAATCATTTCTTTGGTAAATTTTCAGGAAATAAATCTAATTCAATTGTTTTATTTATTTTTTTTCACAAAAAGATTTTAAACCGAATGATAGCTTACAAAATTACTAAATTGTCTACAAAAGCTCTCCTAAAAAAATCATCGAAATGTGGCCATTAATAGAAATAGATACAGCCAATAATAATTTGAACACATATTTTGGTTTATTATTCATGAATGAACTATTGTAATTCGACCTAGAAAGTGAAAATTAATTTATCCATCTGGTAGTATTATAAATTGCATCACTAGTGGATCCAGGATTTAATTTTTTTTTTTGAGGGGGGGAGGGGGACTTCAGCCCGAAAGATTTATTAAAAAATTAAAATAACGATAATTACTTTGGAAAAAAGAAAGAAACTAACTACCAATATGAAATGGGGTTTAAGTTATTCCTAAAGTCCTTTTAAATGTAATTACACGAACAATTATACTTTAAGATATAATTTTTTAATATTTTTTTCCATAAAACATGGTTATATTTTACCATTTTGGGGGGCTTCAGCCCCAAAGCCCCCTCTTCCCTCCGTAGATCCGCCCATGCATTGCATTAATTTATTTTTTGCATTAAAGATAATATTTTGTCATTTGTTCGATCACCAATATAACATTCGTATTATTCGCAGACACCAACTTGTTTTATCACATTTTAATGGTTTTACTACATATAAATACTTGGTCGCTAAATTTGTGTTCGTAGAAAATGACCTTGAAGAGAGTATTTTTTTTTTAATTTTAATTTTTGTTATTTTATTTTAATCTATATTTATTTTCCATCTTGTATCTTTACTACGCGACAGGGCCGAATGGGAGACTAGAGGAAGACTGAAAATAAAATAAAAAATATCTAGCGGAAAGGAGGTTGCGTAATGGAAGTCCTTGAACGACCATTCATAGTATGTAAGCTCCTGCCATTGAGCAACTCGATTCTCTTCCAAGGTAGCCAGAGCTCTCTTCTGTCTGCTATATCTACCTTATATTATATAAATACATAAAATAATATAATATAAATAATATAATAATAATTAAATTATATTAATAAATAAGCGAAAGGAAAAAAAAACTTGTGCGAGGCGCACATCACGCAATGTTCATCTACGACTCCACTTTGAGTTGAAATTAATTTTAAATAAACTAAGAATTTGATTTTTTTATTTTTTATTTTAATTCATAACAGAAGAAGTCTTGACAAAAATCTTATGTTTTCTCACCGAAGAAGGAATTTTAAAAATATTTGAAACCTTATCTCACCTTTTTTTTCATGCATAACAAGCAAATATAACAATAAATAAAAATACTAATTGACCCGTCGGAATAATTCGCAGAATATTTTTTTTAACAAAGGAATAGCAAAATAATATGTGAGGCAGGAATTAATTATTTTTCCTTGGTCGATTAAAATATTCCATTTAACATAATAGATAAAAATATTTGTACAAATTGCTTTTCTGTGGCCTATTTGTTGAGTTGAGCTATGGGGCTCCACTAAACCATCGAATTCCTCTCGTATCCAATCCTTCAATCCAAAATCCTATATAAAATCCTCAATGCTCCTTACTTTGTCACTAATAAAATCATCCGTAACGACCTTAATGTTCTATATGTTTCCGATTTGCCCCAATCCAGATACCTATCCTTCCATAATAAACTTCTGAACCATCCGAACCCTCTCGTTTCTAACCTTTCTTCCTCCGAGGCGTCTGAAAAGAAGGTGGCTTCGAGATCTCCTATTGTAAATACATTTTTTTTTAGAGTCATACCAGTGGGTAGTTTCTCAACAAGTGTTTTCATGTTTTTATTTTCTGTTATCACATTTATTGAATGTATTTCTTCTTAATACAGTTGTAAATATCATAAATAAAATAAATAATAAAAAAAAGATATAATAAAGTTTTGTAAGACTTTAAAAATAATAAAATATAAATCAGCCAGAAAAAAGGGCAGTAGAGTAATAAATGCAGAATGTTCAAATTATTACCTATACTAGGTAAGGAAAGTATTGCAATCGGGTCAAATTTCCGACATGCGGTTTTCGACGGATCTATACGTTTCAGAGCCTCCTGAGTCCGAAAAACACATTTTTAGCCATTGGTCTGTCTGTCTGTCTGTCTGTGCCAAGATTTTCTCGAGAACTACTGAACCGATTTTGTTGCTTCTTTTTTTTATTTTGTAGGGTTTTGACTACTGAAATGCATAATCTTCAAATTTACTCATTTTTAATCGATTTCCATATTTTTTTTATAGGAAATTTAGTAATCTTTCTAACAATCATGGGTACAATCAGGAAAAAATGATTAATTTTTAAATTATTAGTAAAAGAAGTTTCTTTTTCTTCATAATTTTTCCCCCATGAAATTTCTTGGGATATGGCTATTTCTCACAGCAGAAGCGTGTTGCTGGCTCTCTGGTTGAATAAAAAAGAAAGCTGATGTTGCTAATATATTTTATTTCACAATACTTGTAGATATGTTATATTTTTTGTTGTTTCATTCTTTGTATAGATTTAGAAATTGTCGGATTTCCCAACTCTAGAATACGCAACATATAATTGTCTATTTGAAAAGTACTCCGTCTCTAAATTTCCGAAGGAAAAATACTAAATGTTCAAAATAATCTTTAAAACAATCGAATCTCTTCACCAAATCGTCCGATTTTAGTGATTTTTATTTAATTTGCAGGGAATTCAGGAAGCTTTCAAATAACCATGGGTATAGTTGTGTACTTTTTGAGTTATTTGCAAATATAGTTTTGAATCCATATTAATTTTTTTTTTTGCCATATCCTTTTCGGGGAAGGATATTATATACATAAATTGAAAGGGCTTCAAGGAGAAGACGTTGAATTAAGTCTATAGAAACACGGGTTTTCCGTCCGGAGAGTAATTAAATGTATATAAAACACTCCTGAATACGATAGAAACATTATGTCAATATCTCAAAGCAATCGGTGAAGAAGTTTCGGAGATCAGCTGTTTTGAACAAACGAACATTTACATTTTTATTTATATAGATAAAAATCGGTTATTTGCATTATTGTGCTCTGATCTGTTTAGATATTTGATAGTTTATTACCAAATTTCATACAAGCAAAATATAGAAATGGTATACAAATTCGGGCTTTGTGATCTGTTTTAACTATTTCGATGACCTACAATTTATTTATTTTTTTTAATATTATTTTTAATGGAATTTACAACTGTATTACATAGAGAATACAATAAGTAAATGAGAAATTTGTAACATGGCCTGTACAACATGAAGAGAAACTACCCATTGTTAGAACTCAAATTAAAGTTCTATATTAGAAGATCCCGAGGCCATCTTCTTTTCTGACGCCTCGGAGGGTTATCAGGGGACCTACAATTTAAAAGAAAGAACCTGCTAAATCTAAAAAGGTCAAGGAATTTAATGAAAAGGTTTCTTAAGACACGGCTGCATATATATTTATTTGTTTTGAATTATAATTTATTATGCATTGTTTACTGTTCTTCGTAAGGCTAAAATATTTTGTTACGTTACGAGATAAATATTAATACCTATGGAAGAACTAATATGGAATAATAAATATTAATTTTGATTAGTAAACAATTGAGCTCATCTTTCCTGTTATTGATTAATCCGCGACTCTTCATTAATAATTTAAATTTCCCCCTAAATGTGACGGTTGAATGACCGAGAGGGAATTTATAAAATCATTTAAAGACTTCCGTATTGTACCGTATAACGGTAGTATAGGCTGACTGGATTGTTAATATTCTAAATTATTTCAAAATTATAATTAACTTATATTCGGTATGCGGATTGATTGAGGAAATAATGCCGCATGAATTTTAAGTTTCTAAAACTTCTATATTACTCAATTTGGCAAGAACATATCCAAGTTGGCCATAACTTTGAACTCAACGTACTTTTTGAAATTGTTTTAAGTATTTTTATAAAAACAAGAAAGTATTTCAATTACAAAATACTGTTAAGCAATTCGGAAGAGGAGTATTTAAAACACATAAGACTCTCAAGTATTCGGTTTCAAAAGTATTTTAAATACCGAATGATCTTGAAAGTATTACCTTAAGATGGGTAAAACTTATGCATAAACCCACACAGTGTATCCACCACGGAATCACCATAAACTAAATTTTACCCGCTGTCCCAAAGTTACCCACCCAGTTCTAAAGTTACCCCATTTTACCGTATATCTTAATATATAATACTAATAATTATAACTATATTAATAATTAATTGATGTGTTTTTAAAATAAATTTCTATTAACAGGGTCCGAGCGAGTATATATATATATATATATTCCTTTCATTCCTTTTCTCTGTTTTTAACGTTTTTAACTCTTTATTATATTATACATTGTCTGTACATCTTTACAATATCTCAATTTTCTATCTAACTACTCCATTCTCAATGTTTTAATTTTACTATTTATTTTCATTTCTTATATAACTTCATATTTCTTTTTTATGTTTTACATTTTATTCTAGTTCCATTTACACTTTTGTCACCTTTTGATTATGCTTACTTCATCATTCCACATTTTGTAACGGTTTTTATTATTTATCTCTTAGTTCTTAGTCATTATTCTAACAATTTCATTTTACTTTATATTTATCTATTTTATTTTTCTAATTTTTTTATTTTCTTTTTTATTTTTTATTATCTTTTTTACTATCATTACTTATGTTTCTCATACCTTGTTATCTGGTTATTTTCTTAGCCCTGATGAAGGCCTGAACTTCAGGTCGAAACGTCGGCATATGTAAAAAATAAATATTATCATTTATTTTTGCCTTCCTTTTTGACTGACCACCCCAACTATTCTTCTCTTCAAATATATATATATATATATATATATATATATATATATATATATATATATATATATATATATATATATATATATATATATATATATATATATATAATTTAAATTCATTCAAATTTAAATTCATTCAATAAATTCAAAACTCATATTTAGTTTTAAAAAAGAACTAATCTTTTTACTAAAAGTATTGAACTCATTATTTGGAAGTTTGACACATAAATAAAAAAAACAAAACAATTAAAGCATTATTTTTTTGTATTCACCCACATTTATAAAATAAGGGTTTCTGAAGTTCCTGAATTCAGCGCTGAACTGATAATCTTAGTTTGGAGACGAATCTGATGCCAAAAATTGGCTCAGCGCTGAGTTTAGGAACCAGTACTTAACCCGTTATATAGAGTGTATTGCGGGTTCCACCGCCATCTTGAAACTACCGATTAAACCTACTAGACATATAACATATATATTCCTGTTCAAATTTAAGTACAGCAGAAAATGAAGGGTACTTTAAAATAATATGTTTTCAAAATATTCCAGAATTTTAAAATTAAAGTATCGATTGATTTTGATCGATCTAGGTTTTTCCGACTGCCACAGATAAATAAATGATCAAAAATTAAGAATTCCTTTTATTTTTAAACTCAAATGCTGAAAGGAAATGTCAAAATTGATGTTTTAAAGTAAGATGAAAATAAACCTAAATAAGAAAACACTTCTATAAAATTCCACATTTGAATATGTTACATTGACTTCTTCCAAGTTAATGTAACAAATGGAGTTGTATTATAAATCCCAAATATAGGATAATGAAAATAGTAAGTAAAATATGTAAATATATGCAGAATTATTAAACGAAGTACCTCGAGTAATCAGAATAAGATATTTATACAAAATAAAATAAATGTTAAATTCATTTATTAACAAAGAATCTACCAATTAAAATTAATCAAAGGAAAAATATAAGAGAAACATTAAAAATTACAAAAACCTATAAACTCTAAAAGATTACATACATTTACTATAATAATAATTTGAGAATTTTCAGTTTAAACTGCTATATTTTTAAATCAATATCCTTATTTAAATATAAGTAGATCTTTAAATATAAGTAGATCTTAGAACAAGAAAAAAGTTAATTACCTTACCTTTGATATATTTAAAGTAAATGAGATTTCAGTCTTGAGAAATTCACTATCACTATTTAAAAACAATACGTTTCGCTATTGTAGCATATTAAAAGTAAATAAAGCGTATTAAAATTTTAATATCCACCGAAAAAAAACTATAGTCATTATCTAAATGAAACAACACTGTCACATTTAACAATCAAGTTAAAATAAAGAATTATTTAACCGAACCGCACCAGACTGAGGGTTGAGAATAACTGCAGAATAAGTCAGGGCTGGTAATTTGATTTTTTGAAAGAAGCGTTCTGATTGGCTCTTCCTCTAACCGCCAAGTCGATGTACAATCTGATATTATTAAAATTGTAAACATTGAAGTACCACCTTCTTATAATATTTGACTGTACCTATCTCTTCCTTTCACTTTTAATATTCGGAATCATAACTATTACTTCTCTTTCAAAACTTTAATTTGTATTTCTCCTATAAATATATACGTATTTTTATTAAATGCATGAACCACTTTTCTTTATAAATATATATATATATATATATATATATTTAAATTTTTTTTTCGATAATGAAGAAAAAAGATTCATACATTTAAAAAAATACATATATATTTAATTAAAATATATTTAACAGTTCATATCATATAATATTTAACATAAGCTCCTCTTGGATTTCTAATAAGATCCTCAATATAAATATTAATTTATTTTATAGAGTTACATTAAGTTTATTAAACTAATTATCAATTAGTATATTTTTTTTTTTTATAAATTCAAGTTCGTGTTTTCTTAAGCAGTATACATCTAATTAGAGTTCATATAATACTATTATTAATATTACATTAAATTTAATATTAAGTAACTACATCAATTTAAAGGAATGAAAAACTAGATAGAAAATAATAAGTATATTGATATCTATTATATTCTATTTAAAAAAAATAATCAAAATGATTTATGCATATTCTTCACATTTTAATATATATTGAAAAATACTCTGTGCACTACACATTTTTAAAAAATATAGAGCTTTAGAGATGGCCATCGATAGTCGATAATATCGATATTTTTCTTCCAATATTTGATATTTTAACATCGATAGCATTTATTTCGATATTATCAAATATTAATATCGGCCCTTCGATATTTTAATTTAAAATTCAAACTATCGTTTTAGGAAAGACCTGAGGATTAGGTATATATGAATCTGATAGAAAAATTATTTACTCATCTTGCCTATTCTCAAATTGAATGTACTGCGTAGTAAAATTAAATAGCGCACGTATAGTATAAACTTAAAACCATCGTACCTGCACTAAAATTCATTAATTTGGATTTTGTTGTGAGTGATTTCTGAGTGTAAACCTAATTTTTCCCAAATTTGTTTTTAGATCCTATTCATATCAAGTCAATTTATCAAAGAAATCTTAGTTGCATGCAAATAAATTAAAATTTAAAAACACCTATTTGTGTTATCAAAAAAGGAAAATGATTCGAAATAAAACAGGTTTTATACGTTATCATACTTTTTTCTAGTAAAGCAGCATGACAGTAAAAAGTTGGTATAGTTTAAAAAAAAATTATGGACCACTAGTTTAAACTAAGCAATTTTACAAAACCTACAAATCGCGCCAAATTTCACATAATAACTAGTGGTACAGACCCTTTTTTATCGAATTATTAACATCCTTCTGAAACTTCGAAAATAGTTTATCACACCGTAATATTCAACTATTTTATTTACAAAAACTCGTGAAATTGGGGCGTTTTCAATCTGAAGGGGGGCAAGCTTTGTCTATTTAATTAGATACTAAAAATTTGTAAATACCCATTTGCTTTTTATTTGGATCGTAAAATAATTTGATTAAAAAATCGATAAAAAAAAGTCGGCCTACAAAAATATTTACTTTTGGCGTATATAAACTCGTTATTTTGAAATTTTGGTGGTATATAATATTTTTGTAGTCCACCTTTTTTCTCCATTTCGAAATCAAATTATCTTACGATCGTAGTAGGAAGCGAATGGGTATTTACGAGTTTTTAGTACCTAATTAATTAGACAAAGTTTGCTCCCCTCCTGATCGAAAACGCCCAGTTGTAGGTTATGATGATATGAAACTATTTAGGAAGTTTCAGGCGGATGTTAATAATTCGATAAAAAAAGGTTTGTACCACGGACTATAGGTTTTCAATTGAACTATTGAATAAAAACAGTGAAAAATGTCTATTCTGCCAAATGAAAATATTCTCACGAATTCCAGAAGGTATCAATAAAACAGTTTATCAAAATTTTGTACTAAAAAATCACGAAGTTTCTCTTACTTGTCCCATTATACGTCCACTCCGTGTGGCGCCGCTATACTCGAGGTTGTAACGCCTTAGTACTCTCCGCCATCACGACTTCTGGTTAATGATAACCTTTTTTTCACCCCCTTCTGGCATAATTTGGACGTTTTCTTGAGGTAACCAACGTATTCTGACCAGAGCGGGAGGGTCGAGATTCATTCTGCAGCTTGGACCCAAGAAGAGACCACGATGAAGAGATTGAACCACCAGGACATTAAGATTCTGAGCGAGCTGCCTTTATTGAAATGAGGCATGGCAAGCCGGACGCGGTTCATCATTTAATGCCCACTCTTCAAGGCTTTACTATCTTCAATAGTCCCTATGTTATTTAAAATTATATTTAAATATAATATATGTATATATTATACATATATATTTATAAATATATATTATAATATTATACATACATATATATATATATTTGGCCTGAGACGGAACAAAAGTTATTTACTGAATTCAAGACAGACTTTCATAGATTTATTAGATCGATCGTCTTCGACTTACTAACCAGGGATGGGCAGCGTGGGTGATTTATTTTTGGCTTTGTTGGATTGACTTTGTGTGTTTAATATTTAATTTTCTGATTTAATTTATGTGTGTTTATTCTTTGTATTTTTGTTTGTTAATGTATATAAATTTGAACTAAAAATGTATATCATGTAAAACTAGAAAAAAAAAACAATTATAAACAAATGTAATTCATGTAGTATGTCTTTAAGGCATGGAGCATGAAGGAAAATCAAATAAACGATCCTTGTGTGCGGTTTAAATTAATTTAAATAATATATGATTTTTTTTTTCCCTAACCCCAGGAATTTCTTGATTACAAAATACAATATATATTAATAGTATATATACATAAATTTTAAATTTCCTTTTATTGCCCAAGGGCATTTTAAGGTAAGAGGGCTATGCACGCTGTATGCGTTCTTTGCATCTGTGGCCAGAGTGCATATATTATTAATTATTAATAATATATGAATATCATAGTGTATTTCTTATGATAAGGAATTAAACCCAAAACTCGAGAACCTAAAATATTAAATTACTAAACATATTATAGAATACAAATAAAATTGTGCTTAATAGTACGTCACATTTTATTTTCTAAATTATAAAGTTGCTTATAATCATTAATTTATTATTATTAAAAAAAAAGAAAAAAAACTCATTTGTCAGATACACTTTCTGGAGCATTTCTTTAAAAATAAATTTAAACATAACATTGTTCGATTTTATAATACAATTTTTAAAAACCTGGAGATTAAAGGCATTCGTGCTAAAACTTATAAATATTCATTGTATATGATTATACACCTACATGGTTAACTTTTCGATACTTTTTTGAAGTGAAAATTTCTTTAGGCGCGTTTTGCACTTTTTAGTGGAGAATGAATTAGATTGATCCGTTAGATTTCGATTAGAAAAGGAAAAAAATAATGTCAAAAACTAAATGATAATGTGGTTAGTTGAACATATGGATTAAAATATTTCAGATATCAATATATTTTAAGGGAGGGAAATGTTCAGCATTTGATCTTCTTTTTAATGAGCTGTTTTTTATAATTTATATTTCACATTATTTATCTCACCTGTTTGTTGTTTTGACTTATATCGTATGGTCTAAAGCGCACACCTTTGTTTTTTTTTCATCTTTAAGATAGCTTCACGACTTCATTTGTGAAATTCTATAAGTTTTTTAATTGATTTTTGACATTTCAAGGTCCGAACTCCACGATTAGATTGCAATTTTTCCAAAACACATAATTCATCGTAATTTGGAATTTGCAGTAAAATTTTACATGGTATAATTTTAAAGCAATAAAAAATTTAGCAAAGTACTCACACAAGAGATTACTAAAAGATTTATTACATATTGTTTTTGTTTTTTTCTTTAACTCCCATTTATAGAACACTATCTTTTTTTCATCACAAACCTGACCCGCGAGATTTAGTGGAGGTCTAATGCAATATTACAATCCCGTTGCTCATCTTCTGTCAGTAATATATCTTTACAGGGTATATATTTTGTATGTTTTAGCTGTTTAGGTTTTGACATAAAAAGTCAATACTTATTATTTACGTACTTTTGATATTTTTTCTTTTTAGAGGTTTTGATTTTTCTTTCTGTACATGCAATTCTTTTTTTTTTTTTTTAAGTAAAATTATAAGTATAGTTGAGAAGATTTTATATTGTTTTTTAGTTATTTACATACTATTATTTAAGTTGTACATCAGTTGTTTGAATCTTTATGAAGTTAGCTTCGGCAAGATATGTATTTTTCTTTTATGACTGTTCATTATTGTTATTCTAAGGAGACATCGTCCCATAATAAAGTTTATTTTCTATTTTTATTTCTATATGAATGTTATAAAGCGATTTATAATAACCTTCGCATTCCATGTACCTTTATTATTACAATTATTCTGAATAATAAAATCCCGACACCTATACTAATATAAATATCCTTTCCTCAGATCTGCATCATTTAAACATTCCTTCGTTTTCCGTTCCACTACGGACTATTTTTTATTCTTTTATTCTGTGTTGAACGTGAATTTTCATCACTACTCACTAAGCATTGTGAGTAGATAAAATTTGTTTTTCTTAATTTCTAATTTTTCTATTCATGAGAATGTATTTCTTTGAAATGTATTTTATTTTCTAATCATCTTCGACACTCTTCTCTCTATGTGTATAAATATATACACTTTATTTTATTTTTCCCTTCTCCTAATCTTTACGGTTTTTTTTTTGTTTTTTTTTTTAAGTTTTTATATTCCATCACTACAATGCTTTGCCTATGAAATTGATTTTGCGTTCTTTTCTAATTTCATTTAGTGATTATTATGCTATTGTTTTATAGCTCCTCTAGCTATAGGATCCTCATTACCCAACTATTCTGGTTAATATATCCTAAGAGCTATTATACTTAATTTATTACTATTATTTTGTTATTATTCATTGTAATAGGTCTTTTGGCCAGACTTATTGTTAATTTATATGAACAAAGGGACCTATTTATTCTAAAGGGACCTAGTCCCAGAATAAAGATGATTTTTCTATTGTATTCTATTTTTCTATAAACAACCGATTAACCGCATATGCAATATACATATTATTTTGGTTTAAAAATCAGAAAAACTCAGTGCTAGGGAGGCACTTAAGGGGAACTGTAGGTATGAAAACTCTGAAAGATTGCATTAGATTTTCGACTTTGGAGCAATATGGTGCAGTCAAAATGTCAAAGTTCATGTCAGAGCCAGCTTTGGACCTGTCAAATCCTGCTGTGTTCAGACATCAATAACAATTCATCAAAAAGGAATATTCAATTGCTGGATTTATGCCAGATTTCAAAGCCTAACCACTGAGACATTTACGAGCGCGCTCAATTCAATTTACAGATCCATTGATGAGTTTATAAACGGCCTGATGGACTTCCGATGCCAATAAATAAGTTCAGCGCTACGTTTAGAAACTTGCCCTATTTTAGAAATAGAAAATATCTTTAATCTGGGACAAAGTCTCTTTAGAACAGCAAAATAGAACATAATTAAAAGATTTCATCTGGCCAAAATAAAACAATAATAAAAAAACGCTGCAAATTATTCCACAATGGTTTATTATTTCCACACAATTATACAACTAAAGTAACATTACCTTCATAGTTACAAAGAAAAATAAATAAAAGGTGATTCCAATTATTGGACTAAACTTTTTTTTTTAATCATTGTAATATGCTAAAAAAATAGCATTACATCAGTAACACATTCAAAATTTAAAAACCAAACAAAGGATATAACATTTGGAGTAGAACATATTAAAAAAAACTGGAGACCATATCTTTGCTCCTAATTGTCCGATTTTAACGATTTTTTTTTTTTTTTAGGAAATTTCGTAAACTTTTAAAAAACCATACATATCACAAAAAGTGTATACTTTTTGAGTTATTCGGAATTTAATTTTACCATCCCTCGTAACTTTTTTTCCAGCTTCTTTTCGTTGAAGTATGTTATATAGATAAATTTAAAGGGCGTCAAGAAAATGACTTTAGCGAAGTTTCATTGAAATCGGTACATTCGTTTAGGAGCTACAGTCTATAGCAACGCAGGTTTTTCGGCCGCCATTTTGAAAGTAAAAGGCGGATAGTAATGTCGATGAAGGAGGATCATCCTCGGGTGACCTCTGATTTTATATCCAAATTTGAAAAAAAATCGGTCCAGTAGTTTCGGAGAAAATGCGCGGACGGCGGACGGACAAAAAATTTTTATTCGTTTTTCGAATTCTACGCATCCTGAAACGTGAAACCTCAAATTTTGAGAGGGGTTAAGTTTTTGAATTTTTTGGTCGATCACAATGGTTGATTATTGAAAATAATATAAACCAAAAGAGAAAGTAAAGAAATAATAGTTAAACAAGCTACATAAAAAAAAAAAAATCTATATGCAAAACACTTAAAACTATGTACAGTAGGAAAAATTATAATTATACACTTTTGAAAAATAAATAATAAAAAATACATTGATTTCTTCTTTAAAATGAGTTGTGTTTCTGCTAACAAAGGAAAGAAAAATCTGACAATATAAAATGTCAGAGTATTTAAATAATGAATAATATCTAAACACATCATTATCTTATTGTAACTATAGGTATAAATTTATTTGTATAAGAATAAAAATTATTAAAAAAAAACAATAGATGCATTCAGTGGCATTGAGAGTAGGAAGATTCATTTGAAGATGAATGGTATAATAAAAATGTATAATATCAAAAGTTTAGCAAAAATCTGACAGTTTTGGGATAGGAATTGGAATAGGAGGGTTTTGAATGTGGATATGGAGGAGAATGCCGGATTTTGATAGGTAGGGAATTCCAGAAATTGACAGCGCGAGCTATAAAGGAGTTTTGAAATGAGGCAGATCTGTGAGAAGGGATGTAGAGATCAGAAGGTCGAGATCTTGTTGAAAGGGAATGGACTGAGGACTTGAATTGGAGAAGGTTGTAGGCGTAAGAAGGACGGGTTGTTGATGATTTGATAGAGGAACGTACCTAGGAAATATTGTCTTCGAAAGGAGGGTAAGAGCCACCTTAACTCAGTGTAGTGGTGAGAGACATGGGATATAGATTTGACTGCTGACTACGTTCCATATAGTGGTTCAAGATAACCAGTGCATACTGTACATGCCGTGTTGCACCTAGCCTGAGTGATGCAATGTTTACCGGTCGTAAAGTATAGCCTGAGGGGGGGGGGGGAGAGAGGGCATTAAAAAGAAGAACGCGACGACCTTCTGCGTCCTCACGTCTGCGAACTTCAAGGATGCGAAGGGCTTGCGGTGTCAACGAGTGTGTGTGCGCTTCGGGATGACATGAAGTAAATATATATATATATATATATATATATATATATATATATATATATATACACAATACATATTTTAATATAATATTAAATATATAAACCAATTGTAATAAAATTCCAAAAAAAAATTTTTGTCAATAAAAAATATATTTGTGCCTGTCAACTTAATGTTGACAATCAGCAAATGTGATGGCGAAAAATGAAATAATGACATGAAAGGCATGGGGAAGGAAAGTAATGAACAGGTGCGTAAGATTTGTGATCGGGGCCCCAAGATACTCCCATGTTTCTCACCACTACGCTGAGTTAAAGTGGCTTTTCCCCTCCTTCCGAAGACAATATTTCCTAGGTACGTTCCTCTACCAAATCATCAACAACCATCGTCCTTCTTACGCCTACAACCTTCTCCAGTTCAAATCCTCAGTCCATTCCCTGTCCACAAGATCTCGACCTTCTAACCTTTACATGCCTTCTCACAGATCTGCCTCATTCCAAAATTCCTTTATTGTTCGCTCTGTCAATTTCTGGAATTCCCTCCCTATCAAAATTCGACATTCCCCATCCATATCCACATTCAAAACCCTCCTATTCCAATTCCTATCCCAAAAACAGTCAGATAGTTGCTAACCATTCGAGCTGATTTTAATAGAGAATTTGATACATTTTTATTTTTTAATTCTTTATTATTTTCTTAAAAGTGTATACTGGTCTATCAGTGCAAATAGCTTTAAGTGTCTTGTCATAGTATTAATTGTTTTGTATATAGTTTCGTTTGTTTTGTATATAGAATGTTTACCTTATATATTTTTTACATTATTTCTTTTTTTTCAATTGATTTTATTTTGGCCAGATGTAATATTTTAATTTTGTTCTATTTTGTTATTCTCAAGGGACTGTGTCCCAGAATAAAGTTATTTTTCTATCTAAAGTACTCAGCAGTACCTCTTCCCTAACTTGTTCCAATTACTTAGGTTGTTTAAGGAAGGAGATCTCTCATCCAACGTCTTTTTAGTCTCCTCCTCATGTTCTCAGGTCTGTCAGCTGTGGCCATGTCTCTTATTAGTCTGTTATTATGTCCGTTTAAATTTGTGTAAAATCGTTGATAAAGGGTCGTTATATGTTGGTCAACTGTTGGAAAGTGGAGGTCAGTATGTAGAGTTTTGTTAGTCACGTACCAAGGAGCTTTTGTTATGAGTCGCAATAATTTTGATTGGAACGTTTGAAGTTATTGTAGGTGGGTCTTTTTAACGATACCGTATGTTTGTGATGAGTACGTCCATATGGGTTTAAGTAAGTATGTACATGTATTCAGTTTTTGCTTTAGTTTTATTGAATTAAATTTAAAAAAATTTAAAAATTAAAATTAAATTTTTTTTTATAATCATATCCAGAATTAGAAATGACCAGCTTTTAGTCCGTGAAACAAACCTTTTTTTTTATTAAATTATTAATATCCATCTAAAACTTCTTGAATGACTCCGTCTTATTGTAAGCTAAATCTTTTTTATTTACGAAAATTCTCACAAATTGGGTGTTTTCAATCTGGAGATCGGTAAACTTTTTCTATTTGATGAGGTACTTAAAACTGATGAATACCAATTTGCCTTGTACTTGAATCGTAAGATAATTTTATCACAAAATCAAGAAAAAAGGTGAGATACAAAAATAATGAGTCGTTTGGCGTGACATACACACCCAAAATGTCAAAATAATGAAGTTGTAGGGACCAAGCGTCCTAATATTTTTGTATGCCGTATTTTTTTATTTTCGATTTTGTGATCAAATTATCTTATGATCCAGGTGGAAAGCAAATCGGTATATATGAGTTTTTAGTACCTAACTAAATAGACAAAGTTTGTCGACCTTTAGATTGAAAACGCCCCAATTTTGAGTGACATCCACCTCCTACATGCCAAAAAAAAAAAAATAGGTAATATAGATAGGTCAAATAAACCAATATTTTTGTTTGCCACCTATTTTCTTGAATTTATGATTTAAGTGGATTTTGTGGTACTTACGATTCAAGTGAAAACCAAATGGGTATAGATATCAAATAGATCGAAAAATATTTGACCCATGTCCGAGGGAATAGAGAAAAAAAAAATTAAGAAAGGTTTAACATCTTTTCATATTATTTTCCGCTAGTTATAATATATGAATCGTATGATTTTTTTCAGAGTGTGAAATAAGAAAAACATTTTGTTGATTTTATTAAACGAATTGAAATTTATAATATCTTACGGAAGACGCTTCCAATAAAATAGGCAAAATTTTTTTTTTTGTAAAAAAATAAAATAAAATTATCTTCTTTAAAACTCTTAATCACGAATTTGTTTTCAAATGAAAAAATATAAATTTTTGGACTTGATTTTAAGAGTCATACGGAATTGAGCTTTGGATCTCCACTAAGCCATCGAATTCCTTTCGTGTCCAGTCATTACAATCCAAAATCCTTCGTAAAATCCTCACTGCTCCTTACTTTGTCACAAATAAAATCATCCATAAAGACCTTAATGTTCCATATGTTTCCGAATTGGCCCAATCCAGATTCCTGTCTTTCCAAAATAAACTTTAGAACACTCTCGTTTCTAAGCTTGCTTCCTTTTCGATCCTGATAACCTCCCCTAGGCGTCTGAAAAGAAGATGGTCTCGTAATTTAGATACTTTATTAGAGTGCTACCAATGGGTAGATTCTGTACAATTATTTTTCTGTACACATTTATTAGATGTATATTTAATTTATACAGTAGTAAATTTCACGAATAAATACATTTTTTAAAAATTTATGGGTGGATTTTTTTCATGCCGTTTAGTAAAATATTCATAACAGCTCACAATTTTCTCCTAATTCAACATTAGTAGAACCATTGGAAAGTTTAATTATTGTTATAATATGTTTCGGCCTGCTATAAACAAAAAAAAGTTTCGTATAAATCGGTGACTCTACATAGCTTTCCTTTGTTAGTTGTGAATGTGTCCCAAAACGTTTGGGTACCATTATCATAAATATAACATTTGAAAATTTAAACGTCTAATATTAATAGATAGAGAGAAAATTAATCCGCACGATAACCGGAGTGATCTGGGATCAGAGTGCTAGTGCATAGAGGAGAAAGGCCAATAAATAGCTGTTAACAGAAACTGGACAATAAATATCTCATGATATGAAGGCAAGGAAATTAAGAGGGCAGGCCATATAATTCGGAGTAATCCATCTGGAAGCCTCTACAAAATTAATGACTTAATAGTAGGCAAAAGATCACATTGAAGGTCGAACATAAGGAAGTTAGAATCAACAAAGATGCAACAGAGGAGCATACAGATAACTGGAAAGAAATAGCCCAAGTTAGTCAAAGATGGAGTAGGTTTGTTAAGGCGGAAATAGATCTAAAAGATCTGAAATGCCAACAGAATAAATAACATAAATATATTTTTTGTTCAGGATGTTTCAGTGTTAAGTGGCCAAACTGAATATATGAAGTAAGGAACTCAAAACAATAAAAAATATTCCTATGAAGGTATGTCCGCAAACGCTTTGTTTAGGAGATATTCACACCTAAAGATTTTCATTCTTATGCATTATTTACGTTATATTAACTAAATAACAATTTTTATTAACGAAATAAATATTTCCTTGAGCATTAAGACAGGCTCGCCATCTTTCTTCAACAGCAGCAGTGGCAGAACGGCACTGGATATGTGTTATTGTTTCACAAGTACTCTGCGAAAGCCTCTTACAAACTGATAAATATTATTGAGAGTCCCAAATGCTGATTCCAAGTAGTATTATTAATTGTTATGTTGTCAATAACTTTTATACGATTAGAAATAAAAAGCTATATTAGTATTCTTTCTAATCCATTTACTATACAAAACGTTTGCGGCCATACCTTCACTTTGAACAACATTTAATATGAATGTTAATGTTTACATTTAATTAATAAAGTAGTTAGAACAAATAAATAGGTTTTATTTATTTCATATACGGTAAATAATTCATAACAACGAAAATCCTTGTGAATATCTCCTAAACAAAGCGTTTGCGGACATATCTTCAGAGGAATTTTTTTTCTTGTTTTGAGGTCCTTAGTTGATTTTTGCAGTTTGACCATTCAACCCTGAAACACCCTGTATATGTTATGAAGTGATCAATCTAAAGGAATAATTGTGGTAGTATGAATGTTGGGTTATCTTAACTTTTCTACTCTATTTATTTTTCTAGCATTGCTCATGCTGTTGCTGAACTATAAATCCGAATTTTTTTTTTTAATCCGTCCCAGGGTCACAATGCATTCCTTTAGTGCGTATCCTTCGAGATATGGCCCAAATAAGCGAAATTCGGAATTGTATACATGGAATTCCTAGTAGATAAGACCTAGCACTGTGTATTTTTAGGTTATGTGTATATAGGTTAGGAGTCGTAGATAATCTCCAGTCCGGAAATCCAAGGTACGTTGTGCCAACTTGAGATAAGATAGCCATATGTTAGCCACGTTTTCTTATAGCGTGTTTACTTCTCATCTATGTTTACTTCCAGCAGTAACTGCGAGTTATTTTTCTTCTATAACAGATCTGTGCAAATTTAAAAAAAAAAAAATCGAAATCATTTATCATGGTTGAATAAACTCGTAATCGTACTTGTAAAATCAGTGCTTAGGACATGTAGTGTTGCCCAAATGCAGGACCAAGACGAGTATATAAATTGAAGATATTACTTAGAAAAGGTACATTAAGATGTTTTATTAGCATAAACATAGTAGGGCAAAAGCATGGGTTGAAACATTGGTAATAAAAAAAAAATTTAATAGTACTTAAAGAATTAAAGTTCCATTACATTGCTTGAAAAAAAAAGGCTGGTTTCGAAAATAAACTTATTTTCATTTCACCAGTTTTAATTTTTAGGTCCGTTAAAATAAAATAATAATAATAATAATAATAAAAAGGCTTAGCCGACACCACCAATCCCTTATTACACACCTCCCTCCACCGTTCACCGTCTAAATCCTGTCGCTTCAGATCGGCTTTAACGCAATCTTCCCACCTTCGCTTCGGACTACCTCTCGGACGTTTACCATTCGGTACAGCAAATATCAACCTTTTAGGAATTCTTTCTAATAGTTACTAAGTCCAACTATTTTACTAGCCCATTTGATTCTCCGCGATGTAATCACCTCAATTATATTAACAGGATACAGCTCACGCAATTCGGCGTTGTGCAACCTTCTGAACTCTCCGGTTAACTCATCTTCGGTCCGAATATTCTAAACGCAATACTTTATTTTCGCAAACCTTAAAACGTTGCTCATCTCTTAATTTCGTTCGCCACGTTTCGCATCCATAAAGTACTGTAGGTAGGATAATGGTTTTATAGATTCTAGTCTTTAAATTCCGGGACAAGATGCGCGAGCTAAGTAGTTTTGTCACAGAAAAATAACAAGCATTTCCCGCCTTCAGTCTAACCTTAATCTCCTCTTCAATTTCGTTTTTTCTAGTTATCGTAGACCCTAGATACTTAAACTTCTCTACCTCTTCAAACATGTTATCATTCAATAACAATATCGCCATTTTTGCAGCTAACCATATATTTTGTCTTATCCGTGTTTATTTCGAACCCTAGTTCTTTACCTGCTTTCATTAACGTTTTCGCCGTTAAAATAAAATAAGTAATTATGCCATCGGATTCATCGGATGTTTTTACATCGAAATCGATACATATCTCAATTTATATGATGCTAGTTTATCCAGGATTTAATTTTGGGGGGCATCAGCTCGAAAGCTTTTTTTTTTCATATATAACGATAATTTTTTTGGCAGAAAAATAAAGAAACTAACTACATATATAAAATGGTGTTTAAGTTCTTGAAGTCCTGTAAAATGTAAATTATACGAACAATAATACTTTTAGAGATAATTTTTATTTATTTCTTAAAGAAATTTACAACTGGTCAACACAAAGCAAGGTTAGAAACGAGGGAGTTGGGATAATTCTGAAGTTTATAATGGAAGGATAGGTATCTGGATTTGGCCAGATCTGAAACAAAAGAAACATTAAGGTCATTATGGATGGTTTTATTTGTAACAAAGTAGGGAACATTGAGGATTTCGGATTGTAAGGATTGGATACGAGAGGAATTCGATGGTTTATTGGAGCCCCATAGCTCAACTCCGTAAGTCCAAATAGGCCTTATTATAGTCAAGTATATGCGTCTTTTGTAATTAATTGGAAGTTTAGAGCGTTTGTCTAGTAAGTGTTGAAGTAATCGGAAACGTCGAGTGGTTTCTTGTCGTTTCAGTCTAGTATGAGGTAGAGATAATTTATTAATATTTTTTCATAAGATATTGTTATCTTTTGGAGGAGGAGGGGGAGAGGAGAACTTCAGCCCAAAAAGCTCTTCCCGTAGATCAACCTGTGATTATAAGAAAGATCTATCAGATAATCAGTAGCTGTTATTTTTATCGTTATTTTTAACTGTTATTTTTAGCTCTACTGTATCCTAGTCCTTGCAAGGCTATGTTATAAGGCCTTGCAAGGCTCTCCGAGCTCCCTATCGGTAACCCGATCATCGCAGCGGGATAGTGTTACTATTAAACTAAACCTCTAGACCCGCTTCATCATGATGTTACATATCATGCTCACAAAACGGCCAAGATATTCTCTATTACCACTCCTCTTCTATTATTACTCATAATTCAAAATATTCTTCACGAGATAAGGGATCAGCGATGGAGGATGAGTGATAAGATATCCCGGAGCGGAATCTGGGTCGCCCAGAACGTAACCCAGACCGAGCGAGATAAACTGACTCGTCCATTTATCGAGAAAGTGTAGCCGCAGATTTCGACGACTCGTTCCGATCTCACGGGTCTTTCGAGTCCCGCAATCTTCTGAAGATGTAGGAAGAAATTTTCTTTGTGCAAGAAAAAATATAAAAATCATTGTGTAGAACCATAGGAGAAGACTTTCAATTTTGATTGGAGGAGGGGGGGCGATGGACAATAAAAAAACGATCGCAGTTTTTATTATGTCTTAAAATTCATCGCAATTATTTTAATTATTCTCGCCCAATCTCCACTGGCTTCGGCACCAGTAACGCGGTTGAGAGAGTATCTCAGGGATCTCTTTGAGTTCGGTTTTTCCCTCTATCGTTGAAGGGACAAGCCTGGGGTTTCCTGCCTGATTATATACAGATATGACTGTGTTTTTATATTTTTAATTTACTTATCTTTAAATAATTTTATTTTTATTGCATATACTTTTTGATTATTATTTATTTGTTATTTCGCTTTAGTTAATTTTATGTTTTCTGTATATATTGTGTGAATGTGTTCATATCTCACTATAATTATTGTCCCTGTGACAGATTGTTATATTTATGAATAAATAAGTAAAAAATGATTGTGAAACGAACAAATATAATATTAAATATTTTAAGTTGTTTATATGTTTGTAAGGACTTTTTATTAATTTATTTTGCTTAGTTTTACTTATATTATAACGTATTTGTTCAGATAAAACATAGAGGGAAGGGAAGATAGCCTTCATAACATTGGCACATTTCTAGAATTTTTTCCAGCAAAAAATGGATAGTGTAAAAAAGTTTTTTTTTTTTTTTAATTTCTTTATTGAGTATTATAACAATCTGTCTGTTCGACATTGGTTATAGTGAGGTAGGATGACATTCACACCATATGTACAAAAAAATAAAATAAATAGAACAAAATAATAATCAAAAGTATATACAATAGACAATAAAATAAAATAACCTAAAAAAAAAGAAAATTAAAACTAAGGAAAAAAAAAAAAAAAATAACATGCATACCTATATACAATCAGGCGAGGGAACTCCAGGAGAACCCTGCGCTACTCTTCCAACCGCGTCACTGGTACTAAAGCCAGCGGAGATTGGTCGAGAGCACTTTAGCCACATACACACATGTCTTGAGTGAAGAATCTGGCCATTGCCAGAACTCCAATTTATATAATTTACAAAAGGTCGCGAGGCCACTGCCGTTTCAACCTTCTTGGAGGATTATAGGGATGGGAGATGCTTGATAGGGATTGTGCAAGAGGATTTGGGTGGTAAGTAAGGTTCTGGTGAAATTTGGAGAACTTTTCTGGGATAAGGTCTAGGACAAATGGGATGTTAAGGTCATGATGTAGGGTTTTGTTGGATACATAGAAAGGAGCATCGACTATTGTTCGAAGGACTTTAGACTGGAAGGATTGGATGCGCTTGATGTTAGAAAATTTTGCTGATCCCCACAGTTCTAGTCCGTAAGTCCAAATAGGTTTCAGTATTGTCTTGTAGATCAGTAGCTTGTTTTCAATGGAAAGTTTAGATTTTCTGCTTAGTAGTCGGTATAGTTGGCCGTATCGTCGGTTGAGTTCTTGTCTTTTGAGTCTAGTATGCGGGTTCCAAGTTAGTCTTCGGTCTAAATGAAAGCCAAGATACCGGACTGTGTCTGAATAAGGAAGCTGGATGGAATTAAAGAGTACTGGTGGACAGGAATTGCGTCGGAGTGTAAAAGTAATGTGTTGGCATTTAGATTCATTAACTTTAATGCGCCAGTTATTACACCAGTGCTCAATCAAGGTGAGATGACTTTGGAGATTTAAGGATGCTATTTCGGGATCAGAGTTGGATGATAAGATTGCGGTGTCGTCAGCGAATGTTGCAAGAAAAGTATCGGGATGAACAGGGATGTCAGCAGTAAAGAGGATGTAAAGCACGGGACCCAAGACGCTGCCTTGGGGAACACCGGCTTTAACGGAGTAGATATTGGAAAATTCTGTTCCACAGCGAACTCGAAAGGAGCGGTCAGAGAGGTAGGATCGGAGGACTAGGTACAAGGACTGAGGTAAATGGATTTTAAGCTTGGAGAGCAGTCCGGAGTGCCATACCCGGTCAAATGCCTGTGCAATGTCCAGAAAGGCACCCGAACAGTATTCCTTGTTTTCTAGGGCTGAGGAAATATGATCAACGACTCGGAGTCCTTGTTGAACAGTAGAATGTTGAGAGCGAAAACCAAACTGATGGGAAGGGATATTTTGGGATTCTATAATGGGTAGGATTCGTTTCAAAAGGATCTTTTCAAAAATTTTTGAAAGGATTGGGAGTAGGCTGATTGGTCTATAGGATGTTGAGCTATTGAGAGGTTTTCCTGGTTTTGGGAAAAGGATAATAGTGGAGTGTTTCCATAACAGAGGGAAGTGGGTGGTGCGTAGGATACAATTGTAGATATATGTAAGGAATATGACTGCTTTGGATGGAAGTTGTCGAAGGATTTGAGGTGTAAGGAGATCATGTCCAGGAGCTTTACGGAGGATTAGTTTTTTTAATTGAAATTTTACTTCGGAAGGATGAATAGCTTTTGGGGGCAAGGAAAGTGGGATTGGTGATGTAAGGAGTTCTTCTACTGTTACGGTGTGGGCAGGATGGGATTCCGGATGTGAAATAAATGTATTGGATAGGTGAATGGCGAACTCCTCAGCTTTATCTTCGTCAGATGCTGCCCAGGAGCCATCACCTCGTCGGAGAGGATGGGAAATGCGGTGAGGATTTAGGATTTTTGTTGTGGTTTTCCAAAGGGAATTGTCGCGAGAAGAGAGGGAGGATAGGTAGGAGTTGAAGGATTGTGATCTGAAGGTGGCTAATTCCAGTTTTAATTGTTTGCAGTAGTAATTATAGGAGCAGCGGTCGGTAGGATGTCGGGATCGTTGCCATAATAATCTGGCACGGCGTTTGGTGCGGATTAGGTTAAGGAGGTGTTGGGGTAGAATGGTCTTTATAGGAATTCTGGAGGAGTCTTTTGGAAAGGAGGCAGTCCAGGCGGCTTGTTGGATTGTGGTAGTAAAGGAATTTACGGCACTATCAAGGTCATCGGGAGTTTTGAGGGATATGTTGAGATCAATATTATCGGAGATTATTTGGCGGAAAAGGTCCCAGTTTACTGGGCCCCTAATGAATGACGGTGGAGAAGGTTTGGGAACAGGTTCAAGTGAAACATTAAGGATTAGAGGACTATGGTCAGAGGAAAGTTCATTTAGACGTGTAATGGAACAATTGAGGGGACTTAAGCCGCTGTGGATAAAGAAATCTAGAAGATCAGGATTACGGTTGGGATCTGTGGGCCAGTAGGTAGGAGAGTTGGGGGAAAGGAGGTGAAAACGTTGGGAATTGAGTGCAGACAGCAGGGTTCGGCCACGAGAATTCGTGGTTCTGGAACCCCATTGTTGGTGCTTGGCATTTAGGTCTGCACCCAAGATGAAGTGATGTCCTAAGGAGTCGAGGAGAGAACTGAATTGGGCATTGGATATGGATCGGTTAGGAGGGCAATACGCTGATGCAAGAGTGACCGGAAAGGAGAAGGTTTTTATCACGATAGCGGTGGACTGTAGGAAATCATGTATTGGTAATGGGAGTAGGTGATGGGAGAGGGATTGGTGTACAATTACAGCAGTACCGGCATGTGCTTTTCCGTCAGGGTGGTCAGTACGATATGTCAGGTATTGTGGTATATTGAAGTGCTGTTTAGTGGTTAGTCGAGTTTCAGTAATTAGTGCCACATCAATGTTCTTGTCAAGTAGTAAAGTAGATAGTTCGTCTGTATGATTTCTAACACCATTCGCATTCCAAAGGAGAATGGATATGGGTTTAGGGATGTGAGTCATTTAAGGATTTTTCAAAGGAGGGATGAGGTGAGATACGAGATTCGTGAGGAGTGATATGAGTGGAGTAACAAGGGATTTGAAATCGGTGAGGAAAGATGCTAACAAACTTGTGAGATCTGTTGCATTTGAAGGAGGAGGAATATGAGGAATTTGTTGTTGGTGGTTAGGTATATTAGGATGAAGAGGATTTTGAGGTTGGGTTTGAGGTTGTTGTTGTGGCAGGGCTTGACATTTATCGGTTAAAGTCTTACCTCTAAGTAGTTGGGAGAATGATACATCATTGTTTACAATTCTGGAAGGCTCTCTCTCTCTTCTTGTTCTTAGTGCTTCATCTTGAATCCGGTTTTTCTGGTGTCTGGTTTTGAGATTCTTGTAAATTTGGCAGCCTTTGTAGTTGGCCGGGTGTCCCTCCAAGCATAGGGCACATACTGCTGGATCTTGTATAGGTTTGGTGCACTCTACAGATTTGTGCTGTTCACCGCACTTCACGCAACGCGGCAGATGGTGGCAATATGTCTTCGTGTGGCCATAGGTCTGACAATTATGGCACTGCACGATGTCTCTCTTGGGATATGGCTTCTCAACTTTCACCATTGTATAGTATATTCTTGTGATATCATATATTTTTTCGATACCTGGTGATGGCTCCAAGTCCACGAAAAACAATGGTAGTGGGATCCTATTTCGTAATCCTGGCTGTTCCCTGTCCTCCTTCAAAACGTTTGTTACCTGGCGTACATTGAAACCAAGCGTCGTTAGTTCTTCTTTAATAACTTCAGTGGGGGTTGAGGAATGTAAATTTCTTATCACCACTCGTAAAGCTCTTTCCTGCCTCAGCTGGTAAGTGTGAAAATTCGCATTTGTTTCTGATAAGTACTTCACTATTTTTCGGTAGGCTTCTGCAGAATCAGGTGTTATCTTGGTGTCATTGGTCCTGTTAAGGCATGAATAACTGCCAGAGCAGATTTTATTTAGTTGGGTGCAGAACATCTGGAAATTTTTTATATTTTTCACAAATATCGGAGGAGGCTTTGGTTCTCTGGGTATTGCTGCAGACTCCATTACTTCTTTGTCATTTTGAAGCACTTGGTAGGGGTTTGGAGTAAAGAAAGGTGATTCTTCAATCGTTTCTTGTGCAGACGTACCTGGTTGGGGCTGAGGTTCTGGTTCTGAAGTGTTCATTTTGGTCACTGGAGGTATTTCTCGTAGGCAGCGACGAGTCCTTTGTTTGGCTGGTGAGCTAACTCCGTCTGACCGAGACCTCTTGGGCACCTTACTGGCCATCACTTGCTGATCATACCGCATATCATAAGAGAAAAATAAATAAATAAATAAAAAAAAAGAAAAAAAAAAATTTTTTTTTTTTTTTTTTTTTTTTCTTAAAATAACAAAAAAAAAAGATGCCAACAGTAAATATCAACTGCTCTGATATACACTTTAACTGTATCACGTGAATAATCAGAGAGATTCCGCTATAAAATTGGTAAAAACTGAGAGAGGAGTTTCCGTGTAAAAAAGTGAAAAATTTATTTGATTTCTTAGTGTGTACAACTTCAAATAAAAATACGTTTTTCGCAGTCCGACTAGTTTGTCGCGGAAACTGTGATAAGGATATCATGGGAAAATTGAGGTGTGATTGAGTCATAAGATCCTAGGATATGTTTATATACATATTATTATATTTTAATATAAATCTAAATTTATATAAAAATAACATTTAGCTATCAATAAAATAGTTACATACCATTATCCTAGCCTAGCTAGATATTCGACTTTTCTTAATCGGTTTTAGTTTACACATTTTATTCATTCCAACCACATCAAAACCTTGCAATAAGCTTCTCCGTGCGTTTACGAAGTTAGCAAAATTTTACAGGACCCTAGATTGTGTTAAAATCAAGAATGCTAGCGACCATATTAACAAACATTTCTTAAATAATTTTCTCGACTTTACACATTTATAAACATTACCTCTATTATCTACTCGAAAGTATTTTTCGAACCATTTAGTATGCCATAGGTGATCTTTAAAGATTATTAAGTTAAAATCAGATATCTGGAGGTCGTTTGCCTTCTTACATTTTCGGACAGGCTTGGCCATTTTCAGCATTCCACGTACATATGATCGATGTGATCTTGATAGTGTTTGTTTACAGTCTGTTATTTTTTATGAATCGATTTTAAAATACTTTAAGTTAGGTATAATGAGTAATTAACTCAATATTATTTAGAGTTATATTACTATAGCTCTAGTACCAACGCCCTTCAGTGTGGCAGACTGTATTAATACTCAATAAAAAAAAAATATATATATATATAGAGTTATATAGAGAGGAAAGGAGTGATGAAAGAGAAAGTGAGATAGAGTGTGTTCGTGTGAGAGAGAGAGAGTGTGTGTGTGTGTGTGTGTGAGAGAGAGAGAGAGAGAGAGAGAGAGAGAGAGAGAGAGAGAGGGAGATAGAGAGCGATGAGATGAATCGACAGTGTACACAAAGGGATGTAGTATTCCGGTGGCAGGGGAAGCGCGGCGTTGCCAACGCCACCTCCCGGCCGGCAACGCCGCGCCCTCTCCCAGCCATGAATGAAGCCAGTTGCTCCGTGGCTCAGTTGCCTCGCTAATTGTGATGCTGCTACCTGGATCGCCTGTCACACCTGCCCCACAATAAGCCAGCTGTTCTGGGGGCGGAAGTGAGTCCACTAAGAGCATTATCCCTCTTCCCCCCCCGGTAAAGCAGGAAGCGAGGGGTGTTTGCCTGAGGATGGAATTTAAATTGGGTTCGGTCCGGGAAGTCTTGACTCCTAGCAGATGGAAGTTTGACTTGAGGTAGAGAACGGTACAATAATAAATTGGAGGAGTAGAAGAGAATTACATTTGCATAATTATCTATAATGACAGCAAAGGTAACTTAAAACCAGGGAGTAAAGTACGGAAGAAACATAATCATCTCTAACAAAAGTTTTCCTTGGTATATATGTAATGAAATGAAATGAAAAATAGTTTTTTTTTATAATTGGTAATTGGTTGACTGTCGTGGATAATGAAGAGAAGAATAGTTGGGGTGGTCAGTCAAAAAGGAAGGCAAAAATAAATGATAATATTTATTTTTTACATATGCCGACGTTTCGACCTGAAGTTCAGGCCTTCATCAGGGCTAAGAAAATAACCAGATAACAAGGTATGAGAAACATAAGTAATGATGGTAAAAAAGATAATAAAAAATAAAAAAATAAATAGAAATAAATTAGAAAAATAAAATAGATAAATATAAAGTAAAATGAAATTGTTAGACTAATGACTAAGAACTAAGAGATAAATAATAAAAACCGTTACAAAGTGTGGAATGATGAAGTAGGCATAATCAAAAAGGGTGACAAAAGTGTTACAATGGGAATCTTAGAATAAAATGTAAAACATAAAAAAGAAATATGAAGTTATATAAGAAATGAAAATAAATAGTAAAATTAAAACATTGAGAATGGAGTAGTTAGATAGAAAATTGAGATATTGTATAGTCTATCAAGATGTACAGACAATGTATAATATAATAAAGAGTTAAAAACAGAGAAAAGGAATGAAAGGAAGGAGGGAAGAAATTGAGAAAGCTGAAATAACAAAGAAATAAAATAAGTACTACCTGTCTCCTTAAGTGTTGCTGGGAGACGCCTTCCTTTTTGACTGACCACCCCAACTATTCTTGTCTTCATTAATAATTATCTTAAGTATTTGAGATATTTTAGGTTTTTTTTTAATCTTCAATAACAACCTAATTATGAAATATATTTGTGTATGTTACACATTTAACATTCTTAATTTTATGAACCACTGCCATTAATTTAAGGATTGGCCCAAAAACTTCGAAGAAATCCTCAGGAATCCAACCAGACTCCTTTAAGTTTCCGACTCCTTGAATGTATGACGAATTACCTTGCCTAATTTCTGAAATTCTTTTTTAAACCAATCAGAATCAGCCAAATACGATGAACACATCGATGGGAAACAACCTAACCTAAATTACACATTTAATAGGTTTCGAATCCGGCCAGGGCAGGTTAAAAGTTTCCTGGCCAACCCGCAAACTGAGTCTCGACCTACTTACTCCGGCTAGAAGAGTTCGTTACCTGAATGATTACATGACCTGCCCTAATAGTCCGTGGTACAGAACCCTTTTTATCAAATTATTAACATCCGCCTAAAATTTTGTGTATGATTTCATATTATAGTGACTTACAATCTTTTCATTTACAAACATTCTCGTGATTGGGGCGTTTTTAATCTGGAGATCGGTAAACTTCGTCTATTTAATGAACTTTAAAAACTCTTTAACGCCGATTCGCTTTCCCCTTGGATCATAAGGCCTATTATCACGAAACACTGATCCCATCTTACATGGGCCTTTCGTGAGATCAGCCCTGTGAACGCCTGAACTTTGGGCCGAAACGTCCGCAAACATAAAAATAAATATAATTTATTTATGAAGAGAAGAATAGTTGGGGTGGTCAGTCAAAAAGGAAGGCAAAAATAAATGATATTTTTACATATGCCGACGTTTCGACCTGAAGTTCAGGCCTTCATCAGGGCTAAGAAAATAACTAATAATAAAAAAACATTATTCTTGATAGACTTTACAATATCTCAATTTTCTATCTAACTACTCCATTCTCAATGTTTTAATTTTACTATTTATTTTCATTTCTTATATAACTTCATATTTCTTTTTTATGTTTTACATTTTATTCTAAGATTCCCATTGTAACACTTATGTCACCCTTTTTGATTATGCCTACTTCATCATTCCACACTTTGTAACGGTTATTATTATTTATCTCTTAGTTCTTAGTCATTATTCTAACAATTTCATTTTACTTTATATTTATTTATTTATTTTTTTAAATTTAAATTTAAATTTTTTATTTTTTTTTTTTTTTTTTTTTACGATCTCTACTTATGTTTCTCATACCTTGTTATCTGGTTATTTTCTTAGCCCTGATGAAGGCCTGAACTTCAGGTCGAAAAGTCGGCATATGTAAAAAATAAATATTATCATTTATTTTTGCCTTCCTTTTTGACTGACCACCCCAACTATTCTTCTCTTCATTATCCACGACAGTCAACCAATTACCAATTATAATTTATTTATTTTTACTTTGTATTTCTGAGTGAACATTCCAAACATTATTCATTATTCTTAACAGTCAACCATGGCTCCGCTATTATAAAGTGTAATAATTTGCAACGTTTTAAAATTCTAATCAAATTTTTGAGATATACATTCATGAACCTACTAAGTCCGTTTTTAATACTTGTTTATATAAATAACAAAATAAAAATAAATATTAATACTACCTCCATGGTGGAGTTTTTCAACTACAGGAACTAGATCATGGAATCATTTCTTCTTCATTATTCGAAGTAGGCAGTTTCAATTCGATTATAATAATATTTAAATCGACTTTCGATTCTTAAAATATCGATTACTTAAAGATAGTATGGATAAATCAATGTATTTTTGCCAAAGATCATTAGGTTTGGCCAGTACCTCCTTTACGGAAAATCAGATTAAAGCATAGTACCGGTGGAGTCTGACCTCATGCCCGATTCCTATTGGCTGTGGCGCTTCCAGAACCTGGACCTGACAAAGGAAATCAAAAACAATTTAATACTTCATTCATGTTTTGATTAGTCATAAGGTAGTGTAAGGATGAAGGAAACAAGATATATATGTAAATGTTGCATGTAATCATACTGTAATAGCTGAAAAATAAAATGGAGAGAAAAAAATGACGTTTTGAATATTTGCTAATATTTTAAATATTCATGGTTATAATAAAAACGTGTATACTTTTTGAGTTATTCGCTAATAAAATATCTTTTTCTTCATAACTTTTTTTCTCAATTTTATGGGAAGGGCTGACTATTTTTCTTAACTGAAGAAGAAGGAAACCTTAAAAATATCGGGTCGAACTTAAGATTTGACGAAGAATTGACGATGACATAGCTTACCGACAAAAAAAAAGAACTTTGATAAATAATATAAACTCGTCCTCTCTCGACCATTGGGACATCAAGTCGACAACATGAGACATGAATCCCATGGCAGCAATTCAATTAACGTAAGGTTGTGTGGATGCGAACCCTTTGTCTTGTATTATCTCGAAAATGGTACATGGTACATACAGCGTCCGCATCAAATCTTCAAGTCCAGTTTGTCCCAAGTCAAACCACCGACTTATTACCTTTCTAGTATTGAAGCATAGCGAAATTCACACATACATACACGCACAGCAACGTTTCATAAGGTAAAGAAATCGATTGTTACTTTATCGATAAATATAATCGACAAAAGAAACAAAAATTAATTTAAAACTTCATTAATGTTTGGAACTAATATGTTTACAAATTTCAATAAGCTGTATCTTTGCTAAAAATTGTCCGATTTCGATGATTTGTTGGAAATTTAGTAATCTTTTATATAATCATGTACATAACTAAGGAAAAAGGTGTATAATTTTTTTCGCAAATAAATTTTCTTTTCTTTCATAACCTTTTTGCCTGAATTTTCGGGATGACTGGACTATTTCGCTCGCCTGAAGGAGAATGAACCTTCTAAATTGGTGGCTCAATCTTGGGATTTGGTGAAGAATTAACGATGATGTGGCTTACCGACAAAAAACAACTTCGATAAATAATATAACTTCTCCTCTCTCGATAATAGAAGGTCCAATTTGTCCCCTATCGATCTACAGACCAACCACCGTTCAGGTATTGTAGCCTAGCAAAATGTTTGTATCGACTTTATTTTAGAAAGAAAAACAAAAGTGAAGGATACGATTCGCTAACCTCCCGTGAAATTCTGAATCAATCAACGGTACCCCATTCATGGCATTTGAACATGACAGGAGCTCATATTTGGAACAAAACCGATTTCGAGCCTAGCTGTAATAATATATGTGGGGATGGGAATGTTTTTAAAGAAAAAAAACTATGTAATCTAGTTGTAGCCTCAGTGAATGGGATGTGGCGACGCTGATATATAACTTTTTTCCTCTTCTTCTTTTTATAACCGGACAGACTTTACAGGACTCCTCGGGCTAAGGAATTGCTGATGGGGAGCCGATGGGTCGTAAAAGATGGTCACGATATCCGCATCCTGCCCGGACGGGAAACGCCTTTATCCTTTTATTTCCCTCCTCTTCGTCCTTTGTTACATGTCCTTGTTATGTCCTCTTATGATCCTTCCATTCTATGTTTACTAATTATCTCTGATTCTGACAAAGAAGAATATACGTTCCTTTCCCTTCTTTTATGAGTATTGTTTTTACTTTCAGTTACCTATATATGTAATATATATTACGGGTAAGTATTACGATCGTGAAAATTTTCGAATCTGAGTTTTCAACGGAAATACACGTTTTGAGGTTCCCTGAGTCGAAATAACTAAGTCCCGAAAAATGGTCTGTGTGTGAGTATGTATGTGAACAACCTAGCTCAAAACCGAAACTCTTAAATTGCGTATTTGAGGCTTTTATAATTCTTGGATGTTACAGCAACATTTTCGTCAAAATCGGCGAACCTCCGTACATCAGTGTATTATTAAGCAGTTCTTAAAACAATGTAGGTTTATTTATTGCAGTACTGCCCCTTACTATATATTTCATGTATTGGTAAGTGAAAGTAAAAAATAATCAAACTAATCAACACCTTACAATAACTTATTCCGTGCGTTTACGAAGTTAGCTTACAGAACTCTATACTGCGTTAAAATTAAGAGAGCGTAGCGCTATATTTAACACACATTTCGTAAATAATATTCTCGAATTTACATATTTAAGAGATTTACAATACTTAGCACTGGTTGCATGAATGCACCTTACTATTAGTGTTGCCCAAAATCTGTCTTGGTCTTGCACTTTGTAAGGCCAAGACCAGGAAGTAACAAAATCGATTTTTTAAATAAAAATTAAGGCAAAATAGTTACTAATACTCGACAATCTTAGTTACTATATGTTAATAATTGGTGTAACCAATATACTTTTGCATTTAATGCCTCTAATTTTTCATTCGGGTTAGTTAGGTTTCTCCTATCTAAAAAAAATCAGTAATAACTCTATAGTAATAAGCTAATAAGTAACAGCAAGACTGATGTGAGACTCTTGCGCAATATCAAGACCATGACCAATACTTAGTTTGCAAGACCAAGACTCGCCTCGGTCTCGCATTTGGGCAACACTACCTACTATCTTCTGGAATTGATATCACCGAGTCAGCAGTGAATATAACCATCTAGCAGCGGCTACGCCAAAGAGCTGTTCTAAAATCCTTTCGCACGTTTAAATATTTATAAATATATAATCTCTTAGCAGGAATAGCAACTAATAAAAATAGGTCTGGTGTTGTGAGGGGCCGAGGAAATGGTTACTGCAGCGAAGCCCCAAGTTATTCCCGTCAATGGCCATTTCCTGACATACAACACACAACATGTTTCCGCTTCCTCCCTTCAGAGGTCGTCGGATTTAGATGGACCCCATTGACGTAAGAGATGTAGGGATATTATAGACCTGTTTATAATCCCCTGTTCGAGGCCCATCTCCCCCCGACCTCTGTGTAAACTCAGGCAGGAGCGGATAAATAAAAAGTAGTCCATAAACAACCGAAGGAAGCGCAATATTAGATGTTGGCTGTATCCTGTCTAGGAAACGGCTACTCGGAAATATGGAAATATTGCTATAACTAACGACCTTTTTAAGTTTAAAACGGGTAAATTGTTGACTGTCGGGAATAATGAAGAGAAGAATAGTTGGGGTGATCAGTCAAATAAGAAGGCAAAAATAAATGATAATATTTATTTTGACATTTGCCGACGTTTCGACCTGAAGTTCAGGCCTTAAGAAAAGAACCAGATAACAAGTATGAAAAACATAAGTAGTGTAGGTAAAAAAAAAAAATTAAAGTAAAATGCAGTTGTTAGAATAATGTCAATAGTAAGAACTAAGAGATAAATAATAATAACCGTTACAAAGTGTGGAATGGTGAAGTAAACATAATCAAAAAAAGGTGACGTAAGTATTAAAATGGAAATTTTAGAATAGAATAGTTATATAGAAAATTGAGATATTGTAAAGTCTATCAAGATATACAGACAACGTATAATATAATAAAGAGTTAAAACAGAGAAAAAAGAAAACTAACCTGTCTCCAAAAATCTGTTTTATTTTATTTTATTTTTATTTTTTTTATTTCAAGAATTTCACAAAATAGAATGGGATACTATGAAATGGTAACTGTTGTGTAACTAGTTCTAGAGTTGCCCAAATGCAAGACCAATACGACACTTGGCAAGTCTTGGTCTCGGTCTTGTAGAATGAGCCTCGCTAGTATTGCAATTACCTATTAGCATATTGCACAGGTGGAGAAATTTGGTGAAGAGATCCTCTTCGTGAGCTAACTGTATGTTTTTCGCAATTTTCATAAATTTAATTATTTAGAAAATAGCATAAAGCAAAATATACGATTTAAAATAGCAAGATACATACGGAAATTATGTTATAAATGGAAAAATCCAAACTACAAAGCCGTGAGTCTCTAAGCATACAAGTGAATAGTTAACATGCCGACGTTTCGCTCAATTCAGGCATCATCAGGGCTGAAAAACTAAGATCACTTATAAGCAGAAAGAAGAAAATAAAACTAAGGTATGTGTTTCAGACTACACAATATTAGTGAAATCATCAAGAAGGCGAGATTAATAATGTGAAATATAAATTATAAATAATAGCTCATTACAAAGAAGATGAAATGCTGAACATTTCACTCATTTACAGTGTACAGATCCGATTTTTAGTATTTGAAGTATTTTAATCCATATGTTCAAACAACCTTATCATTTGGTTTTCACCGCTATTTTTTTCTTTTCGCCTCCCTACTATGGCGTCACGTTAAGATAAAATTTTGAATTATTGCTTATTACAGAGAGGATGAAATGTAGAACGATTTTCTTGCTTATAGTATGCAGGCCCGTGAGATATTTTAATTCATATGTAAAAATATTTTAATTAATCGACTCTAGCCGACTTTACGCGAGTGTTAATACCGCACGAAATCTGACGTATCAATCTAATTCATTCTCAAAAAAAGAAGTGCAAAACGCACCTAAAGAAATTTTCACTTAAAAAAAAATTGTTGCTGTAGACATCTCACTACGCCATCCAAATACATACTGAAGGAAAGAGGAAGTTTTTCTTAATAACAACTAATATAAGGAAGGTTATATGGAAACAGCTGATTAGGAGGAATACAAAGAAGAAAAAACAGATATACATAACTAAAATATAAAAATAAAAAACGTGTTAAATAATATAAAATAACGAATTAATAAATTTTAAAAAAAGCTCGAAGTTATATATGACGTTCATTATCAACAAAGTTCAGTGATTAAACAGCCATTTCAAATGTAATATTACAACATGTAATATTTGGATTTTTCTATTTATAACTTAATTATTTAATTTACAAAAAAATTGAATTGGTTTTTTATTAACGTAAGTATTTTTTGAAATAAGAGAATCTTTACACTCCCGGATAGGTGATAAGTTAGAAAGTCCTTTGGCCACTGCTTTAACCGTCATCGGGATGGGATGTACGGGTTCGTGGTGGAATTAAGTGAGTTCATGTAGTAAGTCAGTCTCTGGTGTTTTTGTGTAACAAGTCATTTGTCACATAGAAAGGCGCGTCGGCAATTTTTAGCAAACTATTTTATTTAAAATTTTGAATCAATTAATTTTAAAATTAAATGTATGTGTATGAGTTTTTGTGTATGTGTATTTACTTATGAATAAAAATTGTATTATTTTATGCTTCTGATACCGAAGGTGGTGAAACTTTGAATTTGTACAGGAAGTTAAAAAAATATTTTGTGTCAGAAAATCTACAATTTCCGCTCGAGTTTTGCGGTATTACGTTTTGGACATCTATGAACGAATTTTATTATGTATCTACTATCCTTTCTTATTTCTTATTCTATTAATACAAAATTCATTTTTGATGCTATTTTTCCATAATTAAGAATTTAATAGAATGTTAGGAATTTAAAACCATTAAAACTTATATTGAAGTAATTAAATAAATTAAAATTTAAGCAATTGACCACGGAAAAAGTATAAAATGAATTCAGTTTCTAAAGTTTTTTTATTTATAATTAATACAGTTGATATATATCATGTAATAATTATTTTGTTAAGTATGTATTTACGTTAATAACATTTTGAATAATTGTAACTGACTTCCGGATATCGAAAAGTACGTTCTTCTACTAACTATTTTAATATAAAAATACACAGAGAGCGGAAACGGCACTCGAAGCCCGGAAATACTTGTCGATTACAGAGGCACTGCTAACAGATATAGTATGAGATAATAATGATAAAATGCCAGAACAGGAAAGAGGAAAACCAATATCGATAGTAAATCTGAAAGGAAACTTGTGTACTAGGGTGGGAGGGGGGGCATCCATTCAGTAGGCGTTGGTAATAATAAGTTATTTATATATTTTTATTTAGATGTAAATAACTGATTTCTTTTTCTCGGTCGTCTGCCAACCGAATGGTTAACTTTCATTTAATCTCTTTCTAAATCAGTTATAAGAATTAATTTTGTTCGATTGATTGATTGAAACTAGTTGACGGGGTTTTGGTGATCAGTGTCGGTTTGGCCAGAGCCAAGGGGGGAGGGACTCAGAAATCATTGTTCTATATTTTTTTAGTACTCCAAAAATAATTGTTTTTTTCGCCAATTTTGGGGCCCTTCCGATGTGCCCCTAACATAAATATTTTATACTTTTTTTTTATTTTTTATTATCGCCGTAAAATGATTGGGGGCTCTAACGCCAGTTGTAAATGTGGTTGTGGTATAAGATTCTTTGAGAGCCCTTAAAGCCATGAACAACATGTATCCAGACCACCTAATAATATATAGTATTTTGGGACTCATAAAACAGGTAACATTGGAACGTAAGTACATTTTTTATGATCCCCCTCTCATGTAGGCATTGGTGGGAATAAAATGGTTGGGAAAGATGATAAAAAATTAAGCGAATCCATGGAGCAGCTCCAGTCGCAGTAAACGCAGAGAGGAAGTTGTCCTAACGCAACTAAGAATAGGTCATACCAGGCTTACGCACCTTCACTGAATTACGAAAAGAAAACGCTCCCATTTGTCAGAAGTGTGGAGAGAGAATGACAGTGGTCCATGTCTTCGAGAGTTATGCCTTTAATAGAATTAAACAAAAGAGGAATACCAGCGAATACATCGGCTGCTTTGGGAAATGATGAAAAAATCTTGAGCAAAATTATATGTTTTCTCTCTGAAGAAGGAATCTTTAAAAATTTCTGAACCTCTCACGCAGCATTCTCCATCTCTTTTTTTTTTTTTTTTTTAAATTTTACTTATATTGCTAACTTCAAATAAATAAACTTTAATAACCGTAAACAACTTTAACCTTAACGTGCATTTTACGTATTTTTAATTTAATTTTATTCCTATTATTCACAACCAGAAGAAATATGATGACCAACAGGTTTTACGTTTTTCCTCTACAACAACTAACCACCCAGATATGGGTTCGATAGAATATTGAATCTCTTATTTATGATTCAGCATACAGAAAGGAAGGGAGTGATTGGTGAAATTTTTATTGATATTCATTGAGAAAAAAAATGATTGCTTAAAATATACGTGCTAATCTAAAATTAAAAATTGAAATATTTACAACTGATTGAGATGAGGTAAAATTAAAAATTGAAATACCTTATGAGAAATCAAGCATCATAGATGCATCGATTATAATTAATTATGTACATTATCCATGTTTATGGAAATTGATTTCGAATACTTCCAGACAGTATGACATACTGTTTTTTCTCAAGACAGTAAACCATTCTTCACCAGAAAATTATAATCATAACCATAAGACAATCATAACGATCCATCGTATAAACGTTATGTTGAACTGAGTACACATATTCCGTGTACATTGAACTATCTTGGATTGATTTCGTTAATGTTTTCTTGACTATTTCTGTGAGATATAACATCTCTGCTGTATATTTATGGTATATTTTCAGGCTTAATGATGCTTGATTTGACAAAAGATTTATTAGTTAGTAATTTACTCTGGGTAATGAGAGATTTAATCCAGTAAACTTGTACATCATAAGTTGCATCAAGTGACGGAAGAAGGTTGGATTCTTTTTTGTTTTGTATGGATTATGACTGAAATGCAAAATCTAAATTTTTGACCTCGGTGGTTCCTCTGTACATTTTTGACAAGCACCTTTATGGTCCAAATGAGCACCATTTGAAAAACCGACAAAAATGCGAACCAATGATCTGAGAGTTAATAATTTTTTTTTTTAGTTACAATTAATTTTACAAATAATCAAATATCGAAATTTTTGAATTTAAAATCCTCCAGATTGGTCGAATAAATTTTATTTAATGAAGAACAAAAAAAAAAAAATATATATATATATATACACACACAAAAACTACTGGTTAGGTATTGACAGAGCCAACACAAAGCCCTAAGCCTCTGCAGTCGCAGTAACCACCGCTAACAAAGGAAGCCTCGAGGTCCTCCAGGACATGGAGCTGCAGCCCAGGACACAACTCTCGACAATTAGTCTCCGGTTTGTCGGGCGGGCGATTTGTAGCTAGCTGGGGTGCCACAGCAACATAAATTAGAACCTCTAGCTCTTGGTATTCCGGAAGCTGTCGGCTGCCTCTTCAGGATAGCTATGTCGAGATAAAATTATCCTATACCCCCTCCTCTCCACTTCCGGTCTCCCTACCTTTTTCTTTTCCGACTCCTTATGGTCATCGGGGGTTAATAGCGTATAGAAAGGATTTCTTAGCTATTAGTCCAGTCCTATGGAAATATTACTCAGGGAAAGAGTGTTTTTTTTTAGCCTCAGTGACAAATTTTATAATATGAGAAATTCTCCAATTAATGATTTCTTTTTTAGTTCCCTCATAGTTAGATCTCTTTAACAGACTTTCTGGTATTCGGTTGAACAGTTAAGGAACTATGCATCTCGAATCTATTTTTAAATATATAGGTCCAATGTATTTAGTGATTAGTTACACTCTCATTGCAGTGTTACCCCAATGAGAGACCGAGACGAGTCTTGGTCTTGCAAACTCAGTCTTGGTCTTGCGCAAGAGTCTCACAACAGTCTTGCAGTTACTTATTAGCTTATTACTATAGAGATGTTACTGTAATTTCTTAGATAGGAGAAACCTAATTAAATCCTAATGAAAAATTAGAGGAGTTAAATGCGAAAGTATATTGGTTATACCAATTATTAGCACACAATAACTAAAATTGCCGAGTATTAGTAACTATTTTGCGTTAATTTTTATTTACAAAATGGATTTTTTTTTTACCAGTCCTGGTTTTAGTCTTGCAAAGTGCAAGACCAAGCTCGATTTTGGAAAACACTATCGCTGTATACATGGCTGATTTCTTTTTAAATGTACCATTATGAATGAATTTGGGAGCCATTTTGAATATCTAAAATCAATTCGGTGGTAATGTTCTATTTATTTTGAAATATTCTTGTTCACTGTGTTTTGTTATAGTTTTCAATGCCCTGTTCTGTAATAGGGAAAGTTTCGATAAATGACTATTTGCAATTTTATGTTAGTATTAATTCGAACAATGCTCCACTATTAATCAATTACAATTAATTTACATGAATGAATGAAATAATAAAATATGAAATGATTCATTCATGAGCACCCTTCTATTTTTACTTGAAGACTTTATTACATTTCCCATGGCAATTTTAGAGCATCAGACAATTGAGAGTTTATCTCATTGCCTCAAAAAAGAAAACTAAGGTGCCTGCTTTAGGCCATTCAATAGATGTTAAAACAATAAGCTCATTAAAAAGAGGATGAAATTCTAAACAATTCCTTCGATTACAGTATGCAGGAGGTCCGATTTTTTATTTCTGAGATATTTTAATCCGTATCTTCAATAAAACTCGTTATCATTCGGTTTTCGACACTAGTTTTTTCCTTTTCGCCTCTTAAAACACGAAGTCTCGTTAAGATACATTTTTGAATGATAGCTCATTACAAAGAGGATGAGATGATGAATATTTCACTCGGTTACAATATGCAAGTCCGATTTTTAGTTTTTGAGATATTTTAATCCAAATGCAAAAAACACTTAATTTTTAGTCGACTGACACTTCAAGTTAAGTCGACTCCAACTAACTCTACCCGAGCGTTATACATCGGAAATCTGACGGCTAAATCTGATTCACTCTCCATATAAGGAAAAAAAAATGCGAAACCCGCCAAAAGAAGTTTTCACTTCAAAAAGAGAACATTTATATAAATTTAGTTTCATATTTAGTGATATTTTGATCGTTTTACAATAATTATTTTAATTTTTTATACGCAATTTAAACTCCCAAGACTTTTTTTGGGTGGTCCCTCCAACCGGAATTGAATGTTTCCAATATCTGAGGCGCCTATGGTCAACAACTATTTCAAAAAAAATTTTAAGTAAGTGAAAGTAAAAATAATTTTCTCCTTCCCAGAATGCATTGCATTAACTTGAATTACCATTCGATCAGTGACCGATATACGATGCGAATTATTCGCACGTGCCAATTAGTTATGTTTAATTTAATCGTGTAAGGATTGTACACCGGAGGTTTATTGCGTAAAAGATTTAAAATATTAAATTTGGTTCGTCAATATTTAATTGGTGATATAACATATTATATTGTGTAAGAGGGGTTTAGATTGGCGAAATATCCGTAGCTGTTTGAGGAGTGGAAGGTGAACTAAAAGCTTCGGAGTTTATCCTAGCTTGGGTGTTACACATTTCCGGTCGGCTCTCATTGAGAGGAGCGTAGTGGAGGGGGTATCAATGGCCGCCGGGGAGGAGTGGGGGGCTCATTCATAAAAAGCTAGTTCATATATCTGCCGCTAGGGTCGCCCCGCCGCCGTCCTCAGTTGTAGCCGTGCTCTCTAAGTGGAAGGTTCGTCCAGAACTCTCTGTTCTCTATCATACAGTCAGTGTGCTTCCAGAGTGTAGGTGAAGTGTCATTGTAAAGTGTTGTTGCTGAGTACGATATGTCTTCTTCCCTCTGCAACAACAGGAGCCAAACAACAAGGGGTCAGGATTGCCAACTCACCAAGTAAGTCCACATCCGCTATGAGGCCGGAAGTTGCTACCGCTCCCATTCATTCATCTCCCTGCCGCACCTCTCACACTCCTTCACATCTGTCTCCTACGACTACTCTGAAATCCCTAATAACAACCCATACATGAAAAATCTATCAATAACAACTTCAATGTACCGTCAAAGTCTCAATATATTCATTCATAATTGTGTACAACTATTCATACTCGGAAATCATTCATATGAACAATAGAATATGAATGGACAGTCCATTCACAAAGCTATCTCATTGATTATTACAATCCTCTTCCTCAATAGAAACCGAACCAAATATATCCCGTCTGATATAATTACACTACAAACACTTATAAACGTATATTTTTTCTTAATATCAATAATTCATATTGATAAAAACAATACCAAAAATAAAAATCTAAATTCAAATTAAGAAAAAAACAAGAATTATTTTATTTAATGTGTGATTTAAATTTACGAACATAATTAATACAGTAATAATTTAAAATATATATACAGATTTTAAAAATGTGTACATGTGTATTTTATATCGAGAGTAATCTATCGAGTTTTTTTTTTTATCTTACGTTTACCAAGAGGATATGACTCATTTCCGGTCCTGTCTCCATTCACTACATTTGGTATCGGTCGAAAAAAAAATAAAACAACAAGGCTCATTCATTAGTTTTTTTCTTTAATTTTTTTTATATTATTTTATTTCGTATCGAGTTCTCGTATTATTTTTTTTTTTAGTATAAGAGTGTATTTTTTTTTTTTTTTTTTTTTTTTTTTGTGTTCTATATATTACATATTGTATTTTATTTTAAATGTCGAGTAGTTTCTATCGAACGTGTAACGTCGATTTGACGGATTCTTTCTCCCCCTCTTCGCTCTCCGGTACATGTGGGTCAGTTGGTATACCCTTCCACACTTACGAGGACGTACTCCCATATGTCCTGGCTACTTCTTGGGGTACACCAAAACGTAGGAGATGTACAGACAGACAGACTGATCCTGACGGATATAGGGATACCTGGCGGTGTGGGAGGAACTTGGGGGTCTGTGACCTTGCATGACCTTGTGCTCGCCTGCCGCCTAAAAACGGCCCCCACTCGCTAACTGTATCCGTCCCTTCTCCTCAATTCTAGTCTCTCTTTTTATTTATTTTTCGTTATTTATTTATTAATAAATAACGTTGTTTTTTTTTTGGTTCCTGTTAT
Organism: Nezara viridula; assembly: GCA_928085145.1. Classification (NCBI taxonomy): domain Eukaryota; kingdom Metazoa; phylum Arthropoda; class Insecta; order Hemiptera; family Pentatomidae; genus Nezara; species Nezara viridula. Next base: position 152,529,974 of record OV725080.1, on the reverse strand, counting down.
TATTTATTATGATACTCGTTCCGAAGTCCGGTTCGTGATTTTTTCGTAAGTGAGAGTGGAAATTTTCCTTTGGAGGCAATCCAAAATCAGCCAGTATTTATTTATTTTATAAAAATCATATGTTCGTATTCATCAGCTGTTTTAAATAAAAACATTATCAATTATACCCATTAAAGTATTTTCTCCCTTAACTTATTTAAATCTACTAACTTCAACTACTAAATGTTTAATTATTATTATTATTTTTTTATCGTCGTAACCAACACTATTCGACCGCAATATGATGACAATGAATTATAATAATTTTAACATGTTTTGTTACTTTAATTCAATATAAAGAAAAATCCTAAACATTTTGTTCTAAAAAAAAATCTATATCTAGAGCTATTGTAATTATTACCTCATAATCATTAAATAAAAATTTCTCATTTTTCAAATTACAACATATAGAAAAATCATAAGTTCATATTTCTCAGCTGTTTAAAAAATAAAAATCTATATAACATTAACAACTATAAAAGTATTTTTCTCCTAAATCTAATTCTTTCCCAAAATTCGCTAATTTTAATTCTTAAATGTTTTATTCATATTTTTTATTATCGTAAATTATCTCACCAGAATGAGTTATAAAACGTGTAAGTTTAACGTTTTTATCATAATTTAATGCAACCAAAAATAATCCTACAGTGTAGAAATTTCTGTTTTTAAAAAATACAATATAAATAAAAATTCAGAGCTTTTCCTAAACGTCATACTTATTTGTTTTATTATAATAAGTAAATTAAAGATACGGATCTTTGCTATTTCTTTAGCAAAAAAAAAAAAAAAATCGGCTATGAAGTTCGTGAAATATAGATTAGCAACTTTAACATTTTCTTCATCAGGTTCTTTAATGATATGATACTTTTTAAAATTATATATGGGTATTAAAATGCCAGGAAAAAAGTGTTAAATGAATGTACTGAAAACGATCGTTTTTTTCTTTTTAATTTTTGTGTTAAAATAAAATTAACATTTTACTTCAAAGTTGTCTCTGCTCAAAGTTATAGCTCAAAATGATTTTTTAAGAAAATGTCTTGATGTTACTAGAGATTTTAATAAAAAAAAAAAATATATATATATATATATATATATATATATATATATATATATATATATATATATATATCAGATTTTTAATCAATTTTTGGAATTACTATACTTAAATTCAGAGTGATTTAAAAAGTATTTTAGTATATTTTCTTTTGGATTTGATTCGGCTACCGTTGGGAATAATCTTCAATCTATTGTTTTTCGAGCCGCATTCCTCGGAGGTTAAATGATAGAGAGTCGAATAAGTGGGCTCTCCAACTCTATTAAATGCAAATGTATGCACGTATTTTTTTTTTTGCATTTTTTTTTTCGTTTTTTATTTTTCGTTTTTGTTTTTGTTCCCTCCCATTCTGAACCGATCGTAGGCAGCTCTCAATGCCACACCACGCAGTCTTTTTATTTCCCTTCCACATTCTTACTATGTCCTTTTTCCTTTTTTTTTTTTCTTTTTCTTTCTATTATCCTGGTGCCCCACACCTTGCGGTCCTCGCCATTAACCATTTGTTCCTCAGTAGGTCGGAATTCCATTGAATCTTTTTTTTTTTTATGTATATATTTTCCGTTGACTTTAAAAGAGTTAATACCTTTTTATTTATCAATAAAAAGATAAGTAAATTTTAGATTTTTTATTTAAACATATCTTTACTTCTAATAATAATAATAATAATAATAATAATAAAAGGCTTAGCGAACCCGAAGGTTCGATGCCGACACCACCAATCGCTTATTACACACCTCCCTCCACCGTTCGCCGTTCAAACCCAGTCCTATCTTAACTTCTACTTTGTATTATTACGATCTTAAAAAATTTCTGAATTCTTTAGCGGAAATCATGTTTCTAGGCCCTTAGTCGAAATCGAATTAAGATAAGCAGTACTTAATATAATCGATTTTACACATTTTCTCGTAAAAGGCACAATTTTAAAATCGTCATACCGATATAAAATTGTATGTTCTTTAATATCATGTAGGTATTAAGCTAAATAAACTAGTTTCAAATTGGCTCCATAAATAAATCCGTAAATTTTATTTTTTGAAAATAATTATTTAAAGGCCTCTTATTGTTATTAGTAATAAGAAATATGAACTATGGAATAATTTTAAAAAGAGAAAATAGACGAAATATTTCCATTAGTTGAAAGATAATTTCCAAATATCTGATTAATATATGTATTGTTAACAATATTTAGAAAAAATTAATATTTGGCATATCGTGAAAGATGGAAGCAGAAGAAAAAGCTAATGAATCATTGTAGATAATAATTAATACTTTTGCTATATGGAATCGTAAATAAACGTTTCTATGGAAACTTAAGGAAATTTCTGTAGAAAGTACATCAAGGTACGTGGAAATTATGTGGCATTTAAAGAATCGATAGAGAGGTGATTCATTTTTTTTTTTTTTTTTTTTTTGTAGCCCTTACTCATTTATACGGCTTATCATGAAGTTCTGCCTACGCGATTCATAATCGAAGTTTCGTTCATATTAATATTTTTAAAATTGAATATTGTACAAGTATTTTTTATGCACAAAAACGGTTTGTTTCATTATGTACATTCTATTACTTGGACAAAGATTACAGTGAGGTAAGACAGCATTCACAATATATATATACAGAAAAGATAAAATATACAGAAGTCAAATAACAAACAACTAGCTAATAATTAAAATAATTTAAACAAGTATTTACAATTATTAAAGTAAAATAACTTGAATGAAATGCTGAACATTTCCCTTGCTCACAGTATGCAGGTCCGATTATTTAGTTTCTGAGATATTTTAACCAATATCTTCAATAAAACTCGTTATAATTTCGTTTTCAAAACTATTTTTTTATTCCTTTCGTCTTTCTAACACTCGTTAAGATACAATTTCGGATAATTGCTCATCAGAAAGAAGGTGAAATGTTGATCGATTCCCTAGTTTATAGTATGCAGGTCCGATTTTTAGTTTCTGATATATTTTAATCCATATGCAAATTTTAATTAGTCGACTCAATCCGACTTACCTATGTACACTATTTACAAGTAGGGGTGTGAAATTTAATTCAAGCTTGTCCCTTTAACTATTGAAGAAAAAATAGAACTCTAGGAAATCCCTGCGCTAATCTAGTGCTAAAATCAGTACACTGATAAATAGGGTTGAAACCTACAAAAATGTACTTTAAGGTTAGGCTCCATTAAATGCATATTTAGTGATTTTTTTTTTTATAAACTGACGATATTGTTCCATTGATTCGTTTATTAAAATATTATAATTTATTTATTATTCAGATATTTTTACAAGAATTTCTTAAACTTGTACAAGTTTTCGAAAAATAAAAAAAGTGTTGTAACGTGGACCAGATGCCTGGCTCGACCGGAAACTTCTTGACGTAGGCGTGATTGGTCCCCACGGCGTTGGTGCTATGCCCACTCGATCTAGCCCACATTTTCCCCCACTCCTGTATTTAGCATATTTAGCATATTAGCAGAGAGTCGTAAATATAACAAAATGATTCCCTCTTTCTCACTCAGCGATTTGTTATAAATAAATCAAAACTTCATTTGAATATTTAGTATTTAGTTGAGACATTTCTATTCTAAAAAATTCCACTATAAAGGGTATAGTAGCCTCATTGTGATTAATTAATATGTTTTCGGTTTTTTTTCAATGGAAATAAATTAAGTGTAGACAAGAGAAACGAAATTGTTAACTACTTCTTTACACAATGAGAACCATTGAATCGCAAAGTTTCTCATAATTTTTTTTTCACATTAATTATTTATAGTATTTTTTTTTCAATGAAAAACAAATGATTTATTGTTCCTTATTGTATTTTGTTTATTAAATTGGAACAATAATATAATTTTCTTATTCGAATTAATAGTAAATTTGACGTAGGTATAAGTTAAAAAATATTTTTTATAATGCCCCGTTGTTTCGACTCCACTTAAAAAAACAAAACAATTAGAATAATAGATAAATAAACAAAATGTTTTTATAAAAAAAAAAATACAATAACTAAACACTGATCTGATGCGATTTTTGCCAGCGTATTTATTTCAGACCAACCCTATGGATTGCCATCGATACTTGTTAGATGTTATCGACTATATATAAACCCCTCGAAATTTAAATATTTCATTTTGAAAAATATAACTAAAACATTTTCGGAAATCGTTAAGAATAATATGTATGAATCTCACTAATTGGAACCTTTCTCACTCACTAAACTCAATTTTCCCAAATTTCATAGTTAAAACCTTCTCAAACCAAGGCCACGAATCGTCAAAGTAATCTATGTAGGATGCTAATAAATTTGAATTTCTTGAAATCTGAGAATGACGAAGATTAGAAAATTGATTTTACTTGGGAGGGTAGAAGAATTGATATTAATTAATTTAAAGAGGAAAATAATATCTTTTTTCATGCACTTATTTGCTAGAGAATCAATATTGGTATTCATATTTCAAAAATGATTATAGTATAATAATATATTGATATTTCAAGTCCGATATTTTCATAGTAAAGATAGCTATAGACCTATATTAATATCTATATCTAATCCCTAACCTACCCTAATTATTTTAGTTTTTTAGATTATTTTGTAAAACTATTAATCTTTGTAATATAAAATAGTTTGCGATTCAGACCTCTTTTTATAAAATTATTAACATCCGTCTAAAACTAGGCTTTATCTTATCATAACCTTAAAAAAATTTTTATATACGAAAAGTTTCAGAATTGGAGCGTCCTAAACTCAGATTGTTTCAAAAGTGTAAAAATTTTGTTTTTATGATTTTACCCAAACATCAAAACCCAGAACAGGTTGAAAAAAAATAATTCTTGACTCTTGTGTTTTAAAGCCATAAAATGTATCGTTTTCAAGATATTTCGTAATTTTTCTCGAAAATCTCTCATATGATATAGTTGGCATTGGAATACTTAAAACATGTTTAGTTTTTAAAATTTAAAATATTACTTCTTGTAATAAACAGTCTTCGATGGAGTAAAATTGTATTGAAAAGGCAGATGAAGGAGAATGGAATATATTCCATAATACATAATTCTATTAATTAAAGAAAAAAAATGGTTTCGTTGAGTACAGTTTTGGAATCTGAAACAATTTAAATCTTAATCGATTTAATTTTTGTAGAATTGTTTATAGACAAAAAGTTGAAAGCAGCTTCATACTTTCTGTTAAACATGGACTTAAACGGTTAATATACTATGTATTACAAAATGTCTCTAAATATAGAATCGAACTTTTAAGATCGTTTATATATGAATTTCGACCTTATTTATCGATAGATAAGTACTCAATGTTCTGGTATTATCAAGAGAAGATGCATATGGTTTAAGGTTATGAAATATCAATAAACCAACGATTAATCTTTTCTTTCTTTCTTTCTTTTTTTCAAGAAACCTCCATGTGTGATATATGAGCCTTTCAGTTGACACAATCACTAACTCCAATTTAAATTGTAGTGATATTTCTAGTAGGAAAACGTATATCTTTATTCACAGTTCTATATTTCAAAACTGCAATCACCTACTCTGAAATCAACTTACTCACTGTGTAGATATTATAAATTTTTCAACTAGAAATATCACTAAAATTACATTACTCAAAAATTTTGAAATTAGTGTTAGTCATTCTGTCTACTGCAAGGCTCATATAGAGGTGTATATTAAAATTCATTCTTTCGGAAAAAAAGTAAGATTTTAAACTTTTATTTTTATTTGAGAAGGAGTTGATCGGGGAGTGCGGTTTCAAATAAATACTAAATTATATAAATAGTATTATTTAATTTCTATGCCGACGTTTCGACCCACTTTGCAGGTCTTCGTCAGTGCTACAAAAGATATAAAATATAAAAGGTACATAATGAAAATAAAATAAATGAATTATAAGTAGATATAAAATAAGAAGAAGTTGTCTAATAAAGAAATAAAAAGATAATATAAGAGATATAGTGGGTGATAATGTAGTCAAAATATCAAGTATTATATATATAGAAGATACAAAAAAAAAAAAAAAAATAGAAAATGAGTATGAATAAAAATGAGGAGAATATAGCATGTAACTTACATGCTATACTCTCCTTTGTTTTCTATTTTTATTCATACTTAATTTCTATTTTTGTTTGTATCTTCTATATTTATATAATACTTGATATTTTAACTACATTGTCACCCACTATATCATCTCTTTTATTCCTTTATCAGACAACTTCTTCTTATTTTATATCTACTTATATTCATTTATTTTCACCATGTTTTATATCTTTTGTAGCTCTGATGAAGACCTGCAAAGTGGGTCGAAACGTCGGCATAAAAATTAAATAATACAACTCCTTCTCATATTATATCACGGTCAATCATCTCTACATCATTTTTATTTTTATTCTTATGTACCTTGCCGTTTCTGGCATACATAAGTCCAACCAAATCTATTCTAACCAGATTGGAAAGGTCTAGATGTATTAATGAATCTCAACCCGTCTATGCCGGATTCACACGCCCAACCATCTTACTCTCTTCTTAAGTTGATTCTGTTAGTCAAAAACGGTTTTATTGTTGACTTCTTTTTTTTCTTTTTTTTTTTTTTTGTCTTCTTGCTGCCCCACAATCGTAAATCGTAAGAGGACATCCCCACAAAGACACCCCCGAACTACGGGCTCCGACGCTAGCGTATACAATATATACAATATGTAGTATAGATAATGGGGTATGAAAAGACCTAGGGGCTCCGAGCGGATGGCGGGCAGCTGAAAGCAGTCCCTGCGAAAAGCCATTGTTGCCCGAGTCCCCATTCACAAACGGCCGCCATTCATACCTCGCCGTTTCCGCTCAAGGATCGCCGCACCGGATGTCCTGCCTCCGTTCATCCGCCCGGCTTCCGGCCACCTGGGCCCCCCTGCCCCTTAGGGAATTTTAAATCGGCTTTTCGGCCCCTCCATTGTCAAGGAGTCACAGTCACACACCCCTTGTGACCCCTCGCCTCATGAATGAAGTATGTTCATTCAGGGTAAGTCATTTCAGGGCAACAGCTGTGTCCATTAAGTATATAAGTTCATTCATAAGTTGGTTAGTTTGATATGAATAAAAATTATTTTTAAATTAGTTATTTGTCTATTAATAAAAAATTAGGAAGAGTGTTAAATTGTTCGAAATCTCAAATTCGGAGTGCCATTTTATTTGAGATATAAAATTAATTTAACCTTATACTTAGTGTTGCTCAAATGCTGAAACGAGTCTTGGTAATGGTCTTGGTCTATCGCAATAGTCTCGCAGCAGCCTTGCAGTTACTTATTAGCTTATTACTATAGAGATATTACTGTATTTTTTTAGATAGAAGAAACCTAAGTAAGCCGGAATGAGAAATTAGAGGAGTTAAGGTTATACCAATTATTAACTAAAATTGTCGAGTATTAGTAACTATTTTTCCTTAATTTTGATTTAAAAAAATCGATCTTTTTTACCAGTCCTGGTCTTGGTCTTGCAACAGTTAGGCGCCTTGGTCTTGGTCTTGCAAAGTGTGATGATTTATTTTTATTTTTTGTAGAGTTTTTTTTTTTCAAATTATAACAAGGCAAATATTTATTCACACCTTCTACAATTTATTTGATTTGCAATTTCTTGGATGCTAATTCATGCCAAAGGAATACTTTATTTGTGCATATTGAGATATGCAAAATATTTTTTAAAAAACTTCAGTTGCAAATGTTGAAAAATTTAATTTAATCATAAATAAAATTGAGTTATTATAAAAGTTTTAATCAAATAAAAAATATGATATATGTAAAGAAAAGAACTGCCCGAAGTGAAACTTTTATTTATTTTTTCAATCTGTTTCTGTTCATTTTTAGCGAATTGAACACTTTCAGATTTCAGGGGAGAAGTATAAGAAATAAATCGTACACTATATTATATCGAGATGTCTTTTTAAAACGATTTTCGAGTCATTTTATTCTAGAATATCACTAAAAACGATTTTTCAAAATATCAGTGTGATATTGTGACTTGTAATGTTTCATTATATCCGAGAGGGTTTCTATAGATATTTTAAATTAATAATAATAAAATCAATATGAATCCATCCGCATAGTACAGAATTATGAATAATTCTTTAATACTCAGAATCCATCCTAAAGTGCTGTTACATTTTGAACGGAATCAATACTCGTATTTTAATCCCATATGAATCAAGTATCTTTATTCATTATTTCTGGAACCGTTTGTTATAACAAATACATATTTATGGTTATTTTCAAGCGGAGATAACTTTATAACATGAGCTTATAATCTCCATTTACATCACAAATAAAGCATTATTTTATCATAGTAAAATTAAATTTACTAAAATTCGCTAATTATTTGAAACGTATAAAATCAATAGTTCGAAAATATTGATAGGTCACACAATAACGCGTGTTGGTCATACACACGTGTCTTGAATTTCTTTCAATGTTTAACGAATATTTTTTTTTCTTTAATGTACAACTGTTACGAATGTTTCTTTGTAAACAAAAATTATCAAGGCGTCGTTGGTCCTATTCCAAATATTCAAACACAGCCCACATTGCAAGTAAACAACGTTTAATAGCCAAACAACACTGACGATTTCTTCATAGTATTTATATAATATTGTTTATATTTTTCATTACTTTAAAAAAAATAAATTAAAATATCGTTGAGAAATATACTTATACGTCGAAGTACATATATAGATCAGCGGAAACAGTGTTGGCAACTTGAGATTTAAAAAAAAAAAACTACTCTAGAAGGCAGCTGTAAGCCATGACAATGATTCCATTCATGGCGATAGTCGTAACGTACGCCCTATTTGGCTGTCACTCTTTGGAACGGTTCTTTCGTAACCAGTTACAAAAGGTTCCTTTCCATTCTGTAACTGCCCGTGTATTTCACTTCTTGCTCAAACTCAATCAGAGAAAGTTTTGTCGTTGGTAAAAATATTTGTTTATTACAAATTAATTAAATTTAATATAATAAAAATGTTCACTATTTTCAATATTTTGAATTAATTCTGAACAATAACGAATGGTATATTTATTATTTTAGTGAGATTAAAATGTCGAAAAACGTTACATTATCCTTTAAAAAAACTGTTTAGTTTTGTTAAGTAGTTTTCATATTATCATACTAATAATGGCTAAATAATGTATTGTCATTTATTAATATAACGATTTAAATTTTTAAAAATATGATGTAAAATTTCATTTATGAAAAATATTGATTAAACTATTAATAATAAATTAGATTATACTTTTCTTTTAAAAAATATAAAAATAATTCGTCATTTTTATACTCAAACATTTCACAGTTAATATATCTACCTTATTTATTATATAATAAATATTAAAGATATATAATTAATACTGTAAAATATAAATTCTTTTATTAAAATTATTGGGAATTAAAATGTAAGGTAGTTACAGAACGACTTTTTTAGTTCACTTTACTTGCCTAGGTAGCAACCTCATTAATTATCTAATGATGAAATTGCAAAATATTCATATTTGTATAACTAAAGTGTTAATTTAACTTTATTTTTTAAATAATTATTTATGTTAGTATTTAATATGACAAAGAAATCAAGGTGAGTTATTGTCAATATTATATTATATTATTAATATTGCACCACGTAAAATGACAAAAATATATTAATAAAATGATACGAAATGAAACATTTATTTGTCGGAAAAAATCATCTCTCCAGCTCGATTAAATAACTTAAAATTTAGGATTTTAAAAATTTATTAGCAATCTAAAGGCGTTCAAAATATTTATTAATTGAAACTTTTGAATATACATTTTAGTATTTTTTAGTATTCATTGAATAATATTGTAGTCATGGATACAATGTATATACTCAAAATTTTTATCTGGAAATGAGCTTTCTAGGTTCTGAGTTTTTGACATCCCATTTCTGACACAGTAATCCTGATATTCTTAAAATTATTCTTATTTTGGGTATTATTAACCGAGCCGTTTATTTTCAAATTGAATCCTAATTATAATCGACAATTTTCCTGTAAACGTGAAAACTATGATAAAAAGTGTATGGGGGGAGTTTAATAAAACAAATATTTATTTTATTCATGATATTTACAAGTGCTAGAATATAAATATATGTAGTATATGGTATACACAGGAATATAATCATATGAAAACGCTGGTTGAGAAACTAAACACGGGTAGAACTCTAATAATATGTCGATATAAGATCACGAGGCCATTTTCTTTTCAGACGTATTGGAAGGTCGATCAGGACTCGAAGAGCAAGGTTAGAAACGAGAGGGTTCGGATGGTTCTGAAGTTTGTTATGGAAGGATAGGTATCTGGAATGAGCCAATTCAGAAATACATGGTACATTAAGGTTGTTATCAATGGTTTTATTTGTGACAAAATAAGGAACATTGAGGATTTTACGAAGGATTTTGGATTGTAAAGATTGGATACGAGAGGAATTCGATGGTTTAGTGGAGACCCAAAGCTCGATTTCGTAAGGCCAAATTGGCCTTATTATAGTCATGTATATGAGTCTTTTGTGATTGACTGAAAGTGTAGTTTGTGCTAGAGTAGTCGGAAACGTCGAGCGGTTTCTTGTCGTTTTAGTCTTGTATGAAGATTTCAAGTGGGACGTTTGTCCAGGTGGAGTTCTATCGAATAAGTGGAGTACTATTGAAGGATACATCTGTAGGCCAAATAGAAAATAGAAAATTAACTTTTTGTTCACAATAAAGATGCAATAAATTAAATGTATTTTTAATTTTCATGTAGATTTTTATTTAAAAGAATACTTAAGAAATGATAGTTTCATTAAATTTCTTGAAAAAAGATCGATTTCAGAAGTGTAATTATTTCTATACTATATTTTTTAAATATTAAGGTTCATTTAAAAAAAAAAAAAATTCTTTTTTTACTTTTTTGTTTTTTCTGTCATCCCTTTTCTACATACCGTTTTTGACACGATGAAACTTTAATTATTTAAACGTTGACTGATCGATTTACTTGCAATTATATAAAATACGAAAAGAAAGTCCCGAGGTTTTATCACGAAACTTGTAGTGACGGACGAGCTCTCTTAAGGTCGCCATGTCCTCGAGTGAAGGAACACTCATCGAATATAAATATTGCGATAAGAGAGCGGAAACCTACTTAGAGGCTCGTCAATTGTGAGCAAACAGATTAGCAGGAGAGATATAGAAGGCGCTGCCGGGATTTATAGGCAAGATTACTCTAGCACTGGGGCAGATGTTTCGACGTTACAGATGTTTTAATGGTGGTGGGGGGGGGAGAAGAGGATCGTAAGGGGGGTCCGTGTAAATTTACACACACACACTCCAACGTGGCTCAACTACCGGATATCCGCCGGCCGCGGGCGTCCATATCTGCGCCCCATCCGCCGGATGGAAGATGCCGACGCTTCAATGGCTTCCGGCAAGGTCGAGGTCGCCGAGGAGGAGTACGCCACCGGAATAAAAAAGAAAAAGGAAATGGAGAAATTAAAAACTACTCAGATGTTGCGTTACATCAGTCGAATCCTTGAGGAGGCGATGGTTAATTCATATTATTAAATTAATTCATAGTAATCAGAAATTAAAAAAAAAATATTTTACAATAATAATTCTATTTTAAAATATATAATGAATTATTTTTATTAGTCGTTACTTGACAAAAATTCATAGAATGGCAATAATTCCTAAATAGTACGCGGTACATACACCCTTTTTTCATCAAATTTTTAATATCCGTCGAAATCTTTGTGAATGACTTCATATTATCGTAAAACACTACTTTTTTAATTGACAAATATTCTCGAAAATGTTGCCTTTTTAATCTGGAGATTGGTAAACTTTGTCCATCTAATGAGTTACTATAACCTTATCAACAGACATTTTCTTTTCCCTTGAATTGTAAGATAGTTTGATAAAAAATGGAGAAAAAAGGTGACCTACAAAAATATTGGACTTATTATTCATGAATTTTTAATACGTCATTAAATAAAGTAATTCAATGAGACATGTCCCATTTCTGAGAATTTTCGTAAATAAAAAAAGTTGTGACTTAAGTCTTAAGATGAAGACTTAAGTACTATTCACGAATGTTTTGAAGGATGTTAATAATTTGATAAAAATGGGGAATTACATGTAATCTATTTGCTATAATTTTCATCTTGGTAAATTTTTGTTTTAGCTGCCATTAGTTAATTGTTTTAGTAAACAATAGTTTCTAGGTAGATAATAGATTTTTAACGCTATCTTTAAATACAAGAATAATTTTTTTTTCTAATTTTAAATGATTTTAATTTAATTTTTTTGTATTATATATTAAATATTAGGAAAGACTTTACCTAAGTTTCGTGAACACAAACTAAATCATTTTGTGCTTCCATGTCTTAAATTTTTTAAAATATTTCTTTATATGACGCATTGACATTTTTCTTTTTAGTACTAATATTAGTTGAACTTTAGAGTTAAATGACTTTAAAAAATTTAAAATTTCCAAGACTCGAACTCGAGAGCACAGTGCTTTACTCACTAAACTGCCACACTCCTCTAATGTATAAATTGTTACAGATTTGTACTCTGTTTTAAATAAATATTATTTTTATTATTTATAGTAGGAATTGCTTTAGTTAATTTTCGTTATTGTTCAAATTTCTTTATCAATGTTTTATTTTGTTCGTAAGAATTGTTTTTTTTTTCTCAAGATTTTCCCACTTCCGCCCACACTTCCTCGTCGAAAAATCCTCCCACAGTTTTCAATAACCGCGAACTCCTCCACCCACATCCTGTCGTACCTTATGGGGTCTTCTAAGTGCCCACGTCTTATTACCTTGTGAATGGAATTATAAAATGGCGGAGAGCTTTATATTTCTGCGTCTTATCGAGGATTCTCATCTTTCCAGAATGTCGAAAGAGATCGCCCACGCTCATGCGGTTAATCCCACTTGGACAAATTCTCCAGTTAGCGGACAGAAAAAAAAAATGAAAGATTTATTTTGCATAATGCTCTCTTTATCAGTTTTGTGAAAAAAATTTACATAAATTTGCACGTTTTAGGAACAGGTTTATAATCGGCATGTTAATAACAGGAGTGAAACCAATAATAAATCGGATAATTAATAATAATCTACTTAGCTGGGTTTCTGTCCTACTTTAACATGTTTAACAGATGTTAAAGAAGCCAGAGGCAAAAAATAGAAACAACAAAATTGACCTATTGTATTTAATTTTTAAGTGAAAATTTTTTTGGCGCGTTTTGTGGAGAGTGAATTAAAATGAGCCGTTAGATCTCAGCTGTGTAACGCTCGCGTAAAGTCGGAGTAGACTAATTGAAGTGTTTTTAGTTTATTGTTTTCAATAATGAAGGAAGCATTGTGATCGAACAAAAATTCAAAAACTTAACCCCCTCCCAAAATTTGAGGTTATACGTTTCAGGATACGTAGGAATTCGAAAAAAGAATAACAATTTTTTTGTCCATCTGCGTGAGTAAAATAAAAAGAGTTTTCGTGAATAAAATAGTTGTAGATTACGATGAGATGAAACTATTTACGAAGTTTCAGGTGGATGTTAATAATTAAAAGGAATCTGTACTACGGACTAATAGGGCTAGTTAAAATTTTTGCCACTTAATCCGAGGTATTAGTGCTTCAAAGCGTACCATATTAATATGTATCAAAATATATTTTATTTTTAATGAAGTGTAAACCAGTGATTTCAGTAGTAGTTTTTTAAATCGATATTTTCTTTAGTTTTTAAATATTTATAGAATTTTTCAACGAATGGTATATCAGTATCTTTAATACATCCTTTTTTGCATATTTTAACAAGGTCCGTTAGTCCGAAGTAAATATTACATGAACTAGTTAATTTATTTTTCATTGAAATATATTATTAGTATAACTGAGTTAATCTTTCACTGTTACTATTGTCCTTAGATAGATTGTAATATTTCTGAATAAAGAATTGAAAAGTTAATATTTTGTTCTATTTATTTTATTTTTTTGTACATATGGTGTGAATGTCATCCTACCTCACTATAACCAATGTCGAACAGACAGATTGTTATAATACTCAATAAAGAAATTAAAAAAAAAAAAAATACACATGGAAATGTATATATTTATTTTTAATATAGAAGTGTGTTGCTATTTAACTTTTTTTTCCACAAATTCAATACAAATACTAAAAGTAAGTTATGATTTAAAAATAAAGGAATCCTGATACAGTTGAAAATCATTATAGATTATTTTTTTCTCATCGATATATTATTTATTTAAAATTTTCTTATTATGAACTATGCTCCAGAAAGTTCATACCCCCCCCCCCCCACTCCTTTCCCGATAGAACCAAAATGGTGACGAGTTGGAGAATGTAACGTTCCCTTGGCCTCAATGCCCCCTGAATTCATTAATGTTCATTCTCCAACCTCGGCAGGATACGTCATTCTGCGCCAAAACTCTTTCAGGATTTCTGCTATAGGTCCTTCCTGTAATATATATATATATATATACTATAATATATATATTACTAATATATATGCTATATTATAAATATACACTGTTCTCCTTATTTGTCGAATTTTATCGCTTCGTCCTCGCCTTTAGACTGATTTAAATGTCGTTAAATGTTTTTTTTTTTGTCGTCTGATATTTTTATAGAATTTATATCGTCTCTCTTGGCCTTTTGAGCTATTAACATAAGGACGCTTTTTTATTATCAAAAGTTGTCTTTTAAGATTGTTTGATTTATTATTCTATACATTGTAGGGTTTTGATAATAAAAAAAAATGAATAAATTTGTGTTAATTTAGTAAACAGACATAAAACCCGATCTTGAATTACATATAGCCCATAAACTTGGTGAATATATTATAAAATGTAAAGAAATTGTACGAAGAATTTTTTATTATATACATTAAATATTTTTTTCCCCAGCTGGAAAACTGTATAATGAGCTTTATTGATATTATATATATTTTTTTTTTACGATTACACATCATGTAAGACACTCAACAGTGTTCATACATAACTTGTCTGTTATTTAATCATAACGTGTTTTTTTACTTATTTTATGTAATTCACCTAATGTATAAAATATACTCATACAAGTCTTGAACAAGTAGATTTTTGTTTTCTTAGATCACCCAGCTGATTTTTAAATTGAGTATAAACGAAATAACATCAATATTGGAAACAAAATTACAAAAAAAAAAAACAAAAAACTTTTAACTAACATACTCTTAATGATATTTATACACTTTAATTTAAGAATAAAAATTGATTCCTGATCCATGGCAAGGAAAAAACGCATTTATTATTTAGTGTATTTGTTTTAGAGAATTGGATTATTCATTTTATATTTATATTCAGTTAGATAATTTTCAACTGATCATTAGAAGTAATAAATATCATGATATAAATAAATAAACGAAACAATAATTATTCAATTTGTTGTTTTTTTCTGGTAAACAAAATTTTATATGCGCCGTGTCCCATTTACTATGCAACTCTACGCCAGAGGCCTTTTTAAAAAAAATATTTTTTAGGGGTCTCAAAAATGAATCCGCCCGGACCCCGAAAAGTTTCGGTAAACAGTTTTTTTTTTTTTTTCTGCAACACTCTTGCCAGTCAAAAAAATCGCAGCATAGTTGTGACTAATGATATAATATTTTCTTACTTCTAATGTAATATTTTTTAATAAATACATCTTTTCCCGAATATCTTAAACTAGTTCTGATATTAATTTTGATTAAATTATAATATTAATACAATAATTTTATAAACTATTCCGACGGTACCTCTGATATATGTTTGTTACAACAGTGTACCGTGTAATCCCTTCTTTGAGTGGTATAGATGTTTACTGATATCTGAGGCTTTTTTTGAAACCATAAATAAATATGATATCTAATTAATAATATGTCTATAAAAAATATATATATTAAATCTGATATCTGTAATGTCAATAAAGGATTTTAATTTTTTCTGAGTAACTTTTGTGGCTTAATTTGTTATATATATATATATATATATATATATATATATATATATATATATATATATATATATATATATATATATATATATAATGATACCGAGATGTGAAGTAGCGAAACATAACATAAGGTCGAGAGCTGTTGAATGCAAAACGCGTTGGCAGATGTATAACAGATGTAGGAACGCAAAAAGAGCCAAACGCACATCTTGCCTCCATAGTATATTCCACACGTGTTGGTAACAATTTGTACTGCCTCTCTCATGTTTCATACGACTCAATCACTCTTCATCCGAAACGCAACGTCGTATATTCAAATAATTGCGAGAGCTCACTCATGCGAATATCGACTGTCGTTTATATAATCGATAAGATGTTGCTATCGATAAGGTGTGGATGCTGACTCTGGACCATCTCCTCTTATCTAGGGATCAATGACACTGACCGCATTTCGTGGAACCTGTCCAAAACAAAAAAATAAAAATAAAAATTGTATAGTAAAAAATAAAACGTTTTTCGAAGAAAAGTGTTTCTTTCTTCCTTTTTTTTTGCATTCCACGCGTATTTGTCACAACTGCATCTCAATTCGCAGTTCACTGTCCGCAAATGATCCAACTATATAGGCTATTACAAAGTCTAATAAAAAACTAGTATTATTTTTGTAGTAATCACAAAAACCCAACAAGTTCAGGCATTTTAAATTAAATATAAAATGAATTAATTAATATGAAAATTTTAAACAAAATACACTAAGAACTATGTGTTTCAAAGTCTATAAAAGTCATTAAGTGACATTCCATCACCTTAAATCACCAAGAACCATTGATGAATTTTACATTTCTGAAAATTGTGCACACATAACACCCAGAAAAGGACTTATTCCATTTTAGGGCATATACTGTGTTTTTTATTTTATTGCTAAATAAGATTGAAATTCATTAACCGTTCAGCTCCATAAAAAACTTACTAATTTTTGTAATAAATATGTACACCGATATAAAACCTAAAATAAACTACATCTGGAAAATAAAAATATAACAACTAAAGAAAATCGAAGTTGAATAAACATAAAATAAGCGAATTCATCTCAATCTATTAACATGAAATAATTATTATATAGGAAGGAGGGTGGGTAGACACCCTGAGGTGAGTAGACCGGCTAAAGTGGGTACTCTTAATTGAATAATTAATGAAGGAGAAAAATCTACCGGTTGAGCGTGATTCCGGTCTGATCATCTTCCAGCACAACCGCTGGCCTTTAAACAGTGCTTCCTCAGATAGTACTGAAAACTCTTCACGGGTTGTAGTGGTTCAGGTTTTTAGTTATTATACACTATTAATACTATTTAAAAATACTTTAATTTATAAATAATTACAATGGATCTTAAGTATGGAAAAATTACATCTGTCACAACTAAATCTAGTATTAGACTAAGTCTAAACTAAGATGTAGTTCTTACATTTTAAATTATTATATTTTCATTCGGTACATTTTTTGTTCTACATATTTGTACGTTATCACGATTAAAAAAAAAGTAGCAATTTTTCTTCTTCCTAGACATTTCTAAGTAAAAGATTGGTTAAGGAATTGTTAACGGTCCGTGGACTGGGATATGAAATCGGCCTTCGACTATGTAGGGCGTCCAGATAGGAGCGGTACAGTGCGGTTCCTAGGAAGTCGATCCTTCGGTGTTCGTTAACTGGAATTCGTTTGGAAGCGGTTGCAACTGGAGAATAAGACCACTGGATTTTTCTTTCTAAGTGCCTGGAATTCCTCCGCAATGAGAACAGCGGTCAGACTTCTGTTTTGGTTAATTTAGACTAAGTATAAGTAGTTTATTTTTTGTCATAAACTTAATACTATTCAAAATTTTATCAACCCCAATACTACTACTATATTAATTGATCAATATAAACTTTTTTTTGTTTAATGAAATTTACAACTGTATCACATAAACAATACAACAAGTAAATGTGACATTGATAACATGACATGTACAACATGAAGAAAAACTACCCATTGGTAGAACTCAAATTAAAGTTCTATATTAGAAGGTCCAGAGGCCATCTTCTTTTCAGAAGACTTGGAGGGTTATCAGGGATCGAGGAGGAAGCAAGTTTTGAAAAGAGAGGGTTCTGATGGTTCTGCAGTTTGTTATGGAAGGATAGGTATCTGGATTGGGCCAAATCGGAAACATAGGGAACGTTAAGGTCTTTATGGATGATTTTATTTGTGACAAAGTAAGGAGCGTTGAGGATTTTACGAAGGATTTTGGATTGTAAGGATTGGGTACGAGAGGAATTCGATGGTTTAGTGGAGCTCCGAAGCTCAATTCCGTAAGTCCAAATAGGTTTTATTATTGTCATATATATGAGTTTGTAATTGATTGAGCGTTTGTCTAGTAAATGCTGCAGTAGTCGAAAACGTCGGGCGGTTTCTAGTCGTTTCAGTCTGGTATGGGGGTTCAATTTAAACTTAATACCTAAATAATTATCTTTTTCCTGCATTCGACTTATAATCGATTGATATTCAAACTCTGCATTCTATTTCGACTTTTTTTTTAATTACTTCGATTTTTCTATAGAAGATAAAGGTTTTTATAGAAATCTCTTGGAGCATTAAAGTCTCTAAAGTTTTGCTTCTTAGAGTTAGTCTTAAACCACCCTGATAAATTTGAGGCTTAGTTAATAATAGAGTTTATATAAGTGCGTTTAGTTAAACAATTATTTACCGAACGGGATTCGAACCCAGACTCCCGACATCCCGACAGGGCATCGACCGAGTTGTGAAGAGCTCTCGGGACAAGGAGACCTTTGTTCGTTGCTCGGGTGGCGCCGTAGCATCTGACTTGGGTTATTCCTCCACTTTCTTCAGATAACGGATCTTCCCGCGTCGACACAATCTATACGAGTACTTGTATTTAATATATATAAAAATAAATAAATAAATTTAATTTCCAAATATAAAATTATCTACACAATATATATAATAATGTAATATAAATCCTCTTTTCCAGCTTTCAGGAACGATGGATTTTGATGAATGAGCTATCAAATCAAAGGAAATTTCAATCCGGCCCCTTTGTTTAAAACCCTAAAATGTTCTGTTTTCGATATAAAGGCCTCTTAAAATATTACTATATATACAGTACAGTCTCGATAATCCGGAAACTCGTAGTAATCTAAAATACCTAGTATTCCGAACAAGGAAGAAAAAAGTTTAAAGTTGACTGATGACAGAAAAAATGGAAATGGATCTGTTCCTTAGTACATATTAATGGAATTGCTTCGTGCGATAGTGGTGTCTCTAAACGGAAAACATTAGAACTAGACGGCCATCCAAAAATTAAGAAATCTCATTATGTGTGTTTTTTACAGTAGAGATCTCGAAAGTGCTAAAAAGTAAAAACATTTTCTTTGATATTTTTTTTTGTAGTATAACAATGCAGATATGGCGTGCTTTTTGAAGTAAAAACTTATTTAGGCGCGTTTTGTACTTTTTTTTGTGTAGAGTGAATTAGATTGAGCCGTCAGATCTCCAATGCGTAACGCTCCGTAATCGACTAATTGAAGTGTTATTACATAAGGATTAAAGTATCTCAAATATTAAAAATCTGACCTACATATTGTCAAAAAGAGAAATGTTCATCATTTCATCCTATTTGTAATGAGCTATTATTCAAAATTGTAACACGACGCTGTGTTAGTGAGGCGAAAAGGAAAAAATACTGCAAGTGAGTTAAATGTTCTGAATTTCATCCTCTTAATAATGAGTGAGCGAATGAATACAGCGTCCTCTACCGAAGCCGAAAAAAATACTTTAGAAAGATACTTCTAAGGAATTACTCTATGATTTCTAAGGCACTTTCGATGACATAGAACGAAACTTTTTGATTTTATTAATAAATAAATAAATTATCCAGAAATTATCAGAAATAGACTTCTGTATTATTAGTGAGAGAAATAAAAACCTAGGCACTAATAATACATCAAAGAAATAGGTCTTGAACGAGTACAATAATGGATTTTTTTTCTTTCGATAATCATATATCTTAGGTGGGGAACCTGCGGCATCGAGGCCGCTGTATTTATTAATCTTGTGCTGGAATTATTTAATATTTAATTATTTAAGTAAAGTAAATTTGGAAATTAACTGAATTAAGTTAAATATTTGAATGTTGGTGTGTGTATTAAGTGGTAAATAAAAATAGCTATAATAAAATATAAAGAATTGTTGCGGCCTCTAGTTATTAAAAGATTAGACTCTTATATTATATATCAATTCATAAACTTCGATCTAGCATTGAATATAGCCTAAAATAAAAAAAAAATCTGAAATCAAGAATTATGAATTATTTTACTAATTATTATTATTTCTTGTTGATGAGTCAAATTACCATAAATATGACTAGGTTGATGAGTTAACCTATATTTTAAATGACTATTAAATGATTCAATGTGTAGGCGTGCTAGAATCAAATCGGCCCACGTATTTTCTCCACTTGAAAAAAAAAAAATGTTGCAACAACTTGTTAAACACTTTTTTTGTTTTATTTCCATTTTTTTCTTATTTTTAGTATATTCATGTTATAGTTTTTTTGCACTTTTGATATATACTAGACTATGGATACACTGCAAACTTTTATCTATGCAAAACAAATTTATGTACATGTTTTTTACATTTGTTTGTGCACTTCCTTGTTAATTTTTTTTTCAATTCTAGAAATTTTCTTATTATTATTGTGCGATTCCATTAGGAGAAGCCATTTAAGGCTAGCGTAGGTGTCGAAGTAAATGTTTCTTGAAGCCATGTTGGATATGTAGCACATGCCTGCTGGATACTTGATATGCTAAGCACTGGGCCTTGAGAATGTAACGCCCTTGTCCTTGCCTTAGTTATCTTTTCTTGTTCTATTATGGCAACACTGTTCGATAAATGTTGTCTATTGCGAATGGTTGCGAACTAGTATAGAACTAGAAATTGATTTTTTATTTATTTATTTTTTTATATCTGTATAACATAGACCTCTGAATAGACGTACATCTATGATAAATCCGCTTAATCCCGTTATTTGGTCTGTTGTTAGATAATTTAAAATATATACTAATTAGGAGAGGTACCTCCTGTCCAAACAACGGCGAACCAACCCCCATTTTACAAATAATATAACTGTTCGTTTAATTGTACTACTAGTTGCTCAAATTGTGTAACTGTAATTTATATTTATCCTCTATTTCACATTGTATTATTTTTTACCAACATAAAAATAAATGGAACGAATCCACAGTTCGGACATTTTTTTAAATTTCTTTAAAAATGTATATTATACATCGCGCCTAATTGTAAATTTATATTATTATATTGTACTTATTGCCAATTCCTAACCATAATAAGGGAGAAATAATTATAAGAATAAGAAGTGAGGTGTCTTCGTTACGGTCCGTCTCGTTTTTTATATATGTAAAATAAAATATTACACAGTCATTTATAACTGTTTTTTTTTTTTTTAATAAAATAGTGAGATTATAACTTAGACTTATAAAGAATCTTTTCATTTCAATCTGATAAGTCCGTACTTGATATGTGTTTACTTTAATAAGAAGCAATTGCCCCTCTGTTCATATTGAAAACTACGAAATTCCTACATGAGATCTGCATGTTCAAATGGAACGAAATACATTTAACAAACGACTAATACTATTTTACACATTTTTTTTTTCAAATCTTGAAAATTGAAACTAAGATAAAAACTGAATATTTATGCTTAAGCCTATATGTACATACTCATCACAGATATATGGTATTACTACCTTGGTGCGTGACCAACAAAACTCTATACTGAATTACACCTACCAACAGTTGACCGACACATAACAATCTCTTACTAACGATTTTATAATAATTTAAAGAGACAAATCAATAGATTAATAATAGACTTGGCTACAGGTGACATGTTCGTAAATATGAGGAGACTAAAAAGGCGTTGGATGAGAGATCTCCTTTCTTAAACAACCTAAGTAATTGAAACAATCAGGGAAGAGATTCTGCTGTGTACTGTTCTTCCAATGTCAACATATTACAGTTGACGATTGCAAATCAATATTCAAATCAAAAAAAAAAAATTTAAAATGATTTTAGTCTTACTAACAATTACATAACGAGCTAAAAAAAAATGTTGAAGTGCTAACATTTAATATGTCGCCATCAATAAGTTTTTTAGAAATTAGTTGTTCATATTTGCTTTTATTTTTGATTTTTTCTTCTTGTATCCATGCTAACAAGTAAAAAACTACTTATAATTACTTGTATATAAAAGGGAAAAAGCAGGAATTTGTTTTATTTGAAACAAAAGTTCTAATATTATTTTAAATAAAACTATCAAACAATTATAAAAAATTGAGTAAATATACAGGAAGCTTATATAAACATCAAGAAATGAAACCGGTTTTGGAAATAATGCTTGATTTTTTTTAGATGCGAGCCTTGGCTTCATAGAAAATATTAATTTTTATTTCCTTATTCTTCTAGTTATTTATTTATAATATTCTTTGATTGTTTTATATTAGTTTAATTTTGTATTAATTTAAAAAAATGAGGGAAAATGGATACAATTTTTTATATATCTTATATTTTATTAGTAGAAAAAGGAGACTAAAATGTATTAATTTGTGTTGAGCTTATCCATTCTTAAAATATTGAGGGAAAATGGATACAATTTTTTATATATCTTATATTTTATTAGTAGAAAAAGGAGACTAAAATGTATTAATTTGTGTTGAGCTTATCCATTCT
This sequence comes from Nezara viridula, assembly GCA_928085145.1. Classification (NCBI taxonomy): domain Eukaryota; kingdom Metazoa; phylum Arthropoda; class Insecta; order Hemiptera; family Pentatomidae; genus Nezara; species Nezara viridula. The sequence goes on along the minus strand of OV725080.1, from coordinate 152,507,076 downwards.
TAAAATATTTTCAGACTTCAGACAGAGGTTATAAAATCATTTTCGGGTTATTGCTATATGAAATTACAGTGTTTAAGTTCTCTAAAAATATATTTTTAACCTGAATCCTGACATAGTTAATTACGTCCTTTAAAACATTTAAGTATTAACAAATCTCGGATTTTTTAAAAAATTAAATGCTTTCATCGTATTGATTTATCGGATTAATATTTAAAAAATTATTTCGAAATTGCTGTAACAGATGTTGGCCAGGTGGCTATCGATTTATGAATGGAAAGGCTAAGTTGATTTCATTCAGGATTGTCTGACTCACGTTGGTGTAATGACTTCACCATTGATTACCGTGTCGCCTAGCCCTTGCTTCGTATCAAATCTTTTATCATCAAAACTGGTTGTTTTGTTTTTTCTATTATCTTTAAATTTCTAAAAAAATAAAGTTAGTTTTTTTAAAAATATATATAAGGAACTCTTAACTTTAATTGAGGAATTGTTTAACTCTGATTGTTCTAGTCAGTTAAACATAAAAAAAAACAAAAATATAAATTTTCTTAGAAAAAAATTTTATTTCTTCTTTTTCAAAAACATAATTAATTCTAAAAACATTGAGTAAATTAATCGAATCGGTTATTGCTGAAACGACACATGTGATATTTTCATAATTTTGGGTAAAAAAACCAAATAACTATTCTATAATGAAATGTTGGAAGTTAAAAATGTTTTACACTATAGATCAATTTTTTACACAATATTTAGTAATATATGTGCTATTAGATTATCGGAAAATTTTATTAAAAAATTTACACTAGAGTTGTTTTTGTAGTAAAGCATTTTTTGGTCCCGTTTTTTATGTATTTCTTTAGTTCGTAACCTCCCCTCCTGTAGGTAATGGTTTAAAACTAAGAATATTATTTCTAAAGAATCTCTATGATCAAAGTATACAAAACCACTCTTAACTCAAAACTGGTAAAAATATCATTTATGTTCGTTTCTGCAACATTCTATATTGTCAACAAATCATCTTATAAAAATAGATCAATATAATATTTTTTACAATATTTATTTCTGAATATAAGAATATGTGGAATACCAAATTGTTTATAATTAATAATATATATAGTTGTGAATGACAGATAAAATGAATGCTTGAGTTAAATGTAATTGATGTTAACTTAATATGAAGAAAGAAAATTTTAAATCTTTTTTTTTTTATCGCTTATAAGCTTTATCTTTGTGGATAATTCTAGAAAAAGCCCACAAAATATTTTGAGGATTATAAAATAAAGCCAAAATTGCACGAATACCTTTTTGATGAATTTCCATACTAAAATTGCTACATAAGTTGGTAATAAGATTTTAAACTCCAAATTTAGTTTCAAAAATAAAATAATATATATATATATATATATATATATATATATATATATATATATATATATATCCGTCGAAACAGGCTGAGAAATGTCCTTAAATCTGTTGTGTATTCTTATCTGCTATCTCTTGAATAAACCTAACCTCCTATCACTCACAAAGATAAATCTCTCTTATAGCTTTTGATACGTATCCTTTTTTTTTTTTATCCATTCAATTTTTTTTCTTTTCTTCTTAAATTTATTTTTGTTGCAAACATATATTTATTTATGTCTTGAAACCTGTCTAGATTATTATTATTATTATTATATAATTATTTGTAGTTGTAAGGAAAAAAAGGGTTTGCTGATCGTTTCTCTTATCATATTGAAAGTACTAATAATATAGCTTTAATATTTTTTTAATGTAATCTTTTTAACGAGTTCGATATGTTTTAAACTATTTTTAATAAAATACGGAGAGTTCTTTAGCTTAAATGATATTTTTAGTCCTTTATCACTGTTGTTTGGTCGGTTTTAATAAATTGATTCCACCTCGACCTGAACTAGATAAGGCAACGTATTCGTTAAGAAAACTGTCTTCTCTTAAGTCGAATCTAATATAGTTCAATAGACGGTTTATCTAGTTTTGGACGGAATCTATCTATCGATCGATGTATAGCGATTTATGCTGAGTTTAGAAACGACCTGCTGGATTCCAGTGGAAGTCTGACGCTCTTGGAAGGTAACAGAAAACATTAGAAAAAAAAGATCTGCAGGTGAATTTGGCAATAATTATTTTTTTTTTACATTTATTTAAAGTTACGGAAAATATTTTTCCAAATAAAAAAAAATTACGATTATTAGTCTGTAATTTTTATTTATTTTTTTAGAATTTTATGAAATTTATATATTTAGTATTTATTTTCTAAAGCTAAAATATATTCAGAAGCAACAAATGTATTGACATCTATAATTGGTTTTATCGCAGTCGTAATGAAATATGATTCATCTATAAAATAAAATACTTCCCAACAAAAGATTAGGAAGATTACTTACCTACTGAATTCTCATGTTTAACTACACAAATAAATAAAATAGAAAGTGAACTAAATATAAATATGTATAATGAATTGAGAAATATCACCATTCAGGTTATAATGAGGTTACACATAGCGGATTTATTGACCCCGAATCATTGGGACCGCTTAGCCATCGCTGAATTAATCGAAGGATAACGAGACGTTCTTAATTCCATCGAAAGTTTGTAAATAACTAAACATAACCTACAAATATTATATATTTACGAAAATTCTCGGAATTATGTCGTTTTCAATCTGGAGGGGGGCAAACTTTGTATATTTAATTAGGTACTAAAAACTCGCAAATACTCATTTGCTTTCCGCTTGAATCGTAAGATAATTTGATTACAAATCAAAAAAAAAAATGGCCTTCAAAAATATTGAGCCGTTGGATGTAACCTACACCCCAAAAATTGTCAAAACAATGAAGTCATATAGGACAAAAACGGCCCAATATTTTTGTAGGCCACCTTGTTTATCGATTTTCTGATCAAATTATCTTACGGTCCAAGTGGAATTTATTAAAATAAATATAAAAAAAGATAGAACAATAAAATAAATATTATATTTATAGATTTTAAGAAATTTTATCACTGTTTTTATGTTTTGTTCGTTATTGCTTAACACTGATGATATATCTGGTTTTAGAGATAATCGATTTAGGCTTGAAGTATAATAAGTGCATTCTTGGAAAATATGGTTGACTGTGAGAAGGCTATTGCAATGCTGATAATTTGGTGGTGGCTGCTTAGTGATGAGATGTACATGAGTTAGGTTCGTGTGTCCTATTCTCAACCTGGTCACAGCAACTTCCTCTCTACGATTAGGGCGGTTTGATGTGATCCAAGGCTTTATAACTTTTAATTTGCTAGGTGGGCTTTCGTTCCTCATAGATAGCCAACTATCCAATATTTTCTTTTTGAGAGGAAACTAATTTCTGGAGGGGTCAGGATAGGAGTACCTCGGTCTGGGAATTTTACGTTTTCTTTCTTTCTTTTTTTTTCATATTATTTCGAAGGTTATCATTAAAAATTTTCAAAGCTTAACCATTTTTACTTAAATATATTAATTATATTAATAAGTAATAAGTAATAATTATTATAAAATAATAATTAAATGACCTTATTCCCAACAAAATAGTTATGTTTATATATATATATATATATATATATATATATGCTTTTCGGTGTTAGGTGAGATAATTTCCAACTATAAGAGACTGAAGATTTTATAAGCGCCCGAAGAGAAAGAGCGGTCGGGAGTGAAAGCACTGCCCCAGAAGCGAGCAAGAACCAGGTCGACTCCTCCACTTCTGTCCCATCCTCTTTCATCAAGAGGATTCCGATCTACAACAGTTCCAGGAGTCACGAAGCTATTATCCTCCCGAGGAGAAGTCCGTTTTGAAGTGAATCTGAGAGTCACTGTTGTTTCGTCAGGATGATAAACCACAGAGGCATGGATATCAGAAGGGAATATGCAAACTTGTCTCATTGTTATCGAGATGTGTCTTGTAAAATATGATATTTAACGATGTAAAGAAAATTCTAATCGTATATATCTTAGAGATTCAGCGTTTTATAAAGATATCTACACTATTGCATGGCTAATTTTACTGATTTTATTCTCGATATGTAACTCATAACCGTATTTATTTAATAATGAATTCATATTTGCAAATAATTATGAAATATATATTATATCTTTAATTGAATAAAAATAGGTATATTTATTAAAAGTGATTAATACGACATAATTTAATGTGAACGGGATTTTTTTTTTTATTTTTCCATTGTTTTTAGTTTGAAAACTCTTTTAGAAACATAAGTGATTTTAGTTTTTATTTAAGATTTTTTTCTTTCCAAACTCCATTGCACTTTCAGACCATGTTCCATCATAGAATCATATATTTGCTCATTTCAGATTTATCTTGGTTAACTTCGTCTTCTTCATAAGCCAATTTTTCAAAAGTAAAAATCCCGTCAAGCATTTACACAAGTAATTTTTTTAAGTATAGGTAATTTTTATTCATTGTTTGTTTTACATTCTAGCTAGAAATTATATGAACACCAGAAAATAAGAATCATTTTAACATATACTGCTGATCGTTAATAAATATAATTAACAGGTACCGATTAAAAAATAAAAGCGCAAAAAAAAATTAACATATTCTAAAACTTCAAGCAGGACTCTTCAGAATGTTTTTAATGTTTTTATAAATTTTATTTGAAAATAGTAGAAGCATCTAAAACATAATTGGACATTAAAATTTTACCAATAATCGGACGAATTAAAAATAAATATGGAAATATTTTTTATTATTATTTTTTATCTTTTTCTTATATTGAATAATATTGCTAGAGCGGGTAGTTAAATTTTAACAAAATTTAATTACAATTTCAGAATCATTTCATTTGATTTTCGAATATGTTTTTTCTACACCATTATCTAGTATTTATTAAATTTGTTATGTTGATACGAATTTTAAATTTTGATGCTACTCAATTTAAACTATTTCTGGATAGATTTTACTCCTTTGTTTTTCTTTTCCAAATAGGTTTTTTTTTCTTATAAAACAATTTTTAAAGATTGATCTTTTTAATGAAATATTTTTTGAATAAGGATACGATAGATATGTTAATTATTTTAATCTTATTAAACTTTATATTCAAATGTTTAAACTTTACTGGCTTTTAGTAACTGACGATATTAACAGTATTAAAATTAATCATCTTTAGCTGATTAATGGTGTTAGTAATTTTTCATTAAGTGATTGATTGATTAAGCGATAGTTGATTATGCGATCCTAGCTTATCACCATACTCTTAGCTTACATATATTGAGACTTATTTTGTTTTAAATATTTAATAATTTTATTAAAATTATTTAAATAATAAAATTAAGTTACAATCATACATTGCTCTATGTCGGTTCGAAACCTTATTTTATACTAGAATCTGGCTTTATCCCCGTTATTTCCACGTACTTCGTCTGATCGTGAAGATGATCTCGGTAATATCGAGAGGACAGACACCCGCATATACCTAAGACCCCTCCCTTAGGTATAAGGGCGTACCCTATTGTTGTACGAACGACCGCCTAAGGTATTTTCGGGTTTCCGCCCTAGCTTGTTCGCCGAAATGACCTCTCTGTATTTTTAGGTCGTCTAAAAACTGCCCCCTCCACATCCACCGCTACCGGATCAGATCATTTCACAACCTAGCCATCATCATCAACATCATCCTGTTTGTAAACATCGATACTAATCGATATCTATACTATATCGACATCGAAATCCAGTCCGGAAATTGCATTGAGAAATACCAAATTCTCTTATAATGGCTATATCCTTTGATTTGATTTGGTAATCCATAATTATACTGGATACTGAAATTCATATTTTATAAATATTGCAATTAAAAAAATATTTAACAACTTCGAATTATTTTCAATGTCCTCAACACCGTATTCGAATGGAAATTATTTAAAAAAATTTAATTAATTTAAATTTTAATTAAAGGAAAGTACAGTATAACTCGTAGAGATTTTTTTATGTTCTCTTTTACAATGCCAGTTTTAAATTAAAACACTATTTAAACATATAAACTTATAATTGATTAATATTCAATACGTTTATTTCAATATTATTTATTTTAAATATTTTGTTATAAAATACATCAGATAATTCAAATTAAAAGATTTATTTTAGTACTGTTATTTAATGAATCATTTCTTATTATTATTATGCTATTTTTTTAACCATTTGCTGTTATGAAAATAATATATAAAATGCAATAATCTGATTTTTACTAACGATTCAAATATAAAAATAAGATGAATGGATATATAACTAAATATCTATATAAATAAAATAAAGATTTTGTCTGTACATTGAATAGAATCAACCAGTTTTATGATATATTTCCGTTTCAAACATTGCAGACACCAAATCCACTTTTAAAAAAAATGATGTCTGTCTGTTTGTCCTCATTACAACGAAATTTTGTCTGGGGTAAGCTCACCAATGGCTTACTGTAGACTTTCGAAATTTTGATATTATATTAAGGTTTACTTGACTTAAAACATAGGCTGTAAATGAAAACAAAATATTGAGTAGAACTGAAGTTATGAATTATTGAGTAATTTGTCTAAAGATCTCGGTTAATGTTGATAATAAATATGTTTATAGGTTAAAGAATATCTATATAAATAAAATAAAGGTTTTGCCTATATATTGAATAGAATCAACGCGGTTCATGAAAGCTTTCCGTTTTATACATCACAGACACCAAATCCACTTTTCAAAAATTTTTTGTCTGTCTGGATGTTCCCATTATCCAACGAAATTTTGATATTATATTTAGGTTTGCTCAATTTAAAATATATGCTTTAAATGAAAACAAAATATTTAGTAGAACCAAAGTTTTGAATTCTTGAGAATTTTTAACAATACAGTCGCGTCAACGATGGGTGCATCAGCTAGTATAAATATAAATAATTAGTTGTTTAATTACTTCTACCTAATGAATATGAACTTATACATTTTATGTTATTTGTAATTAATTATGTTGATTATATTTTTACATCGCTTTTACTAGTTTTAATGACTTTTTGTTTCATCTTTATTTATTTTATATTAAAATTGGTAAAAAAAATATCGGATCATATTATTTTATTAAATAATGAGTATATTTAAATTTTAAATCAATGAACTAGTTAAATTTTTTTAATGTTCTCACAATGAAAGGTTATTGATTAATTTTATTATCAAAATAAAATAAATGATACATTTATTATCCTATTAATCTTATGTAATTTATTATTTTATATGAAATATATGCTCATAAATTATAATATTATTTATAATAAAAACATAACTCTCTCATTGTTGAGATGAAGTTTGCTAACAGTTACAAGAATGTATCATTCACCGTTTGCCCTCTCTCCCAGATCTGTTCTGGAATGTTCCACTAACGTGCTTGAGGTTTTTCAGATCATTATCGAAATATTTCGTTTCCATCAAAATTATTCATAAAAATTCACATAATAATAAAGTTCATTCATTTATCAAATGATTATGGACGAAAATAATTTACATTTTATACAGTTTTTAAACATTTCACAATACTCTCATAGACAAGAGCTAAAAGTTAAATGACAATCCCAACATTTTAACGTAAGCTAATTACGTATCTTAGTTGAAGAACCTTTATTGATGCTGAATGTATATTAGGGATGGAATAATCGAAGGCCCAATATCGATATTGCCATTGATATTAATTTGCGAGCTAATAATAATTATCGATAAAATTAAAATATTGATAATCAAAATTTTCATATATATTACAAACTTTTTTGAATTATTAATATCAATATGTAATTTTTCTTCTTTAAATAAATTAATGGTAATATCAACTTTTCTACTCTTCTTAGTAAAATTAATTTTCTACTCCCTGTCCATCTTCGTTATCTTTCAGATTTTTCCAGAAATTTCTATTCAACCAATTATTTCTTCCATTCATCCATAGATCGGATTCCGCGAATGCTAATTTATTTGGATCCTACATAGATTTTTTTTTGACATATTCATTGTTTTGGTTTGAGAAGGTTCTAACAAATTGGGATATTTTCCTTCCAAATTCGATATTTTACCACCACTAGTATCTACTTCGATATCATCGACCATTGTTATCGTCCCGTCGATATTTTAATATAAAAATTAATATTATCGTTTTCGGAATGCGCTAGAAAGCATAGATGAATCTGATGGTTAGAAAAAAATATATATCATCATCTTGCTTTTTTCATATAGAGTTTAGTGCGTACTTGAGAAAAATATCAATATTTCGATAATATAGACCATCGACCTAATCTCACTAGATGATTTGTGTGACAGAAATTTCGTGAATATGATTTTCGGAAGCTTTAGGCTACTTCTAAACTAGTTCAACTAGTTTTTCAAAATTATTGATTTTACACATTAAAATTAGGGATTTTACACATATGTATTTTAACCAACGATGTGTGTGTGTATGCAGATTAAAATTATTATTTTGAATGCTCAATAGTTAACATTGTATATTGAGGAAAGAGATGGTTCGCGGTGGCGGCCATTAATAAAAAAACTACCCAAAAATTAGGATAGTTCTAAGCGAAAGCCATTACTATCCTTGCACTGATGGCTAGGATAGTTAGCTCGAAACGTAGGCTAAATATTATAGTTTCCACAGTTCTAAGTTTTTTTTTGTTTTTTTTATGACGGCCTCTCAGTACCATCTCTTTCTTTGAATTTATTATAGTTTCCTCTACCTTATCTTGTTGGCTGTGCAACACAAACTTCTTATCCTTCCTCGACTCCGTTTCCACGTACATCGCCATTCTCGAAAGACCCTCATCAGAGAAATAGGATGATTTACACTAATAAATATACTCGGGAGACTCGCGTGGGCAGTTTGGTCGGAAGCCAATCTAGCAGTCTCGGACTAGTCTAAATGCTCAAGCAGCAGTTACCCCTTCATCGTCTTCTCCATTTATCACCTTTTTTTTTCTTTTCTTTTCTTTTCTTTCTCTGTCTTCGGCCATTCTTGTCTCGACCTCCCGTTCAGCCAGGAATCGCTTTGATGTCCATGTTCTTAAGGGAGGATTCGGAGAAGTGCCGATTATTAAGGAATTTTAGACAGTTTCGACTGTTATGTATTTAGGGCACTTTATGTATATTTTTAACTCAAATTTCATATATGCGAAAATCCTTTATATTTCTCACTGAGATGTTAAATAATTACATTCTGAATATTTTTTTAAATAAAACGTGATTTTTTTTTTTTTTGTGAATACGCCACATCTTCCATGGTTCTTCACTAAACTCGATTGCTGAACCATATTTTTGAAGGTCTCTTCTCTAGGTGAAAATTCAGCGAAAATAGTTATGAAGAATTAGAAAGCTTTCAAAATTGCCTTCAAATCCTAAATTAAATAGAATCATCGAAATCGGAAAGCTAAAAACCATTTTTAGCTAACATACAGCCAATTGTAATTTGTACACATATGGTGGACTACACACATAAATTCTGGAGTCTACATAACAGATAAAAGACGAGTTAGTTTTGCCAAATTAGTCCAAATCAATTGCGGATTTTTTCGGAGGAAGGTTTTTTTTATTTTTTATATCTGTAATTACAGAAATAATAATGCTTTTAGGAATAACATTTTTATATTTTTTCTTGGCATGATATTTACTAACTTAATAAGCACATGAATTTTAGTTTAAAAATTACATTTATATTGTAATTTAACAGCTATCAAAAGCTGTTTTTAATAGTTTTAAAAACATAAAAAAAAAAATAGTGAAGTTATTTTAACGAAAACGAAATAGCAACAGTTGTTTCCTTGGATACATTTGTGAAAATGGCGGATATAGAACAGCTGACTGTACTATATCAAAGAACAGCTATCGATTATTTTAACTCATTTAGTGTAAACTAAATTAATAAAAATAAATCTAAATACTAGATTAAAGAAATTTATAATTATTCCTAATTAATTCAGTTTCTAAATAGAATATAATAAAAACATAACAATAAGTGAGAACAATGTAGTTGAATATACTTAATCATAATTACAGTTTAAGTTTTGATAAGGTGCGACTGTTAACTTTCTAAAACCTACCAGTACTATTATGATTATCATTTTTCTCTGACATTGGAATTATTTTTATTTTATTAACGAATACGAGAATCATTAATGAAAGTTCATTTATTATTCAATTAGATTTGATGCAGACATAGTTTTGTGGAAGAGAACTATCAAAAAGAATATGGAATTGCGGAGAAATATTACCATGAAATAGGATAAACTTTCATAAAACGATTATCTATTTGTGTCTCGAACTATTTAAAATCGATGTTTGTATACATAACCTTACTTTGATTCATAAATCTAGAGCGATATATTTTCTCCTAAGATTAGTCAATTTCTTAAATTGTATGATGCTATTGTATGATTGTTATTAAATTTAAATATTAAACTGAATATTACGTACATTATACTAATAATGTACAAGTCGTAAGTAAATTTTACTATATTGAAAAACAACAATATTTCTCAGAGGATTTCCAATAGAACATAAATGCAACCAAGAAGTTTAAAATAAAATCGTGAATTTTCGACTAAAAATAATTTTGGCTATTTCGGGTTCACACATCCATTATACTTTTAGTTCATGTTATAAACTTAATAAAATTCTAGATTATTTTAGTATTATTTGATGGTTAATATATTATTTTTATTTTCAATTTTTTTTTTTTAAAGAATACTTTTTAACAATACTTAAAGATTGGAAGAAAAGGGTGGTGTCGTGTAGAAAAGAAGAGTTTCCTATTTAAAAGTGTAATAAAATCCCGTTAAGTTGTTTTCCTGATAAAAATATAGAGTTCTACTAGGAATTCCAGTTTTAGTGCCGTTGGAACAATTCCAAAGCTCATCCTTAAACAGTTAACCACCTAATATTTTTTTTTTCTATTTTCTCTGCACTATTTTCGATTCGGGCCCTACCGATATCGATTTTTTTTCGATAGTTCTTTTTTCGATTTCGAATATATCTATAAATATATATATGTTCTTTTTTTTTTCCCCTGTACTTCGAGACGGAAGAAACTAGACTGAAAAAGATAAAATTTGTTTACCAAGGGCCTGGTTACATCGGATATCTAAACCTAACATTAGAGAAAGTTTATCTCATCCATCCACTATCAGGCGCACAACTTATTTCAAGGATAAATTTATTTGTGGTTTCATAGAATTATTTTGCGCACTTCTGTTATTAATAAATATATTTCTATAATTTCTTAACAATTATATACACAAATATTCAGTAGAAGTTAATACATAAAGTATAAATGTGTTAAGACAATTCAAGTGTTGTAATGGTCGTTAAAAAAAACTAGTATGTATTTCAGACCACACGATAGCAGTGAAAACATCAACAATGCGGAATTAATAATATGAAATATAAATTATAAATAATAACTCATTACAGTATGCAGGTACGAATTTTGGTTTCTGGGATATTTTATTCCATATCTTTCATAAAACTCGTTATCATTTGGTTTCCGATACTAATTTTTCCTGTTCCCCTCTCTAACTCAGCGACGCTTTAAGATACCATTTTGAATATTTTCCAATTACAGAGACGATGAAATACTGAACTATTCCCTCACTTACAGGATGCATTTTTAATTTCTGAGATATTTTAATCCATATTCAAAAATAGTTCATTAGTCGATTCCAGCCGGCGTTACATATAGCAGATCTGACGGCTCAATCTAATTCACTCTCCACAAAAAAAGTGCAAAACGCGCCTAAAAACGTTTTCATTTCAAAAAATATTTATTTTTAATTAATCTTCTTAAATTGGATGCGCTTTATAAAAAAAAACTTAAGAAAAGGTATATTTATAGGAAGAGAATAAAATTAATTTGGAATTAAAGTTTGAAGGAAAAAAGTTTCTTGCATGTTTAGGTGTCCGTAATCGTTGTCATGGGAGTATAAGTTAACTTAATATACTTTTTAATGAGCGTTAAAGCATGATATTTTTGTAAATAAGATCGGAAGATAAGATTTAAAAAAGTAAAACTTTATTAAAAGTAAATTGTAAAGTTGTTATGCTATCTCTCGAATTTTTTTTTGTTAAATCAAAAGCTTTAACAGCATTTTATTATTATTTTTTTTTATTTTTCTGAATAATTAAAATAAAACGCCTGTGATCCGGCACCCATTCTTATAAATATAATGGGCAAGTTTCTAAACTCAGCGATGATTTCTTATATGGAATTCAGTGTATAGATATTCACTCATCATTATTAAAATTAGTGAGAACCTGCTGGATTCCAGCGAAAGATTATCACTCCTAGAAGACAAAGAAAGGCATTAAAAAAAAAATTTAATTGTTAAATTTCAGAACTGAAATATATGTAGATATGAAGTAAACAGGATATAAATTTGTAAAATAAATTGAGAAATAACCACAAGGTTATAATGAGATTACTTTCAGTGGATTTATATATCCGAGAAGCAGATGGTAACTGGTTCTTTTTAAGCCTATAACAGATAGTTTCTGAAATGAATGCGTTCAAATGGAGATAATAAAATTACATAAAGCAACTGTTTAATATTACATAACTGAAATAGGAATGTTTTTAAAATTATTTCTTCTTGAAAATCGGACAATTAATAAAAAAATACCAAACATGTTTTCTAAAGATACGAAGGCAGGAAATGCGTGCGGATACATAAGGCACAGATCGAGCTGGCCATTGAGGAGTTCCTCCAGGCAGGAAGTGGCAAGTAGATAACAGCGTGGAGGAAAGAGAAAGGAAGCGACCGGAAACCAGCGAGGACACAAAAACTTACTCATTTTTACATAATGGCGGTACACCTTAGGAGCGAAACATCACGCGATAGTTGTGTATTATATCAGGTATATAGAGCATATCTCTCTCTATATCATGTAACTTTAATAATCATTAGTACCTCTGTGTATGTTACGTTTGCTTTACACCTCAATGTTACGGTGGCTTGAACATAATATTCTGAATGTCATGTCAAAGAAATTGAATGTAAACTTCTTTAGACACCTGGAAGCATGGCATAGACACGGAATTCGTAAGGACGAGTGGAGCGATCGCCTTAACTGAAACGTCGATTTAAATAAAAAAATCGATAAGTCTGTTGAAGTCATTCTTCTTCTTTTTTCACATTGTTTAATGCAGTTGTCAATTTTTATAAATAAAAAAAAATACCGTTATGACAAGTTTACCTCGACCCTTTAGAGAAATGTCTTAGAATCCTGATTGCCATAAAAGATAACCTTCTAACTAAAATTCATCTCTAGATTGGTCCGAACACACACTTCCTCCTCGATTCTTGATAATCCTCCAAGACGTCTGAAAAGAAGATGACCTCGGGATCTTATAACTTAAAACTATTTAGTGAGAACTACCATCGGGTGATATTTCGAAAAACCTGTTCATGTTCTTGTTATGTTTTGATTGGTTTTAATACAGCTGTAAATTTCCATGAATAATGAAAACAAAAAAATAATCCTGATGATGACCCAGAAGCTATGCTCGAAACTCTATCCACGGATTATAGAAACCTTCTTATCAAATTATTAACATCCGTCTGAAACTTGATGAATAGCTTCATGTCATTGTAACCCACAAATATTTTATTTACACGAAAATTTTCGGAATATGGGAGTTTTCAATTTGGAAATCAACAATCCTTGTCTATTTAATTCGATAATAAAAACTCGTAAATACCCATTTGCTTTCCATTTGAAACGTAAGATAATTTGAGCAGAAAATCGAGAAAAAAAAATCTTCAAAAATATTGACCCGTTAGGCGTGACATACACACCAATATTTCAAAATATTAGGTTATACAGACCAAACAGCCCAATATTTTTGTGGGACATTTTTTTCTCGATTTTTTTATGAAATTATCATGCGATACAAGTAGAAAGAAAATGAATATTAATCCAGATTGAAAACGCTTCAACATATTTAATAAACGGTTTTGTATAAAGATGGATATATATATATATATATATATATATATATATATATATATATATATATATATATATATATATATATTCATTAATGGGCGATGTGTGTGTATGGTTGTGAAGAAGGCTGGCATGGACTGAGGAGTGCTATTAATATCTTGGAGAGCAGCTTTGAAGTAAGCGGCCCTGCCCTCAATGGGTCTCTTTCTCCTTCACACTTTTCACCAATTTATGCCCCCCCCTCTGCAGGATAACCCCGCAAGGATAACGCATCCTTGTTATGTAGAAATCAAACTGTAAACAGATCCTTAAGGATATTGACCTACGGGGAAAAAAAAATCGCTCAAGAGCCTCACTTACACACACAGATAGAAACCTTGAAATAACAGCTTTATTTATTATCTGTCGTGTCATCAAACGTGTCCTTAATCTTAGATATGTAATCGTAGTTATGTAAGCATCTGAATGTGAAGATAGTATTTATTCATTTTTATTCCTGGAAACTAATTGTAGAATTTATGGAAGCAAGGGATCAAGTCAGTCACTTGTGGATCCAGGATTTAATCTTTGGTGGAGGGGGGTGGCTTTTACATATAATGATAATTACTTCAGAAGAAAAAGAAACAAACTACCTATATGAAATGGTGAAGCGATTCTTAAAGTCCTATTAAATATAATAATATAAATACTTTTAGACAAATATTTTTAATACTGTTTTCTTAAAACATGGTTATTTATATTTTACCATTTTGAAGGAGGTGCTTCAGATCGAAAGATCCCTTGCTCCCCCAGTGTGCAGTTAGTATAGAAAAAAAAACATAAACAAATAAACCTATTTTGATATGCACCATTTCGACATAAGTTTCAGTTCTTCATTAGAACTAAATAGAAAAAAGATAACATAAACAGTTTTTATTTTGTTATATGTTTTTTTTTATATGCTATTTCTTACTAATTATTATCTTTTTTAATTTGGCTCTGATGACTACCGAAAATATTTGTTGAACTATAAGGATTTAATTTTTCCTTACAATTATTAACAAAGATCGCAAATAAAATTCATTATATTTCCACCACGTATAAAAACTCTTATAGTATTCTGAAATGCTGAACATTTCCCTCGCTTACAGTATGCAAGTCCAATTTATAGTTTCTATGATTTATTAATCCAAAAGATTAAGTCACTACCCAAAAAAAAGGTGCTAAGCCGAAGTTTTCACTTCAAAAATTTACATGCTTTAATATTCACTCTCGCAATCTTAACATACATTTTAGTGGATTAATTAAAACACTTTTTGTACGATATTTATTCGTGTTTTGAATAATCAAAATTAAAAATCGATCTAGCCGCTCGCTCAAAAAAATCGGTTAGTGGGAACTTTCTCAAACCAAGACCAGGGAATTGTCAAAGAAATTTAGGATGAAAATAAATCAGTATTTCAATGAATCTTATCTATGAGTGAATGGAAGTCATAATTGGTTAAATGCAAATTTCTGAAAAAATAAGCTTAAGATGACGAAGATGGACAGGAACAAAAAAACTAACGTAAAGAGGAAAATATCGATTAACGGTATATCTACCCCAATATTTTAATGGTATCGATAAGTATAGGTCGATATTACTATCGACGATAATATTGATAACCGGCCTTCGATATCCTATTCTTAATATATCAATGAAGATTCCTGAAACTAAGTTACGCAATAAGCTCTTACATTCACAGCTTACTTTTTTTTTCCATATACCCTTTTTCAATATATTTATTGTTGGATCATTGGAATATTTTTGTATATATCGACTATCTATCTTTCAAGTCGGTTATTTTGATGCGATACCCCATCCCTAAGTCAATCCAAACACATCACCCTTTATGTAAAGAAATATTTGCCAACAATACGAGGGAAACAAGAAACGACCCAACAAAAAATATAATTTATGTTTTTCTTGATTAATTCCTGACACGCACAAGAATTCTCGCATTGATTTAATTTCTCAATATAAAGTTTCATTTTATTTTCCCTCGCCTGAATGGAATACTGTAAGCCGGTGAATGGTGGAGGGATAGAGGCAGATGTTCTATGGCGAGCGACCAGGTGTGGAGCGCCCAGGTAGAGGCTGAATGTCTTCAGGTAGCCGGAGCTTGCCTTACCTATATGGTAGTGGGGGTTCCATCATTTCCTCTATTAATATTTATACCCTGGTCCAGGCAGGCTCCCTTCCTTTATTTTGCTTTATTGCAAGTAAGAAAAAGGCATGAATGAACCCGCCTGCGTTCGTCTCTTCTCCTAATTAAAAATACCTGGTGTGTCCATTCACAATCATTCATGAAATATAAATTATAAATAACAGCTCATTATAAAGAGGATGAAATGTAAAATATTTCCCTCGCTTACAGTATACAGGTCCGATTTTTAGTTTCTTGGATATTTTAATCCATATCTTTCATAAAACTAGTTATTATTCGGTCTTCGATACTATTTTTTCCTGTTCGCCTCTCTGACACAGCGTGGCGTTATGATACAATTTTGAATATTTTCCAATTACAGAGAGGATGAAATACTGAGCTATTCTCTCACTTACAGGATGAATTTTTAATTTCTGAGGTATTTTAATCCGGATGGAAAAACACTTTAATTAATCGACTCCAGCCGACTTTACCTCAGCGTCACACGTCGGAAATCTAACTAATCAATATAATTCACTCTCCACAAAAAAGTGCTAAACGCGCCCAAAGAACTTTTCACTTCAAAAATATAACTAGAAATTGTGAATAGAAAAATATAATGAACTGAAAAGACTAATTTGTAGCATTAAAGATCTGCATTTAGAGATCTCGAGGCCATTTTCTTTTCAGACGCCTCGGGGGGGGGGGAGGGGGAGAGGGGGTTATCATGGATCGATTAGAGTTATTCGGGATTATAGTTTTCGATTTATTCGAAATCTTTAAAAAATAAAATAATATAAAGTGCGCGTTTCTATCGAAACCTGCGCAAAATACTTATTGGATACTACTTCAAACATTCATTCGTTACAACAATACTTCAGATTACACCAAAAAATCAGATTAAATTACTTTCCCTTAACTAGTCAGGTAGAAGAATTACAAAAATCGATATGTGATAGTGTATGAAAATTAAAATGGTCTTAAAGTAAAGACTATAGGAAAATTTCATTAAGTGTTTGAACCGTTTTGGAGTTTTCGTCAGGGATTCACACACATAATAGATGAAAATCCGTTTTTTAGAATTCAGGAATATTTTAAGTACGGTAAAATATTTGTTCTTTATTTATTTATACATATTTTATCAATACTAACAATAAATGACGATTAATAATTTCAAATAACCAAAATTAAAGTTACTTTAAATGGATTCAATATTTATGTCGGCATAGTTGGTATTTCTATGTGTATAAGACCATGCTGAAATTAGAGGCTATTAAATTGTGTATTTTAACTGCTTGTTGAATCTAATATAAATCGTTTTAGAGTTTTTTTCGAAAATAAAATATCACATAATCAATTTAATTTAACTTGATTTAACCATTAAGTTGATTTTACCGAAAAAGTTACTATAATGTGTTATTACTATATTATTAAATATACGAAAGTCAAACTTTAAATTGACCCATTTGGTTTTTTATATTTTTATTCGTAATATTTTGTGAATGGTTCCTAATTTCTTAATAAACTCGACTCGATAACTGACAATTGTAGTATGTTGTTGACATGGAGATATTGTTGATAAAATTAAATAAACAAGAATGCTATGTATAATTAATTATTTGTACAAACAAGAAAATCATTAACCGAACCAACACAATCCAAATGGGCGACATTGAAGCGATTCGTCCTTCACCTTCTAAACGCAGCCTTGTTGATTTTTAAATTCCACTTTCAACTTTTCCTTCCTTTTGTCACAGTTTTATTATTAATAATATTTCAGCTATATGTATTTATTAATATTTTAATAAATATACTAAATTCACACATAAATAATAACTGCAACTTTTTTATTTTATTAAAAGTGGCTGTATGAAGATGGTTTATTTAAAAAAAAAACAGCTGTTCTTAGTTGAAAGGCAGTGAATATTTCAAAATGGCCGATTTTACATTTCTAGAAAAAATAATTCATGTTTTTTATAAAATCAAGACCGTTTATGTCCATTCCTTTCTAAGTTGCTTTAATTAATGTATATCTAATCATAATGTGATAATTATTGAACTAACTTAATGTTTTAGTTATTAATGAAAACCCTCCATATGAAGCCTACAAAATATATTGCCTTATAAACTATATATGTGTCAAGTCATTATTATTATTATTATTTTAATTGGGGACGAATTTTATTAAATAAATTCTATTGTAAATTAAATTAATTTTAAATGCGTTGGAACCTACATATATCGAACATAAAAGAACAACAACGCAATATTTAGAAATATTGAAAAAAATTATAAGATCATTTTTAAATATTTTCCTTCAATACTGGTTGAATTTAAAGGATTTAGTGGTTTACTATCTTAAATATCAAAATTTAATAATATTGAAACGTTTGGTACAGCATTACAAGTAGTACTCCATTTTGATATGTTGGGACAAGATCTTATATTCTTATAGTAACCGAAACATCTGGTAAGGCCCCTACTTTTTAACTTAAAAAGCATCCATTGAGATTTATTTATTTGAAATATGCTATATTAATTAAAAAGGGTCTGTTGGAAGAATATAGAATTCTTAAATCGCGATATAAATAAATGAAACTTATACTAATTAATACTAGACTATTCTCTTTATTTCATTTGCAGTATGATCTTAAGATCTTGCGCCCACTCATCAAATTACAGCTAGATTTGTTTTCCATTTTTCTCCATCCGTACTTCCTTGCTTTCTCCTCTTTTCTACTTCAAGGATCTTTATTCACCGTTTCTCTGAATTTATTCCTAAGTATTCCTCTTCTTTTATCCCAAATCTTACAATTTATTCCTTCATCTGTTCAGGATATAATTTGATGTTCTTCAGTTTTTGTCAAATATCTGTTTGTTTATCCTATATTTACTAATTCTTTTCTTGTGACCAAAGAATTTAACTTCTTTTTTTTATTATATGAAGAGGGGTTGTAAGTGATCCTAAGATGTTTTAAAAGGAGGTCTTAAAGGATGTCGATACTTAGATAAAAATTAGATAAAAATATATTTGTTAGTAGATGAAAATTGTTCGATTTTGATGATCACATTTCTTCTCGTTATCCGACAGGCCGTAAAAAAAATTATATTTCAAGCGAACAGATACATTCTTTTAACAACCTAGGATATATGTATATATATATTTTTAAATTCAATAGCTTCCTTTATTATATACACTATATTAAATAATGAAAAGAAAATGATTTCGAGATCTCCTTGGATGTAAATGAAGAGAGACTGGGAGTAGTTTTAGATGAAGCGGAGTAGGCGTAGCGTCCTCGAAAGGAAGAGTGGCCGGAGGAATGCGCGTCGTCACATCCTGTCCCGAGCTATCCCGTTTTAATAACTTCCGCTCGAAGCGCTGCCCTTGTCATCAACATGGCTGCCCTCTTCTCAATCCTACTTCCCATTTAGATTTTAACTTTAAGGATATTAGCTTCCTTACTATAATTCGTTTTGTTATTATAGTTGAAAGCTATCTGTAGTTGTATGGGTTCATAAGTAATCAAAACAGAATATTCCTCTAGATAGTTGTACTGGATTTAAATTTGTATTACACATGCCTATTTCAGGATGATTACATCTGATTAATTCAATAATACATAAAATTAATATGGAAAACAACAGAAACAATCACTAAAAAAATATATGACTATAGAAAGCGTTTTCAGTTTAATATATTAACATATTATGTTTTAAAGTATTCAAAGAAAACCTATTCGTTGCTTTACTGCGTAAAAAATACTTTGTCAGTTATTTTTTACATTGTGGGAAAAAATGTCTTCTTAATTTGACTCCAGTAAGATCAAAATTTCCTTAGTGTGTTTTCTTTATAAGGCGATCTAAAGGTATTTAATAAAAGGTGTGTTTTTCGTGTTTACAAACGAAATCGGCTACTCTTTGATATGTATAAATATATATACATATATATAAGCGCGTGTATTATGTTATTTAGTTAAGCTGATTTTTCTTATGCTTCACTTTCTGTTGGTGGTATTTGTGGGATGCCCAATTGCAGATTAAGATTTTTTTATTTTTAATAATTTAAATATTATTCTTGTCAGCGTTCCTAAATTTAGCAGTGTCTTATAATTTAAAAAGAGTACATATAGCGGTTGTTTAAGTTATATTTAGTTATTTAAGTAACAGTAGACGAAGGTCAATATTGGTTTATTTTGTTTATTCTAAGAACAACCAATTATAATTTGAACAGCAATAACAAAAACTCATGATTAAATACATGAAATATACTTACAAAATTCTCTAAACAAACAGTTGTTTAAAAATGTATTTTACTCATTTGATTTGGTAATATCAAGGGTTACAATATCTTAAAACTTTCTGGAGATAACACTTGTCTATTTTTCAAAAAAATACGTGTATACGTGTAAATCAATCCACTAGCTTTATCGGTTAATGGTTTTAAATTTAAAGAACGGTTTAAAAAATTGTAAGGTTCATTAATTTTCTATTTATCCACCGTTTAAGCTCAACCCATATAATGTAAGTGTTTGTATGTAATAGATTATTGGTTATAGTTATTATGAAGATCCCATCTAACCTTTTAATATGTAAAGCTTTATCAGATGTTAACAAGACCTATGCCAACACGTGTCCGTTTTTATTAATAGCACCTCCAATTGGTATTCAGTAGTGTGGGAAATGTACGGACAATAGCCCATAAAAAGACACATAAGCGTTATAAAAAGAAGAAAAAAAAAAAAACATTCTACTTGATTTCCAATGTCCTAATTGTTAAGGCTGTGCACGTTCGGGTAGAACCTCCCGGACAACGCTGCATCCTCTTAAACAAATCAGCCTTTAGTCAAAAGCTTTGAACGATTCCTTCAAACAACAGATCCATGAAGGATACAGGTGCTAACTAGATATTAAGCGTGGAGTTACGCAAGCGGAAGTATAGTGATAGGTGGGCCCGTTCATGAACCATAATAGAGCCATATTGACATGACCTCCACTTGTTCCGGAGTTGTCTACCTTAGTCTTCATTCTAGATTCTGGATTTAGCAATCTCTTTGGCCGAAATCCAAGCTGTTTTGTAAGACATTGTACAGAAACTTATATTATTAAGAATTTCATGTTTATCTTACTCTTTAATAAGTTCGAAATTGGTGTAAATCCAGCCCGGAGGACCATATTAATAATTTTTAATCTCTTTTAAATTTTAAATATCATTATTATTGTTATTAAAATATTGCGTAAATATCATAAATATGTAAGTTTACGTGTATTTTTTCAATATTTTGGGTTTAGCAGCAGTATTTAGAATAGAATAGAATAGAATAGAATAGAATAGAAAAATAATTTTATTCTGGGACGAAGTCCCTTCAGAATAACAAAAAAGTACAGAAATTAAAATTTTACATCTGGCCAGATAAAAACAAACATAACAAATTAAGATAATGATAAGTCATTAAAGAAAAGAAAAGAAAAAAATATTGGTTATACATACTATATACAAAATAAAATATAAAAATCTATATAAAAAACTCTTGAAACCATACTAAGATATTTAAAACTATGTACGATGTTAAAATATAAATAAACCCTTTTAGAAAAAATAAAAAATACAGAAAAAATAAATGTATATTCTTCTTAACAGTAAAATCTGTTTCTGTTGAAACAGAAAAAAAAAAAAAAAAAGAGAAAAAGAAAGTCGAATCTATAATAAGTATTCAGGTCATGAGCTATATGTGAATATGGTCTTATATATAATGTGTAATTTTACATAAAAGATTAGCTGGTGCCTGACTGTTTTTGGGACAGGAATTGGAATAGGAGGGTTTTGAATGTAGATAAGGATGAAGAATGTCGAATTTTGATTGGAAGGGAATTCCAGAAACTAACAGAACGTGCAATAAAGGAGTTTTGGAACGAGGCAGATCTGTGAGAAGGAATGTAAAGGTCGGAAGGTCGAGATCTTGTGGAGAGGGAGTGGACTGAGGACTTGAATTGGAGAAGGTTGTAGGCGTAGGAAGGACGATGATTGTTGATGATATGATAGAGGAATGTACCTAGGAAATATTGTCTTCGAATGGAGGGGAAGAGCCACTCTAACTCAGTGTAATGGTGAGAGACATGGTAGTATCTCGGGGCACCAATTACAAATCTCACGCAACTGTTCATTATTCTTTTCAGTCTGTCGCGGAGCTCCACCGAGAGTCCATCATACACCACACAGCAGTAGTCAAAGTGGGGGAAGATGAGAGAGGGAACGAGGAGTCTGCGCGTATGTTGAGGTAGGAGATGGCGGAAGCAATGGAATAGTTTGAGGGTAGAGACTGTCCGTCGGGAGATGTGAGAAATATGGTGACTCCAGGAGAGGGTTTGATCAATAAATAGTCCTAAATTTTTTACAGAGGAGTAGAAGGAGATTGGCTGGTCACCAAGGTTTAGTATGGGAAAGTCCGTATAGGATCTAAGGAGGGGCTTGGAACCAATGACAATGGCCTGTTTGATGACAATTTATTGTTTGATATCCATCCCGGAGGACCATATTGATATGTGTTGGTATTTAATTAAGTTTCAACATTGATGGTATTGTTATTGAAAGGTTTATCTTCATTATTTAAGATCATAACTCGGGGATCAGCTTTGAATAACCCGCATTTTTACAGAGTTTTTAATTTTTAATGGGAAAGTTAAATTTTAGCTATGTTACGAATCGGAAGAAACATATTTTTGGTGCATGGGAATGGACTCCCGTGTATGAAAAAAAAAGTTTCTGGAATTAGGTTGCACTTTACTGTTCTTGACTTGTATCTTTGAGATGAATATGAAGGAATTTACAAGTAGGATCTGTTGTTGATTCAGTATTAAATGCCAGACTTCTGATTTAAATATAATCCATTATTCGTACTCTCTTCCTGAATTTCTTGTTTTCCTATGTTTATGAATCCTAAGTATTCCTTCACCTACTTAATAACTAGATTACCTTTTAAATTTAGGCAATATTTATGCTAAGAATAATTATTTTAAAAGTTTTTTTTTAATATTAATTATTGATACATCATTGAAAAGTAGTTTTTTATATCATGGGTGATAGATAATCAGGAAGCACGTTTGTGGGTCATCATCAGGGCATGTTACCAGAATATTTTCAAGTACACTGTTAAGTGAAGGTCTGCGTCCTGGTTATCTATTACCCATATGTAGAACAGTTCTTCTTTCAATAGTTTTGCTGTAGATATATAGCCAAATAAGCTATTCACTCAGTATTTAAGCCTATCTTATGTATATGTTGTATAATGATATAAACGTTTTCTATATGATCCCGTTGTTGTTGTTGCAGGTAATGCAGTGAAGGCTGGCAGTGGACATAGACCGTGGATGGCCGATGCCCCGCAGCGGACAGGGCGGCGGGTGTCCCTCAGCGAACCCCGACCAGAGGCGGCCCGGGTGCACAACGAGTACCTCGAGGCCCCGCTCCCCCCCTGTCACCATGAGAACAACAACAAGAAGCCCTCGGCGACCCTCCACCAGCCCAAGAAGTCCGGGCCGCCACCGCCTCCACCCGCCGACTCCTCCATCATCTGCAGCGAGTGCGGCAAGTGCAGGTGCGAGTCCTGCCGGGAGCCGAGGCGACCGCCTTCGGCCTGGCTCTGCTCCGACTTCTGCTACTGCTCGGTCGACTCCTGCGTCGACTACACCTCGTGCCTCTGCTGCGTCAAGGGCCTGCTGTACCATTGCGGCCCCCGTGAGGACTGGGCCGACGACCCCTGCTCTTGCACGGGGAGCCGGTGGCTGGCCAGGTGGTCCTGCCTCGGCCTGGCCTCTCTCTTCCTACCTTGCCTCTGCTGCTACTGCCCGCTGAGGGCTTGCGCGGACGCTTGCGAGTCCGGTTACGCAGCCTGCACCCACCGCGGCTGTACCTGCCAAAGGAGGCTCCTGGAAAGCCCCCAACTCTCGTCACATTCCACGGTGTAGTGCGTGACTCCGGACTGTGTACATATCCATTCTAGGGCGTTTCGGTATAAAGGCCCTTAAGTGTCTACTCCTCCACGGACTTAATGGACTTATTAACTAATTGTTGGTAATGAAGAAAAAACAAAAATATAAAAAAAAAAGTGATACGCACTTCACAATTATCTATGTTTCAGTATATTTAAACAAAAAATTGTTATAGAGCAAGGGTCTCCAACCTTTCTGGCCCACGGCTTGTGATGAAAATAAAAATCATATTTCATAAATTACACTTTGTTTTAAGAGCAACAACTCATACAATATAGTAACCAAATATTTCAGTAATTTATTAACTCATATTTTTTTTACCAATATTGGATGTAATAAAAAAAAATACCGTGGGCTATAGTTTGGAGACCCCTGTTATAGAGGACAAGTCGGTTCCCTAACATTTATTAACTGTTTTTTCCAATTTTGTATCACTTCGGGGGTTCTGACCAGAATAGAATCTCACCATGTTAACGTAGCATTCCTGGTTCGGAACCCTTGAAAAAACTGACTGCTTGCATTTTAAATATTTATTCGCATTCCTCATAAAATCAGTCGATTTGTCCTAATCTATTTACCATTACAGATTTGTTTTTTAAAAATAGTCGAAAATATGTTGATTTACTTCGAATGATAAGGGATTGGATGTTGTTAGCCATGAAATGGTCGTTTGATACAGTATTATCTAGTCTATTGAATTAATTTTGTAATTTTGAGAGTGGACGTTATCATATAATATTATTATTTCTGTATATATCAGTAATATCCTAGGCTGTTTTGTTGTTTCAGTGAGTCCCACTGGCCATAAAGACTACTCACGTAAATTATTATTTTTGTTTCCATCTTTTGACATTTTGTATTCGATATTATTATTATTTATTACTTTGTAATTTATATTATTAAATTATTACCATTGCCAGTTATTTTTTATTATTATTTTTTTTTTTATTTGAATTTATTACCTCTTTAAAAGTTCCCGATGGACAATGGGACTCGAAAAAAAGTGTACATTTGTACTGCTTATAATTATTGTTGCAAACAAATTTACAAATAACTCACTCGAATAGATTGTTACCTTTCGAAACATCACAAAAATTTGTTCAATGAATGATTAGTTCGTATCAGGGTACAAACTTTGCCCAATATATAAATATATATATATTTTCTAATACGCTATATTATTATAAGAAACTAATTTATTAAATAAAGAAAAGTTTGTACTCTGATACTATTATTATATTCATTTGGTAACAATTTATTTATTACTGAAGTCATGTATGTTATGCTATATTAAACAGCATAATCGTTATTGTATATACCCTATAAATATATAAATACATATAAATAAATATATAAATATATATATATAAATAAAATAAAATGTAAACATGTAAACGTTAACAAAATATATTAAATAACAGACATTTAATTTATTTATCATGTTGTCTTTATTTCCTGATCCAGAGTTCATTTATTAATTTAACTGAAGTAAATTTTTAAAAAAAAATTATTATTTTTTTATTTATGAGTATTAATTATTAATAATGAAAGAAATGCAGCCTAGCTACTAGACTGTACAAGGCTTAATAGAATACATTAGGTGGTTGAATTATATTGTTGACCACACAGTTGAAGAATATTCTGAGAATTTGGTGC
This sequence comes from Nezara viridula, assembly GCA_928085145.1. Taxonomy (NCBI): domain Eukaryota; kingdom Metazoa; phylum Arthropoda; class Insecta; order Hemiptera; family Pentatomidae; genus Nezara; species Nezara viridula. The sequence goes on along the minus strand of OV725080.1, from coordinate 152,481,275 downwards.
CTTTATTAATGGTTGCCTCATATGCATAAGCTTAGAGACAAATATAAGAAATGAAAAATTGGTATAGAAAATACCAATGCTAAATGCTAAACAACACTATCTGTATAAATAGCAGATATGTTGAATATTAAAACGCTGATATTGAAAATAGATTCAAGTAATTATGTATTAAATTTAAAAACATAAAAAAAAATCAAGAATTAATCAGTATAATGTTTCGGAAATCTTTTTTTAATATGAAAAGAGATATAAGGGTTTTTGTCTTGATCATCACAAACACAATAAAATTATTCAGTTAATTTTCATCTAAAAATTGAAGTTGATGAAGAGAGTTTATTATGACAACTTTTAATAATTTCAAGAAGAGAAACAAAGTGTTAAGTTTAAATTTCTCAATACATAATCTTATAATTTTAATTACATTTACAGTTTCACTACAATTCATCCACACTATATAAACTAATTTACAAATTGATTTCAAACTCTAAGAGCTTATAACATTCGTCATTTAAGATATACAGAAATGAATTGATAATAATGAAAATCAATGTATTTATATTTTGAGTATCATTTATTAACTAAAAAGATAAGATTTTAAAAAGGTATATCAATAACCTCAAACTGACACAAGAGAAAAAACAATCCATTTTTAATACAATAGAATTCTGTGTTGATTGCACTGCAACATTTGCGGATCCAGGGTTTAATTTTGGGGTGCTTTAACCCGAAAGCTTTTTTTTTTTTTTCATTTATATAATGATAATTATTTTGGGAAAAAAGAAAGATACTCTCTACATAAATGTTGTTTAAGTGATTCTTGAAGTCCTATTAAATGTAATTACACGTACAATAATACTTTAATTGATAATTTTTTAGTATTTTTTTCCATAAAACATGGTTACATTTTATTATTTCTCCATTTCATATAAAATATGAAAATTATATGAAATGAAACATGCAGCAAATATTCAATAAATTATTATTTATTCAACTAATTGATAATGAAGATAATATTCGAGTGAAGTAAGATGAAAAATTAAATGTGGATTCTGTTCCAATATACATTGAAACTATTTAAGATAACCTACTTATTAATAAAGAATTGTTGAAAATAGATTATACTGTTAATTATTGTAAAACTATTAGTGGGGAAAGAATTGAAACTTAACTAAGATATTCAATTTTTGGATATTGCTTTAAACGGTTATAGTTATTTTGAAGAGACTGGAATTTTGAAAAATAGCTAAAATACTATAAAAATTACATCCCTTCAAGAGGTATAGGCAAATTTGTATCTAATTGTATGGACTAAAAATGACTAAGAGATTTAATGCTTTGAAGATAGGGACAAGTTCATGGAAAATTTGAATTAGCAATGGCATTATGAGAATAATTATTATAATATGCTGAGTTTAGAAATGACCTGCTGTATTCCAGTGGTAGGTATGAAAAAAAAAAAAAGATAAGAAAATACTTACCTAATGATTTGTTTGATTTTCAAACAGAAATAAATATAGATAGAAGGTAAACTGAATACAAATAAGTATTGTTGATAGAGAAATAATATCATTGAGGTTATAATAAGGTTACATCCAACAGATCCATCGGCACTAAAAACCATCAAGTGATTCAATGGACAAATAATGTTCTCAGGATTCCATCGATGTGTTTAGGAATGGTCTGATGCACTTCTCCTGCCATTAGCTTAGGAACTTGCCCTATGTTGACATTAACGAATAGCAGGTTCTATGATATGCGCTAAATTTTGACTAATATCAAACATGATCAAATATATTCCAAAGGTTTGTTAGTAAATTAAGAGAACAATATTTAGTCATGTAAAATCGGTCTTGAATAAAAAAAGAAATGAACTAAAATCTGTTCTTTATCAAGGTAAGTAAACCATGAAAAGTCATAGAAGATAATGAAAATAAAGTGATTTTTTTTAAGAAGCATTTTTATCACAGTCCTTCCTCCTCTATTTATATGAACAGGTAAAGTTGCGTTTAAACATTCTACAAACTATGGGACAAACAAATATATAAATTCATGAAGTAGTTTCATTTTTATTCATTAAGTAGTGTTTTTGTTTCTTATTTGTGATGTTTTCCATCTGCTGTCGGTAACAAGATAAATAAAAAAAAGTTGATCTTATGTTCGCAATTAATTGAGTTATATAATAATGTTTTCCATATTTGGGAAACGTCTAAACGCACCTTAAAAATACAACAAACAGAAAAACAGGGATTAAACTACATGAAGATGTATATGGGACATGGTCCTATAAAGTGTCGATCTATTTGTCGCGTTTTGTAATTAAATAGTAATGAAATTCACTAAAAATCACCTTATCAATAAAATAATTGCCTTTTGACCTTTCCTATTAAAATATGTTTTTAAGTTGCACAGGAACATGCTTAATTAATGAAGCATATATATACAATAAATATATATACTTAAGAAAACGACACTAAGAATGAATGACATATTAAGACTTGAAAAACTCGTAAAATAAAAGTTGTAGAGCATCAAATTCCGCATCTACTGAATACTAACAGTTTTAATGTGGGTCTTCTGCTCTGATCGAAATCGGTATTGAATAGCAATAGCTGGAAATTGGCAATGAAGATATCTGAGTTTTTAATACTTCAACAGTTTGGGTGTCTATTCTACTGAATTATTCTTGTTAAGAGTCTAAGTCTCTTTTCCACCTCTCAGCAGCAGCAGCGATTTTGAGAAATGAGGTGCAATAAAAATGAATTTCATAAAGAAATAACGAATTCCGATGTGAGACATATAATTGATCTTGAACATTGAAACTGTTAGTACTCAATGAATGCAAAACTTGTTGCTCTACAACTTTTATAATATAGGTTTTTTTTTTCTCTTAGAGAACTTATTTCCAAGCTGCAGGACCATTAATAGTAATTAGTCTCAGTTTTTGATGGATTTGGTAAAATCAGCAGTGATCGACCGTGGTTATCGACCATACCACTTAACCAAATCATGAAGTTTAGGTATTCGTTCGACGCACAATTTAACGTTCTGTAATTTTTTTAAGACTACGTTTTGCGCTTTTATGCACCCTTTAAGAGTTATAGGTGAAAAAAGAAAAAAAGAAAAAAAAAATTGGCTTTTTGGCTGTAAAAAGTTTTCCCTCGGTGGCCCGCCTTAAAATTTTTCCTTTTTACATGTCTGAACTCACATATACAAGTTAAAAAAATAAAAAATTTTCCCAAATTTTCCGTTTCGATCGTTACTGGTCTAATATTCTTTAAATCAGCCGCCATTGTTACAGGTAGATTCGGAAGATTCGATCGGCAGACTTTTATTTTGTAGTATAAATGTTATAAACATTAAAAAAAAAATGCTTTTAAAGTTCTCATTTAATAATGTATTTTTTTCTCAGGGGGGCTTGGAATATATGCAGTTCTGATTTTTAGTTTCTGAAGATATTTTAATCGAAATGCAAAAATTAGTTGACTCGAACTTTTACCCTAATAAAAACCAATTAATTTCTTATTTGTTATTTTTATGTATAAATAAAAAAAAATCTCAATAATTATACATTTTACAGTTTTTATCAAATAATGTATTTTTTTCTCAGAAGCTCTCGGACTAATACTGTAAGCGAGGAAAATGTTTAGAATTTCATCTTTTTTTTTTTATATAAAAACATTTATACTTCATACTATTTATCCCTTCTTGTTGGTATTTTCACTGCTATCGTATGGTCTGTCTTAGTTTTTTTTTATTAGAAATTATGCTTTCAAAAATGTACATGTCAGAAAAATCTCATATTACTTTCTTTGAGAAAGTAATAATTCTCAGATTTATTTACCGAACTACATCCTTCAAATTCCTTCAGGGTAGAGACTCTAGAAGATAGCACTATCTTCCGGAGCATTCATGTTTAACTTATGATAAAAGGAGACAAGCGGTTACACAATTTCCAATGTATTTGTTCTGTACTGACGAAACGGGACATAGAAGACAGTAAATATAATCACGATCAGCACACCGACTCCTTGTCCAACGGACAGGCCATCTGGTTGAGGAACTGGAAGAGAGTTCTTGTCGGCCTTCCGGTCATCAGCCCCTTCCGGAGGTAAATCGGCGTCCCCCCGGACTCCATACCCGTCCCCATCAGGTCCATGTGGACGAAGTCAACCGGCGGGGCGAACTCCTACAAACCAATCTTTATAGGACTTTCTTATAATATATATATATATATATATATATATTTATAATTGTGGGTTGATGGTTGACTGTCGTGAATAATGAAGAGAAGGATGGTTTGGGTGATCAGTCAGAAATAAAATGGAATAAGTAAATAATAATATTTATTTTAACATTTGCCGACGTTTCGACTTGAAGTCCAGGCCTTCATCAGGGTTGTTCGAAGTGATTGCTTTAATAGAGTGACTCTATTCGACTCTGTTCAAGCAATCGCTTCGAACAGCCCTGATGAAGGCCTGAACTTCAGGTCGAAACGTCGGCAAATGTTAAAATAAATATTATTATTTACTTATTGCCATTTTATTTCTGACTGATCACCCCAACCATCCTTCTCTTCATTATATATATTTATATAGTTTTAATTTATTTAATAATTTTTTTTTTTGTAAACTGCTTTTATCAAGTTATCTTATATGCTATTACAATAAAAGACGTTTTGGTAATTATGTAAAAAGATATAATTTCTACCATATCCAGAAGAAGTAAATTAAGTATAATCAATTTCTATTTTTAAAAAACTTATATAAGTACGCAGAATCATAGAGCCTCGTCTCGTATACATACGTACAAGTAAACCCACACCATAGGAACTCCGAACCAAGCATTTCGAGTCGGGGAGTACTTTTATAGAGAAAAACCAGAACTCTAGGAGATCCCACAATCTCAACCATGTCGCTTGTATTAATAATCCGTTGTACAGACCCCTTTTTGTCATAGTATTAATAGCCGCCAAAATTTATGTTGGTGCACTAAAAAAGTTATTATTCTCCAATTAGTAGCCTCCAATCATTTTACAGAAAATATATATGTTAGGGCCTATAAGAGGAGCTTCAAAAATTGCTGATATAAACGAATACAAACATATTTTTTATATTATATTATATTTTTTATTTAGGAGGAGGGGAGTGGAGCAAACATACCACGGTAACTAGAAAATTGCAAAATAACGATATTGAGAACCCTATGAGAGGGCCCTTAATCATTCTACGGCTATTGAAATGAATAAAATATTTTTGTTTTGGGGAGGGAGAAGCTCGTCGGAGGGGCCCCAAAAAATCAGGAAAATAAACGAAAGAAAACAATCATTTCGGGCGTAACTAACACATTTTTATCTTTCTTCATTTTTATCTATGGAAACTATCAAAAATGAGGCGAATTCAGAATTTAATTTGCGAATAACCCATATTTATTTGAAAGCTTTCTGAATTCCCCAATAAATGAAAAAAAATAACATCAAAATCGAAAAGAATTATGTTCGATAAAATATTTTGTTGCATATATATTTATTTTTATATTTTCTTCGGTTTATATTTTTTAGGATGGTTCTATTATGACTAGTTTATTTTTGTAAGCTATATGAGCAATATCGAAATGAAACGATTTTTGTAGTGGGCCAAAGGAGCCAAGTAGTTACAAATAATTTTTGCAGCAGAAACAAAATTTAGATTGTTTTTTCGCAGCTGGAAAAACCCTCAAATAAGAATTCTTCTTCATAATCGAAAAATAATTTTTTTTTTTTGGCTCGAATGTTCGCTGACTGAGGAAAATGAGTTCAAATATTTCTTTAAAAATATTACGATGGATTCACAATTTTTTTGCCAATAAATCCCATTTTACACGGTCAATATTATGGATTGAATATCGAATATATTGACCGCCTGAAAAATATATTATAACAATTATATTGGCATTTGTACTATGCATACAGGCATCTTGTAAGGTGGGCTTAACTCAAAAAGTAAACAAACGGCACTGCACTGATTTCTTTTGTAAGTATGTATAAAAGTGGATGTACTGTGAATATATAATAGTAGAAACATTTTTGAAACATGTGAATTCATTCATGATTTCCTCAAACATTCATTAATGGATTACAGTCCAATTTCGATCACTGGTATAGGTAATTATGCATTCAATGATAGGATGGATTTAAATTTTTGTTTGCCTATAAAGTCCACCTTATACCGTCAATATTATTGATTCAATATCGAATATATTGACCTCCTAAGGAAAATATTGTAACGATTATATTGACATTTGTACTATGCATACAGCGTTCAAGAATATTGTTTCAATAATATTGATCTTGTAAGGTGGGTTTAACTCCCAAAATAAACAAATGACACTGTACTGTTTTTGTTTTTTGTAAGTACATTTAAAAATGAATATATAAGAGTAGAAACATTTTTGAGGCATGCGAATTCATTCATGTTTTCCTCGAATGTTCATTAATGGATTACAGTCCAATTTCGATCACTGATCAATGATAAGGTAGCTGTAACTAACCTTATTGTCGATTAATAGAAACAAAATGGCTACTCACGCTCAAGAAGGCAGCTCCTAGGCACGGAGTCGCACCCCGGCCAGCGCCGACGTTGTGTACGTCGACTCCAGTATGACCTGCAAAACGACATTCCCTCAATACGGTCTTAGAGTTCAACAACGGACTACGCTACTTCTTTAATCAATGGTACTTCTCCCATACCCTTCACTCTGTTCCTAAAGAAGTTCCAGAGAGGCATCCTCCACACTCTGTCTCCAGTGTCCGCTCCAGCTTTGGCCAGCTCTCGCCAAACGGTGTCAGACTCTGTGAAGGTGCCCGTCGCCGAAGAACCTAGCGCTGTACGTATCCCCTCTGTAAAAGTTTCAATCTTACTTGGGTATGATATATTACTAATATATCATACCCGATATAAACAATATACTCTTCTAAAGCCTAGTAAACACAGGTTGCGCGATTTTGGCCTCTGAAAAATATCTCAATTTGTCTATGTAAACATGCCCATAAACCAATATCTGTCTGCAGGCCTGTTGCGAGACCAATTATGCTGTTGGGAGACATTATGCAACCGAGTCGTTGGTTCGGCTGTTTACATTTATTTTCTAAAATATTTCAGTTCTTTAGAAAACTTTTGGTCTTAACGAGAAAGTTTCAAAACTAATCGAAGATTACCGTGGCAAGTTTTAATTTTTACTTTCACTTACGTATATATATAATATACAGTAAGTGTAAGTATTGCGATCGAGAAAACTTTTGAATCTGAGTTTTCTACGGATTTATACGTTTTGAGGTACCCTGAGTCGAAATGACCAAGTCCCGACAAATGGTCTGTGTGTCTGTGTGTTTGTATGTTAGCAGTCTAGCTCAAAAACGAAAAGTCCTATGAAACTGATATCACGTATTTAAGATAGGTATATGCCTTAGTTGTGACGGCAACTTTTTCCTTAAAATCGGCTAACCGGAAGTGCCACTTTATATCAACGATGAAACACATTTTCACAGTTTTCTCAAAGACGGCTCTAACGATTTTGATTAAACTCGGTGTATCATTGTATAATTAAGTGGTCTTTAATATCAATTAGGTCTTATCCTCATTGATGTCACTTTACTGGGCTTAAATGTCCAATGTTCATATACGTCTTCCTCTAAAGTACCTTTAATATGGTTTATTTTAAAAAGTTAATTATTTTGCATTATTCAGAGTTACGAAGAAATGCTAAATATAACTTTTGAAAGAATTTGATGAGTTAATAAAGGAGAAAAATGCAGAAAAACGTAGCTATAGGCTGTAGCGCCTAAACGAATGTACCGATTTCATTGAAACTTCGCTAGTCATTTTCTCGAAATCCTTCAAATTTATTTATATAACATACTTCAGCGAAAAGAAGCTAGAAAAAAAGTTACGAGGGATGGTAAAATTAAATTCCGAATAACTCAAAAAGTATACACTTTTTTGGGAATATTGTATATGGTTTTCTAAAAGTTTATGGAATAGCCTAAAAAACAAAAAAACAAATCGTTAAAATCGGACAATTAGGAGATAAGAAATGGTCTCTAGTTTTTTTTTTAATACGTTCTGCTGCAATGGTTATATCCTTTGTTTCGGTTTTTGAATTTTAAATGTGTTAATAAGGTAATGCTAATTTTTTTAGCATATTACTAATGATTATAAAGAAAAGTTTAGTCCATTAATTGGAATCACCTTTTATTTATTTTTCTTTGTAACTTGGAAGGTAATGTTACTTTAGATGTATAATTGTTTGTAAATAATATACCATTGCGAAATAATTATCAAAAAATATTTAGCGAAAGAATGCTTAATATAACTTTTGAAAGAATCTGATAATTGAATAACGGAAAAAAAAAATGCTTATACAGTTCGAGTTATTAAATTAATATATATCTAATAAGGATGTATTTTGAGCTATAAAAATTGAATTAAAATTAGTTTGCAGGATCTTGAAAATGGCTCCTGAAGCCGAATCGTCGCATAAATAATACAGGATGTAATGACTGTGTAAATTTGGTGATCTTTGGCCTAATATTTTATAAAAAACTTATGATAAAATGGCACCGACACTGAATGGTATGACTAGAAAAATAATATCTAGTACTGTGTACTAGGCTTTATATTATAGAAATACGTTTGTACTTAAAAAAACGTAAGAAATCTCTAAATTTCTATTATTTATAATTATTTTTATTTAGCCAGTGAGACCGATAAACGGCAGTGAGATATACGGCATTTGAGACCGAGACACTAACCAGCACCATATAAACAAGTATACACGTATAAGGTAATGTTGCCATAAGCATTCAACCATTTGAAAGTAAAATACTCTGTATGATAACTGGATCAGTTAGTATGACATGGAGAAGACCAATAAACAACAGCTTATAGAAATATGTTACAAAAAAACAAAAAACCATAGGAGATGAAATTGATTAAGAACTTTGAAGAGGGAATTTCGATGTGATCACCTAACGGATGGAACACTAAACGAAAATCGGATGTTTTAAAAAAAAAAAAAATAAAACTATTTGCATTACTATTTATTAGTAATATATCGAACTATAAATAACCATATATATATATATATATATATATATATATATATATGTAATTACCAGTCATGGTGGCGAGGTTGACAGTAAGACAGGGGTTGAAGGCATTGGCATGCGACAGTGTGTCTGCCATGATGACCCTCCCTTCGTGGTCTGTCTGCTCCACCCGGATCGTCTTGTTGTTCATCCCGACCAGGACGTCTCCCGGTTTTATCGAGGCTCCTCCGGGCATGTTCTCCATCAGTGGAACCAGAGCTGGCAGGCAACGGAGGATCAATGTTAAAATAAGCCTAGCTTAGTTATTAGAAGCTATAAAAAAAAAAATACATATAATAGCTCTCTATTATATGAATTTTTTTATAGCTTAATCGTGTACAAAGAAGAAACTACGAGATCTTAGTCAAAAAGTCCAGGACATTTTTTAGTAGTTGCCATCTTCCGGAACATAGATGTCGATTTAATTGCTCCCCTCCCCGTCCCAGTGGTCCGAAAAGGAAAGGCGGCAAAACCCTGAGAAACTTTTAATTCAGGCAAGATATCTGAAAAACGGAATGTCGGACCTTCTGAATCGATATAGACTAAAACTATTTAGTTATGAAAAATCACCATTATTATTGTTAATATTTTTACCAATAAATAAAATACATTTTATTATATTTTTTTCTATTAATTTATTTATTTAGTATAACAACAATCTGTCACATGGACAGTAGTTATAGTGAGGTAGGATAACATTCAAACTATATGCACAAAAAATATAAAATAAATAGAAACAAAATAACAATAAATAATAATCAAAAAGTATGCACAATAAATAAAATAAAATAACATAAAATTAAAACTAAACTCCAGGAGAACCCTGCGCTACTCTCTCAACCACCTCACTGGTATACGTAATAAGTTGCAAAAATGAAAATATACTATATGTTATTATATAATACCTAATCAATTATAAATATCTATCACCTATATTAATATCACGGGGACAAAGATAGACCCAGTTTTGCCCATTCCCCCCCCCCAAGGTCGATGGCGCAAAAACTTACCTTTCCTCCACTCCTCCCAAAGATATTTTATTGCTCACCTTTCTTAAAAACAGAGCAAGCTAAGACAGAATTAGAAATATCGTAGATCATATAAAAATACACTTGCTGCGGTCATTTCTCATGTTACCCTCGTCCATTAGTCCGGAAAATCACAACCCCGTTGAACTTGGTCCTCAAAAATTTAAAAACAGGTCAAAATATGATATGCCCCCTTCAAACATTTTTATGGCGCGACTTGAGCTATGAAATCCCCTTCTGGACACCCCTGAATAGACCTAAAAAAAAATCAGAGCAAATAAATCTGCAAGTAAATGAAGATATAATAATATACATGGTAGTGAGTTAATATCCCAGAGTATCAATTTTGAGCCATACAATTTTTTTAATTTTTTCCTTCAGTTTTTTTCCCTATACTTGTTCTTCAGTTTTCTATGATAGAAAGGAATAAATTATATTTAATTTTCTTTGCTTTAGAGCCCAGATAACACGAAATGGCTCAAACCGGAAATCCATAAAATCAAAGTTTTAAATAAAAATGTTTAATAAAGTTTTCTTCATAAAATAATAAAATCTAAACGTTATTTATAAGGGTAGAAAGAGGATTCATTCAGTTTTCCAACGGTAGTATTAAAGTTGAATTTGATGAAAATCTTGAGGTTTATTTAGCTCCGAGAATAACTCATCCAAAACATTTTTTTTTTTTTTTTTTTCAGTAATATAACATTTTGTCACACTGACAATAAATATAGTAAGGCAAGAACACATTCACACCATATATACAGAAAACAAAATACACATAAGCAAAATAAAAACTAAATAATAATAAAAAAAGTATATACAATAAATACAAGCAAAATAGATGAGAAGTTGGTTGGAATGTTCAGTAAAAAAATAAATTTCAAGCCTTCATGAGGGCTTATTCAATAACAACTTAAAGATAAGTAAATTAAAAGACCATAAGAAAACACCGACAATAAATTAAAAAAACACATACTATAAATAAAAGAAACACAGGCAATACATTAAAAAACAAAAACACAAACCATAGAAAATCAAGTACTAAATATTGTAGTTTTTGATTCCCATAAGTATTCATAATTTAGAGTTTCAAATGACACTAAAAACAAATCTAGGATGTATTATAACTAATTTAATACTGCCAGTTATTTTTTTATTGTTTTTTTAGGGAACAAAAAATAAATAAATAACATAAAATCTTTTTGAAAATATATAATTTTTTTTTCTCAGGTTCCATAGTTCAAATGGTTTTTAAGTGATTCTTGAAGTCTATTAAAATGTAATTACGCGAATGTTTAGAGATAATTTTTTGGAGGGAGGAGTAGTGTTGCCCAAAATGCAAGACCAAGACAAACACCGCCTATCTGTTGCAAGACCAAGGACTGGTAAAAAAATCGATTTGTTTGAATAAAAATTGAGGCAAAATAGTTACTAATAACTGACAATTTTAGTTACTATATGTAAAGAATTCGTGAAACTAATATACTTTTGCATTTAACTCTTCAAATTTTTTATTCAGACTTAGTTAGGTTTCTCATATCTAAAAAATTACAGTAATATCTCTCTAGTAATAAGCTTATAGATAACTGCAAGACTGTTACGAGAGTTTTGCGCAAGACCTAGACCAAGTCCGAGTTTGCAAGACCAAGACTCCTCTTGGTCTCGCATTTGGGCAACACTAGGGAGGAGACTTCTGCCCAAAAGCCCCCCTCTCCTCCTGTGGTCTTGTGTTTCGATACATAAACATCAAATCAGTAACCCGCAGTCTGTGACGTCCCCTTTGAGTTGTTAAGAGCTTTGAATTTTGTCGTTCATGAATTTCAACCAAGTTTTTGAATGGATCAAAATAAATTTTACGAATGAAAATGGAAATGGACAAAATTCGTTTCGACCCGTAGCTATTACCCCAGGTGCTAGTACAGGTACTTGGATATCCTACCATTGACGTTGATCGGGATGCCCAGGGCCGCTAGGGTCCTGAGCAGCCCCACGATGACGGCCGCCCCCGCCATGTCCGCCCGGAACTCATTCATCCCCTCGCACTTCCTCAGGCAGAGGCCGCCGCTGTCGAAGGTAACTCCCTTCCCGGTGATCACCACCGGCTTGTCCCCTTCGCCTCCTCCGCAGTAGCTCATCTCCAAGAAGAGGGGCGGCTCGCAGGAACCCTTCGACATGGTCAGGAAGGCGAGGAACTTCTTCTCTTCCAGCCAGTCTCTGTCCCTGATGTCTACGTGGACTCCGCATGGGCACAGGATGTCCAAAGCTGCCTTTGAAAAATAATCATCATTCAATTCTTACCGATACCGTAAATAATAAAATAAAAAATACTGTTGTTGTTTTTACACAAAAGGATTTATGCAAAGTACCCGCCATAAATGTTACATCACTTGTGCTATTATGCATAAAATAATAACATGGTATAATATTGGCATATTTCAATCAATTCACAGTTATGTTATTTGAGATGAATTAAGTACACAACATCGTAAAGTAAACAACATTTTCTTAGAGTAAACAGTGATTTACTAAGGTGAATGATAAAAGATACTGTCACGAGTTCTAATAACGCAAAGCCTAAAATTATCATGAATCGGGATTGCAGAGATATGCTGCTCGGGTGTGGCTACTATAACTGCAGTAGTACAGCGGACTGATACCATATTAGTCTTCCCAACAAACCTCCATCATCACCCCTTCAATTAACACGAGGTGTTCCTCAGGGTTCCTCACTCTCCCCGACCCTTTTCTCTATCTATATTAGTGACCTTACTGACGCCATTCAACACTCCAATTACCACCTATATGTCGACGATTTCCAAATATACCAATCATTCCAACCTTCTGAGATGCCTGAGGCTGCCCGGAGGCTGCAAGAGGACATCGACTGCATCAACAGATGGGCAGAAATAAATGAATTAAAGCTGAATGCAGATAAAACCAAGGCTATTCTCATCGGGTCCAGACATCTCATTAGCTTCCTTCCTTACTTTCCTCTACTTAACCTCAATAACCGTCCCATCCATTTTTTCCCTACAGCCAAAAACCTAGGAGTAACCATTTACCAGAAGTTCTCCTGGAATAACTATATCTCCCAGATTAGCCGAAAATCAATAACTGCCCTTAAACAACTCCCAAGATTCCGTGATTGTATTCCTCTAAAAACCAGACAGCTCCTTGTAACCTCTCTTGCATTCTCCCACTTCGACTACGGCTTTTTAATGTATACAGGGCTATCTGCCAGGCTGGAAGTGAGACTAAAGAGACTCATGAATTGTTTCATAAGATACATTTTCGGGATCCCCAGGCGTTCACATGTTTCACTCTGGTAGACCGAGTTGAAGTGGCTTTATCCTACTTCCCGACGACAATTCCTCCTTGGTGTTTTCCTTTTCCAAGTCTTCAGAACCAAAAACCCTCGCTACATCCTGGAACTCCTTACTCTACGCTCCTCTATCCACTCTCTCAATACTAGGTCTCAACCTATAGACTTATATATTCCCTCCCATAAAGCTTCCTTCTTCAGCAAATCTTTCTTCGTTCGTGCTGCTTCCTTATGGAACTCACTTCCTACCTCAAACAATTCCTGTTCCAACACCTACTCCACATTCATACTTCCCCTAACATGTTAAATTACTTGCATCTGTACACTGTTTAATTTCAATCTATTGCACAATTGAAATAACAATTAACAGTAAATTAGTTTGTATTTTTATTATTAAGTCAGACTAAGAACAATAAATTTGTAACACTGTTATTATTCTTAGGAGGCAGTAGTCCCAGAATAAAATTATCTTTTCATTCATTCGTTAGTCCTCCTAAAAGTCCCTTTTATCATTGATCTTAGGAAATTTAATCAAAGTTTTCTCAAAGAAAGTTATGTCTAAATGAATTTTTTGTTTGAAATTTTGTCTATAATCACCCTCCAATATATATATACATATATGTATCCTTTTCTCTCTTGCCCCACAGACATCTTAAAGAGAAATAGAAAACGTAGACGAAAAAATGTTTTTTGTAGAATATTTGTTACCTGGGAGAACGCCACGGGCGTCATAATGTTGGCTGGCACCTCAGACAGCCGTCGAGCTATGTTCTGCCCTTCTCCCTTCTGGATCCCTCGAACCCAACCTTCCCTGATCAAAGCGGAATTATTAATAATTATTTAATTAATTAATTAACATTATTTTATCCTTTCAGTTGACGGAATGAATAACTCCAATTAACATGTTTCAGTAAAGTCATTTTAGTGATATTTCTAGTAGGAAAATTTATAATATCTGAATAGACAGTGAATAAATTGATTCCTGAGAAGGTATGTGGCAGTTTTGAAGTATACAGTTAATTTTCTGACTAGAAATATCAATAAAATTAATAATAAAACAATGTTGAAATTAAAGTCTGTCAGCTGAAACGCTCATTTAATACGTTAAAATATTTTCCGAATGCGCGTCGAATAATGCAATTTTTTATGCGTACTATTTTGTCACGTCCACAAGCCTAACTGATAAATATTAAGATAATATGGAGACAAAAGATGGAACATAGGAAAGACTCATAGTATAAGACAACAACATCATGGTTTAACATCTTTTCAACAATAAGAATTAAACAACAATTATCTAGATAAAATATACTTGTTTACTTAATAGATTTATAATTCCTTTAGTTAGTTTATTGCACACCGTTTTGCATATAGTTTAAAAGAGATCCTGAAGTTATAGAAGATAAAATAATTTTGAGTTTGCGTACCAGTACCAGGAGATAGGGGAGCTTTTAACTCTGGCATTATAGTCCAGTGCAGTTAAAGAAAAAATCTGGTGCGCGCAACAGACAACTTTCACTTACCTCTCTTCTTTGAATAGAAATTATTTTCTGGCAATGTCGAGCAATTATAAAATTTTTGAAGTGCATTTTTAACCGATCTAAAACTTGAAGCTTATAGCTAACAAATCATTAATACAATTAAAAGAACAAAAATCCTATTTATTATATCAACGATTATGAATTGTACGATCCGTTGGTTATGGATTGCACCGCTATTTTATTTTTATTTTTATTGATTGAGTATTAATGCAGTCTGCCAAACTAAAGGGCAATAGTATTCATTCACACAATATGTACATAAGGAAAAAAAAAATATATATAAATAAAAATACAAGATAAGTAAAATAACAGATTAACCGAATAATAAAAAAATAAATAAAACACATTCACACCTATGTACAATATTTAGATTGGACCAAGGGAATCTGAATCAAGCTTTGTCCCCCAATTGTAGAAGCCAAAGCAGGACTCCAGGAAATCCCACTGCTTCTCTCCCAGCCGCGTCACTGGTATAATAAGCCAGTGGAGACTGATGTACCGCTATTAGTAATTAAACTGTTATTTTCCATTGCAAAATCATAGATAGGTCAAAAGTAGTCACACTAATTTTAAGCGGATAATGTTTGGATTCCACAAAGGAGAAAAATTATCAAATTATTAACTAACTTAATTTTCTATAAGTTTACTTGATGATTTTTCAGAATAAACGGACGTTGATACCTATTATTTAAATATGATGTCAGATCTAGAATTATTAAACAAGAGTAAATGTATTTAAGTTATATAAACATGTGTTTTATACATCCATGAAATATTTTTATATTTCACTTCTTCTTTCATATAAGTACAATGAAATAGTGTTTTAAACAATGCTATTACCTTGATTAGGTGGATTTTAAATACTTTTTCTTACAAACTTAAAAACAGTTAACATTTAGTTAGTAAATTTTTATTTAATTTCCGTTAAATAATATTAGTTTTCATAAATATTATTTATAATTTTTCGTCACTTTCCATTACTTTCTACTACTTTCTATATTAGATATTGTTTTTTCTAAAATTCTTCGCTTGCCAACGGTATATTATAGGCATACCTTCTGACTAGTATTGCTGGAAATTTTTTTTCACCATAAATAAACGTTTTTTTTTCTTCAATTTTCAATCATCAAATTGTTTCAAGAGTTGTATTTAGTATTTTTTCGTAACTCTTAATAATGAGATAAAGTTAATTATTTAAAATAAACCAAATTAAAGGTTCTTTAGAGGAAGGCATGTTGATCATTTAAGCTCTGTAAAGTAACATCAATAAACCTCAATATTAAAAGCCACTTTATTATAGAATACACCGAGGTTAATCAAAATCGTCAGAGCAGTTTTTGATAAAATTTTATAAATGTGTATAACCGTTGATATAAAATGATATATCTGGTTAGCCGATTTTAACGAAAAAGTTACCGTCACATCCAAGGTATACTCCTACATTAAATATGTAATATCAGTTTCGTATGACTTTTTCGTCTTTGAGCTTGACTTACCACATACATACGCTCACCACACACACAGACCATTTTGTGTGACTTGGTTATTTAGACTCAAGGGACCTCAAAACGTGCATTTCCGTTGAAAACTCAGATTAGAAAATTTTCACGATCGCAATATATATTCCATATATAGGTAAGTGAAAGTAAAAATAGCTAATTTATAATTTAAAAAATAATGTATCTAGAAAATAAAAATAACTCTAAATCCGACATTTTATTGCCGGTTGTAATAGCTACAACAGAATCAGCTGATCTCTGATCTCCAGAGAGGAAGTTGTGAAATATTACGTTCAGTGTCATAGTGTGATAGCCTACAACCGGAAATAGTGTGATGTCGGTCACGTAGCCTTCAGGATAGATGCAGGGGTATTTGACGGAAGTTTCAAAGAACAGTTAATGAAATAATGAGCAAGTCGAATAACGATAATTAGATAAAAAAATTATAATAATAATATGTAATCGATATTAACATCGCCCTACAACTATCGATAGTCGATATTATAAATATTTTTGAAATATGAATACCAATATTGATTCTCTAGCAGATAGGTGCATCAAAAATCATGTTATTTATCTGTTTAAATCAATTAATGGAAATATCAATGCTTCTAGCCTCCTTAGTGAAATTTTCATTCAACCAATTATGTCATCCATTCACCAATAGATCGGGTTACGTCTGTATATATTCTTTTTTGCAGATTATTGGATCTAGATTCATGATTTTATCGTTAAAATCAACAATGGCAAGCAGTCGATTTGAATGATCTAGATTCATTGAATAGAAGATATAGTACCTATATAGTATTTGGAAGTAAGACCACGAGAAAGGAAATAAACAAAGGAATAAGGAAAACCCTTGTCGAGATTAAGATGTTATCAAGCAAGCGAGGTGGGTAGTACGATAACTGGAGGCTTCTCTATACGAAGGTAGAGAAACCAGAATTAGTTACTGAGTATCGTATGGTATAGGAAAAATGGGCACATCAGGAAAGATGATGAGAGATTCCTAGATTGAAGGATTTTAAATACGGAAAATAAAATGCATAGAGATGGGAATAAAGATAGGTGATAAAGAGCGGGTTGGCCAAGCGCTTGTGCACAGCAACGGGTTATCCGGCAACCATATGATTATAAATTTATAAAATAATTACTTCGTATCCTGGTGCCGAGGGGACTTTTAACCTCTGGTATTAATCCCCCACCCTCACCCCATGGCTAGGGAAAATCCAGTGTAGCCTTAAAGAAGAGGAAGGGAAGAAAAAAAAAATATTGCATATTTATTAGTTGACCGTTGCATTATAAAATTAGGAGATGGTCCAGGGTGGCCGTCATCAATATGCTAAATAGTGGCAAAACTATTTTATTAAAAGCCAACATTTCGCTAGGAATTTCACTTAGAACTCCCGTTCTCAGTTCTACGTGAAACTCCTTGCTGAACACACCTTTCTGAAGAAGACCTGCAAAGTCGAGTCGAAACGTTGGCTTTTAATAAAATAGTTTTGCCACTATTTAACCTATTTATTTATGACCGCCACCCTGGACCATCTCCTTCCTTAAAAAAAATATACATATATAGGTTATAAGTGCCTCTATATCTTTCAATTTGTTGGTGGTTGTAGCAAATGATGATGAAGATCTACATGTGAATAAGAAAAAAACACAGTACATGACATATAATGGAAATATAAAAGATTTATCGTTTAAAAATTTTGAATTAGGAAGAACTCAAGAATTGAAATATCATAGTATCTACTTCGTGAAGGTAGATGAGTAACTCAAAATAGACAATTCTCCGAAAATGCAACATCATGGGAAAAATGATAAGATAAAGGCGGGTAATTGGAACCCTAAATTCTGTGTTGTGTTATGGATTCGAAACTTGGGCGATTATCACAAAGGAAGAGAAAACGTTATCATTAGAGATGGTATTGTGCCATTCTTAGCCTTGTTACCAACAAAACGTTTGGCTGATCCAAGAGCAAGAAAAACAATCCTGGACAACATAGAAAAAAACGTTTAAAACGATATGGATATTTACATATAATGCCAGAGGAGCGATGGCTAAAATCAATCTTCTAGTATTAACCAACAGAAAGACGAAAAAGAGGAAGCTATCTTGGAAGAGATGATTGCAGGAAGTGGAGGACGGCATGGCGGCCAGAGGTCTTCGAGAAAAAAGAGCCTGGAAAACCGAAAGATGTTTCTAAAACTTTTAGGCAAAACGACTCATTGTCGTTTAAAAAAAAATCGTTAGCAAAAAACATTATAATTAACATCTACAAATAAAGGATAACTAAGCATGACCATACTCACGTGTCTGGATCATCGTGGAGGTCGACCTTGGCCTCGATGGCGTTCCTGCTCCGGTCCTTCATGTCCTGCCACCTCCAGACGCTGAGGCTGGCCGATTCCGCGGCGGCCTCCGCGTTCGTGAAGCCCTCCACCATGATGTGGCCGATGGCCGACTTCTCCAGGGCGCGCACTCCAGAGCCGACAGCCACCCGGATACCCTCCTTGCACTCGTTCAACATCTCTATCTCGTTTAAGCCCAAAGACTCCGGGCCGCAGCAGGTCATCGCGATGGCGTAGAACTCGGTTCCCAAGTTGTGGAATACCCTGCAGTCTCCGGCTTTAAGGTCCGTCCTTTGAATCGGAAAGTGTTAACAGAAAGATTTTACGATTGTAGCGGTTCAACTTGTTAATATTAGGACCCTTTCGAAAAAACTTAATGTACGATCATTCTCCCTACTGTCAACTCCCATCAAATCGACTAGGTCATTGATCGATGGCCTGAGCTATCAAATTAGTGACTAGGTGAGTCAATTAATGATTAATCTACCAAAACATATTTTATGGAAACCGATAATTCTCCAGGCTACTCACCCTCAGTGTGGTGTCTGCACGAATACAATCCATTGAGACATGTATCGGTATACATCTCAAAAGCGTTCTCTTCTCTTTTTTTTCTATAGTGCTGATGACCTTATACAAAGAAGTGGTTGTTACAATAATAAATCACTCGTTACTTGCCTGTAACCGGAATCTTTCGTACAGGCAGAAGAGGAGACTGGCGAAGAACCAGTGGATGCTCTGCTTAGATCATTCTCTTCATATAGAACGGTCTCTACCAGGCCATATAGAAGATATGGGTGATGCGGTGGTGCAAGTCTTTGGAGGAACTATTCCTCTCAACCTCCTTTTGCGAGAAAATCAAAGATTAAGAGAGATGTTGTGACGATTTCACCGGAGAATCTACAAGAGATGATTAGTAAAGATCACAGAAGATGGAAGATGATATTTTAGAAGAATGAAAATTGAAGAATAAATAATAGAAGAAATCAGAGGGTGAACAAATACTCATTCGGGGTGGATGCTCGAGTGTATAAGCTTATTCAGGTGTGGTGGTCTCGTAGATAAGTTTTCATGAATAAGTGAAAAGTAATTTTTTTCTGGGACTAAAGTACTCTAAGAACAAGAACTGAGTTACTATATTTTTTCATTTTGTTTTTCTTTTCTCCTGTAGATCTTTTTCCGTCTAAACTCCATCTCTACTTATCTTGGGCTATTTCTTTCCATTTATCTGCACGCAGCTCTGTTGCATCTTTGTTGATTCTATCTATCCATCTGCTTTTTGGCCTTCCATGTGGTTTTTTGTCTTCTTTTGAGGCATCCGTTGTTGAGCAGAGGCTTCCAGATGGATTGCAACGAGCTACATGCCCGCCTATCTGAACCTCCGTGCTTTCATATCATTGATTGACCAGTTTCTGTAAGCAGCTCTTTATTGTTATCGATGTGTTTGCACTCTGATCTCAGATCGCTCCAGTTATCGTGCGGAGAATTTTTCTCTCAAATCAGTCAATACTTTTTTCTAGGGTACTGTTGTGTCCATGTCTCACAGGGATATATTAAAAGTGGCTCGATATTTTTCATAGGTGAATTAATATTACCACTCCTTTAGCTCATTTGGTCTGATCCAGTCGATTTGATGAGAGTTGAAACAAGGGTGATAGTTAGAAAAAGGGCGCTTGTATTTTAAGCTCTGAACTTCCCGTTACATTTATGCCTTATTTTATTAAAAATAATTTTTTACTTGAGGAGTATCTTTATGACAGATTCATCATTCCAGTACTTCTTTTAAACCATCTTGAAATTTAGCAATATAATTACGATCTTACACGGGCGGATCTACGGGAGGGGGAAGGGCTTTCGGACTGAAGCCCCCCCAAAATGATAAAATATAACCATGTTTTATCGAAAATAATATTAAAAAAGTAATTCTTAAAGTATTATTGATCGTGTAATTAAATTTAAAATGCCTTTAGGAATCACTTAAACACCATTTCATACAGGTAGTTAGTTTCTTTCTGAAGCCCCCCCTCAAAATTAAATCCTGGATCCGCTAGTGCGATCTTACATAAAGTCATAGATAATAATCACGTTATTATTCACGATTTTTTTTAGTGCTGATGTATCTTTTATTAATGCGTTACTTTTTCAGAAAAAAAAAAAAAAAACGGTTCTCATCCTGGTGATAAGTTTTAAAATATGATGAAAAAATTATATTTGTTTTCCATCGCGCTTATATTTTTTCTTTGACATATATTTTTACTATCATCATAATAGTATCATTATTATTATTATTATTAATATTTAATGATTCTTGCTACATTTTTACACACCTATTATCATTTATTTATTGAGTCTATACTTTTATGACTTAATTAGGGATAGTTAATTTAAGTGTTCCATATTGTAATTTGTGTATAAAATATTGGCAAACCGATGGGGTCATACCAATATAGACCAGTGGTATGTAAAAAGATCATTTATCAGCGGCTGTTAGATAATAGTTTCGAAATCAATTATTTCATTTCATCTCGCTACTATCTGCAGTTGGCTATCCTACTATCTTCTCTGCTTCCGTTCTTATCAAATTGGTACAGGCCGCCTTTTACAATTTTTTTTTATCCTTACGTATAACAAGTGTATACTTTATTTGTATATATATATATATATATATATATATATATATATATATATATATATATATAAAGAAAAGAATCCTTCAGATTATTGTCATAGTTTGCCATAGGCATATGGCTAACCGCATTTTTATATACAATCAGATTATATTGATACGAGGCCGTAATGGCTGAGATTGTTGAGGCGTTACCCGTTTCATCAGTCTTGAGTATAGCGCCACCGATAGGAATCTGGCCTGAGCAGGTTGAAATTTATTTCGTGGCGGTCTAACGGAATGAATCCTGACAATACCACTCCGGTTAGAATGGTTATCTGAACAGAACTTCCGTACGATTGTAGACAAACAGCAAAATTAAATTATATTTAGGCCGTGGTAGTCGAAAAATTGCGTAAAAGATTAACGTTAGCAATTTCGACGTGATTTTTTCACCTTTTTTGCCAGAATAGGTTAGTAACCTAAAAATGAACTTCTCACGTGCCGGAAAAAAAATCAATTTTAAGTTACAGTTAATTTTTATTAAATTGTGAAATGTTAAGCAAATCGTATTAAATAATAATTACATGTTATGTTAATGTAAAGGCAAATAAAGAAATACACGATAATACTTAAAATTAATAGTTTAATTGTAATTAATATTTAAAACAATGGGGAATTATCCCAAGGCAACAAGTTATGAAATTTAACAGTTTTAGAAAAAAAAATGTATTGCCTTTATTTCGAGAACTGAATAACGGTAAAACAAACAAAAAATAATAAAGACATATGTTGTATTTCATTTAAAAATAAAATCCCGTTTAATGTGGTATTAAACTATGATAGTGATTGAGGATGTCTTGTATTAATTATTTATTAAATTTTAAATTTGTCTATAATCGTCTTATCTTTTTATCTACATTGGGGAAATTACTGTGGTGTATATGTGTGCGATGTTGTATTGAGTTCCTGGCGTTTGAAAATTTTTTAATTTTTTTTTTTTAACTTGGGAAAATGTTTGTTATACGATGTATATAGTTTAATATGGTTTATTGTTGATAATTTGTAAGAGTATTGTTATGAAAAGGGAAAAAAAAGAAAAGATAGATATGTCAAATATATATATATATATATATATATATATATATATATATATATATATATATATATATATATATATATATATATAAAAAATAAAAAAATGTAATATACCAGTAATGTCCATATGGATTGATAAGTATGCTGTGTATGAAGCCACCCTATATAATAGCGCAGCGTTACTTTTAATAAAGTATTTCTCACTATAGAAAATTACATATTTAAACAGAACATTTATGACACATTAACTAAAATAAAAATGGACACGAACATAATTAGACACACCCCTGAATTAAATATATATTGTTGTAAAAAACATAGACCAATGATAAATAGATCCATGGCCAAAATATCAAGACCACATCCAAATGTAATTCAAAAATCTTTTTTAGAACTGGCAAAGGAATATAAATGCTTTCGTTTCTTAAACTTAGTTTATCCTATAGTTACTTAGTTTTATTCTAAGCATACCCTTTGAGGAGTTCCAATATCCGACCTCCGTTTTCCTGATCGAACTTGGCAGCAGCGGGTGTGAAGACATACTCTCCCTGATTACACCCTTCATACATACCCAAGAGTAAGCCCCTCTGAAAAAAAGGTACTTATTTTTTTTAAAATTTATTATTAAAATTAAAACTTCTATAGGGGCGTTTTGCACTTTTTTTGACCATCTAGGCACCAACACGCATAATCCATGAAAATTTCATGAAAATCAGCTGAAAGGTACTAGATGATATGCTCGTCATCGATTTGACTACAGACAGACACCGAACCAAATTTGATCCTTGATGTCTGAAACGTGAACCGCGATTGGAAATTTTCGATTCTGAGCACAATTTTTTTTTTTAACCTCTCGCACGAACACAATGCTCTCTTCCTACCTTCGGTAGTGAGGAAGCAAAACTGCATATGATTTACATTTAAAGTACTTTTCTATGATTCGACAAATTTTATTCGCGTTTTACATGAGATACAGTGGTGGAAAACCAACTACTATTCATGCATTAGGAAATTTAGTGAATAAAAAAAAAAAAATTATCGTTTCCTCAATCTGTTTATTTCTGATGAATGATGAATGCACCTATTGCGAAACTTCTTGTTGTCTAGAGAGATACCAAAGACAGATATAACATGTTCACAATATGTAAAGATAATTACGTTTCGCGTCCTTCACCTATGATGTATGTGTTTTTTGTTTTTTTTTCTGAGAGATTGAATGGGATGTTTTGTTCTAATGGGCGAGATTAGAAGACTATGTTAGGCGGATGTAAAAACAGAAGAAAAATTGTTTTTATCTAAATGTATTCCAGTCCGATGATATAAATAATAAAAATAATTATCCGAGTTGTATAACTGTCAAAGCTTAGTATGGGAAGGCCCATTGATAACTTCCATTGATATCTCGATATACAACTCATTCATAAATTGACAACCTATCTCATTGACAATACAATACTAAGAGAGAGATGGTAAGCTAATAGACAATATTGTGACAATGTGAGCAATAAATAGGCAGGCCATGGCCACCGCTCTTTCTGCTACTGATAACTCTTATCACTCATCCATTAATGGAATCCATTCATTCAAGAAACCACGTTCAGGCTCTTTTTTACATAAGGACAGAATGTGCTTTGGATTTTCAAATCTTGTAAAAGGTTAAAATTTTTCGAATCTTTTTTAAGCTTCCACACCAATACAAAATTTCGCTACCTTCAGTATTTAGTACAGGACAGGAGGCCAATGATAGGCAGATTGGGCTTTAAATGCAAATAATAATCTTCCTTGTTGATTTAAAGGTTCCAGTTTTTTCTAGATTGAGGAACAATGCCCTCTATTAGCAACTGAATGAACAAAGTTTCCAAAAGGAATTTTTAAAATGCCTATCATTGTTGTTTCTATAGTGCTCTTGAGATTAATGTTTCATACCTTCCTACTAATAGTTTTGCTAAGATAATTTAACCTTGTTATTCACTACCAGAAATAATTACATATATTCATTAAATAAGATCGAAACCCTGCCATCAAATCTATTGCTATCCTTCCGATACCGATAAAATTTAAATTTATCATTAAATTTAAGGATCAACACTTTAAAAAGGATAATAATAGAAAATAAAATTATTTAGTGAATATCTGTTAAATGGATTACTGAATTTCATTAAATAACCTTCAAAAATAATTAAATTGTAATAAATTATTGTCTGGAAACCTTTTATTTCATGCACTTACTTAGGAAATGTTTGTCTTTTTTGGCTTAGACCACCGTAATTATTATAGTTAAAAACTTCTCCGTTAGACATTTAGAATCTCTAGAATCTCTATTTTCTATTTGACATTTTAGAATTTTAAAAATATTCAGTTATGCAGGAATAAACTCCATTAAAAAAAACAACACTTTTTTGCACTAGTGATAGACGTCCCGAAATTCAATTGTTCTAGTAATGGACAGGAGTTTGGTACCAGTAATAGACATACCTCAGAAAAATTCTAAAATTTTTATTCAACTATAATGATAACGATTAACATAAGATATCATAAATATTAAACTTAATATTAGCAAAACTGTTAGTAGGAAGGTATGAAACACACTGATCTCAAGAGCACTATAGAAACAACAATGATAAGCATTTAAAAAAAAATTTTTTTTTATTATTTTGAAATTTACAACTGTACATTTAAAATACATTCAGCAAATGTGGTATAGATAAATACATGACATGACAAGGCTTGTAGAGAATCTACCCAGTGGTATCACTCTAATAAAGTTTCTAAATAAGGAGATCACGAGGCCGTCTTCTATTCAGACGATCGAGGAGGTAGCAAGGTTAAAAAAAGAGGGTTGGGATGATTATGAAGTTTATTTTGGAAGGATAGGTATCTGGATTGGTCCAAATCGGAAACATATGGAAAATTCAGGTCATTATGGATTATTTTATTTGTTACAAAGTAGGGAGCATTAAGGATTTTACGGAGGATTTTGGATTGTAAAGATTGGATACGAGGAGAATTCCATGGTTTAGTGGAGCCCCAAAGCTCAACTCGGTAAGTCCAAATAGGTCTTATTATGGTCATGTATATGAGTCTTTTGTAATTAATTGAAAGGTTAGAGCGTTTGTCTAGTAAGTGCTGAAGTAGTCAGAAACGTCGATAGGCATTTTAAAATTTCCTTTTTGGAATCTTTGTTCTGTTCAGTTGCTAATAGAGGGCATTGTTCTTCAATTTAGAAAAAACTGGACCCTTTAAATCAACAAGGAAGCTTATTATTTACATTTAAAGTCCAACTTGTCCTTCAATGACCCCCCCCCCCTTCTGTCCACAACTGGTGCGTTTACTCTACTGTATGTAGAGAAATTTTGCATTGGTATAGGAGCTTAAGTATTTTTTCTAAGATTCGAATATTTTTACTTGCAATTTTTTACAAGATATAGAGAGACGGAAACAACTATTAATCACGTATTAGGAAATTTAGTAAATAAAAAAAAAATAAGGTGTGTGTTTTAGA
This sequence comes from Nezara viridula, assembly GCA_928085145.1. NCBI lineage: Eukaryota > Metazoa > Arthropoda > Insecta > Hemiptera > Pentatomidae > Nezara > Nezara viridula. Next base: position 152,455,204 of record OV725080.1, on the reverse strand, counting down.
TCTAATCTATTTCTATTCTTCCGATACAAATAAAAAACATTAAATTTAAGTAGCAGTATAATTAAAAATATAACAATGTGCAACCTCACAACCACACTTATAATTTAATCTGACTTTGGGCTACATGCAAAAAGCATGGTTGGATAAAGTAAAGATGTTTTAAAATCTAAAATAATTTATGTCTGTTGATCTTACCTTGATATTTCTGTATTTGAATTAAAAAGCAACCTCATATTATGTAGTGGTACTGTTAATTTACAAATTAACTGGTAGTGTTAATTACAAATTAAAAAAAATGGCTTAATTCATAGAATATTAAATTAAATAGGAACAATACCACCTTCATAGAGTGTAGAATTACATCAAAATATAAAATTAATGGTGTTTATCTTATAGATGGCTTACCGGGCCGAAACGTAGCTATGTAAATCGAAATAAATATGGTGAAGAAATAAACACAGCCTTATTTTATAATATTAAATTTAAGGCTAACATTTTTATTTCAAATTATATCAAACTAGGACGCTAAATTGATAAGATTTGGCAGCAACGGTGAACAGTACCAGCGAAATAGAGCCTTAAGATGACACTAAGATACTTAACTCTTGGTTTCAATTATCGATGTATGTGCATTAATCGATATGACAACATACTAGTATCAAATGAACTGTATGATAAAAAATTACTCTTTATCAGATTCTTTTTCTTTTATGACGTTTTTTAAAAAAACCTTTAACGGTGTATTAATTTTGATACTATAACAAATATATTTATTTCTTGTACAAATAAGATCACTGCTATTAATGGTTTTCAAAAACAGAACTTAGCATGTACACAGAATAGGTTATGTCAAAATCATAATTTAGAATGAGTACGTATTCAGTTAAATGTCGCGTTTTTACTATCTATTAAAAACTTTAAATTTTTTATTGATAAACACTTGTGATAAAATATATATATATGAAAAAAAATAACAGTTGTTTTACCTTGATATCTTTAGAATCACACAAGGAAGAACATTTTCTGACAACCCTTGGGTATTGCTGGAGAACCCGATTCGTACACAACATGATTTAGTATCTCTTGAGTTGTATCACAATGGAATTTTGATAGTGATTTTACGTTTTAAAAATGGATTTTTTTAATTGATCGAAAACTTTTGGCTTTTGTCATACCAGCACATGGCTTTGTGTGAAGTAACTAACCAATTTATCATCTGTTAGGATGTCACTTTGTAGTTTTATCATTTAACGAACACGATAATAACAATACAGTAATAGTTTCTTCAATAGCAACATTTAAAATTTATATAGTAAACGTAATTATCAGACTAGTACTTGCTTGAAAAAATATTTGAAATTAATTCTCACATATGACTTTATTTTGAAATCTATTCTGATAATTATTATGAATATTTAATACTGCTGACAGTTCTATCAAAATGCTTTTATAAAAACGAACATTAACGAACGCTTCGAATTTTTGAAACATTTTTAAATTTTAACGAAATTTTTTTATGCATACAAGAATGATACATTTTTTTTTTCCCTGTTGGCATTACAGACTATGTAGACCCTTTGCTGCCTTAACGATCCTGCTCCATCTCTGCCTATCTTGGGCTGTTTCTTTCCAGTTATTTTCACGCAGTTTCATTGCATCTTTGTTGATTCTATCTATTCATCTGCCTTTTGCCCTTCCACGTGGTTTGTTTGGCGTAAATTGAGGCATTTATTGTCCCGTAGAGGCATCCAGATTGATTGCCCCGCCCATCTTAACCTCTATGCCTTCATATCACGGGATATTGATCGACCAGTTTCTTTAAGCAGTTCTTTATTGGTTTTTCTTCTCCGCGTGTTAGTACTCTAGAATGATACATTAGAAGTATTATTTCTATCCATATAAGATGTACAGAAAATTGTAGAAATAGAGAACTCCGAACCATGCCTTGCTACTCTTATGTGAAAGACAAGGGCTCAAAGAGTTTCTCTGCTAGCCGCATAACTAACTGTATGAAAGCCAGTGGAGACTGAGTGAGGGCGCTTAACCCGCATACGGTCAGGACTTGAGTGGAGAAGCTGGCCACTCCCTGAACTGCAGTAGAATATTCACAAAAGATCTCGGGACCATTGCCGTTTCATCCTTAGTGGGGGATTATATGGATGGTTGGAGCTGGAAAGGGATTAGGATGATGGATAAGATTTTTATGGAAGTTTAAGAATCTGGATGGAATTACATCAAGGACAAGTGGGATGTTGAGATCATGATGTAAGGTTTTGATTGTGACGTAGTATGGAGCATTGACTATTGTTCGAAAGACTTTGGACTGAACGGATTGGATACGTTTGATGTTAGAAGATTTAGCTGCCCCCCACAGTTCGAATACATACGTCCAGATGGGTTTTATTATGGTGTTGTAGATAAGTAGGTTGTTTTCAATGGAAAAATGCGAGTTTTTGTTTAATAGTCTATATAGTTGTCCAAATAATCGGTTAAGCTTTTGTCTTTTGAATCTGTTATGAAGGTTCCATGTTAGTCTCTTGTCCAAAAGGAAGCCCAGATACCGGACTGTGTCTGAGAAGGGAAGATATATAGAGTTAACAATACTTTTCAACTAGAATTTGGAGACATAAGACTGTTTGGTTTAGAATTTTTCCAAATTATAACCTTACATTTATTTTCTGTCTCTTGATTAGTTTATTATTAATTTATATTACTACAGTAATAGTATTATATTTATAGTTAGCGTAAGATTTGTAATTGGTGCTCCGAGATAAGCATGTCTCTCACCACTACATTGAGTTAAAGTGGCTCTTCCCCTCCATTCGAAGACAATATTTCCTAGGTACATTCCTCTATCAAATCATCAACAATCAACGTTCCTCTTACGCCTACAACCTTCTCCAATTCAAGTCCTCAGTCCACCCCCTTTCCATAAGATCTCGACCTTCCGACCCTTACATTCCTTCTCACAGATCTGCCTCGTTCCAAAACTCCTTTATTGCTCGCTCTATTAGTTTCTGGAATTTCCTTCCTATCAAAATTCGGCATTCTCCCTCCCTATCTACATTTAAAACCCTCCTACACCAATTCCTGTCCCAAAAATATTATTCTTAATAATGTATTTACATATAACTCATCACTTAAATACTTACTATCAGATTCGATTTTCTTTTTCTTTTTTTTCAACAGAAACATTGAGTTTACTGCTAAGAAGAATGTAATGTTTTATTATTTTTTTTTTCTAAAAGTTTATATTTATATTTTACCACTGTACATAGTTTTAAGTGTCTTGGCATGGTTTCAAGAGTTTTGTATATAGTTTTTTTATATTTTGTATATAGTATGTTTAACTAATATTTATTTACTTATTTCTCTTTATTTTTACTTTTTATATTTTTTTTTTATTTAGGGGAGATATAATATTTTAATTTTGTACTTTTTTTTTATTCTAAAAGAACTTCATCCCAGAATAAAATTATTTTCTATTCTATTCGTATATTGCATATACGAATAAACATATTTCGCTGATCTTTATACGACGAATGCTTCAGAAAGAAAGAGAGATTTTGCTAGCTTATACTTGTTAATTATTTTTTTAAGATATAGAAATTTCGAGAATTATCCAAATTTTTTTAATAAAACTCCAAGTTGATCCCGACCGAGGTGATCAATTCACTCCAATATCCCAATATCTTCAGCCCCGGTCCACTTTAGACTGTTCAAGTCCTTTCTTCCGATCGGCTTCACTCCACCAAATCTTCTTTTGGCTTCACGGCCTTTTGGATCTCTCTCGCACAACATTCGCTTGGTCGATGAGGTCGAAATTTCGCCTCGTCAACTTCTAAGCTAGCTGATTCGTTGTTTTGCGACTATTTCGATGGATATCGTGAGACATGATAAATCTTTATTGAAGTGAAAACTTCTTTAAGCGCGATTTGCACGGAAAGTCTGCTGAAGTCGACTGATTGAGGTTTATTTTTGCATATCGATTAAAATATCTCAAATAAACCTCCCTACAAAGTCTAGCATATACAGTGCTGAATTATAAGGTGTCGTTGAAGCTTTCAAAATAGCCAACAGAAAATATAACAATGCAAAAGTCGTAATTCTAACTGATTCCCCTTCCGTATGCAAATCACTGAAAAACATACATCGACAACATATTTCATCGTATCAAATAATAATATAAAAGAAGGAATTCATCATTCAATAAATAACAAATTTAAGATTCAATGAGCTCCAGGTCAAGTGGGTTTGTATGGAAATGAACGAGTTGATATAAAAGCGATATGGAGTTCTAAAAGGCCGGAAAATGCGAAACTGCCTTTACAGGAAATTTGTAGATGGGAGAAAAAACACTTAATTAGTGAATGGCAAGATAGGCATGCATGGGAGTCAACTTCGGAAGGTAAAGATCATTTCACTATCCAACCTAACATCTCTCTACGCACATGGTTTTCGAACACTTGTGTTTATTTAAGCTGAAGAGAAATAGTCTTACAAAATTAAGAATTAACCATGGTCGAACAAATCGTGGCTTGTTGAAAAATTTGAAAAAAATGATAAATTTTCGACATGCAACTCCATGGAGGACCCATTGCACATTATTCTAAAATGCAGCAGAAATAATAAATACCGGAAGAAATACACCCTCATCCAAAACAATAGCCCTTTCCTCCAATGCCTGGCTAATCTAGGTAGAGATACCATTAAGGCATTGCGCACATTTATTGAAGAATCCAAAATAGATTTTTAAAAATAAATAAATAATAATAACGTACATCCATAATTCACTTTTTTACTCTTTTGAAAATTAATCGAAAACTATACTTTCCTCGGAATATTCGTTCTTTTGAACATTCATTTGAAAGATAATTATGTGATTTCTTAAAACATTGAAAGTTATAGTGATTTTAATTTGTCTGAAATCAGTAAGAAAGTTGTGTGACCGATTTTTTAAATGAACACTTCTTTAGGTGCGATTAGCACTTTTTTGTGGAGAGTAAATTAGATTGAGCTGTCAGATTTCCGATGTGTAACGCTCGGGTAAAGTCGGCTGAAGTCGATTGATTGAGGTTTATTTTTGCATATCGATTAAAACATCTCAAAAATTAAAAATCGGACCTGTATATTGTTAGCGAGGGAAATGTTTATAATTTCATCCTTTTTGTAATAATCTATTATTCAAAATTGTATTTCAACAGACGCCGTCTTAGAAAGGTGAAAAGAAAAAAAATTGTGTCGAAAACAAAATGATAACGAGTTTTATTGAAGATACGGATTAAAATATCTCAGAAACTAAAAATCGGACCTGCATACAGTTAGCGAGGGAAATGTTTATAATTTCATCCTTTTTGTAATAAGCTATTATTCAAAATTTTATCTTAACATGACGTCGTGTTAGATAGGCGAAAGGAGAAAAAAATGTGTTGAAAAGAAATTAAAATGGATTTTATGAAAAATATGGATTAAGATATCACAGGAACTAAAAATCGGACCTGTATACTGGAGACGAGAAAATTGTTTAGAATTTCATCCTCTTTATAATGAGCTATTATTTATAATTTATATTTCATATTATTAATCTCGGCTTCTTATTTTCACTTTTATCGTGTGGTCTAAAGCATATACCTTGTTTTTTTATTTACTTCTTTTAGGTTCTTGGTAAAGAAGAAAATTTATTGAACATGATATATCGACCTAAATTATTACACAATCGTTTATTATTTCCAAACAATTTAACATAAAACCTAACATTACTTTTCATGTAACATAAAGGAAAATAAATATAAGATGATTTCTAGTATTGGGCTAAAATTTGGATAGAATTCAATAAAATTGACCCTACATTATTTTTACAAAAATATTTAACTTTTCTCCAACTTTGAACCAAATCGAACTAGTCGTGTCTGAAATATTGGCATGTCTACAAAAATGCGTTTGCGCGTGTGCAAGCGGAAGTGGTGGTTGGAAATTAATAAAATTTATTAAAAACACCGACCCGCACAATTCCTGAAAATTTCATGAAAATCGGATAAACGGTAGTAGGTGATATGCCCTTTACATCGATTTGACAACAGATAGACATACAGCGAACTAAATTTGCTCCTTTATGTATGAAAACGCGAGTGGAAATTTTCGATTCTGAGCCCAAATTTTTTTTTAACCTCTCGCACCAATACAATGCTTCCCTATTTTCGGTAGTGAGGAAGCAAAAAATGATCTATTATTTTTTTGACGAAAGAATGGTGCATTAGTCACTTCCACTGACCTGTGTATGAAATATATAGAAAAAGACGGTACTATGATTGTGAAAAAATTCGAATTTGAGAATTCAATGGAAATGTACAGGTCCCCTGAGTTCAAATTGCAAAGTTTCGCAAAATTTGGTTATGTTATAAAGTTGGTTACAGCCTAAATAAAATTGAAAAACCGTAAGAAATAGAAATTACTTACGTAAGGAGATGTTTCAATAAATTATCTCCTAAAATTGACTGTTTTAATTGTAATATGTTTTATTTTATATAATTAACTGCCCCTCTAATGGTTAATAGTAATACGAAATGGCTAATAATAAATCCAATATAGGTTTCATTCATTCATGACATTAATATGACAAATTAATCAAAAAATAATTCAGATAAAGTTCAAATCCAAATAATTCAGAATAAAAACAGCTGCATTTTTAAAAAAACATATTAAAGGTACTTTAGAGGAAGACGTATATGAACATTGGGCATTTAAGCTCTGTAAAGTGACATCAATGGAGATAAGACCTGATTGATATTAAAGGCTACTTAATTATACAAGATACACCGAGTTTAATCAAAATCGTTAGAGTCGTTTTTGAAAAAATTGTGAAAATGTGTTTCAGTGTTGATATAAAGTGGTACTTCCAGTTAGCCGATTTTAAGGAAAGAGTTGCCGTCACATCTAAGGCATATAACTATCTTAAATAGGTAATATCAGTTTCGTAGGACTTTTTGTTTTTGAGCTAGACTGCTAACATACAAACACACAGACACACAGACCATTTTTCGCGGGACTTGGTCATTTCTACTCAGGGTACCTCAAAACGTCTATTTCCGTTGAAAACTCAGATTCAAAAATTTTCGCAATACTTACCCTTACTATATATTACATATATACGTAAGTGAAAGTAAAAAAGAATAAATATACTCCGATGTGAAAAAAGTTACAATAAACAATATTAATATACTTAACGGAATATGTTGTATAATAAAATGAAGTAAATATAGAGCAGAACAACATTAACATTTTTTTAAGAAACTCAGTGAAATCTGTAAACTAAAAAAAAAAAAAAAATTAAGAAGTCAAACATTTCACACAAATCACCAAAGAGTTATACTTACAAAAGTAAGTGAATATCTATCAAAAATCGTTCAAGAAATTGAGTAATGATCAAGAATAAAACCGAAAATATTTCATATTATTGAAGTAAGGCGTTTCAGTGAAAAATAGTGAAAAAGCCCTCACAAGGGCCTCCTGTATGGACAAAATGAATTTGAAATTTTTTTCCTTATATGGGAGAGAAAGACTTTTCAATAGATATCCCGTACATATTTGATTTATAATTTGAAAATTATGAACCATTACTTTATAATTTGAAAATCTTTCAGTATCATGCATGAATGAAACAATTCCTTTTTTCAGTAAAAAATAAGGGAGAAATACGACCTCATTGGAGAAATACTGCTGCTCGCGGTTTATGTATTTTTTAAAAATAATTTTTTCATCAGAAAAATAATGTAGGTGACTCTTTTTCTTCTACGCATATCAAATTCACATTTCTAAAATTGTTGTCAGAATTTCTTTTATCTCTAGTTGCGACTTACTGTTTCATGTTATAAACTTTAAAAGAACTTCATTCATCGAATGATCCTCAACTTCTTTCTTGTGCTTCCTCTTCATAGTAAATTTATATTTCACCTTTTAAAAGGTCAGAAGTTTAAAGAACACGTGGAGAGTCCACATAGAAGGCATCACCTGAAGCATAGTTGAACTATAGTTGCCATGGAAATGCACACTGCTTGTATTATAATACCACTGCTATATGTATTTTTAAAAAATCAATAAACATCACAACATGCGAAAAGTATCAAGTTAGCTTTGAAAAATAAAACAATTTTGAATCTTCAGATAATCTTTAATATCAAGTAAAACAACCTTTGAAATTTATAATTTTGTTATCATTTTAGCTATCTCCACATATATTATTTCACTAAGGATTGAAACCAGTTTTGTACCAAATATTAGCTCCAATCATGCTCCAATACCATCAGGGGATTCGTTGGATTCTGGATTTCACGGGGGTTTATAGTCAGCCCGTAATATAGACACCCTTATATCAAATTATTAACATCTTCCTGAAACTTCGTAAATAGCTTCATCTTATCGTAACTTAAAAATATTTTATTTACGAAAATTCTCGGAATTGGGACGTTTTTAATCTGGAGGTCGGCTTACTTTATCTATTTAATTTGGTACTAAATACCCATAAATACTCTTTTGATTTCCACTTGGATCGTAAGAAAATTTTATCACAAAATCGATAAACAAGGTGGCCTACAAAAATTTGGATTGTTTGGCCTATATACGGCTTTGTTCGTTCCTTCTGATTTATACATAAGGCCCCAACGAACCGCTGCTTTCGACAGATCGTTCATTATCCGATCATCAACTCTATGGGACTCATCCCTCCCCACATCCGTCACCCAATTCGAACCCTTCCTATCTTTAAATCCCGCCTGTTCAAACACTTCTTATCCATCCAGTTCCCATAACATTGTAAATAGATATAACTGTAAATATGTATATAAATTATTAGATCATTTTTCATTATTTTTATTTTCATTTTTTTATTATTAACTGATTTAAGTTAGAAAGTAACTTATAATATTATGACTATTTCATTACTCTGTATTTTTATTTATTTATCTCTGAGGCTCCTTAGCCCACATTTCTGTCTCTGTATTATTCCAAAGGGTCCCAGAATAAATAAAGTATTATTATTATTATTATATAACCTAATTATTTTGACAATTTGGGGGTGTAGGTCACGCCAAACGGCTCAATATTTTTGAAGGTCACCTTTCTTTTCTATAATAGATCCCTTCTATAAAGGGAAGTATTCTATAATCATTCCACCAGGCTTCATTAGTGGAACAGTAAATAAAAATAGAGGGGGAGTGACATATCACACACAAACCTAGAAACATAACCGAGCTTGTGCAAATAGTGCGACACATTTAGGGCCATAGCAATCTCTCACTCTGATTGGGTGAGATTTTGATCAACAATGGCCTTAACATTGCTCGTTTCAATTTCAAACGGCGACCAGACCGTTGAGCATCATTGATGTCAAAATTTCCTGAATGAAATTTGGCAAACCAATTTTGACAGGTACGTTCGGTTGATGCACCATCCCCATAAAAACTGCAAATTTGTCTATGAACTTCTGCAACTGGCTTACCTTTTCTAAAATAATACAACAAAATATGCTGATAATGATATTTTCTTCCATATTCACAGTGCAATAGCCAACACAATACTAAGATATTTTCAACAAGATTTAACAGATATAGTGGTTACAAACAGACAGATTTATGATATTACAAACAGAATAAACAATCAACTTTAGGGATTAATTTATCAGATGAGAAGTGTATCATCGTGACAAAAAAATAAACAGAAAAAACTAAACGACTTATTTGCCAATAAGTGTACAATACTTTGGTATAATGTTATTAGTTTTACAATAATTATGTTATTCATCAACAACCATCGTCCTTCTTACGCCTACAACTTTCTCTATTCAAGTGCTCAGTCCATTCCCTTTCAACAAGATCTCGACCTTCTGACCTTTACATACCTTCTCACAGATCTGCCTCATTTCAAAACAACTTTATAGCTCGCGCTGCCAATTTCTGGAATTTTCTACCTATCAAAATTCGGCATTCCCCCTCCATATCCATATACAAAACCCTCCTATTCCAATTACTATCACCAAAACTGTCAGATGCTTGCTAAACTTTTGATATTATACATTTTTATTATATCATTCATCATCAAATGACAGTACCATTCCATACTGTAAATTTCAGTAGGGATTTTAAAATATCTTCCTACTCGCAATGCCACTGAATGCATCTATTGTTTGTTTTTTTATTATTTTTATTCTTATACAAATAAATTTGTACCAATAGTTACAATAAGATAATGATGTGCTTAGATATTATTCATTATTTAAATACTTTGACATTTTATGTTGTCATATTTGTCTTTCCTTTGTTTGCAGAAACACAGCTCATTTTAAAGAAGCTCAATAAACTCAATGTATTTTTTATTGTTTTATTTTTCAAATTTCAATATTAAAGTCTAAGAATGATGCAGCTAAGGCTTCTCAGGTACTTCAAGAACACCTTGACGACATAGCTTGTTGGGCTAAAAGGTGGAGAATAAAAATGAACGAGTCTAAGAGCCAATTTGTTTCATTTACACTTAGAGATGACTCTTGTCCTCCAGTGTTCTTTAATAATATCGCTCTACCACCTTCAAAAACTGTTCGATATTTGGGTCTCCACTTGGACAAACGACTGACATGGACATACCACATAAAACTAAAAAGAAAAGAAGTTAATCAGCGATACGGACTTCTTTCTAGGCTACTTGACAGACGTTCTAAATTATCCGTGACTAATATACTAACTATTTACAATGTCCTCATTAAACCACTTTGGACATATGGGATCGAACTATGGGGAGCAGCAAAGAAATCAAATATAAAAATCATCCAGTCATTCCAGTCAAAAGTCCTTCGGAAAATTGTAGACGCACCCTTTTATGTTTCAAACCTCACGTTACACACTGACCTTAACACTCCCTTTCATCACGGCAACTGCCACTGACCACTTTAATAACTTCCATGACATACTGACTCTAAATTCAAATCCACTTACTCAAGCTCTATCTACTGCCACAAATCCATATAATAAGCCCAGAAGACTGCTGAGGCGCTGGCCAAGAGACTTGCTGCATTGCATTATCTTTTCTTTTTTTGTGTGTTATTATGTGCTATTTTACTACTGTTTTTTTATTTTTTTTTGTCTTTTTGTTTTGTTATTACTATTCGTTTTTCTTTATGCTATCATTTCTTCTCCTTGATATCATCTTTGCTGAATACCGAGGTAGATGGCAAATTTATTGTGAGCCAGGAATATGTATAACTAATAAAATAATAAATAATATTTTCAAAAGTGTATAATTATAATTTTTCCTACTGTACATAGTTTTAAGTATTTTTTTTTTGTATTGTTTTTTGCATATAGCTTGTTTAACTAATATTTTCTTTACTTTCTCTTTTTTTATTATTGTTTTATTTTGGCCACATGTAGTCTTTTAAATATGTTCTATTTTGTTATTCTAAAGGGACTTTGTTCCAGAATAAAGTTAATATAAACATGAATATCAACAACCGACTTATTTTTGGGTAGGGGATGTATCGCCTACCCCCTTAACCAGAATGATGTGTCTGTGCCAATGGCTTTAATTATCGACTGAATAAAAAATCCTCTAAGAAAATCAAGTACTAATAGGCTCCAATCACCTCCTCAAAACTGTTCCTAACTTTCCAACCTTCTTCCTTTATGATAAGCCCATTAAATTTTATCCTACCATCAAAAACCTTGGAATAATCTTTGATCAAACCCTTTCCTGGAAAACCATGTGTCCAATATCTTCCGACGTACCTTTTCCACACTAAAACACTTAAATAGCCTGCGACACCTTTTTCCTTTTGAAATCCGAAGACTCCTGGTCACCTTCTTAATATTTTCCCACTTCGACTATTGCTGCACGGTACATGGGGGCGTCTCTGGGGATCTCGAGGCGAAACTAAAACGTTTGATAAATTGCTTTGTACGATTCATCTTCGGGATCCCAAGAGACGCTCCTGTTTCCTGTTTCTATGAAGGGTTGAAGTGGCTTTATCCTTCCAATCGCCGTAAGTATTTCCTGGCATCCTTCCTCTTCCAAGTAATTCACTCCTGCCGTCTTTCATACATCGCCGAGCTCCTTCAATTTAAATCCTCTGTCTACTCCCGCAATACCCGTTCCCGGTCTTCAGATCTATATATATAATGGCCCACCGAACCGCTGCTATCGATAAATCTTTTATTATTCGATCCTCTTCCCTATGGAACTCCATCCCTCCCCACATCCGTCAATCAAAAACCCTTGCTACCTTTAAATCCCAACTGTTTAATCATTTCTTATCCATCCAGTCCTCATAAAATTGTAAATAGTTACTACTGTAAATATGTATATAAATTATTAGATCGCTCTTTATTATTTTTACTTCATGTTTATTTTCAATTTTTTATTATTATTTGATGTAAATTAGAAAGTAACTTATAATTTCTCTAATTTTTTTTTTTTTTTTTTTTTTTTACTATTTAATCAAACTATATTCTTGTTTATGTATCTCTGAGGCTCCTTAGCCCACATTTTTGTCTCTCTGTATTATTCTAAAGGCCCTCGTCCCAGAATAAATGAAGTATTATTATTATTATTACAAAAATTTTCAAATTTCGATCTCTATGAAAATTCGTATAACTTGCTTTTTCATGAAAAAAACTTCTTGTGATCTTGACATTTTTGATTTATAAGAAGTGGATCAGGCTGTTATGTGATACTAAACTCGAGATCTAGAAAGCCTCCGATCCAGTAATGAAACCACTGCCCTGATTCCTCAAACTAATCAAGGCAACGTAACCATTTGGAAGACGGTGCTCGCTAATAACGACCCTGATCCTGATCCAGTATTCAAGATGCCTGGAATAGAATCCTGGAAGTGGTCCTGCCGGAGATGTTCTGGACCTGGAGGATCATTAAGGAAAACACCTCAGGGTGTGGTTAATAGCGTCTTATAATGGCGTAGATGCGGCGCGTGCGTGGAGCCAATTGGGTTGTGCGAATTCGAGTTTTTATTAGAGCTGATTGGTCCTAGGGCGCACCCAACGTGGGTGACGTCAGTGGAGGAATTGGGTTCGGCTGGTGGGCTCTGCCAGTTTTAGGTTATGATGACACCATGAGATGTGTCTGAGGAACCGTCTATATTTCGGAATGTCTAATGTCTCCATGGATTTCAATACCCCTTTAAATGTTCCAATATAAATATTATATTCTTATAAAAAAATTTACTGTTATTTATTTTTTCGACTTATAACTTTAAAATAAGGATTTAAAAACAAATTAAAATATCTCCACTCATCCACTCACGACTTTCCTACCTATTTCAGAAAAGTTTTTATGTCTTTTCATATGTTCACGAAGAAACATAAAAGAATTGAACTAGATACATTTTTCTGAAAATTGATCAAACATAAGATTTCAGTACGATTTATTTGATAAACCAAAGCAATGTAAACCGGCTTAAGGTAGATCAGTGTAAAAATTGCAATACTTCCTAATATTGCTGATCAAAAACTTTTTGCCATAGCTTAATATTGTCAAACAATAATTTATGTTAAAAGTAGAGGAAATAGTGAAGATTGTGTGATGCGGGCAACATATTTTCTTACTTTCACGCAGGGGGCTCTGAAACGTATAGATCCGTCGAAAACCGCATGTCAGAAATTTGACCCGATTGCAATACTAAGATAGGTAGGAAAATGAACGATTTTTATATTCGGTCGTAGGGAATATCATTACCTTTCAAAAGACAGGCTAAACGGCGTTTTTCTCGGACTCAGGGGGCTCTGAAACATACAGATCCGTCGAAAACAGCATATCGAAAATTTGACCCGATTGCAATACTTTCCTTACCTTGCATAGGTAGGAAAGTAATAAGTAAAAAAATGTGTAAAAAATAGAATATGCTATATCATCGTTAATACTGGTTTGATTCCGATGATTTTTTTTTTGTTTTGTTGGTGATTTAACTACCTTTCAAAAGTTTTATTATAAATTTTACCGTATAATATATACTTAGGGAGTTAAGCCCCATAACATTTTTCTTTTCTTTATAACTTTTTTTTCTGAATTTTTTCGGAAATTTAGTCTATATTCGAAAATTGAATAAACAATGATTAGAACATTATAGGCAAGTTTCATCAAAATCGTTAGAGCCGTTTTTGTGCTACAGTCTATAGAAAAACATGATTTTCATTTATTGAGCATGGAGCACCTAATTTCTGTCACAGGCATCAGTAGTCAAAACCCTACAAAATAAAAAAAGAAGCAACAAAATCGGTTCAGTAGTTCCCGAGAAAATCTTTCACAGACAGACAGACCAATGGCTAAAAATGTGTTTTTCGGACTCCGGGGACTCTGAAACGTGTAGATCCGATGAAAACCGCATGTCAGAAATTTGACCCGATTGCAAGGAAGTAGTAATAGGTAGGAAAGTAATAATACAATCTGAATTACAGAATACATGTTATTTGATTATACATGATAATACATGTTATACAGAATACATGTAAATTACAGTTATACAATTTGAGCAACGAGTAGTACAATTAAATGAACAGTTGTATAATTTGGAAAATGGAGGTTGAACAGTTATAAGTGGGACGAGTAAGGGAAAACTCATGACTTCGGCTAAATAATTTTTTTTTCCAATAGAACTATTCAATGAAAACAGTGAAAAATATATATTGTGCCAAGTGAAAACATTATAGGAAATTCCACGAACAACACAAGGCAGGCGTGCCCAGAAGGAGGTTTCATGGCACAGGTTGTGCCATCAAAATTTATGAGGGGGGCACTTTTTGATGAGTTTTCAATTTTTGAAGGGGACACATTTCGATGGGGTTATGAATTTTCAAAATGAAAAGTTTCAATTTAAAATACAAGTGGGGGTATGGAATAGACCGCAGGAGGTTTAATTGTATATAATGTACGAATATTTAATTTCTACTTTCTTTGGCGCTATTTTTAAGAACAAGAGAGTAATAAAATATATTGGGAGGGTGGGAGAAGGTTTATGAGCCATCGGTCTTGGGGGGGGGGGGAAGTGGATGGTCACCCCTGACACAAGGTATTATTAAAACAGTTAATCTATTTTTTGGAGTTATAAAAAAAATAAATTTAGACAGATTCAAATAGACGACATCTATAGTTTTTCCTTATTCGTAACACGGTGAACTGTTAGGTGGTCAGGGGGTACTTCCTAGTAAATAATAAAATATTAGTCATATTTGAACTGAAATTTAATTAATTAAGATAGATGGTAAGTTGTGTTATACACGCTGCACCATGTTTGTTCGTATTAGTTTCGTTATATTTGCGAAAAGCGGAAGAGGAATTTACCCAACATGAAGCAAGAATCTCTTCGAAAAACAACGTCAGTTCTAGAATGCGAACAGCAAAGTTGGAACAGGCTGTTGATTGCCATTCCAAACTCTTCAAAACAGAGTTTCCTGTTTAAGTTCAATTTCCAAGGAATTTTCCTCAATCCTTCGCTTGTGAATTTGTATATATGGCGCCTCCATTTGCAGTCCACGGGTGGCTTCTATTTCGCATACCAGTGATTTGATTGTACTCGTAGATCACTAAGAATATTGAGGAAAAACAGAAAATAGGAAACTTGTATGAGTATACATATATACTTATGTGTTACAAATATTCTATTATTACTTTCACTGACTTACAGTGATGTGAACAAGTCTTCGAAGAAAACATTTTTTTATAAAAATGATGTGTTTCAATTTAAAAGTTTTTTTAATTGTTAACTGATTTAACATAGCATACATTGTAAACGTAATTTATATTTTTATTATACACATATAAATATAACATACATATTTAATTTACAATTATTTTCTTACATATGTACAACCAAATATAATTATAATTATTCATTTTTTTCCCTTCTCTATACTTCTAAGTTAGTTCTGCAATGTATGGTCTCTTATTTTTAAATTTACATTTTACTTCTATGTACGTTTTACTTCTTCCATTTTTGTTTTTATTCACATTGTATTCTTATCTATAATCTCTTAATTCTATTATATATGTATATGTATATATTTATAATTTAATATTTCATAGATATAGTATTTTTTCCCTTGTATCCATCCATATCTTCAAATTTTAGATACTGTAATTTTCTAGGTTTTTCTCCATTACCCAAACAAGTCAGCAAATTCCTGGCCATACTCTGGTTTTCCAGTTCTAAGTGGAACTCCTAGCTGAACACACCTGTAAGTCTCTAATTTTAGTTACTTATTTAATTTTTTGGTTTTCTTTTCTTTCTCCACATTCCTTTACGTCTGTTGTTTCATATTAAGTCCTTTTTCCTTTTCTTTCAATCCCTCCTGTAGATCCGTTGAAGTGTATTCAAATTTGCATATATTATATATTACACTGGATAGATAGATAGGAAATAACTTTATTCTGGGACACAGTCCCTTGAGAATAACAAAATAGAACAAAATTAAAAGATTATATCTGGCGTAAATAAAATCGATAGAAAAAAAAAGAAATAATGAAAAGAAATTACAAGGTAAACATTCTATATAAAAAAAAAATAACACTATGAAAAGACACTTAAAGCTATTTGCACTGATAGACCAGTATACACTTTTAAGAAAACAATAAAGAATAAAAAATAAAAATATATCAAATTTTTTATCAAAATCAGCTTTGTGTTTCTGTTGAAAAAACAGAAAGCTGAATCTGACAATATAAGCTGCCTGATTAATTTATAAATACATTATCATTTAGCATTGATATTTGACAATGAATGGCATGAAATAAATGCATGTTGTCGAATGGTTAGCAACTATCTGACTGTTTTTGGAATGGGAATTGGAATAGGAGAGTTTTGAATGTGGATATGGATGGAGAATGTCGAATTTTGATAGGGAGGGAATTCCAGAAATTGACAGAGCGAGCAATAAAGGAGTTTTGGGATGAGGCTACAATAATTCTACACTACAATACTAGTGTAAATAATAATACACTACAATAATTGTTATCATCTATTTACTACAGTTTAGGATCTTGTTATTTAGCTTACTCTGTTTAGATCTTAATGTACTTACTGTTTATAATTTTAATAAGTTTATTCACATTGTATCTTGTCCGTTCTATCCCTGAAGAATACCTGCAAAGTCGAGTTGAAACGTTGGCTTTTAAAATAGTTTTACCACTATCTAGATTGCCACCTCAGACCATCTCCTTCCTTTACAATTATTTTCATACAACAAACCAAGGTACCGATCCGTTGTTGAGGTACTTTTTTCCTCTTAATATCAATTACTTAATGGCTAAATTAAGATACTCCCATTACGCTTAGTTAAAGTGGCTTTTCCCCTCAAGGCACGTTTTCTACCAAATCATCGTCCTTCTTATGCCCACAACCCTCTCTAGTTCAAATCCTCAGTCCATTCCTTGTCCACAAGATCTCGACCTTCTAACCTTTACATGCCCTCTCACAGATCTGCTTCATTACAAAACTCCTTTATTGCTCGCTCTGTCACTTTCTGGAATTACCTCCCTATCAAAATTCGACGTTCCCCATCCATATTCACATTCAAAACCCTCCTATTACAATTTCTATCCCGAAAGCAGTCAAATATTTGCTAACCATTCGACAACATATATTTATTTCATGCCATACACTGTCAAATATCAATGCTAAATGATAATGTATTTATATATTAATTAGGCACTTAATATTGTCAGATTCAGTTTTCTGTTGTCTCAACAGAAACACAAAGCTGATTTTGATAAAGAATTTAATATATTTTTATTTTTTAATTCTTTATTGTTTTCTTAAAAGTGTATTATGGTGTATCAGTGCAAATAGCTTTAAGTATCTTGTCTTAGTATTAATTGTTTTGTATATAGCCTACTTTGTTTTGTATATAGAATGTTTACCTTATATTTTCTTTAAATTTTTTCTTTTTTTCAATTGATTTTATTTTGGCTAGATGTAATCTTTCAATTTTGTTAATCTCAAGGGACTGTGTCCCAGAATAAAGTTATTTTCTATCTATCTATCTAAATTTCACTAATTCGTTAATCACTCCAGGCTTTGCTCTTTATTGTTCAACTTAAAGAGCCAATGTAATTTTTTACTCTCACTTATTTATGGTATATACTTCCCATTACTTCCAGGACAGCCTGTATATATGAAAGGATATTATCCTGTTGCTCGGATAGGGGTAGATATCCTCATACCATTTATATTTACGACAAGTTAAGAGGAGAGACGAAGTTAACTAACTGGGTTTGCTACAATTAGAACAATTGTTTCAACAGGCAGGCTCCATCGTCCCACGCGAGCTAACCTCTCCAGTCACTATTTATGGTGCTCTGTCCTCATGGCATCGGTGGTGGGCGGCTTCCCCTCTCTAGAATAGTGAGGAGGAAGTTCAGATCTAGATCTTCTTGTTACAGACCGAATGGTCTCTTTTATATAGATACAATACTTCAACATGAAAGCCAAAAATACTATTTGGGCAGCTATGATTTTTTAGCTTATTTATTGAAAAATATTACTATCTGTCTCAAAGCACATTTATAATAGTGTTCCGAGTTCACATTCACTATATTTACAATAAATTATACAGATATATATATACAATGACAGGCAAAAAAGTCCACCAACTTGATTTTTTCATGTTTTCATCTAAAAATATTTCTGCTTTGGATTGGTCTATTGTTTTTAATGAATAAGTAGGTAATCTTTTTGTTTGTTTTCAATTTGGAATGTTAATATAGAGGACAATAACCATTAATCCTTAATTCAATGAAATGATTCTAGATTCCAATGTTTACTTTCTATGGAATCAAAATGTTTATTCAATATTATTAGTTCAGTGCCGTTTCTTGCAACACATTTTTTAGTCTCCGGCTTTTAATTTTTGCAATATTAAGTTTAAAAATGCCTCTTAGTGCTGAGGATGTTGCGCGTGGTGTGTCACTTATTGATGATGGACGTTCCATTAGATATGGAACTATTATCCGATTCAGGACGGCCTAGGGTAACAGAACCACGAGATGACCGGTTTTTGACCACCTTACCGTTGTTCAAGCGATTCATCAGCTCGAAGAAGTTCGAGGCGTGCAAATTTCTGAACGTACCGCTCGGATAAGATTAAATGAGTATGGATTAATGGCTTTTCGTCCAGTAAGAGGACCAGAGTTGACCAGAACACACAGAGTAACACGGCTGGCTTTTGCTCGAGAACACAGCCGTTGGACTATGGACAAATGGAGTGCTGTACTTTTTACAGATAGGTAAAGATTCGCTATTCGATCTCCAGACGGGCGTGAAAGGGTGTGGAGAAGAAGAAACGAAAGATATGCAGCCTGTAATTTTTGCCAGAGCCAACCTTTCCAACGTGGTTCCTTAATGGGTTACAAGTGGGTGGAATTTTTTGCCTGTCAGTGTACAATAAATAAGTATAAAATAACCTAAAAATAAATAAATAAAAAGAACACATGTTATATTCAATATGTTATATACCTATTTACACTATGTTGATTAGTAAAAGCGTTTTTGATCTGTAAGAACAATACTAGATTAGACACAAACAAAGTGAAAAACAATAATGCAAGATAAAAAAATAAATAATAATAAGTTCTGTGCTTTAGACCACACGATATAAGTGAAAACGCCAACAAGCCGATATTATTAATATGAAATATAAATAGTCATTATAAAGAGGATGAAATGATGAACATTTCCCTCACTGTAAATTTAGATAGTACGAATTTTAGATTCTGAGATATTTTAATCCATATCTTCAATAAAACTCGTTATCATTTAATTTTCGGCACTATTTTTTCATTTTCGCCTCTCTAATACGGCTTTCTATTTAGATGCGAATTTGAATAATAACCCATTAGCGAAAGGATACAATGTTGAGCAATTCTTCCACTTACAGTGTGCAAGTCCGATTTTTGAGATATTTTAGTCCATATCTTGAATAAAACCAATGACTTCGTTTCCTTCAGTATCCTTTAACAATACCTCGCTTATTCCTGTTGAACAATTCCGTTACCTAGGACTCCACCTGGACAAACGTCTAACTTGGAATCCTCATATCAGACTGAATCGACAAGAAACCGCTCGACGTTTCCGACTACTCCAGCACTTACTTGACAAACGCTCTAACCTTCCAATTAATTACAAAAGACTCATATACATGACTATAATAAGTCCTATTTGGACTTACGGTGTTGAGCTATGGGGCTCCACTAAACCATTGAACTTCTCTCGTATCCAATCCTTACAAACTAACACTGCGTCGGGTTCAGATACAATTTTGAATAATAGCACATTATAAAGAGGATGAAATGATTAACATTTCTCTCGCTTACAGTATACAGGTTCGACTTTTAGTTTCTGACCTATTTTAATCCATATCTTTAATAAAACTCGTTTATTTTTTATTTTTCTCCTTCTAACACGGCGTCGTATTAAGATACAATTTGATTAATAGCTATTCACAAAGAGGGTGAAACGATGAACATTTTTCTCCCTAACAATATGCAGGTTAGATTTTTAGTTTTTGAGATATTTTAATCCATATGCAAAAACTCTTCAATTAATCGACTCCAGCCGACTTTACCCGAGCGTTACACATCTGAAATGTGACGGCTCAACCTAATTCACTACAAAAAAAATTCCAAATTAAGTTTGTCCATAAAACTGACGTTTACTCGTTTAAAACTCGGATCCGAACTTTTTCATGATCTCAATAGGGTGAACGCACCAAATATGGACAGGTTTGACTTTTAAGTGTAAATAATAAGCTTCAATGTTGATCGAAAGATTCCAGTTTTTTTTCTAGATTGACGAACAATGCCCTCTATTGACAACTGTATGAACACAGTTCCCAAAAGAAAAGTTTAGAATGCACATCATTGTTGTTTTTATAGTGCTCTTGAGATCAGTGTGTTTCAAACCTTTCTACTAAGTTCTGCTAAGAGTAAGTTGAATATTTATGTTATCTTTACAGGTAAATAAAGATTTTAGAATTTTTCTGAGGCATGTTTTTTACTGGTACCGACCCTCTGTCTATTATTAGAACAATTGAATTTCGGGGTGTTTATCACTAGTGCAAAAAATGTTTTTTTAATCGGTGATGACCCTAGAGGTTCCAAATGTCCAATATCCAGAAGTTTGTAATTATAATAATTACCGCAGCATAAGAAAAAAAATTGCTTAGCTATATCAATCACTGATGTACTTAACATACTTTCCTTTACTTTATATTGATAAGTTAAAGTACTAAAAAGGAAATCAAATCAAAAGGTTCTTGCTTTTTATTCGTCCTCTTGACTTGGGTTTACATAAAATGTACCGAATAATATGAACGTTGTATAAAAAGAGAATCATAACATTATGGCTAAATACAGTTATGCTGCTGGAACTGAGTATGGTAATCTAGATAGATTAATTTTTTATAGAACAATATTAGAAATAGGTGTTGCAACTAAAATTATAAGATGAAAAATTTTAAAGGAAACAGAGAATGAATATGTTTAAGAATACGAATTCGCAATTTAAATAAATTATTTTACTTATGTGGGCGGGACGTCCTCGACACGGACAACTCCATATTGTCGTTAAGTCTTTGACTTAAAAGAAAATTCTTATTTGACTGGGGAAAAAATCCAGCAGGACTTGATTGACAGTGACTAAAAGGCACTAGTGCAACGAGAATTACTATTTGAAGTGCTTAGTTTTACACACACACACACACAAACACAGAATTTAGCCACACAAGTAATGGTTTAAGAGTAATGATGATAAATTAATGTAGAGTATTGCTTCCGAAATAAATCTATCTTTATAATATAATACGAAGTTATATTTTAGTATTATATCAGTTTTTCGCCGTAATAATTCCTTTTCCGGCTCTCAGGGGCGATGTATGTTGATGAATGAAGTATTAAACGAAAGGGTATTAAATGGAGTAGTGACGAATCATAATAACATCCACCTATTACGATTTGAAAATTTACTAAATCTTCTACAAAACTAAGAAAAAACCAGGGAAATCTGACCCTCATTTACAAAGATACAATCTATTGTAATTTAAGTATTATTGCTTCTAATATTGTTTTCAACGAAGTGTTATTAAATATTAATTATCATTTTTACAGGCATGTTTTTCGAAAACTACTTTCATAATTTCTGATTTTTATATATTAAAGGATAACTTTGACAATTTTGAATGCTCTAAATTGTTCAGTTTTCCAGTTACCGTTTGAGCCCATCTTATACCTGCGATAGGAAATCTTGACGCCACTGGTGTCATGGATTCTGATGCTTTTAAAAATTACAATTTCCAGTGTAGATACAAATCAAGTGCACCTGAAAATAACATAAGAGATCAGCCTAGCAAAGCTACGAATTGGACATTCGAGGCTAACATATGAACTATTGAAAAACTATTAAATTTCTTTCCAGCATGGTAAATACGATGATACACATCTAGACTGAGCGTTGTGCTTAGAAACGACATTGGAATGAAGGGGAGTTGGAAAATAATACTGCTGAAATTGAAAAAGAGCAATTTATTAATTCATTAAAAAACACAACTTTTTACAATTCCTTTTTTTTTTTTTGTAAATGTTAATTTTTTCTATCTTCAGATTTATTGTTATTTTTTATATTGTGAAATATAAACATTGTGTAAGAACTAACATAACCCCAATGCGGTTGAAAAGTCCCCATCGTTAGAAATAAATACAATATATATTACTTTTTTATTTCGCCATACCATCACTACTTCAAATTATTGGACCATCATTTTAAAGATTGTCTTAACACAATCCCCAACATCTCAGAAAAAAACCGATATAAATAAAAACAAACTTGATTTGGCCATAACAGCAAAATTATGCAATTTACGGTGGATTAAATCCATGGATAATTAAAATATTACCAAATTTTCTACAAAAAAAAAAATCGAAATGGAACCATTAAAGGTTTAAGGCTGTAAGATGAACTCAATTCTTCGATTCTTCATATTTGCCGCGGGAAATGTCATTAAATGTTCACGTAACAATGGAATAGTGCATATGAGCGAATCATAAAATCCCAGTATATGTTGCAACATATAATTAATTTCCATTGAATATATATTCTAAAGTTTTAATAATAGGAATATAGACTGTGGTAAAATACTGCGTACTTACTTCTAAGCACTAGCCATCTAGTAGACTTTTATCAATTGACTTTAGTTCTTAATTCAATCAAGCGTAGTCGCAGCCTTTTCATTTCGATTGGGAGAGGGGCGAAAAAAAAGTAAAAATTCAATATGATTATTGTGAAACGAGCAAATATAATATTGAATATTTAAAAATAAATTTATATCCATGTTTAGAAGTTGTAAAACTTTTTATGTGCAAGTAATATTGTTGAATATATCTGACCAAAAAGATTTATTAAAATTTGTATTCATTAAACATGGAAGGTAGGAAGACAGTCTTCATAACATAGGTACATTTCTAGGTACTTTTCCAGCTAAAAATGAATAATGTTAAACACCCGAAAAATATTTTTGATTTCTTAGTTTGCACAACCTTAAAATGTTTTCACACTCTAACAAGTGATGTAAAAATGTCTATAAAAATATTCTCTATGAAATATATTTATACTTTTACTTATTAAATATATTTTTTCCAAACCTATCGTAGAAAATCAGTTGGAAATAGAGGTGAATACATGAGATGTGAATGAATCATAAAATTCTATGAAATATTTCTGTATAATCATTCCTTAATATGAATGAAAATTTACATAATAGGAATATTTAGGTCGTGATAAAACAGTTTTAGGCCTTAGCCTAGTTAGCTAGTCGAATTTTCTTAATCTATTTTAGTTCACATATTTTATTCATCCATGTAGTTTATTTGTTATCAATTTTGATTTTGATTTTACTTCAATTTGTTTTGGAGGGGGGGAGGAGGGAAACGATATTTTTGCCACATCAACATTTTGATGGGAAGGTAATCGCCCACCTCGTTTATCCTGTAGTTTGCTCATATGCATGTAGATTATTTTTTCATAGCTCCTTTTTATTTATTTTTGACTTGAATCCTTGGATTTTCATTGTCTTCATAATAGTCCTTTTACTGCTTAAAAGCATTGTAAGGTGTATTTTATTTTTCTACATCTGTAATATAATCGGTGATGGGGCTCACCTCAGGCTTGAGTTGACCTTATCCTCTAGAGCTTACAACTAAATTAATAAAACACCTATCTCATGTGAGTTGTTACCAACGTTTTGGAATTTGGACTGGTAATAAGTTGTTGGAAAGGGGGTTTACCAATTGTTGAGAGTTTTCGAAAAATAATTTTTTTTTATTGTTGATAAATTTAGTGTTGCTTGAATATCCAATGTCTTCATTCTCTGCATCGTGGTTCCTCTGACTATTTTTCTAATTATTCCATTTTGGAAATATTGTAATAATTTCCCAGTAGTTTTGCTGATATGTTCGAACAGAGGCGCACCATAGAACAGAGCCGGCCGTATTATACTTGTATAGACTAGAAGCTTTAGGCGTAAAGATAGGTTTGTTGTCCTAATTAAATTTTGGAGTTCGATCTTACTGTTTTAATTTTGTTGTTACCGACGATTTGGCCAGCTATACAGACTACTTAACAGAAAAATCAGTCTATCAATAGAAAACAAACTATTAATATACAAGACCATACTCAAACCCATCTGGACCTACGGACTTGAACTGTGGGGAACAACTAAATTTTCGAACATCAAACGCATCCAATCCTTTCAGTCTAAAGTCCTCAGTATGTTAGTCAATACTCCTTATTACGTCACAAACAAAACCCTACCATCCCGATTCTCAAATTTTCACATGAACCTAATCCACCATCCTAACCCCTTAGCACAATCCTTATCTAGCTCCAGTCATCCCTACAACCCTCCTCGAAGGTTGAAGCGGCAATGGCCTCGAGATCTCTTGTAAAGACGTCACTGGAGTTTTGGCAATGGCCAGCTTCTCCACTCAAGTCATGAGTGTTTGTGGTTTTAGTGCCCTCTCTCAGTCTCCACCGGACTGGTAATGCCGGCGACGCGGTTGAGAGAGAAGCGCTGGGATCTCTTAGAGTCTCGCTTTGTCCTTCACACGTGGGGGAAAGGGCTGGACTCGGAGGTCTCTTGCCTGATTGTAAAGATTTTATTTAAGTATGAATGTTTTTCTATTTATTTCTATTACTTATAATTTATTTAATTTTGCTACGAATTTCTGTATTTCATTTAATTTTAACTCTAAGTTACATTTCCTTGGTTTATTATAGTTTTTGCCGTTGTTATATAGATGTATATATTTTTTTTATTTTTTATTGTATTGTATATATGGTATGAACGTGCCTCACTCAGCCTTAATACTCAGTGCCCTTAAGTGTGGCAAAATGTATCATTTCTCAATAAACAGATAAAAAAAAAAAAAAAAAATTGTCAAAATGTCTAGTAAATTTTAAATGTCTGTCGAAGTTAATACCGAAATATATTAAGTCAGCCGATAATTTAATACTGTTGTTGTTAATTTTGAATTCATTTGGCATTTTATTTTTTCCTTTATGGTATGAAAATATAATTCCTTTCGTATTTTCAGGATTAACATCTATGTTTAGAATTTTTAGCTGTTCTGCAATTTTTTCACAAGCTGTTTCCGCCTGCTGCATAGCTTTTTTTTGCATTCATAGTGCTACTTGAGACAGCTTTGTCATCAGCAAATGCTGTTTATTTTTATTTCAGTTTTTGGAAATATTGGGAGAGGGGAGCGAAACGATATTCTCCTTCCTCTCTATTTTTATTGGGTCAATAGCCCCCCTTATTCCTCCAACCGAAGTCTGTGCTTATGAAGAGGTCCTTAAGAGACTTCAAAGCATCATTCAAGTGTGGAACTGATTGATCGGACACCAAACTCGGAGAGGAATCGAACTCATTCAAAGCTTATAAGGAATCGACAAAATGATGGAATACTTTTGAATGAAGCACTGCCCATTGATATCTTCCTCCAAAATGGCCGCCCCGGAGAAGACAGATGTGCCAGCTCCGGGTAGCCCACACTGGTTATGTAACCTCACCCCCACGCCTGCCCACGCCGTCATTCTTTCTCCTCCTCTTAATTACTACAGCGGTTTAAATCTTCTCTGGCTTCCTCGCCATCAATAGAAATACTTTCATTGATAAAATATAACAATAACAATATGCACTCATTAGTTAGTATATCCATAGCAACGGAGTGACTTCTCGTTTTGTCATAAGGACTACTTAACAGAACGATGGAGTGAAGCGACTTGAAGACAATCATTTCATTCCATCATTCCATTTTTGAACTGAAAACTTCTTTAGGCTCGTTTTACAATTTTTGTGGAGAGTGCATTTGATACAGATAGCCGTCAGATTACCGATGTGTAACGCTCGGATATAGTCAGTTGGAGTTGACTAATTAAAATGTTTTTGCATATGGATTAATATACCTCACAAAGTAAAAATCGGATCTGCATACCATAAGTGATGGAATTGTTTATAATTTCATCGTCTTTATAGTGAGCTATTCTTCTAAATTGTATCGTAACGTGTCAGACTGTTAGAAAGGCAAAAAGGGAAAAACATTTTTTTTTTTTATTATGATATTTACAACTATATAAAAAAACGCTGCAAATTATTTCACAATGGTTTATTATCTCCAAACAACTATACATCTAAAGTAACATTACCTTCCTAGTTACAAAGGAAAATAAATAAAAGATGATTCCAATTCTTGGACTGAACTTTTTTTTTTAATCATTAGTAATATGCTTAAAAAAAACAGCATTACTTCAGTAACACATTCAAAACTTAAAAACCAAACAAAGGATGTAACATCAGGAGTAGAACATATAAAAAAAACCTGGAGACCATATCTTTGCTCCTAATTGACCGATTTTAACGATATTTTTTTTTTTAGGAAATTCCATAAACTTTAAAAAAAAACACATAAAAAGTGTATACTTTTTGAGTTATTTGGAATTAAATTTTACCATCCCTCGTAACTTTTTTTCCAGCTTCTTTTCGTTGAAGTATGTTATATCGATAAATTAATAAGAGCGTCAAGAAAATCACTTTAGCGAAGTTTCATTGAAATCGGTACATTCGTTTTTCGGCCGCCATTTCGAAAGTAAAAGGCGGATAGTAATGTCGATGAAGGAGGGTCATCCTCGGGTGACCTCTGATTTTATATCTAAATTTGAAAAAAATCGGTCTAGTAGTTTCGGACAAAATGCACGGACAGCGGACGTCGGACGGACAAGAAATTTTTTATTCGTTTTTCGGATTCTACGCATCCTGAAACGTGAAACCTCAAATTTTGAGAGGGGGTTAAGTTTTTGAATTTTTTGGTCGATCACAATGGTTGATTATAGAAAATAATAAACCAAAATACATCTAGTAAATCCGTACATAAATATAATGACATGAAACACTTGTTGAGAAACTACCCAATGGTAGCACTCTAATGATATGTCTACATTAAGAGATCACGGGGCCATCTTCTTTTCTGACGCCTCGGAGGGTTATCAGAAATTGAATAGGAAGGAAGGTTAGAAACGAGAGAGTTGGGATGAAGTTTATTATGGAAGGATAGGTATCTGGATTGGGCCAGATCTGAAACATAAGAAACATTAAGGTCATTATGGATTATTTTATTGGTGACAAAGTAAGGAGCATTGAGGATTTTCCGAAGGATTTTGGATTGTAAAGATTGGATACGAGAGGAATTCGATGGCTTAGTGGAGCCCCAAAGCTCAACTCCGTAAGTCCAAATAGGTCTTACTGTAGTCATGTATATAAGTCTTTTGTAATTAACTGGAAGCTTAGAGCGTTTGTCTAGTAAGTGTTGGAGTAGTCAGAAACGTTGAGCGGTTTCTTGTCGTTTCAGTTTGGTATGAGGATTCCAAGTTAGACGTTTGTCCAAGGGAAGTCGAAGGTATCGGATTTAATTAATTTAAAAAGAGAAATAACACTTTTTTACACGCTCCAATATGTTAGAGAATCAATAATTATATCGTGGGTATAAATATTCAGGACGCAGTCATTATAATTTTTTTAATTATTTTTTTTTTATTTGAACCAACGTTTAAACCCTTATCGATATATAGTATTGATGAAAATATCGACTATCGATATTTCAAGGTCTATATTTTGATGGTATCGATAGGCCAATAATGATATTTGGTCTTCGATTTCCTACGTGGAGTACTAATAGGCTCTCATTGAAAAGGAAATTTTCGAGGTTTTTCAAATTTCAGAAATTTTTTTCACTATACAAGTATCCAATACAGTTGGCAGTTTAAGAGAGTTGTTTGCTATGTTATATCGATGGGTCGAAATGTGAACGATCCCTCGATATAAGGCGAACAGAGGAAATACTGACAGTGGGCGTTCGGTGTCAACAATGGAAGCAATCCCTGTATCTTATCTACTCTCTCTCTAGACTGGCTTCTCCTCACTTCGTTGCTCTGTCTCTGGAAAATAAATTTCTGTATCTATCAATGGATTTTAAAAATATATATTTAATTTTATTTCTCTGTCTGGGAAATTTGGGCATTGTCAAGGTATATAACAGGTACATATATAATGATTCACATCGAACGGTAAAAGTAGCATGTTGTGATTTTTCTTGATTGAGTCGAATTTTTCAAGGTTTGCACCAGTCGTGAAATTTTTATAGGTGATATTATAAAGTTCAATATCTTGGGCTGACATTTGACAGACACTGACATGTTTCCCACATATCAAGAACAAAACAAAAACACTAAACCAAAGAATACGATTGCTATATTCACTCCTTTCAAGACGTTCGAAATTAAAACTTAGACAGAAATATAATACATACACTTGCTTACATAAGTCAATTTGAAGCTTGACTATAGAATTATACAGAAAACTACAGACTTTTCAATCAAAAACATTCAACACTATACCTATAAGTCTCCCTAATAGGTTAGTAACATTGCTTTACATAAGGACTTACAGAAACCAACAGTTAACGACCATGCCTAGTTCTGCCATAAATACTATTATAAAACTTTTTATTTTTTTATTTTAATTTTTTAAAAAATTTTTTTTTGTTCTTCCCTACCTTGCAATTTGGGCTATACGGGATTTCCCGGGGCCAGAGGGTGAGGGCGGGGAATTTAAAATCCCCTCCGGCACCGGGACGTGAACTCGTACTTATTTTTGACTTTCAAAAGTTTATATATCTGGTTGCCGGGCAACTCGCGGTGCTGTGCACACGCTTTAGCCCATTCGGCCACCCCGCTCCCTCAATTATGAAAGTTGAACTTTGTTTACATCCTTGGGTATTATTTAGATAATCCTTACCTCTATAAGGTTATTTTTTTTTTACATGTCAGGGTGATAATCCCAATTAATTCGCATTTTTCTTTTGCTCAGTTAACATGGAGTGGGGTAATAAAGAAAACCGAATTGCTGTGATCGCCTTACACTAAGTTGGAAGTTGGAAAATGTAGGTCAGATATTTTCAACACTTTGAAATTTTGGATATCAGCCGTATGTTCGTGTACCGCGCTATAAATAGGTATAATGAGACCCTATCTGTATGTGACAGTTTTCGACCGGCCCTCGCTCTGTGAGAACGGCAAATCCAATGAGAGTAGTGGCTCGAATCAGAAAAAATCCCATTCGAAAACAAAAAATCATGTCTCGAGAAATGGAAGTCTCTATCAGATCAATGTCTCGCATAATTAAAAGGGATCTTAGGATGAATGCATTTCGAAGAATGACAGGACAAAGGCTAACCATTTCCCTAAAAGAAATTAGAGTTGATAGATGCAAAGTGCTCCTTGGCCGTTATACCAATGGTCTTCATCGAAAGATTTTGTTTAGCGATGAGAAAATTTCTATAATTGAAGAAAAATTTAATCGCCAAAATGATCGTGAGTACGCACACAGCTCTAAACAAGTGCAGGAAGTCATTGGAAGAGTGGAAAAGATCATCACCTTTTCTCAGTGGTGGTTTCGTGGGGCGTTTGCTTTGATGGCACCACAAAGCTCAATTTTTGTGAAAAAGAAGTTAAAACAGCCTCTAAAAACTATCAGGACGATATTTTGGAACCTGTTGTCAAGTCTCTAAATGATACTCTATTAGAAGTCATTGGGTTTTTCAGCAGGATTTTGCTCCAGCTCACAAAGCCAGTTCAACTTAGCAGTGATTGCAAAAGAACATTCCAGAGTTCATCTCTGCCTCGGATTGGTCCCCAGGAAGCCCTGATCTCAACCCACTAGGCCTTGGGTCCGAACTGGAGAGGATGGCATGCCACAGAGCACATCCTAGCTTGGAAAGCCTCAAACAATCTCTGGTCCGAACAGTTTAGCGCTCTCCTCAAGAAGTTAGACAAAAAGGGGGACATTTTGAGTAATTTCTTTTTTTGTTTTACTCTCTATAGATATACATTTTATTTTCTAATAAAGATTTTGATAAAATTAATCTTTCTGTCAAATCTGTTTATATTTCCATCTAACAATATATATGAGAGGACTAGGTATAAGAACACATTACAAAAGATTATACAATAAATTACACGGACATGCCAACTGATTGATTCAAAGTATTGCCACAACCAACATTTCCGATAAAACCAGTCGGAGGCTGAAAAGAAGCAGGATGAGGGATCACCTCCAGTAACTATAAATATATATATATTTTTTTATTTCTTTATGACATTTACAACTGTATTACATAAATACATCAAGTAAATTTGGACATAATTGATATAATGATATGAATACACTTGCTGAGTAAGTACCCAATGGTAGCACTCTAATGATATGACTACATTAGGAGATCACGGGGCCATCTTCTTTTCAGACGCCTCGGAGGGTTATCAGGAATTGAAGAGGAAGCAAGGTTAGAAACGAGAGGGTTGGGATGATTCTGAAGTTTATTATGGAAGGATAGGTATCTGGATTGGGCCAGATCTGAAACATAAGGAACATTAAGATCTTTATGGATAATTTTATTAGTGACAAAGTAAAGAGCATTGAGGATTTTACGAAGGATTTTGGATTGTAAAGATTGGATGCGAGAGGAATTCGATGGTTTAGTGGAGCCCCATAGCTCAACTCCGTAAGTCCAAATAGGTCTTATTATAGTCAAGTATATGAGTCTTTTGTAATTAATGGGAAGTTTAGAGCGTTTGTCTAGTAAGTGCTGAAGTAATCGGAAACGTCGAGCGGTTTCTTGTCGTTTCAGTCTAGTATGAGGATTCCAAGTTAGTCGTTTGTCCAAGTGGAGTCCTAGGTATCGGATTTGCTCAACAGGGATAAGTGGAGTATTGTTAAAGGAAACTGTAAGACAGGAAGTCGTTGGTTTACGACAACTATAAATATTAAAATCAAAACCGGAAAAAAACCCTCCCTCACGCCTACCAAAAGACTTACTGCAAATTCTACTTCTCGACATTACGCTCGCTTTTTGTCGGTACTTAGAAGAAATATAAAGATGGCATTTTAAAAAAAAATATAATAGTAAAATTACTATAAATGATGTATGCTCAAAATAGACATAACGTAATTAGAATATAATTAGAAAAAATCCAAACTAAAAAGCCTTGATTCTCAATCATAGAGGTGATCAGTTAACCTCCCAACGTTTCGCTAATTCAGGCACTATTAGGGTGGAAAAAAACAAGAAAAATGCAAAAAGAATAAAAGGAAAGAAAGAAAAGAAAAAAATAATACTAGCGACATCTTACTAAGCCATCTAAATTGATACTGAAAGAAACGGAAGGTTGTATAACACAGTAGACGAAGGTTATACTAAACAGCTGTTTAGAAGTAATATAAGGGGGGGGGGGAAAAGATTCATACCTAAATTATAATAACATAGAATTAAATTATTAAAACTATTGTAATAGTAATAAGGTAGGTATGTAGAATATAACTGTCACGTTCTAAACTAAGCGCTGAGCTCATCGAAGACATCAGAAACTCTATACAACCCAAGAAATCAGATCGTTCCTAAATTCATCAATGTTAAATATAGATGGAATTCAGCACATTTCTTTGTTCATCTAATGAATCAGCGACAGCTGACAGCTATCAGCTTTTTGCGGTCGATGTTGTTTTTTTTTATATCGATCCATTGGATGAAACCTTATTATAACCTCAGTGATGTTAATTCATAATTTACTTTATACATTTATATTCAGCTTACTTTCTATCTATATTTATTTATGTTTTTAAAAATATCTAAGTGTGTTGATTTCATAGAAAGGAAATTCATCAAAGAACTTGGTAATTTAATTTTATAAAATCTTACTTCATGACATTTTGTAATAAACTCGCGGTTTGTAATTTTAAAGTATATTTTTTCTCTACTTTTATAAAGTTAAATTAAAATGTTTTTGACCCTATAAGGATAACTGCAATGAGCCTACTTCAGTATATTCTACGAAAATGGCCAGTTTACGTTTTTCATCGTACAGCAATCAGCAATAATTATTCTTTCGTCAGCGAAAAAAAATACGAATAATACTATATTTTAATGTGGGAATAGCTATTCTTAAAAGGAAATGATTTTTATATTCAGAAAAAAAGTTGTATGTGACGGAAAAATTATAGTTAATTTTAATTTATTTTTCAATTAAGGTTTACTGACCAACTAGACAGAAGAATTTTTTTTCAAAAAAATATTTTTGTTTTCAAATGTATATTGAATATTTTTTACTTTCTCTAATCCTAATATAAAATATATAATTTTGAATCAGAGTTTTCAAGAGAAATACGTTTAAAATTTCCAATTTCAAGAAAACATGTTTTTTGGTTCCTGAGTTGAAATAACGATGTTTCGCTGAGAAGGTCTGTACAGCAAAACTCAAAATGAAAAATACGTAAGACACTGAAAATGAGAATTTAAATTAGGTACATATTTGAGATTTTTGCAAAAATGTTCTTAATCGAAAAGATACTGCATATCATCGATTTTACACATTGTTTTGGTTTTATACTTATTGTTGTTATTAGTTCAACTGGAAGAAATTTTCATGGATTGTAAGGGTGAATTTTCTGCTTAAGGATGATTTTTCAATGACAAGACTATACTTATTTTTATTTTATTTTCAAACGAAAATTATAGACCTTAAATTTGAGGTCATTATTACAGGTTATAATTATAGGTTAATGACCTAAAAAATGAAGCTGTACTAAATATACTTTTTTATGTTAGCCTTAGTGATATTATTTAACCGTAAATTCGTAGGGTAAGAGCACCAGTGATAGACATAGCTAAGGAAATGTATGTATTTTTTGGCTTAGGCTCCGTAATTACTACACTTATTAGTGTTGCCCAAAATCGGTCCTGGTCTTGCAGTTTGCGAGACCAAGACCAAGGCCGCTTAACTGTTGCAAGACCAAGACCAGGACGGGTAGAAAAAATCTATTTTCAAAATAAAAATTAGTTCAAAATAGTTAATAATACTTGACAATCTTAATTACTAAATGTTAATAATTGATATAACTAACATACTTTCGCATTCAACTCCTCTAATTTTTCATTCGGGCCTAAGCCTCTAACTAATTAGGTTTCTGCTATCTAAAAAATTACAGTAATATCTCCTTAGCTAATAAGTAACTGCAAGACTGTTGCGAGAAATCGATTTTTTAAATAAAAATTAAGGCAAAATAGTTTTACAAACAATTTTAGTTACTATATGTTAATAATTGGTTTAACCAATATACTTTTACATTTAACTCCTCTAATTTTTCATTCGGGCTTAGTTAGGATTCTTCTATCTAAAAAATTACAGTGATATCTCTATAGTAATAAGCTAAAAGTAACTGCAAGACTCTTGCGCAAGACCAAGACTGAGTTTGCAAGACCAAGACCCGTCTCGGTCTGGCATTTGGGCAACGCTAACAGTTATAAACTTCTCCGTTGGATATTTAGAATCTCTAGGGTCTCATATTTCTATTTAACAATTTAAAATGAAAAAAATATTCAGTTATACAGGTATAATCTACATTTTAAAAAAAACACCTTCTAGTGATGGACACACCCAAATTCAATTGTTCTAGTAATTGACAAAGGATCGGTACAAGTAATAGACATACCACTGAAAAATTCTAAAATATTTATTTAACTATAACGATAACAATAGCTTATCTCTATTCTAAGTTGAACATTTATGTTATCATAATAATATAATTATTCAACATACTCTTAGCAAAACTGTTAGTAGGAAGGTATGAAACACACTGATATCAAGAGCACTATAGAAACAACAATGATAGGCTTTTTGAAATTTTCTTTTGGGAACTTTGTTCATATAGTTGTCAATAGAGGGCATTGTTCTTCAATGTTACATGTATTTATGAACCTTTAAATCAACAAGGAAGCTTATTATTTACATTTAAAGGTGCTTTCACCCTATTTATTTATTTTTTTTAATTTATGATATTTACAACTGTATTAAGAAAGAATACATTAAGTAAATGTGATAACAGAAAATAAAAACATGAAAACACTTGTTGAGAAACTATCCACTGGTAGCAGTCTAAAAAAAAATGTATTTACAATAGAAGATCTCGAGGGCATCTTCTTTTCAGACGCCTCGGAGGATTATCAGGGATCAAATAAGAAGCAAGGTTAGAAACGAGAGGGTTCGGATGGTTCTGAAGTTTATTATGGAAGGATAGGTATCTGGATTGGGCCAATTCGGAAATATAAGGAACATTAAGGTCTTTATGGATGCTTTTATTAGTGACAAAGTAAGGAGCATTGAGGAACCATATTTATTAAAATATTATTTTTTAAATAGTTGTATGATTTTGGCAACTAAACAGTATATTTGGCTCACTATTATAATATTACATTATAATCTCAGAGAACTGAAACCCTAGCATAAACATTATTTTCCTTTAAATAATACATTTGGGTTAACAGTTGTGTATATCTTTAGCACATTTACGGGGTGCTAAAAACCCTTCTTAGAAAAACAGCAGAACATCGAAAATACTCTGCTTTCATTTATTCAAACTGTATTGTCCAAGTTCTTTAAATACATGAGGCTGTTGGTCCGAAGGTTTTTGCTAGTATTTAAAGGATATATTAAAATTTTACTGCCAGCGAGACTGGCATGGCGTCACTGCTTACGTTTCAGAACCCGTGACGTTCTGATATCGATGTAGAATGGAAAGCAGAATACAGTTTATGAATTTTGATTAAATGTTTAAAAAAAAAATTTGGTGATTAATGTAGTTTAAACTTTATAAAATTAAAAACAAAACCTTTTATTTCGAATGAATCGATTCGATATTATTTGCAGCGGAAATATCGGAACTTCTTTAGTCATAACTTTCTTTTCTGCATTCTCAGCTATAATTTCTCAATGTAGCATTAAACGTGGAAAAGATTTTAAATCTGTATTGTATATGGTTTGATCAACTTATTTTCTTTAGTGTTTATAAAATTATAGAAAATAATTTACAGAGCGTTCATATAAATTATAATGTAGCAGTAATGGACACTTAAAGAGAAATTTTCAACATTAATGTAAACCATATTTTTAATTCTGGCGGTAGATCTTTGAAAATGGATTTAATTGAAAGCAAATTTAGTTTTCTATCTATAAAGTAGATTAGTTAATTATTCATGAAATTCTTATAAAATTCTACTATACTCTGATTTTTGGATCAATAGGTTTTTAAATATTTAAAAAAAAAAAAGTTATGCACAGTTTTAAACTAAGAAATGGCCAACTACATATGAATTTTAATGTTTAAATTTCAAACTTATTTCCTAAAGAAAAGTGAAAAAGAAAGCCACCTAAAACAAACACCGAGCATTTAAAAATCAACTACCTCTTGGCTACTGTAGCATGATATCACTTGAGGTTCAGGCATTATCCTGCTAAGGGTTCAAGCTGCATACCTTGATCAGGTTAATTAATTAAATTTTCACTCTCTTTTGAGAGTATATAACTTATTTTTTGTTAGTTAAAAGTTAGATGAAATAAAATAAAATGAAACCTGCTTATTACTAGTAATTTTGCCCGAAATCAGTCTTTGGTCTTGCACTTTACAAGACCAAGACCAAGACTCGCTGACTGTTGCAAGAACAAGACCAAAATTGGTAAAAAAAAGTTGATTTTCTGAATAAAAGTTAAGGCGAAATAGTTACTAATACTTGACAGTTTTAGTTATTATATGTCTCGGGCGGATCTACGGGGGGGAGGGGCTTTCGGGCTGAAGCCCCCCCCAAAATGGTAAAATATAACCATGTTTTATCGAAAACAATATTAAAAAAGTATCTCTTAAGTATTATTGTTCGTGCAATTACATTTAAAAGGGCTAGAAATCACTCAAACACCATTTCATATAGGTAGTTAGTTTCTTTATTTTTTTCCAAAGTAATTATCGTTATTTTTATGAAAAAAACAACTTTCGGGCTGAAGCCCTCCCCAAAAATAAATCCTGGATCCGCTAGTGTTATATGCCAAGAATCGGGATAAACAACATACTTTTGTTTGACGCAAAATTTGATACTCTACGAATTCGATTCTATGGTTTTTCCTCTTAAGGAACTCATTTCCAAGTTACAGGGCCATTTATAGTAATTTGTCTCAGTTTTTGACAAATTAGGTAAACCTCAGCGTTGGTTGACCGTGGTTTTATACCTTACTACGTAACCAAATTATAGAGTTTATATACTCGTTTGCAGCAAAATTTTAAGCTCTTTAATTCATTAAAGAATACATTTTTCGCTTTGATGCCATCGTTTAGGAGTTGATAAAAACAAGAAAAAATATCGAAAAAATGTGACTTTTTTGGCTGTTAAAAGTTTTTTCTTGGTAGCCTGCGTTAGCAATTTTTGTTTTGTTTTATATATGTCTAAACCCATATATACAAGTTAAAAAAATAAAAACATTTCTTACATTTTTCGCAATGGATTTCCCGTTTGATACTCAAATTATTAGAGTAATATTGCTTAAATCAGTCGCCATTTTTGAAAGCAGCGGCTCTC
Source organism: Nezara viridula (assembly GCA_928085145.1). Classification (NCBI taxonomy): domain Eukaryota; kingdom Metazoa; phylum Arthropoda; class Insecta; order Hemiptera; family Pentatomidae; genus Nezara; species Nezara viridula. The sequence continues at coordinate 152,418,160 of OV725080.1, read as the reverse complement.
GAACGGCCGACAAGGTTCTTTTTACTCAGAATAACATACCATTTCGTAATTTACAATCAAACCTTCGTCTGCGATGAGGTCGATTTTTGGATTCTGGATCCAGGGCTATTAGTCCGTATGGTTTTTAATCAGGGTTTGAAATAGATAATTATTGTTTCTGCAAAATCATGTAATAATGATTATATTTGATTTTTAATTTAAAAATCATGCTTGATTTATTAATACAAATTTAAATCGATCGCCGATGTTTATTGACTAGATTAAAAATAATGATCACTCACTGAGTGTTACTGTTTCACATAAATAATAATGATTAAATTGTGATAAAAAAAGTTTATCGAACAATAAAAATCACCTTTTACATTTCTTAATATTATATTTCAGAAATAGCTTTAATTGTGCACGCGGTTCCCTGTACAGTATGATATATTCCTTTTTTTTTTTTTTTTTTTTGGAACCCGAAATTTGTAATGAATTTCGGAATTAAAGATGTTTTGTTGCTAATATTTATCTAGATTTTATTTTTATTTTTTTAATTTTCAATTTCAAAATCTGGTTTTGATAAATAAGTTTTTGTTTGAGGTGTTCTCGATTAAATGAATTTGTTTTTTACGTTATTTCGTAAAAGATTTTTGTTTTTTTCCAATACTCTGTTGACTTGGATATTGTGTTTTTTACATATTCTTCATCTTTAGTAAAAATGTTTCTTCAAAATTATTCCAGTAAAGGCTCTATTGCAGTTATAAACGCACTTGTGGCATTTAAATGACCAGATGCTGCGACGAGACGGAACCGAAACCCAAGATAGGTAGCTAGATCAGCAGAAACCTCAGTTATTGTACTATCGAGCCAGTAAGAGGAGACTCTGTTGAAGAGTAGCCGAAGGCAATTTGGACTGGGATGGCTATTGTTGCGAAGTCGAACAGTCAAATAAGGAGGTTGGAGAACGCGCCATATAGGGACCTACAACCTGACCCCTAGCATTGTCTCCTGATATCCAGGTAGGTTCCATCTTCGGGCTTCTCCTCTTCCTCAGGATTGTCCTCAACCCGGTTCCATCAATAACGGGAAACATCCAGTACTCCGGATCAGGACAATATTTTATTAAAAACGACTTTTGTTACTTTCAAATTAGAGCGACGTCCTAAAAGGTAGCGTAGTTCACGGTGATAACTTGAGAACAAGAAAGAAAAATCAAAGAAAACAACCAATGAAAATTAAGAAATAATAAGGAAGATAACAGAAAATATAAAAAGAAATGTAAAACTATTGATTTGCCACTTTTTATTTATTGTCGAAGGTAGGAAAGCATTGTATTCGTGCGAGAGATTAAAAATATTTTTGTGCTCAGAATCGAAAATTTCCATTCGCGTTTTACGTTTCAGACATCAAGGATCAAATTTGGTTTAATGTCTATCTGTCAGTAGCCAATCAATGTGGCGGGCATATCACTTACCACCTGTTATTCAAGATAGATTATAAGCGAATTGAGAAAAATCTATCGAAAAGGAAAGATTGAAAAATCAGAAAGTATGTAGTGCGATAGTATGGATTGAGTTTAAAGAGAAGACCCTGATGCCAGACTTTGTAGAACCCTTGAACAATATCCATAAAATAACAGTGTTCAGACTATTTAACGAAACTTGATTATTCAGACTTTATAATTAAAAAACCTTCAATTTTTATTTATTTTTCTTATTTCCTTGCTTCGGCAACACAGATTTTTTGTACAAGTAACACGATACTCCTATTCATCGTCTGATTCTTTGATCTTCTTCATTAGTGGAGGTTAAAATTAGTGTTGCCCAAATGCAAGACCAAGACGAGTCTTGGTCTTGAAAACTCAGTTTTGGTCTTGCGCAAGAGTCTCGCAACATTCTTGCAGTTACTTATTAGCTTAATTCTATAGAGGTATTACTGTAATTTTTTAGATAGAAGAAACCTAACTAAGCCCGAATGGAAAAATTAGATGAATTAAATGCAAAAGTATATTGGTTAAACCAATTATTAACATATAGTAACTAAAATTGTTTGTAAAACTATTTTGCCTTAATTTTTATTTAAAAAGTCGATTTTCTTTTACCAGTCCTCGTCTTGGTCTTACAACAGTTGGGCGGCCTTGGTCTTGGTCTTGCAAAGTGGAAGAATAAGACCGATTTTGGGCAACACTAGTTAAAATTATCAAGCCCTATAAACTTATTTAAAGTTATGCTTACTAACTAGAAGAGGAAAATTGTTCTCCGTGATGTTTTAAGTACATTGGGAGCAGAATAAATGAGTCCCTGGATGAGGAGGAGGAGATCAAACCTCGTATTAAAAGCATCATACTCGATCATGCATCTCCTCTTTATCCAATGTTCATGATATTTTGGAGGATTGTGTAAATTAGTGTCTAAATGGCCCCATATCAATTTTATCAAATTCCACTTACGCTGCGCAAATGTGTTTTCTTAGCTATGCCAATATTTCAGAATCTGCTTGTTCAATTTGACTCTTACATGGCGAGGTTCTGATCTCATATTGAATACCTTAGTACCTTTAATATATTATTGGATACTCAAAACATCTTGTTAACTTTGCACTCCATATATAAAATTATTAATAATTATATATCAACGTTTGAATAAACAATAAACATTGTTGAAGTAAATGAACAGGAGGGGTTAAATCACAAGAACACGGTTCAACAGGTTTCGGATGTGGGACTTCCTGCATCAAGTTAATTTTATCATTGCATCTGAGGAGGAACCTTCTCTTTTCGTTAATACCATTTATAGAGGTCCACTCAGATACTTTGAAAAATCGTTAGAGTCGTTTTCGAGAAAATTTTAAAATAAAGTGCTACTTTAAATTTGCTGATTTTTACCCACTTAAAACTTCGTAAATAGCATCATGTCATCGTTAACTACAACTTTTTTTTTTTTTACGAAAACTCTAGAAATTGGAGGGTTTTCAAACTGGAGATCGGCATACTTTGTCTATTTAATTAGGTACTAAAAACTCACAAAAACCCATTTGATTTACACTTGAATGGTAAAATAATTTGATCACAAAATCAAGAAAAGGGGTGTCCCCCAAAAATATTGGTCCCTTTGGCGTGACCTCCACACCAAAGTGTTAAAATTACAAGATTATATAGACTCACGAGCGGATCTACGGGGGAGAAGGGGCTTTCAAGCTGAAGCAATACAAGCCCCCAAAATGGTAAAATATAACCATGTTTTATGGAAAAAAAATTATCTCTTAAAGTATTATTGTTTGTGTAAATACATTTAAAAAGACTTTAGGAATTATTTAAACACCATTTCATATTGGTAGTTAGTTTCTTTCTTTTTTTCCAAATTAATTATCGTTATTTTTATGAAAAAAAAAAATTTCGGGCTGAAGCCCCCTAAAATTAAATCCAGGATCCGTTAGTGTATAGACTAATCAGCGCAATATTTCTGAAGGCCACCTTATTCATCGATTTTGTGATCAAATTACCTTACGATGCTAGTATTCACGAGTTTTTAGTACCTGCTTAAATAGACATAGTTTGCCCTCCTCCAGATTGAAAACGAGCCATTTCCAAGAGTTTTAGGAAATAAAATGGTTGTACGTTACGATGAGATGATAAAAGGGGTCTGTACCACGGACTATAGGTATGTATAGGTACCTTTTTTTTTTAAATTGTCATATATGTCTAAAGATAATAATATATATCAAAATATCCTAGGATTTTATGATTCAATCGCTTCAGAATTTTGTAAGATCAAATTATCTTACAATTCAAGTTAAAAGCTAATGAATATTTATCAGTTTTAAGTGTCTTATTAATTTAATGAGATTTGAATTAATTAATCTATCAAGAGTCAATATTTTTATCGATATTATAAACATTATTGAAAAAACAGTTATTTTGAATTATGAATATCAATATAAATATAAATTCTCTAGCATATAGGAGCATCAAAAAATATTTTATATTCAGCTTTAAATTAATAATTGGAAATATAAATTCTTCTACAGTCCTTAATAAAATTAATTTCTGGTCCTATTCATCTTCGTCATCCTCAGCTTACTAAATACTACACTCGAAATAAGAACAGACAAGATAGGTATAATTTTTTTCTCCATCGATCAGATTCATACACAATCCCTAGAGCTTCGAAAACGATAGTTTTAATTTTTACTATCCAAAATAAAATATTAAAATATCGTAGTGACGATATCGATAGTAGATAATATCGAAGTAAATACCATCGATGATAAAATATCGATATTTCTATATCAATGACTATCTATGGGCATCCCTAGTTAGCATGAACAGATCGTTTAGGGAGACTTAGTTATTTGTATTCAGAGAACCCCCCTGAAAATGCATTTATTTTTACTATTTGAATATTTGAATAATTGTATGTTTGGAAAGTATTAATTATATCCTGTATTTACTAAATGAATCCTTTTTTATTACATGTATAATTCCACGAGTTAAATTTTTCAAAACCAGGGCAGAATCTAAATTATTGATTATTTCCCACGCACCTGCCGATAACCCTTAATTGTAATATATCAATTCCTAACTGGTGGAGAAATTCCGAAACGTGCAATTAACTTCTCGCTTTTGAACCAAACTCCTTTATAAGGGATCGTTTAAAAAATGATTCGAGATAACAGATCGATAACACAAACGTGTTTTTGACTCAATTGAAATTCTGATTAGGATTAAATTAATCGATTTTTTTTTGTGTGAATAGAATGATATTTACATATCTGTTTTACATAGCTCAAAGTTGTTTGATAATTGGTGGAAAATTATAAGGTAGCCATTTTAGAAACTATTACAAAACGGATCGAAAACGTTTTCGTTAGGTCTCTATCATCCTGAGTAACTGAGTTATAGCCATTAAAAACACCTACAGATATTTCTGCAATCAATCCCTCATTTTTAAATTATTTTGACTGACAATTATATTTTCAAGATGATCCTTGGATATCCCTTTATAAATAAATTATTTTATTTAATATAATATATTTAATTTAATTTAATATAAGGATATATTTTTATGGACAATTCTTAGATCTCTGTAACAGTTTTATTTAAGACCAACTTCACTAAAAACTAACAACTTCACTATAAACGCTTAAAATTATCATTAATCATTAAATATTGGGTTGGCAAATAAGTCTTTTGGTTTTTCTGTTTATTTTTATGTCACTATGAAACACTTCTTATCTGATGAATTAATCCCTAAGGTAGATTGTTTATCCTGTTTGTAATATGTCAACAAATATATCTGTTAGCTCTTGTTGAAACTAGCCTAGTATTGTATTTGTTATTGAACTGTGAATATGGAAGAAAATATCGTTCATTATCGGCATCATATTTTGTTGTATTATCTTAAAAAAGATAAGCGTGCTGTAGAAGCTCAAAGAAAAATTTGCAGTATTTATCGGGATGATGCCTTAACCGATCGCACCTGTCGAAATTGGTTTGAAAAATTGCACTCAGGAAATTTTGACATCAACGATGCTCAACGGTCTGTTCGTCCACACGAAATTGAAACAAGCAATGTTAAGGCCATTGTTGATCAAACTCCTACCAAATCAGTGCGTGAGATTGCTATGGCTCTAAATGCGCACAAGCTTAGAAAACCGTTTGCATATGCCCTGCTATGTTTCCTGGCTTAATGTTTGGGTTCCTCACAAAAATTGTTTTCTAAAATTACAAAAAATCTTATAACTTCAATACGACTTTAGCTATCTACAAGACATTTAGCAGGAATTTGGGGCAACGTAAACTACACAAAATGACATCAACAGGTTCTTCTTAAACTACAAATGGAGAAAATAAAAATCTATAAGGAGTTTTTGTTTATTTATTCCTCATGTACGTATTAAATAAAATATTCGTACATTCATACCGTTTTAAAGAGCAATAATTCAGCTTTCCAACGGACACATTAACATCGAATTTGGAGAACATCCTGAAGAGTTATCAATGATCTTGTGTTTCACCAAGACAACGCTAGACCCCACACCTCATTGGTCACTCGCAATGAATTATTGAGTATTGGATGAAACCTTTTGCCCCACCCTCCCTATTCACCTTACCTACCTCCAGGTGACTACCACTTACGGTCTCTGTAGAACTCCATGAATGGAAAGAAATTCCAAAAGAAAGAGGACATCAAAAACTACTTCGATTAGTTTTTTAACAATAAACATCAGACTTTCTATGAACATAGCAATATGCATTTAGTGAAAAGATGGAGAAAAGGCATATTAAATAATGGTCTATATATTGTAGATTAAAATAAATTCTATGTCTATAATACATTGAGTTTTATTTCATCCTGAAAAACCGGAAGGACTTATTGGCCAAACAAATATTATTTCTCAAAGGTGGTTTTTAGTTGGTATGCCATATCTTTTTCAATTCTTCATCAAATCCAATGATTGAGCCTTCATCTTGATGATCTTCTCCTTGGATTGTGGTAAAATAGTCACATCCTTCCGAAATTTCAAGAAAAAGTTAAGGAAAAGAAACTTTATTTGCGAATAAATTAAAAAGTATACATCTATATAATGACCTTAATGTTACATTTATTATTGATCTCATCCCAGACAAATTTTCCAAATTTTATCAGAAGCTTACTCTTCACCCAAATCCCGTATCTGTCCTACAGATACCTCATAGTCCCTAGCACCATCCATCCCTACAATCCTCTTCGTAGGTTAAAACGGCATTGGGCCCCATGACCTTTTGTAACACGTATATATTGGAGTTCTGGCAGTGGCCAGATTCTCTATTGAAGTCATGAGTCTTCCCCAGCCTCCATTGACTTTTAACACCAGTGAAATGGTTAAGGAAGAAGAGCAGGGAATTTCTGATCCCTCGCTTTTCCCAAAAGTGGGGAGACAAATCTGGTTTGGAGTTCTCCTGGCTGATTGTAAATATTGTATATAGGTATGCTTGCGTCTAAGATGTTTATTTTATATTTTAAAAAAAAACATTTTATTTTATTTTGTTATTAACTTATTTATATATGATTCTGTAAATATGGTGTGAATGTGCTCTCTGAACTCTAATATAAGAGTCCTTAATTGAGAGAGATTTTAATATTTATCAATAAACAAGTGAAAACAAAAAAAAGAATCAATAATGATTATGGTCGAACACTAGTAAAAATGACACGTATGAAAATGGTCAAAATAAGACTGAAATATTAATAAATTAATTAACAAATTTAAAAAAAGAAATAATCAAAATTTGTAATAACTTCTAAATTAAGGACATCTTTTATAAATATATCAGTCAACGTAGCTGTCCTATATTTAGAGATTTTAGTTGGCAAGTAAAAAAAATAAGGAAGATTATATTCTAAAATAACAATGAGAAAGATAAGCACTGTAGATAAATCATTAATGATTTACAACCGACAGCGACGCAGAAAATTGATTATCTTATTGTAGATCTACTATGTCAAAGATCGATATCAGATTAATCGACAATAAAGAATCGACTTTGGCAAACAAATAAAATGATATGCTCTTGTGATTGTTTACATGCACTCGAGGACTCTCGAAAGGTTGAACATCGCTACTGTATCCGCCGCTGTGTTAGGCTTAAGTCTCTTATCTTTTCCTTATCTTTTATTTATTTCTATTTACTTAAACATATTTAAATTGGCAGAATAAATTATATACTTCGACAATAAATGTCCTTAACGATCAGTATCATGCGCCAACGCTAATAAAAAATAATGATTTCTTATATTAATGAGAAAAAGTGAACGTATTTCCTTGAATAAATGTGTGTGCATAATAAATGTATTATTATTATACTTTTTTTTTATTACATTCGTAACTTACCGAAAGTACATAATATACCTTAGTACCAGTATAAGTTTTGAATATTTTTGTTATTGCTTACTAAAAGTTTAAATAATTCAATCAAAAAAGTGACTTTTGACGGTATATTATATTACGAAAATCATAAATTTCACAACCAAACATTCTTTTCTTACATCTACGTAGTATATATGTTTGCCGTTTAACATTATTTCGTTTGTTAATGTTTTCGGCTATTAATAGTACGATCTAAAAATAGCTAGTGGAAACTAAAAGAAAAGGGAAAGGAAATAATATTCATGTGGGTCCCTTCACACTGCGAAAATTATAAAATTATACAACAGAGTGTGAATAGGAAGTGTTGCCAATGGTCCTGCAGGATAGGTGCAACAATAAAAACAAATAAAAAAATAAATATTAATCCTGACGAACAAATAATATAATTTTTGCATGGAAATAATTATCAGTAAATTGAAAAAAAAAATGGCGCCCTAATGTGGATTTTTTTTTCTTTTTATGCTAACACTGAACCCATGTGTTCGAATTTATTGTCACTAATGGGCGAAATTAAATATAATTGTAAATTTTTAAATTTAATCAATAATTTTACTCTTTATTATATTTTATTAGAATAATAATAATAATACAATCTGCCACAACCAAGGGCATGAGGTATTTAGGCTCTATGTGTACATTCACATTATTATATAGAAATTGAGAAAAAAATAAGTAAGAAGAAAACATGTAATCAATAATAGATTAAGGTTTTAAAGAGCAGAGATACTCCAACAAATAAAAAGACTTTTTAACAAGAAAAGAAATTCGCATTTAATTTTTTTTATGTTTCGGCATTAGCTTTTTTTAAATTTTGAATTAAAATAAACATTAAAAAATATTTTAAATAAAATTTTTAATAAATTAACTTTTTTTTTAAATAAGTTAATAATACTGGTTACTTTACATTTTATATAGGCATGACACACTTAACAATTCCAAAACATGGACTCCTACCATCACTGACAATACAATTATTTTAACGAAACACCATAACCACAGAATAGTATCATCGAATTAACAATTTTTTTTTTTTTTAGGAAATTTCCTTATTGAGATATATTACAATCTGTCATATTCAAGGAAAATAGTAATAGTGATATAGAGTAGCTCATTCATACTATGCACAGTAAATAAAAATAATAAACAGCAATATAATAATATTAAAAGTAAATGTATATAAACTAAAAGATACTAAACTAAACAAAAATGAACTAATCTAACAAAATAAATACCTAAATACACTCATGCTTTTATATAATATTTACAATTTTCATTCGCTCAAGATCTCCGAGCCATGCCTTTCTCCTCACTCATGGAGGGAAAGGCAGGACTCTAGGAGATCCCAGCGTATTTCACTCAGCCGTATCACTGGTATTACCAATAACAAAATTATTTAATAAATTTAAAAAATTGGTATTCACTTTGGAAAATAAGATTAGGTTAAACGCACGAGGTTGACATAACTTAGGATTTTTTTTTTGTCTTTTGTGGCTTATCCCGCCGTAATTATTGTAGTTAAAAACTTTTCTATTAGACATTTAGAATGTATAGTCTCTTTTTTCAATTTATCACTTTAAAATTTAAAAAGTAACCCTCCGAGGCGTCTGAAAAGAAGATGGCCTCGGGATCTTATAATATAGAACTTTAATTTGAGTTCTACCAATGGGTAGTTTCTCTTCATGTTGTACATGCCATGTTACGGATTTCTCATTTACTTATTGTATTCTCTATGTAATACAGTTGTAAATTCCATTAAAATAATAAAAAAATAAATAAAATAAAATGTATTCAGTTATGCAGGTATCCATTTAAAAAAAACAGATTTTTGCACTCATGATGAACATCTCGAAATTCAATTGTTCTAGTAATGGACAGGGGGTCGGTTCCAGTAATGGGCATATCTCAGAAAAATTCTAAAATCTTTATTTAACTATAAAGTTAACGATGAAGATAAGGTAAGATAAATGTTCAAATCACTCTTAGCAAAACTGTTAGTAGAAAGGTATGAAACACACTGATCTCAAGAGCACTATAGAAACAACAATAGGGTTTTAAAATTTTCTTTTGGAAACTTTGTTCATACACTTGCCAATAGAGGGCATTGTTCTTTAATTTAGAATAAAACTGGATAATAATCAACAAGGAAGCTTATTATTTACATTTAAAGTCCAACCTGTCCATCAGTGCTGCGTTTACCCTAAATCATGACAAATAATTACATCAATTTATATCAACGACAACCAAATTCCTCAAGCGGACAAAGCACGCTAACTTGGCCTAATATTCGACAAAAGAATTACCTAAGGCCCTCAGGTCAAGATGAAAAATAAAACTTTAAACAAGCGATTGGAAATCCTATACTATCTTATTTCCAAATCAATATTGAAAATATAAATTCGTCTCTGGAATTCAGTACAGGGAAGAAGAAAGAGACAGAATGAGAAGATTTGGATGATAGAGAGTAGAAGAATGAAATGAAGTGTATTTGTCTTGGATGTACGATTCTACTGTTGGAATGTTTAAGTCTTGTTTCAAGAGTGTTATTTGAAATGTACCAAGGTGCGTTGACAATTTTTCGTAGAATTCTTGATTGTGTTGTTTGTAATTTATTAATGTGTGTGTGTTTTGCCGAACCCAAAAGTTCTGCTCCGTATATCAAAATCTCAGTATAGTGTTGTAGATCAGTAGCTTGTTTCCTAAGTTAAGTGAGGATCTGTAGTCCAGAAGATGCAATAGTTGGTTATATCGTCTAGATACTTGCCCAACAATTTATATCAACTACAACCAAATTCCTCAGACGGACACAGTACGTTAACTTGGCCTAATATTCCATAGAAGAATTACCTAAGGCCAACATGTGAAGGCGAAAAAAAAAAGCGATTGGACATCCTATAATATCTTATTTCCAAGTCAATATTGAAAATCTCAATTTGTCCCTTTGTACTCAAAAATTAATTTCTTTAAATCGAAATTATTATTTATTTTTCGGGAAGAGTAATTGCTTCATTTTAATTGAAATATAACCTGTTATCTGAAATTGGATCTATTTTGTACCGCCCATAATGTCATTATATGTTACGTAACAATTCTTGGTACCGCGTCCCACAACATTCTTATTGTACCCACATATGTCCCCATCCACATCTGTTCCACGTCAGATTTCGAAAAGGCGAACATAAGTCTTGAGATATTTTTTAAATGTTCTTTTAATTCGGCCCAGGAAGCGGACAGACACATGCTGTTGTTTCGAAAGCTTCCGCCTGTTGTTTAAAAAAAAAAAAGGAAATGTTGCGCGCGCAATCAGCCAGTGCTTTCGTCACAGAGTAATTAATCTGTTTGTTTTTATAATTTTGGTACAGCATATGGAGGAAACTTGGTCCTTAATTCATCGCTTGGACGCAGTTTTAGATTGAACAGTCATCAGGAAACAATTAAGCAAAAATTCACTTTTTTTTTTTTTTTCAAAAACCTAATCGTAACAACTAATTTTGAAATGAACTTCCAATTATAAGGCTGGTTTAAAAAAAAAAAAAAAAAATGGAATACAAATTAAATAATGTGTCATTTCCTTTTAGTCGATTATAGGTTAAAGATATCTCAAACACGTTATTTCAGTTTCACTAAAAGACTTATTAACTATTTTTTTTTTAGAATTTTTTAGCTATGCTGTTCACAAACATACTATTTCGCGAAACTTGATTATTTAGACTTAAAACTTCAATTTTCATTAAATTTCTTCTTTCTTCGCCTCTCGGCATTACAGATTTTTGGTACATGTAGTACATGATATACATCTACCACTTATCCTCGGGTTCTTCGGTCTTCTTCATTAGTAGAAGTTGATCAAGCCCCATTAAGGTAGTTATCGTTACTTGCTAGCGGTAATGTAGTGTCCGGTTTCCCTCAGTAGTTTGGCACTTACTGCTTCAAAAGATTAATGAAATGATGAACATTTTCCTCTCTTAGAATATGCATGTTCGATTTTTAATTTTTGTGATTTTTAATCCATTTAAAAAAAGCACTTCAATTAGTCGATTCCATCCGACTTCACCCGAGTGTTGCACATTGACGATCTGGCAGCCCAATCTAATTCACTCTCAAAGAAGTTTTCACTAAAAAAAAAAAAAAATTTGAAAAATTGTGACAAAACATTTTTTTCAACTGATCCAATCAAATTATTTATATTTTACAATTAATTCACCATCTACAGCCAATTAATATTAGTTCCAGAAGGTTCGGCAATACGCCGGATGCCAAGACGAATCAGATCGGTAGCGTATAATTCCGACTAGCTAACTCATTTACCAGTGCCTCCTTTATTACAGCCCCTGGGCACAAAGGACTAGAATTAGTTAGGGTCGGTTGGGCATTCATTGGGGGTTCTGTCGGGAGGATGACGTCATATCCGAGCCCCTCTGTGACGTCATCCTATAGATTCTCTAGCTGTTACGTCACGGCTCTACTCCCTCCTTGACGTCATCATATCTCCCTTAAAGGAATCGATGCTAAACTAATTCCATCAGAATCCCCTTCCTCTTTAAAAGGGCTTGTTTCCATTGATGAGAGTTCTCGATGGGTGGATGACGTCATGTGAAGCATCCCTATGTAATCTCCAATCTACGTAGGTATTAATTATAAAATAGTCTCTCTCTCTATTTGGAAAAAATATAAACTTAACTATAATACTATAAAAATTAATTAATTAATCATATAATAACAGTGGAGTGATAGTCATATAATAACTATAGTCATATAATAACTATAGCGAATCATTGAAGAGAAGTTGGTTGGTGTATTCAGTTAAAAATAAATAAATAATATTTATTTTTTTTCATGGGTGATAAATATTCAGAACGCTGTCATTATAGAGTTTTTATTGGTGCCGACGTTTCAACCCAAACACGTGGGTTATCATCAGGTACGTCGGATATCTAATAAGTACTTGAATATCTTCAGTGCTCGAAACAAGCCCTGAAGATGACCCACATGTTTGGATTGAAACGACAGCACCAATAAAATCTTTATAATGACTGCGTCCTGAATATTTATCACCCATGATATGTAGAAACAGTCGATAAACTTCCTTCGATATTTATTTCTATAGTTGCCGACGTTTCGTCCCAAAGTTCAGGCCTTCATCAGAACTAAGTAAAGACTAGATCAAAATATGAGAAACTATTAATTTATGAAAAATAAATAAAAATAATAATGTAAGGAACATATAAAAAAATATGTAAGATATGTTCCTTCAATTATTAATATTAATATTATTTTTTTTCACATCGTTGTTCGACCTTTTCTTAGCTCTGTTGAAAGCCTAAATTGGGTCGAAACGTACTTTAATTTATTTATTTTTGACTGAACACTCAACCCAATTTCCTTCAATTCAACATAAAATAATAATAGTTATTCAAATTTCACCATTGTTAATCGATGAATCGTCATATTACGTATAAATTTATCATTTATTGTGTTTTAAATACTATTTAAAAAAGCTTAAATAACTACGTATATTTTAAGATCTATGATTTTTGGTTTGATAATAAAAATTAGATTGAATTTGACAAATCCTATATTGGAGCATCAATATATCAACCCGTAATTCTTAAAAATTGTATCAAATCGAATTAAAGGCTCGTTACATGAATGGAATAGACTTCACAGGACTGCTTGAATGAAATGTTCGTATACAACTTAAAATACATGACCCCATGTAACTATAATATAAAGATAAGATCCTTTCCCATGGGTTCATTGCATTCCACATTCCACGCCATTTTGGTTCATATAAATTAGGTATATCAATTTTTTAAGTGAAGATTTCTTTAGGACCGTTTTACACTTTTTTGTGGAGAGTGAATTAGATTGAGTCGTAAGATCTCCGATGTGTAACGCTTGGGCAAAGTCGTCTGGAGTCGACTGATTGAAATGTTTTTGCGTATGGATTAAAATATCTGAAAAACTAAAATTTGGATCTGCATATTGTAAGCGAGGAAAATGTTCATAATTTCATCCTCTTTGTAATGAGCTATTATTCAAAATTGTATCGTAACGTAACGTCGTTACGTATAGGGATGTGAAAAGGAAAAAATAGTGTCGAAAAGCAAATTATAACGAGTTTTATTGAAGATATAGATTAAAATATCTCAGAAACTAAAAATCGGAATTACATACTGTAAGCGAGGAAAATGATCAGCATTTCATGCTCTTTATAAAAAGTTATTATTTATAATTTACATTTCGTATAATTAATTATGAAGCACATACCTCAGTTGTTTTTTTGAAGATAGTGGTTAGAATTTGATAAAATTGAGATCGATGATTTTGTCTCTAACTTCCCTACAGTTTTTGTCCATATTGAAAGTGAAGTTTTTGAAAAAGAACTGTATCTTTTTTTTCTCCTCTTATCCCTTTGATTGGCCAAATTACATAACTACGGTTTCTAGGACAAAGCTTCAGTCAAGAAAATTGAATATGTAGAACATCTTTTAGAGAAACCGCAGTTATGTTCTTTTGTTTAAAACTTTGTTTATAAATCTTTTAATCATAACAACTATACTCGAAATGTAATTTTGATAATTTAATGACCGAAATGGTATTATATGATTCTGAACTTTCCAAAAAACATATAAATAAAACTATTAAATATTACGTCAGAGAATATTAAAATTTCATAATCTTATCAGTTTTTCGAGGTTTCATGGTATCGATGAGTGGTTTATTAGAACATTATCTGTCGATAGTTTTCAGCTGATGTGTGCGTCTTCCGACATTGTTTCATTTGTGATCCATTTCGTGAGATTCTCATTATATTCTAATTATTGAATAGTTGATGATAGAAATGTTGTTTCAGTTCTGGATCTTTATCTTCTCATCTCTTTCTGCCCTAAATATGACTGCTTTGGCGAAAGAATTACTGATTAAGTTATTTTATGGTATCTGAGAGACTTGCTTTTGGGTAAGTTTACCTAAGAAATATTGACCGAAGTTCTTAAAATTTGTTTATTTATATTTTTTAGGGATTAAGAATTTTAACAATTCCAGATGTTTTTCCGGAATAAAAATTAATTTAAAAATTTGGAGTGTCGCATAAAATTGTATTTTGACCATTCACCATTTAATTCACATAATAATTTTGATCCATAAAAAATCATAGACTAAATTTTAAAAGGAACCAAAAACTTTAAAGTTCTAATAATATTAATAAAGGTACCAACTAATAATTACTTAAAAAAAATAGGTATAAGCACAAAGTATTGGAATCAATTTATATTACTATAACACTAGACAAAGTATATAATTTTCATGCAGATACAAATGGGTTAAATAGTACATATGCAAACATCAATACTAAATTGAAATTTTAATTAAATCATATATCGATGACAAAAAACCTTATTTAGGTTATTCATATTTTTTTTTTGTGAGATTTTTTAATAATTATTATATTTAATCTATATATAATTATTTATATATCAAAACCCTTTTTAATATCATAGCCTTTTTATTTCATATTTAAAAATTATTTCTTAATGTTTCGGCTCCAAGAGACATTTTCAAAAAAAATATTTTTTTTTTCCATTTTCAATCTTTAAAATCTAGTTATTTAAAATAAAACCAATGCATTTTCTAAAAAAAGGCTAAAAGTCGTTTTAGGCGATTTTTGATATTAAATATCACAAAATTGACTGAGTGAAAAATTATGAAAATTACCCCACTTATGCCTTTTTTTAGTAGAAATGTGTGATATGAATTTGATCACTCAGACTCAACTGGTTCTTTTAGTTATAGAGCAAAAAATATTGCTGGCTGATGAGAGTCGGTATCGGCATATCCTACCTACTTTAACTAAAACATTTTTTCAGATATCAAAACAAAACAAAAACTAAAATAATGATGATGTTTCGCTATATTTTTACTTTCACTTACGTATATATGTAATATATAGTAAGTGAAAGTATTGCGATCGAGAAAATTTTTGAATCTGAGTTTTCGACGGATTTATACGTTTTGAGGTACTCTGAGTCGAAATGACCAAGTCCCGACAAATGGTCTGTGTGTTTGTATGTTAGCAGTCTAGCTCAAAAACGAAAAGTCCTATGAAACTGATATCACGTATTTAAGATAGGTATATGCCTTAGTTGTGACGGCAACTTTTTCCTTAAAATCGGCTAACCGGAAGTGCCACTTTATATCAACGCTGAAACACATTTGCACAGTTTTCTCAAAAACGGCTCTAACGATTTTGATTAAACTCGGTGCATCATTGTATAATTAAATGGTCTTTAATATAAATTAGGTCTTATCCTCATTGATGTCACTTTACTGGGCTTAAATGCCCAATGTTCATATACGTCTTCCTCTAAAGTACCTTTAATATGGTTTATTTTAAAAAGTTAATTATTTTGCATTATTCAGAGTTACGAAAAAATGCTAAATATAACTTTTGAAAGAATTTGATAAGTTAATAAAGGAGAAAAAAAATAAAAATGCAGAAAAACCTAGCTATAGACTGTAGCGCCTAAACGAATGTACCGATTTCATTGAAACTTCGCTAAAATCATTTTCTCGACACCCTTCAAATTTATCTATATAACATTCATCAGCGAAAAGAAGCTGAAAAAAAGTTACGAGGGATGATAAAATTAAATTCCGAATAACTCAAAAAGTATACACTTTTTTGGGAATGTTGTGATAAGATGTTTCAAAGGTATTTAAATTGCCTAAAAAACAAACAAAAAAAAATCGCTAGAATCGGATAACTAGGAGATAAGATATGGTCTCTAGTTTTTTTTTAATACGTTCTGCTGCAATGGTTGTATCCTTTTTTTCGGTTTTTGAATTTTGAATGTGTTAATAAGGTAATGCTATTTTTTTTTTAAATGCAATTTAAAACATTTTATAATAGCCTAACTTGGCCAGAAAATAATTTTTATTCAAAGTTCAAAGAGTAAGTGAAAGTTGTGTGTTGCGCGCACCAGATTTTTTTTTCATCTTGCAATACATTAGCTAAGTTGTGATAAAAGTTGTTAAAAAAATTGACAACTATAAAATGAACATTAGCATAAAACGAGACGTTTAGCGCCACAAAAGTTTCATAAATAAAATAATGTCAACTTTATTTTTTTTCTTATATAGTCCTATTATTGTGCTACTCTCTGATAAAATTTCAATCTTGAAAATCGCATCTTTTTTTAGATATGACTTTTCAAAAACATCCAAAATTCATTTATATATTATAAAAGGGACTTAGTGGAAAATTATGAAACTTGTACATTTTATGAAACTTTATAATAAGCAAATATAGCACAAATATGGTGACTGAGACTAAGTCGGCTCCAGAGTTATATAGTATCAAATATGCTTGAAAATTAGGTTATTTAAACAATAAATCAGCATCCTGCAAAATGAAATAGCTGCACTGAATTGAATTTCATTATACAAATTCTATGGTAGGTATATAAGTTTGCGCTGCTGTGACAGCTACTGTCACATCAACTGATATATGTGTGCCCCAAGAGTGGACTGTCACCTTAACAACCGTATTTGTGATTGGGGGAAAACATTGTTCTAGAAATCATTGATGTATCTAATGAACTTTTTTTGTTAAAAATTTTGTCTAAAATCACTACTCCCTCCCCTCCACTGTGTTTTTTTTTTTTACTTTTCAGGGGTTTCTACTACAATACTAAACTCAGTTTAAATCGCTGTCCATCACTGCTAGATATCATCGATGGATTTCTTCGATGAAATTACCGCTGAGTTTAGGAACTATTATTTTCGGAAGGCACTGGAGTTAGCAAGCGCCGCTGACGCGCGAATCCACATTTGGTCAGTTACAGCGATAGGCCTCTTGGAAGCGAACCCATTACCGGGTAGAGGACGCGTTTCTAATTGTGCATTGTGCCGCGAACTGCGGAGGTCCGAGAACGGTCCGTATGCTGCAGCTGTTCTTCCACTTCCAGGAACCTATGTCTGCCTTCATACGAGCTCGAGGCCACGGCTTTTCGAGTTCTAGGATGAGTGGTCAGCAACTTCTTCTCTGGAAGAAGAAATAACTTCCCGAATGGACACTCGCTATAACGAGTCTTCAAGGGAAATTAAAGTACCAGCGTTATAGAAATATAACCCCATATTTTGATATTATTTCTGAAAGGTGTTTTTTGTCGGTACCCTATATCTTCGTAAATTCTTCATCAAAGCCAAGAATTGACTTCTCATTTTGAAGATCTTATCCTCCTTCAGGTGGGAAAAATAGTCACATTTCTTCGAAATTTTAAAAGAAAAAAAGTGACGAAAGAACAGAAAATATATTTGCGAGTAATTCAAAACGTATAATTCCATTTCTTGCATTGCATCCATGATTATTTGAAAGAATACTAGGTACTAGCGTTGCCCAAAATCGGTCTTGGGCCTAACTGTTGCAAGACCAAGACCAGAACTGGCAAAAAAAAAAAATTTTGAAATAAAAAATAAGCCAAAATAGTTACTAATACTTGGCAATCTTAGTTACTGTATGTAAATAATTGCTATAACCAATATAATTTTTCATTTAACTCTTCTAATTTTTCATTCATGCTTAGTTAGGTTTCTCCTATCTATAAAATTACAGCAATATATCTACAGTAATAAGCTAATAAGTAACTGCAAGACTGTTGAGAAGCTCTTGCGCAAGACCAAGATCACGACCAAGACTGAGTTTGCAAGACCAAGACACGTCTCGGGCAACACTAATAAGTAGCCTACAAAAAAAAATTATTTCATCATTATTAAAAAGATTATTTTTTTGACAAGGTTCAAGATCTTGGAATTCTCCTTTTTCTGCTAGTTTGCATTTTAAGGAAGCATATATCTTCATTATTATTTCTGGTAATATTCTTGATTTCTATATAATGATATAAATAAAAATGGCAATACTACTGGTGATATCGATATAGATGGTAATATGTTTGAACAGGTAGATAAGTTTAGGTATCTAGGTTCTACGATAACTAGAAAAAACGAAATTGAAGAAGAAATTAAGGTTAGACTGAAGGCGGGAAATGCTTGCTATTTTTCTGTGACAAAACTACTCAGTTCGCGTCTCTTGTCCCGGAACTTAAAAATTAGAATCTATAAAACAATTATCTTGCCTACAGTTCTTTATGGGTGCGAAACTTGGCCGCTTACATTAAGGGATGAGCAGCGTCTTAGGGTTTTTGAAAATAAAATATTGCGTAGAATATTCGGACCAAGGAAGGATGAGTTAACCGGAGAGTTCAGACGGTTACACAACGCCGAATTACGTGAACTGTATCGGGGTAATATAATTGAGGTAATTTCATCGCGGCGAATCAAATGGGCTTGTAAAGTTGTTGGACTTAGTAACGAGAGAATTCCTAAAAGGTTAATATTTGCTGTGCCGAATGGTAAGCGTCCGAGGGGTAGACCGAGACAAAGGTGGGAAGAATGCATTAAAGCCGATCTGAAGGGACTAGGTTTGGACGGCGAACGGTGGAGGGAGGTGTGTAATAAGCGATTGGTGGTGTCGGCATCGAACCTTCGGGTTCGCTAAGCCTTTTTATTTATTTTATATAATGATTAGGTGATGGGTCTCACCTTTTGGTTTATTATTATCAATAATGAACCATTGTGATCGAACAAAAAATTCAAAAACTTAACCCAATCTCAAAATTTGAGGTTTTACGTTTCAGGATACGTAGAATTCAAAAAAACGAATAAAAAAATTTTCGTCCGTCCGCCGTCCGCACATTTTCTCCGAAACTACTGGACCGATTTTTTTTTCAAATTTGGATTTAAAATTAGTGGTCACCCGAGGATTGTTCTCCTTCATTGACATTTCTATCCGCCTTTTCCTCTGAAGATGGCGACGGAAAAACCTGCGTTGCTATAGACTGTAGCGCCTGAACGAATGTATCGATTTCAATGAACTTCGCTAAGACTTCGCTAAAGTCTTTTTCCCGTTGCCTTTTAAACTTTTTTTTGGAAATTTTGTAAACTTTGAAATTACTATAAAGTAAAATAAGTAGACTTTAGCCAAGATTCATCGAAATCGGTACACCCGTTTAAGCGCTACAGTCTATATGGTACAGATTTTTCGGTTATCATCTTGATAGAAAAGTACTTTTCGGTTAAGTATGTCATGTATATAAATTTAAAGGGCTGTGAGGAGAACACTTTGGCCAAATTTCATTACAAATCGGTAGATTAGTTTCCGCACTGCAGTATATAGCGACACAGGCAAGTTTTTACTTTCACTTACCTATATATGCTAATAAACTAAATATATACTAAGGGAAAGTATTGCGATCGTGAAAATTTTTGAATCTGAGTTTTTAACGGAAAAACATGTTTTGAGGTCCCCTGAGTCGAAATAACCAAGTCCCGCAAAATGGTCAGTGAGTGTGTGTTAACAGTCTAGCTGAAGAACGAAAAGTCTTAAGAAAGTGAAATTGCGTATTTAAGATTTTTATATGCTTGAAATGTTACTCCAACTTTTTCGTCAAAATCAACTAACCGGAAGTGGCACTTTATATCATGGACTAAATACATTTTTACGATTTTCTCGGAAACAGCTCCAACGATTTTGATTAAATTCATTATATTAATATAAACTCAACAAGCTTTTTAGAAAAAAGTAGGTTTTATTCTGATTGATATACTCTAATAGAGCTTAAATGGCTATTTTTCAGTATTAGTTTGCCCTAATGTACCTTTAATTTTTGTTATCTAAAACAATTGACCAATTCACATTAATTTATAATATAAAAGATAGTTAAATATAAAATATGAAATAATTTGATAATAACTAAAGGAGAAATAAGTGATCGCACGGGAGCTCGCCCGAAAGATTAGAACACGGTTCCATACGTAACATGAGCTTAATATAATGCGGACTCCGAAATTATTATGTAGGTATACATAAATGCTTTTCTTGGTGTTATTTAATATTTAATTGTATATATTGCAGAGATGTAAATATTAAATTTTGTATATATAAGGGAACTTATACAAATATAAATAAATATAGCGTATATAATCGTTGGCCACCAGCAGTTAATTGATAGAAGCCATTTTATTTACTAATCTTTTTATATCTCAGTATTTTATTGTATATATCTGTGTTTATCGTTATTATGTTATGTAGATATTTATATTTTCCTTGCTACTTTTATTTATTTTTTTATATATATTTGTATTTTTCTTAATATCTTTGTGTGCATATATATATATATATATATATATATATATATATATATATATATATATACACACACAAAATACCTAGGAAATTGTAAGCACACACACACACACACACACACACACACACATATATATGTGCTTACAATTTCCTAGGTATTTTTTGTATATATTTGTATAATCCTTACATGCCAGACTAATGTACATATTTTGTAAAACTATTATTCTAAGGGGACTTCAGTCCCAAATAAAATTATTTTTCATTTCATAATTTTTACATCCACTTCCCCTTTGTCTGAAAATTCTTATTTCCGCTAAGAGGAGTTGCAAGTGATAGTGATGCACGCATCGCATCAGATTTTTCTTCGTCGATTATAAAGATTGATTATTGGAAATAATAATAAAAAAAAAAAATGTACCCTGCAAACAATTTTCTTTTCAATACTCAGAGTGGAATGCATTATGTTATTTGAAATGTGCATACATATAATTATGATATAAAATAGTATACAAAATGCCCTCGGCAGACAAGGTTGAAAATAAATTTCGTAAGAGAGATCCGGAGAAAGGAATACACAATAGATCGAGTATTGTTATTTATCAGGGCCCGAGACCGTATTTGGAAAACTGGGCGCAGTCCGCCTTCCCACAGCTTATTGTCTTCTTGTTCGGGAGGTCGGGAAACCTGTTTTGGGTTTTCACAAGAATATATCGCAATATAATACAATAATAAATAAGATATTACTAATGTATCGATTGATTATTGATGATTATCAATAAAAGTATTAAAGATTATAGATATCAACCAATAGATACCTAATTATTTAAATATAATATCATATCTAGAGACTCCTCAAGGTAGTATCCTTGGTCCTATCGTTTACACAGTTTATACAGCTGACATCCCAACCCATCCTGCCACTGTCATCACCACCTATGCCGATGACACATGTATCCTATTAGTAAATAAAGACCCAGCAATTGCATCCCAAATCCTTCAATCACACATCACAAACCTTGAAGAATGGTGTCAAAACTGGAGAATTAAAATAAATTCCAATAAATCCCATCAAATTACCTTTCCCCAGCGTCGCAAACCTATGACCTCCAGTCCTACAGTATCCTTTAACAATTCCCATTTATCCCAGTTGAACAAATCCGTTACCGAGGACTCCACCTGGAACAACGACTCACATGGAATCCTCAAACAAGACTGAAACGACAAGAAACCGCTCGACGTTTCCGACAACTGCAACACTTACTAGAAAAACGCTCTAAGCTTTCAATCAATTACAAACGACTCATATATATGACAATAATAAGACTTATTTGAACTTACGGAGTTGAGCTCTGGGGCTCCACTAAGCCATCGAATTTCTCTCGTATCCAATCCTTACAATACGAAATCCTTCCGTAAAATCCTCAATGCTCCTTACTTACTTTGTCAGAAATAAAATCATCTATAAAGACCTTAATGTTCCATATGTTTCCGATTTGGCCCAATCCAGATACCCATCCTTCCATAACAAACTTCAGAACCTTATGTTTGGCTTAAACAGACTTTGCAGAAATGTAGAGAAGATAATTATGTTGGCAAAAAAATCAAAGCATGATGTCCCATAAATAGAGGGAAATGTCTAGGTAAGTGATAGCAGTCTCAAGAGTTTAAAAAAATTGTATGTAATCAATCGTCTAATTTCGAGCATAAAAGTAGGAACTTTAGGTTGTTTTTTTTTCATGTTTTTGTTGAATAGGAAAATAAAATAAAAAACGTTTAATTTTATTAATTAAAATATTTCACCAGAATCTCACTCATCATCCTAATCCTGCAGCACAGTCTCTATCTAGCTCCAGTCATTCCTACAATTCTCCTCGGAGTTTAAAACGGCAGTGGCCCCGCTACCTTTTGTAAATATGTATATATTGGAGTACTAGCACGGGCCATATTCTTTACTTAAGTCCTTAGCGTCTGTTGCTCTAGTACCCTCGATCAGTCTCCACTGGCTTAAATTACCAGTGTCGCAGATGGGAGGGAAGCACTGGGATCTTCTGGAGTCCTGCTTTGACTTCCACATTTGGGGGACAAAGCTTGATTCAGAGTCCCCTGGGCCAATGTAAATATTGTACATAGGTGTGAATGTGTTTTATTTAATATCATTTGGCTTTAACCTGTTATTTTACTCATCTTGTATATTACTTTATCTTTTTATTGACATATTTTTTCCTTACTTTGGTTATTTATATTTATTTTCGTTTCTTATGTACATATTGTGTGAATGAACACCATAGCCCTGAATACTATAGTGTGGCAGACTGTATTAGTACTAAAAAAAAATTAAATATACTTTACAGTGACCTAGACAAAATTTACCATATATTTTCTTTACATTATTTCTTTTTTTCTATTGATTTTATTTTATCCAGATGTAATTTTTTAATTTCGTTCTATTTAGTTATTCTCAAGGGACTGTGCCCCAGAATAAAGTTATTTTCTATCTATTTATCTATCTATCTATCTATCTATCTAATTTACATTCAAACCTTCGCCTGCGATGAGGTCGATTTTTGGGCCCTGGCTCCAGGGCTACCACCCAAGATATTAGCTCAATTTTCTTAAAAACAGAGCAAACGAACGTAGAATTAGGAAAATGGCAGATCATTTACAATTACACTTGTTGCTGTCTGTTCCATGTTTTTCGCTTATCTTTTGTATAAAACTTTTATTCTGAAAATGCATAACCTCGTCGAAATGTGCCCCCTCAAAAATTAATGGCGCCAAAATATCCCTCCCTCGAATATCCCTCAAACACCCTCCTGGGCACCCCTATTGTTTTTATTTTAATTTTCCTAAACTTTAAATTTTGATAGTTTCCTGAATTTGAAATTTTAATGATCCATTCTAAAACAGGAATAACAAATTTTAAACATGTTAGCTCTACTTGGTTCAATTACTACATTATTTTATAAAGATTATTTTAAAGATTTTTTATCTCCATTTTTCTACAACAATAATTACTTAAAATGAACAACAATTCCGGCAATTGGAAAACGGAGAATTTTAGAAAAAATAATATCAAATAAATAAAGTTGCCGAAGGTTACGGAGAGTGATGAAAAAAATATAAATAATAATTTCAGAAAACTAACATTATATAATGTAAATCACATGTTTTACATCTAATTTTCTTACTGAATGAAAATTTTTAATTTTTTTTCTAAGATTGAAAAAAAAAAGTATTTAAAATCCACCGAATCATGTCAATGCAATTATTTAAAATACTTGATTGTACTTGTGTGAAAGAAGAAGTGAAATATAAAAATATTTCATGGATATTTTTATAACTTTAAATACTTTTGCTGTAGTTTAATAACTCTTGATATTTTTTTTTTATTCATTGATATTTACAGCTGTATTATAAAAAAAAAATACAACTAGTAAATGTGCACTCAAGAATATAATAACCTGAAATCTCTTGTTGAGAAACTACCCTCTGGCAGCACTCAAATAATAAATTTACACAAGAAGATCACGAGGCAATCTTCTTTTCAGACGCCTCGGGGGCTAATCAGGGATCGAGGAGGAAGCAATTCTTCAAAGAAACTTCGCTAAAACGGTTTTTAAAAGTTTACGGAATTTCCTAAAAAAACAAAAAAAAAAACCGTTAAAATCGGTCAAATGGGAGCAAAGATATGGTCATCAGTTTTTAAAAATATGTTCTACTCCAAATGTTATATCCTTTGTTTGTTTTTTAAATTTTGAATGTGTTACTGAAGTATTGCTATTTTTTTTTTTAGCATATTACTAATGATTAAAAAAAAGTTTAGTCCAATAATTGGAATCACCTTTTATTTATTTTTCTTTGTAACTAGGAAGGTAATGTTACTTTTGATGTATAGTTGTTTGGAAGTAATAAACCATTGTGAAATAATTTACAGCGTTTTTTTTTTTCGTGTAGAATAAAATAGACTAAAAAATATAAAGAGTAAAACATCTGCTTCGCTATAACTAATGAAGAGATTTTAATGTTCAGTAGTTGGTAAGGAATTAATATTTCTTGAACAACGTTCAAACAAGGAGAAGCTATGGTCCGTTGTTATCCTGAACTTAATTAAGGATACCCACTTTATAAAGTGGTACTTTATACTGAGTATGCTCCAGGAATTGGTTATTTGAAATCAGAGAACCTTCTAACATGTGTGAATACTCATATTTGAAAATTACTATGCATTTCATATATATGAATGTAAATAAAATTAAACCTTAAAAATAAACACTTGTTCTTCAATGAATCAATTTTGATTGATATCGGTCATTGAATCCATTTTCATTCATTAAATTACGCACAAGAGATAATTACAGTTATGTTAAGAGAGTAGGAAGGACGAGGGCTGATGATAAGTAGTGGTGCCGTAGTGACATCACAACGGACCAATCAGCTGCTCCCGATAATTGCCGGCTAATCACCGCCAACGATATAATTTATGGCCCTCAGGCTATATCCGTCTTAGTCTTAAGGGTCGATGGAGTTGTAGGCTTCCAGAATACGTTCGGATCTCTTGTCACAAAACCAGCAGTTGTGTAAATTTTGGTTTAGAATCATATTTCCAAAGAAGAATATTGCTTTATATAAACAGCCGTGGTTCAAACTTTTTAAATACATACATATAAAATAATGTATATATTCAGAGTACATGCAGAGTGGGTACTCTGACCCTCTTACTAGGCCATTTGTAGCTACGAGTACATAACCAGACCAGAGCTTCCGATGGCGTTGGAACCAGGATATCTGATCGCATGCGAAGGTTTCTATGTAAATTGTGTGTTATTCTAAGTAACATAAATCTTGTCTGTCATTTCAGAGCCGCTGCTTTAAAAATGGTGGCTGATTTAAGGGAATAATAGACCAGTAACTTGTGGATGTGTATACATAGAGTGTTTCGTAATTGCATGGCACTATTTAGGTATGTGTCCACTAACACAAAATAAACAAAAAGTTCATATTAACATGTGTCTCAAACTCACTTATTAAACAGATATTAAAGATTAAAGATTTATTATTTATTTACTACATTAAGACCAGTGTTGCCCAAATCCGAGACCAAGACGAGTCTTGCAAACTTAGACGGTATCTAGGTCTTGGTATTGCGCAAGAGTCTCGCAACGGTCTTGAAGTTACCCATTAGCTTAGTACTACTTTTTTTTTTTTTTTTTCTTTTTTTTTTCTTTTTTTTTTTTTTTTTCCTACCCCCCAGGAATTTCTTGAATAAATTCAGTGTGTATATAAATGTATATATACATAAATTTTCAACTTTCCTTTTATTGCCCAAGGGCATTTTAAGTTAAGAGGGCTCTGCACGCTGTATGCGTTCTTTGCATCTGTGGCCAGAGGCCTTTTATTATACCACTGGGCGTGGAGGGACCGCCCTGGCTTAGTACTACAGAGATATTACTGTATTTTATTAAGATAGAGGAAATCTAACTAAGTGAGAATGAAAAATTAGAAGAATTAAATGCAAAAGTATATTGGTTATACTAAATCTTTACATATAATAAAATTGTCAAGCATCAGTAACTATTTTGCCTTAATTTTTATTCAAAAAATCGTTGTTGTTTTTTTTACGTCTTGGTCTTGATCTTCGTCTTGCAATAGTGAGGCGGTCTTAGTCTTGGTCTTGCAAAGTGCGATTTTGGGCAATACTAATTAAGACTGACTGTACAAATTTTAACGTGTTTAATACTAAATAACAGGTTTTAATGATCTGATGAACAAATGAACGAAAGCAATGACAGTAGTTGCTCATCTGTTTGTCTAGTTCTGTGTGTTTTAGTGTAAGTGAATACTGTGACACAGTTCAATTTATGATAAACGTGAGAGACACCATAAATTTATTCACTTTTGCAGAACAAATATACATGATTTTAACTTAAGGCGATGTACGTAGAAACCGTGCTGTTGCTGTTCGAAAATATCGTAAAAATATTCCTAACCGAAGAATACCAAATCGTAAAACTTTTGATGCCATTGAAAGAAGCTTTAGGAATAATTACAAGCTAAAACCTATTCGATTAAACGCCGGTCGACAAAGATTCCGACGAACTGCAAACGTTGAAGGAGAAATACTCGATGCTGTTCAGTTATCTCCTACTACTAGTACCAGAAGATTGTCACGTCGTTTTGATGTTTCCTCTACCAGCGTATGGCGAACTTTACGCGAAAAACAATTGTGTTCATTTCACGTATCGAGTAGGCAAGATTTGTTACCACAAGATTATAACAAGCGCAGAAATTTCTCCCAATGGTTAATTCGACAATGCACACGAGATCCTAACTTCCTGATCTGCATTTTGGTTGCTGGTGAATCTTACTTTACAAGAAACGAGATTCTTAATTTTCGAAATACCCATACTTGGGCTGAAGAAAACCCTCATACGACTGCTATTGCACATTACCAACATACCTTTTTTTTTTTTTTAATGTCTCGTATGGTCTTCTAAGCGACAACATCATCGGCTTCATCTTTTTGTCATCTAGGCTGTCAGGTATATCTTACTTGTATTTTTTGCAAAATTATCTTCACGAACTCCTAGAAGATATTCTGCGAAGCATTAGGCAAAGGCTGTCGTTCATGCATGAAGGTGCTCCAGTTCACTTTTCTAATAGTGTCACTGATTATTTAAATGCAACTTATGGAGGGAGACCGATGGGTTGGTCGAAACGGACCTGTTAAATGGCCACCACGATCTCAGGAAGCCATTAGATTATTTTGTATGGAGCTGGATGATGTCAATGTTTTATTCTACGGCAGTTTTCACGCAAGAAGAGCTAAGAAATCGGATCATGGAAGCCGCAGTAACTATGAAGCACCATCCTGATGATATACAAAGAGCCGGAGAAGCATGGATTCGTCGTTCTGAATTTTGCATTCAAAAAAACGGAGGCCCCTTTGAACAGTTACTCTAAATGTTGTAATAATAATAAATAATAAATCTTTAACCTTTGATATCTGTTTAATAAATGAATTTGAGCTATACGATAATATGAACTTCTTTGTTCATTTTGTGTTAGTGAACACATACCTAAAATACTGCCGTGCAATTACGAAACAGCCTATATATAAACACGTTTTAATTATGATATATATACAGTTTAAACATGTAAAAACCAAAATTGGTAATGCGAGCCACAAAGGGAAAATTAGAAAAGTTTTTCAATTTTTTTTTACTTATAAATCCTAAACGGTGAATCGAACTAAAAACATACTCTTATAAAATTTAAGGAACGTTAAATCATCTGTCGAACAAGTACTTAATAATTTGGTTAGTTGGTTTGGTGGAAAACAACACTCAATGAAAGCTGATTTTTACCGAATTTGTCAAAAATTGTGACAAGTTACTATAAATTGCCTTGCGGCTTGGAAATTATTTCTCTAAGAGAAGACACTTCTAGAATCAAAATTGTAGAGAATCGAATTCCGCGTCCACTGAGTACCAATAATTTTAATTTAAGTCGACCAATCCACTATAAATTGGTGATGCTCCACGACTTTAACTCTATTAATTTCTTTTTCTTAAAGAACTTATTTGGCAAGCTGCAGGACCATTTATAATAATTAATCTCAATTACAAATCAGCAAAGTAGCAAATCAGCGTCTCTGAAGTGGCAGACAAGGTTCATTTCACTTAAATTAACATACACTTTCGTAATTTAAACATAACTTTACCTACTATGTGGTCATTTTTTGAGCTATGGCTCCATACCTTTGAAGGTAGGTTTTGCTTTGAAGAATGGTATGTAGTTTTACAAATTGTTTCAAAGAAACTACATGTTTTAATGTCATGTTTCCATCAAAATATTATGACAGACAAAAAGATCGTATGTCTGTGTTTATACGAACTGCCTAGCTGAAAAACTAAAATTTTTACGAAACTGAAATGGTTTATTTAAGGTATTTATACACCAGGAATGACATAAACATTTTTTCTTCAAAATCGACTAACCGCAGTTGGTTTGTTATATCTTCAAATTAACAATTTTCTAGAAAATTAAGTATTATAAATAATTAAAGTATATTTGAACATATATAATTAAACTTATTTTACTAAAAGTATGGTATTTTATTTATAAATGTTTTGGGCTCTTCGACCACCTGGGTCATTTTCGCCCAATATTACAATTTGATCAATTACTACACACATAACAAAACTACAGCTAACAGATGCAATTTAAAGTTTAAAATTTTAGAATAGTTACAGATGAATATGATAGTACAATTGAATTAAAGTTAAAAAAATTGAAAGATTTAAAAGGAGATAAGTTAACAAAGACAATAAAAATAAAGTTTTATGATAAGAACAAACGCTAAAAAATACATTTTTATATAATAAAAAATTAGTATTGATAGAAGCGAAGTTAAAGAGGACATTTTAAATATTAAAAAGTACAAGAATCATTGAATATTAGAAAAAGATAATTTAACAGTTAACAAGGACATTTAAATCAAAGGTTAGTGATTTCAGGAATTTAATCTAAAAGTACGGTTTAAAAAATAAAATTAATATTAAAAGAAGAAAAGTTAAAAAGCACAATTTAAATATTGAAAATTATAAAAAGAGAAACCGTTATAATTAAAAATTATGATTAAAAGAAGAAAAATTAACAGGTATATTTATAATTTGATTTTTTTTTTTATAACCCTTTTTTATTTATTTTTGTCTTGAATCCTTGGATTTTCATTGTCGAAGTGTATACCGAGATAAGTTAAGTCAGTCGATAATTTAATACTGTTGTTAATTTTGAATTCATTTGGCATTTTCTTTTTTCCTTTTCGTTATAAAAATATAATTTGAAAAGGGACCTACAAACTTAAAAAACTTAACAGATATATTTACAATTACGAGATGTGATTAAATTTTTAATAGCATTGGGGTCCTTTTGAAATGATTTTTCAAGGTTATTTCTGAAAATGTCTATCTATTCACTAGCGGATCCAGGATTTAATTTTAGGGGGAGGGGCTTCAACCCAAATGATTTTTTTTCATATGTATATAACGATAATTATTTTGAAAAAAAAAGAAAGATATTAATTACCTATATGAAATGGTGTTTAAGTGGTTCTTGAAGTCCTATTAAATATAATTACACGAACAAGAATACTTTAAGGGAGTTTTAATATTTTTTTCTATAAAACATGGTTCCATTCCACCATTTTGGGAGGGAGGGGGCTTCAGCCCGAAAGCCCCCTCCCCCCGCAGATCCGCCTGTGTATCAATTACAAATTTATATTACAATTTTAATCTTTTTTATTTATTTATTTTTTAACATGTAGCTATAGTAAGCATAGCGATCGTGAAAAATTTTGAAACCGATTTTTCAACAAAAATGCATGTTATAAAGTACCTTAAGTTCAAATAACTAGTTCTGGCAAAAATGTTTGTTTTTGAAAAAAAATGAAATAAATTTAACCTAAAAATTTAGCATTATTATTTTCATAATTATTGTTAATGTATTATAATGTATAATTATGTTGAAATTGCTAACAATTGCCATGACAACGACTGGATATTTGTGGAGAGGTGACAGGAGAGGGACCACGTGGGGCCCCACTCCCATCTGCTCTGCCCCGGGGCGGAAGTTCCCACGGCGGAGCAGGAAGCGGGCCGTCCCCCCGCGGCCTCTTTGATCGCCACCATATCCGCTCCATCCTCCCAGCTATCGATAGTTTGCGGGGGGGGGGGAGGGGTATACTACTATATATCGATTCGATCTGTTAGCTATCTATTTATCTAGTTGGCTGATTTTATTAAAATTTTATGACGGGATACCTGGTACCAGTATATAACGAGCTGGTGTATGCCACTACTTGTATGCAAAAACGACTAAAGAAATTATATACAAATTTAATATTCATTATATATATCCTCGGTTTATTCCAAAAAGTAATGAAATAATATTAATAAAATGGGCAGTACTAATATATTTTCAAGATTGATAATTACAGAAATGGAGAAATAATTGATGTTTAAATGAGTTTTGCGAATGGAGATCTATAAAGAATTCTATAACCACGAATTATAAAATATTTTTTGAAGGATGCTGTTCTAGGAAATGGAGTGTGTGACATTTATGGATTGGGATCTTACGTTAAAAAAGGGAACAGAGGATCATGGTGTAAACACATTGAGGATGTGAGAAGGCTTATTGGTTCTAAAGGGTATTGATAATGGGTCATTCCTAGTCAAATTAACCAGGGTCTAATCCGGAGGGTCTTGATTTTTATCATTTTTGGTTATTTGTTTAATGCATTAATATAAAAAAAAAAAAAAATACAATATTTTAGATTCTTATGGACTTATGGTTTTTGAGTTATAAATTTTTTAAATAATAAAAAATCTCGAAGAACAGTTTGTTTTTTTAATAGGCTATGGGTTATTTATCAAGAAATATTTGACCTAGAAAGCTGAAATCGGTGTCATATTTTTCTGTTGTTTGTGATATTTCTTGATATATGACATGAGTATATACTATAAATATAATAATTTTCCAAGAAAACGGATACCTTTATTTTTGAAATTTGAAAAAAAAAATTTGATATTTATTAATAAATATATATCTTATCTATAATTTAATGCTAATTCTAATTTCTCATGTAATTTTCTTTTTCTATCGAAAAAGTTTGACCCAAGAACTGCGACTTGTAAGACATAAATGAAATAAATAATAAGACTTGAAGAAATAAATGAATCAACTATCATTGAACTAAATAAAAAATATATACAAAATAAGAGACACTTGAACAGAGATTTACATTCGAGTTGCACGAACACTTAAGTAACATTTAAATAAAAATATATACATGCATAAATTTGAATTTAAAAAATTTATATTTTGATATTGGCGGACCAAAGCGGCGTTTTTAGTGTATCTATTTTAGGTCAACATTTTTTATCTTCTGAACCCATTGTTTACTTACTTTGAAATTTAGCACACCTTTAGCTGCTACATGTTAGAATAACTTTTTTTTTTTTACAAATCAATTGTTTTTTTTTTCAATTCAAAAATAAATATTTTTTTTCTTGGAAAAATATAATATTTAAAGAATATAATAATGTCGTCTATCAAAATAAAGACAATAAACAATAAAAAATATGACACGGTTTCAGCTCTCTAGGTCAAATAGTTCTTGAGGTATAACCCAAAAACTATTTTTAAAAATGCACTGTTTTTCCAGTGTTTTTTTTTACTATCTAAACAATTTATAACTTTAAAACCTAAGTCAAAAAAATGTTAAATTTTCTATTTTTCTTTATACTAATGCATTCAACAAATAATAAAAAAATATCAAAATTCAAGACTCTTTGGATTAGACCCTGGTTGATTTGACATGGAATGATCCTGATATTAACAAACAAAAAATATAATTTTCTCAGACCTAACTCAATGTGAACTGACTAGATATCAATTCTGAAAATATATAGACAACGTTAAATAATTTCGGTAATTATGGAAAATTTACTAGGAAGAAAACCAATAGTTAGAAAAAAAAATCCTATATAGGCAAGACAAAATTTCACAATCATAGGCTGCAACACTGAATGGACCAGCTGACGGAACTTGAAGGAATGACTGTGTTTAAAGTAATGAATAGTGCGTCCATTTCTACGCACGGTTTGGACCATATGCCACTGTGAGTGCGGTCAGGAAGTAACCGAGAATTGACTCATAATGACTCAGGTAACTAACTACACATCCCCAACTGACTCACTCCATTCTGTCCACATGTTCTTTTGAATCAATAGCTCTTATATGAATCAACTGGATTAGCCATTGTTGAGGAAGAAAAGGATGAATCCATACCTCCTTAATAACTAAGTATGCAGTTAAATGTGGCTTCAGTTAAGATTTCTCACAATTAACAAAACAAAAATGATAGGAATTATCATGCCATTTTTAATTTAAGGATACAACATATTAATTCCAGGCGCAGACTTGAGAGGGGACGATCACCCACCCCCATTAAAAATAAGGCGAGAATATAATTTCGCTCCCCAATATTTCGAGAACAAAAATAAAAAATGATAAAAATTAATCTACATAAACGAATAAAATATGTACACTAAAATCAATAAAAGAAATAGAAAAAGTTTTGCACTTTTTTTGTGGAGAGTGAATTAGATTAACCCGATGTGTGACGCTCGGGTAAAGTCAGCTGGAGTCGACTAATTGAAGTGTTTTTTATATTAAAATATCTCCACAACTAAAAATCGGATCTGCATACTGTAAAGCGAGTGAATTGTACAGTATTTTATTCTCATTATAATGGGCTACTATTCAAAATTATATCGTAAGGCGACTCTGTCTTAGAGAGGGGAAAAGGAAAAAATTGAGTCTAAAACCAAGCGAGTTTTAAGGAAGATATGGATTAAAATATCTCAGAAACTGAAAATCGGACCTCCATGAGCTATTATCAATAATTTATATTTCATATTATTAATCTCAGCTTGTAGATATTTTTTCTTCTACCGTATGGTTTGAAGCACACCTCTAAATTTTTTCCATAATTATGTGAATCTAAACATTAAAAAAAAAAATTGGTCTGAAAATATGTTTATTTCCGAAACCATTTTTTTTTCAATGTATGTAATGAAACTTGCAATTCTTGAATATTCTTTAAAAAAAAAATCATAAAAATCTTTCTTGACCATTTATTTGAATACAAATTAAAAATAAATTTATTCTATTGTAACATTATTGTAAAAAAAGCTAATTTTATGTAGTACAATTTTTTTAATTCTCCTCCAAAACCAAATTTTAAAAAAATATTGGGCTGCTTACTCTATCCCTAAAATGTGAAAATAACAAGGTTGAATAAGCTTAACGGCTCAATATTTTTGTAGACCACCTTTTTCTCAATTTTATTATCAAATTATCTTAAAATTCAAGTATATTAAAATTAGTATTCATGAATTTTTATTACCTCATCAAATTAATTACGTTAATGAGAAAGCGCCTCATGTCTGAGAATTTTCGTAGGTATAAAATTGTTAAAGAGAAGTTGGTTGGGGTGTTCAGTAAAAAATAAACAACTTTAAAAATATATAAATGATACTTCTTTTTATATTTGCCGACGTTTTGACCCAAATTTAAGGCCTTCATCCGAGCTGAGAAAAGACCAAATAACAATATGAGAAACTATTAACTGTATTTGTTTATAGTTAGTTACTTTGTTTATAGTATTTTATAGTTACTTAATATATTTGATTATAAATAGTCTCATATTTGCATATGGTCTTCACTTAGCTATGATGGCGCCTTACACTTGGGCCGAAACCTCGGCAAATATAAATATCATTTATTTATTTTTAAGTTGTTTATTTTTATTGAACACCCCTACCAACTTCTCTTCAATTATTCACCACAGTCAACCACCATTCCACTATTATAAAAAATTGTAGGATGCGATAAGATGATACCATTCACGAGTCAGTAGCGGATCAAGGATTTAATTTTGGGGGAGGGGGGCTTCAGCCCCCATGCTTTTTTTCCCCCATATATATAACAATAATTACTTTGGAAAAAAAGAAAGTTACTAACTACCCATATGAAATGCTGTTTAAGTGATACCTGAAGTCATATTAAATGTAATTAAACGAGCAACAATACTTTAAGACATAACTTTTAAATATTTTTTACCACAAAACATGGTTACATTTGACCATTTAGGGGGTTTCGGCCCGAAAGCCCTCCTCCCCCCTGTGGACCCGCCTGTGCACGAAGTTTTAGACGGATGTTAATAATTTAATAAAAATAGTCTGTACCATATTATGGAAAAGTTTCTAAATTCAGTGCTGAGCTATACGATGGCATCTGCTTCCTTTCTAAACTGCACGATACGATGCCACCGATGAGCTCAGTGCTGAGTTTAGAAACCATCCACATGGTCCGGACTATCGCATCCTCGAGGAGTCAGCAACTGGATGATGGAGAAAGCTACGTCCCACGATTAGTATAATGGACCATTCCCAGAGGTAGCTGATTCAGTTCACACCAAAATATAAAAATGGGATGGCCGTTAATAAGGGGAGGCAATTAGCCGTGCGAACGGACCTCGGACCCGCTACTTGGCTAATTAGTTCTTCGGCATCCTCCGCCCGGACGATCCTCTCCAGTCCTTAGCCTCAGGAGTTCTTCTTCGGGGAGGAAGAATGAGTTCGATGAGAAAGCCAACTAACTAAACTGAAGTATTCCATTAAATTGATTATAGTCATTATTTTAGATTACAGCACTAGAATGGATTGAATATCAAGTTAAAATCGCATTGTGATATTTATAGAAAATTTATTGCCGATTTTTTTTTCAATGGATTACTTGTTTATTGATAAATATTACAATCTGTCTCAATAAAGGACATTTATAATAGAGTTCAGAGAGCATACTCACACCATATTTATAAAATCAAAAAATAAATAAGGTAATTTCAAAATAATATACAGCGAAATAAGAACAAAATTGTTGCCCAATTATACATCTCGAATCGGGATTCGTTATTCCTTTATAAAATTCGGTATCTTTCGGCACATCGTTTACCAAAATCTTTTGCTATTGAGAGGTGGAAAAGAGGCTTATACTGCATGTAACAGACTTTAAACAAAACTGACTCCGTAGAATAGACACCCATACTGTTGAAATATTGAAAATCACGCTTACCTTCATTACCAATTTCTAGCCATCGAGATTACCGATTTCGTTTGCAGCAAGTGACCTACATTAAACTAGTTGATACTGAGTATACGCGAAATTTGATGCTCTACAACTTTGATTCTATGAGTTTTTCCTCTGAAGGAGAACTCATTTCCAAGTTACAGGGCCAATTATAATAATTTGTCCCGGTTTTTGGGAAATTTGGTAAAACTTGGTAAAACTAAGAGTTGGTTGACCGTGGTTTTATACCTTACCGCGAAACCAAACTTTAAAGTATATGTACTCGTTTGACGCAAAATTTAACGCTTTTTAATTTATTAAAGAACACATTTTTCGCTTTGATGCATTGTTTAGGAGTTATAGATGAAAAACCCAAAAAATATCGAGAAAATCTGACTTTTTTGGCTGTAAAAAGTTTTCCCTTGGTGGCCTGCGTTAGCCATTTTGTTTTTTACATGTCTAAACCCATATATACAAGTTAAAAGAATAGAAACTTTTTTCACATTTTTCGCAATGGATTTCCCGTTTCGATCCTCAAATTATTGGCCTAATATTCTTTAAATCAGCCGCCATTTTTGAAAGCAGTGGCTCCGGAACGGCAGACAAGGTTTTTTTTCCTCAGAATAACATACACTTTCGTAATTTACAATCAAACCTTCGCCTGCGATCAGGTCGATTTTTGGCCCCTGGCTCCTCTAAACTTCCCATTAATTACAAAAGACTAATCTACATGACTATAATAAGGGCTATTTGGACTTACAGAGTTAAGCTATTGGACTCCACCAAACCTTCAAATTTCTCTCGTATCCAATCCTTACAATCCAAAATCCTTCGTAAAATCCTGAATGCTCCTTACTTTGTTAGAAATAAAATCATACACAATGACCTTAACGTTTCTTATGTTTCAGATTTGGCCCAATCCACACATCTATCCTTCCATTATAAACTTCATAGCCATCCCAACCGTCTTGTTTCTAACGTTGCTTCCTCTACAATTCCTGATAACCCTCCGAGGCGTCTGAAAAGAAGATGGCCCCGTGATCTCCTAATGTAGACATATCATTAGAATGTAGACATATTATTGGTTAGTTACTCAACAAGTGTTTTCACGTCATTATATCAATATGTTCAAATTTACTACATGTATTTTTTTATACTGTTGTAAATATCATATAAATAATAATAAAAATTTCATGTTATTAATCCCGCCTTGTTGATGTTTTCACTTCTATCGTGTGCTCTAAAGCACACACCTCAGTTTTTATTTTAAATTCCTTTATTTTCGCAAATAAAGCTAACCTCGCTTCCTATTCAATTCAAAACTAAATGTTAAAATAATTTTATAAATTATAAATTAATTAATTCTGAAATAAAAAAGAATAATACTTTGGAAAAACTCATGATCTATTAAATAATAAACTAAAACTAATATGTGAGTATATTCATTCTTCTATTAAACGTCCAAGATGTTGAAATGTATCTGCCTGAGGAATTTGAACAGTTTCGAACTAAAAATAAGAACAAAATGTAAATTGTTTTAATTGCAGGAGTGAGTTGCTTTGCAGGCACGTGTAATCCCCCAGTGCAGCAAATACATCCATTGCTTAAGTGGCAGGGCAAGATTGGAAGTAAATAATTATAATATCAAGTCTGAAATACAGAGTAAAAATAAATAAATTAGTATTTTGACTTCAAACATTCCAACCAACTTCTCTTCAGTTATTTACCATCAATCTCTTTCATATAATAATAATGTCCGTGGTACAGACCTCTTTTTATCAAATTAATATCCGCTTTAAATTAACATTTAATTTTAAATTAACATCCCTTTTTATCAAATAATATCCACTCGAAACTTTATTCATCCAACGGCTTCATCACAACCTACAAAATTTATATCTACAAAAATCCTTAGAAATGGGAGTTTTCTCATTAAGTTAATTAATTTACTGAGATACTAAAAACTCATAAATACCGATTGCAAGCGGGTATTTAGTACCCAATTAAATAGACATATTTTGATGACCTCCAAATTGAAAACGCCCCAATTCCCAGACTTTTTCATTAATAAATAAGTTTTAAGTTACGATAAGATGATTCATGAAGTTAGTGTCGGGTGTTAATAATTTGATGAAAAGATGTCTGTACCACGGACTAAATATAGTTTAAGTTCAACTTAAATAATCCTTGTTGTTTTGAGCTTTATTTGCGAAAATAAAGGAATTTAAAACAAAAAATAAGATGTGTGCTTAAGATCACACGATAGAAGTGAAGACATCAACAATATAAATTATAAACAATAGCTCATTATAAAGAGGATGAAATGCTGAACATTTACCTCGCTTTCACTATGCAAGTCAGATTGTTAGTTTCTGAGATATTTTAATCTATATCTTCAATAAAACTCGTTACTATTTGGTTTTCGACACAATGTTTTCTCTTTTCGCCTCTCTTACACGTTGGTGCGTTAAGATACTATTTTGAATAATAGCTCATTAAAAAGGGGATGAAATGCTAAATATTTCTCTAACTTACAATATGCAGGTCGGATTATTAGTTTCTGAGATATTTTAATCCACATGCAAAAACAATTAATCGACTCCAGCCAACTTTACCTGAGCGTTACATATCGGAGATCTAACGCTTAGATTAGATCGGCTCAATCTAAATCACTCTCCACTAAAAAAGTGCAAAACACGCCTAAAAAAGTTCTCACATAACATTTTTGTTTTTCTATTTATTTATTGAGTATTACAACGATCTGTCACATGGACATTAGTTATAATTGGTAAATGGTTGACTGTCGTGGATAATGAAGAGAAGAATAGTTTGGATGGTCAGTCAAAAAAGAAGGCAAAAAATAAATGATAATATTTATTTTTACATATGCCGACGTTTCGACCTGAAGTTCAGGCCTTCATCAGGGCTAAGAAAATAACCAGATAACAAGGTATGAGAAACATAAGTAGTGATGGTAAAAAAAAAAATAAAAAATTATAAAAAAAATAAAGAAATAAATAAATATAAACTAAAATGAAATTGTTAGAATAATGACTAAGAACTAAGAGATAAATAATAATAGCCGTTACAAAGTGTGGAATGATGAAGTAGGCATAATCAAAAAGGGTGACATAAGTGTTAAAATGGGAATCTTAGAATAAAATGTAAAACATAAAAAAGAAATATGAATGAAGAAATATGGACATTAGTTATAGTGAGGTAGGATAACATTCACACTATATGTACAAAAAATATAAAATACATAGAAGTAAAATAACAATAAATAATAGTAATAACAATAACAATAATAATAATGTATATACAATAAATAAAATAAAATAACC
Organism: Nezara viridula; assembly: GCA_928085145.1. Lineage (NCBI taxonomy): Eukaryota > Metazoa > Arthropoda > Insecta > Hemiptera > Pentatomidae > Nezara > Nezara viridula. The sequence goes on along the minus strand of OV725080.1, from coordinate 152,379,028 downwards.
TAAAAATAAGAAAATTAAAACTAAGAAGAAAAAAAAACACATGCATACCTATATACACTATATACAATCAGGCGAAGGAACTCCAGGAGAACCCTGCGCTACTCTCTCAACCGCATCACTGGACATTGATCAAGAGCACTATTTTCTGGAATGCATAAAATATCCAAACTGTTTATATTTATTGGTCCTTACTAATTTCCCCCATTCTAAATGAGGTAGTACATTTTTTCTATAGTTTATCAACTACAAGGGAGCAGGGTTCTGACTTCCAAAGCTCAAGTTCTAGGTTTCGAATCCTGCTGACGGCAGTTAATTTAATTAGTCTGTTCAATCACCACCGTTGACTAAGAAACTGTACTTCCTTACATAGTTCTGAACCCGAAATCCTTCATGAGTTGTAGTGGTTTTTCAAAATTTATTTAGCACAATAGGAGCTCTAAAGTAATTATAAGACAGTACACCATTTCAAGATTATATATATGATTTTATATATATATATATATATATATATATATATATCTTTTGATAGTAAACAATATACTTCTACGGCGACAGCGAGGGACACACCCAGAGTTCATTAGAGTGGTAATGAAGCGGATCAGTTGGCAGCTATAAATATGTATTACCGAGTTCTTATTAATTATACGGTCTTACATAACACCCGATACATTCTTACATAACAGATAACATTAACATAGCAGCCTGGCAACACGCAGAGTTATGTTAGTATCTAACCGAAAACACCTCTCATCGGGAAAAATGATGAATCAACGAACAACGGAAACTTGTCCTCATTAATCAATATTTCAATATGGTAACCGGTTTTGTTATTTTGTATATCAAATTTAAAATCTGTTCTTTTTGTATGTATATAATATTATTTATCTATCGTTTCTAAAATATTACGAAAATTTAACTTAATTTTTTTAACTTTTATTATGATATTTACAACTGTATTAGTATGAATACATCAAGTGAATGTGTACAGAGGAATATAATAATATGAAACACGCTTGTTGAGAAACTACCCATTGGTAGCTCTCTAATAATTTGTCTACATGATGAGATCACGAGGCCATCTTCTAACTTAAATTCAATAAGTTTCATAATTATTATAATATCGATAAGTTCATTGCGAAAATGAAATCAGGACTTGTTTATTTTGTTACTGTGCATAATTAATAATGCACTATTTATTTACCTTATAAATTCTACCTTAAATATTACTACAACTGTAATTTTGTCTTTCTTCCTGACGTTTATTGCTGGTGCAAGAGGCACAACCAATCCTATTTATTCCGTGAATCTGAAACTAAATAAATGTCAACCCGCCCAGTCTGGATTCGAACCTGTACCGCTAGATTCGTGGATGTTAAAAATGGCAACGCTATAATATGTTCGTTTTGCTGCTTGGAGCTCTTCCTGGTTTTCATTGTTTTGTAGAGGCTTAAGAGGCATATTGATGGATTGCTTCGAACTAAATATTCTGCCTATCTTGGAGGCGGGGTGGCCAAGCGAATCGAAGTTAGAGAAGGAAAAATTAATATTAGGAATTTAAGTTCTCTTGCTCGGTGTGCTTTTAACTCGCCATAATTTTCCCGCCCTTCTCCCCTGCCCGAGAAAAACTCCGTGTAGTCTAAAAGACAAGAAAGAGGAGAAGAAAAAAAAGTTCTACCTTCGCCTTCATAACATGTATATACTGATCAGTTTCTTTAACCAGTTTTTAATTGATTATTCTCGTTTATTCGTTAGTACTCAGATTGCTGTGGTTCTGTTTCGGATGACTTTCCTCTCAAATTTTTCGATTGTATACATTCCATTGAAAGGTAACTTTGTGAATTAAAAATTATATGTATGTATAAAATAACTAAACATATTTCCGTAGCAACGTCCTCAAATAATGATTATCAATGAATGATGGGTGACAAAAGACAACGGGAATAAAATAGAGGTAGGTAATGGAATGACGAGAAACAGCTGATATACAATATGACATTCTTAATTAGTTTTCTAATAAAATTGAATAACGAATCGATGTTAGTGGTTAATATGTACAAAGAAGTTGCTGAAATTTCCCATACTAAAGGGATTGGATTAATAAAGGAGATAATTTTGCTCGGCATTTTACTCAAAATTTTCGATAAATCTGTGATGCTTGTTCTTATATACCAAATATGAATCTGCTATACTGGTATTTTATGAAGTTTAATAGCATGACAGTCAAAAGAGGTATTTACGATAGTTTCCAAATAACCATGAACAGTATTTATACCATAAATGGATTTGGGGATCCAGACCATTTTACAGTGTGCTCTAACGATTTAACGGTTGATAGTAGGGAAAATATTTATAACTGTAAAAACGTAAACGATTTTCCTGATTTAAATTTTTCATGTAGTAGTTTTCTCGAAAAATAAAATAAAAATATAGTTCAAGATACAGGTGAAAAATACAGAAAAAAATTATCAAAATATTTGAAATTCAAATAATTTCATCCTGTGACTGAGGTCCCCTAAGAATTATAACAGAGTTCAATAAATGATGTACATCAGTCTGGAGAGTAGAAATAATACACAAATAAATAAAATGACTCTTATCAATTAACTGTTAGTAAGCAATAGTAGTTACATAACTTAAAAATTCTTAAATCGTCGTGGAAGTTTAAAAGTGAAGAAGTTGGTGAAATAAGAGTTCTTGGAGAAGGAGAATTCGTGGACGAGGTTTGACGTATGGAGATGGGTAAGGATAGATTTGCTGAAGGAAGGGATTTTACGATAATGGATATATAGATCTATAGGTTGAGATCTGGTGTTGAGAGAGTGGATAGAGGAACGTAGAGTACCAAGAAATTAAATACTTATTTCACAAAAAACATGACTATTTAAAAAAAAACACAAAACTTGGATTTCATACTTTTCTGCTGAAAATTATCCCACTGTTTATATGAACTTTTTCGTAGTTCTTGAGGTCAGCAATCACTGCTATAAAAAAATCCCTCTACTTGCGATACAGGTACAGGTACACTATTTTTTTATTGCTAACACTTAATCATGTCAATAGCTATAAAAAAAAAAATCAATCAAGAAAAACAGAAGAAAAAGGAACTGAACCGTTCTTGGCCTATTTATTATTTATTTTATTGTTTATATATGATAATGAGTTCTGTTCCCATAGAAATGCGAACAGCAATCTAATAAACAAATATTCTTTTGTTGATTATTATGCATCCGACTCCCGGATCATATACATTTTTTATTTATCCCACCTACATATACTTTATATCATGTAATTTTGCAATAGTTATCTGAATCACTCCCTGAAAGGGCGGAGTTCGTGATATAATGAAAAAAATATTTTGTTCAGGGACTAAGTCTCTTAAGAATAATAACAGAGTTCGAAAATTATATAGATTATTCTGGCATGAAGAAATAGAAATGGGTGCTTAATTACTTGTTAGTTTCAACTATACCTGTTTCAACCTGTCTAGTTTGAAGGAATTTATAGATGTGGTTTGACGTTAGACAGGCAAGGAGTTCCAAAAGGAGGTAACATGAGTGACTAAGGATTTGCTGAAGAAAGTGATTTAAGTATGGGAGGACATGTATAGATCTAAAGGTTGAGATCTGGTGTTAAGAGATTGGATAGAGAACGGTAGAGTAAGGAGGTTCTAGGATATAGGGAGGATTTTCGGTTGTGAGAATATGGAAAAGGAAAACACCTAGAAGGAATATCCATGAAAAGAGCCACATTTTCAAGAAAAAAAACACGTCTTCAGGAGCCAAAGAAAAAGACTAGTATTTATGAATACAACAAAACTAATTCGTAATTTTTGTACCAGTAATGCGGCTGTGTGAGAGGCGCTGGGATTTCTTGGAGTACTTGGCTGAGAGATCTTGAGTGAACGAATTTTTTAGATATTCTATAGAAGCATGTTTATACTTGGGTAGTTATTTTGATTAGATAAGTTTATTTTGTTTTAGTTTATATACATTTACTTTTAGTATTATTATTTTTCTCTATTATACATTTTTATTTATCATAAATAGAGTGTGAATGTGCTCTCTGAATACTATTATAAATGTCCTTAATCGTGACAGATTGTAAATAAGATATCTCAATAAATATTTTCCAAAAAAAAAAAACAAATTTTGTTTATTGATTAAATAAGGTGATACTTATGTAGCGATTATTTTTAATATCTTCTACGTCTTAGTCATTAAAGAAAGACTAAATAAACTGTAGATCGATTATGAATCGATCCTAAATAAATCGATATCCAAGATGCCATATGGGAACGTCACCTTTACGTGCGCCCCCTCCCGAGCCGGGACTCGGTCCCTATTTGGCCGCCTCAGTAATGTCTCTGCTTAATAATCGGCAGGATGTCGTAACCCATTTTCCTTTTCTCTTTTTAAATTTCAAAAAGGTTATGATTCAGCCGTTTCCTCGGTATTCGGGACGTAGGATAGTTCTCCTTGGTCATCCAAAACCGGTGGGTGCAGACCCATTCATCAAAACGAGAATACCAAATGGCTTCCTTTAACACTCACTCGAATCCTACAAAAGTGTATAAATAAATCATTATTATATTCAACATATTTCTTTACATCATCTTAGCTGTAAGCCGGAGTTCACACTATAGCGATAATACACATACCTTATGTCGTAAGTAAGGAGACCATCAATAGTCGACATTATCGATATAAAGATATTTTACTTCTTATTTTCGATATTATCGACTATCGATATCGTATCTTAGATATTTTAATTTAAAAAAAACATTAAAACTATCTTTTTCCGAAAGCGCTAGTAATTATGTATGAAAAAAAAACGCTACAAATTATTTCACAATAGTTTATTATTCCAGGCAATTATGCATCTAAAGTAACATTACCTTCCTAGTAACAAATAAGTAAAAGTTGATTCCTATATTGGTCTAAACATTTTTTTTTCATCACTAGGAAATTGCTAAAAAAAATAACATTACTTCAGTGACATTTTCAAAAATCAAAACAAAGGATGTAAACATTTGCAGTAGAACATATAAAAAATATCTATACACCATATCTTTGCTACAAATTATCAGATTTTAACGATTTTTTTTTCTAGGAAATGTAAACTTTTAAATAATCATAACAATATAAAGTGTGTATACTTTTTGAGTTATAGAAATCTAATTTTATCACGTACTTCAACAAAAAGAAGCTGGAAAAAAAGTTACGATGGGTGATAAAATTAGATTCTATAACTCAAAAAGTGTACACACTGTATATTGTTATGATTATTTAAAAGTTTACATTTTTTTCCTTTTCCATATTCTCACAATCAAAAATCCTCCCTAATATGTTACTCAACGTTCCTCTATTCACTAGACTGTAGAATACTTTAGCCGAGGTTCATTGAAATCGGCACATTCGTTTACGAACTACAGTCTATACTCTAAAACTACAATCTATACTAGCAACACCGGTTTTTCGGTCGCCATCTTGAAAGGAAAAGATGGATAGTAATGTCGATGAAGGAGGATCATCAAGGTGACCTCTGACTTTAAATAAAAATTTTAAAAAAATCGTTCAAGTAGGATGGACAAAAAAGTTTTTATTTGATTTTCAAATTCAACGTATCCTGATACGTAAAACCTCAAATTTTGAGGTGCGGTTTAAGTTTTTTTTGCACTTCTCACTCAGTAAACTCAATTTGCCCAAATTTGTCAGTTAGAACCTTCTCAAACCAAACCTTAGATACCTAGATAATATCAACATCGCTATAAATGTAGCAAAAAAAAAAAAAAGAAGGGAAATAGTAAGAAAAAACAAAAATAGAAGGCTCGAGTCGTAAGACAGAACAATAGATGGTTAGAAAAAGCTAGGAATATTAAATACCTGGATGGTCACCAGACCGAATATGTCTGGTTAGATAATGAATTAATAAAATTAGCCACCAGAAGCACAAAAACACATTTAGAAAGGATTTGTTGGGAAAGATTTGACAAAAACATCTAGAATGTATTTTATAAAAAACATCTTTCAACAAATTTTCACCTATTCAAGAGAATCTAAAGATAAACAACAAGAGACTAGAAGACCTGAAGGTATTATCGAAAAACATTAGCTGAAATGGTTATGCGATGTTACTGGTAGAGAGAAGTTTGGCGAAGGTCGTATACGAAACGATGGTAGAAGGGCAAAGACCAAGGAAGATATGAGAAGGCGCAATGTTGGATGGTTTTGAAAGAAGAGGGATGGAATAAGGAAGAAAGGGCAGATAAATCAGAACAGAGGATCCTGGATCAAACTCTATCGACGTAATCAAATAATAAATAAATTGTTATGATCTTCAAAATACAAGTAAATTACAATTTTTGTAGGTAATTGGATTTTTATTAAAATTTTATAAGTATTAATTATTCTAAATGTCTAAACAAACTAACAATTTAATGATTTTACTTCAGCAAATATATTATTTCAGAAGGTAGATAAGCAATCCGTTGTTTGACAATCGTGGTACCCGCATCCCAGAGCATCCAGCACTCGCTGGAGAGATGGAAGGGAGGAAATTAGAACGGGATAATAAATATTTGATCTATCGGAATTATAATACTAAGAGAAATGTTTTCCTTCTATAATTACAGCGGGCGTGTGATATATCCCATCGCGTTGTGAGAACTAGACCACATACCACATCTCACTAACACTAAAGATAAATATCTACATAATCATCTTAACAAGTTATGTATAATGAAAGGATGTTTCTACCATAAAAAAAAAAAAAAAGATTTGAAACAATATACCATAACTATCACTTTTTCATGTATGACATATTTAGGAAGGGTACGTATTGTGATAAATTTCGAATCAAAGTTTCAACACGTTATTTTTTTTTCTTAATAACATTGGATGTGGTGTTGAGAACAGGGAGTAGGTCGAAGATTAAACATGATCTCTTTTACTGCAGAGGGTGCATTTAAAGAGAGGAATGGGGAATTGAGAGTACTGTGGTTATTACCTTCACTTACCTATACATAAAATATATAGTAAAGGAGAGTATTGCGATCGTGAAAATTTTCGAATCTCAGTTTAAAACGGAAATCCACGTTTTGAGGTTCCCTGATAACCAAATCCAGCAAAACGATCAGTGTGTGTTTGTGTGTTAACAGTGTAGTTCAAAAACGAAAATCCATACGAAAGTGAAATTGCATATTCAAGGTCTTTATATGCTAGGGATGTTACAGCAACTTTTTCGTCAAAATCGGCTAAACACATTTTAACGATTTTCTCGAAAACGGTTTTAACGATTTTGAATAAATTCATTATATCAGTGTAAAATTAAGCAGTTTTAATGTAGTTTTTATTCTGATTGATGTTTTCTAACAGGGCTTAATTGGCTAATTTTCATAGTTTTTAGCTTCTTCTAAAATAACTTCAATTTCTTTCATTTGAAACAATTGACCATTTCACATTAATCTTTTATTTATTTTGCACATTTTTAAAGATTTTCTTAAAATCTGAATTAATTACGTCTCTGAACATGGATCTAAGGTTTTCTGATAGAAATTTTGCATAGGACCCCTTGTTTTATTAGCAACATTTTATTATTCATCTATATCTCAAAAAACGTTTCATTTTTCGAGAATACCTCTACAAATGAAATCAAAATAAACAAAATTGTCGACATTTTATGTTAATAATGTGTATTTTACAATTAACAGTTAAGCCATTGGAGCGCGCTGTAAAATAAGATAATTTCCCAAACGTTGTATGTAATGCGTTTATTCCTGTTTACGCATAATTTCCGATTTTATACTTTTATAGCATAATAATAAACTTAATTAAATACACAAGAATATATGAAAAACTACTGAGACCGATTTTTCAGGATCGAGTACTGGAATTTTCTAAAAACCATCATAATGTTGAGTCAAATAAAACAGAGTGACGCGTATGGGAAAATCCCAAGTCGGCAAACTCATATATACACGTGCCCATTAATACCTTTATAACATTATAATTTAGCTAATAATGATTTCCAATTAATGATGAATGACAGGAAACAGAAAAATAAAATAATGAGGATAAGAAGAATCAAGGAAAAGGAAAGGGGAGAAGAAACTGCTGCAGAATAAGAGAGCTTATTTAAAATATTTATATATATTTTCAATTAAAATCAAACCCAAGATATAGAAAATTCTGCTCGTTTATTGTTACCAAACCAGAGGAATATCTTCAGTTCAGGGCTCCGAATTTAAACAAATTAAGAGCCGTTAGTCGTCTCAGAGTAGCAAGTAAAGATTTTATGAAAATATACTTAAAAGATGCTACTTTGACTACTAAATCCAGTGAGGTATGTGGTGCATGCAACTGACCCGGTAACTCATTTTCTGATCCAATGTATCAAGTTCGACGAGCCAAGAAATAAGTACTTGAAGACATTTATCACTGAATCCAGAGAAGATGCTAGTGTGGAGGAGATACTGAAAATAGACACTACGAAAAAAATAAACCAACAGTATTATTTCATACAGGGCTGTTCATTGAACTGTTAAGTGGTAAAGTTAATCATATAACATATATTAATGCTTATTTATATTGTCATTTGTCTTATACCTCTGGAATATTTAAAAAAAAAAAAATAATAATAAATAAAATAAAATAAAAAAACAAAAAATGTTTTAATAATCTGTTATTATATTATATTATATTAGTCATACTTAATGCTGTGGACATTGTTAATGTTATGTTTGAATGCAGTACTAGACTCAAGATCTAACATTGTTAATAATACCATTATATTTATTTGTAGAGGAATTTCCTTAGACAAATAAAATAAACTATCTATCTGTATATTTTCAATTATCTTTATAAATATAATTGAACAATAAATCGACCATGGTAGTGTATTTTTAATAAAATTATAGATTTACTAGAGCTTCTCAAGGTTTTTCATACGATTAGATTCTAAGGATATTTTGATGAACCAATCGATACTTTTTATAAAAAATTTTATTATTATTATTTTTTAATGTTATTTACAACTGTATTAAAGAAATACATTCAGAAAATTTGAACATATGGATATAATGACGTAAAAACATTTGTTGAGTAACTACCCAATGGTAGCACTTTAATGATATGTCTATATTAGGAGATCACGGGGCCATCTTCTTTTCAGACACCTCGGGGGGTTATCAGGAATTGAAGAGAAAGCAAGGTTAGAAACGAGAGGATTGGGATGATTCAGAAGTTTATTATGGAAGGATAGGTATCTGGATTAGGCCAGATCTGAAGCATAAGAAACATTAAGGTCATTATGGATGGTTTTATTTGTAATAAAGTAAGGAGCATTGAGGATTTTACGAAGGATTTTGGATTGTAGAGATTGGATAAGAGAGGAATTCGATGATTTAGTGCAGCCCCATAGCTCAACTCCGTAACTCCAAATAGGCCTTATTATAGTCATGTATATGAGTCTTTTATAATTAATTGGAAGGTTAGAGCGTTTGTCTAGTAAGTGCTGAAGTATTCGGAAACGTCGAGCGGTTTCTGGTCGTTTCAGTTTGGTATGATCGATTTATTTTAAATTAAAAAACAATCTATTAAGATTTTTTCTCATCATGGGGTGTTCGCCCCTCCTCCTCCAAATAAACATGTCGAGGGAGCGAGAATATCGCTCTCCTCAATAATTTGAGGAAAAAAATTATAATAAATTATAAGAATGAATAAAAAGTGTAAACTAAAATTGATTCTGAAAAGTCGACTAGCTGAGTATACAAGGGTCTAATAGTAGGTATGTAATTATTTTATTGATACCTAATGTTACTGTTATTTAAATTGTCATTTATATTAAAATATAATAATATATATCAACATATTCTAGGATTTTATTATTCAATCACCTCTCAATGTTGGCCTGATATTGTTTTCATATTTTCCGCAATAAACTAATCGGAATGTGAAAAACTTATTTTCATTTCAGGTTAAAATCAAAGATATTTTTCACTTCATGTTATGATTGTCTCACCTTTCCCTCTGTTTAATCCAAACAAATACATTATACAGTGAATTGTATTTTTTTTTAATAGATATTTTAAAGTACCTATAGAGAGAAGAAGAAGAAGAAAGAGTCTTTTTATTTATCATAATTACAAAACAATACAAAATAATATTTTTGGGTTTAAAACCGAAAATCCTGGATTTAAAAACATGGTCTGTTGACCGTCAGAGGTGTCAGTGTTTCATAACAAAATTATATTTCAGTCTATTTATATACAAATACTTAATAGGAAAATAAGACCAATTATATTTACAATGTAAAAGTTATACAAATATTTTAATTACAACAGTGGTACCAAAATTCTCCAATTTATTAATTGTTAAATTCTCTGGTGAGCATTATTCTATAGGAGAAAGCAGACTTCCAGTAATTTACCAATGCTATCCAATTGTTTCCATTTACTTGATCCCGAGATAAATTTCTAGACTTTAACCATTTAATTCTAAATTCAAGAGAGTATTGGACAAGCAGCCAGGAAGTGATAGAGATCTTCTGTTTCGTTTGTATTACACATGCTACAATTATTATTTGTTTTCTTGAAGTGTTTATAATTTAAGTTCAAAACATCAGCTCTAATTTTAATTACCCATCTGATCACCTTCAATGAGCTTTTGTCGTCAATATAATTTACTGAAGTTAAATGAGGATAAAAAGTGAAAGTTTTAGAATTCTGAACTTTAATTACATATTGTATATATATGTCTTTCTGAATTTGAGTTCTTAGTAAATATAAATTAGCTCTCCATAGTCTAACATCATCACAGTTAGATCGATTTAAGTTGAAATTTAATGCATACAGTTCAATCAGATTAAGTAAGTCCCTAAACCATGCGATTTCTTTTTTAATTATCTATAGTGCTAATATTTTTGGATATCTATGTGGTAGAAGATTCAAAATTTTTACAATATAATCAAAATGGAGTTTAATTGTGAAGATAAATAACGGATCTATCTTAGTCTCAAAGTGAATAAAGTGTGTTGGAGTATATTTTGGTAACTTAAGTATTTTTTTAATAAATAATCTTAGTAGTCTTTCCACGGCTTCATAACTTACCCCGCCCCACAAGTACCTATACATAAATATATTAAGTAAAAAAAATCCTTTACACAAACGTATAAACAAATTAAATTTAAATATTCAATATTAAATTTGATAGTTTCACAATATTTGTGATGAATTTTTACATATGATGCTCTCCTAGTCAAAACCGTAAGTCGGCGCCTAAGTAACTCATATATAACTAATTTCTACACCAAAGAGGTCACCAATAATGATGCAATACAATAACTATAAAATATATTTACTATACATATTAATTAAAATATTCCTACAGGAAGACGAATAGCTCCACGAGCGGCCAAATTAGGGAACTGGTTATGAAGTCAGGGAGGACATTTCCGATCCGATTTCACTAATGACATATTCATAGAAGCGAACTTAAAGGGGGGGGAGAGAGGAGGAGAAGAGGAGGGGCTGCCGAATTATTAGGCACCTCCGCTCCCATTCATTGTCTTATTGCGGCGGAAATTTACGTCGAAGGGGGGGGGGAGAAGTTGGAATCTTTGAATGAAATGAGGCGATTTCATTGATGATATTAATCAAATTAGCGGATTGATTTTTTTTTTCGGGCTGAATTCAGGGAATGTATCTCAATCTTTCCTCTCTGGTTAGAATATATTTAGTTGAACTATAGAGTACCCAAAATCCATATGCCGAAAAAGGCGAGGTAGAGAGAAATAAAAAAAAAAATGTAATTTTTATATTCCAAGAGCAGAAATTTATTCGATTTATTTGAAGAAGAAACTTTTAGTCATATACCGTTGTAGTGGACTTACGCGTGTCTTTTAACCCGATAAACCAAAATTAAGATGATAAAATAATTAAGAGTTCGCAATCCGGTGCCGAGAGGGCTTTTTACTCTGTCATAATTCTCCACTATATCCTCTAGCTCGGGAAAACCACTGTATAGTCGTTTTCTACGTTTCCACACTTCCGTAAGAAATCTTGGGGTAATGTTTGATCAACATCTGACCTGCACATTTCCCAAATTATCCGAAAGCCCATTACTACCCTCAACAGTTCCTGAGATTCCGTGACTCTATGCCCCTTAAAATTCACCAGCTTCTAGTTTCGTCTCTCATTTTCTAAGCTGTGAATGAGAGAGAAAAAAGTAAGTGAAAGTAAGAAAATCTATTGCCCTCATCACACAAGTTTTCTCTCGACTTTTAACATAAATTATCATTTGGCAAAATTAGGCTAAAGTAAAAAAGTTTTTGATTAACAATATTAGAAGGTACTGAAATTGTTACACTGATCTACATTAAACCGGTTTACATTGCTTTAGTTTATCAAATAAATTGCACTCAAATGATCTCTTTGATCAATTTTCAGAAAAATAAATCTAATTCAAACTTTTTTTTTTGTTTCTTCATGGACATATGTAAAGATATAATTTTTTTTCTGAAATAGGTAGGAAAGTCGTGTGTGTGTGTGGGCACATCAGATATTTTTTTACATTTGTAAGGAATTTAGTGATCTTTTATATAATCATGGACATAACCAAGAGAAAAGTGTGTAAGTTTTTAGTTATTCGCAAACAAAGTTTATTTTCTTTCTAAACTTTTTGAGTGAATTTTCGAGGTGATTGGACTATTTTGCCCACCTGAAGGAGAAGGAAGCCTTCAATATTGGTGGCTTAATCTTGAGATTTGATGAAGAATTAACGATGATGTGGCTTGTCGACAAAAAACACCTTCGATAAATAATAAAAACTCCTCCTTTCTCGATCATAGGGGTCTCAAATCGATGAAATGAGACATGTATTTAATACTAATACTTCAATTATCGTAAGGTTGTGTGCACGCGAAAATAGTACGTTGCTTCACGTTATCTTGAAAATAGTACGTTTTGCTGGCCTTGCTGTACACATCGAAATCTTTAAAGCCGAATTAGTCCAGTATCGATCTACAGACCTGCCACCGTTCCAGTATTGAAGCCTAGCAATTTTTTTGCATCGACTTTTTTTATTTCAGAAAGAAAAACAAAAGTGAAGAATACTAATAAATAAAGATTCGCTAACCCCCCCCCCATCTTTAAAATTTATATTATTATTTGATTCATCATATATTAAAATTAACTCAAAGATGAACAAATTTTTGTCACTGTATTTCCGAGAACTGTAACTGACTCGCAGTTTGGAAACGCTCACAATATGACTGTATATAATTGGTCGAGAGAACACATGAGCGGCCGGATAGGAGCAATTGAGGGACAGGATCTGACGAAGAGGATGGAGTACGACGAGCAGATGCTATCGATGGATAGACCTTAGGTTACCTTACCGGTAGCTATCGAGATGTTTAATTCATCGGCGTAGATCGTAGTAGATGCAGCCCAACCTCACCGCACAAGGAAACTTATTCAAATAGTCCCTGAGCAGCATCTTAATGATATGTCAACTGGCCAATCATCCGATGCGCAATTCTTCTAAACCGATAGATAATTGTTATATAATAATTAAAAATAAATAATTATTTCAAATATTTTAGAAATCATCAGTTATTATTCAATTCAATTCAATCTTTATTTGTTTTTAGAGGATAACCCTATAGAAAGGGAGTCTATCACAAAATAACAAACATTATTATCCTTATGGAAATACAAATTCATTCCTTTTTATACCACATAACATATATTACAACATTCATAAGTATTAATAAAAAATCATATTCAGTAAAAATCAGACAGTTAAAATAGTTCCAACTATCAATTTTTTTTTTGTCCCTCATAAAATATTTTAGGGCCTAACTCGCCCTAAAACATACTAAAGTAAACTTTTTAAAGGTAATTAAATTATCAACAAAACTATATAAAAATCGTTCATTTTGGACTACTATTAACGACTTTACAGCTATTCAATTTCCAATGTAAGATTACGGGTACATATACTGATGTCAGAAAGGGATGAATGAGAGAAAAAATATAACTTAGTGAAATTAAGAAAATCTGTTGCCTGCATCACACAAGCTTCACTATTACCTCTACTTTTAACAGAAATTATTGTTTGACAAAATTAGGCTATTGCGAAAAGTTTTTGATCAATAATATTGTACATGCTTTAGTTTATCAAATAAATCGTACACAAATCTTTTCTTTGATCAATTTTCAGGAAGATAAATCTGATTCAGTTTTTTTTTGTTTCTTGATGGACATATGTAAAGATATAAAAACTTTTCTGAAATAGGTAGGAAAGTCGTGTGAGTGGACACATCAGAATTTTTTTTATTATTATTATTTTTTTTTTTAAATGATTGTATAGTTCGCTGTTAAAATTGTAAGGATGATAAATGGTCAGCATGTTCAGTCTAAAATTATGTTTTTTTGAGTTTGGCAATCTTTTGAGCCAAATATGTAGTTATCATCAGAGCAATATTTAGAAGACTGAATAAGAACTGGCTGATGATACACAGGTTTGGCTCAAAACGTCACCAAACGGAATAAAACTTATTTTTCTACTTTATATCCTGACCATTTTTCATATTTATTTATTTTTTTAAATTGTTATTTCAGTTGTATATACCCAATGCCCATGATTGTAGCAGATTACAATATTATTATTTTGTAAATAAAAATCATTAAAAAAAAGTTAATATTATTTAGAAATAACTAGCTGATGTACCCATCTTTGACGGGTGTATAGTCAAAATTTGAGAATTTTTTTTTGAGATAGATATTGTATTATGGAAGGAGAAGGAGGTTAATTTCATAACATTGGGTGAGGGGGAAAGGTGATTTTCATTTTTAGTAGTTTTTCTTCCGATATCCGGCTAATCCATTTGGTTAATCCTAAAAATGTAAACGACAACATTTTTTAGGCTCGGGAAGTTGAATCGAATGACACCTTGAACGGGAAGATCGAACAAAATTGAAAAATGAGTGTTTTAAGCGACAACGCGTTACAGATGTTTGGTATTTCGGGTTTTTCCCATTGAGTTGTGATAATTATTTTTATCAGTTGAATAGTACAATTAAATATGGCTCACGGTAGAGTAGGTTGGGATGAGAATCGGAGTAAGTAACTGCCTAACCGGTACCTCTAGACAAATTACTCAAGAATTCAAAACTTCGGTTCAACTCAATATTTTGTTTTTACTTAAAGCCTATGTTTTAAGTCAAGTAAACCTTAATATAATGTCAAAATTTCAAAAGTTCACAATAAGCCATTGCTGAGCTTATCTCTGAATAAATTTCGTTGCAATGCGGCCATACAGACAGACAAAAAATGTTTTAAAAGTGGATTTGTTGTTTCTAATGTACGAAACGGAAAGATGTCATAAAACGGGTTGATTCAATTCAATATACGGACAAAAACTTTATTTTATTTTTATATATGTTCTTTAACCTAACATATGTTTATAATTAATATTTATCATCAACATTAACCGAGATATCTATACAAATTACTCAAGAATTCATAACTTTGGTTATACTAAATATTTTGTTTTCATTTAAACCCTATGTTTAAAGTCAAGTAAACCTTAATATAATGTCAACATTTCAAAAGTCTGCAATAAGCCATTGCTGAGCCTACCTCTGACAAAATTTCGTTGCAATGCGGACATACCGACAGACAAAAAAATTTTTAAAAGTGGATTTGGTTTCTGCAATGTAAGAAACATAATGATGTCATAAAACGGGTTGATTGTATTCAATGTACAGACAAAATCTTTATTTTATTTATATAGATTTCATATTATTCGATATAATGCAGATACTATTATAATATTTTTCCTCCAAAATATACGTAACTCAATGAGGAGGATAAGGATACATGATATCTGGAAGTATTCCAGTCCGAAGGGATCGAATTCAAGGCTAAGGATCACTTGAGCCAGGATCCATTACAGGGCAAAAAAATGCCAATAGTGAAGACACCAGCTGACCAACAGGGCGCACCTGTCCAATCTTCAAATAATCCAGAAAACCATTTTGTAGATTCATAAGTCAAAGGAAAACAAACAGTAGATTTTACAGAAAAAAAAATTTACTACAATATCGAAAATTTATATAAAGGAATAAATACACAACAAGAAATAAAAATTAGAAATTTAAATATCTAAATAGTTGTTTTCCTATGCTAGTTTTTCATGTTTGATAAAAAAAGTTACTTATTTTTCGATGTCAGCAGAGATGATATTCTTTAAAAAAATGTAAAAATCATTGATTTTAATGTAGTATAAAAGGAAGGCATAGTACTGAGAAAAATAAATTGAAAAATTATGTATCTAATAGAAGTGTAGAGGAAGTTTTACTGATTCTATATGAAAGTTTTTTGAAGTGAAAACATTTTTTTGTTTTGCATTTTTTTGTCTAAAGTGAATAGATTGAGCCGTCAGACCTCCGATTTGTAACACTCGAGTAAAGTCAGATGGAGTCGACTAATTGAAGTGCTTTTGCATATGGATTAAAATATTTCAGAAACGGACTTGTATACTGTAAGCGAGGAAATTGTTTAGCATTTCATCCTTTCTGTAATGTTTTATTATTCAAAATTGTATCTTATCGCGACGCCGTGTTAGAGAGGCGAAAAGAGAAATATCTGTCTGATATAACGGTTTTCATTGAAGATATATAAAATATCTCAGAAACTAAAAATCGGACCTGCATACTGTAAAGGAGGGAAATATTTTTCATTTCATCCTCTTTATAAAGAGCCATTATTCATAATTTATATTTTATATTGCTTTTGATCGAGTCTGGCACCCGGGACTACTTTACAAACTCCGTAAATTCCTACATCCTACATACTTCCTCATTATCCGTTCCTATCTAACTGATAGATACTCAAAAGTCAATCACAATAATGCTTATTCATCCCTCTTTTCCCAGTCCGCTGGTGTTCCTCAAGGTAGTATCCTTGGTCCTATCCTTTACACAGTTTATACAGCTGACATCCCAACCCATCCTAACACTGTTATTACCACGTATGCCGATGATACATGTGTCCTATCCGTTAATAATGACCCAACCATTGCATCCCAAACTCTTCAATCGCACATCACAAGAATGGTGTCAAAACTGGAGGATTAAAATAAATTCTAATAAATCCCATCAAATCACCTTTACCCTTCGACGTAAACCTATGACCTCATGTCCCACAGTATCCTTTAATAATACTCCACTTATCCCTGTTGAACAAATCCGATACTTTGGACTTCACTTGGACAAACGTCTAACTTGGAATCCTCATATCAGACTGAAACGACAAGAAACCGCTCGACGTTTCTGACTACTCCAACACTTACTAGACAAACGCTCTAAGCTTCCAGTAAATTACAAAAGACTTATATACATGACTACAATAAGACCTATTTGGACTTACGGAGTTGAGCTTTGGGGCTCCACTTAGCCATCGAATTCTTCTCGTATACAATCCTTACAATCCAAAATCCTTCGGAAAATCCTCAATGCTCCTTACTTTGTCACCAATAAAATAATCCATAATGACCTTAATGTTCCTTATGTTTCCGATTTGGCCAATCCAGATACCAATCCTTCCATAATAAACTTCAGAACCATCCGAATCCTCTCGTCTCTAACCTTGCTTCCTCTTCTATTTCTGATAACCCTCCGTGGCGTCTGAAAAGAAGATGGCCTCGAGATCTCTTATTGTAAATACATTTTGTTTTTAGAGTGCTACCAGTGGGTAGTTTCTCAACAAGTCATTTCATGTTTTTATTTTCTGTTATCAAATTTACTTAATGTATTTAATTTTTTAATACAGTTGTAAATATCATGAATAAATAAATAAAAAATATTTTATATTATTAATTGGGCCTAGTTCATATTTTCACTTCGATCGTGTGGTTTAAAACACAAACCTTTGATTTTTATTTCAATGAATGCTAGATATTTTTAATGAATCCTATGATAGATTTGACCAATTTGGATATTATGGATAGTGTTGCCATAAATCGGCCTTGGTCCTTTGCAAGACCAAGCTGTCTAACTGCTGCAAGACCAAGACCAAGGCTGTCTAACTGCTGCAAGACCAAGAGCAGGACTGGTAAAAAAAAATCTATTTTTAAATAAAAATTAAGTCAAAATAGTTACTAATACTTGAAAATATTAGTTAATATATATTAATAATTAGTATAACGAATATACTTTTGCATTGAACTCCTCTAATTTTTCATTCGGGCTTAGTTAGGTTTCTCCTATCTCAAAAAGTACTGTAATATCTCTTCTTATTTTTCTTTTTTTAGGAAGCCTACGTTTATATATATTTTTTCATAGTTAAGGCAAAAATACTTGCAATTTCCTTCAAATCCCTTTAATCGCATTTATTATCTCTAACGTTTCGGGACAATATTGAAATTTAAAAAACAAAAATAGACAAAAAAATACAACAAACAGCCATAATAAGAAATAAGAGGACAGGTACAAAGTATAGTAATGAAACTGAAGATAGCCAGTTGTGGTTAGTGTAACAATGAATAAGAAAGGGTGTGTAAAACCAAAAAAATATATTGAATTTTTGACAAATTTTGCCGCATCAAAAAAGCAAGGTAAATAAATTGTACAATAGATGAAGTAGATTAGTACTGTAAAAATAATTTATTTAAAATGTGCATAGTTTCAGTAAATATAAGGATTGCTCTGATGATGGGAAAATTGTCCCGAAACGTTAGAGATAATAAATGTGATTAAAGGGATTTGGGAGTATTTTTTCCTTAACTATGAAAAAAAAGTAACATCTCTATAGCAATAAGCTAATAAGTAACTGCAAAACTGTTGCGAGACTCTAGCGCGAGACCAAGACCATGACCAAGGCTGAGTTTGCAAGACCAAGACTTTGGTCTCGCATTTGGGAAACACTAATTATGGACAATTTAGATATGTCGAAAGCAATTGAAATTCAGATACGCAAATATAAATACTTCTTCTCCAAATCATAAGGAGTATAATCCCTGTAAATAATTCCCAAGGGAACGGAATGAAGTTGGAAATAGCATCAATGAATCGAAACCCATGAACGGAGAGATAGCGCGTAGATTTCACCAGGTGGGAGTGCCGGTTGTGTAAGTCCTCCGCTCAATGAGGGGAGCTTATGCAAGCTACCATTGATGTCTTTACGTAGGTAGGAGGGGGCACAAAATACTGGACCGATCGATGGGTAAGGTACCCACTTTCCGCACTTTATAGTAGCCGAAAACTCCAACACAAAAGTCCGCGCTACAGAACTCTTTTATCTAATTATTAACATTATTCTAAAACTTTGTAAACAGTCTCATCTTATCGTAAGCTACACTAGCGGATCCAGGATTTAATTTTGGGAGGGGGGGAGAGGTGCTTCAGCTCGAAAGCTGCTTTTTTTTCATAAAAATAACGATAATTACTTTGGAAAAACAGAAAGAAACTAACCACCGATATGAAGTGGTGTTCAAGTGATTCCTTAAGTCATTTTTAATGTAATTACAAGAACAATAATGCTTTGAGAGTTTTTTTTTAATTTTCCCTATAAAACATAGTTATATTTTACCATTTTTTTTGGGGGGGGAGAGGGGCTTAAGCCCAAAAGCCTCCCCCGTATATCCATCCACCTGTGGTAAGCTACAACATTTTATCTACGAAAATTCTCAGAAATAGGACGTTTTCTCATTAAATAAATTTATTTAATGACGTAATAAAAACTCATGAATACCCATTTGCTTTCAACTTGAATCGTAAGACTATATGATCACAAAATCGAGAGAAAAGGTCTTCTACAAAATATTAAGCAGTCTCACGGATATAATCTCGTTATTTTGGCATGTTGGAATGAAAAGTCAAACGGACCAATACTTTTGTAGGACACTTTTTTTGTAGGCCACTTCGATTATCTTACGATTCAATGGGCAAATGGGTCATCATTAGTTTTTAATGAAGTATATAAATAAGATTTAACTAGTTGGCCAGTGCGAAAAATTCGCTGAAAATTTTGTTTAGTGAAGAAATAGTAAAACAATAAGGAAATACGTAGTTCCTATGTATTATGTAAGGAAGGAATTAATATTTTTTCCTTATCGTATTACAATATTCTATTAAACATAATAGACCAAAATATTTATACAAATTGCTTTGCTAGGACCTATTTTTAAACTTTGACTGGAAAGATAATAAAAGTAATAAAGACAAAATAATGCCCCGATCATAGGATATTCTAAATTACTAAAAATAAATAAAATGTAGGAACAACCAAATGCCTTTAAGAAATAATATAAAAGCCAGGAAAAAAATTGTAGTAGACTATTCTACTCCTAAATGCAATATCTGTAAATAGGAAGACATTATTAAGTATACCAAAACTAATGGACTGTATCTTTGTTAATAATTGTCCGATTTATACAATTTTTTTTTTTTTGTAGGTTATTTAGTAATCTTTCTAATTATCATGGGTACAATACAAAGAAAAAATATGCATACTTTTTGAGTTATTCGCAAATAAAGTCTCTTTTCCTTCATAACTTTTTTTCCTGACATTCCGGGGGAATGGAACTATTTTTCGCATGTGAAGGAAAAGAATATATACAAAAAGAGTGGTCAATCATTGGATTTGATGAAGAATTGACAAAGTTATGGCGTACCGACAAAAAAACACCTTTTAGAAATAATATATAGGATACTAAAAATCGGACCTGCATACTCTAAGCGAGGGAAATGTTCAGTGTTTCTTCCTCTCTGTAATGGAATATTATTAAAATTGTATCTTAACGTCACGCCGTGTTAGAGAGGCGAAAACGAAAAAATTTGTCGGAAACGAAATGATAATGAGTTTTATTCAAGATATGGATTAAAATATCTCAGAAACTAAAAATCGGAGATTCTTAGTGTAAGCGAGGGAAATGTTCAACGTTTCATATTCTTTATAATGAGCTATTATTAATAATTTATATTTAATATTATTAATCTCGATTTGTTGATGTTTTCACTTCTATCGTGTGATCTAAAGCACACACCTAATTTTTTTTTAGCTCTTCCGTTCCTTCGATAGTGAGGAAGCTAAAACTATATTAGATCAAAATTTCATTATATATTCTTCGCTTAAATTAAATTGAAAATTCATTTTCAATTCAAAAAGACAAAGGCAATCATGGGTACAATACACAGAAAAAAAAATGCATACTTTTTGAGTTATTCGCAAATAAAGTTTCTTTTCCGCCATAACTTTTTTTCCAGAAATTTCGAGGGGATAGGCCTATTTTTCGCATGTGAAGGAGAAGAATATCTTCAAAATGAGTGGTCAATTATTGAATTTGATTTAGAATTGGCGAAGTACCGACAAAAAAACACCTTTTAGAAATAATATATAGGATAACAGTATTTTTCTTTATTTTTATGAAGTTACGGATCACTTTCTTATCCCATCTTCAGGCAGTATCTCATCCTTCTATCATCTTTTTTTTTTTTTTTTTTTTTAAGATTTGTCGTAATTTTATACATTCATGTGGAGTGTCTGACTAGGCTTTCCCTAGAGTCCACAATATAATTACAGAGATGAATTATGAAAATAAAAAAATTATGGCAAATCTTAAAAAAAAAAATGGGATAAGAAAGTGAACTCGAAACGTCATAAAAATAAAGAAAAATTGTTGGAAGAGTAAATGCTGTAATTAAATCTTATTTATATACTTCAGATAATAACATCTCCCTTAAAACTTATGAAGAAATTAGTTTTAAATGCTATGTTAAATAGACAAAATTTACCGATCTTTGGATTTAAAACGTCCTTGGAATTTTCGTACAAAATAAACCTTTTGGTTACGATGAGCTGATGCTATTCCCGAAGTTTTAAGTGGATGTTAATAATTTGATGAAAAGGGGTCTGTAACGTAGACTAACTCAACCAATCCATTGATAAAATATTCACTTTTGGCATTTGATAGTATCCAAAAACTAATACAACCACAAGAGATCTGAATTTTATCAGACACTATCATCAATGGACAGGAAGCTGTCGATAAACTGATAATACAACTCCAGTGACTCCTTTTAAGGCATAGTATCGATAAATCATATCTTGTTTAATCGATGATATAATGGTGATGTAAAATATCAATATATATGACCTGCTTTTGTCTATTTATTTTTCAGTTCATTGAGGATTGATAAAATTTTTCCTGATGATTGTGAGTAGGCAGGAAGCTGTATGATTCACCGTTGAGGTAATTTCAAAATTGAAATAGTTATATATTAGTTTAATAGTTATTTAACTAGCCACAATTAATATAGTTCATAAATAAAGTATTAATATACTACAATAATTTCACATTAAATAGCAATCCTTCTCCCAATGTATTCGACGGATAAGCGAAATTAGAAAAACATCTTCATTCATATATACAATATAGTATTTTCAAGATAATATTTAGTATATTATATATATATATATATATATATATATATATATATATATATAATTAGTGTTTAGTTTCTCCTACTGGAAAGTATCCCTCCAGTTTATTAATTAAGCAATATGCCACAGTTATCCCTAAACTTAAAATAATCCATTATTTCACTCGCTCAATCCCTATTTATTTGGTGCAGAAGAACCACGGATAGACGGTACAATAGTTCTGTCACTTGACATGAAGTGTAAAACAAATTTATAAATTCAAAACATCTTTATTCAAAATATTTACCCTCATTTTCTCAACTTTTCAACCCCAAAACCCAAAAAGTCAGAGCTTTTTTTGAAGAAATGAAGTCAGAAAATGCGTTTTTGACGTGATAATTATTTATATAGCATACTTCAACGAAAAGAAGCTGGAAAAAAAGTTACGAAGGATGGCAAAATTTGATTCCAAATAACTCAAAAAGTATACACTATTTGTAGATGTTGATTTTTTTTATTGTTTACTAAAGTTTATGAAATTTCTTGAAAAATAAAATTATTGAAATTGGACGATACGGTACAAAAATATGGTTTCATATCATCTACTGCAAATCTTATATCTTTTATTTTAGTTTTTGATGTTTTGAAGGTTTTACATCAACTGAAGCAATATTGTTTTGTTTTTTTAGCAAATTATCAAAGATAAAAAAAATAAATTTTGGCTAATAATAGGAATCTCATTTTTTTTTAATCAACTTTTTGGTTGATATTGTTTTTATAGTTTTTAAAAGTTTACGAAATTTCCTAAAAAAATATCGTTAAAAGCGGACAATTAGGAGCAAAGATATGGTCTCTATATGGTTTTTATGTTCTACTGCAAATCCTTTGTTTGGGAATTTTATTTTTGAATGTGTAACTGAAAGAATGCTATGGAAAAAAATTGAAATTAACATTTTATTTCTTTCATTTTGTCACTAGAAAGGTAATGTTACTCAATATGTATCATTGTTGGGCAATAATAAACCATTTTGAAATAATTTGCAGCGTTTTTTGTATATATCTGTATCTTCTCTTAGTATTTTTTGTGTATATATGTGTCATATCCACATGCTACACTGAAGGATGTGTTTTCTGAACTCAGTTATTATTTTAAGGGGACTTTAGTCCTAGGATACAATCTTTTTTTTTTTTATTATCATTTCTTAATGATATTTACAACTGTATTAAATAAATACATCTAGCAAGTTTGAACATATGGATATAATGACATGAAAACACTTGCTGAGTAACTACCCAATGGTAGCACTCTAATGATATGTCTACATTAGGAGATCACGGGGCCATCTTCTTTTCAGACGCCTCGGAGGGTTATCAGGAATTGAAGAGGAAGTAAGGTTAGAAACGAGAGGGTTGCGATGATTCTGAAGTTTATTATGGAAGGATAGGTATTTGGATTGGGCCAGATCTGAAACAATAGAACTATTAAGGTCATTATGGATGATTTTGTTTGTGACAAAGTAAGGAGCATTGAGGATTTTACGAAGGATTTTGGATTGTAAGGATTGGTTACGAGAGGAATTCGATGGTTTAGTGGTGCCCCATAGCTCAACCCCGTAAGTCCAAATAGGCTTTATTATAGTCTTGTATATGAGTCTTTTGTAATTAATTGGAAGTTTAGAGCGTTTGTCTAGTAAGTGCTGTAGTAACTGCAAACGTCGAGCGGGTTTTTTTATCGTTTCAGTATGGTATGAGACAAAATAATTTAGTTTGAATATAGTCTTACATCACTAGAATCATCGTTCATGTTAAAGACTGTTATATGACTGAATAAATAAAAATAAATATAAAGTTTTTAAAGCAAAAATTTCTTTAGGCTCATGATACATAACCCTCAACGCGTGGCTATATATACACGGATGGGCCTGTAGTAATTAGTGTTGTTGCATGACAAAACAGTTTCGTGTTACTTTAATACAGTTTGGACGGTAGGTATATCAGCTAATGGAGGAGGTGGGCATATCGTGCAGGCCACGCCCTCTTTAACACTTAGCATTTAGCAGGGCGGGCACGGCAAGGCCTCCTGTGCTATTGGTATGAATGGCCTGAGTGGAGTAGCCTTCATCCTCCACAACCAATCGCTGTTATAAACAATATAAGTATTCTGATAGCAGTCCCCATGGAAGCCATTTCTATGCTGTGCGGCAACCGCTCTTTCGAAATCTTTCATTCATCAACTGCTGCATTGCGCAACCGAACCTCTGATCAAATCGCGCCTTTTAATTGTTGCGGAGGATTGCGATGCGCAGTTCTATATACTATCTATATACAGATCCACTATAAGCTATATACAAAGACAAACAAGTATACAGAGTTTCTCAGTTCTTAATGGCAAAACTCTGAAAGGTGGTTTTTTGACAAAAATTGCAACAAAACAGTTTATTTGAATTATAGGCTGATTTTTAAAGGAAAATGAGTTAAATCCAATTTAGTCTTTTCTTAAGATGGTCATATTTTCTTATTCATAGGAAGCTATAACATAAAAAGTATTTAATTTAAGTAATTAAAACTTGCCTAATAATAAATTAGACAAAATTTCCTTCAAGTTTGTCTTTTTCAAAATCACTTAAGCAGCCAAACATAAATAGAACAACAACTTTATTGTGGAACGAAGTCATAAGAACATCGCAAATAAGCTATGATTTAATAAAAAGACACACAAATTAAAGTAGTTCGGCTGCTGAAAAGTCGCCTTTAAATGGTTTTGAAAAAAAAAAACTTTACTGAAATTCGGAGGAAATTTTGTCCAGTTTAGTATTAAGCAATTTTTAATCACCTAAATTAAACACTTTTTGTGTTATCGCTTCCTATGAAAGAGAAAATATGACCATCTTAAGAAAAGACTAAATTGGATTTAACTCATTTTCCTTTAAAAATCAGCCTATAATTCAAATAAACTGTTTTGTTGCAATTTTTGTCAAAAAACCACCTTTCAGAGTTTTGCCATTAAGAACTGAGAAACTCTGTATACTTGTTTGTCTTTGTATATAGCTTATAGTGGATCTGTATATAGATAGTAAGAAAAGACAAAATAGGACTACTTTTCCGTTCGAATTTTTTTGGGAACTTTTCTCTAGAATCACCTCCCAAATTTCGGCCATTAAGAACTGTATAAGAGAAAACTAATAGTATTCTTAGCATTAGAACGCATGCATCAGGGCATCATTAGACATTGTATTTTAATGCCTAAAATGTACCCAGGTAATAAAAAAATAATAGACTAATGAATAGAAAATCTCAACTTTCAGTCGACAACAAACTACTAATCTACAAGACAATCCTGAAACCTATCTTGACCTACGGACTAGAGCTGTGGGGCTCAACAAAACCTTCTAACATTAAGCGCTTTCAATCCTTTCAGTCTAAAGTCCTCCGAACAATAGTCGATGCTTCCTTCTATGTATCCGACAAAACCCTCCATAATGACCTTCATATCCCATTTGTTATTGACCTTATCCCAGACAAACTTTCCAAATTTTACCAGAAACTCACTCATCATCCAAATCCTGTAGCACAATCCCTATCTCCAGTCACCTCTACAATCCTCCCCGGAGGTAAAACGGCAGTGGCCCCGCGATCTTTTGTAAATATGTATATTGGAGTACTGGCAATGGCCAGATTCTCCACTCATGTCCTGAGCGTCTGTTGCTCTAGTGCCCTCCATCAGTCTCCAATGGCTTGCAATACCAGTGACGCGGCTGAGAGAGAAGCACTAGGATTTTTTGTGGTCATGCCTTGGCTTCCACATTTGGGGAACAAAGCATGACTCTGAATCCTCTGGGCGAATGTAAATATTGTATATAGGTGTGAATGTGTTTCATATATTTTAATTTCATTTAGCTTTTCTCTATTTTTCTTCTTTTTTTTCTCTCCTCTTGTTTTTATTTATTTATTTTTTTTTTTTTTTTACCTATATATGTTAAACTCTTTTTCTTTTATCTCTATTTTAGTTATCATTTGTATGTATATCTTGTGTGAATGTTTGATGTAGCCCTAATATTAATGCCCTCCAATGCGGCAGAATGTATTAATTTTCAAATAAAAAAAAAATGATAAAAAATATAAAATAAATAAACGAAATCGAGAACAGCTATGAAAACCATGAAAAGAATTGAACTATTTAATTTCTTTCTTAATTTTAATTTTAATTTTATATTTTAAATATAAATTGTGTTAGTTGGAGAAAAATTGTAAGACATTCAAGAGGTACTTCTCAATTCATACATACCAGTTTTCAATTCTTTAACTTAATTTTTCAGGAACAGTAGTTTTTTTTAATGATGTTTCACGATATTTAAAGTTTTTTGCTTCTTTACATCCTGTTTAAATTGAATTAGACCATCTTTACTTTTTTTGGCCAACCAACATTAAATTAAATGTAGAAACAATGTTAATGTGTTTCTTTTAGTTTTGAAGAAGTGGCCTTCGGGAGTCTTAACTATCCTTTGTACTTCGCCAGGAGAGAGGGCGGAGGAATTATACCAATGTTAAAAATCTCCGCGGCACCGGAATTTGAACTCTTCAAATAATCAATAATAGTAATCTTTGATTGTCAACGTTTTTTACACGAGCTTGGTCACCTTATGTAACGTGCTCTCAAAGACCGCATGACTTTAACGCCTCTCAGGGCAAGAACGAGGATGTGATTTTTGCCAATAGGGACAAGGTTAATTTTGCTTCCTCCTCCCACCCTCTCCTAAAAGTAATCATTTGATAACAATATTAAAGATAATATGTTTCGAAATTAATATTATCATCTCATAAAACATGTGAAAATATAAATCGTCGAAAAAAGGGCAAATTGAGCCGTAACTAAGGAGCCAAAAATGCAGGAAATTTCAAGTAAAATTGTGTTTCAGCTTTGAAAAAAAAATATTTTGGGTTGTTTTGAACGAAATTCATTCAATAATATGTATATTCCTCTATCATATCATCAACAATCATCGTCCTTCCTACGCATACAACCTTCTCCAATTCAAGTCCTCAGTCCACTACCTCTCCACAAAATCTCGACCTTCCGACCTTTACATTCCTTCTCACAGATCTGCCTCGTTCCAAAACTCCTTTATTGCACGTTCTGTTAGTTTCTGCAATTCCCTTCTTATCAAAATTCGACATTCTTCATCCTTATCTACATTCAAAACCCTTCTATTCCAATTCCTGTCCCAAAAACAGTCAGGCATCAGCTAATCTTTTATGTAAAATTACATATTATCTATAAGACCATATTCACATATAGCTCATGACCTGAATACTTATTATAGATTCGACTTTCTTTTTCTCTTTTTTTTTTTTTTTCAACAGAAACAGATTTTACTGTTAAGAAGAATATACATTTATTTTTTCTAAAAGGGTTTATTTATATTTTAACATTGTACATAGTTTTAAGTATCTCAGTATGGTTTCAAGAGTTTTTTATATAGATTTTTTTATTTTATTTTGTATATAGTATGTATAACCAATATTTTTTTCTTTTCTTTTCTTTAATGACCTATCTTTATCTTAATTTGTTATGTTTGTTTTTATCTGGCCAGATGTAAAATTTTAATTTCTGTACTTTTTTGTTATTCTGAAGGGACTTCGTCCCAGAATAAAATTATTTTTCTATTTCTATTTCTATAAATATTTTGAGATTGTCACTCCTTGTCCGATTAAGAGAGGTGTTAGACCAAGTGATTTCGAAGGCCTGGTCTTTAGATCACAAATTCGTTTCATTTATTTCTAGAAATTGATTTGCTCTTGAATTCTTTGTGGTTGTTTTTCTCTTGGTTTTTTGACAAATACTCTTTCTCATTTGTCCACAAATCACATCAACTGTGTTAAAGTTAATTGCGTACGATTTGAGTTACTGTTATATGATTTGTTTCCAAAGTGACCCTACTTAACCATTATTACTAATTATTCAGGAAACGAGAAAAACTATATTTTCTATTCCAATTGTAATATCAAAAACAATATTTTTTAAAAAGTTGATTAAGAAATTCTTTATTTATGGAACATAATCCTCCGAAACTCACTGATTATTCCAGTCTTATTAAAAAAAAAACAAAAAAACATTGAAACTTGAAAGAGGCTGTTTTGGAAAGAAATAAACTCAACACATTGTTGAAAAAAAAAAGTTTTATTATATAGAAGTTATAGAAGAAAAAGTTATAAAAGTTGTACTATAATAAAATTACTTTGTGTTTACAATAAACTTAATTTTCATTTGAATAAAACGGTTAAACAAGCTTTTGAGATTTATTTTTTAAAGAAGGCTTCATTAATATTAGTTTCATTACTTTCCTTAAAAAAGACCGTGATAGGAAAAAAAAATAATAATTGGTAAATGTTTGACTGTCGTGGATAATGAAGAGAAGAATAGTTAGGGTGGTCAGTCAAAAAAGAAGGCAAAAATAAATGATACTATTTATTTTTACATATGCCGACGTTTCGACCTGAAGTTCAGGCCTTCATCAGGGCTAAGAAAATAACCAGATAACAAGGTATGAGAAACATAAGTGACGGTAAAAAAAAATAAAGAAAAAACTAACAATAACAATAACTAAAAATAAAAAAATAAATAAAATAAAGTAAAATGAAATCTTGAGTTCTACCAATGGGTAGTTTCTCTTCTTGTTGTACATGACATTGTTACCAATTTCACATTTACTTATTGTATTTTCTATGTAATAAAGTTGTAAATTCCATTAAAATAATTTAAAAAAAATGAAATTGTTAGAATAATGACAATAGTAAGAACTAAGAGATAAATAATAATAACCGTTACAAAGTGTGGAATGATGAAGTAAGCATAATCAAAAAGGGTGACATAAGTGTTAAAATGGGAATCTAAGAATAAAATGTAAAACATAAAAAAGAAATATGAAGTTATATAAGAAATGAAAATAAATAGTAAAATTAAGACATTGAGAATGGAGTAGTTAGATAGAAAATTGAGATATTGTAAAGTCTATCAAGATGTACAGACTACCTACAATATAATAAAGAGTTAAAAACAGAGAAAAGGAATGAAAGGAAGGAGGGAAGAAACTGAGAAAGCTGAAATAAGAAAGAAATAATTGCTCCATCAGATTCCTTGGGTATTTTTACTTGAAAATCGATAATTATTTATATTTACATAAAAATCGATTGGGATTCACATTGGAAATAACCGATTCATATATGACTGATATCATTTCCCCGACTCTTATGAATGTGGAACCATGGACCAGATAGCTATGAGAGGCAGACTGAGACCATATAAATAGTGTGGCAGTGAATGGAGCAGAAAGTAGGGGGGAGGGGGGCTATTGATTCCCGTTTCCTCTGAATGAACCTTGCATAACCCCCCCCCCCTTCCTTCACCGCCTCCATTCAGGCTTTCCAAGGCGTCCTCGGGGCTACTACAGGAAAATCGAACGAGGAAAATCGATTCGACTGGAAATCGAGACTCTTTCACATGGTTCTAATATCTTAGCTTAAGATAAATACAATAATCAACTAGAGAAGAAATCCAAATAATTCGTAAAATATTCAACATAATACAAAAAAAAAAAAAAAAAATCTTATGTGTCATGATAATTTTCACTTATCATTCTACTTAAAAAAATTGAAGCTGAGCATGTTGGAGGAGGGTCCCATAGCGCATGGTTCGAAACTTAGTGGGATTTGATTCTCTCCTGGATCAGTTAGTATTTATTTTTCGATTACAACGAAAAATTAATCTTTACACTCCCATTATGGTTAGTACAGTATTGTAATTGAGTAAAATTTTCTATATAAAGTTTTAAACAGATATTTACGTGTTACGGTCCCAACCAAATCACTAACTAGGAAGCTAACGGAACAATAAACTGTTTAAAATGTAATAAGTTGTAATGGATAGAGGTGGTATATAGGGGTATAGGGGCACCTGTCATTGCTAATGAGGGGGGCAAAATAGAATACTCTGTTTATTTAGATTGTCATGATATTGTAGCACATCTATCAGGAGAAACTATGTACTAAGCTTTTCTTTTTACTGAGAGAGTGAATCAATGATTAAATGAAAAAACAAATATTTATTAAATTAAATTAAAATTGATAATTAAATTATCTACAAAACAAAAAAAAAAAAAAAATTCATCGATATCGAACCAGTATTAACAATGATACAGCGTATTTTATTTTCTACACACGTTTTAATTTATTACTTTCCTACCTATACTAGGTAAGGAAATTATTGCGATCTTGTAAAATTTCCGATGTGCAGTCTCCAACGAATTTTTAGGATTTATGCCCTTTTAGTCCGAAGGACACATATTTAGCATTTGGTCTGCCTGTCTGTGTCAAGATTATCTCGAAAACGAGTGGACCATTTTTTTTGGTTGTTTCAAAGTTGTCTGAACTTCACGCATACGTTTACGATACACCTTAATTAGTTTTATTCTGGCTGAAAAAAAATATTGGTCTCGTTAACACCGAACAAAAAAAAGTGGATTTTTCCTACTTTTTTTTTGTTTCATCCATTTTACGAGTGAAACATACCTACTAAGTATACATATCTATTGTTAGTGCTATAGGTCTTATGTAAAATTTTTTATATTTTATTCTATTTGTGCTAAAGGTGACATTTTGTGCTGTGGAGCTGATATAAGTAATCTGCTTCTACGCAAAATAGCAAAGTACAATAAAATATGAAATTATACTAATAAATCATAAAGAAATAATTAGTTTGTATGTTCTTCTGTAAAATACTCAATTTTTACATTCGATATTTTGCACTAAAAGTAGCGCAATGCATGTTCAGTATGCACTGGATTTTTTTGTTTTTTAATCACCAATTATGAAATATGCAATCTGCAAATGTGGAACTTTTTCGCACTTAAATATTCGCTGATGAACAAAACTCATGGATATCGAACACGTATATGTTGAGGGATTAATAAATTTCTGAAAACGAGGTCTTCCATAGATTTTATTCTCTTATGAAAAATTTTGGACCTTGTAGTAAAGATATTTTTTAGCCATTGAAAACGGCGAGGAAGCTATATTTACCATATTTGGCAGTTTTTTTTTTTTTTTTTGTTTTGTAGGGTTTCGATTCTGATGCCTGTAAAACAAATGAGAAAAACTTGTTTTCCCAAAAAATGTAGCGCAAAAACGGTTCTAACAAATTTGATGAAACTTTCCTACAATCTTCTACTTAAAATATTTTCGTACGTTTCAACTAGTTACTACTAGTCAATTATCGAGAAAATTGAGGAAAAAAAGTTATAAAGAAAATAGAAATGTTTTGTGGTCTAACCCGCACAGTATACACTCTATGGTAAAATTTGTATATAGTCTTTTAAAAGGTAATTAAATTTTATACAAAACAAAAAAGAATTCTTTCAAGGCAATGATACAGTATATTCTAGTTTATATAAATGTTTTATTAATAAATTAATTAATTTTTTATCAGTACTAGGTAAAGAAAGTTTGCGATCGAATTTCCTGAAACTGAAACCTGAAACTTCTTGAATAGTAATTAATCTACAACTATTATTTACGAAAACCCTTGGAATTGGGGTTTTCAATCTTGAGGTCGGCAAACATTGTCTATTTAATTAGTTACTAAAAACTCGTATATACCCATTTGATTTCCACTTGGGTCGTAAGATAATTTTCATCATGAACTTGAAGAAATAGGTGGCCTACAAAAATATTGGGTCGTTTTTCCTATTAACCTCTTTATTTTGATATTTTGGGGGCGTAGGTCATTCCAAACGGCTCAATATTTTAGACCATTTTCTCAAGTTTATGCTAAAATTATCTTACGATCGAAGTAGAAAGCAAATTGGTATTTACAAGTTTTTATTGCTTAATTAATAAATAAAGTTTGGCCATCTACAGATTGAAAACGCCCCAATTCCGAGAATTTTCGTAAATAAAATATTTGTAGGTTATGATGGGATGAAGCTATTTTAGAAGTTCAGGCGGATGTTAACAATTCGATAAAAAGGGATCTGTACCACTGACTATTTAAGAATCATATTATACGTTTTTTTTTTCTTTTCAAAAATAATAAAGCCAATATAAACATTATACTGAATAAATAAATAAAGTTACACTCTATTGAATTTTATTTTCTGATGGTTCAGTTCTTCGTTTAGATTGCTTTAGTTCATCAAAGAAATCATACCTAATCATTTCTCTGATTGGATTTGAGGAAGAATTATCTAATTCAATTGTTTGTTTTTTAATGGACATGTCTAAAGTTGTAAAAAATTGTCTAAAACCGGCAGAGATGTCGTGTGAGCGTACAATCTAGATTTTTAATTTATTTTTCCATTATAGAGAGCGCTTTTCGAGGAAACAAGATATTTAGTAATCACATTTTGGTGAGTGATCATAATAGCTCTTTTCGTGTATCACGTACTCCGCTCCCGTTCTTTCAGTGGGTGATTCAGGCAACTATTGCAAAATTACATAATATATATGTATGTGGGATGAATGAAGAAACATTTATGATCCGGGAGTCGGTTATATAATAATCTACAAAAGAATATTTGTCTATCAGATTACTGTTCTCATTTCTTAGTGAACCGAACCCATTGTTACATATCTATCATCTAATTATAAAATAAATACATTTTTTTATTTTTTATTCATTCATGATATTTACAATTGTATTAAAAAATTAAATACATTAAGTAAATTTGATAACATAAAATAAAAACATGAAATGACTTGTTGAGAAACTACCCACTGGTAGCACTCAAAAAACAAAATGTATTTACAATAAGAGATCTCGAGGCCATCTTCGTTTCAGACGCCTCGGAGGGTTATCAGGAATAGAAGAGGAAGCAAAGTTAGAGACAAGAGGATTCGGATGGTTCTGAAGTTTATTATGGAAGGATTGGTATCTGGATTGGGCCAAATCGGAAACATAAGGAACATTAAGGTCATTATGGATTATTTTATTGGTGACAAAGTAAGGAGCATTGAGGATTTTCCGAAGGATTTTGGATTGTAAGGATTGGATACGAGAGGAATTCGATGGCTTAGTGGAGCCCCAAAGCTCAACTCCGTAAGTCCAAATAGGTCTTATTGTAGTCATGTATATAAGTCTTTTGTAATTAACTGGAAGCTTAGAGCGTTTGTCTAGTAAGTGTTGGAGTAGTCGGAAACGTCGAGCGGTTTCTTGTCGTTTCAGTCTGGTATGAGGATTCCAAGTTAGACGTTTGTCCAAGTGAAGTCCAAGATATCGGATTTGTTCAACAGGGATAAGTGGAGTATTATTAAAGGATACTGTGGGACATGAGGTCATAGGTTTACGTCGAAGAGTAAAGGTGATTTGATGGGATTTATTAGAATTTATTTTAATCCTCCAGTTTTGACACCATTCTTCAAGGCTTGTGATGTGCGATTGAAGAGTTTGGGATGCAATGAAAATAAATAAATAAGTCGAATTATTAAAAAAAAAATATATATATTGTAATATCTATCATCTAATATAATACGACAGTTTTTTGCAGCAACGATCCCTTTTCCGGCTCTCAGGAGCGATTATTTTTGATGAATGAGGTATAGAACGAAAGAGTATTAAATGGAGCAGTGACGAATAACATCAACATCAACCCAAAATTTCACTTTAAAAAGTTATGAATGAAAAGAAATTTTTTTTGCGAATTACTTAAAAAGTATACATTTTTTCCTTGATTGAACACATTATTATTAGAAATTTGATTAAATTTCCTACAAAACGGGGGGGGGGAGGGGAAAACAAGAAAATCGGACCATTACTTACAAAGATACAGCATATTGTAATTTATGTATTATTGCTTCTAATATTGTTTTCAAAGAAGTGTTATAAAATATTAATTATCATTTTTATACGTACCGTTTTCGAAAACTACTTTCCTAATCTCTGATTTTTGTGAGGCAATGGATAACTCTGACAATTTTTAAGATTAAGTAACTTCCTTTTAAAATGCCCTTAAATGTATAGTTTTTCAGTTTCCGTTTAAGCCCAACTTTATATCTGCGATAGAAAATCTAAAGCCACTGTTGTCATGTATTCTGATTCTTATGAAAAATTACAATTTCCAGCTCCCTGTAGATACAAATCGAGTGCACCTAGAGTTGAAAAGAATAAAAGAGATCAGCCTAGCAAAACTAGCAATCGGACACTCAACGCTAAAACATGAAAACCTATTGAAAAAAGGGGGCATCCGTTGAGTTTCTTCCCTGCGTAGTAAATATCACGGTGATGCACATCTAGACTGAGCGTTGTGCCCATAAAGAACATGGGTGTGAAGTGGATTTGAAAAATATTATTGAATTTTTATTTGTTTAAGCATTGGTAAATGTATAAATTTTAATTTTTATATTGCTGTCCAGTGATGCGGTTGAGATAGTAGCGCAGGAATCTCTAGGAGTCCTGCTTTTCCATCTATAGTTGGTGTGACAAGCCTGGCCTGGGGTTCCCTGCCTGATTGTAAATATTGTGTGTAGGTATGACTGAGTTTTTATGTTTTTAATTTAATTTCCATTCCATTTACGGATACACGTCCATTCCACAAGTAATATTACTAAAACAAGCATAAAGCCAGAAAATAGACGTAAGCTAAATATTTTATAAATGGAAATTTTTCTTTTTTCCTTTCTGCATATAAATGATCTTGGTTTTTCTGCCCCGATGATGGCTAAATTTTGCTAAACGTTGGAAAGTTAACAATTCACTTGTACGTTTGGAGACTCATGGCTTTGTTGTTTGGATTTTTCTATTTATAACATAATAATGTAAATGCTTATTTTATTTTATTTTATTTTTTATTTTTTTTAAATATTGGTATTCGACAGTCTAATTTATATATCGATATTACAATAAAAATAAAGCATATATACAATATACAATGCCATAAGACACATTCAAGTTGCTTTAGGTCTTGAGTGACAGAACCTCAAGAAACTGTGTACCTGCTGCCCACCGGAACCAATTGTACCAAAAGCACATCCGGTCTAGGGCACATCCGCAGTACTGGTCCTATTAGCTTTGTTCAAATGGACCCTTGCTCTCAAAGTATTTTTAAAATTCTTTAAAATATTGATTTTCAATATGAATAAATAAAAAGAAAATAAATAAAAAAATATTTGTAGGAAAAAAAGACAGTAACAGAGAGAAACTTATGAAATAAATAATAACTACAACATAGTTGGGAACTAATGAAATAATCACAATGAATTAAATGAACATAATGAAATTCGGTAACAAAAGGATTGAAAAAATTAATTAACGAAGAAATATAATATTATGAGATAAAAATGTAAGTATTAGACATAAAATGAATGGAGTGACGTAGTTACTTAAAATGATAAAAAGAAGTGAGATTGGCATAGAATAAAATGTAAAACAGAGAAGAAATATAATTTTAAAACCTCTCATAACTTTTTTCCTAGTTTCTTTTCGATGAAGTATGTTATATAAATAAATTTAAAGGGCTTCGAAGGAGGAGACTTTATCCAAGATTCATTGAAATCGGTACATTATTTTAGGCGCTATAGTTTATAGCGACAGAGGTTTTTCGGCATCCATCTTGAAAGTAAAGGGCAGATGAAAATTCCGAGTTCTGAGGATCATCCTTGGGTGCCCTTTGACATTGACTCCAAATTTCAAAACAATCGGTCATGTCACGGAGAAAAGTCGTGGACGGGTGAATATTGTTTTTGTTGGATTTTCGGATTTTAGGTATCTTGGAATGTAAAATCTTAAATTTTGAGAGGGGGGACTAACCTATTTTTCCCTTGGTCGGTTACAATGGTTTTTCATTGAAAATAATCAACCAAATTAGCACTTTAAACCAGTATTTTTAGCACTACTTCAATTTTTCAAGAGTAATAATAATAATAATAACAATAACTTTATTTATTCAGGGGCGGGTCTCTTTGGAATAATACAAAAGAACAGAAATGTGGTCTAAGGAGTCTCAGAGATACATAAACAAAAATACAGAGTAATTAATAATAATAATAATAATAATAATAATAAGGCTTAGCGAACCCGAAGGTTCGATGCCGACACCACCAATCGCTTGTTACACACCTCCCTCCACCGTTCGCCGTCCAAACCCAGTCCCTTCAGATCGGCTTTAATGCAATCTTCCCACCTTCGCTTCGGTCTACCCCTCGGACGCTTACCATTCGGCACAGCAAATATTAACCTTTTAGGAATTCTCTCGTTACTAAGCCCAACAACTTTACAAGCCCATTTGATTCGCCGCGATGAAATTACCTCAATTATATTACCCGGATACAGCTCACGCAATTCGGCGTTGTGTAACCGTCTGAACTCTCCGGTTAACTCATCCTTCTTCGGTCCGAATATTCTACGCAATACTTTATTTTCAAAAACCTTAAGACGCTGCTCATCCCTTAATGTAAGCGGCCAAGTTTCGCATCCATAAAGAACTGTAGGCAAGATAATTGTTTTATAGATTCTAATTTTTAAGTTTCGGGACAAGAGGCGCGAACTAAGTAGTTTTGTCACAGAAAAATAACAAGCATTCCCCGCCTTCAGTCTAACCTTAATCTCTTCTTCAATTTCGTTTTTTCTAGTTATCGTAGAACCTAGATACCTAAATTTATCTACCTGTTCAAACATATTACCATCTATATCGATATCACCAGTAGTATCGCCATTTTTGCAGCTAACCATATATTTTGTTTTATCCACGTTTATTTCGAGTCCTAGTTCTTTACCGGCTTTCATTAACGTTGTCGTATTTAGTTTTATAGTTTCAACGTCTTCGCTTAACAGTACCAGATCATCAGCATAGCCCAGCACGGATGTTGTCCCGCCCAGATCCAACCCTTTCTCGGTTCGCATTACCTCCCTAATGGCATGTTCTAATGCCAAATTGAACAGGACAGGCGAAAGAGAATCCCCCTGTTTTAAGCCCGAACGAACCTCAAATTTTTCGGACAAATTATTACCGATTCTAACTTTATTGAGTGTCTCCGTCAAGCACATCCTGACTAGATTTACTAGTTTTTTTGGAATCCCCTGCTCGATTAGAATATTATACAGTTTCTGGCGGTCAATAGAATCGTAAGCCTTTTTAAAATCTATATACAGCTGGTGAACAATACCGTTATACTCCAATTTTTTCTCTAATATTTGCCGTAAAGAAAATATTTGATCAATAGTCGAACGATTCCGTCTAAATCCGCATTGGTAGTCTCCGATAATTTCCTCGGCGTATTCCGTGATTCGACTGGTTAAGATTAAAGTGAATATTTTATAACATACCGGAAGGAGTGAAATTCCTCGATAGTTATTACAATCCGTCCTCGGACCCTTTTTGTGAATCGGAATAAGAATAGATTCTTTCCATTCTTCAGGTAATTTCTCGTTCACCCAGATCTTTTTAACCAACCGATGTATTTTAGAAACTCCAGCTTCCCCGCATGCCTTAATTAGTTCAGTAGGAATATTATCGATTCCCGCTGCTTTATATGATTTTAATTTTCCGATAGCTACTTCAACTTCCTTTTTACTGGGTCCTTCTATTAACGGTTCAGCACTCTGGTACTCAGAAGGAGGACACAGATCATAATTTCCCGTATTTAAAATATTGTCAAAGTGGTCCTTAAACTTATTCAATATGTCAACCGGATCGGTCAGAATATTGTTATTATCATCCCTAATTCCAGACGTTACGGGCCCTACATATTTACGTGATCTGTTTATACCTTTGTACATGTCTCTTACGTTATTTTCGATTCTATTAGTTTCTATTTCAATTATTTTATTTTTAAGATACTCCCTTTTTTTATTTTTGAGCAATTTTGTCGTTTCGTTATTTGAGATTCGGAAGTATTCCAGATTGTCTTCGCTAGGATTATTTAGAGCTTTTAATTTAGCGGCTTTTCTTTTTTTACACATGTTTAAGCAATCTTCATCAAACCACGGTTTGTTATTCTTATTTTCCTTTTTTCCTAGACACGAGTTACCGACCGCTTTAATATTATCTCTGATCTCTATCCATAACTTGTCAATATCCTCGTGGTCCTCGTCAGGAAGCTCTAAAGCTTCAAACCTATTCTTAACATCTAGCTCGAATTGGTTTCTAATTGATGGATTTTTTAATTTTTCCAAATTAAAATTCTCAAAATCGAAACGGTTTTCTTTTCTCTTTTTTATATTAAGTTTTTGTCGAAGTTTCGCGATTACTAATTCATGATCCGACCCACATTCTGCTCCGCGATAAGACCGTACATTAATTATACTGCTTTGCCAGCTGTGTTGTATCAAGACATGATCGATTTGATTTCGTGTTTGCGAATCCGGTGATGTCCAAGTATATTTATGAATATCCTTATGTTTAAACGTCGTACTTTTAATTATCAGGTTTTTCGAGATGGC
Organism: Nezara viridula; assembly: GCA_928085145.1. NCBI lineage: Eukaryota > Metazoa > Arthropoda > Insecta > Hemiptera > Pentatomidae > Nezara > Nezara viridula. The sequence continues at coordinate 152,340,178 of OV725080.1, read as the reverse complement.
AAAGTTTATCAGACGGATCCCATTATCAGTACTATATTCGTGCAAACTTTCTTTACCAATCGTCGGAATATAAACTTCTTCCCTTCCTACCTTTGCGTTCGCGTCACCGACAATTATTTTCATGTAGTTTCGTGGTAGTTATCATAAACCCATTCGAGTTTATCGTAAAATTCACTTTTGACTTCATCGTCACTGTCTTCGGTCGGACAATGTATGTTTATTAATGCGATTTTAAACCAACGTCCCTGAAATGTAGCTACCGAAATTCTATCACTAAAGAATTGTACGTCCCTCAAAGCGGATAGTAATCTACTCCTAATTAGAAACCCGGTACCTAAACAATGATTCCCGCTTCCTCCGTACCAAATAGTGTACTTCCCTTCCCTCATCGAGCCCTCTCCTGGCCAGCGAACCTCTTGCAGAGCCACGACATCCAAATTGTACCCATTTACCTCATTCGCGACCGATTTTAGCCCCCCTGCTGTGTTTAAACTCCTTACGTTCCACGTACCAATATTTAAATCCCTATATTTCAACTTGCGGCATGAATCCCCTAAAGCAGTCCCCACCCGGAGACCCGAACGGGGGACTAGTTTACCTCCGGATAATGAGCGTTTTACCTTAGGGAGATCCATGACTTTTTGTGGTGTTTGGTGAACTAAAGATATGTGAGTAGGGCGTTCAATCCTACGTCACACCCTCCAGCAAGTCTGGTGGGCCCCTACCTCCAGCAAGTCTGGAGGTCCCCTCCCTCCAGCAAGTCTGGAGGGCCCCTCTCATTGTTGGTCAGCGAGTCCATCGGACTTAACCGGGAGGAACTTCCAAGGAATTTCCACCGACCATTCCCACATCCGCCACCCGTGGGACGCTCCCCATACGCGGTAATGAGCCCGCGCGAGGACAGAGTAATTAAATAGTCAAAATAATGAAATAAAAAAATTATAAATTATTTTCTAATTTTAATCAGTTAATAATAGAAAAGAAAAAAAAAAAAAACATTGAACAGGCGGGGTTAAAGGGTAGGAAGGTTATTGGATTAACAGATGTGGGAAGAGATGGAGTTCCAAAGGGATGAGGATCGTATAATGAACGATCTGTCGAAAGCAGCGGTTCGGTGGGCCTTTACGTAAAAATCAACAGACCGGAAATGAATATTGCGGGAACGATAGTACTGGGACTTTCTGGAGTTCTGCTTTTCCCTCCACAATTCGAAGGACAAGCCTGGCTCTGAGTTCTCTCGCCTGATTGTAAATAGTGTATATAGTTGTCTATGTGTTCTTTTTATTAAAATAAATTTATCTTCAAGTTATTTTATTCTTATTTATTGTATATATATATATATATATATATATATATATATATATATATATATATATATATATATATATATATATATATATATATATTAGTTTGCTGTTTAATTTATTTGATTTTATTATACATGGAGTGTGAATAAAACACTATAATAAATTTCCTTTGAGATAGATTGTAATATTTATCAATAAAATAGTTCAAAAGAAAAATTTCAAATTTATTTTTGGAAATAAGAGGAATGAACACAACCATAGGCGTAGACTTGGAGGGAGCGAGGGGGACAATCGCCGCTCTCACAATAAAAACGTTGAGGGGGAGTATCAACAAATAAAATCAATAATAAATAAGTTACATGAATGAATAATATGTGTAAATTAAAATCGATTAAGGAAAGTCGACTTGCCGGCTAGGTAAGGGCCAAATAGTAGTAGTCCGTGGTACCGACTTCCTTTTATCGAATTATAAACATCCGCCTGAAAATTCGTAAATAGTTTCATCTCATCGGAACCTACAACTATTTTGTTTTGTTGAATTGGTGCATTTTCAATCTAGAAGGAGCAAACTTTGTCTATTTAATTAGGTACTAAAAACTCGTAAACACCCACTTCCTTACAACTTGGATCGTAATATAATTTGACCACAAAATCGATAAAAAAGGTGGCCTACAAAATTATCGGTGCGTTTGTCTTATCTAAGCTCGTTATGTTGAAAATTTGGGGGTGTAGGTGTAGGCTAAATATTTTTGAAGTCCCCTTTTTTTATCGATTTTTTAATCAAATTTTCATACGATCCTAGTAGAAAGCAAATGGGTATCTACGAGTTTTTAGTATCTAATTAAATAGACAACGTTTGCACCTCTTTGTCTAATTGAAAATGTTAGATTGAAAACGTACCATTTCCAAGAGTTTTCGTAAATAAAATAGTTAAAGGTTACGATGAGATGAAACTATTTACGAAGTTTCAGGCGGATGTTAATAATTCGATAAAAAGGAGTCTGTACCACGGACTATAGCTATGTATAGAAACCTTTTTTTTTAAATTGTCATTTATGTTTAAAGATAATAATACATATCAAAATACTCTAGGATTTTATGATTCAATCACCCCTCAATTTTCATGTGATATTCTTATCAAATTTTCCACAACAAACTAGTCGCTCTGTGAAAAACCTTGTATATTATTTGAGGTAGTATACACAAAGAAATCAAAGATATTTTTCACTTTTTTACATTATTCTTTTTTAGCTAAAAAACTTCAAGAAATTCACCAATGTTATGGAGTCTGTCTCTTCTCTCCCCTGTGTTCTCTAAAAAAAAAAACCGTTATATATTCAATTGTATTTTATTTTATGAATATTTCCAAGCATATATGTAATAATAATAAATTTTTTTTCAACTATACAAACATATAAAAAAATTAATTTGAAATATTAAAATTTTATATTAGCTGACTTCATAATAATTATGTTAATTTTTTACAAATAATAATTACGCCGCATTTTTTTTTTTGGTCTATCTTTTCCATTTTCCAATCAAGATCGAAAGTATGGGCCTATGAACTATTTTCCATCCAATAATACAAAATAAAACACTGCTAAGCATCAATGAAAGAAGATGTTTAACACTGCTGAGTAAATAGAGGCAGATAGGGAACCTGCAATAGCGATATTTCTTCACTAATTAACTCCCAGGGCCCATAACTTCTAATTACCTCCTCCCATAATTCCATTCTTTAATTACCAATTATTTCTTTAATGCAACATCAGCCCTGCAATAGGATAGTCTAATATTGACCGTCTATTGTATGTTAACTCGTCGTTGTAGTCTTTAATAGTCTTGTTAATTTAAATATATTCTGCCAATAACAAGTTATTATATTTAAATATTTAAAAGTTTGATAATATACATCAAGATCTAAAAAAAAATACATATAAACAATTGTCCAATTCCCAGCAGAAAAGTAGGATATTTAAGATTAGTGTATTTTTAAGCGAGTTTTTTTGTTTGATAAAGCGATAACTTAAAAAATATTTGATTTATGTAACTGAACATTGCTTTATAGTAAACTAGAAAAGGGACAGATGTAAACAGTGAGACGTAAATGTCAATAAATTTTAAATATGCGTAGGCCTTCTTTTCATGTAATTTGTAAATGCCAGTCATATTCTTATATTCCACCTTAAATTAGTTTAGTTCTGAATGCTAAAAAATGTCAGTTTTGTTTAAACGGAATATGGATTTTTATGTCTCTACAATTTACGATTTAAAACCTACAGATTAAGTACAATGTTTCATTAATGTACAATTGTTTAAGATCTTATTTTATTTTGTTGTCAGAATGAGCCCAAAAGCAATTCGCAATTTTCTTCTTTGTGGGATTACTTTTCGAATGCGCTAATCCCAAATATTTTATTCACAATCGAAAAATTATTGACCTTGCCATATAACTAACTGTGGAACTAATGAAAATGGTGAGGAAGGTATACTTGCCTCACTTGTCAGACGTTTTGCTTCCTCACTGCCGAAGATAGGGAAGGTTGGTATTTGTGCGAGAGTTTAAAAAAAAAATTTGTGCTCAGAATCTTTACTCTGAAAATATTTACTCCCTTTTTAGGTTTCAGACATCAAGGATCAAATTAGGTTCGGTGTACGAAAAATTGTTTACGCACCTTGGTACATTTCAAATAACACTATACATAATGACTTACAACACCCCAACAGTAAAATCCTACATCCACGACAAATACAATACATTTCATTCTTCAATCCAAAGCCACTCCAATCCTCTGGTTCTTTTTATCACCTGCTCCCTGTTACCTGAATGGCGCGGAATAAAATGAAAATAGCCAAGAGATCTATTATATAAGTGAAAACAAAATCGAGCATTTAAACCAAAACATTAAAAATACAACAAATTCGCAATATGCGCTATTGGGCATGTGAAAATTGCATACAATATATTAATAAATAAGTTTATGGGTTGGTGCCTAGACAGACCCATATCAATTTCATTAAATTCAATGTAGTATTACAGTTGCGCATGAGCAAATCTATTTTCTTAGATATGCCAATATTTCAGAAACGGCTCAAAATTGAAAGAAAGGTGGATATTGGTTAAGTAATGATGCTGTATTAATTTTATTGAACTCCGTACAGTAGTTCAGGTTGCGCGCGCGCAAATGTATTTTCTTAGATAAGCCGATATTTCAGAAACGTTCGATTTGGCTCAAAGATATAAGAAAGGTGGGTTTTGGTAAACTAATGATGCTGTAGCGATTTTATGAAATCCTGTACAGTTTTTCCGGTTACGCAAGTGCAAATGAATTTTTTAAGATGTGCCGATATTTCGGAAACGGCTCGTTCGATTTGGCTCAAAGCTTGAGGAAAGCTGAAAGAAGTAGTGGTAGTAGACTTTGAGATATAAGTAAGTGTGGAACCAATGAAAATGGAGAGGAAGCTATCTATACTGGCCTCACTTGGCAGAGATTTTTTTGAACGGTTCAGGTCGAAAGTCCACTCCTCCCCTGAAACCCACTCGTGGCCCTTATAGAGGCAAGCTCATTATGTATATCTACTTAACTGAAAAAACTTGTAATATATAGTAGTGTATTTATATCTTTAAAATAAATTAATTGTATGGTGATATAATATTGCGATTGGCAAGGCATGTGCAAGTAACGACCCATTAGCTAACTTTCTTAGAAGTAATACGCTCAAGAATGATTCGAATTGTAACAGCAGATAAGAAAAATGGGACAGAAGTTTAAATCTCTGCATTAATTACATTATATTATGTTATTTTTTACCGTTCGGCCAATACAGATTTAGATGTAAGTTGTCAAGTTCAATACAAATACATTGAAAATATAATAAAGAATTGAGTTCTTTAATTAATAAAATATGAAGATACTATTGTATACATGTATCATTCTACTTTGGCCGATGGCACAAATAGCCGAAAGTAGATGGAAGTAATCGAAACATCTGGTGAGGTCTAGGGATGGCCATCGATAGTAGATTTGATCGAAATATCGATATTTTTCTTCTGATATTCGATATTTTACCATCGATAGCATCTATATCGATATCATCGATTTTATATTTTAATTTCAAAATAAAAATTAAAACTGTCGTTTTCGGAATGCGCTAGGCATTATATATGAATCTTATGGTTTCATAAATAAAACTTATTTTACCCGTTTCATATAGAATGTAGTGTTTAGTAGAGGAAAATATCGATATTTCGATAATATCGACTATCGATTACCATTCCTAAGTAGAGTTGAATAGCGCAAGTGAGATCCTTATCACTCAGTAAAGTCAATTTGCCCAAACTTGTTCGTTAGAACCTTCTCAAACCAAGGGCACGAATTTCAAAGAAATCTATGTACGATGCATATAAAATAACATTTTGCTAAATCCGATCTATGGGTGAATGGAAGCCATAATTGGATGAATGCACTAGCGGATCCAGGAATTAATATTGAGGGGGGGGGGGAGGGAGAGAGGCTACAGCCTGAAAGTTTTTTTTTCATACATATAACAATAATTACTTTGAAAAAAAGAAACATACTAACTACGAATATGAAATGGTGATTCTTAAAGTCTTATGATATGTAATTACATGAACAATAATACTTTAAGAGTTAATTTTTTATATTTTTCAATAAAACAGTTATATTTTCCCATTTTGGGTGGGGGGAAAGAGAGAGGCTCCAGCCTGTAAGGCACGAGGGCAATATAAAAAAAAAAAGATAAATAGATTAATATAAATCAAAATGTTCAGATCAATATACATTATGTTTCACTGTAGATTAACTGACAAAATAAACTTAATTAAAACAGAAAAAAAAATACAAATTTTATAAGAAAAATTGATACATTAACTTAAATATACTTCTTCAGTCGCAATAATGCGATTTATTTGTTGCCATTTTAACAGGTTTCAAAATAATGATAAAATTATCGGTCGCTAACCAGGTTTCACCTACACACATTACCGTTATATAATAATAGTATCTGAAAGTGAACTGATGTTAAGTAAATTTTGGTAACCTTTGATATTGTTAAATGTTATCTTATATGTATTGTTAGTATGGTTAAATGAAAAGTTAAAATTACTAAAATTAGAAGCTCGTGGAGCTTTTCTGATGGCTGATGGTTATGAAGTCAGGAGTATTTTTCTGAAGGGTGGCCGCTGAGTGAAATAGATCTCGGTCGCAACTCGAACTCTTTTAATATTTCATTCGTCTTTCTTCTTTTCTGTAATTGGTTGTGTTGCTCGATTGTAGGTGAATTTTATAAGAACAAGCTATGTCACACATTAAAAACACAAGGTATTTGAATTATCATAACATCTTGAAAATAAGGATTTTTGTCGCTATCGGACCATTGTACGGCGCACCTCTCTCTCCCCCCCCCCCAAATTCGACAGACGAAGTTTTTTGCCATCAGGGAATATGAATTTTCATTCTGGCTTGAAACAAATCATTTTCAAATAATGAAATTTTTAAATATAGAACGCCCTTTCTCTGGAATGAGGTCCATTTTGAGTAGACATATCAGTGCAAATTGAATTGTGACAGTGAACATTATAACGTTGTATGACTAATTTTTTTTTTTTCAAAAAGTCACAAAGTTTTTATTTGAAAACTTTGACTACCTTGGTCACGTATTCTTTTTTCTCGATTTTGTAATTAAATCATCTCAGGATTCAAGAGTTTTATGTTATTCACGGGTTAAAATACTTATTTTATTTTTGAGGATCTATTAAAACTCAAGTTTAAAAAAACATGTATAAAAACCACAATAAATACATAAACAATTATCAAACAATAATTTTTTTTTAAATTACCAATATTAACAAAAAAGGAAAACAGAGTACGAAATGTCTTCTTATGATTTTTTAATAGAAATAAATTATTAAATCCACGATAAAGAAAATAAGTATTTTAAAAATGTATGAACTATTTTGAAAATAATATTAACGAATTTATGAAAAAAAAAAATTTTTGATAATGGCCTTAAACTTGGTTAGATTCATATAATTAATTTAAATAGCTTCTTTCAATATAAAAATATGTGAAATATAAAAATAATATAGTTTAAAAGTAGTATTTGTTAATACATAAAGAGAAGGAAATGGCACAGAAGGCGATAATGCTATTTCACTATGCGAGGGTGTGAGCGGAAGTTGTGACAAGATAAAAAAGAAAGGGGTGGTCTGCTACGGGAACTGTTGAGTCGGTGTCAGGCAGTCCGCGACATCTAGAGGCTAACTAAGCTAACTAAATTAGTTACCTCAAATTGTTCAGAGGTAGCGCTACATGCTCTATCTGGATATTAAATAGAGGAATACTTTTATTTTAACTAAATGACTAAGTACTGGTAAACAGTTGCTTAAAGTCTTTAAAATTGCTTTCATATTTAAGAAAAATATATTATTGAAGAGAAGTTGGTTGGGTTTTTCAGTCTATCAAAGTAAAAAGTAAAAATAAATAATTTGAGAAGGTGTTTGTCGGTGGTGCAGTCAATATATATAATAGTATATATTATAATAGTATTTTATTAGATTTGCTGAAGTTTCAACCAATGTTCTAGGTCCTCATTAGAGCTACAAATGATACAAACTATAAATATTCATTGGTACAACGTAAAAAAAATTAAATGAATTATCAGTAGGTAGATATTAAACAAGTACATGTCACCAAAAATAAAGAAATTAAAGAGCTATAAGATAAAATAAGTGATGTAGTGTATAGTATTGTTAGGATCTCTTTTAATTTTTTTTTTTTTTACCATATACCAAGTAATATTTATAGTTTGTATCTTTTGTATCTTATCGTTTGTATATCATTTGTATAATTTGTATCTTAATGAAAATCTACAGTGTAGAACGAACCTTTGGTAAATCTAATAAAATACTAATGTAATAATAATAATAATACTAATGTATTATTATATATTGACTGCACCCCCAACCAACTCCTTATCAAATTATAATCTCGGTTAACCATCTCCACACCATTAAAAATAAATAAATTATATTTATTTTTCATCCGTATAATTTTCAACAGTCAACAATATATACCCATCTATAATATCTTTATTTTCATTTTCTTTTTCGCAACATTTTGACCAAGGTTTCAGAGCTAAGCAAAGACTAGATAACATATAAATATTAAGAAAATAGTAGATAGTAATAACTATATTACGTAAGTAAAATAGTATAGTCAAATATTATATAGGTAATTAAACTTAACATTAATAAATATATGGAGTGGCAAATATATGATACATAGATTAAAGAAGTATTAAGTAATTTATAAAATAGCGGTAGCAAAAATAGGATATGTAAGATAACAGTAACAAAGTTAGAAACATATGAACTAATGAAAACAGTTAGGGAAAACTAGGGAAAACAATAATAATAATTCGTCACTTTATTACCTTTATTTAATAAGTTATATGTTTTAATCCGAACTGGAAATGAAATTTTAACTTTTATTTTTAAAAGTTTCAGTATGGATGAAATATTTAATTTAAATTATACTCTGTTATTTGAAAACTAGAACTTTTTCTAACTTCTAAAAGTCTTATAGAACTTTTATTTAAAAAAAATATATTATTTATATTTTCAGTTTATTTGACCAAAAAGAAAATCTATATATGACTTTTATTCTCAGCTATTCAAACAAATGACATGTTAGAGTCAAATAATTCATTTAAGATGAATTATAACTCTAATCTAAGCCCAACTACAATTTATTTCTAATTTAACTTATTTACTTTAAAAGGTTAAATCAATAAGATTTAAACTTTTGCCGGAAATCTAGAACTTAATTATAAAAATGTTTCTTAGAACTTTCATTTTAAGTAAATTTTATCATAACAAAATTCACAGAAACTGATATAATGAAACTTTTTTAAAAAGTTCTTCAGGTACTATTACATTTTTAACAACCTCTATTCTACCATCATAAGTTTAAAGAAAGGTTACCGTCATATGTCTAAAAGAAAATGTTTTTATGAGTGATACTGAAATTCCAGTAAAATGTATTTAGAAAAACTATGTGGAGTTAGGTCTTTTAACTTATGACAGCATTATATTATGTTAATATAATATGTATAACACTCCAACATTATGGAAAATGTTAATTAATGCCATAATATCCATTATAAAAGAGTATTATTATAAAATAAATATAATTGTGTTAAGAGCTGCAAATTATGTGTATAATATAAAGAGTACAAAACAGTACAGAAGATGAAGATGTACCTGGGATTTTCTTATAAAGGATAGTCTTCCTCGACTTATATATTTTTTTAAATTTTCGTTTTGCAGAATTTACTACATATTTATATTTAATTCAATTCAAGTCAATATTGTTAAATTGATTGGTTCATATTTGTTACTGTCAATGATCTACATTAAATACTAAAAAACAATCACAATAAGTTCTAATTTTTAAATTTTAATATATATAAATTTACTAAATATAACCATGTCTTATGAAAACATATTAAAAAATTATTTCTAAAAATATTATTGTTCATGTAATTACTATTTTTGTAAACAGATCTTCAAGAATCATTTAAACACGGTTTCATATAGGAAGTTAGTTAATTTTTTTCTTTCTTATATATATGTATATCTAGGTTTTTGGACTGAAGCTCTCCTAAAAGTAAATTTTGGATTCAATACTGCAGAGAAGTAAGAAAAGTTAGTGAAATTCAGCTTCCACTTACCTATCATCATCATATTAACAATAATACCAATCCATACTTTAATATTGACACTTGAGTGGAGAAAAATGAGTTAAAAAAATGAATTAACGGTTTCTCTAAAATTCACTCTCCTCAAACAAATTGTTCATAATTCCATTCTACATCAGTACATTAATACAGATCAATTTGCTTTCGAGCTGAAGCCCACCAAATTGGTAAAATGTAATCTTGTCTTATGAAAAAAATTATGTCTAAAAGTATTTTCGTTCGTCTAATTACATTAAATAGAACTTCACTTAAACACCCTTTCGTATAGGTAGTTGGTTTGATTCTATTTCTTCCAAAGTAATAACCCTTCTATATAAATAAAATAAAAAAATCTTTCAGGCTCCTTAAAATTAAATCCTGGTATGTTAGTACATATTAGTGTAATCAGTACACATTAGAACACTTTAAAACTTATTATTACCCATACCTAGATATCACAAAATGATATGAGCAAGGTAATTATAATTCATATTAGGTAGACATTTATCCTATCTATACATAGAAAAAAGTTGAAAATTTTAAAATATATAGTTTCAGGGAAAATTGAAATTGATATTTTAAATTTTATTTTGAAAAAAATTTACTTTTGTTAATCGATATAATTTTGTATATCATAGGAAGGAGTATTTCATTGAGGAGGCTAGACTCCTGCTTTTAGAATGCCCCTTGTATAGCAACGCCTGACAAGCTTTGACAGGGGAGTACTCCTTGTTGGAATGGCATCCTCAGTCGCTGGATTGACTTTTAGCGACACCTGATATGTTCGGCACCTTCAAGATATTTGCGAGGAGAATTTTCAAAGAAAAAAGAGCAAGGCAGGAGAGGTTAAATCAATAATATGCCATATATATAAATACCAGAATATTGTTATATTTAATGTTGTTATTATATGGCTATTCTTACTTTAAAGAGTTATTTTATGATCTACTAATAATATTACATATATACTGTTATATAGGCCTACCAAAAGTAGGTAAGAAGTTACTGGAATCCTGTTTAGTGGGAACAGCTCTCCAGTTGCATACAGCCCAGTAGTGTAGGTATAAATGCCCCAACGAAATTATGAAACTGAATTTTGCCTCAAGAATTTGGATTAAAGTTGGAGCAGGCCAGACCTTTTGGTTACCAATCCTGGAGACCGAGCCCTGATTAATTTAGCAGTAAAATAGTTTAGTTAGAAAATTGTTTGTACCGCTACTGGTAAGGAACAGCGGGGGAAAGAAGAAAAAAAGAGAGAGAGAACAATATAAGTGTACAGTACAGCTGTTCAAATGTGTTGGGTTACTAAATCGCCCAGGATCAATCAGACTGCTCAGTCTTAATCAATAACATTTAATAAAACAGAACAAAAAGGATAAAGTATTACAGGACCATCATCCAATACCAAGTGTTATAATTTATTTATTAATTCATATCATTTTCTTCCTACTCACTTCTTTCCCTAGAGCTCATAACAAAGTGGTCAGAAAGAAAGGAGTTGTGTACAAATAATGTTTTCTTTTCGTTCATAACTATATCTGCTTCTTTTAAACAATATGTTTATTTTTCAATATTGGCCAAGAAGATATTGAAATTTTGGCACAATCGTTAGATTTGGTGTAGTATTAAAGAAAGATATCAACAAAAACAGACCTTCAAGACATAATATATAACAATGAAATAAAGAAATAATTTATCTGGCTTTGTATTGTAGTTGATTGTGAGAAACAAATCAATCAGAATTTCTTGACCCAATTTAAACTAAATATTATGAGTCACGAGGGTTCAATGTGCCCTAGTTACTCAAATATGATGTGAGTGATGGGGAAATCCTGTAGCTGATATAGCTCAACTAGCTTTGTTCTATGAGTAACCGAAAAAATAAACCAAATATTTCATTGGCTTATCGCAAAAAGGCATTAAGTAACATTGTAATGAATTTGAGATAATCAAATTCGAACTTTGAAGATCGCTTATTAAAAAAAAAAAAAAAAAAAAAAATTAAATTTGATGTTATTGACTCATTAAAAAAACACTAAAATAGCAATTTGATTATTTATTTTTAATTCTTTCTTGATTATTTGCAATTCTAAATATGTATTTTATTTCTGACAAGTAATTAAAATACTTAAAATATACATAAATAATAATAATGAAAAAACTGAAATCATAACGCACATAGTGACTTTTTTCAAAGAGTGTTAAACAAAACACTTATTTACTTTAACACTGTTGCAAGTACATAAAATGTACGTTAAACTTACCTCACTTAATTATTTTTATCTGATCAATTAATCCAGTGAAAGAAGTTATTTTGGGGTGCTATTTTATCCATGTCAAGAATCATGATGGAGTAACTTGATGACTTTCTGCTGTGTATAGTCAAAACATTGTGCACTTCGTGAAAATATTTTTTAAATACAAAAGGATTTGTTTTATTTGTATGCAATTAATGAGTTATGTTTTACATAAATATGATCAAAATTAACAAGTACCTATTTTCCGGTTCAAATTGACCAAAAGTGTACTCAGTGACTTTTTGCAATAAACTGGCGATTTCAGAGATGGATTTATATTGAATGTTTTGAAAATTATCAAGGGTGACAGGGAGTCAGGATTTTCAGTCTAAATGTGTTAATTGAACATTTATGTTTACTTGAAAAAATATTTCATCTAGAATTTATCATCCTAAAACAAATATTTATAATAAATAAAACTATTTAGTAATAAAGTTAGTTACATCATCCAAGAGATCAGAAGGTTTTGGAACTAGAATTTTTTAACTTCATACCATTAATAGGAACTAGTAGATTCAAGAGTACCCTCTCTGTTTACAAAAACTAAAAAAAAATTACTTTCATTGTTTTATATTTGTCCCAGAATAAATAAAATATTATTATTATATGTATATTTTTTTTCGTTTTCTTAATTTATTTCTTAGTATGTAGGTTACAATAATTTAATATTTTTTGCAATAACAATATGAGTATTTATTTCAACATTTTAAGGAAGAGATGTAAATCATTTATTTACTTTAGTTATTTTTTCTATCATTACAATGGTTTGTCTATAAAATTAATTTAATGTTCCACTACAATTTGATTTAGTTATTATTGTTTTTAATAGTTATATTTTTTCCTGGATCGATTACAATATTCTATTTAACATAATAGACCAAAATATTTATACAAGTTGCTTTGCTAGGGCCTATTTCTAAATGCTGACTGAAAAGAAAACATTTAAAATAAAGCCTTAATCATGGGATTTTCTAAATTATAAAAAAATACAAAATGTACAAACAAAAAAATGCCTTTCGGAAATAATAAAGCATATATCAGCTAGGAAAAAAAGGTAGTAGAATTGTAGATGCAGTATCTTTAAAGAAGAAGATATTATTAAGTATACCAAAACTAATGGACTGTATCTTTGTTAATAATTGTCCAATTTTCACGATTTTTTTTTGTTTTGTAGGTAATTTAATAATCATTTTAATTATCATGGACACAAGAAAAAAAATTCATACTTTTATGAGTTATTCGCAAATAAAGTATCTTTTCCTTCATAACTTCCCCCCTTAAATTTCAGAGGGATGTGACAATTTTTTCCACCTGGAGGAGAAGAAGATCTTCAAAATGAGGGCTCAAACATTGGATGTGATGAAGAATTGAAGAAGTTATGGCGTCGCGATTAAAAACCACCTTTTAGAAATAATATATAAGATAATAGAACCCGAATTAACTAAGAATATATTTACACACCCCTTTTTATCGAATTATTAATGTACCCCTGAATATTTGTGAATGGTTTCATCTTATCTAAACAAAAAAATTAATTAATTAAAAATTAATCCACCTAAGAGCGTTTTATCATTAAATTAATTAATTCTACTTGAATCGTAACTTTTTCTCCTGGTATTTAAATTTTGAGATATTTCAGTCCACAACAGCCGTTATTATTTGTCTTATGGCGTTTGGCATCTTTTCCCCTTTTCGACTATTTAACTCGGTGTAACTAGCCAAGATTTTTTTTGTATAGGGAAACACTTTATTTTCATATAAAATATAAAACATAAAAGCTTTCTGCCCAATTATATTGGGTTGCTATATATACAGCATACTCGTTAATCCATAGGACAATAAATAAACTTATATATAAATATACAGAAGTGGTTAGCTTATATGAGTATAATAAATACATATATATATTTTTTATTTTTTTTCCTTTCATTGTTCATACTTTTTTTTTTTTAAATAATAAATAATAAAAATGTATATATCTATTTTACTAATATTAACTAATACTTCTGTATATTTATATATATGTTCATATATTGTCCTAAGGATAGAAGAGTATGCTGTGTATATAGCAACCCAATATAATTGGGCAGCAATCCTTTATATTTTATGAAAATAAAGTGTTTCTCTCTTCTCTCTTTTTTTAACATTTAATTTCCCTTTCTCTCACTTCTGTCTCTTTATAAATCTCTCCTACAATATTAAGATGCTTAAAATTATAATACAACAATAACCAACAACAAGAGTGTATATATCTAGAATTAAATAAAATTTAATACAAATAAAATATAAATAGACATTTTTCATTAAATAAATAAATAAATATATAAATTAAAACTCTCAGCCTAGCCATGTACGTGGTGGTGAATGATTCCCACAGAGTTGAGGACTTTATTTTCAGCCAACCTCGCTAAGTCCTTAATGTCGACACTTAGTGCCTCGAGAAAGCTCCTTGTTCTTGTATATTAGGATAATCACTTCGAAAGAAGGAAACTAACTACCTATATGAAATGGTATTTAAGTGATTCTTGAAGTCCAATTAAATGTAATTAGATGAAAAATAATACTTTAAGAGATGATTGTTCTCATAAATCATGGTTATATTTTACCATTTTGGGGGGAGAGCTTCAGCCCGAAAGTCCTCCCATAGAACTCCTGTGCTCGGTGTCATGTACAATTTTGAATTATAACTCATTTCAAAGATAATTAAATGCTGAAAATTTCCCTCAATTATAGTATGTCGATTCGAGCAAAAATCGTTTACCCTTTTTGTCTCTCTTAACACAGTGTTGCATCAATATACCATTTTGAAGAATAGCTCATTACCAAGAGGATGAAACGTTCAACATTTTCCTCTCTTACAGTATGTAGGTCCGATTTTTAATTTCTGAGATATTTTAATCCAAACGAAAAAAGAGAAAAGAAGTTTTAACTTCAATTAGTCGAATCGAGCCGTCTTTACCCCAATGAGCGTTACATATCCGAGGGTGACGAATCATTCTCTACCCATAAAATAAAGTACTAATTGCGCCTAAACAAGTTTTCACTTAAAAAAAAGTCCCCCACAATTAAATCCTGAATACGCTACTGGTGAGTGAGAACACATCAAATACAATACTTTATACTGCAAAGAATCTAGAAAAAACCCTGCAAATTATTTCACAATGGTTTATTATTTCCCAACAATTATACATCTAAAGTAACATTACCTTCTGAGTTACAAAGAAAAAAAAAACAAAAGGTGATTCCAATTATTGGACTAAACTGTTTTTCTTTAATCATTAGTAATATGGTAAAAAAAAAAAAACAGGCATTACTTCAGTAACACATTCAAAATTTAAAAACCAAACCAAGGATATAACATTTGGAGTAGAACATATAAAAAAAACCGGAGACCATACTTTGCTCCTAATTGTCTGATTTTAACGATTTTTTTTTTTTTTTTTGGAAATTTCGTAAACTTTTAAAAAATTATATACAATATCAACAAAAAAGTAAAAACTTTTCGAGTTATTCGGAATTTAATTTTACCATCCCTCCTAACTTTTTTTCCAGCTTCTTTTCGTTGAAGTATATTATATAGATAAATTTAAAGGGCGTCGAGAAAATGACTTTAGCGAAGTTTCATTGAAATCTGTACATTCGTTTAGGAGCTACAGCCTATAGCAACGCAGGTTTTTCGGCCGCCATTTCGAAAGTTAAAGTCAAAGAGTAATGTCGATGAAGGAGGATCATCCTTGGGTGACTTCTGATTTTATTTCAAAATTTGAAAAATAATCGATCTAGTAGTTTCGGAGAAAATGCCCGGACGGCGGTCAAAAACATTTTTTTTCGTTTTTCGAATTCTACGCGTCCTGAAATGTGAAATCTCATATTTTGAGAGGGGGTTAAGTTTTTGAATTTTTCGGTCGATCACAATGGTTGATTATTGAAAATAATAAACCAATAATCATATGATTCATTGTATGGATTATTGAGTAAATTTTTTTAATTCATTGACATATTTTCATATTCGTGAATAATATGAAACTTGAAGTTGATAATATATTTATTTTTAAATAAGAAACCATTGCATTTCATACATTTTGCTGTCTAAACACAACGTGCATGAAAGAGAAATTGCAACTTTGTACAGAGACTCATGTAATGGTATTAATGAAATAGAATGTCAGATTTGACACCGATAGAAAGTTCGATGCATCGATATAGGAGTGTCGATGCATCAACGGATTAAAAATGCATCGATGTCAATCAAAGCCCAGCTGTAGTAACTTGGCTTACGTCAGTCGAGGAAATTCCTTGCGCTGTGGAAATCTGCCATTGTTTCTTGATGCAATAGTTCAACATCGTAAAATTTAATTCCAACGAAGTTCGAAGATTTGGAAAGTTCCTATTACGAATAATTGTTAGAAGAAAAGTTCTAAGAAGATGTTTATTGTTAAATTCTCGATGGAGCGTTGTTTACTGACTTCTTTGAATAATTTTATTTAGGTGATGCATAACTTCTAAAGATATTTTTTACTAGCAATAAATCAAGAGAGAGTCAGAAGTGACTGAACGAGCTAGTTATAATATAAGATTTATATATTTTTGTTTACTCACTACCGAAGATAGAGAAGCATTGCATTTGTGTGGGAGGCTAAAAAAAAATTTGTGCTCAGAATCGAAAATTTCCACCTTTTACGTTTCAGGCATCAAGAATCTGATTTGATCCGATGTATGTCTGTATTCAAATAGATGTGACGGACATATCTACTACTGTTTATCGAATATTCATGAAACTTTTAGGGATTGTGTGGATTAGTGTCTAGATGGTCCCATATCAATTTTATTAAATTCAATGTAGTACTCCCGGTTAGTCTAGTACACGCGCAAATGTATTTTCTTAGATAAGCCTATATTTCAGAAACGGCTCGATCTGTGTAGCTCAAGGTTGAAAGAAAGGTGGATATTGGTAAAATAATGTATTCATTTTATTGAATTCTGCACAGTGCTTCATTTAGCACATGCGAAAATGTATTTTCTTTGATATACCAATATTTCG
Source organism: Nezara viridula (assembly GCA_928085145.1). NCBI lineage: Eukaryota > Metazoa > Arthropoda > Insecta > Hemiptera > Pentatomidae > Nezara > Nezara viridula. The sequence continues at coordinate 152,322,773 of OV725080.1, read as the reverse complement.
GAAACAGCTCGTTTAATTTGCCTAAATTTTGAAAGAAAGGTAGTTATTGGTAAAATAATGAGGTTGTATCGATTTTATTAAATTCTGTGAAGAGCACTTTCGGTTGCGCATGCGCAAATGTATTTTCTTAGATATGCCGATATTTCAGTAACGGTTCGTTAAGTTTAGCTCAAAGCTTAAAGAAAGACGAGAATTAGTAACAGTAGTAGTAGTAAACATTGAGATATATGAACCAATGAAAATGGTGAAGAATATATACTGGCCTCACTTGGCAGACGTTTTTTGGTGGATTAAGAATTTAATACTAGAATACTAATATACATAAAATTTGTTAGTAGAATTGAAAATACTGTCAGATTATTTAGAGAGATCTTATTCCTCCATCGCTCTGGCAGATTAGTTTCCGCTGATCTCTCTAAGCTTAAGTTAATGGAGAAATAAAATATATCTGATAAATAATAAACTACAACTACAATATAGAATATTGAATGTAACAGCAAGCATTTTATTATGTTGTCGAGATAAGCTTCAATTTATAAAAAAATGTTCACTAGAACATGAATATTACTTGAGGGTATTAAAGTAGAGCTACAAAAAGTACGCTTACAAAAAGAATCGATGAAGGAAGAGCTGAAAATACTTTTTTAGACGAAACAGTGAAGGAGTTTTTAAAGGTATTTGAAAAATAGGTTGTCTTTTTGAACTAAAAATGAATTTTCAATTTAGTTTAAACGAAGAATATATAATGAAATTTTGACCCAAAATAGTTTTAGCTTCCTCACTAACGAAGGAACGTGAGTTAAAAAAAAAATAGGTGTGTGCTTTAGATCACACCATAGAAGTGAAAACACCAACAAGGTGAGATTAATAATACGAAATATAAATTATAAATAATAGCTCATTATATAGAGGATGAAATGTGAACATTTCCTTCGCTTACACTAAGAAGATTTTTAGTTTCTGAGATATTTTAATCCAGATCTTCAATAAAACTCGTTATCATTTGGTTTTCGACACCAGCGGATCCAGGATTTAATTTTGGGGGGAGGGGACTTCAGCTCGAAAGCTGTTTTTTTTTTCATAAAAATAACGATAATTACTTTGGAAAAAAAGAAAGAAACTAACTATCTGTATGAAATGGTGTTTAAGTGATTCCTAAAGCCCTTTTAAATGTAATTAAACAAAGAATAATATTTTAAGAGATACTTTTTAAATACTTTTTTCGATAAAACATGGCTATATTTTACCATTTTGGGAGGGGCTTCAGCCCGAAAGCCCTCCCTCCCGTAGATCCGCCCGTGGTTTTCGACACTATTTTTTTCCTTTTTGCCTCTCTAACACGGCGTGGCGTTAAAATACAATTTTAATAATAGCCCATTACAGAGAGCAAGAAACACTGAACATTTCCCTCTCTTAGAGTATGCAGGTCCGATTTTTAGTATCCTATATATTATTTCTAAAAGGTGTTTTTTTTTGTCAGTAAGCTATAACTTAATCAATTCTTCATGAAATCTAATCATTGACCACTCATTTTGAAGATATTCTTCTCCTTCACATGCTAAAAATACTTCTATCCCACAGAAATCTCTGAACAAAAAATTATGAAGGAAAAGAATCTTTATTTGCGAATAACTCAAATAAAGTTTCAAATAAAGTTTTTTTTATCTGGATTGTATCCATGATAATTAGAAAGATAACTAAATTACCTACAAATTAAACAAAAAATCGGACAATTATTAACAAAGATACAGTCCATTAGTTTTAGTATACTTTATAATATCTTTAAAGATATTGCATTTAGGAGTAGAATAGTCTATTACACTTTTTTTCCTGGCTGATATATTTACTTTATTATTTCTTAAAGGCATTTGTTTGTTTTTACAATTTTTTTTTTTAATAATTTAGGAAATTCCATGGAGCATTATTTTGTCTTTATTATTTTTACTAACTTTCCAATCAGTGTTTATAAATTTGTCCTAGCAAAGCAATTTTTACAAATATTTTGTTCTATTATGTTAAATAGAATTAGTTTGACCTGGGGCCTACACGTCAAAATGTAACGACAGACCTTAGACAAGCGATTGAAAATAGTTTACTCACTTTTTTCTAAATCAAAATTGAAAGTTCGACAAAAACTAAATACATACACTAACCTACTCAAACCCATCTGGACATACGCCTCTCAGATTTACGGTCCGGCAAAAAAGAAGCACTTAAAAATCTACAGTCATTTCAATCCAAAATTTTAGTATATATAACAGGAGCTCCCTGGTACTTCAACAACAAAACTTTACATAACGGCTTACGACAACCAACTATAGACCAACACATACGTACTCTCTACTCTCTTTTTCATATCAAACTATACGGACACACAAACAGACTTATAAACGACATGGCTACGACTGACATGCCCATCAGGAGGAGACTAAAAAGGAGCTGGATGAGAGATCTCCTCGGCTAAATCAAAGTAATGACCAGGAAGAGGTGCTGCTGGGTACTATCCTTCCTCATGCCTATAACGCCAACCTCATCATCAAAACACATCTGCTGATTGTCATTACCATGACAGGTGCGGATAAACAGTTAAAGATTAAAAAAAAACAAAAAAAAAACAGAATATTATAATTGACCAAGGAAAAAATGTTAATTCCGTCCTTACATAAAACATAGGATCTACTTATTTCCATATCGTTTTGCTATTTCTTTACAAAACAAAATTTTCTACGAATTATTCGCACAGGCCTACTAGTCTAAATTATTTTAATCCATATTTTCATAAAACATGGTTATTTTTTTTTCATTTTGGGGAACTACAACCCCAAAGCAAGCCCCCGTAGATTTCTTTAAATTCTTCAGATTCGTTAAAGATTTTAATGACGAATCTATACTTTAGATTTACTAGACAGAAGTTTTTTTTTTTTTATTTCCAAGACAAACTGTAAGACAATAGATTGGTTGTTATAAATGTGTCACAAGTAATGAGTTCTGGTGGAGAGTTGATTGGGTTTTGTTTGGGTGCGTGGTTGGCCCTGGCAACGAGTGGACTTCTGGGACAGGACTTCGAAGACCTCAGTCTATCGTTCAACGGCCTGCGGAATCGAGTAAGTCATCAATCATCTTTAGATCTTATTATTTTATATTCAAATAATTATTTATAAATAAATGATAATGAGAAATGTTAGGGAATAAGAAGTATAGAAATTAGTATTTAATTTATAAACTAATGATACATGTTGCTTGCTTGCCACACTATTAAAATATCCCTCTATTTTACCAGTTAAGGAATAAGATTAAACTATTCGTAAACTTCTACTAACCAAGTATTGTACTTGCTGAGGCCATGGGCCAGTAATGAAGAGCAACATCCTTCGTTTGTAATTGTAATTGTATAACGCAATAAGAATGAAATATTTATAAACCAGGACTATAAAAATATAACTCCAAAAAGAGTTTATTTTTTTTTATTTTAATGAAATTCACAACTATATTACATAAAAAATACAAAAAGTAAATGTGACATTGGTAACATGATATGTACAACATGAAGAGAAACTACTCATTGGTAGAACTCAAATTAAAGTTCTATATTAGAAGGCCCCGAGGCCATCTTCTTTTCAGACGCCACGGAGGCTTATCAGGGTTCGAGGAGGAAGCAAGGTTTGAATCAAGAGGGTTCGGATGGTTCTGCAGTTTGTTATGGAAGGATAGGTATCTGGATTGGGCCAAATCGGAAGCATAAGGAACATTAAGGTCATTATGGATGATTTTATTTGTAATAAAGTAAGGAGTATTGAGGATTTTACGAAGGATTTTGGATTGTAAGGATTAGATGCATGAGGAATTCGATGGCTTTGTGAACCTCCAAATCTCAACTCCGTACGTCCAGATAGATCTTATTGTAGTCATGTATATCAGTCTTTTGTAATTAATTGAAAGCTTAGAGTGTTTGTCCAGTAAGTGCTGGAGTAGTCGGAAACGTCGAGCGGTTTCTTGTCCAAAATATTATTAATTTATTATCATAGGAAAAAAAAATATGGCTGATTTTTATTATGTGTAAAGATTCAACATAATTATTTTGAAACGAACAAATATAATATTTAAAATTAATTTAATTATATTTTCGTATAGTTTTAAGGATTTTTATTATTTTTTTTTATGTTTTGCTTATTATATATAATTGAAGATAACTATAAAAAAAAAGTCAGTATATAATGTATTTGTTTAGATTAAACACAGAAGAAGGGGAGAAAGCCTTCATAACATTGATACATTTCTAACACTTTTTAAGTTAAAATGAATAGTGTTTAAAAAGTGAAAAAGTACTATCTCAAATAAAACTACGACGTTTTTCACAATTTGACTAGTTGGCCGCCGAAAATGTGATGACAATATCATATGAAATTAAGGATAATTAAATCATAAAATCCTATGATATGTTGATATAAATATATTATTATGTTTGAAAATAAATGACATTTTAAATAAAACTAACATTTAGGTATCAATAAAATGTCTACTACAATAATCCGTGATACAGACCCCTTTTTATCAAATTATTAAGATCCGCCAAATTTTTTTAAATAGCCTTATATCATCGTAATCTTCAACTATTTTATTTATGAAAATTCTCGGAATTGGGGTGTTTTCAAATCTGGAGATCGACAAACTTTGTCTATTTAATTAGGTACTAAAGTGTGAATATGATCAATGAACACTATTATAAATGAACTTGAGACAGATTGTAATATTTTTCAATAAATAAGTTAAATGACAATATTAGGTACTAAAAACTTGTAATTATCCATTTGGTTTCCACTTCAATCGTAAGATAATTTAAGCACAAAACCAGGAAAAAAGACCACCTTCAAAAATATTGAGCCGTTCGGCGTGACCTACACCTCCAAAATGTTAAAATAACGAGTTTGTATTGGCCAAATGGATCAATATTTTTGTAGGCCTTTTTTTCTAGATTTTGTGATCAAATTATCTTACGATTCAAGTCGAAAGCAAACGGGTATCTACAAGTTTTTACCTAATCAAATAGACCAAGTTTGCCAATTTACAGATTTAAAACGCCTCAATTTCAAGTTTTCTTAAATAAAATAGTTGTAGGTTACAATGAGATGAAACAATTAGCGAAGTTACAGGCGGATGTTAATAATTTGATAAAAAGGGGTCTGTACCATGGACTATGTATAATAAAAAAGGAAAAATATAAATGTTTTTGTTTATAAAACTTTAATCTATAGAAATCAGAATAGTTTCTATAGAGAATAGAAATAAGATAAGAGATTTTCAGAAAAAAAAAAGATACTAACAAGTCATGGGTTATCATTAATATGCGTCATGGGCAGATTTTTCCATACTAGCTCATGGCGAACCATTTTCGCATTTCAGATAATTTAGTATATCAATACCTGATCTTATGATATGAATATATAATCTTAATGTATTATCATTATAATAAAAAAATCTGATTTAAAAACGTTTATTTAAAACTCGAATTTTTTATTATTATTTCCAGTAGCTTAATTTACATTTATTGGGATATTAAATAGAAATTTTTAAGATTTTTTTTCTCGAAATGTTTGGAACATTATCAGAAAACCACCGAAATAATTATTTCACTTGGATTATCTACTATTCTGAATATAATTTTTCCTCCATGAACCGCGATTCCAACCCGAGACCTAGAGCATTGGAAGTTCAGTGCCCTTCCACTGAGATACTCCACTTCCTTAAATACCAATAAATGAATAAAAATAAAATAATTATTTATTCTGTTCCAACATTCGTGGGGCGACCCTGGGATCGGGAGATCCTTCTGGGGCACAACCAGCCTCTATAAAAGGAGTTCCTCTAATTAAATAATTAATTAAGAGAGAATATCTGGCCGTTGAGCGTGATCTCAGTCAAATCAGCTCTTTGTACAACCGTTGACTTAGAAACAGTATTTGAACGAAAGATATTTGAAGACAATTTGAATATCCTTCAAATTAGAAACTGCAGGGAAATCGTGTCATTGTTAGCTATGATACACCCCTTATGCCAGAAATTAGTGTTGCCCATATACGAGACCGAGACGAGTCTTGGTCTTGCAAACTCAGTCTTGGTCATGGTCTTGGTCTTGCGCAAGAGTCTCGCAGTTACTCATTAGCTTATTACTGTAATTTTTTAGGTAAGAGAAACCTAACGAAGCCCGAATGAAAAATTAGAAGAATTAAATGCAAAATTATATTGGTTATACCAATTATTTACAAATAGTAACTAAAATTGTCAAGTGTTAGTAACTATTTTGCCCTAATTATTATTCAAATTATCGATTTTTTTACCAGTCCTGGTCTTGGTCTTGCAACAGTTAGGCGCCCTTAGTCTTGGTCTTGCAAAGTGCAAGACCAAGAACGATTTTGGGCAACACTACCAGGAATGGACAGGTAGAGGGAATAAAAAAAAAACAATAAAAGTTAGTTTTGATACAACATTCTGAAATTTTTAATTATGTTTTAATCTATTACTTTCAACAACGAATCTTTGAATTCGACAGCGCAAAAAAGAAAAGAAAATGTATTCGTTTCCTAAAAAATTATCGCATTTAAGTTTTGTTACCATTGTTTACTTATAAATTTACTATGCACTAGCGGATCCAGGATTTAATTTGGGGGGAGGGGCTTCATTCCGAAAGTTTTTTTTTCATACTTCTTAAAATTAAAAAAAATTTTCCATGAATATAAAGGATAAATGCCCAACTACTATAAATCATAATTTCCTTTCTCATACCATTTTGTGATACCTGGGTTTGGTTAATAAGTTTTAAAGTGCTCAGATACTATAGGGACCAGGATTTAATTTTAAGGTGGACTTCAGCCTGAAAAGTTCTTTTGATAGAACGATAATTACTTTAGAAAAAATAAATAAAAATACTATCTACCTATATGAAATGGTGTTTAAGTGATTCTTGAAGTCTTATTAAATGTAATTACACGAACACTAATACTTTAAGAGATAATTTTTTTTTCACATAAAACATGGTTACATTTTACCATTTGTGGAAGAGAGAGAGGGGAAAGGACTTCAGCAGAAGCCTCCCCTCCCCCCTTCGCAGATTCGCCTGTGAGGTACTATGTGAATTATATGCATGAGTCGACCAATCAATTTCATGAGATATATCTAACAATAAATCACCAATAATTATATCATAGAAGGGGAGCTTACAATGTATTACTTCAACATTAACGACTTGTAAAAATGCTAAAAGAGCAACTCCAACATAATTAAATTTTGCATAACACTTAAATATTAAAGTGGGCAATAGTTACTCAATTAATGGCGCCGGAAACGATAAAATTCTCGGCAAGATTCCTTCTAAATCATAGTCTTGGAAACGGAGGTTTTTTTTCCTTGTGCTTGGGAAATCCGGATTTTAAACAGCACACAGGTGTTTATTAACTACGTAGTATCCAGTATAGAAGCACTTTCATTCCAAAGAGGTTAAAGTTAAATTTGGTCATATTTTCGATAAATATACCTTGAACCCATAAATACAATCTAAGAAGGCTAAAGTGTTTAAAGAATTATTAATTACAGATATTCTTGGCTCACAATAAATTTGCCATCTACATCGGTATTCAGCAAATATGATATAAAGAAGAATAAATGATAGTATAAAAATAAAAAATGAGAATAGTAATAACAAGACAAAACCAAAAAAAAAAACAGTAGTAAAATGAAAATAAGATAAAATAATAACACACATACAACAAGTTTAGCTCAATGCAATAAGTCTCTTGGCCAGCGCCTCAGCAGTCTTCTGGGCGGATTATACGAATTTGTGGCAGTAGATAGAGTTCGAGTAAGTGGACTTGAATTTGAAGAGTCAGTCTGTCACGAAAATTATTAAAGCAGTCAGTGGCAGTTGCCTGATAAAAGGAGTGTTAAGGTCAGTGTGTAACGTAAGGTTTGGAACAAAAATGGTGCGTTTACAATTTTCCGAAGGACTTTTGACTGGAATGACTGGATGATTTTTATATTTGATTTCTTTGCTGTTCCCTATAGTTCGATCCCATATGTCCAAAGTGGTTTAATGAGGACTTTGTAAATAATTAATTTATTAGTCACAGATAATTTAGAGCGTCTGTCAAGTAGCCAAGAAAGAAGTCCGTATCGCTGATTAAGTTCTTTTCTTTTTTGTTTTATGTGGTATGTCCATGTCAGTCGTTTGTCCAAGTGGAGACCTAAATATCGGACAGTTTTTGAAGGTTAAAGAATAAAATGAATTAAGTAAAAGATTCAATAGTACACCGATTTTTCGGGTGTTCTTGTTGTAAAACACGTTTCTGTGTTTTAGTTCACATATTTACTAACATCAAGATAAAAGTTGTGTTAGCTACTAGCCTCAAACTATAGTCACTATCTTCATAAAACCAAGTTTCAAACTTGATTTCAATCTTTTTATTTCATTATCACTGAATTAAAAAGTAAAATACGATAAAATAAGAGTCTGTGAAGATGAAACTTATCATGGAAAATGAAACCAAACCTATCACTTTAAACACTTAAACGTATTCAATAAAAACTAGCTATTAATAAACTAAATATATCCCAAAGCAACAAAATTAAACTTCTAAACTAAAATATGGCTAAGAAAATTTAACAGTTTTGAGGTGGTTATAGAGCAATCAGGTAGAACGATCCAATATGGCCAACCAATCAAAAAGTGACTCCATATGATCCCACTGTATCATTAAGCCACTGTATCACTTCAAACGATTTTTACTAAACTGAGTATATCACTGTATTATTATTATTTTTTTTTTTAATTTCTTTATTGAGTATTATAACAATCTGTCTGTTGGACATTGGTTATAGTGAGGTAGGATGACATTCACACCATATGTACAAAAAAATAAAATAAATAGAACAAAATAATAATCAAAAGTATATACAATAGACAATAAAATAAAATAACCTAAAAAATAAGAAAATTAAAACTAAGAAAAAAAAACAAAAAAAAAAAAACACATGCATACCTATATACAATCAGGCGAGGGAACTCCAGGGGAACCCTGCGCTACTCTCCCAACCGCGTCACTGGTACTAAAGCCAGCGGAGATTGGTCGAGAGCACTTTAGCCACATACACACATGTCTTGAGTGAAGAATCTGGCCATTGCCAGAACTCCAATTTATACAATCTACAAAAGGTCGCGAGGCCACTGCCGTGCTGTATTATTAAGCATTTTTTAATATACTGTAGGTATTATTCTGATTAATGTTTTCTAACAGGGCTTAAATGGCTAATTTTCACTATAAGCTTCTTCTAAAGTACCCTTAATTTTTTTAATGTAAAATAATTAACTATTTCACATTAATCTTTCATACAAAAAATAGTTAAATAAGAGAAGATATATAAGAGATCGTAACGGATAATAGTTGTAATGGAATAACCAAAGGAATACATGAGCTTAATATAATACGGACTCCGACAATAATATGATCATATACGATTTTCATAAATGTCATAGTTGGTATTATTTAATATTTAGTTGTGTAGAATACAGCGATATAAAAACTAAAATTTGTCTATATAAGGGCAGTTAAACGAATAAAAATACCCACAATGAAATGCCAATAAATATAGCGCCTATAATTTTTACTTTCACTGCTTCTTTGAAAATAATTATTTCTGCTAAGAAGAGGGTGATAAGTGAAAGTCGTGTGATGCGCGCACCAGATTTGTTTTTCTCGGCTAGTAGTGCCTATTGCAAAAAACGCCGGGACATATGTCTAATGTTTTTCGATGTAGTACCAAAAAAAAAAAAAAAAAAAAAAATGGTGACCCATAGGCTGTATTCTCTTCTTGTGAATTTCCTTAGTAGTTAAAGGAAAATTTAGAATTTGATAAGCTTAAACGTTTCCAAGTGATTTAAAATACCAAGTTCAAAAAGAATGAACTTCCAGTACTCAGCAATATCATCTCGTTTATCCTATCACATCGTCTTCATACCACTATGTGTTTTTCGTGAGATAAAAACGGAGAAAATTTACAATAATATAGATTTGAAAATCACAAAAGAGATAATATAGTGGTCAAAACCGATTTTTATGTGGTCGGCATAAACAGATAAAGCTTACTATAGAAACGTCAGACACGATGTTGAACCGCATTATATATCAAAAAGTTTGGACGATGAACAGCTCACAAAATTACCGATTCTTTCTATAATTATTATAATATATATAATTGTAAAATATATTTTAAAACTATGAAGAATTACGATTCGACCATCGATGAGATATATCAAGCAATAAACACCATCTGGCAGAAATTTCTATATGTCGTCAATTCCGGTATTTACGAAAAGAAAATGGATTTGGCACAGCTGTATACTGAAAAAATCGGTAAGTTTTTAATTATATAATATATATATATTTTTTTTATTATTTGAAGTAATTTAATTTTACTAATTCTAATCAGATTTAAACACGTATACAGTACTACTACTATTGTACACAAATGCATTTAAAAAAAAAACGCTGCAAACACGTTCAAAATCCAAAAAACAAAACAAAGGATCTAACATTCGCGGCAGAACATATAAAAAAAAAACTAGAGACCATATCTTTTCTCCTAATTGTCCGATTTTAACGATTTTTTTATTGAATTCCGTAAACTTAAAAAAAAAAAACAGGATAAGTTTTAGAATTTTTTGGTCGATCACAATATTGAAAATAATAAACAAAAAATACTTTATAATCCCGATATTTCTACTAATAGTGCCTTTATTTCGATGAAAGTTCTTTCATTTTTAAGGTAATTTAAATACCTTTGAAACATCTTATAACAATATCAACAAACAAGTGTATACTATTTGAGTTATTCGGAATTTAATTTTAATATCCCTCGTAACTTTTTTTCCAGCTTCTTTTCGTTGATGTATGTTTTATAGGGTGTCGAGAAAATTTCTTAAGCGAAGATTCATTGAAATCGGTAAATTCGTATAGGTGCTACGGTCTATAGCAACACAAGTTTTTCGGCCGTCATTTTGAAAGTAAAAGGCGGATAGTAATGTCGATGAAGGAGGATCATCCTCGGGTGACAAAAAAATCGGTCCAGTAGTTTTGGAGAAAATGCGAGGACAGCGGAGAGCGTACGACGGAAGGCGGAGGGCGTACGACGGAAGGCGGACGGCGGACGGACAAAAAGATTTTTATTCGTATTTCGAATTCTACGTATCCTGAAACGTAAAACCTTAAATTTTGAGAGGGGGTTAAGTTTGTGAATATTTTGGTGGATCACAATGTTTATTGAAAATAATAAACCAAAATGTTACATTTAACCACCTTCCAGACCCTCCTAGGGCACATCCATCCTCAATTAATTGCTATGAATCAGAGAATTAATTAAGGGGGGGGGGCACCTGGCGGTTGAGCGTGATCTCAGTCAGGTCATCTCCTAACACAACCGTTGACCATGAAACAGTACTTCCTTAAATAGTACTGAACCCAAGATCATTCAAGAGTTGTAGTGGTACAGGGTTTTTTTTTTTTTTTTTTTTTTTTTTTACAAAGTTATGGATAGCATAGATTTTTCAATAACATTGTTTAAATCTATTATTATCTTTTTTGGTGTTTCAAGACTTGGACTAACGTTGATAAATGGAGACTATACAATTCAAACTTAAAAATATCCTTTTATTTTTCCGTGTTGCTTTTTAGAAATTATAACCAATTTTTAACATAAACTGGAGCGTTTTAACTTAAAATATCCCCACCAACAACTCAATCTTGAAAAAAAAATCTGTTTTCCTTTCTTTCGCCAAACATTCTCGTGGTAATAATCAATAAAAATTTATAAACTTTGTAGAAATTATAATACTTCTCGGAATAGATTAAAACCTTTTGTTACAAAACATTGAAAATGGGTGCGAATGAAACATTTAAGCATAAAAAGAATTCAATTGCGTTCATTTTTTCGAAATTCCAAATTAACACATTTAAATTAGGGATCTCTAAAATTGTTTGATTCCGCGGGTTATTCGTTTTGATGACAAAAATAGCGAAATATCGATGTTCAAAAACACCCTATGCCAAACACTGCTGTTGCCGACACATTAGCATTAATAGAAATTTAAGTATTTTTTTTTTACATTAGTTTATTATAAATAACCTTATATGATAAATATATGATGATATTATTTGATAAATAACCTTATTTAGGTTATTCAAACATTTTTGTGAGATTTTTTAATAATTATTATACTTAATCTATATATGATTATTTATTTTTCAAACCCTTTTTTAATCTCAAAGTCTTTTATTGTACATTTAAAAATTATTATTGATTAACGCTTCGGCTCCAATAATGGATTAAATTAAAGTTATAGATTAAATATAATAATATATATAATAAAATGCTTCTACGGATAAGTAGTAGTCATGCAGGGGTGCCCTTCCTCCCTCATGCTCATGAATTTCTCCTCTTCCATTCCCAAGATATTTTATTGCTCTTCTTTTCATAAAAGTGATAGCAAAAATTAAATTTTAAAATCCTAGATGATAAACAAATACACTATCCACAGTCTGTTCCATTTTTTATCATTGTTCTCTGGTTTGAAACTCTTCATTCATTACCCCTTCGAAATGTGCCCCCCTCAAACATTCAAATCCCCATAAAAATGTGCCCCTCTCAAAAATTTTGATGGTGTAATTTGCCCTATGAAACCCTCTTCTGGACACACATGTAGTCATGTCAACAATAAGTGCACTTATATACATACGTACACACCAAAGTTTTTTTTAATTAAATAGATTGGCTCACAAATGACATGTAAGTAACCACGTATTGTCGCGGTATGAATAAAATATAGAATTATTATAAAAATGCATTTACCATAAATATATTTCAATTTGTTCTTGACAAAAAAATGAATTATTTTTATTTTTAATTTTAATCATGGTTTATAATTGGAAAAATTCCAACCACACAGTCTTATGTCTTTCAAATACAAGAAAATAACTCGTCAAAGTTTCGCCAATTCATGCATCATCAGCACAGGAAAATAATAAACAAACCGAAGATCCCATCACTCAATGACATCCAACCGCATACAAGAATGTATCAGCAACGATACGTAAATGTATTCATGTATGTAAACGTACTGATAAATGTATCAGCTCTCTAAAGTATTTAAACAATAATTTAATTTTGATAATGTCGAAGTGTTACTGAAAGAATATGGTTCTAAGAGAAAGATATTTGAGGCCATGCAGATTGCGCAGAAGTTGGATAATACTATTAATTATAGAACCGATTGTAGAAATTTTAATAACTTTTATCCTGAAAAGTTGAACATAATTGATAAGTCTAATAAATCTAGCTATTTAAAAAAAAATTATGTGGGAATTACTTTCACTTACCGATGTATGTAATATATAGTAAGGGTAAGTATTGCGATCATGAAAATTTTCGAATCTGACTTTTCAACGGTAATACATGTTTTCAGCTCCCCTGAGTCCAATTAACCAAGTCCCGAAAAATGGTCTGTGTGTCTGTGAACACTCTAGATCAAAAACGAAATGTATGAAAGTGAAATTTCATACTTGAGGTTCCTATATACCTGAGATGTTACAGCAACTTATTTGTCAAAATTGCCTAATCGGAAATCACACTTTATATACCTAATTGATTTAAAACATTTTTTCAAAAATGACTCTAAGAATTTTGATTAAATTCACCATAGCAGTGTATTATTAAGCAGTTTTTGATATAATGTAGGTTTTATTCTAATTGATGTTCTCTAATAGAGCTTAAATAGCTATTTTTCAATATTAGCATCCCCTGAATTGCCTTTAATTATTTTATTTGAAATAATTAACCATTTCACATTAATCTTTAATATAAAAAACAGTTAAATATAAAATATGAAAGAATTTTGTAATTAACTAAAGGAGAAATGAGGGACCATAACGGGTAATAGTTGTAATGCAGGAACCAAAGGAATACGAGCGCACCCGAGCTCGCCCGAAATATTACAACATACGTAACATTAGCTTAAAATAATACAGACTCCGACAATATTATGTACATATACATGCGCGATTTTCATAAATACTATCATTGATATTATTTACTATTTAATTGTATAGAATACAGCGATATAAAAATTCAAATTGGTATATATTCACAATGAAATGTAAATAAATAGCGTCTATAATTTTTATTTTCACTTCACCTTTGTCTGCTTTGCAAAATACTTATTTCTGCCAAGAAGAGGGTGTTAAGTGAAAGTCGTGTGATGCGCAAACCAGATTTTTTAAAAATTTTAATGTGTGATCATCTGTTTTCGACGATAACATTCCTTTTATGTGCATGTTCATATAATTTTTTTCGTTGCTATTTTTTTTTAATTTTAATTTAAAAAACTTTTTTTTGACATATTTATAAATGTTGGTTGGATATTACATATTTTTCATCCTTAGTTTGTTTTCCTGATCAGCCGTTCGATTATAACCTTCTTCAGCTGTGTTATTTCATCTATCTTAATGTATACGGTTGGATGTCATGGAGTAATTTGATTTTCGTTATTATTTTTATTTTCTGTCCTGATGGAGCCTGAATTGACAAAACGTTGACTGGCCATTTTATTTTCCCCTGCATTTTAGAAACATATGGATGGAATTTTTCCAATTATAACCTAAATTTCTGTCCCTTGATGAGTGTTCACTCGTTTACATTAATTTAATTCTTTAATTCTAATCATAGTTATTTCTTAACTATTTTCAGACAAACAGAATGAAAAGAGCAAAGAAATCCAGTATGAACCACAGTCTATTTTGGATTTAGACACACATTGGTTCGATTTGAATAAAGAAGAAATTAAACTTGAGACTCCAGTTCAAATCGGATTGTTCAACAAACATCCTCTACAATGTAATTTCGATTTCAGAACTTGTATTCCAGAAACTTCAATAACAGATTGGCTGCTGATATTCGTATCTGCTTGTGTGATCTTGGTTCTCTGGTATATGGTTTTAAATGAAGTCTTAACCATCATGGGGTATTTCAAGAATATATAATCTGTTAAAATAATAAATAAAACAAAAATAAATGTATTGGAACAAATATTAAAAAAACACAGTAAAATTAAAAAAAAAAATAATGATTTTTTTGCTATATAAAAAAATACATCGTGACTGGAATTAGATTTGCTGATTCAAAAATTGAAGGTAATGAGATAAGACGGGTTTTTAAAGCATGATGAGAATTATTAAATCGAAATTATAAAATAGAACCTACATTTTTTTTTTTTTTTTTGAGTCGATCATAAGACTGGAAATTGAACACAACTTGTCTTCAATGTTTCTGTTTATAATTTTTTTTTTCACTTTATGTGACAAAAAATATTAGTTTTTTGTTCAAAAAGTATAGTTGTCAGTTTCATTTACATAAAATTGAGTCAATAATTTATGTTATTAATTTGTCAGAAAATTATTTGAAAATAAACATAGAACAGTAAATAGTTCGATTTTTTTTTTTTTACGTTTTCTTTCTTTTTGGACAACGTTTCCCGAAGAAATAAACAATATGGATCTGCTGCTAGAGGCAGGCCTTTCAACTAAGAATGCAGAAAATAATGAATGGACCATCGTTACTGGACGAAAAAGATCGCTATCTTCAGTGGATCCAAGAGTATACACAAAAACCTAATAATTTAGAAACTAAGAACATATTTGAGTCTTTATTAAATATATCTGCTGAAGAAGCCAAAGGATAAACACAACCAACATAAAATAAAAAAATCAAGTCACCACTTACGTATTTTAAAAAAAACCAAAATATTAGAGCATTAATTTCATTTTTAGAAAAAGAAATAGTTCCAAGTTATTTCAGCTTCAAATCTACAGTTAAATATATATGTATATATATATATATATATATATATATATATATATATATATATATATATATTTTTTAAGCCCTATTAGAGAACATATAATGTTGGTTTTATTCTAATTAAACCAACATTATATTAAAAACTGCTTAATAATACACTGTTATAGTGAATTTAATCAAAATTCTTAGAGTCATTTTTGAGAAAATGTTTTAAATCTATTAGGTATATAAAGTGTGATTTCCGATTAGGCGATTTTGACAAATAAGTTGCTGTAACATCTCAGGTATATAGAAACCTCAAGTATGAAATTTCACTTTCATACATTTCGTTTTTTATCTAGAGTGTTCACAGAAACACAGACAATTTTTCGGGGCTTAGTTAATTGGACTCAGGGGACCTCAAAACATTACCGTTGAAAACTCAGGTTCGAATATTTTCACGATCGCAATACTTACCCTTTCTATACATTACATATATAGCCAAGTGAAAGTAAAAGAAGATTATCATCGAAAACAGGTGATTGTATATATATATATATATATACAACTGGTGTAAGAAATGAAAAATAAAGCTAAAAATTGCAAATAACATCACGTAACATGAATTTCGATATAAAAGTTTTCATAACGAAGTGCTATCTATTGAAGAATAAATTAAACAATTAGATGAAAAATACATTGTTGCTTTGGTAGAATATTGTCAGTTAGCTTGAAATTATAGAGAAAAATTGGTTAGGGGGCTTAATTACATTTGGTGAAGTGAGAGAGTGATATTTAAATATATATATATATATATATATATATAATAGGCAATATGTGATGTGTTATTACTAACTCGTTTAATTAAATTACTTTTTTTTATTATAATTTTTCATTATTTCTTTTTTGTTATGGGAATAACTTAAGGTAAAAACTTAAACAATCACATTGAATCTCTTATTAAATTATTATATATATACACATATATAGAACTACTAAATGTTAGCACACATCAAGAAAAAATTTAAGAAATATATCTGTAAAAGCATTTTTTTTTTTTTTTTGCTTTCAAGGGCTACCTTTTTTCCTTTTACCTTCTAGAATAATTGGCGTTATTTATATAAAAAAAGCCTATCACAAAATTAAATCCTGGATACACTAATGAGTGCATATGTGTATTTTAGCGTAAACTTGCAGGATTTTATGAAGTTACAGTTAAAGGATAAAAACCATAATCTATCAGTGGACAATTCTAGGCATATTATCAGGAAGATTAATTAAGGATAGTTCCTTGCTTTTACTAGAATGTGGTCAGGACTTCTTTAAAATTATTCTTAGAACCAACACCCTTTCCTCGTACCATTAAACTCTTTTTCACATCTATCACCAACTAATCGATGAAGGAAAATCTTTGAAGTATGTTGCTATTTACTCAATCACTCATAAATTTAAAATGTTTTTTCCCGTCACAACTATAAATAAAAAAACTGAATATTATTAAACAATGGTTTATTACTTCCATATAGTTAGGTATGAAATAAATGTGGCGTGTTAAAAAACTTTCTAAATCACTTCTGGGAGAAATTAAATACTAAAATTGTCCTTTTTATGACTTTTTTTACTCTTTTCTTAAAATAATAAATAAAACAGAAAATCAAATTATTATTCAAATAACAATCTCTACTACTTTCGTATATGTAAAATTTTCTATTTATAAAACGAGATAAATTGACTTTATATTAGAACATATGCAAAAAATTCAAAAACCAAATTAATTTCTTATAATAAATACAAAATTATTAAATAAAAAACGAATTAAAAAATGGAATGTAGTAGAAATAGAAATAGAAAATCATCTTTATTCTGGGATTAGGTCCCTTGAGAATAACAATATTGTTTAAACCAATTGACAATAAATCTGGCCAGATGACCTATTATAATAAAGAGTAACTACAATCTAAGTAATAAAATGAGTAAATACATAGTTTTGGAGGGTATATTCAGGAAAGCAGATGGGTAAAAGGGTACAAAAAACAACAACATACTTATAACTAAATAAAATTGGAAAGAAATGCTAAATAAGTTTTATAGGTAACCAATTTTAGTGCTACAATATAATAAAAAAAAAAGAATAAAAAAAATAACTAGAGTAAATAAATGATTTATATACGTTCCTTAAGACGTTAAGAAGTGAAAACATGTGAAGGTATTGTGAAAAAGTATAAGTATTATGATCTACCTATGGCGCAATATATTACGAGCAGAAAAATAAAAAAACAAACACATATACATATAAGTAGAGAAGAAATGGGCGAGCTGGCACACCAAAAAGAGCAGCCAATCAGAAGGCAGGATTTCAGTGACGTCATCATGGCGGGAAGTTTGAATTTGAATTTGAACAACGGCACGCTGCCTTTTAGGGCCTCTAACCAGCCTTAACCACCACGTGGTCAGTCACGTGACCACCAGTCACGCCCCTTTTCGATCCTGTGACCCTCATATTTTCCCCCCACTCCTCTCTCTAAGAGGCTGAGTGTACCCGACCGCCATCTTCTTTTCATGTACTTACGAGGTTTGCATCTCCTATGACGTCACGAGGTCCCCTTTTCGATCCTGTGACCCTCATATTTTCCCCCCACCCCTCCCTCAAAGAGGCTGAGTGTACCCGACCGCCATCTTCTATTCATGTACTTACGAGGTTTACGCCTTGTATATCGTCACGCCCCTTTTCGATCCTGTGACCCTCACATTTTCCCCCCACTCCTTTCTAAGATGATAAGCCCGGCCGCCATTTTGTTTTTTCCGGTAATCTTCCTAATGTTTATCTTCTATATAATCTTCCTAATGTTTATCTTTTACATAACCTTCTCAATGTTTACCTTTTCAGAGTCACGTGATCGGTCACGTGACTAGCGATTTGAGAGACAGGGGGGCCTTTGTCCGCCATTTTGTTTTTCTATAACTCCCCTATTGTTTACCTTTTTCATAATGACAAATCTGGCGCTTCCCCCTCCATCGCAACCATTATAACCAGCATAACCTTACAGTAACCTTCCTAATTTTTTATTATGGTAATGGGTTCTTCATGGAATTCTGCGGACCCCCCTAGAGCCCTTCGGGTCCTTTTTGCTCTAAAACCAACCGTTTTCGAGATATTCGATATTTTATGTTTTTATTATGTTTTAAAATAATATATTTATTTTTTTTTTATTATTCATTATTCTATGTAAACCGGATCATATATATTTGTGACAAATCTCGCGTTCGTCTCTCCTCCCAACTATTATAACCTTACAGTAACCTCCCTACTTTTTTTTATTATGGTATTGGGTTCTTCATGGAATTCTGCGGACCCCCCTAGAGCCCTTCGGGGGCTAGGGCCGAGGTCCGTTTTGCTCTAAAGCCAACCGTTTTCGAGATATTCGACATTTTATTTTTAATTTTTTATTATTATTTGGAAAAAATATATTTATTTTAGTAATACTGTAAAAGGCCTCTGGAGATTTCCTATTTAAACATTTTGAAGTAATTTTAGGTATGTAAACACAACACATAATTCTATTGCACAGATAGCGGATGGACTTTGATCCCTTTAATCCTCAAACTGTAAACAACTTCTTAATCCCTAAGTATAAACAATGGACTTCGATCTTCACAATACCTACAATTATTTACGTGTAAACAAACAGGTTTGATCAAGTTGCGGACAGGTTCCATTATGTCTAGGTTATATGAGTTTGTACTTTTAATCATCTATCATGTAGACTGTACCTTAAAATATAAACTCAAACTTTAACTTTCAAATCAACAGATTTTATGATTTGTTTGCACTCATCTTAGTTTTCTAAATATTATTTAGAAATAAGCCTTCCCACCGCGTCAAGGTGTGAGTGCATCGGGAAGGTTTGCTGATATTATATTGTTGTTAATATTTTCCAACAAGTATTATTTTGGTTTACGGGCGTTCATAGCCTCGCCATTGACCAAAACAATCATTCCATACATCCATTATTTGGTTTACGGGTAAACTAATACCTCGTCAGTGACCAAAAACATACAGGT
The DNA here is from genome assembly GCA_928085145.1 of Nezara viridula. NCBI lineage: Eukaryota > Metazoa > Arthropoda > Insecta > Hemiptera > Pentatomidae > Nezara > Nezara viridula. The sequence goes on along the minus strand of OV725080.1, from coordinate 152,302,838 downwards.
TTACGGGTAAATTAATACCTCGCCAGTGACCAAAACACTCATTCTTTGGTTTACGGGTAAACTAATACCTCGTCAGTGACCATTATTTTGAAAACAGTAACAACAATAATATATCAACAAAAAAAAATGTATATAAAATGAAAAAAAAAGTCTTCAAAAAAAGAAAGAAAAAAAATCTGTACAGATTTATATTTACAGAAACTTAAAGACTCTTCAAAAGCATACTAAAAAAAGTGACATAACGCTTGATTAAATAAAAATTAAATAAATTAACTTCTTTATTTTTAATGCTTATTTTATTAATTTATCTTTTTTATTCTTTTTTTTTTAATTTTTTTGTAATTAAAAATAAACAAAAACAAAAAAAAAAAAACTATTTACATATGTGTATTTAGCCAGCTGGCTAAAGAGTAGACACGATAAAGTGTACACATTTGGGGATTTTCATAATGCACTAGGCAATGACAGCCACCAAATTGGCGTATTGCTAATGGAGGTTCTAAAATGTCAATTCTGGGACAATCACGTTCCTCTAGATCAATGACAGCGCTTTGAATGAAACGGCGAAGAAAATGCATTTTCTGTTGTCCTTTTACGTAGACCACAGCGTACTTTTCGAGATTGTCACGAAGGATTGAGCTCAGAAGTTCGTATTCCACATCTCCTTCGTACCAATTAATTCTGTGATAACGATATGATAGCCATTGATTCGTCCGATTAGTTTTGGAGTTAAATTTTGTTAGATCTTTGGGGGGTTTGAAAAGCCAGTGGCGTACGCATAAAAAGTTAAAATCTAAAACTGCGAGTTCTTTAACGATGAATTCGGAATTTTCGTCAACGAAACAATGGAGATCTACTATGCACGACGCCATGTTGACGAACGAGGCGTAGGGATGATGGGAGTGAAGTTCTATGGATTCGATTGAATTTCTAATCGCGGGACAGCTCTCTAAGTTTAATATTTCTTCCATGTGGATGACAGAACGAAGTATCCTAGTGATTGAAGAAATCGAATATTACTCGCACTCAGAGATGTGCACTCTTCAACAATCTTCACCGGAATGATGCTTCTGTTCGCGGATACCCCTTTATATACCTTTCTGAAATCTAAACCCATGGCTTCTCCTTATCGGAAATTTTCTATATGAGATCCAATAAATAGAGGAGGCACAGCTGACCACAATTGTTAGTCCTCGTTTCTTGATACAGTTTATCGTTCGTAGAGATTCGATTATTTTTCATATAACGTACGAACTCGGATAGAGGTTCAGCTCCACAACTGTCGAAGTAGTAAACCAATTGTCCAATTTTCTTATAGCAGACCCAATGTGTACCTTTTCCGTAACTGTTGTCTAAATTGAAAATTGTCCGTTCGTTTTTCCACGGTTTGTTAGGAAATTCGTCTCTCATAAACACACCTCTAAATGTGCGTACTTTATGCACTCTCGCCAACAGTAGTAGATCGAAATTACTCAATCTCGTTTTAGGTATAATTCTCTGATATCGTTTAGCTTCGTTGCTCAATTTAGTGACATTACCTCCAATCCGTTTTGGCGTTACGATAACTCGCAGCTTCTTTTTGTTGTTGTCAGCACAGCTTCTCATGACTCAATGCTCATTGTAGCAATAACCGCTCCTTATATATTGATATCGGTGATCTTCTCCTAGCTATTGTGTGAATTATCGAAATCAAGCCACTTGACCAAAACCTTATTGCCTTTCTTTCTGATCACCTTCTCGACAAGATAACAGTCAGGGTATTTGACCAATTGAAGCTCTTCTTGATAGAAACCTCCTGCGATAGTTTCACCTCTATCATCCTTCAAGTGATAAGTTATTGGCACAGTGTGTTTAACCCGCTCTATCATAAATATTTCCGACATCCAAGACGGTTGATAACCTTTCGCAAACTGAGCCTTGTACTTTGAGATTCTCACTCGATCTCCAGCTTTGTATCTGGCGACTTTCACGCTAGGTTTTTTTTCACCATACACTTCAAGTAAAAGTCGTTTTTCGATTTTCCTTCCACGCACATCTTTCGGCTTCATTTTTATCGTACTATGTTTTCTATTATTATATTCGCTGAGAAGATATTTCAAAATTTGTAGCCACTTGTAATTGCCTTGTAAGCTAAACTTTTTCCACATCATAGATTTTAATGTACGATTGAATCTTTCCACTATCGAAGCCTTCAGATTGCTGAATGTAGAGTAATGGTTGATCTCACCATTGACTTTCAAAAGTTTTTTAAACTCCTTGTTGTAGAATTCTTTGCCGTTGTCTGTCTGAAGATTACGAGGTTTTCTTTCTTTCAATATCTTTTCAAATGCCCGACTTATTTCGAGCCCTGTCTTATTCTTGACCGGTACAGCCCAAGCGTATTTCGAGAAGCAATCGATCACAGTAAGTAAGTATTTGTAGTCATTATTTATTCGCGAGTAAGGAATCAATTCTACTAAGTCTGCCTGCCATAAATCATCGATACCTTTAAGTAGGACACTTCTTCGTTGAAATGATCTTCTAGCTGGTTTGTGCAGCTCATGTACGATCTGCTCTTTAACAGTCGTCATATTGAACTGAGAGTATGAACTGATATTACTAAGCTATTATACCACCTATCCGGAGTTGCGATTCTATACGACGAATCTCTTCTCGTTTCTTAGCGCTATCGGGAGATTCGATCAACTTTCTCAATCTGTTAACTAAAATGTTGGGATCATCGATTCCACTTCCTTTCTTCGACGGAAATAGTTTAGAGATCACATTTTTATATTTCAAATTGTTCTTTAGTTGTCGTATTGGGCAAGTTGGGCTGTATTCCTTCTTATGAGCGTTGGTCTGGTTCAATATTTTCTTGTATATGTCGAAGTCACCCTTTGTTGCAAGTTCAAGTTTTGGATTTGCCATAAACAATAGTTCGAAAAGACCAGGCGTGCCATAGTAGTCAACGTTTCCCACGGAAATAATATCCGTTTGTATTGAGACAACAGTATCACCAACGGTGAACCTTTGGCCGTCGTAGGCTATACCATAAATCGTATCGAGATCTTTTATATCATTGTTGACTAGTTTTTTAATGTACTTCGAAGCTACCTCACCAACCTCTTTCAAGCATTGTTCAACTATTTTCATGCCTTCTGGAGCTTGAGCTTCTTCTCTTACCATCTGCAAAGAAGATCTCGGTTCCATAGCTATCACGTCCGGGCTAGCAGATCGGGGGCTGTTTTCGTATACTTCTTCTTATTTTAAAGGATCCGCTATAGCTCCGACGTCTTCCTGACACTCTGGATATAGCCATCTCGATCGCAATGTTTCTAATGAAGGAGCCAGCGGTGTTTCCTCAATTCTGTTTTTCTCTCGTTCCTCATTCATGTTTTGTGGTGTTGCTTCAAATGACTTTTTCATTTTTTTCATACTCGTACATAAATCATTTGTTTGTTTCTCCATTGAAGGTGTGTTGATAACACTTAATCGATTCATTACATCGATAACGGGTTTATATTTCTCATTCCGATACTCCTCAATCTCTTCTCTACTTCTCTTCAATAAGTTACATTTTCGTTGAATTGATTTCCTCATTTCAATAATTTGGCGAGTAACCGCTTCAGAAGATGTTGACGGTTCCATATCTACTGTCTGACTGAGCATTAGGTAATCGTTCAAGGTATTATATAAGTACCAAATCCTTTTCTATATCTGCCGTTTGAAATTTCCCTGTCTTTATCTAACACTATAAAGGCGTACTTGTCGTGTTTCCAACACCAATGACATATTTTTTTGAATGTTTTCAAATCCATATCGGAGTTGACATGATCGTCATAGATTCTTCTTAAATTAAGTTCGTCTTGTCGGAATAGAATGAGAAGATTTGCATTTTCTCTGATTAAATGTTTCGGAATTCTGGTATAACTCTGACTCAAGTAGAAACTGTCCACACCATTATGCCGCCCCATGCAAAAGTAGGCTCGAACATTGTCTTGTTTATCGCAGGCGATATCATCGAAAATAAATATAGAATTGACTCGTATTCAAAATGGTCGCGAACCAGCAGTTCGCGACCATTTAATGTAATACCTCATCCTAGCCTTAACCACCTGGCAATCGGTGCTCCGGCCAGCCTTAACTACCACGTGGTCAGCCGTCCGGCCAGCCTTAAGCACCACGTGGTCAGCCCTGGTAAGTATAAAAGGGAGCGAAGTACACCGATTCTGGTTAGACTTCATCATGCGTCTGGTAAAGCAACATCATACTCTCCAAATTTCCAATCTCGAAGATAAAAGCTGTTCCGGAGTAAAAACATCGAGACACGGTCCTCTCATTCCCAACTCTATTAGGTGTCTAATATGTGGACCATCAAACTGCGGAAAAACGAATCTCATGTTGAGTTTAATCTACGATCCTTTAGGTTTGAGGTATGAGAATATTTACTTATTTTCTAAATCTTTACATCAGTCAAAGTATAGGCAACTAGCGCGAGTACTAGAACCTCTAGAGGATATTGGGTTTTTTCAATACGAAGATAACTCAAATGTACCGCCACCTAAGGAAGCTCCTTTGCAGGAATTGCATCCTCTTTATAATGAGCTATTATTTATCATTTATATTTCATATTATTAATCTCGCTTTGTTGATGTTTTCACTTCTATCGCGTGGTCTAAACCACGCGCACCTTAATATTTTTTTATTTATAGTTCTCTCTTAGTTTTAATTATTATTGCCAGAATTTAAAATAAGCATTCACATAAGTGTGTACCGATTTGAGTAATTCACAAACAAAATTCTTCATTAATCGTAAATTTTTTCCAGCTTCTTTTCGGGTCATCAACCTAAAGGGCTTCAAGGACAAGAATATTTCATTAAAATCGTTACAGACGTTTTGGCGCTACAGTCTTTAGCGACACATTTTGAGCCGTAAATTTGAAACGAAAGGTCGGATGGCAATGCCGATTGATATTATGACTGATACAGTTGGGTGACCTCTTTTATCGATACTAAATCTAAGAATAGTCGGTCCAGTAGTCTTGGAGAAACGTTGGTGGGTATCCAGAAAAATAGTTTTTTCTTTATTCGATTTTCGGATTCCATATATCTTTAAACGCGAAACTTCAAATTTTAAGGAAAATGATTTTGTTTGTATGTGATTATAAAGGTTCATTATTAAAAATTGTAAAGTAAAAACATAATATTATATACCAGATAAAAATTCTAATTGATTAGTTGTTTTTTTTTTTCTATCGGAAGTAGTTTCGTGTGGTTCGTGGTTTTAATGAGTTGATAAAATCTATCGATTTATCAACAATCTATGTGGGCTAAAATAATCTCATTTCAAACACGATTAGTTGATAATTTAATCGAAACCAATATAACAAAATTAAGATAAATATAAATGACGAAATGTTTGCAAGTAATTGAATTATTATATGAGGTTATATTTAATATTTACCTAGTTATAGTTATAGAACTACATAAAGGGGAAACATTGGAGGATTTCATCCCTAAAACATCAATTGAGAAGAAAAAGATGGTTGTTTAAAATGTAACTACTAGTTCCAATACTCTTGAATAAGTTACCATTCATTAGGCAGGAAAAAATTTAGAAAAAAATGATACTATTCCATATTGTAAACTTCGCTAGGGATATTACAATATCTTCCAAATCTTAATGTCACTGAATTGTTTGTTTTTTACTATTATTTTTTTTTATTATTGTACAATACAATACCTGGGGCCCACACGTCAAAATGAAAAGAAAGACTTTGAACAAGAGAATAAAAATATTATACTCCCTGTTTTCTAAATCAAAATTGAAAATTAGACAAAAACTAAATACATACACTTACCTGCTCAAACCCATTTGGACATACGCATCACAGATTTACGGTTCAGCAAAAAAGACTCACTTACAAAAACTACAATCCTTTCAATCAAAAATTTTAAGACTAATAACTTGCGCTCCCTGGTACGTCAACAACAGGACTTCACATACCGACCTAAGACAACCAACCATTGACCAGCACAAACGTACTCTCTACTCCCGATTTCATCTTAAACTACACGGACATCACAATGGACTTATCAACGACATGACCACAGCTGAAATGCTCATCAGGAGGCGACTGAAAAGGAGCTGGATGAGAGATCTCCTTTCCTGATTTTAGGATGTAAACAGACCAGGGAAGAGGTGCTGCTGGGTTCCATTCTTCGTCATGCCTATCATGCCATTTTCTACATGACCACCAATCTGCTGATTGTCACTACCATGACAGGTGTGGATGAAAAATTGAAGGCAAAAAAAAAAAAATTGTACAACTAAATTTATACTTATAGTTATCATATAAATATGTTTTACATTTATACAATTTTACTTTAATACAATTTTAAATATCATTAATAAAATTTAAAAAAAGAAATAAAAATGAAATTAAATTTTTAAAAATAAAGTAATAAAAAATAAATAAATAAAACAAAACAAATTACTATATAAAACTAAAACTAATAGTATTCCAAGTAATTGTAAGTAGATGTAGAACACAACACTGTAGCAAATTTCCTTGCCTGCGCCATTGAATAGAACTTTAGTAAATGGATTTGAAGTCAGATTGTTATGAAAATCAATAAAAAGATCTGTGACAGTTACTGTCATGAAAGGAATGTCAAGGTGTGTTATGTTTTTAAGAAAATTTTGGATTGAAACAATGGATTGTTTTTATATTCGACTTCTTTGCTGTTCCCCATAATTCGATCACATATGTCCAATGTGGTTTCAAGAGGACTTTATAAATAATTAATTTAATAGTCAGCGATAATTTTGAATATATGTTAACTTCGATTAGCTTAGAAAGAAGTCCGTATCGCTGATTAAGTTATTTTCTTTTCAGCATTACTTGGTTTTCCCAAGTCATTCTCGATTATATAGGTAGAGGCCCAAATATCGTACTATTTGAAAATTCAGTATAATATGTTTCGTAACATATTTGAAGACTAGATTCATGTCGAAGTATAAATGAAACGAATTGGCTCATTAGTAAAATTCTGGGTCCAAGAAAAAAGTAAAAAAAAAATCATTCTGGCCATTATGGATGACCATAAATGAAATGTCGCACCCTATTTCCATGGACCTTGCAATGATAAATTCTGTTCGTCTGAAGAAAAAGGTTAACCTTGACTGTTAAAAGAAAAATATACTCGGAACCAACGCTGTATCATCCTTTGTTAAGAAAAAAAGAAATTGAAAAGGAAAACAAAAAGATTAAGGAAATTCCCGATTGGAAACTGGGAAAAAAACTAACACAGTTGTTGCAGAAAAAAAAATCAGAAAGTTTCTTTGTTGTCATGAATGACTGTATCGCTCTAGTGACGTATTCTCGTTTTGCACTGAATCAAAATATGGGAAGGTTTCGAAATGCAGCACTAATCCCATCTAATGGAATCCATAAATCGACTGAATCCAGCACAAATGGATAGCGATTCACACTCAGTTTAGGAACGACTTGCTGCATTCCAGCGGAAGATTGCTAATCCTGGAAGATTATAAAACGGATTCAGCAACAGCGATAATAAAAATAGGCAAACGAAAAATGTTCAGTCATTTTTTTCTCTCCTGTTTCTCAAACCATTTTCTTTTTGTGTTTAGCAGCTATTGATGATCTTTCGTGTTATTAATAAATAAAAATTCTAAATAGTGTATATCAATAAGAATATAAATGTTAGTTTTTTCCGAAAATTCTTCACTTTGTGTGATTACTTTGAAATTTTAAGATAACGTTTCAATAAATTTCAGGAATGTCTATATACATTGCATTAACATCCTGCCATATATATTCGAAATGACGGCCGAAAAACGTCATTCACTTTAAGACTATAACGCCAAAACGCCAATTTTAATGAAACTTGGCTACAGTCTTCGCCTTGAAACCTTTATACTTTATGTATATAAACATACTTTTCCGAAAAAAAAATCTGCATAAATTATTACTATGAAATTAGAATTTTATTTACGAATAACTCAAAAATGACAATATTTTTAATTGATAATATCCATATTTATTATAAAGCCGAATTCTCTACAAAATGGGAAAAAAATCATCGAATTTGATAAGAATTATCTCCGAAATGAAATCATTTGTAATCGCCATTGGAGTAAAGCGGGTTCAATTATTTAAGTAGAAACAAAGTAGAGATTTGTATGCCGCACCTTCAAATACGAATTTTTAATAAAATCTAAAAGTTAATCGAACGATTTGATGTAGATATTTTAAACTTATGAGTATGAAAGCTTCCTAAATCACGTACTAAATAAAAAAAAATCATCCAAGGTTGGGTCAAATAAAACGAGAAGTTTTTAAAATATAGGCGTGTCAAATAATACATTTCCTGATCTGAAAGCGGTAGTATTTTTTTAGGAGTAGTGGATAGAATTTGATAAAATTCATTCATATTTGATTATCAGTTTATAAATCCCTAACTTCCCTCCAAATTTGAGGCAAATCGAACGTGCGGTTTAGGAGATTAAGATATAACAAGAAAAACACTAGAAGAAGTAGAAAACGGAATTCAATAAAATTAATACTATTTTTTTTTTAAACCTAGATTTTTTCCAACTTTGAGCCAAATCAAGCGAACCGTTTCTGAAATATTGACATATCCAAAAAAAAATAAAAATAAATAAATATGTTTGCGCGTGTGTAAACAGAAGTTCTGGATGGAATTTGATAAAATTGATATGAGATCATCTAGATACCAACCAGCACAGTCCCTGAAAATTTCATAAAAATCGTAGTAGGTGCCTGTTACATCGATTTGACTACAGACAGACAGACACCGAGCCAAATTTGATCCTTGATATCTGAAACTAAAAACGCGAGCGGAAAATTTCGATTCTGAGCACAATTGTTTTTCTAACCTCTCGCACGAAAACAATGCTTTTCTACCTTAGGCAGCGAGAAAGCAAAATAAAACATCCCCCCCTTCTTAAGTATATAAAATGTTTACATATTTAACCATACACATAAAATATATAATATATACAAAATATAATAATAAAAACAAACAAGCAATATCATGCATGCATGCTAACTAAATAATACTACAATACCTAAATAAAACATGTACTCACTCATTTTATGTTTATTCAAACATGTAGTGCTGCTCTGCCGTAATGTCGCTCTCCACTCTCATGTATTTATTTATTTTATATTTATTTATTAAATTTTATAATTATTTATGATTTATAAAATAGTGACTTATAAGCAAATAAGAAGATTGCTCTGGTTATTGTGTAATGTTAAAAAGAATAAAAAAAATAAATAAAATTACTAGATAAATATTTATATTAAAAAAATGTATAAACGTTTTATCAATTTGAAAAAATAATTAATTAAATTAAATTAAGAAAAAATTATAAATATCCAATAAGAAATTTGTATGTGTGTAATGAGAGGAGCCCGCTGCTGTAGACTGAAGAACCTGAAACCCTCAACTCTCACAAAAAAATAATAAAATTGATAAATATTTTCAAAAATTTAATTATATTTAATTTTAATACTTGAATAACAATAAATGAAAGTATTTTCATTAATTAATTTTGATATATTTAACTATAGTTTCTAATTCATTGAATATTTAATTTTCTATAATCGTGGAGTAACTTAAATGAATTTGATAATTTATATAAATATTGTGATTAATAGAGAATTAAAGTATAATTTTATTGATTTTTTTAAAGAATTCGAAACATAATAAAAAATAAATTAGTTAAATTTTAATAGTAAATTTAAAAATTAATGGTGATAAATAATAAATAAATCTAGCAATTGTGAGAGGAGGTCGTCGAAGTACATATAAATAATATATTACATGCGCATGCTACATGCCTCAAAAACTGCCCACTTAGGAATTAGTCCCTACCTATCTTAAGCAACTGTGTACTTAATCTTATTATGAAATAATTTATTTATTAAATTTAAATTTTGAAATTATTTTATTTATCTAATTAGAGTGTGAATGTGATCTCTGAACACTATTATAAATGTCCTTAATTGTGACAGATTGTAATGTTTATCAATAAATAAATTTCAAAAAATTGATCTAATATTGAATTTTAAACTATCAAACAGTTACAATGTGTAAGGTAGAAATAATTTGAAAAAAAAAATCCTTAAACAGGATAAAGATTAAAATTTTGTTTATAAGTTACAATTATATATTAAAAAAAAATTAAATGAAATATTACAGTATATTGAAAACAATAAAAATATAATTTCTAAATCTTCAGGCTAAAATCAGCATGCAAATTCCGAAGCAAAAAATACACATGCACATGCAATGTCCAAAATGGGCAGGGACTACGTATGGTTCAGATCAAACATAATTTTAGTTAATTTATAACTCGTTAATTAAATATTAATTTCATAACTCGTAACAATAAATATTTAATGTAAGATAAATAAAACACCATGAATCACATGATTATAAAAAAATAACTTCATTTCTTAAAAGACCATTTGATAACTTAATACTGTTTGAGCTCTGAACCATATTACATGCTTAGAACTTGTTTCACTAACCTCGCGACACACGAGGGCCACTAGAAGTTCTCAGCCCTGTAACACAAATAAATATGTATTATAATAAAAGAAAATCAATAATTTATATGCATTTTAACTTGTATGGATATAGAAGTTATTTTCTTTTCTAAGTAATTGTCTACATCATTCATACAGCTCTATGTCGTAGTATTGTAAATTCAGTAACTGTTAGTGAAGCTTTTAAAGAAAGATCATTTTCAATACTTAGTGTTACTCGAACCGAAGTTTTTAAAGTATTATCATATATATATATATATAGTATCACAACTAATTCTTACCTCGCTGTCGCTATGATGAAGATAGTCTCGGAGACTGCGTTGAAATCGAATCGATCTACGAACTTCTGGACAACCGAAGCAGTTTTGTGTAGATGTTTCTTCAACCTGTAATTAAAAGCCTTTGAACTATAACAATAACTCAGTATACTTTTTTATTATGTTATATCGTATAATATTGTTATATTATTTTGTAATATTTATTTAAAATAAATTACCTTTTTCATATTATATTGTTACAGTATGTATTTCTTATTTCCAAATCGGCTTAGTGTGCCATATATGTTTTAAGTACTGAAAATTGGAAGAAAAAAGTATATAAAATTGGTAGAGCCAAAAAGATAACTGTATGAAAATCAGTGGAGAAATTTTAGAAGATTAAAACTAGATAATAAGATCTATATGGACTAACGTAGTTGAGCATTGGAGCTCCACCAAACCATCGAATTCCTATCGTATCCAATCCTAACAATCCATATGTCGCTGATTTAGCCCGTGCCAGATAAACTCCAGTCCCATCCGAATCCACTTGTTTCCAGCCTTGCTTCTTCCTCGATTCCTAATAATCGTCCTAGGCGTCTGAAAAGAAGATGGCCTCGTGATCTTTTTACATAGAATTGTTTATGCTACCACTGGGTAGTATTTCGATAAATCTGTTCATGTCGTTATTTCTAATTTGTCCATATTTACGAGTTGTATTTATTTAATGTAGTTGTAAAATTCAATAAATAAAATTTTAAAAAAATATAGGGTGGAAATTAAAACAGGATATTGAAGAAAAAGTACACATACTTTTTTTTTTCTCGACCTTTATAATTAACATTTATAATTTATATTAATTATTAATGGAAATATTTAATTATTCATATTTTAGCGTGAAATATCTCTAATCTTGGGGGAACCAATATTTATGGATTGGGCAGGGACATCTCCAGGATGCTTGTCAATAGGTAAAGTTAGTGTTGCCCAAAATAGGTCTTGGTCTTGCACTTTACATGAGATCTGAATTTTTAATAAAAACTTCTATTTTCACTTTCCTACCTATAGTAGGTAAGGAAAGTATTACAATCGGGTCAAATTTCCAATGTGCCGTTTTCGACGGATCTATACGTTTCAGAGCCACCTGAGTTCGAAAAACACATTTTTAGCCATTGGTGTCTGTGCCAAGATATTCTCGGAAAGTAGTGGACCTATTTTGTTGCTTCCTTTTTTATTTTGTATGATTTTGACAACCAATGCCTGTGACACAAATTGGGTGCTCCATGCGCAATATCTGCTTCGCAATAAATGAAAAACATGTTTTTCTACAGACTGTAGTGCGAAAACGGCTCTAACGATTTTGTTGAAACTTAGCTATAATGTTCTAAAAATTGTCCTTTCAATTTTAGTACATGAACTAAATTCCCAAGAAAATTCAGGAAAAAAAGTTATAAAGAAAAGATAAATGTTTTCGAGCCTAACTCGCTAAGTGTATATTATACGGTAAATTTTATAATAAAACTTTTGAAAGGTAATTAAATTACCAACAAAACAAAACAAAAAAATCAACAGAATCGAACCAGTATTAGCGATTATACAGCTTATTCTTTTTTCTAGATATGTTTTAAATTATTACTTTCCTACCTATACTAGGTAAGGAAAACATTGTGATTGGGTCAACTTTCCGATATGCGGTTTTCGACGGATCTATCAGAGCCCCTTGAGTGGAAAAATAACATTGGTCTGTCTGTCTGTTTTTTTTTTGTTTTTTTTGAAAGGTGATGAGATTGCCTACAAAACTACATATCGTTCATTTTGGACAACTATTAATGAAGTTACAGCTATTCAATTTCCAATGTAAGATTATGGGTTCATATCCTGGTGTCAGAAAATAGTGAATGAGAGACAAAAGATGACTAAGTGAAAGTAAGAAAACCTGTTGCCCACATGTACTTTTAACATAAATTATTGTTTTAAAAAATTAAGCTATAAAAAAAAGTTTTTGATCAGCAATATTAAAGGGCATTGAAATGTTTACAATGATCTACCTTCAGCCGGTTTACATTGCTTTAGTTTATGAAATAAATCGTACTCAAATCTTTTCTTTGATCAATTTTCAGAAAAATAAATCTAATTCAATTTTTTTGTTTTTATTTCTTCATGAACATATGTAAAGATATAAAAACATTTCTCAAATATGTAAGAAAGTCGTGTGAGTGAACACTGCAGATTTTTAATATTGTTTATTTCCGATTAATCATGAGGTTAGACTAAAAATAAAATTATAAAATATAGTTGTATACATTGAGAGACAATGTACTCTCATAACAGATAGTCTTGACGAGTTCGTGACACAACTTAAGACCTTGAAGCATTGTAAGGAAGGGAATTTACATTATATAAAGAAGTTCTTCTGTGCCTATTCCTCTCCATTCATACAACGTAGTGTTATAAAAATAAACTAAATAAAGCTTTAGTTAAATAAAAATAAAACAATCTTGTGTATATTCAGGGTGTCTCAGTTGTTAATGTTCAGACTCTGAACGCCCATTTCATTCAACGCAATGTAATAAACTCAATTATATTTACCGAGTATTCACAATGCGGCGTTGTGTAACCGTATAATTCACCGATAGACTCATCCTTCGTCGGTGTGAAAATTTATTTTGTTTATTTATTTGATGTTTTGTTGCCTCTACCCTGTATGGTCATTAGCAACGCCTTTAAATTACACTCTGTTGTAGACTTTTAAAAACCTTAAAGTTTCTTTGACTCCACTTTCACTGTCTTGTAGATTTTCTTTCAGACTCCGTGCCATGTCTAATCTATTCCTTGTAGGTTCAAATGTAGGGCCGTCTTGAATAATGCGCTTTACAGTCCTTTGGACATTGCAGCTCTCGCAGGTCGGAGGATCAAGTCCTCTTAGTAGGTAGGAGTGCGAGGAACTCACAATGTCCAATTTGTAATCTGCAAAGGGGTGTCTCTTCTTTTCGAGAGGATCGGTGAGAGGTTTTACATTTTAAGCAGTGGGTTTTAATTGACTTTAATTTCTTTTAATTTCGACTCTTTTTATTCCCACTTGTTTTGCCACATGTTCCACACATTCTCCTTAATTTTTATAACGAAATCCTATTGAAGGATTTCATTAATTGATTCAACGGATGTTGTATCTGGCTTTCTTGCCATGTTGGCTGCTTCATCGGCTTGTTCATTACTTCTTTGCCCTTCTCCCTTAGTAGCCACCAAACGTTTCTTACATCTTTTGCGAGAGAGGTTTTGGGCCTGTTATGTTCAATTGCCAGTAATGAACTCATATAGTCTGTCACCACTGCCCAATTGGTAGTTTCACTTGTCTCTATGTGTTTAAGAATTTCTCTAATTGCTAGCATTTCACCAGTAAACACTGAACAAGCCTCCGGAATTTTGAATAGTTTTTTATTATTAGAATTTATAACGGAACATCCTACTTCCTTATCTACTTTTGAGGCATCCGTATACAACATGTGACACTCTTTATATTTTTCCAAATTTTCTAAAAATAATTTTTGAACTTAAACTGGAAGTGCCATATCCTTTTCAAGTCTGGCAATTGAAGTATCTATAGCTGGTTTGACATTGGTCCATCGGGGAATTATTATATACGGCACATCCATAGCATTTTCAACGTTTAGATCCGAAAAATAATCAAGAAGTGTTTCTATGAAGTTTTTCTCTCTCATGTTACCTGTTTCCTGATTACAGAATAATACCTTAATTAGTATGTGTCTTGGGTTAGTTTTCACTTTGAGACCATACTTCGTTGTCACGAATAACCTTCTAAAGGTTAGAGGAGGTTCAATTGAATGGTGTGAAAATTGTGTTACTTTATTTTCAAAAACTTGTCGCTGCTCATCCCTTAATGTTTCTAACCTAAAAATAAATCGCAAGAACAAATATTCTTTCAATCATTTCCACAGCTAAGGAATTACTTCTCTATCCGAAAATAATTTAGTTGGATTTAATTTTATGAATTTATGCATAAAATTAAATCACTTTTTAACTGACATTGTTTCGTCGAGTTCGACCATTCGTAATCATTTCTGAGCCAAAGCATGCTTTCTATTTTCTCCATTGGTCTATTCAAGGCCTAATCTTTGTGAAAATGAATTCTTAGGATCAGCCTCAGAAAATTAAGACCTTTGTCAATGCCACAGAGAAAGTTTTCCCATACATATGTATGGGATTGGAAGCATTTACACAACTTTCTAGTTGAAGGATTTCTATATTTGTTAAGTTGAAAAAAATAAATTTTATTTATGAACTTTCTATTTTTATGGAAACATCCTGAGTATAGCAAACAAATGGCCAACATAGACATTCTTAGATCCCTCGTCAAGGAGACAACCACTAGCGGATTCAGGGTTTAATTTGTGTGGGGGGGCTTCAGCTCGAAAGCTTTTTTTTCATATATATAAAGATAATTAATTTAAAAAAAAAAGAAGCTACGATTTTTTACGAGTGGCCAAAACCATTGGATTTGATGAAGAATTGACGAAGTTATGGCGTACCGACAAAAAAACACCTGTTAGAAATAATGGATAGGATAGAAGAACTGTGCTGAGATAGTCGTCATGGCAACGACTTCACTTTTCATTACGATGTTTTTGCCTGCCGTTAACTACAACATTCATAACACCTCAGGATTTTCTCCTAAATCAATGTTTCTACAACCGTTAAAAAGCTGAATTATCGCTCTTTAAGACGGTATAAATATCTTTTTGATTTAACAAGTCTATAAGGAGTAAATAAATAAAAACTCCTAACAGGTTTTTATTTTATAAATTGAGTTCTAAATTATTTAGGAAGGTACAGGTTGTGTCATTTCGTGTGGATTATAAGGTCCTATATCCCTGCAAAATTTCGTGTGGTTATTTGGAAGAATATTTAAGTTATAATACTTTTTGTGATTTTCGAAATAAAATCTACAGTCGAGGGTCTTTCGAGCTGCGAAATACAAATCTCAACTCTGTTTCTTCTTGAAAAAATATTTCAACACACTTTACTCCTTCCGTCAATACAAATTGTTTAAATTATACATAATTCTAATCTATTTTTCTTTTGTTTTGTAGGTAATTTACTAATATTTTTAATTATCAAGGGTACAATCAAGAAAAAAATGCATAGTTTTTTTGTTATTCGCAAATAAAGTTGATGAAGAATTAGCGAAGTTATGGCGTACCGACAAAAAAACACCTTTTGGAAATAATATATAGGATTAGATGAACAATAATACTTTAAGAGATAGTTTTTAATATTTTTTTCTATAAAACATGGTTATATTTTACCATTTTGGGGTAGGGCTTCAGCCCAACTCCCGCCCCCCCCCCACTTCAGTCCGCCTGTGCCACTAACTAAAAATTGCACTTATCTGAAAAAAGTGATAAAGTTTTTAAAAGAGGCGGGTCTTCATAACAAGATTTAAAATTTTGATCAACTTCACCAGAGCAGGTTTGTTTAAAAAAATAAACAAGAAGTTTAAAATGTAGTGAGGAACTTGATAGGTCTTAACGTCAGCTTCAAAATAGTTCTTTGCGTCTCGATACGTTAACTTATAACCATCGGAGTTTTGAAACCTAACTTTTCACAATTCTTAGATTAATAAATAATTTATTAAAGTATATTCGAATTTCAAGTGCAACCTTCTGGAAATAATTTTAAAGTTAGAACTTATTTTGCAATAATTATCAAGGTACTGATTAGAATGCTTGACTGTCAGTTAATTAGTAATTAATCGAATCAATAAATATTAATCGATCTTACCGTCTCTTTTGTATTTTCATGAAAATCGTTATTACAATCGACTTACGTTTACAATTTCGTAATAACTTCTTATATATTTTTCGGATATTTTGGTTAAAGAGGTTTACACACTTACAAGCATACTTTATACAAAATATTGATAATGCCTGCTTGGGAATTACGTGTGTAGCCAACTTATCCTTGGTGGAGGTGGTGTATTCCGCTGATACGTTATCATCATCTATGGAAGTGTGAATCATACCGGAGATTCCATCTAGTTATCATTGGAAGAAGTATGATTAATGTCCTTTGTCTCGTGCCGTCTAGGTGATGATTAAGACAGACCTTTGATTTCTTAGTTTGATTTGCTAGGTGAATGTCATCATGAAACAATTATCTACGATAAAACTAAGTAATCTTCGACGAACTAAAAATCTATTGAAAAGATGAATGATGAAGAATGGCTCTTTTTATCCCTTTGGCACTTGGGATAATTTAGAATGAAAATTTTTAATAAATAAAACAGGGGTCTCTGAAACGTATAGCTCCGTCTAAAACAACATATCGGAAATTTGATCCGATTGCAATACTTTCCTTACCTAGTAAAAAAAAAATGTGTAAAAAATAAAATAAGCTGTATCATCGCTAATAATGGTTCGATTCCGATGATTTTTTTTTTTGTTTTGTGGGTAATTTAATTACCTTTCAAAAGTTTTTTTTTATAAATTTTACCGTATAATATATACTTAGGGAGTTAGGCCCCATAACATTTTTCTTTTCTTTATAACTTTTTTTCCTGAATTTAGTCTATATAAAAAAATTAAAGGACAATATAATATGAAAAAGGTAATTTATTCTATAAATTACGATTTATTTGATAAACTAAAGCAATATAAACCGGATAAAGATAGATCAGTGTAAAACGTTCAATACGCAATAATATTGCTGATCAAAAACTTTTTGCCATAGTCCAATTTTGTCAAACAATAATTTCCGTTAAAGGTAGAGGAAATAGTGTAGGTTTTATGATGCGGGCAACAGATTTTCTCACTTTCACTTAGTCATCTTTTTTCTCTCATTCACTCTTTTCTGACACCAGGATATGAACCCGTAATCTTACATTGGAAATTGAATATCTGTAACTTCGTTAATAGTTGTCCAAAATGAACGATATATAGTTTTTTAGGGAATCTCATTACCTTTAAAAAAAAAACAGACAGACAGACCAATGGTGTTTTTCGGACTCAGGAGGCTCTGAAACGTATACATCCGTCGAAAACCGCATATCGGAAATTTGACCCGATTGCAATACTTTCCTTATCAAGTATAGGTAGGAAAGTAAAAATATCTAAGTATAGCTTCTATACTAATATGAGTTATTTGAGTTTTATGAGAAACAACGGAGAAGGAACTTCACACAGACCATGATGTCCGTTACGAAATCTTTTAAATACAAATTTTCTCCAAGGTAGGCCACAGACAGTTGATATTATCGAAATATCGATATTATCTTTCCGAATTTCGATATTTTACCATCGATGGTATCTATTTCGATATTATCAACTATCGATATTTTAATTAAAAAATAAAAGTTATAATTATTGTTTTAACTAGGAATTTTATATGAATCTATAATGCAAATAAATTGGTTGAATAGAAATTTCTGGAAAAATCTAAGGATGACAAAGTGGACAGGAGCTAGTAAATTAATTTAATTAAGATAGAAAAAAAATTTAAATTTCCATTAATTAATTCAGAATGAATACATCTTTATTATGCGTCTATGTTCTAGAGAATCTCAAGTAGATAAATTATTTCAAACTCTATAATATTATAATCAGTAGTTTATTGTTATAATTATTAAACATGTTTACATGAAACACAGTATACATAGAACAATTATTAAAAAGTATTCATAAAATAATTTTTCTTTTATTTCCGACAAACCTTTTTATAACCTCTCCTTCATATTATTTGGGAGGGGGTGCGTAGGGTGGACAACGGATGTGTGGCTGATTCCTGTTTTTTTTTATAATTTTCGTTACTTCTCCATGGCTTCATCGTAGTCTAAATCCGTCTCTCTTAAAAGATGAATAAGATAAGCAGTACAGAGGCCGCATTAGACCTCATGGAAGTCACTTTTATCATTGATTTTAGTAAATTTAATCACTGTTTTCGCAATCACACTTTATCTACTTTAAGATGGTTTACTTAGAACTAAATCAACTTGAACAGTTTTGGTGCAATTCCCTCTTATTCAATAAAAACCGTGACCATCTGAAAAAAAAAAAAACACAAAATTGGTCTCTGCCCCTTTTACGTTTGAAAAGGCTCATACATCAACTGAACTTTTTTTTGGAAATTTTGTCTAGAATCACCCTACAGATTTTGGCCATTCTGTATATGCAGAAGATTGTTTTATTTGTACCTAATTAAAGCTTTATTTATTTTATTTATATAGATACTACGTTAGATTTAAATATTTGGGTGGAATGGCCAAGCGGGCTAACGCGTGTGATAACCGAAGTTATAAATGATAAAACAACTACGATTTCGCTTCTTGGTGCCAAGGGGGCTTTTAACTCTGGGATTTGATCCCCCGCCGTCACCTCCTGACTCGAGAAAAACCTGTATAGCCTAAAAGACGAGGAAGAGGAGAACAAAAAATAAATAAAATGTTTGATTTAAATATTTTTTAATAAATAATTTTTCTTTTGATTGTACTTTTTTTCTTTACCTAATACTTTTACACAGATGTGTTCATATGATATGCTTTCCTTTATGTGAGTACTTAAGACTGGTTTCTATAATAATTTATCCAATTTGTAAGCTGTTTAATTATTATTTTTATTTTAATTTTCGAGTGACTCACCTGTTTAAATTTTTAAATTTTACAGAACCTATAGGCAAAAAAATAATAATAATGAAAATATCTTATATGCGTTAAATATTTTATATTTAGGGAATAAACTGTTATCCAGATATTTATATTTTATCTGTTCCAATAACAGAGCAGGGAGGAATAACCTTCAATTTCTAACAATAGAGATGTTGATATCACTAAGAAAAATTATCTATATGTGTATATGGACTTTGGCTACATCAGTAGTAATTTGATTATAGTTTAGTTTAGCTAGACAAATTGTTTTTACTAGCTACATTTGATATGGGCATGACTATCTCGTATTACTTCAATAATGCGAAGAAAAACAATAATATTTGTTTACATCCAATACAGAAAAAACAAGAAAAGTAATATTTGAGAACTTTATGTACAAAAATTAAAGATTTTCCTACATTTTGATTTGTTAGTAGAAGTAGAGAAACTAATTTTTTTTTTTTTTTTTTTTGTGAAGGGAGTTCATCTTTATTATACAGGATGTCCAGTAAGTAGGAAGAATTTAATTGCCAGTTTTCAGCAAAAAAAATAAGGAATCCAAGTTTTGTATGGTTTTAAGTAAATCGTGTTTTTGGTTGAACAGAAAGCGATAAAGAAAGAAATATTTAATTCAAGTAATTAAGCATTGCTTCACTGTAAACTAGATAAAATTTACTTTAAACAAAAGTAGAGTTTGTCATTGTTAAAACCATTTAAAGAGAACTTTTGTCTGGTTAAACTAAGCTAAGTTCATTTTTTTTTTAAATCGTTAATTATTCGCGTTTTTTTTTATTATCATTAAATGATACTACAAATACCCTACTTCTAAAAAAGAACTTTATCGTTTAATAAACTTTCAGCCCATATTAATTAAATTGAGGTTCATCAGGAAAAAACTTCACCTCAATTCGTGTAAAAAAATTGTGATTTTCTATTCTTTTACGTAAAAATACCTGTGTTTCAGCAAAAATGACTAAAATAAATTACTGCAAAGCTTTTGTTTCTTAATTATCATTTATTTATTTTATTTATTAGTTACATATCTTCCTGGCTCACAATAAATTTGCCATCTACCTCGGTATTCAGCAAATATGATATCAAGGAGAATAAATGACAAAACAAAAAGATAAAAAATAACACAGTAATAAAATGAAAATAAGATAAATAATTTGTTTATCATAGTTTCTTATTAAATCTTCCAAATTTTCAAGGGCAATTATAATTAATAAAATTAATGATTTGGAGGAAATAACTTTATTTATCTCTCCCACATTCTCTCCATAATTCCAAGGCGTTTGTATAAAAAGGACAAAAATGTAAAAAAAAAAAATTGATATTAATTTTTAAAAAAATGTTCAATTTTTTGACGGTCCAAAGAATTTACTTTTCATAAATAAGTTATGAAATTAATATTGTGAGCTCCACTCCGAAAAAGTTAGAATTACGAGATTATATTGGCCAAATGCCACAATACATTTGTCGGCCACCTTTTGTTTTTTGATTTTGTGATCATATTAAATTACGATTCAAATGGAAAGCAAATGGGTATTCATGAGTTTTTACTACCTAATAAAATAGATAGTTTGCCGATCTCCAGATTGAAAACGCTACAATTCCAGAGAATTTTCGTAAATAAAATATAGGTTGCGATGAGATGAAGCTATTTACGAAGTTTCTGGTGGATCTTAATTAACTATTAAACTGGAGGGTTATATTTTTAGTGTGAGAACATTGTAAGTATTCTAACTACTATATAATATTTTACAATTGACAAGGAAATAGATAAGGTTTTTGTTTATAAAACTTTAAATCTGAACATAAAATTATTTTTCTTTTGATACTTCATTCATTCATTAAAATCCATCGCTTCGCTTCCGTGGGCCAGAGAAAAAGGTTTTATAATACCATAATATATTTAGCGTGGAAAAAATAAGAATGTACTTCAGACGATGGACTAGTCATGGCGAAATTCAGAGAAAAAAGTATACTAAAAAAAGAAAAATAGAATAGTTTTTGTTTACAAAACTTTAATCTACAGAAATCACAACAATAGTTCCTATAGAAAAACAATTTGTGATAGAATCAAGAGATTTTCAGAATAATAAGAAAGATATTGATAAGTCATGGGTTATCGTTTATATGCGTCATGGGCAGATTTTTCCAGACTGTCATTGCGCAGCATTTCCGCTTTTCAGATAATATGGTTTACCACTACCAGATGATATGAGTATGTAGTGTTAAAATTTCATCTTCATAAAGAAATACAGATAGATTTACAAACGTTTATTTAAAAATAAAATATCATATACTTAATTTCCGAATTCACTTAGGAATATTTGATTAAATCATAACAAATGACAATATATAACATTTACACTTCGATGAGACCTCAGACGGAGGTCTACAAAAAGATAACCTGGAGCTAACATATCAAAATGAAACGAAAAACTTTAAACAAGAGACTGAAAATACTATACTCATGTTTTTCCAAATCAAAATTGAAAATTAGCCTAAAATCAAATACATACACATGTATTACATATAGTAAAAATATATACATTAAAAGAATAATAAAAATAGGAGAAAAAACTCATTGATGAATTACCGATGGCTCAGCAGTTCCATCAGCTGTTGTGGTCGACTGATGGATGTAATTTGCTAGATGTTATATATCTAAATTAACTGTATGTATTTATATTATGTTTACTATTTGTCTATATGACCATGTTCCTAACTCAGTGCTAAGCTCATCGATGGGATCGTCTTTAAACTAGGCGAAATAATACCATCGATGAGCTAAGCGCTGAGTTAAGGAACTTGCCCTTTTTATGGCATATCTGATTGTAAATTTACTAATTCGGTTGATGAGTTCCCGCTGAAACCCAGCAGGCTGTTTCTAAACTGAGCATAAATTTATTGCTACTGGATTGAATCGATTAATGGTATCAGTCGATGGAATTAGCTATGAGTTTAGGAACTTACCCTTTTCGTTATTAATTGTTGCGAACATTATGGTTTAATATTCTAACTCAGTTTTACTATATTCACTTATGTGTTCCATGTTTAAACTCTATAAATGCTATTGTAGACTATGAAATATTTTTAATAAATGATTTGAGATATTTTAAAAAATTAAAAATTGATTTTTATGATCTATTCTTTAGAAAGTTTAGGTCTTCAGATCCGATTCTTAATAATGCTAAGTGTTTAGAAGTTTTTATTTTATTGTGTTTAGAAGTTTTTATTTTATTTTATTTGTTTATTTTTTTTCTTTTTATTTACTTTCTTCATCCGTATAATTTATTTATTTTTTATATTTATATTTATTTCTCTATTATTTGTATATATTGCATGAATGAGAACTCTTAACCCTAATACTTATAGCCCTCCAGCAGTGGCTGATTGTATTATTACTCAATAAATAGATTATTAAAAAAAAAATAACGTCAAAGTGATCTCTTTGACACATACACGAAAAAAAAAAACCTAAGGTGCTTTAAGCCACGCGATAGAAGTGAATACATCAACAAGGCAAGATTAATATGAAATATAAATTATAAATAATAGCTCATTATAAATAAGATGAATTTGGTTTTCCGACACTATTTTTTCTTTTTTGCCACCCTAACGAGGCGTCATGTTTAGATACAATTTTAAATACTAATAGCTCATTACAGAGAGGTTAAAATACTCAACATTTCAGTTCGATTATTAATTTTTTGAAATATTTTAATCCATATGCAAAAACACTTCAATTAGTCGGCTCCAGCCGACTTTACCCTAGCGTTACATATCGGAGATCTGACGGCTCAATCTAAATCACTCTCCACAAAAAAAAAGGGGCAAAACGCGGCTATAGAAGTTTTCACTTTAAAAAGGGTAAATTCTACTTTAAATAATAGTGTTGGAGTAGAATACAAATGGATTTAGAGTTGAGCCTTGTGGTGTAGACAAAACACAACAGTTCTGATGATGGGAAAATAAATTCCAAAACGTCAATTAAATACTATGTATTGCATCAACTAATGCTATATGACGAATAGAGTAAATATATGACACAAAGGAAGTTATACCCATATTTACCGAACTCGCTAGTAAATATAAACTGAAATATCATCTGAAGATCTAAATTTTCCAAGAAAAATATCTTAAACCATTCATTAATATTATTTATTTTTTATTTTGACCATATTCAACCTTTATTTAGATAGATAGATAGAAAATTACTTTATTCTGGGGCACAGTCCCTTGAGAATAACAAAATAGAACAAAATTAAAAGATTACATCTGGCCACATACATATATATAATACTGTAAGAATTATATAAGAAAAAATAAATATTGTAAAGAAAATATAAGATAAACATTCTATATACAAAACAAATGAAACTATATACAAAACAATTAATACTATGACACGACACTTACTATTGACACGATACTATTTGCACTGATATACCAGTATACACTTTTACGAAAACAATAAAGAATTAAAAAATAAAAATATATTAAATTCTTTATTAAAATCAGAATAAAGTGTTTCTATAGTATGCAATAGTATTTATAGGGTTTAAACATTATTAAAAACAAAAAGCATTAATAAACATCGTAAAACTAAGTTGGAACATTCAATCATAAATTTGCAAAAATTAGGATTTTTAGAAAAACATTAGGGTGAAATCACCAATCATGGAAAGGAGACCTAATAATGGACAGGTTGGACTTTAAATGTAAATTAATAAGCTTCCTTGTCGATATAAAGGTTCCAGTTTTTTCTAGATTGAAGAACAATGTCCTCTATTGACAACTGTATGAACAAAGTCCCCAAAAGAAAATTTTAAAATGGCTATTATTGTTGTTTCTATAGTGCTCTTGAGATCAGTGTGTTTCATATCTTCCTACTAACAATTTTGCTAAGAGTAAGTTTTCGCAGGTATGTCTATTAATGGTACCGACCCCCTGTTCATTACTAGAACAATTGAATTTCGGGGTGTCCATCCCTAGTGTAAAAAATGTGTTTATTAAAATGGAGATTATACCTGAATAACTTAATATTTTTTCAATTTTAAAATGTTAAATAGAAAAAGGAGACCCTAGAGATTCTAAATGTCCAAGGGAGAAATTTATAATTATAATAATTACAGCGGCATAAGCCAAAAAGACAAAAAATTCTTTAGCTATGTCCATCACTGATGCGGTTACCCTACTTCATACCGAAACTGATGGAACCGTTGAGCCATCGGTGATTTGTACGATGAAAAAAATGAACGCGCTTAATACTATCGATGAGTTTGAGAACTTACCTAAATATTTACGTTTGTGGAGAATAATATTTGCTGAATTTCTTGAAAATACTATCTCTGATTTCAGCCAAATTCCATTAACTCCATATTATTTCTAAAATCAAATGGACTTTATAACATTTATTTTGTGACAATTTATAACATAGTTAATGACCCTTTGGTTAAAAATAAAAACATAAATGAAATATTTCATTCTTCATAGAACTGTTTTTTAAATTTATTTATTCAGAAATATTACAATCTGTCACAATTAAGAACATTTATAATAGTGTTCAGAGAGCACATTCTCACTTTATTTACAATAAATAAAAATAAATAATACAGAAACTAATAATGATAAAAGAAAATGTATATAAAAAAAATAACTAAACTAATCAAATTAACCGTTGAACCATCGATGATTCGAAAGATGAATAAATGAACGCGATTAATTTCATCGATGGGTTTGAGAACTTACCTAAGTATTCACGTATGTGGAAAATAATATTTGCTAAATTTCTTGAAAATATTAGCCCCGATTTCAGCCAAATTCTATTTCTAAAATCAAATGGATTTTATAACATTTATTTATGACTATCTATAACATAGTTAATGTCCCTTTGGTTAAAAATAAAAACATAAGTGAAATATTTCATTCTTCAAAGAATTGTTTTTTTATTTTGTTTTTATATTTATTTATTCAGAAATATCACAATCTCTCACTATTAAGAACATTTATAATAGTGTTGAGAGAGCACACTCACACTCTATTTACAATAAATAAAAATAAATAGTACAGAAACTAATAATAATAAAAATAAATGTATATAAACAAAAGAACTAACTAAAATACATGGATACTATACAATATTTACAGAATCCATTCACTCAGAAGAACTCCGAGCCAAGCCTTTCATCCCACTCGTGAAAAGAAAGGCAGGACTCTAGGAGATCCCAGCGCCTCGCACTGAGTCGTATTATTCGTATTAAGGACCAGTAAAAACTGAGGAGAAACGTTGAATTTGTAACGAATAATTTACGTTTTTATTAAAAATATATAGAACAGTAAATCATCCCATACTACGATCGTATGAGATTTAATAATGCGTAAAAGTCGTTTTTATTTATTTCAGAATTTTCGCAAAGAGAATTGTCCACGTTATGTATCATCCGGAAAGTTAGATATTACTAATGTCTCTAGATAAATATTCGTATATTCTACAGGATTTATTTTATTTTTTTATTGAATGGATATAATTGAATAATTTAGCTTAGCATAAAAGCATATATTATGGTTTATTATTAGATAATTCGTGACCATATAATTAAATCAAACTCTGAATGAAGGCCACAGAATAAATTAGAAAAAAGGTCTATTTCAGTAAAAAATTGCAAAAAAAAAGACCTTATAGGATTTTATATTTTATATCAACAATCCGAGACCAGCAAAGATCTTTTGAGAACTTAGTTTTTCCTTAAACAGAAAAAAAATACATAGTTAATGTATCTCTCTTTAAAAAATAAAAACATAAATGAAATATTTCATTTTTCATTGAATTGTTAACGAATAATTTACGTTTTTATTAGAAATATATAGAACAGTAAATCATTCCATACTACGATCGTATGAGATTTTATAATGCGTAAGAACATATATTTATTTCAGAATGTTAGCAAAGAGTCCACGTTATGTATCATCTAGACAGTTAGATATTACTAATATCTCTAGACAAATATTCCCGTATATTCTGCAGGATTTATTTTATTTTTTTATTGAATGGATATAATTGAATAATTTAGTTTAGCATAAAAGCATATATAATAATTCGTGAGCATATTCAATCAAATCCAACTCTGAATGAAGGCCACAGAATAGATTAGAAAAAATGTCTATTTTAGTAAAAAATTGCAAAAAAAAGACCTTATAGGATTTTATATTTTATATTAACAATCCGAGACCAGCATAGGTCTTTTGAGAACTTAGTTTTAGCTTAAACAGAAAAAAAAATACATAGTTAATATATCTCTCTTTAAAAATAAAAACATAAATGAAATATTTCATTTTCAATTGAATTGTTAACGAATAATTTAGGTTTATTAGAAATATATAGAACAGTAAATCATTCCATATTACGATCGTATGAGATTTAATAATGCGTAAAAGTCGTTTATATTTATTTCAGAATGTTTGCAAAGAGAATTGTCCACGTTATGCATCATGTAGACTGTTAGATATTACTAATATCTCTAGACAAATATTTTCGTAAATTCTACAGGATTTATTATATATTTTTATTGAATTGATATAATTAAATAATTTAGTTCAGCATAAAAGCATTTATAATAATTCGTGACTATATAATTAAATCAAATGAAGGCTACAGAATATATTTGTAAAAAAGGTCTAGTTTAGTAAAAAAAATCGCAAAAAAAAGACCCTATTGGATTTTGTATTTTATATTTATATTTAAACAGAAATAAAGGATAATTCCTTAAAAATCGAGTAAAAAGTAATGTTGGATATATTTTTAATAAGACCACTAAACTACACCTATATTGTTGTGTATACACTTAAAAATTGGGTACAATGTTCATGACAGAAGGTATAGCTCTATATTCGTAAATATTGTAACTGGATAACTACAGAGGTCAAGAAATACGCAAAAAGGTCGCTCTCTCCGGACCATATGGTACGAATTCCCGAAAACCCTATCAATGGGATACCCACTACAACGGACGTCATCGGAATACTCTCTTGAAGATGACACACACTAACATGACCTAGGGCAGCCTGGGGCCAAGCAAGCTATCCCCACTACGTCAGCTGGACCCCGTCAAGAACAAGCTGGATATCGGGAAGCCCCAGACATGGTGGGGGTCCTAGATATAGCAGCTTGCCAGGAGTACGGACTCAGTACACTCAGCGTCTCGATACGTCGCAAGGCATTTTCAATATGGTAAGTTATAACTTATATTTGTTATTAAAGTGCATTATAAAAACCAATAAGCTTCAATCTAAAATTAAACATTTCGGTAAGGTCAAAATTATAAGTTTTTATAACTAAAAAAAAAAAATTAACAAATAGTTGAAGATTTAATGATCAAAAACTAAAAAAAAAAAAAAATAAATAATTGAAGATTTAGTGATCAATAACTAAAAAAAATAATTAACAAATAACTGAAGGTTTAATGATCAATGTAATATATGAGTAAAGCTTTTTGGTTAGTAGTATTAAATATTAGTCTAAAAGTCATTGTTAAATTTTACGAACCATTAATTTATTAAGTTTATTAACTTTTTTTTTAAATTTCATTCCTCCAACTTCTTGTTGGATGATTTGTTGGATCTTTTTTGAGAAACCCATCCAACTATTTTTTTTTTCGGTACTTAGTAACATCTATAAATAAATAAAAATAAACATTTCTGAATATTTAAAAATAAGTGTTGTTTTAATTTATAATCTCTTTTATCTGCACTGAAGATTATCTTCTCCTTGAGGTGAAAAAAAAAATAAACACACTCCCAAAAAACTCTATTTGTTCATAACTAAAAAAGCCTACCATTTATGTTGGAATATACCTACACTAGTTAGAAAGGTTTTCGAATTTATGAAAAAAATAATTACCGAAATCGGACCATTTTTAACAAAGATACAGTCAGTTGCAATTTGTAAACATCTTTTGATTCTTTATTATTTTGAATTACAATTAATTCCTCCCACTCATAATACATTGTGTTTACTTATTTCTATAAAGTATTGGCATTCTTTCAGTGACCGATATACTATACCAATTATTCACGCAGTCCAAATAGTTTAAATTTAAATTAGATATTTTTTTTAAATTCAGATTAAACATAAGACGACTAAAACAGAATATTTTAACTTATAACGTGCCAGTAATTTAATTATGTGGTCAATGTGGGACCAAGCATCAGACAAGTTAATTTATTTAAGTTTCTGTCCTGGATTTAGAAAAACTTTTACAAGTTTGATTATATTTTGAAAAGTGAGTCAAGGAGTTTAGATTTTAAAATTTTCTAAAAGAAGTTGTAATTTGGATATTTACTTAAAATTTAAATAGAAATTGTTATGAACATATAATATGTATTGAAGATTGTAGTATATTTTAAAGATAAGACATGATAATTAGGAAAGAAAAATTGTTTTGAAATTAATTCATGCTTTTCTGTTATCTATATAAATATTTTATAATTTATTATTTTTACACAGTATCATTTCCATTGTTCAGTAAAATAATGCCTTATTTTGATGCTCAAAGATTCCACGATAATTTTAGCTCAATAGGTACATTCACTAACGGTTCTGAGGTTGAACTTCGTGGTTTAAAACCGTTCATTGCGATAATACCTTTCAGATAGAGATTCATAGTATACACACATAGTATATATATATATATATATATATATATATATATATATATATATATATATATATATATATATATATATATTATCATATTATTTCATTAACATATTTACCTTATGAACTTTAATTCATAAAAGAAATGACAAAAATATTGTTTGGATTTAAATAGTGTGAACTGACCCTGGGGTTGGGAGGCCACCCTGTAGCACACCCAGCCTTTATAAAGTGGGCACCCTTAATTAAATAATTAATGAGAGGGAAAACCTGGCGGTTGAGCGTGATCTCGGCCAAATCATCTTCTTGCACACCGTTAACGTATTTTAAAGTTCATTCAAAAATTTAAATTGGGAAACCGGTTGTTTATTATAAGAATTGTTATCCAATTTCAATGTTCATCGTTGAATTTTGGTCTTGAAGAGTTTTGAATATGATACTTGAAATATTTCGGATTCCGATGATTCAAACATAATAACGAATGACTGAATTCGAGCAGGTAATCTGTCAATTATTTAAATAAATTATTGCTTTGTTTTCTTAAAAAATATTTTAAATAAGAATCTTCAATCGGTAATCGTGATCAAAGAGACATTGAGATGACCTTATTATAGCAATAATATTATCTACGTTATTAAAACATTGCAAGGTCAGCGATAGGCACAATCTAGAAAATAATTTTAGTTGATTTGAATGATTCGAAAAACATATTATATAATATTTTGTCCAAAGATGAATACTAATAGTCCAATTTAAAAAATTTTTATTGGATTGCCTAAACATAAACGCCAATTAATCTTGGAAAATAATAGGGAAATACACTAGCATCAAATATAGTTTATAGTTAGTTATTATAATTTTAGAGCATTGGAAATAAAGCATGATATCCTTGAATATACATATAATATAGCTTGGAAGCAATAAAGAGGATAAATATTGAAAAATTAGCCAAGGCTCTGTTAAGAGAAGCAGAATAAATCATGCTACAAGTAAACGAAGATAAAACAAAATACCTAGTATTAATATTACAATGGTTCGAAAATCCGAAAATTCTACATTAAAAACAGGATTTGCGAAGAAGGGAAATCATTCCAGAGAGTAAACAAATTTAAATAACTCGGTTTCACAATAACCTAACTGCGTGTTCGCGAAAACGCAATTAGAGCTTTCTTCTCTCTTTCAAAGTTATTGAGTATCTCGAACAATCTCAAGAAATCTCATATTAAGGGTCTTCAATGCTACGATAAAGCCACTTCTGGTATACGCCGACTAGTTTTGCCCAAAATTGGTCAAAAAATAAGAGAAAAAAGTCAGTTTTATGAATAAAAATTAAGCCAAAATAGAACTATTCGACCAAAAAATTCAAAAATTCAATCCTCCTCAAAATTTGAGATTTTATGTTTCATGATACGTAGAATTCGAAAATCGAATATTTTTTTTTTGTTCGTCCGCCGTCCGCACATTTTCTCCGAGACTACAGGACCGATTCCTTTTTTCAATTTCGGGATTAAAGTCAGAGGTCACCCGAGGATGATCCTCCTACATCGAAATTACTACCCATCCTTTCCTTTCAAGATGGCAGCCGAAAAACCTGTGTTGTTATAGACTGTAGCGCCTAAACGAATATACCGATTTCAATGAAACTTGCCTAAAATCGTCTTCTCGATGCCCTTTAAATATATGTTTAGAAATTCACCAAAAGTAATTCCCTTTCATGGCGGCGGCCGAAAGACCTGTGTCATATAGGCTGTAGCGCCTAAACGAATTTACTGATTATAATGAAATTTGGATAAAGTCTTCTCTTTCGAAACCCTTAAAGTTTACCTAAATAACATACTTCAACGAAAAGAAGCTGAAAAAAAAGTTATGAGAGGTCGTTAAATTAGATTTCCGAATAACTCTAAAATTATACACTTTTTTGTGAATGTTGTATGGTCATTTAAAATCTCTTCAAATCGTGAGGGGGGAGAGAGGGGAGAGGTGCGGTCAAATAAATACTAAATTATAGAAGCAGTATTATTTAATTTTTATGCCGACGTTTCGACCCACTTTGCAGGTCTTCATCAGGATGTAGAAATATTTAGTGCAATATTATTTAAAAAATTATTTAGTGCAACATTAGGAATCACCTTTCATTTATTTTTTATTTATGTCACAAGGAAATTAATGTTACTTTTGATATATAATTGTTTGGATATAATAAACCATTTTGTAATAATTTGCAGCATTTTTTACTTTATTTTTTACATCTATATCTTCAGCAGTTTAGTTAAATAAAAAATTATTTAGTGCAATATTAGGAAACACCTTTTATTTATGTCACAAGGAAATTAATGTTACTTTTGATAAAAATAAAAATAATCGTTGAAAACGAAACATATGGTGCAAAGATATGATTTTTTAAATATTTTTCATGTTTCTACCTCAATATTTTTTCCTTTGTTTTGGTTTTTAATATCCTGAAAGTGAACTGAAGCAATGTGTTCTATTTTTCTTAGAAAATCACTAATGATGTAATAAAAAATTATTTATATTAGCAATATTATGAATCACCTTTTATTTATTTTTTATTTATGTCACAAGGAAAGTAATGTTACTTTTGATACATAATTTTTTGGAAATAATAAACCATTGTGTAATAATTTGCAGCATTTTTTACTTCGAAATGTCTCGTAAAATGTATTACCACATCTATATCTTCTGCATTTGTTACTTCTCAATTTCGTTATTAATTTAATATTTGGAATAATGTACATATATTATAAGAAAATATTCCAACTAAGACTCGATCATATTGTATTGAAGATGCGATCACCTGGTAACCTGTTCCAGCTGAGTTAAAAACAAAAGAATCAAGGCCACAATCTTCACAATAAGCGTATCAGGAATACTGCTTCGGGTTGTAGATAATGTTAGAATGGCGAATAAAATATAGGTTTTTAATGACTTTAATAAAAGTGAATATTAAAATAAAATAGTTGGCCCGTGCGAATAATTGGCAGAATATATTGTTTAGTGAAGAAATGGCAAAATAATGTGTAAATAAGTCGAACCTATGTATTATCTGAGGACGAATTAATTGTGATTTCCTTGGTTGATTACAGTATTCCATTTAACATAATAATAATACTAGGCAGTATCCCCCAATGCTAACAAAAAATATATATGTGGAGATGATGTAAGTGATCGATGTCGCTTATGTAAAAATGTAATAGAGTCAATCCAGCATATTTCGTCAGGATGTCTGAGAATACACAATATCTAGACACAATCGTCTCGCTAAAATTGTTCACCAAGCCCTGGCCTCATTAAATAACATGATAACAGATGAGGTTCCTTATTATCGATATGAGCCAAAACGATGTGCTGTCAAAAGAAAATAATATATTGGAATCGATCTATAATTACAGACCGCACGGTAGTAAATAACAAACCGGTCATTGTATTAATTGATCGGCAGAAACAAAGTGGGTATGTCATTGATATAGCGGTCCCAACCGACGATAATATTGAAAAGAGTATTTCTGAAAAAAATTAGGAAATATCAAGATTTGTGCCAAGAGCTTCGGCAACTTTACAAACTGAATCAAGTCCAGGTATATCCAATTGTAATTTCCAGCAATGGCCTCATCCCAGACGATACCATTCGCTCTGTAGAAAATTTGAAACTGTTAGAGAAAGTATTGGAAGAAGGACAAAAAGCAGTTCCCCTAGGCACAGCGAACAACGTCAGTTCTTAAACATAGTTTAACTTTTGAGCCTAATCCTTGACCTTGGTCGGGGTAGGTTAATACTTCAGGCAAAAGCCAAGAAAGTATGAAATTCCTAAAATAACAATAATAATTATAATATTAAAATGCTTATCGAACCGCTTATTACACACTTTTTTAACGCAATCCTCCCACCTTCGCTTCGGTCCACCCCTCGGACGTTTACCATTCAGTACAGCAAATATTGACCTTTTAGGAATTCGTTCGTTACTAAGCTTCATTTAACATAATTGTTTAATCATTTAACATTTAAGCCTTGTTTCATTTAACATAATTGACCAAAATATTTGTACAAATAACAATTGGGTATAGATCCTATAAGAAATAATAAAGTATCTATCAGTTTGGAAAAAACGGTAATAGAATACAGTATCATTTATGAGGAAGAAGCTATGTATACCAACTCTAATGTAAAATTGACTACATCTTTGTTAATTATCGTCTGAATTTTACGTTTTTTTTTGTTTTATAGGTAAGTCTAATAGTTTTTCTAATAATCGTACAATCAAGAAAAAATGCATATTTTTTAGTTATTCGCAAATAAATTTTCTTTGCCTTTATAACTTTTTCCCTTAAATTTCTGGGAGATGTGACTATTATTCACAACTGGAGGAGAAGGAGATCTTTAGAATGAGGGCTCAATCATTTGATTTTATGAAGAATTGACGAAGTTATGGCGTTGCAAAAAAAAAATGTTATGATATCGTCGTCATATCAACGGTTTCACTTTTCTTTATGGGGTTTTCTCTGTCGTTAACTAAAACATCCATAACTCCTTATGATTTTATCCTAATGCAATGTTTCTATAACCATTGGAAAGCTAAAAACTCCTAACAGGTTTCTATTTTATAACTTCAGATCTAAAATATTTAGGAGGGTACGGTTTGTGTCATTTCGTGTAGTTTATAAGGCACTAAATACCTGATAAATTTCGTGTGGATAGGTGAAAGCATATTAAAGTTACCAAACTTTTTGTGATTTTCGAAAAAAATATTGAAGTGGGAGGGGGGAGCTCTAATTTGTAGGAAAAAAATTTGTTTTTCGATTGCTATGAAAATTCGCATTTGAGAATCTTTTGAACTATTTAATAAAAAAAAATATTTGGACACACTTTGCTCCTTTGGTCGATACAAATTGTATAAAAGTTACAAATTTCTAACCGATTTTAATGTGTTTTTTTCTGTTTTGAAGGTAATTTAGTAGTCTTTTTAATAATCATGAGTAGAAAAAATACATACTTTTTGAGTTATTCGCAAAATAAATTTTCTTTTCCTTGATAACTTTTTTCTTAAATTGCGGAGGGATGTTACTATTTTTCCCATCTGGAGAAGAAGATCTTTAGAATGAGAGTATAATCATTGGAATTTGATGAAAAATTTACGAAGTTATGGCATTATTAAATTTAATGAAATATTAAATTAAGATGAAAAAATAAAATCTTTTCATAAAAACAAAACAAGATAGATATATAGTGGAAATAATTTTTATGACCTCATCTCGTTAGATACTATTTTGAATATACGGTTTGATTACCCGTTAGAACTATTAGGCTTATTTCGATGAAACTTGATTCACATTTTTTAAAAATATTTATTAGTAAACATAAAAAGAAATATATTAATTTTAAGTGATTATGGCCTATTTGTGTAACTTTATCATGTTTGTAATTAATTTTGAACGGATAAAGTCAATTGCTAGATAGATTTTTTAATGAAAGTACCAGAACTTTTAAATTAAGTTTTTTTTTTCAAAATAAAAGTTCAGTAAAACCTTTATTTAAAAATTTGAAAAGGATAAAGTTATAGTACCAAAATAACAGAAAAAATGA
This sequence comes from Nezara viridula, assembly GCA_928085145.1. Taxonomy (NCBI): domain Eukaryota; kingdom Metazoa; phylum Arthropoda; class Insecta; order Hemiptera; family Pentatomidae; genus Nezara; species Nezara viridula. The sequence goes on along the minus strand of OV725080.1, from coordinate 152,268,080 downwards.
AAATAAAGATTTCAGTCATATTATTTTTCAATGCCTCCCAAGGAGACATTGAAGTACCCGGATGATCTAAATTCAGTGTTCTCAGTATTAATAACGAGTCCTCTTTGTTCATATTCCTCTCTTCTTATTTTTTAAAACTAAATTACTTTTTTAAGCTATGAGATAGTAGATAATTCATATAAATATTTTTATTCTAGATCGCCGCATTCACCCTCGTCTTGTTGGTAGCAGGAGCCATGTCCCAGAGATCGCCCTATCTCAGCACCTCGCAGCAGGAGTACCCAGGACTCCTGAACCGGTTCAAACCTGCAGCATCCTCAGCCAATGGCCTGGAGGACAGGATAGGCGGCGGCTCTCCTGCCGTAGAAGCGGCACCCACCCCTCAACGTGAAGGAGGCGCCAACGGCACCCTCTACGATCAGGAAACCGTGAACCGAGTTGCCAGTTGGCCCGTCGACAAGCAGCCATTTTGGTTCAAGAACAGAGTGCAGATCGCACAGCACACCGGTGCCGCCTCCAAAGCTCGTGCTACATCAGGAAAATAAAGAAGAGAGTGTGTGACAAGACTGCGTTCCGTCGTTCCTCAGGGATACGAAACATTTTCCTGTGATAGTGCTATCAGCTGGAGGAGTATATAAGATCGCTTCGCTGTGAGAGGTGTTAATACAAAACGAGCTTACACTAAAGACTTGATGATATTATTTAATTATTTTTTTTAATATTATAAATAAAATTGACTTTTATTCTTAAAATTGTTTATACTTATTTTCACTCTCATCATGAATGACTCTCTTATTACACTGGAATGCCACAGTAGAATGAAGATACGCCCTCCTGCGTTGTCCTCCAAGGCAACGCTTTGTAATGTATTGAGATCATGGTCAAGAAATCGGCATATAAGCCTATCTCGATATCACATATACCAAGTGAATATTTGAAATGAAATGAAAATATATTTTATTATATTTACATATGTGGTCATAAATAAATTATATACTTAGATAGATAGAAAATTACTTTACTTTAGGACACAGTCCCTTGAGAATAACAAAATTAAAAGAACACATCTGTCCAAAATAAAATCAATACAAAAAAAGAAATAATGTAAAGGAAATATAAGGTAAACAAAACAAACGAAACTACATACAAAACAATTAGCACTATGACAAGACACTTAAAGCTATTTGCACTAATAGACCAGTATACACTTTTATGAAAACAATAAAAATTTAAAAATTAAAAATATATTAAATACTTCATTAAAATAAGCGTTGTGTTTCTGTTGAGAAAAGAGAAAGCTGAATCTGACAATATGAAGTGCCTGATTAATATATAAATACACTATCATTTAAAGGAAAGAGGTGGTCCGGGGTGGCGGTCATAAATAGGCTAATTGGTCTTAAAACTATTTTATTGAAAGCCGACATTTCGACCCGACTTTGCAAGTCATCTTCAGGGCTAGAACGGACAAGATACAAACAGATAAAGCATTGTAGAAGTTACATAATATTTAGACAAAAAATTACATACAGTGTGAATAAGCTAATTAAAATTATAAACAATAAGTACATTAAAATATGAAAAGAGTAAGCCAAGTAACAAGATCCTAAACTGAAGTAATATAATAAATGTTACGTCACTTATGTTTCTTGTCCGTTCTATCTCCTTCCTTTATAATGCAACGGTCAGCTATTAAATATTCAATATCATTTAAATGTTGATTAATGTATAAATACATCATCATCATTTCGTAACGTAACGATAGGTAAGAATTTAGTGGTGTATAAAAGATGATAGTTATAAACTGCCAACAGATGCGTTCAGTGACAACAATAGTAGGAAAATCTTTACCCTATGAAAAAATTAATATCTCTGGCAATGAATAGCATTGATATTTATTGGCATTACAGAGCTGTACATTTTATTCCACCTTAACCAGCTTTGTTATATTGTATCTCCTGCTTTGTTATCTTGGGCTATCTTTTCAGTTATCAGCATGCAGCTCTATTGTATCTTAGTTAATTAAATCTATCCATCTGTCTTCCACGTTGTCTTTTACCAACTTTTATAGGCGCAGATGTTTCATTTCAATGCGGGGGAGGGGAGAAGTGGCGATGAACCAAAAAGAATATTCAGGAAGGTGTTTCAAGTTTAAAGGTGTTTTAAGTTTTACGTATTTTTTAAAAAAGCTTTAAGTTTTAAAGGAGATAAAAAAAAAGCGGTAGTTCATATTATGTGTACAAATACATCATAATTATTGTGAAATGAACAAATGTCATATTGGATATTTAAAAATAAATGTATATATATGTTTACACATTTGTAGGATTTTTTTTTATGCCATAATAGATATACTTAAAATATCTGAAGAAAGCAATACATCACAATTCACAGGTGGATCTATGGGGGAGGGGAGCGTGCTTTCGGGCTGTAGCTCCTCCCAAAATGGAGAAATATATTCATTTCTTACGAAAAAAAAATGATCTCTGTAAAGTATTACTGTCTGTTAACTACATTTAATAGGACTTTAAGAATCAATTAAACACCATGTCATATAGGAAGTTAGTTTTTTTCTTTTTTTTTCAAATAAATTAACATTATACATATGATAAAAAAAAGCTTTCGGGCTGTAGCCCCCCAAAATTAAATCCTGGATCCTCTAGTGCTAATGGCGAATATGCCGATATGGTGTTTGTATACGGTTTTCGCAATAAAGTGATATTAAAAATAAGTCTATGCAAGTCCGGTCAATGACCTTCATTCCTTAAGAAGAATAATTGAATCTTGTGAAACAATAACACACATCCAGTGACGTTCTGCCATTGCTGCTGTTGAAGAAAGATGCCGAGTCTGTCTTAATGCTCAACGAAATCACTTTGAACAACATTTAATATAAATTTACTGTTTCATTAATAAAGTAGTTGGAACAAATAAATAAGTTTTATTCACTTAATATAACGTAAATAATTCATAACAATCTTTAGGTGTGAATATCTCCTAATCGTTTGCTGATATAATTTCAGAGGAATTGTTTTCTTGCTTTGAGGTCCTTAATTCATATTTTTAGTTTGGCCACTTAACCCTGAAACACCCCGTATATAGACTACCTGATGGATTCAATAAAAATTCTACTTATTAAATAAAATTATGAGAAAATAACTCCATTAATAAAATTGGCTTTTTTTCAATGAATGTAATGATATATTATTTTATAGTCTTGACCTTTTATTTTTTTCACTTGTTGCCCATAGATCTAGTCTCTCAAAAAAATGACAACTTAAAAATAAAGGAAGAACAAAAATTTATTCCAAAAAAGAAATCAAATTATAAAAGAAAAAAAATAATGTTTACCCTTCCCAATAATAAATGCACTTTGTTCTTTTTAATAAAAAGAATGTTTGACCATTGACTAAACTTGTTAGAGTTCTTACCGGGGCAAATTATGTAAGAAATTTTTATATTTTTTTTTAAAGGAGAGATGACAATTATGTCGAATTCCCTTCCTGCAATACGACTTCATTAGTTGTTGCTTGAAAAGGCAATACTAGAACACGAAAGACGATTATTTACACAGAATAACTCAATGATAGCCTATACCATCGTTCCTTTCATGTCAGCTTTCGCATGCCGTCGTTGGAGTATCGTGTTTGCTAAACATTCGCCAAAGACAAAGCCGATATCGGGCATCTGCTTCTATTGACCTCTCCGTCAAACAGCCCAGATAAATATTTGCCCAACGTCTATCCAACTATTCTACATAATATGGAAACAAGAGTCGACTTATCGAACGCGGAATAAATCAATTTCAGGCAACCGAGTTATTTCCAAGGACTTTAAGTTTAATATGAAAGTGATAAGTACAATGTGAAACCCCCAGTTTTCGGTACTCACTGTAGTTATTGAAGAATATTAGGCGTTGGGAATGGTTTAGAGCTAGCGAAAGGCGATCACTTGAAGTTCGAATCCTGCTGAGCTCACATATTCCCGCATTTTCGACTATTAATATAGTTTTAAAGGTCGATTGGAAAATCGAAAGGTGTCGCTGAAGAAGAACGTATCTTTTTGGCAAGAAACACAGATTTTTGTACAGTATTATTGTAGTTCTTTAATTCTGAAGGCGATCAGATTTAATTTTGTAGGTTTTAGAAAATTAGGTAAGGAAGGAAGAAAACTGACGAAAAATGGATATTTTCACTTTCACATATCCAGTGCCGTTCTGCCACTGCTTCTGTTGAAGAAAGATGCCGAGCCTGTCTTAATGCTCGAAGAAATCACTTTGAACAACATTGAATATGAATTTAATGTTTATAATAATAATAATAATAAGGCTTAGCGAACCCGAAGGTTCGATGCCGACACCACCAATCGCTTGTTACACTCCTCCCTCCACCGTTCGCCGTCCAAACCCAGTCCCTTCAGATCGGCTTTAATGCAATCTTCCCACCTTCGCTTCGGTCGACCCCTCGGACGCTTACCATTCGGCACAGCAAATATTAACCTTTTAGGAATTCTCTCGTTACTAAGCCCAACAACTTTACAAGCCCATTTGATTGATGGGATGAAATTACTTCAATTATATTACCTGGATACATCTCACGCAATTCGGCGTTGTGTAACCGTCTGAACTCTCCGGTTAACTCATCCTTCTTCGGTACGAATATTCTACGCAATACTTTATTTTCAAAAATCTTAAGACGCTGCTCATCCCTTAATGTAAGCGGCCAAGTTTCGCATCCATAAAGAACTGAAGGCTAGATAATTGTTTTATAGATTCTAATTTTTAAGTTTCGGGACAAGAGGCGCGAACTAAGTAGTTTTGTCACAGAAAAATAACAAGCATTCCCCGCCTTCAGTCTAACCTTAATCTCTTCTTCAATTTCGTTTTTTCTAGTTATCGTAGAACCTAGATACCTAAATTTATCTACCTGTTCAAACATATTACCATCTATATCGATATCACCAGTAGTATCGTCATTTTTGCAGCTAAGCATATATTTTGTTTTATCCACGTTTATTTCGAGTCCTAGTTCTTTACCGGCTTTCATTAACGTTGTCGTATTTAGTTTTATAGTTTCAACGTCTTCGCTTAACAGTACCAGATCATCAGCATAGCCCAGCACGGATGTTGTCCCGCCCAGATCCAACCCTTTCTCGGTTCGCATTACTTCCCTAATGGCATGTACTAATGCCAAATTGAACAGGACAGGCGAAAGAGAATCCCCCTGTTTTAAGCCCGAACGAACCTCAAATTTTTCGGACAAATTATTACCGATTCTAACTTTATTGAGTGTCTCCGTCAAGCACATCCTGACTAGATTTACTAGTTTTTTTGGAATCCCCTGCTCGATTAGAATATTATAAAGTTTCTGGCGGTCAATAGAATCGTAAGCCTTTTTAAAATCTATATACAGCTGGTGAACAATACCGTTATACTCCAATTTTTTCTCTAATATTTGCCGTAAAGAAAATATTTGATCAATAGTCGAACGATTCCGTCTAAATCCGCATTGGTAGTCTCCAATAATTTCCTCGGCGTATTCCGTGATTCGACTGGTTAAGATTAAAGTGAATATTTTATAACATACCGGAAGGAGTGAAATTCCTCGATAGTTATTACAATCCGTCCTCGGACCCTTTTTGTGAATCGGAATAAGAATAGATTCTTTCCATTCTTCAGGTAATTTCTCGTTCACCCAGATCTTTTTAACCAACCGATGTATTTTAGAAACTCCAGCTTCTCCGCATGCCTTAATTAGTTCGAATTTAATGTTTACTTTTAATTAATAAAGGAGTTGGAACAAATAAATAAGGTTTATTTACTTAATATAATGTGAATAATTCATAACGATGAAAATCTTTAGGTGTGAATATCTCCTAAACAAAGCGTTTGGGGTATACCTTCGTAGGAATTTTTTTTCTTGTTATGAGGTCCTTAACTCATATTTTCAGTTTGGTCACTTAACTCTGAAACACCCTGCATTGAGGCTGCCTGGTGGATTAATATTATATCATATTAAATAAAATTATGAGAAAATAACTTCATTAACAAATTTATTTTTTGAATGAATGTAATTGTTATATTATTTTATAGTCTTGATCTTTGGAAGAAAACTAACGAAAAATGGATATTTTCACTTTTTTTTTTTTTTAGATGTTTAAATTCCGTTTTACTATCTCCTTGAATATTATTTGAAATAAAATGAAAAATAATTTTATTCTGGGACTGAAGTCATCTTAGAATAATAGTAGAGTTCAAATATATACAAGCTTGCAGAAGTTGGAATTTGTAGTAGGTGGTGGAATAGGAGTTGTTTGAAGGAGTTTATGGAAGTGGTTTGACGTATAAAGATGGGTAAGGATTTCCAGAATGAGGTAGCACGAATGACGAAGTATTTACTGAAGGAACTGATTTTATGGGAGGGGATATATAGATCTATAGGTTGAGAAAGTGGTTAGAGGAGCGTAAAGTAAGGAGTTGTAAGATTAGTAGAGAAGGTTTTTGGTTCTATATATATATATATATATATATATATATATATATATATATATACTTATTCCGTATCTCAGGAGTGATGGATTCTTACGAATTAGGTATCAATAGAAAGGGAATAACACGTAGAATACGCAAATCATAATTATATACTAGGAATTAAATAAGAGTGAATGTAATAGTGGGAGGTTTCAATCCATGTGACGATGCCTCAACGAATCGAGTCGTTACGAATGAATTCATAATTTCCGAATAACTCGAAAAGTAAACAAAGTTTGGTACATTATACATATAAGTATTTGAAAGCTTACTAAATTTTCTACAAAGCGTTAAAAAAAACAACTATATAAATCAGATGATTTGGTGCAGTTTAGCGTTCTCAAAATTTAGCATATGTTGTACTGCAAAAAATTTAAGATTTTAGGAATTGGCCCTTTTCTTCAGAGGTGAAGTATATAATATATCAATTAGTAATAATTTTTTTAAATTTTAAAATATTTTATTTTTTTTTAATTAATTCAATTATTAATTTTATTTTTATTTATGTTTGTCTTCTATTAAACACTTTTAAGAATGTTTGTCAATGTCCTTCAATTACATTAGCTTTGCTTTTAGATTTTTATATTGAAGTTTATCATTTTGAAAATACACTTTCCATTTTTTTGAATGATAAATTAACATTCTGGTTGGTCTAACTACTGCATCCTGAGTATTTGAGCCTTTTATCGTCTTTAGATATTCAAAGCTATATTTAGAAGTTTTTGTAAATTAATGATAATCTAGTGAAGGAAAAAGCTAATATTTAAATTATAAATTTAAGGAAACGCAATGGTTGATCTATGGTGGAGTTTAAATCATATTTATAAACTTATAGCTTACTAAATATGTATATTAAACGTTTACGTATCAAACATTATTGAATGGAAGTTGTGCTGAGTCCTTAATATATCAAAATCAGAGTATTCGCATGGGTGAGCTAGTAAAATAAAAAAATAAATCCATGACACTATTTCACATTTATATTTTGAAATTGAGTTCTACCAATGGGTAGTTTCTCTTCATGTTGTACATGTCATGTTACCAATGTCGCATTTACTTGTTGTATTTTCCATGTAATACAGTTGTAAATTTCATTAAAATACAAAAAAAAAAAAAATTAAATATTTTGAAATTATAGATCTTTACTGACTTAACAGAACCAAAATTGTAGAACCAAGTAATCAATGGATTGAAAACGGAACAAACATATTTTAAAGTTTCCTTAAGACTGCAGATAACTGAGGGTTTTACCCAACGTTATTATCTATATTTGACCTTGTTAATTACGTATAGTACAAAGTAATTGTTGTGCATTCCATTCAATTAAAACAGTATTTTCCTAAAACGTGCCTCCGATAATACAATAATAACCTCTTGCAAACAAATACATGTCTTAGGTGTTTGGTAAAACAGAAGACTCGTTCACTAAAAATTATACACAACACAAGAATCTGAATATTTATAAGGTGACGTAAATGAAGCCAAATTTTGAGGTTCATTATGTATCTAGACTCTGATGACATCACTTGCGACGTCACGAAAACCTACCATTTATTCAAATGAGAGTATTAGTAAATATGAGTAATTAGTGCACCCCATTGAGAAATCTCACATTAAATATCATGATTGCATTGGACGTATAAGAGACATCGGTGGAACATAATTATTTCAATGTATATGTATAGTATATATATATATATATATATATATATATATATATAGAGAGAGAGAGAGAGAGAGAGAGAGATAGAGAGAGGGAGAGAGAGAGATTTACTATTATTATTTATTATTTATTATTTACTGTTAAAGTAAATAATCTTCAACTTCAAATTCTTCATTCCTTCATTCGCCAAACCCATACTTTGAAAATTACAACAAACAAAAAAATACTGTGATACAATAGATAATTATTTGGTTTCAGTATCTTGAAGGTTAATAACGTAAAGTTAGAAAGTTTCAAAATTATTCTAAAAAAAAAAATCTAGATTTTTTAAGATATTAGGAGTATTCATTCACTTGTTGTATATGCTTAATGTTGCCATCATGCTAAGCAATCAGCACAAATTATGAAAGAATGGTAAAAAACATATCTATTGGCTAATACGTCCAAGCATAAAGCCACAAAAAGAAAAACCTGTCTGTGATAATAGTCTGTGGTACAGACCCCATTTTATCGAATTATTAACATCCGTCTGAAACTTCGTAAATAGTTTCATCTCATCGTAACCTACAACTATTTTATTTACGAAAACTCTTGAACTTGTGGCGTTTTCAATCTGGAGGGGGGCAAAAATTGTCAATTTAATTAGGTACTAAAAACTTGTAAATAAACATTTGCTTTCTACTTGGATCGTAAGATTATTTGATCACAGATTCGAAAAAAAGGTGTCCAACAAAAATTTTGGGGTGTTTATCCTATATAACCTAGTTATTTTTGTGGTGTAGGTCAAGCCAAACGACTCAATATATTTTAAGGTTACCTTTTTTCTCGATTATGTGATCAAATTATCTTACGATTCAAGTAGAAATCAAATATGTATTTACGAGTTTTTAGTACCTAATTAAATAGACAAAGTTTGCTTCCATCCAGATTGAAAACGTCCCGATTCCAAGCGTTTTCGTAAATAAAATAGTTGTAGGTTACGATGAGATGAAACTATTTATGAAGTTTCAGGCGGATGTTAATAATTCGATAAAAATGAATCAGTACCATGTACTATAACGTGCTAAAGTGTTATTTGTAAGATTATGTCAGTACTGTAAACAAAGTTTATGAATTTTTAATTGTTCTATTAAAGTATTGATTTATTTTTAAAATTTCAAAGTTAAGTGAAAAGACCGAGTTGCTGGATGATATGGTTAAAAATGCTTTATTAGAAAACATGAATGAATGAAGATTCAGAAGGCAAAGAACTTGATGAATACATAGATGAAATCCTAGCTGTGTTTACTTTCAATTTCTGTCGATATTATAAACAAACACAGAACAAAGAATCTAACAGAACAAAATGTTACAATAACCTTCTCTGTGCTTTTATGAAGTTAGCAACACTTTACAGGACCATAGATTGTGTTAAAATCAAGAATGCTAGCGGCCATATTAAACACACATTTCGTAAATAATTTTCTCGACTTTACACATATAAGATGTTTAAAATAGTCAGCTGTGGTTGCATAAATATCCTTTAAAAACATTTGCTATTAACATCCAAATACATACTGAAGGAAACAGAAGAGGAAGGTTATATAAAACAGCTGATTACCTATGATAAAGGAAAACCGATATACTCATACTTAAAATATAGTCTTACAAAAATGTTTTAATAAAATTAAATAATAAAAAGAACAAATTAATAATTTTAAAAAAAAACTCGAAGGTATATATAACATTCATACTCCACAAAACGTAGTGGATACTACTCCACAATTAATATTACTAAAATAAGCATACAACTCGAAAAGAGACATTATAACCGTTGATAGGCTATTTTATTCTTCACCTCCATTTTTGAGACATAAGGCAGTGTGGTTGGAATTTTTCAATTATAACCTATTAACCATTTACTTAGTAAGTTAAAAACTTGTCCCGCTGGAAAATATCCCTCCAGTTTAATATTTAAGCGATAAGACACATCTGTCCTTGAACTTAAACAAACAGGACACTTTATCACTTAAGAGAGAATATTTCACATGAAACCACATTTATAAGATAAATAAACAAAAATAAACCATAAGTTTTAGCGGAATCAGTGTGAAACCAGGTTTAAATGTAGAAAAAGAGATTGTAGCAAACCTCTTGTGAGAAAGATCGACATAACTTCTCTGCAGTAGCCTTGGAACCGACGACTAATAAAACTTAATTGCTGTAAACATTTCCTGGTTTCGAACTTTTCTTCTTTTTTTTTTTTATTTATTTCCTTTTCATGCTCATCCTATCAAGATTTCCAGTTAACTAATTTTTTTATCTTTATTTTTACACCCATATCTGTCACTCAGCCTTTAACAATAAGTATAGCTTTCAATTTTGGGATATTACCAAATTATAAGTTATCTGCATTAGATTATATATAGATTGTATTATCAAATTATCATCTGTTTACAAACCATTAAGGAATTTAGATGTGGTACTTAACAAGGAAATACCGTCATTCAATCAAAGGTTAAACAAGGTATCGATGTTAGCACTCATGCTGAAATGTCAAGTTCATCCCATAATTCTGAAGTTAGTCAACCAGTTTATAGAGACTGAGTGTGCCCAAAAATTGCAAAATTCTTCTCGTATATAACGTTTTAGACATCAAGAAATATATTTTGTAGCATGTCTATGTCAAAGTCATGTTATTGGTATATCTGCCACTGATCTAACTTTCATGAAATTTTTAGAGATTGTTCGGATTCGCATTTAGATGGTCTCGTATCAATTTCATCAAACTATATCCACTACTACTGTTTAAGTTTTAACATAAAACAGCAATGATTTTTATCACCTAGTTTGACTATTATTTTTACTATTTATTTATTTTTCTCTTCTCCTCAGGTTGTGCTTTTTTTTTTTGGGTATATATGTTTATATTTTATATCTTTGTCTTTATGTGTGCCAATATGAGAATGTACGTATGAATAGTTCCTTTTATTTATTTTTTTTTTTCCATTACACCACAAGTATCGTAAGATTTTATTTTATCTTAGGGTCTGCATATTATTATATAAACCACTGTAGATGTTATTACATTTTGTATTAAGTTAGTTTTCTATAGGTAGCCTATTGTTTATGAATTGTGTAGTTATGTATATATAAATATGTAATTTCTCTTCTTTTTTTTTTTTTCATCACAATTAAGTAATTTTGAGAAGATTTTATGTCCATTTGTATATATATTTTATTTTTTATTTTTTACTGGTTACATACTTTTTAAATAATGTATATAATATTAAAATTTTTATAAGTTAGTTTTTGGCCAGATTTGAACTTTAATCTGTTATTAACTCATCATTGTTATTCTAAAGGGACTTAGTCCCAGAAGAAAGTTTAATTTTCTATTCTATTCTATTCTATTCTACTTTTGAATATGCAGATGCGTTTTGTTAGATAAGCCTATATTTCAAAAAGGCTCGTCCGATTTGGGTCTATATAGGAGGTTGGAAATTAGTTTAAAATTATGCTGTGTCAATGTTATCAAATTCCATTCATAAGTTTTGCTTATGCAAGTATAAATATATTTTCTTAGACACGTCTCCATCTATAAAATCGCACGTTTGATTTGGCCCAAAATTGTAGTAAATTTTGGGAATAGTATTAAAAATATCTCGTATTAGTATAATCAAATTTCATTGAGCAATTAAAATTAATGCAGCAATATGGTTGGCAATGAACATTTGAAAGAGAGTTTATACTTATATCATAATTAGTAGTATATACTGTTATAAGATTTTAAACTGTGATTCGGACATTTAATTAAAACTCTCTTGTTTAGACAAATATAAGTAATGGATACAATACCGATACTAGCTAACGATATTTCGATTTTATGAAATTTTCAAAAATTATAATTGTATTTACAGTGATATACAAAGATTGCAGTCGATCGACATACAGTATGTTCGAGATTAGGGCATTTAGGTATCTCCTATATCAATTTAGCTTTTAATAGAAATATTCCATGCAATGAATATAGTAGTAACCTTGCATTTGAGTAATTTATTTTTTGAATATTTTTTAAAATTTTACCATTTAATCAAAGAAACTATCCTGCCTGGGTCGGATTGAAAGTGCTTGTTTGCGGTAGTTTAGAGACCCCTCAGATGACCCAATTATTATTTTCACTTACCTATATATGTAATATATAGTAAGGGTAAGTGTTATGATCGTGAAAATTTTCGAATCTAAGTTTTCAACGGAAATACACGTTTTGAGGTCCTCTCAGTCCAAATAACCAAGTCCCGAAAAATAGTCTGTGTGTATGTTAACAGTCTAGCTCAAAAACGAAAAGTCCTACGAAACTGATGTTACGTATTTAAGATATGTATATGACTCAGATCTGATAGCAACTTTTTGCTTAAAATCGGCTAACCGAAAGTGCCACTTTATATCAACGGTGAAACACACTTTTACAATTTTTTTCAAAAACGGCTTTAACGATTTTGATTAAACTCGGTGTATCATTGCATAATTAATTGGTCTTTAATATCATTTAGGTCTTATCGCCATTGATGCAAATTTACAGGGCTTAAATGATCAATGTTCAAATACGTCTTCCTCTAAAGTACCTTTAATATGGTTTATTTAAAAAACTTTATTCTCTTTTATTAACAATAACTATAAAAAATGGCTAAATATGAAGTTTGAAAGGATATGATAATTGGAAACTAGAGAAAAAAAAGAAAATGTTTATCCAGGTTGAAAATGAATCTCCGGAAATATATCGTTGGAAATCAGAGAATTTTATAAACAAAAAAAATGATATCAAATAAATAAAGTTGTAGAAGGTAACGGAGACTGACGAAAAAAATATAAATAATAATTTCTGAAAATTAACATTACTCAACGTAAATTAAGTTTGAAAAAAAGTATTTAAAATCTACCGAATCAAGCCAATGGCATTCTTTTATGTGAAAGAAAAAATGAAATATAAAAATATTTCATGGATATGATTATAACCTTAAATACATTTATTGTAGTTTAATAACTCTAGATCAGATATTATATATAAAAAATTAGGTATCTATCGGCCGTTTATTCCGAAAAATCTTCAAGTGCACCTTTTATAAAATTAAATTAGTGAATAATTTGATTAATTTACTCTTTCTGAAATGCCAACATTAACCACTTACAATTACTGTTACAAGTTTCGACATATCCATGACAGGCAATGAAAATCACGTAATTTCATTTTAGTAAACATTACAATGGACAATAACAGTTATTAATAAATAACTAATAGCTAAATAACTGATAGTTCTACAATTCATAATCATTTATAGGTTAAATATTCAGATGCATTTGCGAATTTCTCTAAGTATATATATATATATATATATATATATATATATATATATATATATATATATATATATATATATATATATATATACATATATATATATATATATATATATATATATATATATATACACTAAGTCTTTGACTTATGATTTATGAGTCTTTCAGATGACAGAATGACTCTAATTTCAATATTCTTCATTATTGATTTTAGTGATGTTTCTAGAGGGAAAATTCATACCTTTATTCACAGTTCTATATTTCAACATTGCAATCACCTACTCTGGAATCTACTTACTCACTGTCTGTATAGATATAACTTTTCCAACTAGAAATATCACTAAAATGACATTACTGAAAAATGTTGAAATTCAGTTAGTCATTCTATCAACTGAAAGGCACACATAGAACAAACAATGAAGTTATATGGTTTATAAAAGCTGATGGAGTAACTGGATTTTTATTGTCTACCCTAGATATAATAAATAGACTTTTTGTAACTTCAATGGTCTTAATGATTTTTTATCTAGCTTTAAGCTTTAGCTCCGTTTGAAACACATTTCAAAAATATTATATAGCACAACATTGTCAAAAAATAATTTCAATTCAAAGTAGAGCGGTAAGTGAAAGTTGTGTGTTGCGCGCACCAGATTTTTATTTATATTTATATATCAAAAATGGCTTCTCCTATATATTTTATTCCCAAACAACAGATAGACCTGAAGCCTATATATTACTGTTACCACAATCCTCTTGTGACGTCATGACGCCTTCAGTAATTAGTGCTGCAGCCAGTTTTACTTCTTCCAACCTCTTTGGAAATCAATCGTCTAGGCTCGATACAAAATATCGATTGAGTCGTTAAAGAAAAACAGATGAGAAATTAAGAGACGGTTTTTGAGTGTGTGATAGAAAGAATCAATTGTTTATAGTTATTGAGTGAACATACCAGAATCCCTTTAACTAACATAGACCCTGAATTATATGAGGCCAATAGAAATGATGAGAAAACAACATTAACTACTTTATATATATATATATATATATATATATATATATATATATATATATATATATATATATACAAGTTTCTTGTAAATATTTAGCCACGCGTATTCACATCAAATTCCATTTTGGGCACATTCTACGGACCCACCTAGAACTAAATAGGATATTATGTAGATTAAACATTGAGGTGCGTAAGATCCAGGTATGTTCCAAGAAATCCTGGACTACTTTCAATTGTAAATCCAAATCTACATAGAGCGCACCCTCCAGCCAATATTTAACATAACAAATAAGACCCGCCCAGAGCAAAAGCAATTTAGTCAATTAGATCTTGAATGGAAGGATTACCATATGGCTTACAGGCTATGTCGGAATGTCAGGTCAATGTGGATTTGCACTTCATGGCATTATTATGAATGGTTGGCAAGTCATTAATAAATAACGTATTAAAAAAAAAATAGTAAAATGTTCTACAATTTAAAAAAGAACGCCCTTTTCTATTATTTAAATATTTTTATTCATTTTATTTACTATTTTGATTTGTATGTACATATTCTCTTTTTTTTATTTTCGTAAAGGAATAAATGCTTCACAAAACAAGTAGGTGTGTGCTATAGATCACACGATATAAGTGAAAACATTTACAAGACGAGATTAATAATATGTAATATATTTACCTCGCTTACAGTATGCAGGTCTGATTTTTAGTTTCTGAGATATTATAATAAATATCTTCCATAAAACTCGTTATAATTTGATTTTTGACACTACATTTTTCTTTTCGGCTCTCTAAGATACAATTTTGAATAATAGACCATTACAAAGAGGCTGAAATGCTAAACAATTATCTCGCTCATAGCATGCAGGTCCAATTTTTAGTTTTTGAGATATTTTAATTCATATGAAAAACACTGCAATTAGTCGACTCTAAACGACTTTACCCGAGCATTACACGTCTTAAATCTGAAGGCGGAATCTAATTCACTCTCCACAACAAAGTACAAAACGCGCATAAAGAAGTTTTCTCTTCAAAATGTTTTGTACTGCTTACAGTGATAAAAACTTAAAACAAAGGCAGTGTCAAAATTGGTTCTGGAAATTTCGTACGTGAATATTTTAGGTTGTATATCATATATCAGTAATCCAATACTTTAAATTTGTATTTATTTTGCTTCACACTTAATACATTATTCTTTCAATGCCCTATGTTTTTAAAATTTACAATTTAAAAAAGAAAGAAGGAAAATTCTTAAGAAATAATAATAAATGAATAATAATAGACACGAACATTATTAAAACTTTAAGAATGTAAAATAAATTTAATCACTACATTTATTGTTTTCTTATCGTCTGGGAATGCCATAGAAATATTTTTGAAAACCCTAGCTCGTTCGGAGACTTCAGCTCTTTTCTACCATCCACGTCATTTGATTGGTAGCCAATAGAGGCTGTGAGAGGTTGGTTGAACCACAACTCTCCAGGTATTGAGTGGAGAAACTGGCCATTGCCTACATTAACATATATACAAAAGGTTTCGAGGCCACTGCCGTTTTAATCTCCGGGGAGGATTGTAGGGATGTTCGGATAAGGAATAAGCTAGAGGATTAGGATGATGAATAAAGTTCAAGTGAAATTTTGTAAATCTGGGTGGGTTGATGTCAAGGAAATATGGGATGTTAAAGTCTTGTTTGTAACATAATATGGAGCTTGACTATTAATCGAAGTCTTTTGACTGCAAGGATTGAATACAGTTGATATTCAATAATTTAGCAGCTCCTCACAGGTGGATCTACGGGGGGAGGAGGTGGAGAGAGAGGCTTTCGGCCTGAAGCCCCCTCCCCCCAAAAATGGTAAAATATAATCATGTTTTACAGAAAAACATTTTTAAAACTATCTCTTAAAGTATTCTTGTTCATTAAATTACATTTAATAGGACTTCAAGAACCACTTAAACACCATTTCATATAGGTAGTTAATTTCTTTCCGTTTTTTTCAAATTATTTATCGTTATATGTATATGAAATAAAAATATCTTTCGGGCTGAAGTCTCCCCCCCCCCAAAAAAAAAAATTAAATCCTAGATCCGCTGGTGCTGCTCCTTACAGGTCAAGTCCGTAGTTATGGATAGTTTTCAGTTCGATTTTATAGATTAATATTTTTTTTCGATTGAAATATGGGATATTCTGTTTATTGACCTGTATAACTGGCCAAATCGTCGTTTAAGCTCTTGCCTTTTAAGCCTGGTATGTTGGTTCCAACGTGGCTTCATTATTAAAAACTATTACTTAGTTATTTTTTATTTTATTCTCATCTGTATAATTTCTAATGAATTATTATTATTTGAAAACATTACTATCCTGTTCCAAGTAACGGTATCTTTAGAAACTGTTCCAACTGCTCTGATTCTGACCACTTATAGTAACCATATTATTTTTATTAAATAATGATGTTTTTAACCTACATCGGAGGGTAAAAGTAACATGGTTACATTTTTATTCATAAACTTTAATGCGCCAATTGAAGCACCACTGTTCAATCAGCGAAAGGTGTCTTAGTAAGTTGAGGGATTCTATTTCGGTGTCTGAGTGAGAGGACAGCATGGGGTATCGTCAGAAAATGTTGCTAGGAAGGTTTCGGAATCTATAGGAATGCCTTACCTGCAAGACACCAAAAAAGGAAAATTATTCTTATGAAGGTTGTCCCTGACAAAAAATATATCACTTGGAAAATTTTTGGAAAGTTTAACGCTGAAAAAAAATTTATGTTAACGAAAAATTTTTCTCTTAACCACCCCCTCTCAGTCTCTATTGGTTACCAATCAATTGACGTGGCTGGTAGAAAAGGGCTGAAGTCTCCGTACGAGCTAGGGGTTTCAAAAATATTTCTATAACGTTCCAGGACGATGGGATGACAATAAATGTAGTGATTAAATTTATTTTACATTATTAAAGTTTTAATAATTTCCATGTCTATTATTATTCATTTATTATTATTTCTTAAGTATTTTCCTTTTTTTTTTTTTTGTAAATTGTAAATTTTAAAAACATAGGGCATCGAAAGAGTAATGTCTTAAGTGTGAAGCAAAATAAATACAAATTTAACCAATTTCGATACTGCCTTTCTTTCAAGGCTTTGGCGTAGTAAGCAGTACAAAACTTTTAGAAGAGAAAATTTCTTTAGGCGCGTTTTGAACTTTGTTGTGGAGAGTGAATTAGATTCAGCCTTCAGATTTAAGATGTGTAACGCTCGGGTAAAGTCGGATAGAGTCAACTAATTGAAGTGTTTTTACATATCGATTAAAATATCTCAAATACTAAAAATTGGACCTGCATATTGTTAGCAAAGGAAATGTCCATCATTCCATCCTCCTTGTAATGAGCTACTATTCAAAATTGTATGTTAACGCGACGGCGTGTTAGGGAGGCGAACTGAGATAGCTGAAATGCATAGAATAAGATTGAAGAATGGTAAATTAATGCAGAATAGAAGCTTTAGAAAAAGACATAAATATATTCGCTGTATGTTATTTAGTGTCGTCAAACCTCTGTTTGATTTTAAATCTGTTATATTCGTTGTATTGGGCGTATCATTAACCATGACAAACAACATTACTTCAAGGTTAGTACTACAGATTGGCTGGAAAATTTTCTTGACCGCAGGCTGGAATTCCAGCTGGAAGATAGAACTGCGCGGTAGATTACATCTCATCAATATTCGGGGTCAGTACTTTCCTTATACACTCCCCTGTGTATGCACAGTGCCAGATTTAAAATGTTTTCCATTCAATAATAAACATTACGTCACTAAGCTATTATATTCTATATTTATTTCTAATAAATTTTACAATCGTATTTCTGCAAGTAAAACAAACATATATCTTCTGAATATTTTATATATGAGTGATTTTTAGCATGGATGGAGATCATTTGGACCTCCCCGGATGAGGAAGATATTGAGTAGACATTACATAACTTTAGAAACAATAAGTCTCTTGAGATAAATGAAATTCCGGCAGAACTACTGAGGCAAAAAGAGGATCTACAGAAAGAGTGGAAAAGGACAGTAATCTACCCAATTTTTTTTTTTTTGTTCTCCCGAGAGCGAGAAGAAAATAAAATCCTATAAAATTTTATTCCACCGTTAAGAACCTTGGAATAAATCCTTTCCTAGAAATCCAATCATTTATCCAATATCTTCATTTGTGCGTTTTCTACTATAAAACGTCTACATTACCTCCGCCACCTATTTCCATTTGAAACTCGTAAACTCCTGATCACTACGTTAATATTTTCTCACTTTGACTACCGCTGTACAGTGTATAGGGGCGTCTCTGGAGATCTCGAGACAAAACTAAATTTTTCATAAATTTTTTTGTACGATTCATCCTCGGGATCCCAAGGGATGCTTCTGTCTCCCGTTATTATGAAGATCTGAAATCGCTTTATCCTTCCTACCGTCGTACGTACCTCCTAGCTTCCTTCCTCTTCCAAGTCATCCAATCCCACCATCCTTCTTCATACGTCTTCGACCTCCTTCAATTCAAATCCTCTGTCAACTCCCGCCAAAACCCGGTCCCAGTCTTCAGATTTGTATATAAAGGCCTACCGAACTGCTGCCTTCAAGAGATCTTTCATTATCCGATCCTTCATTATATATATATACATAAATTATTAGCTCGTTTTAAATATTTTTATTCTACTTTTATTTTATTTTTAATTAATAAAGTTTGAAAATAACTTATATTCTTTTATTTATTATGTGAGAAACCATACCAGAAGAAACCGCTCGACGTTTCCGATTACTTCAGCACTTACTAGACAAATGCTCTAACCTTCCAATTAATTACAAAAAACTCATATACATGACTATAATAACGTTTATTAGTGAGCTATGGGGCTCCACTAAACCATCGAATTCCTCTCGTATTCAATCCTTACAATCCAAAATCCTTCGTAAAATCCTCAATTCTCCCTACTTTGTTACAAATAAAACCATCCATAATGACGTTAATGTTTCTTATGTTTCAGTTCTGGCCCGATTCAGATACCTATCCTTCCATAACAAACTTTAGAATCATTTACCCAACCCTTTCGTTTCTAACCTTGCTTCCTCTTCAATTCCTGATAACCCTCCGAGGCGTCTGAAAAGAAGATGGCCTCGTGATCTCCTAATGTAGACATATCATTAGAGTGCTACCATTGGGTAGTTTCTCAACAAGTGTTTTCACGTCATTATATCCATATGTTCAAATTTACTAAATGTATTTCTTTAATACAGTTGTAAATATCATAAAGAAATAAAAAAAATATTATGTTTATTTGTTTTTTGTAATTATTCTCTGAGGCTCCAAAAAAAATTTCTATCTCTGTATATTATTCTAAAGAGACTTGTCCCAAAATAAATAAAGTATTATTATTATTAAATCAATCAAAGCTGAAACAAGAATTTTCTCGTCATTAAATTTACAAATAAACCAACATTTCTAGGCCTAAATAATGTCTAGCAACATCTTCAACTTGAATGCGATTCAAAATTAATATAATATCAAAATGAACAACTTAAAATTTTCATTATCTGATAATTTATATAGTAATTTTGGTTTTTAAAATAAATTAATTTTCTGTTTGCAGCTGATGGAAGAATGTGCTGGTTATTTCTGTTCTTGTTATTGGAGCATGCTCTATCACAAACCCTTCAGACCATCAACATAAGTAAGTTTGCTCAATTGATTTCATCGATTCTGTTTTATAGACGAGTATAGGCACAGACTTTCTATTCTAGTTGGAAGTGTGATGGATCCTCCAAAGAAAAGTCTCAGGAGGTTTATATTATTAATAAAAAAGCTGCAAATTATTTCACAATGGTTTATTCTATCCAAACAATTATAAATCTAAAGTAATATAACATTCCTAGTGACAAAGAAAAAGAAATAAAAGGTGATTCCAATTATTGGACTAAACATTCTTTTTTTAATCATTAGTAATTTGCTAAAAAAATTAACATAACTTCAGTAACACACTCAAAAATCAAAAACCAAAACAAATGATATAACCTTTGCAGTAGAACATATAAAAAACATCTAGAAACTATATCTTTGCTAATAATTGGCCGATTTTAACGATTTTTTTTAGAAAATTCCGTCAACTTTTAAATAACTTTGTATATATCAGTGTATACTTTTTGAATTTTTTGTTCGTTCACAATGGTTTATTATTGAAAATAATAAACCAAAAATATTTAAAAATCGTGATATCTTTACTAATAGTGCCTTAATTTCGATGAAATCTTCTTCATCTTTTAGGAAATTTAAATATGTTTGAAACATTTTATTACAATATTGACAAAAAAAGTGTATACTTTTTGAGTTATTCGGAATCTAATTTTACCATCCTTCGTAACTTTTATCCAGCTCCTTTTCGTTAAATTATGTTATATAGATAAATTTAAAGGGCATCGAGAAGAAGACTTTAGCAAAGTTTCATTGAAATCGGTACGTTCGTTTAGGCGCTACAGTCTATAGCATCGCAGGTTTTTCGGCCGCCATTTTGAAACTAGAAGTAATGTCGTTGAAGGAGGATCATCCTCGGGCGACCTCTGATTTTATATCCAAATTTGAAAAAAATTGGTCTAGTAGTTTCAGAAAAATGCGCGGACGGCATATATATGCACTAGTAGTGCATATATAAGAGAAAGAGGTGAGTAGAATTCAATAAATAATAATAAATAATAATAACTTAATAATAATAATTTAATAATTCAATAAATAATAATAACTCCTCATATCATATCAACGGTCAACCATCTCTACATCATAAATAAAAAATGTTTAGTATTTAATATTGACGGATCTTGACGCCGTTTTTAGTCTACCTATTGTAGGTCAACATTTTTTATCATGTTAACCAAATTCTCTACTTTAAAATTTGACACACTTTTAGCTACTATATGTTAGAATAACATATTTTTTAATAAATATCAAATTTTGAATTTTTCTTTATACTAATGCATTCAACTAGTAACTAAGAAATTATCAAAATCAAAGACTCTTTGGGCCAGGCGTTGGTTACTTTGACATGGAATGACACACACACAAATACCTAAAACTCTACATACCGACTTATAACAACAGAATATCAACCAACACATACGCATTCTTTATAACCATTTTCATAATAATCTTCACGGGCATAACTGATGAAAGGTATGACAAGCTCAGTAAGAAGCGACTGAAAAGAAGCTGAATGAGAGACCTCTGTACTTGTGTAATATCCTTAAACATGCTTAACATACCGTAACTGACTTGTTCTCATTACATTAGATGATTATCACTCATTTGCGACTGGTGTGTATAAAGAAAAAACTGATAAATATATTTTAAATAAAATAATTTACAATTAACAAGATGAAATATTACCACTAGTATAAAATCATACCTAAATACAAATATTATACAAGCTAATTCTATTCAACTACATATATCGTACAATAGGAGATATCCTATCAACTTCCGGTTTTTGTTCCCTCAGTTAATGTGTATTCTACTTTAACAGGAATGTAAGGTTCAACGGTATATAAAAAATTAGCATTAAAATTATAATACCAAAAAATTAAATGTACAATTATTAGTAAAGCAAAATCAGGAGAAAAGTAAAAATATAATAATATTCATTCAGTGTTAAGCACAATATAATAGTATAGTATAGGTAATCAATATAATTCAATAATTAAAACAAACTAGTATAATGTATAATAACTCTCGAATTAGGCCAGTAGTATTATATTAATATTTGTATTCACTTGAACGATTAAATTATATATTATAGAGATAGGAATTTATTCAAATATGAGAATTATTTAAAACGCTTTTTCAGTTCAAACTAAATTTAAAGACATTCGAAATTTCAAATTACATTTTGATAGCTCTAGTTACCTTATCAACCCTCCTAAATATTTATTTTTATTTTTATTTATTTATTAACAACTATATAGGATTGATTATAAGTTGTTGCTAGAATTTTTTAAACAGCTAAAACGTCTAAAATTTTGCTTATTGCAGATAACGTATCAAATGAATAATTCCTAAAAAAAAAGATAAATTTATTAATGTCCAAAAAACATTACTCTTCCTTGTAAATAAACAACAAGTAAGCCGATGGGAATGTGATGGTAACCTTTAACTAAATCACGCATCTTCGCGTGTTTCTAACCCGCTCAATATCTGATAAGTGAGTTGCAATGGATTGTCCATTTACTGTCAGTAAATATAATATAAAAACATGAAAGAGAAAAATTGCCGTATAAATCATGAAGAGAGGTATACCAGGAAGTATGTAGTTAACCATCAAACACCCAAAAATAAACGATTAAGTTTCAATAAAACAGGATTTATTCATTGTTATTCTGGGGGGACTTTATTCCTGAATAAAAACAAAAATTCTAAGAAATGGGGCATTTTCTCATTAAATTAATTAATTTAATGAGTTGCTATAAACAGGTGGAGGTCACGCCAAACGGTCCAATATTTTTGTAGGCCACCATTTTTTTTTTTTTTTACGATGTTGTGAACAAATTATTTTACGATTTAAGTGGGAAGCAAATGGCGTTCTTTTTTTTTAGTCCCTCGTTAAATAGACAATGTTTGTCGATCTCAAGCTGAAAATTCCCGATTTTTGAGAATTTTCGGAAATAAATAAGTTATAGGTTATGATAAGATGAAGCTATTCACGAAGTTTTTTAAGGATGTTAATAATTTGATAAATGGGATCTGTTCCCTGAACTATAAACTTTTAAGTAGATTTTTATTAATTCCGACGTCATTTATTGATGCAAAAACATAGTTAATACAAGGGATGGCAATCGGTAATCGATATTATCGACTATCGATATCGTCCCTTCGATATTTTAATATAAAAATAAAAATTAAAACTATCGTTTTCGGAAAGCGCTTGGAATCCATGAATGGGATCGTCAGAAATAATATATGTATTCATCTTGCCTGTTTCATATAGAATGTACTGCATAGTACAGAAAAACATCGATATTCCGCTAATATCGACTACTAATGGTCATTCTTAAATATAGTTGAATAGGATTGCGTAGGATCCTTTTCACTCAGTAAACTCAATTTGTCAAAATTTCTTAGATAAAACCTAGACCACGAATCGCCTAAGAAATTTATATAGAATACAAATAAATTTGCTATTTGCTGAATCCGATCTATGGGTGAATAAAAATTTCTATAAAACTGCTGAGGATAACAGATGGACAGAAACTAGAAAATTAATTTTACTAAGGAGGATAGAAGAATTTATATTTTCATTACATCATTTAAAGAAGAAAATAACATATTTTTTGATGAGCCTATATGCTAGAGAATCGATATGTTATATCGATATTCATATTTCAAAAAAGTTTATAATATCAAGTGAAAATATCGACAATCGATATTTGAAATCCGACATTTTGATGGTATCGATAGTTATTCGATTAAATCGATGACAATATCTATAATGGGCCTATATCGATATCCCATCTGTACTTAGAACATCTAAATGACACAAAGATGTTTAATATACCCTTGGAAAGCTAAATATTTTAGAATAATTAATATCTAACATATAAAAAGTAATGAAGAGTGAGGGAAAACCAATGAATTTTAATTGTTGCAGTTAATAGTGTCTATTTTATTGTTGTTCAGTATTGAATGAGCAATAAATTTTTTCATGGAAACTGAATGAAATTTTAATGGAGCTTTATTTTCAGCTTAAAAAACCAAAAATATATAGTGCGAGGAATTGTCATACATCAAATTTAATTGCCAGAAATTCTTATTTATAATCAAAGAAGTATTCTTAAGATTTGTAACATTTAAAATGATGAGTGAAAGTTCTATCATAGACCGCAGCAATTTTTTTTCGTTATTAAAGCATATTCTATCCTTGCACAGGCGGATCTACGAGGGAGAGGGGCTTTTGGGCTGAAGCCCCCTCCCCCAAAAAAAATGATTAAATGTAACAATGTTTTATGTTAAAAAATTATGTTTTAAAGTATTATTACTCGTTTAATCACATTTAATAGGACTTCAAGAATCACTTAAATACCATTTCATATAGATAGTTAGTATATTTCTTGTTTACTAAAGTAATCATCGTTATATATAGAAAAAAAAAAGTTCCGTGGTGAAGCCCCCGCAAAATTAAATCCTGGATCCGCTATTGTAAGCTTGTGAAAATCCCAACTTCAATTATTTCACTTAACTTTTCAAAATTAATTCCAACAAATTCCATCAAAACAGATCCACCCTTCGTCGTAAACCTATGACTTCCTGTCCAGCATTATCCTTTAATAATACCCCATTTGATTATTGTGAAGTGTTTGTTTTGGCCGATAATTAATATACCGTAAATACTACAACAAACATATTAATAACTTTATACGCCTCACAGACTCTACAATATCACCTAAACAAATTCTACAACTGGTGCAAACTCTGGAAAATTCGACTCAACCAAGAAAAATCACTACATATCACTTTTACCCTTCGACGTGAAACTTGCCCTGTTATTTACCTTGGCAATATCCAAATTCCTCAGGCAAACAGTTCAATATCTTGGACTGACCTTTGACAAAAGAATGACATGGGGCCACATATCAAAAACAACACAAAAACTCTAAACCTAATACTACGACTATTGTAAATGCCTTGCAAGAAATTTGAAATTTAAACTTGGACAGAAATTGAATACGTCAATTTATATACTTAAGCCTATTTGGCCCTACGCTTCACAGATACATGGGGCAGCCAAAAAGACTCACATACGTAAATTACAGACTTTTCAATCTAAAACTTTCAGGACTATCACCAAAGCTCCCTGGTACGTCAGTAACATTACTTTACATAAAGACTTACAGATGCCAACAGTTAACGACCACATGGGAACATACTACAAAAGATTTCATAATAACTTACACGGGCATACCAACTCATTGATTGGAGTATTGACCAAAATTAACATGCCCGATAGCACCCGAAGGAGGCTTGAAAGGAGCTGGATGAGGGATCTCCTATATATATTAAACTAAATTCAGTTAAACTATAAATATTACACTCAATATAGGAAGTACGCCGCTGGGTACTCCCTCACGCCTATTCCAATTCCAATTAATCTTCTACATCTTGACATCACACTCGCTGATTGACAGAACTTCTGACAGGTGTGAGTTGAAGAATCGAGTTAAAAAAAAAAGAAAAAAAAAAGCTTTATGATAAATTTGTGTTTTATTGTTAGTAGTAATCTATAAATAGGAATCCAGTGGATACAAAGGACCTGTTCAAAACATTGGATTCTAATCAGCTAATTTGTTTACAAAGCAATCGACCCAACTCGATAGAAAGGAAAGCATCAAATTAGAACGTTTGAAGGGTTCACTCTGGAAAATTTCCGAAGAGGGCCATATTGGTATTGCCAGAAGCACTTATTGTATTATGCCTGTAGCAGCTTCAAGTGTTTTCAGTTAAACATCAGGAATCGCTTATATTGGATTAAGGAACGGATATCACGTCATCGGCTGAGAGGAAGTTCAGCACTGACGTCAAAGCTTTCAAAACTGGTTCATACATCTTCCACAAGATTATACCCCTGTTCAACTTTCGTAACAAGATAAACGAAAGGAAAAAAACAAGTTTAGCTTTCAAACGGTTTAATTATCATTTGCGAAAACCGTATGTCATGAAAAATTATGAGAATGCTCACGTCAAACAAACTTTATTCTTATCTTCATTTAAACTATATTAGAACCATTCAAAAATTTCGTTCATATGTCTAAATTTCCTGATTATTTATTTAAAATATTTTTTTTTCTGATAACTCACTCATTATTCTCTAGCTTATATAACTAAAAAATTAAAAATTGATCCACCGTGAACAATTTTTAATTTTTTTAACTACCTTCTGCCTCGCTATTTCAGGAATATGAAGGGTTGTTCTAGAGGCACAGGTCACTAGAGGATCCAGGATTTAATTTTTTTTTTGGGGGGGGAAGCTTCAGCCCGAAAGCTTGTTTTTCATAAAAATTACGATAATTACTTTGGAAAAAAAGAAAGGAAGTAACTATCTATATGAAATGGTGTTTAAGTGATTCCTTAAGTCCTTTTAAATGTAATTACACGAACAATAATACTTTAAGAGATAATATTTTAATGTATTTTTCCATAAAACATGGTTATATTTTTCCGTTTTGGGGGAGGGGCTTCAGACCGAAAGCCCTCCCCTCCACCCGTACATCCACCTGTGGCACGGGCAGATCTATTATCTCGAATCTATTTATAAAAAAAAATATTAAAAACTATCTCTTAAAGTATTAGTGTTCGTGTAATTACATTTAATAGGACTTCAAGAATCACTCACCATTTCATGTAGGTAGTTGATTTGTTTCTTTTTTTTTAAAAATAATTATCGTTATATATTTGAAAAAAAAATCTTTCCAGCTGAAGCCTCTCCAAAATGTAATCCTGGATCCGCTCGTGTCTAGAGGCACAACCAAACGTATTCTAACCACAGTGGAAAGGTCGAGATTCATTCCATACCATTCATTACTTCCAAAGTAACTACAGTTATTTAAAAAATATATATTTAATTCTGGATCTGCTTCTGCTCTTATGAAGTTCTTTAAAAGGTCTATATAAAAAAATATAGATAGAGGGTGTCTCAGTTCTTCATGGTCAAACATGGAGGGATGATTATAGATAAGATAATCAACAAAAAAGTTTATTTGATGCGTGGCCCAATTCTGAACGGAAACGGAGTTAAGACCAATTTTTTATTTTTGTTAAGGTGGTCACGTTTTTTATTGAATTAGAAAGAATGAAAAAATTGCTCAAAATCTGTTCAAGACAGGGATGCCGAGAAGGAGATTTCATAGAGCAACTTGCACCATCAAAATTTTTGAAGAGGGGTCATACTTTAATGGGGTTTTGGATTTTTGAGGTGGCACATTTTGATGAGGTTATGAATTTTCTGAATGGAAAGTATCAAACCAGGGAACAAGAGCAAAACATGGAACAGACCGCAGCAATTTTATTATATATGATCTACATTTTTTCAATTCTACTACCGTTTACACTGTTTTTAAGATGAGGTGAGTAATAAAATATCTTGGGAGAGGAAGGGGAGAAAGGTTCTGCGCTATCGACCTTGGGGGGATGGGCACCCCTAGTTCAAGATAATTGAACCTTCACCCCTCACCCATAGTTGTAGAAGAAAAATAACCTAAACAAAAACTAAAACCGTTTTGGAAAACATAGACTGGTTTTAAGTCTTTAATTCCAATCAAACCATTATTTTCTTAGTTAAGATAGATGCCAGTTGAATTTTAACTAAACTTATAACGGATACTAATAAGAATAAATCTTGGTATTGCACTGTGACTAATTCTAAAAAGTAAAATACATTAAAAAAAAAACATTCTCTAACTTCAGCCTACTGCTTGTTTCAATAATAACAATATAAAGCTAGCAGAAAATATTTCTCTAATACACGATCAACAAATATATAAAAGTAAGTAATAAATTGCCATTCCTCTACAATTTATTGCTTGCTGAGTTCAAACATGTAGGAGTCCTCTTTTGTTTACATCCCCCCTATGATGAAAAATTTAGTGAAAAGCTGAGATTCATGCGATCCGAAAAGGATTTTCAGATAATTAACAACTAAGGTAAGTGTATACTGTAGTAGACACTACAACGGCCATATTAGACCTTCTGAAAGTTTCTTTTATCATTGACCTTAGTAAATTTAATCACATTTTTCCAAAGAAAATGTCTACTTTACAGAGGTGTACTTAGAATTTAATTTTCATTGAACAGTTTTTCAGTAATGCCTTCTTACTCAATAAAAAACATGACCACTTTAAGAAAAACATAAAATTGGTCTTAAATCCATTTCAATTCGGAATCAGGTCACGCATCGGATGAACTTTTTTGTTGGAAATTTTGTCTAGAATCACCTTCCACAGTTTGGCCATTAAGAACTGGGACACTGCATAAAGAATTCGACTTTTTGTAAGATGTCTACTGGAATATAATTAAATAATACAGATCTTACTGATATTTGTATGTAACAATTAAATTATTTCAGCTGAAGGTGGTGCTGTGATTAAAGCTTTTTTAAATGATCTTTATATGATAATAGCTTCCTCAAAATGAGAGGTAATTACTTAAAAAGCAGCATTTATATAAAATATTTTGCATTTTTCAAACAATGCAAAGCTCCATTTAATTATTCTCGTGTATTTATAAATTGAAAATCTGAATTAATTCATATCTTAAGTCTTTCCATTAAAATTGTTTTATTGTTCCAGTTTTCATATTCTAAATTAGAGCATTAATTATAAAACCACTAACTTAACAATACATAATGAAAAATGGCTGTAAATAAACATAATTTAATATAAAATATAAAATACTTTTTTTTCAATTTGTTTCCAGTAACATCCTAAGGGACCCACCAAGGCCTCAATTTCATTGCCAAAAAAATTAATATTAATCAAATAACATTTTTTTTATTTTTTAGTGAAATTTTCTTAAAATATATTTATGAAATTAATCACATTAATAAACTTTAACTACACAATAACTATTTAATAAGGAGCATAAGCTAGAAAATATAAAAATAAATATACATAGGTATATTTTTTAGTCACTTGAATTGTTTTCAGGAGTGCCTCATATAGTTAAATTCAGCTGGCCATCAATTTAGCAATTGATCATTAGAAACAACAAGCATGATGGTAGAAGTAGATATAAATAATTTTAGAAAACTACTTTTTTAATTTGAAATAAACATTTTTTTATTCTGTATTTATTTTTTGCTTTGTTTTGTTATGAATTCTAAAAAATAAGCCCCTTGGCTGCATACCAAAGAATTTTTTTTATTTATGAAGCCCTAAATGGTCGAGGTATGCCATTACTTCTTTTTTAAAAGCCATAACTCATATCGAAGATTTTCTATTCTCATTTCTCTAGTGAAACTAAAGTCCTTCTTAATCTCATTAAATTTCTTAATCTCATGCAAATCTGTGGCAATGTCTTCTTCATTATCATTCCTAATTTTGTTTTTTTCATTTCTCATCTTCAATCCATATTATGTGCCCTGTTCATCACTATTTCTTTTTATATAAATATTTTACTACATTCAGTAAATCGGTCATTTCTTTGACCCGTTTGTTGGAGAAATAAAGAGTAATTATTAAATTAATGTATGATATTTTCCCTCTTTGTTACCAGTGTTTATAAATGAGGCAAAGAACCAATTAGCGGAGAAGAGTTTTGATGTAGTCCTGAATTACTTAAAGAAGAATCCCAAGCTTGGTGTTAAAGTGGAGGCAGTCGTACGAGTGACTATATCAGGAACGGACGCCAAGGCTATTCTTGAGTCGAGTAAGTACATAATATACTATTAAATAAGTTCTATTACAGTTTAACTTAATTCTTCTAATTTTAAAATAGGTTAAAAAAAAATGGTCTAATTTTGTTACTAATTACCTCCTTCTCCTATATACCGTTTATAGTATATAAACAATTAAAAAACTCGAGAAGAAACATAAGTAATTTAAAAAATAATAAAGAAAAGAAAAATGAAAAAATTAAAATAAATAGTAGCAAATACACCCACGTAAGTTTCTCTCTTAGGAAAGCCTCATGTCCACCCTTAACGATTGACAGTAATCCAGTGCCTTCAAAAAACTATGTAGGGCATCTCAGACTCTACTTAGACAAATGACTTACTTGGAACATACATACTAAATTAAAAAGACAAGAACTGACTAGAAGATATAACCAACTCTCACATCTTCTGGACTACAGATCCTCACTTGACTTACGAAACAAGTGACTGATCTACAACATCATACTGAGACCAATTTGGACATATGTAGCAGAACTTTAGGGTTCAGCAAACCAACACACATAGATAAAATACAACAGCCAAATAAATAATTCTACGAAAAATTGTCAATGGAGCTTAGTACATTTCAAATAACACAATACATAATGACTTAAACATCCCAACAATAAAATCTTACATTGACAACAAATACACTTCATTTCATTCTTTAACTCAAAATCAATTCAGTCCATTAATCCTTTCTATTTCCTGCTCCCTGTTACCTGATAGATGTAGACTAAAAAGAAAATGGCCGAGGGACCTACTCCTACAATAATAATGAAATGAAAGCTAATCAACAAACTCGCAGCTAACGCATAATACATCAAATTTTCTAGGTCAGAAATCTGGAAAATAGAATGTTACAATAAAAAAGTAATTAGGTTATAAATAGAAAAATCCTCCAAGCTTTTATGGTTTGAAATTTTCCATATAATAATTTACAGTATATTTCATAATGTCTTGAAAATATATAAGGCAGTGGATGTAAAAGTGGTGTTAATTTAGACATTCCGTATTTTTTTCTTAATTATTTTTTGTCCTGTTGGCTTCAGAGACCATATAAATCTTTGGCCACCATAAACATCCATCTCCATCCCTGCTTATCTTGGGCTGTTGCTTTCTAGTTATCTGCATGCAGCTTTTTTCCTTTCAACTTGATCCCTTGCCTACTATTGTAACATTCATAGTTTTTTAGTGGTCTTTATTGGTCCTTCTCTTCCCTGTGTAGAGTACTCCAATACTACATTGCTTCTGTTATCATGCAGAGGATTTTCTTCTAATTTTTCAATACTTCTTTCTAGAGTGCTTTGAAAAAAAAATTTGGAACCTATATAACATTGTATAGTGTGTTAAAAAACTGTCCATGTAGAATAATGCTTAATTTAGTCCATGTAGAATAAATTGTTAATGATAACAATATATTTGATACTTTTTAATATGCAATAAGTTATTTCTTTTGATCCATACTTGCTATCCAAAATAATTTGAATAATTTTATTTATTTAAATTTATTAGAAGCAGGCCTCAGTATGTAAAAGTGAATATTGTTGATCTAAAACTTATTAATCCAATCTATTAGAATGACAAGTAAACAAGAAAGCTATACAACAATACCCTGTCAATAGCCCACATATTTTAACATTGCCCGCTCCACAGTTATAAATAAATCGATATCGTGAAAGGTTTTGATAGCCTTGGAGAATGATAATAGTCAATCTGATAAATTATTATCTTTTCTAACTAATGTAAATTTAATAAAAGAGATATAACAATAATTTTAATTATCATATAATAATAATTTATTTTTGAATATTATTTAATTTTATCTAATTATTTCATTATTTTTTATATTATTTAATTTTATCTAATTATTTCATTATTTTTATATTATATTATCTACTTTTTTCAATCTTTAAAATTCTTTCTTTTTATTTAGTGTTTTATTTTTATAAAAATTTTTATTTTATATATATTTTTGATTCATATTTCTCTCCTCCCTTCCCTCCCTCCCAATTCATCTGTATGTAATATTTTTGTTTTTATTAATCTACCAGCCAAATATTTTATTAATCAAAGTATGGTATCCTATAAACTGGTTCTAGTAGTATTATTTTATTGATTGGATACTGATGACTTTGTGACATTAATATTAAAAAAACAAACTAAAAGACATAAATAAAAAACATAGAACACTAAAATAAATAGAATATTTGTAAATTAGTTCATGATATGAATTTCTGATATAAGAATACATTTTTTTTACAGTATGTGAATCCTATAACGGTACTGTTATGGATGGAAAACCACCTCATATTGTATTGGACTCGACAATGGATAGTATTCCTTCTGAAGCTGTCAAAACGTTCACTGATGCTCTGGCTTTACCTACTATCAGTTCATCTTTTGGGCAAGAAGGAGATCTCAGGTATTAATTAAACAAACGAAATGAATTAGGAAATGTTTGGGAAAATCTGACCATAACACAATAGAATAGTAACAAACAACTGCAAACTATAGATTTACCGGAAACTTCGGAAGTTGTTTAGAATTGGATTTGAACATAAAACATATGGTGAAAAGATTAGCTTCTTGAAGATAAGAAAAAAAAAATTAAATATTTCCTTGATATTATTTCTCTGTAATAAAGTTAGGTATAAGATAGCTTAGTGTTGATTCTCAAACTGGATGCTGCAAGTGTGTGAATTGGGTACCATGGCAATAATATTTTAATATTAATTACTTTAGATGAATAAACATTCTGAATATTCATAAATTAATATTTATTAATGACAGAATTAAAATTAAAACTATTCTATCCCAGTGAGAACTCTTACATGAGATAGCTATCCTTCTTAGTAGCATATTTGATGCATAATCGACTTCAGAAAAACATGTTTATTCGTATAATATTATCAAGATAGTAGTCAAGAATGGGTAATTGATGAAGCATCAAACTTTACCACTACCGTTAAAGTACCAATTTACTTAGTAAGTGATTAGCTTGTCCCACGGGAAAGAGAAATAAGACACATCCATCTCTGAACTTATAATAATCCATTATTGTATTTGTTCAATACTTATTTGTTTGGTGTCGGAACAGTCTTGGTTCACAATTCCCTTACTTACTTAGAGTATAGAAATCTATTACTGAGAGTATAAGTATCAAAAAGTTTCTTTCTATATTATCCCAAGTGCCCAAGAGATCATAGACTTATTCTCCTCCATTTATCTTTTCAATATATTTTTAGTTTGTTGAAAATTATAATAAATTACAAAAATAAATTGTATTAATAGATTACATTAATGGAAAAATAGAACTTTTTATACTTTATTGACAGTTTTCTAGTCATGTGCACCCCAGTTCTGATGACTTGAACTTTTTTATTTTTTTTAAATTTCTTAATGATATTTACAACTGTATTAAAGAAATACATTTAGTTAATTTGAACATATGGATATAATGACGTGAAAACACTTGTTGAGAAACTACCCAATGGTAGCACTCTAATGATATATCTACATTAGGAAATCACGGAGCCATCTTCTTTTCAGATGCCTTGGAGGGTTTTCAGGAGGGTCTTATTATAGTCATGTATATGAGTCATTTGTAATTAATTGGAAGTTTAGAGCGTTTGTCTAGTAAGTGCTGAAGTAATCAGAAACGTCGAGCGGTTTCAGTCTGGTATGAGGAACTTTGAACTTAAATTTTGACATCCCTTCTTGTTAGTTTGAGATAAAACAAGAGTTGGTTTACAGATCAAGACCTAATCTGTTATTTTAACCAATAGTGAAGCCAACATAAAGTTTTTCTATCATACATTTTAAAATAATTTCTGATTGATCTCAATTTGAACCCTCTAAATCCGTTTACTAGAACTGATCATGGAAACTAGGGTTCACATTACCCCTTTGACAAGAACTCCTCAAGGGAACTACATTTCCCAAAATCTATAATCATCTCTAAAAATTTATCGAACCATAATTTCCACATTTTCGAATCTATTTCATCATCAGAAACCCAGAAACTTCTTAATTCAATAAGTGCAGATTTATGGGTTAAAAGCTAATATTTATCAATAATATTTTATTATTATTTGCTTTCAGGCAATGGAAAACTTTAGATAATGAAAAACAGAAATATTTAATTCAGATAAATCCTCCCGCTGATATTATTCCAGAAATTGTCAAAAGTATAGTACAACTTCAGAACATTACAAATGCTGGAATCCTTTATGATGATTCTTTTGGTAAGTCATAATTATATTTATATATTGTTTCATCTTGACAATGTTTAAGTATTTAATCATGAATAATACATGTTACTAAAAATATTATACCGCCATATAAATCAAGTCCAGATCTGTCATCTTGTTCCCCTTTTAATTCCCATTAATTTTTTGTTAAAAGTTTATATAAGATCAGCTTTAATAACTTTTGTTTTGTGCGATTGGTCATGACCTCTCTGCCCACTCTTCCACAATAAATAATAATAATATTTATTTGTACTTACAATGAAAAAATAAATAGGCAAAACCTTCTTGTATGTACAAAATCAACATTTTAGTTGAGGTTTTGTGTTTGGTTTTCTTTTTTTTTTCCCTAGCTCTGTTACAACCACATTAGCTAATGAACCTGTCCCATCCGTTTCCACTTTATCCTCTCCAATACTATTCTCTTCCAGACTGCTCCCCCACAGGTCTTCTTCATCTCCTTGTCCTAGTCTATCGGCGGTCATCCTCTCTTCCTCACGTGATCTCTTGGATACCAATCCATAAACTGCCTGGTCTATATTATATCATTCCTCCTGATTACATGTCCGGTCCAGATTCACTTCCTGATGTGCACTTTTTCCACAATATCTGGAAGGTCAGCCTTAGCTCTGAACCATTTATTTGCTTTTCTATAGCTTTGCTATAATCCGAGAAGATATTGCTCCATTGCTCAATTTGTCACAAGTCTTCTGGTCTATTACCCATGTATCACAACCTATGTCATGACAGGAAGTAATGTGCTCATCCAAAGTTTTCTCGTGACCTCTGAGCTTACCGAGCATCTATATATATCTTTAAATTTGAAGAGTGCACGCTATTCCTGGGCACATCGCCTGATTATTTCTTCAGTTTATCCTTTAATTGAGATCAGGTGCCCAAGATATAGAATTGTTTCTACTTTCTCTATATGGTGTTCACCTATTTTTATATCTCTATCAACATTCACTGAAATATACTTGCACTTTTTGTAATTGCCAAATAAAAGTCAACTTATAACATTATCTTAATTAATGAAAAATTCACTATTGAATGACTTATTGTCACAACAATCAAAAAGTAGAAACAAATTGTATTTTTATTTGTATTTGTATAACAATTTGTATTTGTATAACAAATATTTTTTATTTGACCTAAAAATAAGATTTTGTTCTAAACTGGCTACTCTCTAAATTGTGCCTCTTGGATCAGGTGTTCCATTTATCTCTTCCACTTATCTCATTGCATCCCATTTCAATACTTTAATAAACACTTAAACTATACTTCATGCTCCATCATTAAGTGATAATTCAATTAATTAAGATAAAATTGGCAATTTTTCATCTATTATATTGTATTGTTATTCTTTTAGTGATGGAATACAAATATAAATCACTTCTTATTAACATGGCCACAAGGCACATTATCGTCCATGTAAATAATGCAGAAAATATTGTAAAACAGCTGACAAGATTCAGAGACCTAGACATTGTCAATTTTTTCATTCTTGGAGGATTACCAACAATTAAAATTGCTCTTGATACTGCGAGTACGAAGCAATATTTCGGGAAGAAATTTGCTTGGCATATAATTACTCAGGTATGTGAAATATATTTGAATGTACAGGAAGAAAGGAAACTGACTATTTATTAATATAAAATACTAATAACTTACAAAGATACAATCATAAAGATATTAGACATCAGAGAAGATATAGAAAGATATAGGATATTAAAAGATATTAAGCCTTGAGGCTCTAAAGTAGCAGACATTCAGTGTTTCACCAATTCAGGCATCCTCAAGACAGAAAAAATACATGACGTATACACAGATCAAATACAATACATCTAACATCAAGAGTCTAAAAAAAAAATTAAAATAAAGACAGATCACTCCAAGATGTCAATTTGAATGGATATTCTTAATACACGGAAAAGGGATTTAAAAAAAAAAAAACCATTATTTAAAATGAATTATTTTCAGTGTTAATTTTTAAACTAATTCTACTATCGAATCTATATTATTTTTTTTTTCAAAACTAATTCATTGATACTATACCAATTAATTAAACACTGTAAAATTATTTAACTAAGAGCAATAATTCTCATCCTTGAGAGAAGTTGGGAATTGAAAAGTTTCGTCGAAATATTATATTTTATGCCTTGATATGGTATGATATTTTATCTTATTTTGAGTTATAATACAGAGCTACAAGTTCATTACTGTTTTTTTTTTTTACAATTCCTCCAATAAATTTAACAAAAAATATTAAAAATATTCTTTATTTTGCAATGATTGTTACTCTTTGGGACATTGCCATTGTAAACTAATAATAATAATAACAATAACTACATATTTTTCTTACACAAAAAAGATAAAATGGACAAAATAATAGATCTAACTCTCTGTAAGTGCCTGGATAAGTTTAAATAAACGAAAGAAAACATATTCTAACAATAAGAGAAAAGAATTTAAAATAAAAAATTGAAAATTACCCAGAACATCAGCAAACATTCAAAATATACTAAAAAGAAAATATTTGTCTACATTATACTTTATGTTACAATTACATTATAATAGTTTTTATTATGTTGGACCGAGTGATGAGAGCCATTGATAAAGATAACTTATTACAAAAAAAAAAAAAAACATGATGATTATAAAAGGAACTTATACATTTTCAAAATTGATTTTGGGCTCATAGTTATTTACTGAAGATTGAATAAATTGTAATAACAAATATTTCTATATTTCATAGAATATCTGTATAATATTTTTTGTGTAGTATTACTAGTTGATTAAATGGTGTTAAGATTTTAAAAATGTCAGTTAATATATAATTGCCAAACTTATAACTATTTTTTTTATTAGTACTCTAAATTCATTTCACATTTTAAAATCTTGAAACATCTGGTTTGAACAGGATAAGGGGCAGCTATCATGCTCCTGCAGCAATGCGACAATACTCTACGTTAAACCTGAACCCGAGCCTGGTATGAAAGAGAGGCTCGACGGTTTAAGGAATTCTTTTAATCTTGTCGAGGAACCAGAAATCACATCAGCATTTTATTTTGATTTCTTTCTACACTCCATCTTAGCAGTAAAGTAATTAATGAATTACATTATTCATTACAAATAAATAAATATAGAGTAGCATTCAAAACTCACTTTTTTTAATTTATAGAAATCTGCTAGATAAGGATGACTGGCCAAAAGATTTCAACTATACTCTTTGCGACGATTATAGAGCGGATAGAGAGATAATCAGGAAAGACATAGATTTAATGAAAAACCTAAAAACGGTAATTTTATGAAGTTATAAATTATACTGTAAAAATAAATAAGATTTTATGCCAATCAATAATAAATATTATAATTCTGTTACTGTTTATTTTTAGTCTAATAATATAAAAACGATTCTTCCCGCATTTCCATCGCATTTAATCTAATGCATGTCAATTCTAAAAACTCGAAACCCGGCAATATCTTCCCCTTCTATTATTTGAAATGTACCATCCATTTAATAAACAGCAATATAATTATATAATATGAAAAGTTCATCTATTTTTCATAACTTGAAAATGAGCCAAAAGGCTCGAAACATTGTTATGACTTGAATAATTAGTAAAATTATAAAGGAATTTCAATCCTTGAAGACACCGTATATAAATACTATAATTTCTTTTAAAATTATACTTTTATTAACAGGTAAACGAACCCTATTCGTATGCTCCATTTTTATTAGAAAGGAATGGAAACAGTTTTCCTGAATTTGTCATGAAGCTGGAAAAAGTAACAATTGTAAATTCACAATCTGAAAGCGCAGAAAGTATGGGCACATGGAAAGCAGGATTGAATTCACCAATAATTCTAAAAGATGCTACAGCTATGAATAATTTTTCAGCAGTTACAGTTTACAGGGTTGTTACGGTTAAGGTAAGATTGTTATAAATTTAATTTTCTTTTACTATTATTTATCTCAGTGGATGTTAAGATTATTGAAGTATATCATGTAATGATTTTTCTGATGTATGTATTAATATAGTCTACTATACTAATACTATATCAATGATCTCATTCTTTATTTATATATTTTCCTCCAATTTATGCTTATTGGATAATACAAATAAAACAGTAAACCACAAGACTGCACTGGGGATCTAGGGTAGGTGGTAATCCAAACTTTTTTGAGGTTTCAATTTAATCAAGAAGTATTTACCTCTTTGGTGAGCCAGACATAGTAAGCCAAATATGAATGGGAAGATTGAGGATGGCTGGCCATGTAGCTCATTTGTAAGAGAAACACATAGAAATGAGTGAAAATATTTCATATTACCAGATGCAAAGAAAGAGAGTATCTAAGATGAATGGATGATATAACAAAGGATGCCTCAAGAATCTCGAGGGTAAGGAATTTGAGAGTAGTTGCTCAACAATATACAGACTGTAGGAAGTTATTATAGGAGGCTTGAGATCAATCATGGTCTATCGAGCCAATAGAAGAAGAAGACTGTTAAACCCTACCTAAAACCTAGCTAGTTGGTTGATCTATTTCTTGTTGATGATCCATGTTTCTACTAAAACCGGGTCATTCAAATCAATTTGAATCAGACCTCTCTCTCCAGTAATATTTTAGTAAAAGAATAAATTACTCTGTATAGTACTTTAGTGATTATATTATATGTATTTCTTTTAAAAAATATTTTGTATCAATACTTTCTACATAACTCATTATCAAACAGCCTGAAGTAGAAATTTCAAAACAATATAAGTAAGAAAAAATAATGATTAATAATCATGGAGAATGTCCCAGAAAATTACAAAAAATAAAATGCAAATAAATCAATTAAATTTATAATTGACAAATAATAACTACTAGCAGGGGTGACCACCCTC
Source organism: Nezara viridula (assembly GCA_928085145.1). Taxonomy (NCBI): domain Eukaryota; kingdom Metazoa; phylum Arthropoda; class Insecta; order Hemiptera; family Pentatomidae; genus Nezara; species Nezara viridula. The sequence goes on along the minus strand of OV725080.1, from coordinate 152,228,957 downwards.
CTCCCCCCCCCAAGGCCAATGGCACAAGAATCAACCCCTCCTTTCTCCCAAGATATTTTATTCCTCACCTTTTTTAAAAACAGAGCAAGCTAAGGTAGAATTAGAAAAATCGTAGTTCATATATAAATACACTTGCTGAGGTCAGTCCCATGTGTTACTATTGTCCATTAGTCCGGAAATTCATAACCCCTTCAAAATATGCCCGCCTCAAAAATTTTGATGATGCAACTTGCACCACGAAACCCCCTTCTGGGCACCACTGGCTGCAAGAAAAAATAAAGTCGTCAAGAAGATAAAAAGGAGTTCAATACATTGACTTTTCTAGTTTTAGAAAGAAAATAATGAGTTATTCTTAGAAAGTGAATTGTGTAAAAAGTATTATAGTAAAATTAACATATGCTTAGAAAAATTAACTTGAATTTTGTATTAATATTAATAAAAAAAAATTTTTTTTTTAATTTTTTTTTTAGCAAAAACCATTTGTTATCGAATATGAAGAAGAAGGAAAGAAAAAATATAAGGGATATTGCATTGATCTAATAGATGAAATAAAAAAGTTGGTCGGATTCGATTATGAAATATATGTAGCACCTGACAACCAATTCGGTAATATGGATGATAATGGAAATTGGAACGGAATGATAAAAGAACTTGTAGACAAGGTATTTAGATTATTAATATAAACTAACTAGATATTGTTGTTAACTGCAAAGCAAAAGAATGAATATGTTTGATTCACGACATAATACAATACAAAATATTAAATGTAACAAATTACACAAATGAATATTATATAGGGTATCCTGGGAGTAGAGGGAAATATTTATAAAGGCGGTAGTAGACCTCAAAAGCTACAATTTTTTGTTTATATAAACAATGGTCCAATTCCCAGCAGAATAATAGGAAATCTAAGTTTTGTGTTTTTTTAAGTGCCACATATTTTGTTGAATAGTAAGCGATAACTAAAAAATGTTTAATTTTAGTAATTAACGACTGCTTCACAGTAGACTGAACAAAATTTATTTTAGAGGCAAAATGAATTCGTCTTATTTAATTCAAACTTTAGAGAAACTTCCTTGTTTAATAAGCTGTAACTCCATATTAATCAAATTCAGAATTTATAATATAATTTATAATAGTTTATAATATAACCTGGGATGTATTACAATAAAATTAAATTCATAAATAAACTTTTTATTTATAAAAACAATTGTTAAAAATAATGATTTTTCAAATATTTACTATCTAAACTGTGTTTTTATAATGATCTCTGTTATAAATATTTATAGGAATTTATTAATATTTATAAGTGACAAACAAAATGTTCCTAAGCCTTATATTTATATTTTCATGAAACTATTAATGAAATTATTCAGAGGAGCCAACTAGTATAGTTGATATTTTTTTAAGTGAAAGGCCTTTTTTATTTTTTATTTTTGAAGGCATTATATTATTTAATATAAATAATTTCTTTTCCAGAGAGCAGAGATTGCCTTGGGCTCGCTGGCGGTGATGGCTGAACGAGAAAATGTTATAGATTTCACTGTCCCCTATTACGACCTAGTCGGGATAACAATTTTAATGAAGAAGCAAACAACGGCGACATCTCTTTTCAAATTTCTTACAGTACTTGAAAACGATGTCTGGCTTTGTATATTAGCTGCATACTTTTTTACAAGGTTAAAAAAAAAATAGTATGAAAATAATGTAGAATTGAAAATTTATTTTTCTATTCCTATACATTTTAATACTAATTAATCTTTTTAGAATCTTTTCATAATAGCTGATAGATTAGTTTTTGATTAAGTGTGATTTTTATTTTGTGAACCTTGATCCCGTCAATATAGAATTAAAACTGAAAGAAATATATATGTAAAATAGGGTGATGCCAATATATCATTCAATAATATTTTGAAAAATATTTCAACATTTAACAAAACATGTAAGACTTCTTTATAAAAAAAAATCCTTCAAAACAACTAAAGATCAAGAAAGATAAACAGTCAGTTGTAGGAATATAAATGAAATTATTGGTATGAAGAACTCATATTAGAGAAAATTACAAAAAATTTGATATAAGATTTCTTCATCACCACTCAACTCTCAAATCTCTTTCTTAATGCATATATTGTTGAGGGTATCCATTTTGTCGATTAAATATTACCAAGTTTTGAGAAAGAAGGCAGCAGAAAATGAAAAAATAATAAGACAACTAAAACCTTGGTTCAATGCCATCAAGAAAAGATTCTTGACCTAGCTAGAAGTGAGTAAAGATACCAAAATGGCACTGTAAAAAACACTTTCAAAAAACAGGATATGAGTTTTATATTATTTTTGTTAATTTTATAATATTAAATATTAATAATAACAAATAATTGTTGTGAACTGATTACCGAGAATTGCTTATCAAAGTTCACATGGTTGATCAGTTGTTAGAATTCGACCACCATTGCTTGGACTTAATAAGCAATCCGAAAATGAACTTTTTAATGAGGTACTATTATTAAAAAAATATGTTGATAAGGAAAAGGATAAATCTTTGGCATCAGCAAGTTAACTTCAATTGTAACTTTGATTACCAAAATTTTGTCACCTCCAATAAGTTTCATAGCATTTTGCTGGCGCAAAACATCCAATTGTTAAAAACTGTGTTATTATTAAAGTCATAAATTACACCTCAAATACATCATCAAGTTATTCCCTCTCAAAAATTCGTCTTTAGAACTAAATTATCAACTTTATTTCAGCTGAATATATTTGTATCATATTATCATTATGTAAAATGAGTCATGAACTGAGTCATAAAATGAGTCACCACAAAACTTTTAAAAGTCTGATCCAGCCCATGGAGATGCGATTCATGCATAGGATCAAAGGAAAACAAAAAGAGAAACCGCATAAGAAACTAAACAATAAGAAAAACCTGAATATAAAATCAACTGAGATGGTTATCGAGAAAAATTGCTTGAGGTGGTTTAGTCATGTACCTTGTATGGTAGAGTATGGAATGGCCTGGATCAAGCCTCAGGGAAGGCCCAGGAAGACTTGAAAGGAATGGCTCAAGGAAGATGAATGGATTTGATAGAAGATAAATGGACTGGAGTAGGAGGTGGCAGTTGGCACAGGATCGGGTATTGTGGATTTGGCTCAACAAGAAGTCTCCTTATTCTGCTGTGGTGGGAGAAAAGAAGAATTAATAGGCAAATTGAACAATCAATAAAAAAAAAAAAAGAAAGAGAAAACTCATGTTATTTTATATCTGTGAAGATTTAAAACTAAATTAGACTCCAATTTCAATTCAATTTTTATCTTATCAGTCACAAAAAATAATAAAATTAATCTTACAAAGTACCATAACTTGAGACAATTTGGATCCTAGTAGGTTACCTGCATTCAAGCTGGAAAAAGTAGGAAAGATGTGATAAAGTACCTCAGGACTTAACTGAATTGCTGATACATAATGTAGATATTGTGAATTATATCTACAGTATATTTTCATATCAAGAGACATAGGTATAATTTAAATTTTTAAAGTGAAAACTTTCTTAGCCGTATTTTGCACATTTTTGTGGAGAGCGAACTAGATTGACCCATCAGATTTCCAATGTGTAACACTCGGGTAAAGTCAGCTAGGATTGAATAATTGAAATGTTTTTTCATATGGATTAAAATATCTCAGAAATTAAAAATCTGATCTGCATACTGTAAGCAAGGAAATTGTTCAGTGTTTCATCCTCTCTGTAATAGGCTATAATTCCAATTGTATCTTAATGCGATGCAGTGTTAGGAAGACGAAATGGAGAAAATAGTATATAACCAAATGATATTGAGTTTAGTTGAACATATGGATTAAAATATTTCAGATACTAATAATTAAATCTGTATACCGTAAGCAAGGAAAATATTTAGCATTTCATCTTCTCTGTAATGAGATATTATTTAAAATTGTATCTTAACCCAACAGCATGTTAGAAATTAGAAGAGGGAAAAAATAGTGTCCCAAACCAAATGATAACAAGTTTTATGGAAGATATGGATTAAAATATATCAGAAAAAAAAAATCAGGCTTGCATACTGTAAGCAAGGGAAATGTTCAGCATTTCATTTTCTTTTTAATGAGTTATTATTTATAACTTATATTTCATATTATTAATCTTGCCTTGTTGACGTTTTAACTTCTATCATGTGGTCTAAAGCACAAACCAACAACAAAATTAATTTTTTTTTTTTTAAGGGTCCAAGTAATCCCTAATTGGTTCAAGTAATTCAAACTTAAGGTAGATATTTGAATTAAATTTAGAGAGAGGCTGATGGATTTTAATTTGGAATATTTTAAAAATAGATTCATAATTAATATTTTTGGTCTCTTTTTAGAGTTTTACTTCTATTTTATATATTTAATAATTTAATCATATTGTTTTTGTTTTTTTCAGTTTTCTCATGTGGGTATTTGATAGGTGGTCTCCTTACAGCTACCAAAACAACAGGGAAAAATACAAAGATGATGAGGAAAAAAGGGAATTCAATTTAAAAGAATGTTTGTGGTTTTGTATGACCTCACTCACTCCACAGGTAATTAAAAAAGATTCTAACTGATTTTGATACTATTTTCATTTGTATACTGTCATACCAAGCCCTTACGATTATGGAACAGAAAGAAAAATGGATATATTTTACTACAAGCAACTATAGTACTTTTACTAATACCTATGAAGTATTTTTTTTTTATGTGATGCACGATATAGCAAAAGGTGCTTAAAACATAAATTCCCTAAGATTGACTTAAGGAATTTATGTTTTAATCAACTATTTTAATTGAAAAATTCTTTTCTTTTAACCTTCAGCTTCAAAACATCTCCTTTAGTTACACAGGTCCTTGTCAATATGGCTACACAAGTCAGATTATTTGTCTCATAAACTATCAGCCTGGTAGGTATGTTCTTATTAATCCAGGGGGGGGCTTTCGGGGTGAAGCCCCTTCCAAAATGGTAATATGTAACCATGTTTTATGTAAAAAAATATTAAAAAATTATCTCTTAAAGTATTATTGTACATGTAATCACATTTAAAAGGTCTTTAGGAATCATTTAAACTCCATTTCATGTAGGTAGTTAGTTTATTTCTCTTTTTCCAAAGTAATTATCGTTATTTTTATGAAAAAAAAAGTTTCGGGCTGAAGCCCCCCAAAATTAAATCCTGGATTCGCTACTGTATAATCTTATCACAAATTTAAATGAAATATATATTTTTTCAGGGTGGAGGGGAGGCTCCAAAGAACTTGAGTGGAAGACTTGTAGCGGCTACCTGGTGGTTATTTGGTTTTATAATTATAGCTTCATATACTGCAAATTTAGCCGCATTCCTTACAGTTTCAAGACTCGATCAACCGATTGAATCACTCGACGATCTTGCAAAGCAATATAAAATTCAATATGCTCCACTCAATGGCTCGGTAGCCATGACTTATTTTCAAAGGATGGCTAATATTGAGAAAAGATTCTACGAGTGAGTTTAATTTTAATTATAAAAAAAAATTCAATATCATACAGCTGAAAACAACTAAATTAAACTATGCCTTTCAACAGCTTATAGAAATTGTTATAAAATAAGAATATTGTTAAATTAATAAGCTCTAATATCAAATATAACATAAAAATCAATTTGATAACTTAAAAATTAAAACTTACTTGCAGGATATGGAAAGATATGTCTCTGAATGACAGTCTCAGTGAAGTCGAGCGGGCTAAACTTGCAGTTTGGGATTATCCGGTAAGTGACAAATATACCAAAATGTGGCAAGCTATGAAAGAAGCAAAGCTGCCAAACACGTTAGAAGAAGCTCTGGATCGTGTCAGGAATTCTAAGTCTTCTTCAGAAGGATTTGCATTTCTTGGTAAATTTGAGTTAATGGACAACCTGTAAAATAATAAAAATACAGTGAAATTTATCAAATCAACAGATGAATTCCAATAGTTTATAAAGAGATAAAATGAAAAAGATATCGTCGGTTTATTGCAAAAAGTCATTAAGTAACATTATAATGAATTTGAAATAATCAAATTTAAAGTTTCTAATTCATTAAAACAATACTAAAATAGCAATTTGATTATTAATTTTTTTTTTATTCGCAATTCTAAATATGTATTCTATTTCCGACAATTAATTAAAATTCTTGAATATACTGAACAATGAAAAATTAAAAAAAAAAATGAAAGTACGACGCACATAGTAACTTTTTGCACACTAACATAGTTAAACAAAACACTACCTTACTTTTACAATCTTGCAAGTACAAAGAACAAGAGTTAGACTTAGCTCACTTAGTTGGTTTTATTAACCATCTGATCAATTAATCCAGTGAAAGAAGTCATTAAGTACCACATAGTGAATTTTGGTGATCTATTTTAACATTATTTAGAGAACAAAATATCATGAAGAACCAGATAGAGAATTTGCACTATAAAGTGAGATTATCCTGCATTTAGTGAAACTATTTTTTACAAATAAAAGGATCTGTATTCACATAATCAGTTATTGTCTTGATAAATATGATCAAAATTGACAACTTAGTGACTTTTTGCAATAAACCGATATATATTTAGAGTTATAATTGTCAAAAAATTAAATTTATTTTATAAACTAAAAAAAATATTATTTCAATATTTAGGTGATGCAACTGATATAAGATACCAGCAACTGGTAAATTGTGAATTCCAAATGGTTGGGGATGAATTTTCAAGGAAACCTTATGCAATTGCTGTACAACAAGGTTCACCTTTGAAAGATCAATTCAACAATGCGTAAGACATTTTTTTTAAATAGTCATATCTTAATCATAACAACCCATGATATTTTTTGGATCAATAATTAGTAGAGAAATAGTGTTTGCAGACCAACGATTGTGCATGAACATTTGACAGAGATCATGCTCAATTTCCAGTTGTTTTTTTTTCATTTATCAATTAAATAATTAAACATACCTAAATTGTAGAGGCTAGGTATGCCCCAGAAGGGCCATCCCTCCCCAGAATCAATCCATAGCAGATGTAACAAAATGAAAATCATCTGCCACGCCTGAATTCAAACCCAGGAAATAGTAGCCCAGTTTCTCACTCAACTCACTGAGCTATCATATCCCTATCTTCATAATCATACATGTATTAAAGAAAAAAAAGTGAATCCATTTTTAAAATTTGTATTAATATTAATATTAATGGTAACCCATAGGTGTTAACCCACCTTTATTATTTGAAATGTGAATTGTTGAAAATTTATCAATACATATATTGAGTAGTACATAAAAATAATATCTGTGTATTTTTAGAAAAATATTTGTAGTTCTCAATTATTAGGTTATAATTGGAAATATTTCAAACCAAACAGCTTTATGTCTCCAAAATGAAGGCAAAGAAAGAAACCGTCAAAATTTCGCCAATTCAGACATCATCAGGAGAGAAAAAAACAGCTAATCGAACATCACTCCATGACATCCAATCATGCATTGATCTGATAGTAATAGAGTGATGTTCGATTAGCTGTTCTTTTCTGTCCTGAATTGGTAAACGTTGATGATTTTCTTTCTTTGTTGGAATTTTGGAGACATAAGGCTGAATGGTTTGGAATTTTTACAATTATAACCAATTATGTTCTATCTCTTGATTAGTTTTTTTTTTACTAATTTATATTAGTTCTTAATTATATTTGGAATTATTGAAAAATGATCATACATAATTACTAATTATAAAATTAGTCATATTAAAATTATTTTTTGTCAACTATGAATTTATATTTATAAGATTCTAATCATTGCTTTTTAAAAAGTATTCTTCAGTTATTAAACAAGCGAAAACTGGAGAAATTGAAGGAAAAATGGTGGAGTGAGAACCCTGAAAGACAGAAGTGTGAAAAACAGGATGATCAGTCAGATGGAATCAGTATTCATAACATTGGTAATGAATATATATGGTTATGTTTGAAAAAAATATATTTATTATACTTTAATAGATACTTGAGTAAATAACACAGGTTGTGAATGTTTCAGGTGGAGTTTTCATAGTTATTTTTGTTGGAATTGGACTTGCTTGTATAACGTTAGGATTTGAGTATTGGTGGTACAAATACAAGAGACCAGCTGATGGAGGTGGTGGTCCAATGGTGGTAAAACCTACGATAGGAGGAGGAAGAAATGTAGAAAAGTTGAGTGTAACTGGATTAGCAGATTTCGGTCATCATGCAACATTCAGATCTAGAAATACACATAATTCTAATATGAGGTAATAAGTGAAATTTGTCTCAAACTTTTAAAAAGTTCATAAATAATATATTATACATTTTTATTAGGTGTAGTTCAGAAAATGCAAGTGCCCATACCCATAAAAGATAATAAGTTATATTAATATTATGTTGTTTTTGAATGATGTATACACACATATATGTTCACTTTTTTTCTAATGTTAATATTAACATGACCCTCTCAGCCCATTACTACAAAAAGGCTCGGTTGACCTGGAGAATATCATACCGACTAAACCACCTTCTACTTTCACCCGCCCTCTCCCTCTGTCTGAAAATTAAAATTTATAAGAGCATTCTGAGATCTGCACTATTTTATGGCACTCCGCTCTGCATACATCTCCATGAAGGAAAACAGCATCACCTACAAAAGTATCAGGACAGTATAATAAAAAAAATTGTCCGCTCCACATCATTAAAAAAAGATGAAGCCAGAATATTAACATGACAACACCAGTTATTTCAGCTGCTGAGTTCCATAATTCATAAAACGCCGCCACATCAAATTTTTCAATGCTGTGAAACATACTGCACATCCCCTTTTCAGTACTCTCACTCCATCCTTGATACCAGTACATTGGCAACAAGCAGTGCTGGAAGCTAATTAATTCACTGTAAGCCATTGAATGACTTTATGGAATAAAAAAGAAAAAAATTAACTTTAGTTCTTTAGAACCTTTGCAGAACAAAAATAAAATATGCTCCAGTATTTAAAAAAAATAAATAAAGAAAACAAGATAAAGAAAGCACAGTTTAACAATAGAAATCAAAAACTCCTCAAAATCCAGTATCATTGCAACAAAAGGAGAAAAATGGAAGCAAGATTTAATACAAACTCACAAAGAACAATAAAGGGGTTTGGGAAAAAAATAAATAATTTTTTTTATTTTATAAGATAACTAACAATTTTTGTTTGAAACAATACATTTTTTTTTCTGTAGACATTATAGACCTTATACATCTTTTGCCGCCTTAACATGCCTGCTCCATCTCTGCCTGTCTTGGTCTATTTCTTTCCAGTTATCTGCATGCAGCTCTATTGCATCTTTGTTGATTTGATATGCACATCTAGTTTTTGGCCTTCCACATGATCTTTTGCCTCCTATTGAGTCATTGATTGTCTTGTAGAGGCTTCCAGATGGATTGCTTCAAGCTACATGTTCCCGCCAATTTTAAGTTCCTTGCTTTCATATCATATGGTATTGATTGACTAGTTTCTGTTAGCAGCTCTTTATTGCTCTTTCTCCTCCATACATTAGTATTCTGATCTCAGATCACTCTGGTTAACGTTTGTAAAAACATTTAGAAATGATAATTAATTCTGGGACTCTTAAACCTTTACCACTGTAAGTTTATAAGAAAGTAGCTATTTAACACAAATTCATTTAATTTGAATGATGATATACAGGTTTGAGGTAAACCAGTAATAGACATTTTTAAATTCATGAACAATTAAGGAGCATTTTAGAGATTTTAAGTACGAATAGATTTTTAGTGGACACACACAGAATAGTGATATCTGAACAAAAGCTTATTTCATGCTCTAATGGTTCCTTTTTTAATAAAATAAGACTTAGTGTTTGTCACATAAAAACTGCCTTATCACTTTTGTTTAGAAGAGAAGTTTGAAATCGTATACATAATTTGGAATAACTTTAATTTATTAGACAGTATTTTTCTATTTCTTAATTAAAAATCAATGCAGAATTTATTTTAATTGCTTTTGATTATATAAAATAACCTATTAATTCCTAAACTTGGGTGTCATTGGAACAATATTTAAGCAATAGAGCTTATAATAGACACACATGACTAATACTGAATCATTTCGTTTTTAACTATTTCATTGATTGGTTAGTAAATATTAAAAAATAGTATGCCTAGAAATTTTATTTATGATCGCAGGAAGTAGTAATAATAACAATATTTGACATCTCAGGCCGTATGATTCATGGATAAAAATTATAAATCTTTTGTAATGCTTCGGTTAAGTTTATGTATTTCATTTTATGTTGATGTTTAAAAGAAAGCGCCATGAAATCACAAAAAATGCATCAAATTTTGTAATAAATAAAGTTACAAACTTTATATCAAGCCCCTATTCCAATAGTATTGTTCAGGCCAGAACCTCAAAAAACTAAGACAAAAAACATAATCAAGAGAGATAATACAAAGTGTAACCACATCCAAACACTGTCAAGAATATCATATATGGAAAGAAAATATGATGAGAGATTTGTTTAGGAAGAAAGAGAGAGCCTTGGCCAAACTAAAAAAAAAATGCAAAAGGCAAAAGTAATATAGTAAAAAAGGCAAAAGTAATATAGTAAAAAAAAGCAAATATATATATATTTTTTTTAAACATTATAATTTTATTTTGTTTATTGTTATAATTTTTTCCTATAGCCTGTCTATAACTGGTACAAAAGAATGTCTATTAGTGGTTCTTTCAAAATTCTATGTGTCCAATGTAATAATAATAAAATGGTTTAGTGAACCCGAAGGTTCGATGCTGATACCACCAATCTCTTATTACACACTTCCCTCCACCGTTCGCCGTCCAAACCCAGTCCCTTCTGATCGGCTTTAACACTATCTTCCCACCTTCGCTTCGGTCTATCCCTTGGACGTTTACCATTAGGTATAGCAAATATTAACCTTTTAGGAATTCTTTCGGTACTAAGCCCAACATTTTTACAAACCCATTTGATATGCTGCGATGTAATCACCTCAATTATATTAAGCAGATAAAGTTCATGCGGTTTGTGTAACTGTCTGAAATCTCCGGTTAACTCATCCTTCTTTGGTCTGAATATTCTACGCAATACTTTATTTTCAAAAACCGTAACACGTTGCTCATCCTTTTATGTAAGCGGCCACGTTTTGCATCCATAAAGAACTGTAGGCATGATAATGGTTTTATAGATTCTAGTTTTTGAGTTCCAGGACAAGACTATGTGTCTATTACTGGTACTAAATCAGTTTACAATTTTACAACTTTTATATGAAAAGTGATACAGACTGCCTATCTAATGCACTTCAATGAAAGACTAAATTTGCTTTAAATTAAATCCTTGTGAAGATCCAACATCAGAATTAAAGCTGAAGTTCCCATTAATGTTGAAGAATTCTCTTAATATGTCTATTACTGGTACATTTACCTAATAAGCTGGTTTTTTCTTCCTATATTATATGGACTGCTTTATCCAGATTATCTCCACAACCTACTCAAGAGAGCTATGTAGTCTTACCGATTGTTGTCCAGAGGAAGAAGTTTTCTCCATAGTTTATTCCAAAATGCTTAAAATTTCTTTCCTATACTTTATTTATAGTGACTGCCAACAGTATTTAAGCCAAGCTGTGATAGCATATTTACCTACATTTTTTCAGATCTATAAACTTTTTTTTTTTCCTATGCAAGGTTTTTTTTATAAAACCTTAAGTCTTTCTTAATAAGTGGTCTAACTAAAGCAAAAATAATTTTTCAAGAAGAGTGGTAGTTGCTGAAATTAGCCCATCTGGTAAAGTAAACCTTTCAGTTTTATATTCTGGTATGGAAAAAACAATGGTACTAATAAATATGTATATATTTTTATAGAAGTTGGCTATATTAATTATAGAAATATTTATTGTAAAAACTATCTTAAAACTATTCCACCAAACCTGACATTAGACACCAAACTTGTAAACAATAATATTAATGTAATGAGAAAGTTTTAAAATTATAATTATTGTGAAGGCTCACCTGCATAGAATTGTTATTTTCAATACACCAGTGTCCTCTTTGTCAGGTGGAGGATACAGATGCATATCATGTAAGCACCTGTTTGATTCTGCAAATAAGAAAAAAAATTTATTGAAATTATCCCTTTTTCAAAAATAAATATATTAACAAGTAACCAGGTCCAAATGGAAATCAATAGAGAACTCCTTAAAATACTTGTCTTGGAGAATTCAACAAATAACATTGAAGCTAAAATTAAAACTAAAATTACTGAATCCCACACATTATATGTAAAAATAGACATAGACAGACAAAACACTACATTCACACCAAGTTTACCCAGTTTATATTAGGTTGTATAAAGTTCTTTTCCTTTTCTTGTTGTGTTCCTTTTCTTGTTTTGTTCCTTTATTTGTTTTTTTAGGTTGATTTACTGAGTTATATATGAACCGTTCTGCTATATTATCTTCTTCCATCTCTCAGGAAGCCTCTTATACCCTTTTTAAAAATTGTTAAGTTTACTTGCAAATTATTCGGGATGCGATTTCATTTCGTTTTCGGATTTTTAACATTGATCATGGAGAGAATTTTTCAACAAAAGAAACAAGTAATAATTGGATGGGAAATGGTACGGAGGATGAAGTAATAAGTACCAATCAAGCTAAGAGTTTTTGTCTTACGGCCAATTCTGCATGTTTCGTTGGCCATCAGACAGAAACTCTTACAGTTTGATTGGTACATTCTACCTCATTCTCTGTAATCCCCATCTCTAGCTTCATCAGATTATCACTAGTTTCTTTTGTTAAAAAGTTCTCTCTGATAAATGTCAAAAATCCAAAAATGAAATGAAAATTCATCTCGATATATATATATATATATATATATATATATATATATATATATATATATATATATATTGTAGCTCTCAACAATTTTTAATAAGGGTATAAAAGGATTCCTGAGAGGTGGAAGAAGGTAATAGGTCAGAGCTGTTCATATATAACACAGTAAATCAAACTTATATTACGTATAAAGAGAAGGAAAAGAACTTATGAAACAACCAATATTAAAAATCTTTAATATTCAAATTACCTAAAAGAGAGGTGCTGCTTTGAGAAGTGATGGGGTATTTACTCGAGCCATGTGACAATTTACACATGGGGAAGGAGACTTACCACTTCTTAGGAATACGTCCGTTTTTGAGAGTTCTGAAAAGGCAGCTTGGGTAAGAAACAATAAATTCTGAAGGAAGTGATAAACAAATTGAATGGGACAAATTGATTTAATCATGCCATAATTATATAATATAGTGAAATACTGAAATTTTCTAATTAACCTTTTCAGTGTAAATATGGATTCTAACAACAATAAATGTTGTAAAAGCAATGAAGATGCCTAAAACTAATCAATAAATAGTTATAAAAGCTTATGAAATTAGAGATAAGGGGAAACGAGTAAAGGTTTACAATTGGGCAACTTGACTGATGGCTTACAACCATTGTCTTTATACACTTTTTTATAAGATCACTTTTGTTATATAATGTGATTGTAAAAATAAAAGCATTTACTCATTCATTATGGTCGCTATTTTCCTGATCATTTCATGCGTTCAGGAGTGGATTCATTTTAGGACTTTTGTTGCACCCCATAGACATAATCATGTCTCTAAGTACAATCATTGCTTCATAGTTAAAAACTGAGTGAAAATAATTATTATATATACGTGTATTCAATTGAACTATTTTTTTTTAATTTACTAATTCATTTGATTGCTGCTCCATTCTACTTGGAATGGAACACACTTGTAAATGCCACTAGGAGTCAGCTGTGGTAATAAATAATAATAATAATTCATTTGAATCTAAAAATACAATTTCATTCAAATTTGCCACTATGTGAAAATTACTACCCCAGTCAGACATATTTCATACATGGAAAAATAAATGATTTAAAAAAATTAAAACTACCATTAACTCTTTTTTTTCAAGTTAGTAAGTATAAAAGACTGGATGAGAAGTTCAAGCTCATTTGATCTCAATAATTATAATTAAAAACATTGAGAACTTGAATTGAAAAAAAAAAATATTCTACTGAGAAAAGTTTGATAAAATAACAGCAATAGAAATGAAGATCCATACTACTTTAATGTCCTCTTCAGAAATCATTTATGTGGAAAGTCGTTGATTTTCCAAATTAGATATTTTGTATAGCAACTGCAGAGAAGTATGTCACCTGAAATATTAGTAACAGTTAAAACAAAAATAAAGAGTAATTATACTTATATTTAGATATTACAGAAGTACTTTTCAAGAGTACTCAATGTTCTTATATATAGTGTCTTCAAGGAACATGTAAGCCCTTATACTTTAAAGACTTATTCCAGTTCAAACGATGTTTCGAGCTCATTAGCTCATTCTCAAGTCATTTACAAGTATCAATTAACAAACATAATTTACAACCATGATCACTCTAGTCAAAGAAAAAGAGAGAACCTACCAAAAATTTTTATCTATGAAAATATATTTCTATATTATAATTTCATTAAACATTAATGTGTTTAAACATGCAATTCACCACAAATGAATGTTTAATGAAATTATAATGTAGAAATGTATATTCGTGGATACAAATTTTTTGTAACTTCTCACTTTTTATATGATTAGATAATGAGTGATCATTGTGGTAAATTATGTCTGTTAATTGTTATTTGTAAAGATGACTTGAGAATGAGCTAATCAGCTTGAAACGTTGTTTGAAGTGGAATAAGTCTTTAAAGTATAAGAACTTATATATTCCTTGAGGACACCATATATAAGTAATTATACTGTTTGTTAAAAAAAAGAGCAGTGAAATATATTTATGTGAAAGCTTTGAATTTCAAAACATAAGATAAAAATGGAGGGTTATTAATGAAATAGTGGTTGCATTTTGTACATTGTACATATTATTACAAAAGTTAATCTGAAATTTCTTTTGAATATTATTTAGTTGAATAATTAATAAAAGAAATACCATTCCAATCAAATGAGTCTAATGATTGTTCTATTGTTAATTTTTAAAAACATACACATATTATCTATTATACTCGTTAATATTAATGAGTTAAACAAACTACATGGATAACACAAACTATATACATGCTGTTTTTCTCTTGTGTAGCAAATATGTGATCGGTTTATTGTGAAAAGTCAGTTAATAAAAGTTTTTACAGTTATATCAATAATATTTCCTATCTGAAATCAAAGTTTAATGAATTTAGTGTAACTATTATCGACATATAATACATTTTATGTTATTTTGATGTATTTAATGGGTTTTTTCATTGATAAATATAATAAAAATCCACAATTATTAACAGTTTAGTTGAATCGGAAGTGTACTTCGATCACTTTTGCAGTTAATCGACAATATATTTAAAATCTTTATACATTTTAGTTACTATATTAATTTCTAATCAATCATGATTTGTACAAAGTATTCAATTCGGAAAAATAAGTATATGTATATTATAAAGTTATTACTTATGAGCCTTATAATTTCATAATGAAAATTATTATAAATTGTTCAATAGCTACAATGATTGTCATTAAATCTTACCTGAATTCATTAGTATATCCAATAAAAATTTAATTTTTTGAGTATTTCAATAAAAAAAGATTTTAAATGAATGCAATAAATTTGCATATTGAAAGATCATTTTTATAAATCATTATTTCTTAAGATATTAGTAATAATAATTTCTAATTAAACTTAATATTTTTAAAATTTGAATATTAAAAAATAAATCCTTGTAGCATTTGAAACATGAAAACACCTTCAATGTTAGTGAAGACTATCATTTTGCAAACTAAAGTACAGACTGGCTACCAGTTCCCCTACTCCACAGTTAACTTAATTTGTGCAGTAGTATTATAGGTACTGATTTGATTTTCCAACCTTTTAGAAATTTCATATTATACCAGTATAACTTAATTTATTACATTTACAAAGTTAAATATACAAACCTTAAACAGAAATGCTTAAATGAATACTGGAATTTAATAGCTTTTTCTTCACCATTTTCAGAAGAGGGAGTGAAAAAATCACTGCTTAATAGATCACTAGTACATAATTTTTATAGAACAAAAATAAAAAATGCTAGTTTTAATTATTTGTCCATTATGAAATTAAAAACATTTTAAAAATTTAAATATATTTTTAATACTAAAGTTTTAACTTTTGGATACAAACAAAAAAATCTAAATATACTTAAGTGGTATTTGGTACTAATAATTATTTAAAAATTCTGTTAAGACTATAAAAATTTATTAAAAGGAATAATTTATTAAATAATAATTTAAATATTAATATATTTTTTGCTCAATTTTTTTGTTGTAATTAAAATAATAGGATGACCATGTACTTATTTTGGAATCAAATATTTTTCCTAAAATATTTTTTAAATACTATTATTACATTTTTATTTATTTAAAATAATTAATTTAAATTATATTTAATTTATTGTTTTCAGAAGAGGGAACTTAGGTCAAATACCTACTTCACAATGGTAAACAAGAATAGTGAATATTGTTTTTTTTTTAATATAAAAAAATATTCAATGTGTTTGTAATTAGAATTATTTGAAATTTTATTGAATATTTTACAAATAAAATTGTGTTGAATAACGTACTTATTTTTTATAGTATTAAGTTCCTTGTATCCTTTATTCTATTATATGAAAACAAAAGATGAAGTATTAATGTTAATAATTAAATGTTTTTAAAATATAAATTTTATTAATAATATTCGAAGGTTTAGAAAGTATTTTTTAAAAACTATTTCATTGATATTCGAATTTTCGCGCCGCTCTGTTGGCTGCGTTTCGCGGTCTCAAACCAGAATATTCTTTCTCAGTGGCGTCGGTTTTTAGAAAGATGATTTATTTAGTTTTATTAGTTGTCGGATTACTGTGTAAATTAGTTGGTTTATAAGTCTCAAGTGTGTTTTCCAGTGTAATAATGGTGTTTTCTGTATTATTACGTTTAAAGTTCCGCGTTTCGAGAAAAAATAACGTAAAAACAGTGATAATTATCGGTATTCGGTATAGTGATCATCAAGCTTAACGAATATGGCTACCTGATTTCGATAGAATATTTCCAGGTAAGATATCTTTTGTAAGTTTTAATATTATATCTATGGCGAGCAAGCCAAATGATTGACTGCAGTATATATAATATTTGATGATTACTAAATTAAAATACAGTAAATAAAAAAAGCAGTAAGCAAATAGCAAAAAAGGAAACTAAGAAGCTTATGAATTATCTAGAAACATAATTATTTTGGATTTAATTTTTTTTTTTTTTTTTAAGATCGCCACAGATATATTACTAATTGTTATGTTATTTTAATTTTTCTACTTCCCATGCGAATTTATATTTGTTTTAAACATGGATAATCATCATTATATAAATTGATTGGTTCAGAAAATTATGAAAGATAGAGAATTGGTACATAACTAGATAGTTAAAGTTTTTTGGAATTTTATTAAATATATTTGCTTTAACAGTATATATTTAAATGAAACATTAAAAAAAATCATTGTTATAATAATGTTTAAATAAGAAATATAATATTAAATAAAATTTAAATCTTTTTAAAATTCATAGTACATCCCTTCTATAGATAGCGTTACCAGTAAACCGGTAATAACCGGTTATGTACGTTACAATCTACTTCTTCTTATAGAGATTATTTTATTTCTAATTACTTTATACATCTTTGTTTTATTATATGCATATTTAATATTATTATAATATATATATATATATATATATATATATATATATATATATTATATATATATATATATATATATATATATATATATATATATATATATACTCGAACCACAACTGATTCTATTTTTTGAATTGCTAAATAATGAATTAATTAAAAAATATAAATTAATAATTCATTTCTCTAAATCAGCATTATAGGAATTTTCAGTTTCGATACAGGGAAGTTTCAAATGTACATGAAATAAGATTATGTTCTTAAATATTTAAAATTAACTTTTTTCAGTAGTTTTGCAAATAAATAAATATTTATATGATGTTATAGTATTTATATAGTTTCTAATTGTTCAGATTAGAGCATCTATATAACTAAATTATATGTGAGATGCTGTATCGAAACACATCGATAAAAATTTGAGCGTCTCTTTATTCATCAATTGAATTACTGATGGCTCATCCGTTCCATTGGCAATTGGCGTCGATGGATCCACAGGATATAACTTCATTATAACCTAAGTGATGTTGTTTCTTAAATCACTTCACGTATAGGGCAAATTCATAAATTTAGCGCTAACATATTGATAGATTTCCGATGTTCATCAATGATCTCAGCGCTAAGTTTAGGAACTTGCCAATTTATTCTGTTTTCTTCCTATCTATATTCTGTATATTTTTAAATCCAACTATTCAGTAGGTAGGTATTTCCTATTCTGTTTTATTATTTTTAATTAAACAGGAAGTGTCACATTTGAATACAGCAGGTCGTCTCGTAATTCAGCGTACATTTTTGACCATCGCTGCTCTTAAACATCATTTTATGCAGTTTCTTTCTTTTTCTTCCTGAGTAATTAACTTTATAACAAAAAAAAAATTTGCTCCATCTCCAAAATTAAATCCTGTATACGCTATTGCTTTCAGACCTCTTTCTAGTCTTAGTTTTTTAAGTTTAATGTCAATCTATACTCCAAAATAGATATTCTATTTCGATATCGATGTATAATATCGAATCTGAAATATCGATATTGCCAATATCGATTGATCATCGGAATCGAACTAGTATCAGCGATGATACAGGTAGATAAATTTAGGTATCTAGGTTCTACGATAACTAGAAAAAACGAAATTGAAGAAGAGATTAAGGTTAGACTGAAGGCGGGAAATGCTTGTTATTTTTCTGTGACAAAACTACTTAGTTCGCGCCTCTTGTCCCGGAACTTAAAAATAAGAATCTATAAAACAATTATCTTGCCTACAGTTCTTTATGGATGCGAAACATGGCCGCTTACATTAAGTGATGAGCAGCGTCTTAAGGTTTTGGAAAATAAAGTATTGCGTAGAATATTCGGACCGAAGAAGGATGAGTTAACCGAGAGTTCAGACGGTTACACAACGCCGAATTGCATGAGCTGTATTCGGGTAATATAATTGAGGTAATTTCATCGCGGGGCTTGTAATTAAATGGGTAATTAAATGGGCTTGTAAAGTTACTGAGCTTAGTAACGAGAGAATTCCTAAAATGTTAATATTTGCTGTGCCGAATGGTAAGCGTCCGAGGGGTAGACCGAAGCGAAGGTGGGAAGATTGCATTAAAGATGATCTGAAGGGACTGGGTTTGGACGGCGAACGGTGGAGAGAGGTGTGTAACAAGCGATTGGTGGTGTCGGCATCGAACCTTCGGGTTCGCTAAGCCTTTTATTATTATTATAAACACAATCATAACTATATACAATATATACATTCGCCCAGGAATCTCCGAGCCAGGCTTTTTCACCCACATGTGGAAGACAAAGCAAGACTCCGGAAGATCCCAGTGCCCCTTTTCCAGCCGCATCAATGGTAATTTCTAGTCTTAGTTTTTTAAGTTTAATGCCAATCTATACTCCAAAATAGAGTTGTTACGATATTCTATTTCGATATCGATGTATAATATCGAATCTAAAATATTGCCAATATCAATTGATATTTAAATTTAAAGAAAAAAGAGGTTAAAGAATAAAAAAAATAAAAAAGTTGTAAAGAAAAGAAAAATGTTTTGGAGCCTAACTAGCTAAGTATCTATTCTACTGTAAAATTTAAAATAAAACTTTCGATAGGTAATTAAATTACCAATAAAACAAACAAAAAAAAAAAAAAATCATCGGAATAGAACTAGTATTAGCGATGGTACAGCGTTTTCTATACATGTTTTACTTTATTACTTTCGTACCTACACTAGGTAAGGAAAGTATTGTGATCGGGACGAATTTCCGATTTGCTGTTTTCGACGGTTCTATACTTTTCAGAGCTCCCTAAGAAATTTTTACACTGATCTACCTTACGGTTTACATTGCTTTAGTTTATCAAATAAATCGTACTCAAATCTTTTCTTTGATCAATTTTCAGGAAAATAAATCTAATTCAATTTTTTTTTATTTCTTGATGGACATATGTAAAGATCTTAAAACTTTTCTGAAATAGGTAGGAAAGTCGTGTGAGTGGACACACCATATTTTTATGTTTGGGTTTGGAAAGGGGGGAGATTCAGGTAATTTTCGTTTTGAAAATAATTTCTTATACTGAAAAATAAAGAAAAACATTGTTGAGGAAGAAAATATTTTCTAGCCCTTGATATCTCGACACCCTCTTCCAGCTGCGATGATTAAGAAGCGATGAAGGCAAGTTGCTCTCGTACCCTCCTTCTCCTACTACCTTCCTCCGATGGCCCGAAACTTCACCTTCCTCGGGCATTGATTAATTAAGAGAGAATAAACGAGCTGGCAAAAAGGGCCACTCACAGTTGGGGAAGTGCTGACTAAGAGACTAAGAGAGCCGCCAATCTGGAAGGCATTGTACCTCCCTCGTTCTGGGCTAGTTAGCCTCCATTCAACCGTTTATTCATCCGATGGCCCATCTGGGACATCCTCCTGCATAGGCATAGTGTGTTTGTAATGTGCGGTCTATGGGTGTATTAGAAATATATTATCGAAATATTAATATACATTTATTTTTTTTAAAATCGATAGTTTTGTCTGATTGTTATATTTCAATAAATCGTGTATACTAAAATATTTTCTAACAAATATTTAAAATTCTATTTTGAGAATCACACATTTCGACACTCTCTGGAAATATTCTGAAGTTGTCATGGTCTTAAAACCTAATAAATCTTTAGACTCCCTAAATTCCTATCGTCCGATTAGTCTTCTTCCTTCTTTTTCTAAATTGTTTGAAAAAATTATTCTTCGTCGCCTTGATTCTCTCGATATATTTAAATTTATTCCAAATCATCAATTCGGCTTCAGAAAGCATCATTCAACTGTTCAACAATGCCATCGATTGGTAGATTATATTTCTAATTCTTTCGAATCTAAAAATTATTGCCCTGGAGTTTTTCTTGACATTAGTCAAGCCTTTGATAAAGTTTGGCATGAAGGATTGCTCTCCAAACTTAAAATTTTACTTCCCCCGACCTACTATCTAATATTACTTTCATATCTAACGGATAGACATTTTGTAGTAAAAGTAGGGACAGAACGTTCTGACATCAAACCTATTAAAGCAGGAGTACCTCAGGGTAGTGCCTTTGGAGCAATATTGTTTAATATATATATGTCTGACCTACCGGAACACAACGACACAATACTGGCTATTTTTGCAGACGATACCGCAATTCTAAGCTCAGATAAAAACCCTGTTCGAGCATCTACCATCCTTCAAAATCATCTGAACGTTATTGCAGACTGGGCAACAAGGTGGAAAATTAAGATGAATGAAAAAAAAAGTGTGCATGTGGTATTCACTCTTAACCATAAACCTTCCCCTGAAATATATTTTAATAACATTCAAATCCCAACATCAGATGTAATTAGGTATTTAGGTTTTTACCTGGACAAAAGACTTACTTGGAAGACTCAAATCAGACAAAAACGAATAGAATTAAACACAACGATACGGTCTCTTATCCAGATTACTTGACAGACGTTCAAAATTATCTTTAACTAACAAACTAACCCTTTATAAAGTCTTACTTAAACCTATTTGGACTTACGACATAGAACTGTGGGGCTCTGCTAAAACTTCCAACATTAAAAAAGTTCAGTCCTTTCAGTCAAAAGTGTTGCGAAGGATAGTTGACGCACCTTTTTATGTCGCAAATGACACACTACATAAAGACTTAAACGTACCTACAATTTTAGATACTGCAAAAGAGAACTACAATAACTTTCACCAAAGACTGACGTACAACATGAATCCTCTGACAGAAATCCTTCATCGTACAAGAAACCCGTACAGCCCACCACGACGATTACGTAGGCGTTGGCCAAGAGACCTGCTGATCTGATTTATATCCCGGAAGCTGTGAAGCTGCTAACAAATTTGCTTATTGCAAAGAAATTTGCAGATTGCAAATTTAATCTAATGTTCCACATTTTTGTTTGGTTAATAAATAATAATAAGTATACTAAAATGTCTACAAAGAAAGCCGCCATACTGGTGAGCTTATAGGGCAGGGGTTCAAACCCCAGAGTTCGCGGGCACCACTGTACCCGCGTGATGTCACTTGTGTCCGTGAATGTGCTAGCTTATGTCTAACATAACCTTTAGCGGCCATCGCCTTGACTACAGTTTTACTGTTGCTTGTAACAGATCAAAGTTTTTTATTAAATGTTCAATATTTATTTTAACAAATATCTAATAATTAATTGTAAATATGAATAGTCCTTTGAAAGTTGCAATTTATTTTGTATTTTTTTAGATCATATTTTTTTTCGTGACATGCTGCAGATAGAATAGCGTTCAGTTCAAATATTTAACAAATTCTTTATTAAATATATGATATTTAAAAATTTAACAAGAGTTTATAGATATAAAATTCGATAATAATAACTATTATTATATACATACATTTTTTTTTAGTATTTCTTTTTTTATTGAAAAATATTTCAATCTGTCTCATGGACATTTATAATAGTGCTCAGAGATCACATTCACACTCTATGTACAATAAATAAAATAAATTATACAGAAAAATAATATATATACAATAAATAAGAACAAAACAACCCAAAAACAAATAAATAAAAAGAACATATACATACCTATCTACAATATTTGCAATCTAGCGAGACAACTCCAAACCAGACTTGTCTCTCCAACTGTGGAGGGAAAAGTAATATTAATAATTATTTAAAAATAATAATTCATTTATTGATACAATATCATTACTATTGTTTTCATTAATCTCTTTCTTTGGTAGTAGAAAAAATGAATGAAACTATTGATAACATTTTTAACTCATTTTAATGTAAAGCGTTTAACTTATTTTATAACTAGTTATAGACCATGTCGCTTTTAATTAATTTTCAATTTTAATTTGAACATGTGTTAATTTAATATAATAATACTATATAAAATTAATAAAATCATTGCACTTGGTGTTTTCTTCTTTTTTTGTAGAAATATATTTCATTAGTTTTAGAAATGATAAAGATGTCTGCTAATAAACTTAAAACTTTTACGAATAGTTGGGGTGGTCAGTCAAAAAAGAAGGCAAAAATAAATGATAATATTTATTTTTACATATGCCGACGTTTCGACCTGAAGTTCAGGCCATCAACAGAGCTAAGAAAGGAACCAGATAACAAGGTATGAGAAATATAAAAATTACAGTAAAATGAAGTTGTTAGAATAATGACAATAGTAAGAACAAGAGACAAATAATAATAATAACAGGTACAAAGTGTGGAATGATGAATTAAACATAGTCAAAAAAGGTGACATAAGTATTGTAAAGGGAATCTTAGAATAAAATATAAAACAGAAAAATATGAAGTTATATAAGAAATGGAAATAAATAGTAAAATTAAGATATAGTGAATAGAATATTTAGATAGAAAATTGAGATGTTGTAAAGTCTATTAATATGTACAGACAAAGTATGAAATAATAAAGAGTTAAAACAGAGAAAAGGAATTAAAGGAAGGAGGAGAGAAACTGAGAAGGTTGAAATAAGAAAGATTCTTCTTTTCATTATCCACGACAGTCAACCATTTACCAATTATTTTAAAACTTTTACGTGTAAAAACTCAATTATAGATATTATTATATTTTTCTTGAATTCATCTTATAACACTATTTCTCACCTTACTAAGATATATTTCAAATCCATGTATCATCCATCTAAATTTTAAAATATCTGGTGAGCGCATCACACAATTTCCGCTTACCACCATCTTCTTTGCAGAAATAAGTAATTTAAAAAAAAAGGAGAAGTAAAAGTAAAAATTATAGACGCTATATTTATTTTAATTTTATTGTGGCTATTTTTATTTGTTTAATCACTATTATACAAAAGAAAAAAAGTTTTAATGAGGTTCAGTTTCGAAAAAAATAAATAATGTATGTTTCGGTGGTAAAATGTCATCATAATTATACTATTAATCTTTTTTTTTTTTACAATAATGGTACAACTAAATTTATTTATTTCTGATTTTTATTTAATTAAACCGGTTATCATTACAGAAGAATGTAAGTTTCATAGCATTCCTTGAAAATAAAAGGTCAGTTCAGGAAATTCTTTTATTATTATTAATACATAAACATAAAATTAAATTTGCGACCTGCAAATTTCTTTGCATTGAGCAAATTTTTTGGCAGCTTCACAGCTTCCCATTACAAATCCAGGAAATAGATCAGTTCAGCAGGTCTCTTGGTCTAATGTGTCTGTAACATGTTCTGGCATTTGTGGTTATTTTAATTTTTAACGCTGCCATATAACTCTCCATAAATACCGGTTCTTTATGGAATTATATAGTGTGTTCATGTTTCCAGCCTTCATATCACCGGTCGTCTTTAACGTAAATATCAACGAACTTGTAAATACAGACAAGTTTCAAAACTCAGCGCTGAATCCATTGGTGGAATCCATAAATCGTTTCCAAACGAACTTTGGGACGACCCGCTGAATTTAAATGAATGTTTGACACGTTAAAGTAGTAAACTTCTAGCTAACATCTAAAACATAATTTAATGCACCAATATTAATATTAACGTCTTAAATTGTATGAAACATTTTAATTATAATATTTAGTAATTAACGAACAATAATTACATAATTACCTCTTATTGCGAATACCATTGAAATTATACAAATAGAAAAAGTATGTATTCAATACACATTTTTTTTCCGAAGTTAAATTATTAGTCAACAAATAATATATCAGTAATTTTTGTCTGGGTCCCTGGGCATTGCGGAATAGCCGGTAATGAACTGCCTGATCGAGCTGCCAATTACTGATGGAATACCTTATCGGGGAGTACTTGTTGAGGATTTTATAACTGCCATCAAACAGAAAATGAAGACAAAATGGGAACAGATATGGTCCAATGTAACCGAAAATAAATTGAGGGAGGTTAAGGGTGACGTTTCCTCTTGGGCGTCGTCAAATAGGAATAACCTCAAAGAAGACGTAATTCTTACGCGCCTGCGTATAGGTCATACACGCCTTACCCATGAATACCTGATGGCCCGCGATTCTTCGCCAACATGCCAAACCTGTGGGAATCCTATGACAGTGAAACACATTTTAACAGAATGCAGAGCTTACGAAACACTTAGACTATCTTGTGACTTGACAAACGATCTACACTTCATTTTACAGGACAATATGAATGAAATTGATAAATCATTTTCTTTTTTGAAATATTCTAAACTTGAAAATACAATCTAATTCTCAATGAAAATAAGGTAATAATGACCCTAGTGGTTGAAGGCTTAATATTTAAAAATTTTTTTTTATTAAAATGAAACATTTTTTAAATATTTATTTTATATCACCGGTATTAGTTTGAAACTATTTATTTATTTGTGTATTTGTTATTATGTTATAATTTATGTGTTATTTTACTACTTTTTTTTTTGTATTTTTTTTTTTTTTTTGTCTTGTTATTCTTCTCCTTGATATCATATTTGCTGAATACTAAGGTAGATGGCAAATTTATTGTGAGCCACAAATATGTACAACTAATAAATAAAATAAATAAGGTATTAGTTTAATATCGTTTAAGTTGTATTTATAATAATAAAATTAAAACAAGCCATGCTTTATGTTAATATTACGCTCACTTGGCCCTGACATGTGATATGTATATATTTAACATTATGCATATATTCATGAATTTCATTATATATGTATTCAAAGACGTGGCAGGAGGATATGTCAAATTATTATTACACAGACCAAACAATGCTTCCTTGATAATTGGTAATGGAACATCGACAACGATTCGATAGTCAGTCAATTACTCCAATATACAGAGCACAAGGTAATATAATTACGTAGTCATGATAGGAAATGTTCACTATCTAGGACACAACGGAAATTCAGGAAGAATATTAGATTTCTTGATTCAATTTCCGTAACACAGGATGGAACCAAATTCAATAATAACTTCCGTTAGAGAGCTTATGGTTCTGTGTAGTGGTCATTGCGATGTTTTTTAGTTTAGAAAATTTTCAAAAACGTTAAAAAAATTTATGAAGTTTTATTTTAAAATAGGCAGTTCTTAGTGAAAACGTAATGGTTTAAATCATGAGTTTTCAATATTAAGCAGCGGGCACATTTATTGGTTATCTTTTCAATGGTGAGCACCGTGTTTTTATTCATGGTAAATTACAGGTAGGTTATTGTTTATATATTTAAAAAGAAAATGTAAGTGATATCAATAATAAAAAAAATATATATATGTTTAGTAATAAACATCTTTATTATTTCTAAAACTAATGAAATATACTTCTACAGAAAATACGAAAACATCAAGTTCAATGAATGTAATTAATTTTATATAGTTTTCTTAAATTAAATAAACACATTTTCAAATTCTATCTACAGGATGTACGGGAGGAGGAAGGGGGGGGGAGGAGGAAGGGGAGGGGGGAGCTTTCGGGTTGTAAAAATTGTAAAAAGGAAAAAAAATAATACATTCAAAGAATAGTAAAGAAAGAAGAAGAGAAAAAATACTTGACACACATTGATTCCTATGTACATTTATATATTTAAGAAAGGAATTATAAAACTATTGAATTGAAAACTTATCTAAGGTGCCCATCCCCACCAAGATCGGTTGTGCATGAACCTATCCCTCCCCTCCCCAAGATGTTTTATTGCTCTTCTCTTCTTAAAAGCATTAGAAATAAAAGTAACGTAAATCATATATAATTGTACTTGCTGAGGTTTGATTCCAATTATTCTATTAGCCTTCTGATTTGAAACTTTTCAACCCAAAATTTCTTAACTCTGTCGAAATCCTGTAAAAATATGCCACCTCAAAAATTTACACCCACTGCAGCGTGGCATGTAAAACAATTATGATTATAATTAAAAAAATAAAGTATAAATTATTACTTTCAAAGTAATTATTCATACTTTTAATTAATTATTAGACATTTATTACAATAAATATTCAACATTTAATAGAAAACTTTTCCATCTGCAGCAATTGCGATGACCGTTAAAGTTTATTACGATAGAGGTAGACGGGCACGAGTGACGTCACGCGGGCATCACTATGCCCGCGAGCTCTAGGTTCTGGAATCCCTGGTTTAAATAATTGATTTCGCCCTTTTATTACAAAAAAGTCATTATGTGACATTTCGTAACCTAAAATAATTAAGACTTGGAAGAATTTTGCCTTTGTGAAATCAGTTATTATGCGCTTATTATAACTATACTAGAAGGCCCGTGCGAAAAATTCGCACAACATATTGTTAAGTGATCAAATGCCAAATTGATAAGAAAATAAAATAATGTAGAGTATCAAAAGATAAGGAAACAAATTGTTACTTTATCGATAAATATAATCGACAAAAGAAAGAAAAATTATATTAAAACTTCATTAATGTTTGGAACCAAAATGTTTACGAATTTCAATAAGCTGTATCTTGGCTAAAAATTGTCCTTCTAGAGCTGTCCTAATGAATATTAATCGAAAATGAGTGAAAATAAATAATAAAACGAAAAAAAAATATTGGAAAAATTTCTAATCGATTTCGATGATTTTATTTTTCCCTTTGGTTGGGAATTTTGTAATCTTTTATATAATCATGGGCACAACTAAGGGAAAAGTGTGTAATTATTTAGTTATTCGCAAATAAAGTTTCTTTTCTTTTGGATTGGACCATTTTGCCCGCCTGAAGGAAAAGGAAGCCTTCGAAATTGGTGACTCAATCTTGAGATTTGGTGAAGAATTAACGATGATATGGCTTGCCGATGAAAAACACCATCGATAAATAATAACTCCTCCATTCTCGATGATGGAGACCTCAAGTCGACGAAATGAGACATGTATTCCATGACAGTACTACAATTAACGTAAGGTTGTGTGGATGCGAACCCTATGCCTTGCGTTATCTCGAAAATAGTACGTTTTTGGCTTAAAAAACGAAGGACCGGATAATATCCGGGTCTTGCTGTACTCATCAAAATCTTCAAAGCCCAATTTGCCCAATATCGATTTACAGACTTACCACCGTTTCAGTATTGAAGTCTAGCAAAGTGTTTGTATCGACTTTATTCATTTTAGAATGAAAAATAAAACTGGAGAATACGATTCGCTAAACCCCCCGTGAAATTCTGAATCCTCATACTCCATTCATGATATATATATGAGCAGTACAGGAGCTTATATTTGGAACAACATAAAGTAACAGTAACAGTAAAATATAACCAAGTCTTATGAACAAAATATTAAAAAAATTATGTCTAAAAGTATTATTGTTCGTGTAATTACATTAAATAGGACTTCATAATCACTTAAACATCATTTCATATAGGTAGTTAGTTTCTTTATTTTTTTACCAAATTAATTTTCGTTATATATATAAAATCTATCAGGCTGAAGTCTCCCTCAACCCCCTCCCCCCAAAAAAAAATTAAATCCTGGATCTGCTAGTGGCATTTACAAAAAAAAAAAACCAACAATTCACTTTTTTAATTTATTTACTTGACTATTGTCAGTTCCATTCCCAGTGGGTTCGAGTGGGGAGAGGGGGTATTTTTTTCAGTTTGTAAGATTTCGTGTACCTCTACAACCTCTTAAAATTTAGTTAGAGGGTTGAATATTCGTACGCTGAATTGATTTGGTGTTAAAGAGGTTCCTACTGTGGTAAAAAAAAATTATTCTATCTCCGCAATTTTGTATTATGTAGTATAAAACATGAAATAGAAATTCAGAAGTTCAACTAATTTAAAATTTTTATTCGATTAGAGCAGGTATTAATGAAGCTATTTTTTTATCAAAATTCAATACTCATGTATTTTATTTATTTTTTATTTTTTAACGAGTTATTGGTCTTATAATTAGCTAGAATTAAAAAAAAGTATATAAGATGAAATAATTTAAGACTTATGATAAATGGAATTAATAAGTCATGGAGAGACCCACGCACAATGCACGCATGTTTATTTTTTAACACTGTGTTGTTATAAATATTTCTCAGTTAAATTATAATATTTTTACTGACTCGGAAGTTTCTCCGGAGCGATGGAACCATTAAGTACATAAAAGCAAAACGTTGTAAGACTTAAGCCCACTCCGGGCGCCCTCTAAAGAGCGATTGCTAAACCCGACCTAATAGATACTACTTTTGCCAGAGGGCTGGGTGGTGTGCCACTAGTGGCATGGTAGCCATTACCTATGCCATTAGGTTATGGTAATACCTACTAGTGTTACCTGGCGATTAGTCCTGATTGTCTGTTGCTAATGCCCTCTCCTCTTACGGTAACTTTCGGCAATTACAGGTGTGCAACGCTCCCAATCCGCATTCTTCAGATCTGATAGTTACAGCTGTCGAAACGGTATTACTGCTATACTCAACGGGAGTTGTATTTCTGACTGTACTAATACTGAATACACTGCTCCAACACCAATTTTGACTAAAAGCAAACTGTTAACCACATACGCAATAGTTTTCCGTTCCCATTATATACCCCACTTACGCCTAGAACGAAAAAAAAACTGTATTATGAAAAACTAACTAAACATCTGTCACTTTTTATTTTTATTATTATTAAATTTAAAAATGAATTATATTTAACAATTAATTTTTAATTGTACTTTTTACTCATATTATAGGACTAAGGTGCTTGCAGGTAATAAAAGCTAACGAACGTCAATCATGGTAGGTACTTGGATGGGAGACCGACCCAATAATAACTATATTGTGAGCCACCGTAATTAGTTATAATCCCTCTAATTAGTTATTAACTCTCTAAGGAGGTTAAAACGGCAGTGACCCCACGACCTTTTTTTGTGAACTTTTGTGAAATATATATTGGATTTATGGCAATGGTCAGATTCTCCACTCAAGACATGAGTGTATGCGGCTAAAGCGTTCTCGCTCAATCTCCACTGGCTTTAGCACCAGTGAGGCGGTTGAGAGAGTAGCGCAGGGATCTCTTGGAGCACCGGCGAATCTACGGGGGGGGGGAGAGAGGAGGAGGCTTTGAGGCTGAAGCCTTCCTCCCCCTCCCCTCAAAATGGTAAAGTGTAACCATGTTTTATGGAAAAAATTATTATAAAATTATCTCTTATAGTATAGGACTTTAGGAATCACTTAAAAACTATTTCATGCAGGTAGTTAGTTTCTTTCTTTTTTTGCAAAGTAATTATCGTTATTTTGATGAAAAAAAGCTTTCGGGCTGAAGTCTTCTCCCAAAAATTAAATCCTGGATCCGTTAATGTCTTGGAGTCCTGCTTTTCCCTCTATAGTTGGAGGGTTCCCTGCCTGATTGTAAATATTGCATATAAGTATGATCGTGTTTTTAATTTGGTTGACTTTAACATTTTAATTGAGTTATCTTAGTCAAGATGTTTTATTTTTTACTGTATATACTTTTTGATTATTATTTATTTGTTATTTTGTTGTTGTTTATTTAATGTTTTCTGTATATATGGTGTGAATGTGTTCTTACCTCACTATAATTATTTTCAGACTGATATATTTTTATATTACTGAATATATATAAAACAGAGTAGAATTAAATATCTTTATACAAACTACAATACAAACCTTCTACAATACAATACCAAAGGACACTTTTGGACAGAAGCCGGAAAATGTTTTGGACAATGAATCCGCCATTGTCTTCGCTCCTATCCAGAGTTACAGCTGTGACTCCAATGATAGGAAATTAATGGTTATTTAAAACACATGTATGATAATGGATATTTCTCTTAATACCATAACAGATCCCTATGATTTTTTGTTTTTGTTTTATAGGTAATTTAATTACCTTTCAAAACATTCTATATAAATGTCACTATAGAATGGATACTTTGCGAGTTAGGCTCCAAAACATTTTTCTTTTCTTTATAATTCTTTTCCTGAATATGTTCGGGGATTTACTGCATGTATGAAAGCTTGAAGGACTTCAAGTAGAAAATTATAGGAAAATTTCATAAAAATCGTTAGAGCCGTTTTTCCTCTAGTGGCATGCATATTTTATATTTCTAAACCGGTACAGCTCTAAATATTAACTCAGAGTTTTCAAAAACTTTTTTTAAGACAGTTCAGTTTCATATTAATCTATATATATATATATATATATATATATATATATATATATATATATATATATATATATATACGTAAAATTTTATAGACTTCTGTTATTTTTTTATTATTGAATTTAAGAGAAAATAGTATAAACTATTTTCTTAATAAAGGACTTCCAGTAGGGCGAGTAAAAAACTTATCTATGAAATACTAGAGGAACTTTTATAATAAAAATAGAAAAAAAAGCAAGACGGAATCGAGTCAGTCGAGGAAAATGAATAACTAAATTCATAGCTATACCGCTACTGTAACTTTATTTACTTGCTTTTCTAAGTTTCTAGAAGGAATATTTCTATATTAGTGTATTTTTTTAAAAAAACTTATTTTTTGAAAAATATTACAATCTGTCTCAAGGACATTTATAACAGTGTTCACAGATCTCATTCACACTCTATGTACAATAAATAAAATAAATTATACAGACAAGTAATATATATACAATAAATAAGAATAAAATAACCTAAAAATAAATAAATAAAAAGAACACATACATACCTATATACAATATTTACAATCTGGCAAGAGGACTCCCAACCAGACTTGTCCTTCCAACTGTGGAGAGAAAAGCATGACTCCAGGAGATCCCTGCACTTTTTTCTCAACCGCGTCACTGGAGCTAAACCCAGTGGATATTGAGCAAGAGTGCTAGTGTACTAAATAAAAAAAAAAATTTTATTGCAGATAATTAATAGTTTAGTTCATTATTTTTTAGGTTAATTGATGGTTACTTTAAATTAATTTTAAATGAACAAGGTTTTTTCTTGACACTCAACCTCTTCATTTCTTGTATACGGTGGGAGAGGATGCGTGTTCTAGATGTTCAACCAAACCTCATTCTAACCTGTGTGAGAAGGTCGATATTCATTCCGTGAGATCACTACAAAAAAATTTTAACTTAGCCAGAACCGACACCACTAGACTCGAGGATGATACAATGAGCAACGGTTTAACTCGGTCGACCATTACGGCTTCCTGATGTAATTATTAGCTGGAAATTATTGTGTATGTTAGTTTTGTTTAATAGAATTGGTTTTATTGGTAATTATTTATATGAGGACCGCACGATTTACACGTGGTTCACAGTTTCTTCGGTCACACTTGTTCATGGAGTGCCGAATGTATCCGAGTTTATCCGAAAGACGCGTAACCCTCTACTAAATAATTAACTTTTTATCTTTTAATACTTTGAATGCATTTATTTTTGTTTTGTTGTTTTTTTCATATAATTTTAAATGAATGAATTATTAAACATTGTTTTATTGTAACTTCATTTCTTTTTTTTTCGGTTTAAGGAAAAAATATCTTTCTGTTTTGCTGTGTACGGGTTATACTACCTTGCATCTCATTTACAGACTTTCAAATTTATTTTAAATATACAATACTTTGTGCTAAATTAGTCGATTCTTGATGTACTTACAAGCAAGCTTATAGATAAATGTTTAACAAGTTGCATAACGACCAAGTTGCAAAAGCCAGTAAAATGCACTAACTACATTAAAAACTAAAATTATTTATGGGTTGAAATAGACCGGGAATTCTATAATACAAAATATTTTTTTTATGATCTTTTTATTGAGAAATAATACATTTTGCCACACTTAAGGGCACTGATTACTAAAGCTGAGTGTGGCACATTCATGTCTTACAATAAAAAAAAAAAAAAAAAAAATATATATATATATATATATATATATATATATATATATATATATATATATATATATATATATATATATTTAACAAAGGCAAAAACTATAAAACCAAAGAAATGTAACTTGAAGTAAAATTAAATAAATTATAAGTAAAACAAATAAATAAATAAAAAATCTGGTGTGTCCCCTCACACGACTTTCCTACCTATTTCAGAAAAGTTTTTATATCTTTACATATGTTCATGAAGGAACAAAAAAGAATTGAACTAGATACATCTTCCTGAAAATTGATCAAACATAAGATTTGAGTACGATTTATTTGATAAACTAACGCAATGTAAACCGGCTTAAGATAGATCAGTGTAAAAATTTCAATACTTCCTAATATTGCTGATCAAAAACTTTTTTTGGCATAGCTTAGTATTGACAAACAATAATTTCTGTTAAAAGTATAGGAAATAGTGAAGGTTGTGTGATGGGGGCAACAGATTTTCTTACTTTCACTTAGTCATCTTTAGTCTCTCATTCACCCCTTTCTGACACGAGGATATGAAACCTTAATCTTGCATTGGAAATTTAACAGCTGCAACTTCGTTAATCAGACAGACAAACAGACCAATGGCTAAAAATGTGTTTTTCGGACTCAGGGAGCTCTGAAACGTATAGATCCGTCGACTTTCCTACTTTCCTTACCTAGTATAAAAAAGAAAGTAAGAAAAGAAAAACATTCATACTTAATTAAAATTTTATAAACTAGAGTTTCTGTTCAAATTTTTGTATCGGTTCAAAGAAAAATATATAATGTATTAAAAATCAATTTTCGTTTATCTTTCTGAATATAAGCGAAGCCTAAATTGACCAGAAAAACTCAAAAATAATAATAATAAGGCTTAGCGAACCCGAAGGTTCGATGCCGACACCACCAATCGCTTGTTACATACCTCCCTCCATCGTTCGCCGTCCAAACCCAGTCCCTTCAGATCGGCTTTAATGCAATCTTCCCACCTTCGCTTCGGTCTACCCCTCGGACGCTTGCCATTCGGCACAGCAAATATTAACCTTTTAGGAATTCTCTCGTTACTAAGCCCAACAACTTTACAAGCCCATTTGATTCGCCGCGATGAAATTACCTCAATTATATTACCCGGATACAGCTCACGCAATTCGGCGTTGTGTAACCGTCTGAACTCTCCGGTTAACTCATCCTTCTTCGGTCCGAATATTCTACGCAATACTTTATTTTCAAAAACCTTAAGACGCTGCTCATCCCTTAATGTAAGCGGCCAAGTTTCGCATCCATAAAGAACTGTAGGTAAGATAATTGTTTTATAGATTCTAATTTTTAAGTTTCGGGACAAGAGGCGCGAACTGAGTAGTTTTGTCACAGAAAAATAACAAGCATTCCCCGCCTTCAGTCTAACCTTAATCTCTTCTTCAATTTCGTTTTTTCTAGTTATCGTAGAACCTAGATACCTAAATTTATCTACCTGTTCAAACATATTACCATCTATATCGATATCACCAGTAGTATCGCCCTTTTTGCAGCTAACCATATATTTTGTTTTATCCACGTTTATTTCGAGTCCTAGTTCTTTACCGGCTTTCATTAACGTTGTCGTATTTAGTTTTATAGTTTCAACGTCTTCGCTTAACAGTACCAGATCATCAGCATAGCCCAGCACGGATGTTGTCCCGCCCAGATCCAACCCTTTCTCGGTTCGCATTACCTCCCTAATGGCATGTTCTAATGCCAAATTGAACAGGACAGGCGAAAGAGAATCCCCCTGTTTTAAGCCCGAACGAACCTCAAATTTTTCGGACAAATTATTACCGATTCTAACTTTATTGAGTGTCTCCGTCAAGCACATCCTGACTAGATTTACTAGTTTTTTTGGAATCCCCTGCTCGATTAGAATATTATACAGTTTCTGGCGGTCAATAGAATCGTAAGCCTTTTTAAAATCTATATACAGCTGGTGAACAATACCGTTATACTCCAATTTTTTCTCTAATATTTGCCGTAAAGAAAATATTTGATCAATAGTCGAACGATTCCGTCTAAATCCGCATTGGTAGTCTCCGATAATTTCCTCGGCGTATTCCGTGATTCGACTGGTTAAGATTGAAGTGAATATTTTATAACATACTGGAAGGAGTGAAATTCCTCGATAGTTATTACAATCCGTCCTCGGACCCTTTTTGTGAATCGGAATAAGAATAGATTCTTTCCATTCTTCAGGTAATTTCTCGTTCACCCAGATCTTTTTAACCAACCTATGTATTTTAGAAACTCCAGCTTCCCCGCATGCCTTAATTAGTTCAGTAGGAATATTATCGATTCCCGCTGCTTTATATGATTTTAATTTTCCGATAGCTATTTCAACTTCCTCTTTACTTGGTCCTTCCATTAACGGTTCAGCACTCTGGTACTCAGAAGGAGGACACAGATCATAATTTCCCGTATTTAAAATATTGTCAAAGTGGTCCTTAAACTTA
Organism: Nezara viridula; assembly: GCA_928085145.1. Taxonomy (NCBI): domain Eukaryota; kingdom Metazoa; phylum Arthropoda; class Insecta; order Hemiptera; family Pentatomidae; genus Nezara; species Nezara viridula. Next base: position 152,193,425 of record OV725080.1, on the reverse strand, counting down.
TTCAATATGTCAGCCGGATCGGTCAGAATATTGTTATTATCATCCCTAATTCCAGACGTTACGGGCCCTACATATTTACGTGATCTGTTTATACCTTTGTACATGTCTCTTACGTTATTTTCGATTCTATTAGTTTCTATTTCAATTATTTTATTTTTAAGATACTCCCTTTTTTTATTTTTGAGCAATTTTGTCGTTTCGTTCTTTGAGATTCGGAAGTATTCCAGATTGTCTTCGCTAGGATTATTTAGAGCTTTTAATTTAGCGGCTTTTCTTTTTTCACACATTTTTAAGCAATCTTCATCAAACCACGGTTTGTTATTCTTATTTTCCTTTTTTCCTAGACACGAGTTACCGACCGCTTTAATATTATCCCTGATCTCTATCCATAACTTGTCAATATCCTCGTGGTCCTCGTCAGGAAGCTCTAAAGCTTCAAACCTATTCTTAACATCTAGCTCAAATTGGTTTCTAATTGATGGATTTTTTAATTTTTCCAAATTAAAATTATCAAATTCGAAACGGTTTTCTTTTCTCTTTTTTATATTAAGTTTTTGTCGAAGTTTCGCGATTACTAATTCATGATCCGACCCACATTCTGCTCCGCGATAAGACCGTTCATTGATTATACTGCTTTGCCAGCTGTGTTGTATCAAGACATGATCGATTTGATTTCGTGTTTGCGAATCCGGTGATGTCCAAGTATATTTATGAATATCCTTACGTTTAAACGTCGTACTTTTAATTACCAGGTTTTTCGAGATGGCAAAGTTTATCAGACGGATCCCATTATCATTACTATATTCGTGCAAACTTTCTTTACCAATTGTCTGAATATAAACTTCTTCCCTTCCTACCTTTGCGTTCGCGTCACCTACAATTATTTTCATGTAGTTTCGCGGTAGTTTATCATAAACCCATTCGAGTTTATCGTAAAATTCACTTTTGACTTCATCGTCACTGTCTTCGGTCGGACAATGTATGTTTATTAATGCGATTTTAAACCAACGTCCCTGAAATGTAGCTACCGAAATTCTATCTCTAAAGAATTGTACGTCCCTCAAAGCGGATAGTAATCTACTCCTAATTAGAAACCCGGTACCTAAACAATGATTCCCGCTTCCTCCGTACCAAATAGTGTACTTTCCTTCCCTCATCGAGCCCTCCCCTGGCCAGCGAAGAAAAACTCAAAAACACATATTATTATAAAATTGTACTTACAGGCTTTCTGAGTGTGATTGTAAATATTATGTTTTATTTTAAATTAAAAGTACACGATGAAACTGTTTTATTTTCATGTAAACTCACTACTCTGAACTTTACACTCTACGGGTCCGTGCCCGTATTGGTGCACTTCACAGCAATTATTAAACGTATTCCTTATAACAGAAGTTTACCGCTTAATGTAACGAATGAAGATTTCAAACTATCTGACAAATAAAGATAAAGTTTCTTTGCAGTTTATATTAAGGTACTAATATGATTATTAAATGAATAATTACTACGAGTTAAATTATCGATTCTTCGTTTATAATCGATTCTTTATATACACTGACATTATATTCTGTAAAATTATAATGTATACGATGAAATTATTTTTATATATTCAAATATTTTATTTGAAATTACATACATATCAAATATTTTTTAATTAATTGAATACCTTTTAGCTTTTCACTTAATCGTAGAATTTGATCACAAAATCGGGAAGAAAGGTCGCCTACAAAAATATTGGGCCGTTTGGCGTGACCAAAGTTGTAGGTCACTATAAGATGAAACCATTAAGGTAGTTTTAGACTGATAGTCCGTGGTGAAGACCCCTTTATATCGAATTATTAACATCCGCCTGAAACTTCATAAGTAGTTTCATCTCATCGTAATCTTCAACTATTTTATTTACGAAAACTCTTGGAATTGTGGCGTTTTCAATATGGAGGGGAGCAAACATTGTCTATTTAATCAGGTACTAAAACTAGTAAATACTCATTTTCTTTCTATTTTGATCGTAAGAAAATTTGATCATAAAATCGATAAAAAAGGTGGCCTACAAAAATATTGGACCGTTTGTCCTATATAACCTCGTTATATTTTGAAAATTTGGGGGAGTAGGTCACGTCAAACGGCTCAATATTTTTGAGGCCACCTTTTTTCTCGATTTTGATTTTAAATTATCTTATGATCCAAATTAAATAGACAATGTTTGCTCCCCTCCAGATTGAAAACGCCCCAATTCCAAGAGTTTTCGTAAATAAAATAGTTGTAGGTTACGATGAGATGAAACTATTTACGAAGTTTCTGCCAGATTTTAATAATTCGATAAAAATTGGTATGTAACACGGACGATGGCGGATGCTAATAATTTGGTCGTATTTAAAAATATTGAACCTATAACTTTGCAATGGGTCCATTTTTATAAGGTTTGTGTAATATATTTATATAGTTGATGAACAATAGATTAAACTTCTCACCACTATACTAGTTAATATAAATTATCTACGTTAGATAACATAGATATACAGATTGGCTTCTGTATTAACTAGGACTCGAAAATTTAATAATTCATCCTTTTTTTTTTTTCTGTTTAAGAGAAAACGGTGATCTCTAAAGATCTCAACCGCTGAGAAGTATATTTAAAATACAAAATCCTATAGGATCTTTTTTGATTCGTTTTGAAATTTTGCACCAAAATGGATCTTTTGCTTTATCTATTACTCAGCGGTTCCATCGAATGAAACTTCAGTGTTGTTATGTTTCAATTTATTTCACTTATTTTTATTTCTATCAGTATAAGCAATTTCCTAAACTCAGAGCTGAACTCATCGATGACATCGGATCCATCTCTATACTGGGCGAAATGATTCAATGGGTTCAGCACTGAGTTTAAGAACTTCTATTTAAATCTGTTTTGAAATACAATAATTCATTAGGCAGATATTTCATTGAACCTTTTTTTACTTTCCTACCTTTACTAGGTAAGTCAATTTCCGATATGCGGTTTTCGATGGATCTATACGTTTCAGAGCCCCTTGAATCCGAAAAACACATTTTTAGCCATTGGTCTATCTGTCTGTGCCAGATTTTCTCGAGAACTATTAAACCATTTTTGTTGCTTCTTTATTTTATTTTGTAGGGTTTTGACTACTGATGCCTGTGACACAAATTGGTTACTCCATGCCCAATAGCTGCTGCGCAATAAATGAAAAACATATTTTTCTATAGACTGTAACCGCAAAAACGCCTCTAAGGATTTTTCGAAACATTCCTATAATGTTCTAATAATTGTCCTTTTAATTTTCGTACATGGACTAAATTCCTCAAAAAATCCCTAAATTATAAGATAATGAAATTCCAAATAAATATCCCAAGACACCAAATAAAACAAAATAATGGATGCTGTACAATGTTTCCAGTAAATTGAAAAAAAAAAAACACTAGTCTCCGGGTATAAATGTCGTAGAGCATGAATGGTATCTGTTGGATTTGAAAGTAAGAAAAAATAAAATTTCATCAAAAAATTATTCAAAAGAAAAAACTTTGTCATATGAATGGCATAAAATTGGAAAAGGCGTAGCTCAAAATCTTGTTTTGTTGATGTCAAGACGATTTTAGGATATCATAGAATCCAACGGCATGACGAAAAAATATTAATTTCTATCCAGTTCATGAAATAAACCTCAAATTAAGATATATTCCGACTGCTCCAAAACTTACTAGACCAAAGCTCTAAACTTTTAATTAATTACAAAAGACTCATCTACTTGACCATAATAAGACCTATATGGACATACGGAGTTGAGCTTTGGGGCTCTCCCAAACCATCGAATTCCTGTCTTATCCAATCCTTACAATCCAAAATCTTTCGTAAAATCCTTAATGTCCCATATTTTGACACAAATAAAACCATTCATAAAGACCTTATTTTCCCATATTTTGACACAAATAAAACCTTTCATAAAGACCTTAATGTACCATATGTCGCTGATTTAGCCCGAGCCAGATACCTATCCTTTCATGATAAACTCTAGTCTTATTCGAATCCACTTGTTTCCAGCCGTACTTCTTCCTCTATTCCTGATAATTCTTCTAGGCGTCTGAAAAGAAGATGGCCTCGTGATCTTATCACCTAGAATTAAATAGGGAGTGCAACCACTGGGCAGTATCTCTTCAAATCTGTTGATGTCATTATTTGTAATATGTGCATTTTTACTAGTTGTATTGTTTATACAGTTGTAAATTTCATTAAATAAATACAAAATTAAGATATGCCAACATTTTTTTGACCGTGCTGAAGTAATTTTTCGTTTATTGATTTTTTTAAATTAAGTAAATATATTTTTTCCCCTAAATTATGTATTTTTCTGAATCTTTTATGAAATGAAAATGTTCAACAAATCAATTCTGTATTTTTTCACCGTAAGACGTAAAAAAAGTTAAATGTGTCAATACTCTTTTGATCCACTGTATATTGCATTACATCGCTATTGGTTGTAATAGATTGATGAAATCCATCGATGGAATTAGCGCTTAATTTAGGCATGCACTCTTTTTGTTATTAAGTAATGTTAGTTCTTAAAATCCTAATTTTTGTAAACATTATCGTCTAATGTTTCTACTCAGTTTAAATATGTTCATTTATGTTTTTAACGTTTAACAAATATTTTTGCATTTAATATATACTATTATTTATAAATTATTTAAGATCTTTTTTAGATTTAAAAATTGAATTTTACGAAATACTTCTTAGTAAATTTAGATCTTGGGATCCAGGCTGTGATAATAAAAAGGAAGGAATATATTTCCCGTCCGATTTAAAAAACCCGTACCCCACCCGTACACAGCCGTACCCTGGAGCCGAACTTGTACGAGTATTTCCGATCCCTCCTTCTCGGCTCCAGAACTCCACCGACAGACCAGTGCTCTCTCAACCGTCAGTGAGTGGTGTACTTGTGCTTCAACTGTTAGTTCGCGATCTTCTTGGGATATCGCCCTATCAATATTATCGGTGAGTACTTATCCGGATATATTCTCCTATATATTTTTGTGTGAATTTCTCATTCTAAGTGGCTGTTTGAGGTGATTATGAAGAAGTACTTTTGGGGCACGTGATGAGAGATCGTGGGTTTGTTTATCTTGAGGAATTTTAAATCATGTCTGAATGGATGAAAAACCTGAATCAAAAATTATTTTTATGGGATTATTTGTCCAAAAAAAAATGTAAAACAAATATTCATATATTAATTAAGAGACATTTATTTTATTTATATAATTTTTTGGGGCTTATTATTATACCTGGGGAATTTTCGCTCTAAATTAAAGTTACTAAATCAATTAGTAGAAATACGTTAATAACTAAATTACGTTTAGATTACAAACACAATGTTACAATTATTTGATATAAATATAAAAATAAAAAAATATATAGTTACAGTTCAATATTCAAATAGAATTAAATTAAATTTAAAAAAGTTTAAAATACAAGTTTAATTAAAATTAAAAGTTAAATATTACAAGAAGAAAGGTTAACAATTTTTTAAAATTTAATATTTAAAATCGCAAGAAGAAAAAAAATTAAAATAAATAAATACAAGATGCAGTGATTTACAATTAATGTATAAAAGCTCTAAATCAAATATAGTTAATTTTACTATCTGTCAAGTAAATTTCGTGATTAATTTTTTTAAAATATTTTGGTTTCCTTTAGAAAAACTAATTAAGACAGAAATCTTCAAAGTTATTTTTTGCTGAATAAATAAATAAAATTCATAATTATTTATTTTATTATTTAATCATAATAAATTTAATTTTTTTTAAAATGTTTACATTATGTATTAACATAGATCTGATAACACCGTTTCCAAACTGGCTAACACTTCCCGGTATCTAAATGAAATGCTTTATTTAAATTTATTTACTTTTTTCTTAAATATTTATTTTATTGAAAATTCTCTTCTTGATTTTTTGTAAAGGCGACAATATCTTGGTTATTAAAAATATTTGTGCTACATTTAATCTGTCTAATTAAAACATTCATAACTAATTTTATACTAATTTGAATGATTTCTAGATTTTGTAATATTGAATAATAATCATGTAAAAATTCTCTTTCATATAATATTTTCAAGATAAACTAATAGAAAAATATTATTATAATTCGTTAGTAATTACAACCAGTTGTAAATTCTCTTAATATAACGAAATAATGAATCAGTAAAAGCTTTACAAATTTAATTCTTTTTTTAAAATTATATGGTTATATTTATAAAGTTTTATACACCTGTTTTATTTATTAATTGGCCCAGATGAATATTTTGTTAGGAATAAAATGATCAAATCGTAATATATTATGGAAATAATTAAATGAAAAACGTTTTTGGGGTATGAAATTTTTTTTTTTTTTCACGGTTGGGGATTATGGAGGTTCATCACTGAAAATAAAAACCAAACCGTGTGAATTCCAATAGCTTGTTTTTTTTTCTGATAATGATTGAATTTAATTAAATAATTAATTACTTATATATGTGAATTTTGAGCATCATTCTTTTCTCCATAATCTTTTTTTCCTGGGGAATATGTTCATTTTTTTTTGCATTTGCGGAGTAACTTATCTTGAAAATGATGGCTCATTCATTGATTTTGATAGTAGTCAGTGGTACAGACTCCTTTTTATCAAAATAATAACATGAAATATTTTTATCTTATCGTTATCTATAACTTTTTTATTTACGAAAATTCTAGGAAATGAAACGTTTTCAATCGGGAGACCGGTAAACATTTTCTATTTAATAGTGCTAAAAACTCATGTACGCTCATTTTTTTCCAGTTGAATCTTAAGATAATTTGATCACAAAATCGAAAAAAAAGGTGGCCTACAAATATATTGGGCTGTTTTGCGTGAACTCTACGCCCAACATGTCAAAATAACCAGGTTATTAGACCAAACGGTCCAATATTTTTGTAGGTCACCTTTTTATTTGATTTAGTGATTATCTTATTATTCAAGTGAAAAGCAAATGAGTGTTAAGGAGGTTTTAGTATCTCATTAAATAAACAATGTTCGTCTATATTCAGATTGAAAAAGTCCCATTTCATAGAATTTTCGTAAAGAAAAAAAGTTTTAGGCTTTTATAAGATGAAGGTATTCACGAAGGTTTAGGCAGATGTGAGTATAATTTGATAAAAAGGGGTCTGTACCACGGACTATGAAGTTCATATCACCGTAAAAAAAAAAAAAATAAAAATAAATTGAGAAATATTGTACAGTAATAGTTTACATAGAAAATGACGTTTTTTTACAAAATGTTCCGAAATAATTTCGATAAAGTTAAACATTTTACTTCTTGTTAATTATTTTTAATTAGCGCAACAAATAGTTGAGAATTTTGAAAATTAAATATCATACTTTGTGATTTCTTGTTTAGCTGTAAATTAAGGCTAAGTTACTGTAGTTTCGTCTTTTCTTTTATCTTTTTTTTTCGGGGATATATATTTATGAGATATCTAGAAGTCACACAGTCTGTAAAATTAGGCAAATATATGATTGGAAATAGCTAAAATCTATGAATATATTTCAGGTTAATTATTAGAATTTTTCGCATTAAATTTTAGTACAATAAACGGCTATTAAGTACCCAGTTGATACATTGGTTTTGAAAATGATTTATCTAGTACATCGCCATTGAACAATATACTGTGCGAATTATATAAATTAACTAGCTTTACCCGGCCACGCGCTGCTGTGGCTTGCCCTGGCAAAATGAAAAAGAAAGAAAATATAAAGCACATATGAGTAGATTAGTAGCAAAGGACATCTATCATTTTTAAAAAGTTGGGAAACAAATTTGTCTGTAAAATGGCTTCAATTTAAACTAATTCTAATGGTTTTTTTTCTCATGATTCAAATTGAACATTCATTATCATCTGAGTAAATATGCCGTCATTCATAATCATCAGAAACAGTCTGAGTTGAACTTATAAAACTAAATTAAATAATTAATAAAAAAAAACGTATAATAGTATTGACCTACATAAGGAGAATCATATAAACTCTTCAAATGATAATTTCAATTACTGTAGTAATTATAAAATTTTCAGTAAATGTTTAAAACTCAATAACTCTGCAACGAACCGTCCGATTTCGATGATTTTTTGTTTATTTTTTCGGCAAATCAGGAATCTTTCAAATAAATGTGGGTATTATCAGTCAAAAATTTTGTACTTTTTTTAGTTATCGTCAAATAAAATATTGAATTCATCCTAACATTTTCAGCTTGTTTTCGGGAAAGTATGTTATACACATACATTAAAGTGGTTTCAAGGGGAAGACTTTAGCTAAGTTTCGGTAAAGCCGTTTTGGCGCTACAGTTTATAGCGACACATTTTTTGCGGCTTTGAACAGAAAAACATTTACATTTTTATTTTTTTTTACATATATAAAATTATCGTAAGACAGAAGTACTATGCCAGAAACCTTCCTAGGAGTGTACGGAACAACTTCCCAAAGTTTCATGGCGATCGGTTGAATGGTTTAGTAATGCACTAAGGACAAACAGACGGACAGACTGACATACATTCATTTATACATATATATATATATATATATATATATATATATATATATATATATATATATATATATTTTGGCTGTAGATATAAAACTTCGAAAAATTCCTATATAATTACGCCGGATACGAAGATAGATGAAGTTAAAATAACATTAAGTAAATTTAAAAATAAAAGTTATAATACGGCCATAAATTGGGAACAAATATGTTTCCTGAAAGGTAAATTGGTTGGGACTAGGCCGGAGGGAGGTTGCAAACCGCGGTGGTCGTACATCAAATAGACCGCCCAAGTTTTTCCACCTCTTCCTGAATTTTCTCATTTTTCTTTGTTGTCTCTTTCGCTTCTTCTTTTTTCCTTTCACCTTTGAGAGTCAGTTGCAAAGAGGGTTTGATAACCTTATCCTTAGCTGTCGACAGAAAATAGTGTTAAGTAATCGCTTTTATCCCTTACTACAGAGATGTTTAGTTAGACACTTCAAATCTCAGTGATATTAAATTTTTTTTTAACTTCTGTTTCCTGGTATTTAGCATTGATGGAGTAGTTTGATAGCGATATGAGTAGATAACTGAAAATAATTTCTTAGTATTAAAAATAATTAATTAAAAAAAAAAGTCTGTGTTATATGATATCCAGCAAAAACAAAAGAATATCATATTCAGAGGGTTACGCGTTTAACTTTTTTTTTTTCGTGAAATGTTTGAATTAAACTTTACCTCTCTTTTAATTGCCTTCAGTTGTTAACGCTTGCGTGACGAGGTCAATTATGTAAAAGGAAAACAATGCTTAAAGGTGTTTCTGGAAATTAAGAATTACGTAAAAATATTTTCGCTGTAAATGAAGAATAAAATCGATAGAGTATTGTGAGATTTTTAATGGGTTTTTTGCAAAAGTTTATATACACCATGCGATTTCACATATTATATATATATATATATTGCTATTAATAAGACCTAACTAATGAAATTTTATATTTCGATATCCTCATTATAGCACTCCTCGGTTCTAGTGGATGTCAAATCCTCAACTTCTTTATCAACCTTATATGTATATAGAGAGAAATAAATTTAAACTTAACTATTTAATTGGGAATAAGGTCACTTATTTTGTTTTGATCCCGGTATTTTCTTTTTATAAGTCAAATAGCTCAATCGGTTCACAATTATGCTTCCATGTGTCTTTAATAACAATTATTTAAAAATGTTTAACCTACTTTTAAAATAGAGCTTCGATCAGGCCAGGGACACACCGACAGTCTCAGCACCGTCTACTAGCACATATTCCCAATTAAATAGTTAAGTTTAAATTTAATACTTAAAGGTCGATTAAGAAAAATTTGTAAATATATATATATATATATATATATATATATATATATATATATATATATACATTTTTTTTTTTGTTTCCTTTAACATACAATAGGGTTGGATATATATTCTACTGATGAATTTGTATGGAAAAAGATTTCTTTAAGCACTGAGTTCATGCCTTGACTTCAAACCATTGCCTTGATGATGATCCACATATTTAGGTCGAAACGTCGGCAAGCTCAATCACATAATTTTTGACTGCACATTCTGAATATTGGCCATCCTTAATATTAAATAGGTCTCATTAAATTAGGAAGAAAAATAACAATAATTAACTTCTTGAAGTGTTTAATCAATTATGTCTTTAACTATACTTTTTACATTGGCAATATTAATAAATTTAATATTTATTGTTTTCTGTTTAGTATTCGGCATTTGAACCTTCTAGATTTAAATGGATATACATTGGCTGGCAAAGGTTTTATTTTCGAAAAGAAAATGAATAAATAAAAAAAATAATAAAAACAATTCTTTCCTAATTATTGTTTATTTAAACGAATAATCAGACCTTCGAAACCACTCTAATCAATTTACTGAATAAACTAGTCTAACAATAAATATTTTAATACAAAGTTAAGTTTAAAATAAGCAATTTAATGCAGCTAAAGTTTAAATAATTTATTTATTTTAGTTAACATTTTTTAATTAATATTTAGAATGGTGGTGTTAACTTCGAAGTCAATTGATGTGTTGTTTCTTCTCTCCCGTCATTGTAGGCTATGTTACCCCAATACCTAGGACTTCACCTTGACAAACGTCTGACTTGGAATCCTCATACCAGACTGTATCGCTCGGCGTTTTCGACTATTTCAGCATTTACTAGACGAAAGTTCCAATTAATTATAATAGACTCATATATATGGCTTTAATAAGGTCTATTTGGGCATACTTTGAGCTTTGGGGATCCACTAAATCATTGAATCCCCAATCTTTACAATCCAAAATCCATCGTAAAATCCTCAATGCTCCTTACATTGTCACAAATCAAATCACCCATAAAGACCTTAATGTTCCTTATGTTTCTGATCTGGCCCAATCCAGATACCTATCCTTCCATAGCAAACTTCAGAACCATCCAAACTCTCTCGTTTCTAATCTTGCTTTCTCCTCGATCCCTGATAAGCGTCAGAGGCTTATGAAAAGAAGATGGCCTCGAAATCTCTTGTATATAAATTTTTAGAGTGCTACCAGTAGGTAATTTCTCAAGAAGTGGTTTCATTTTATGTGGTTTTATGTTGAGCTTTGAGAGTCCAATAAACCATCGAATTCCTCTCGTATCGAATCCTTCCAATCTAAAATCCTTAATGCTCCTTATGAATAAAATAATATATAACGGCCTTAATGTTCCATATGTTTCCGATTTGGTCTAATCCAGATACCTATCCTTCTATAATTAACTTCATAACTATCCTAATCTTCTTGTTTCATCTTCGATCCCTTATCGTGATCTCCTAATTTAAATACTGTATCAGAGTACTACCAAGAGATAGATTCTCTACAAACCTTTTCATACTATTGTATTTCTTTGTATCACATTTACTGGATTTATATTTATTTTTACGCAGTTTAAATTTCAGAAATAATAATTTAAAAAAGTTATGTTATTGACGTTATATTTTTTGATTCCTGATCCGTGATTCGATATGAGACCATTCGTTTTAGGGTGGGATTTCAATTTGGACTCTTTTGATGTCCATTTGGATGATTATTTAGCACCCATTGCCTTGAAAAGAGAGGTTTAAGTTATAATTGGGCGTTCAAATAAATAAAAATAATATTCGTAGGAAAAAAATATTTTAATTGAATTTTTTAGTTTCTGTTAGTCCCTACATGATTTTTTTTTTCTGGCCTCTGTTTATTTATATAATATAGATACACACTTGTTTATTAGTATGAATGTATTTATCGTTATATATTAGTATTCACTTAAATATAAATTATTATTTTCAGTCTAGACGTTATTGCCTAAACTTGGGGTAAGCGTTGGACCGAAAACAATGTATGTGTGACATTAAATCTGATGTTGACAATTTGGGGTTGAGCGGTAGGGTCAATACAAAGGGTCCTTGTTCGCCTAAAGTCTACGTTTTCTCTCAACCAGATTTTTATTCATAAATCATGCGTTTATTTTATGAATTACTCTATTATTTTCATTCATAAAATTTATAGTAAAGTACTGTTAAATAAGGTAGAATTATATATAAAAAAGAGATGTCTTTGTGGCTTGATTTCAGCTCGTGTTTCCAATTCAAACTTTCCAAGCTCAACTTTCCAATTCAAATATAAACGTAAAGATTGAAAGAAAATTTTGTTTAAATGTGTTGCTAAACTGCTGAATAAAAGTTTTCTGTTGTAATTTTGTTTGTTTTATATTTGTAGTATAATTATTTTTCTCCTCACTTTGCTGATAGGTCCGTATTTCCAATTGAACAAATAGATATTCGTTATTTATAGTATTTTGTTTATCATTTTTATTTCAAGTATTCCCTCACTCCCCTCTTGAGCATCTTCTAGAATAATACAAATAATATATTATAGGGCTTATATTGAACCATTCGTTTAATTTTTTTTTTAATTGATAACATCTTTGTGGATTGATGATTGACTCTAGTGAATAATTAGAAGATTGGTTTGCGGATTCAGTAAAAAAAAAGTAAAATAAACAAATTATGTTTATTTTTATTTTTGTAGACTTTTCTGCCCTAAGTTCAGGCGTTCACCAGGGTTAAATAACGCCAGATAACAATGGGTATGAGAAACTATTAACATTAAAAAGAAAATAATAATATGTATGTGGAAGCTATAGGCTAAAAAATGTAAAGGAATATTCATCTATTTTTTTAATAAATTGTTTTTTATTTTTTTAATGAATGGTTTTTAAATAAAAAATTATTTAAATTATATTAAAAAAATATGAATTAAAAAAACTTAAATAATTGATTCAATGTAGAACCTAGGGATGAGCAATAGTCGATAGTACTATCGACATATCGATAGTCTAAAAGTATTAATCGCCCTTAGATACCTCTTAGACACAAATTATATTAAAGTTTTATATACTTATTGAATAATGTTAATAACATGTCTTCATTCTTCTACCTATTTATTGACGTAAGAGATATAGTGATAATATAACAAAGTAAAAGTTAAATGTTTGAGAATGGAAAACCGTTATTACATACCTAATGGAAACGCCACATTAAGAAAATAAATGGATAAAAGTGTGAAGGCGTGTTTAAAACTCTTCTTATCAGTAAATAAAATTGAAGCTAAATTGAACAAGAAGAAGTCTTCAATGTAAAAATAATTCAATCTCAAATTACTTTCTTAGAAATATCTTTAGAACTCCAGTTCTGCCGATGGAAAAAATGTTACATTTATCTCACCTTTTTAATTTTTTTTTTCATAAAAAAAATATACAATTATAAAATCTACAAGGACGCCATTACAATTTTATTATATTTTAAAATAGGTGTTATTATCAAATTAAATTAAGAATCTTTGAAATAAAAAGATACGCACATTTCTCGCCTCCGTTTTTAACAAAATAGTTAAAACAATACTACTTATATCTCGTCCATGTTTCCTGTTTGAATTCAACTATCAGGGAAGTAAATGCAATTTATTTTTCTATATAAGTGTATTTTCCCTTCAATAACTTTTTAAATTATTTATTTCATAATTTTTATTAGAGCCCTAACATTAATTTTTAAGAATGTATCTAATATAAATCTTAATAATTATAAAGCTTATGCAGCATTGTAAAGTAAATAACTAAAGAATGCAGTGAAAATAAATCCTCTTTAAGTATGCGTCGGGAAGTTACTAAACATTTGATAGTTTTTTTTTATCGAATTATCGGTAGTGGAAAACTATCCACTAGAACCTATAATTTACTATAATCTATTAGTTTGCTCCCCTTTAGATTGAAAACGTCCCAATTTCAAGAGTTTTCGTAAATAAAATAATTGTAGGTTACGATGAGATGAAACTATTTACGAAGTGTCAGGCGGGTGTTAATAATTCGATAAAAAGGGGTCTGCACCACAGACTATACCTCCTGTTATTTATATTATTCTAATGAAGAGAAGAATAGTTCTTAGTCATTATTCTAACAATTTCATTTTACTTTATATTTATTTATTTTATATTTTTTTAATTTTTAATTTTTTATTATTTATTTATTTTTTACCATCACTACTTATGTTTCTCATACCTTGTTATCTGGTTATTTCTTAGCCCTGATGAAGGCCTGAACTTCAGGTCGAAATGTCGGCATATGTAAAAAATAAATATTATCATTTATTTTTGCCTTCCTTTTTGACTGACCACCCCAACTATTCTTCTCTTTATTATCCACGACAGTCAACCAGTTACCAATTATATTATTCTAGATGGTAAAGAGAGAGACAAAGTATTGCGTCTAAATAAAAATAATAAATAAAAGTGATTATTTTGTTAGATTAGAACTATGTTCAATAAGTAAAGAGATAATAACTAATGAAGAAAGGTCTATAAGATACTAATTTCTTTTTATGTTTTGCGAAGAGAAATTGTATAATATGCGTAGAAAAATAACCTTTCTATGGTAATTATAAGAATTTTAATATTTAAGTCGTTCTCCATAAAATAAATTATTAACCAGATGTGTGAGAAACCTGAGACAATCAGTGAAAGAGGACGCTTCGCTTTATTTTTATTCTTGCGCCTTTTTCATCTCAACACTTTTACTCTTAGCATTCAATGCTGATGATAATAATTATAACAAGAATAATTGAAACCGCTGACACATCTCACAGTGGGACTAGTAATGGAAAACTCCCTACATCGGCTAAATATATTTTTTTCAATTGAACTATTCAATAAAAATAGTGAAAGATGTATATTCTGGCAACTAAAAATATTCTCACAGTATAAAACAGTTTATCTAGTTTTTGGAATTAAAAAAAAAATTACTAGCCGATGTCACGGGTTTTGCCTTATTCCTCCAACTGTGCAGCGTTGAGCTTAATTTATTAAAGTACACACGAGATTATGATAATATAGGCATAATAGTAAAATTAACATATTAGTGCTCCCAAGAAAAAAACTGTTAAAAGTACAAACACAATGATTAATAGAAATTAGTTAATAAATAAAAAATATTAAAAAAAAAAAACAGCTCTAAGAATTATATATATTATATATTACTAGTTGGCCCGTACGAATAATTCGCAGAAAATTTTGTTTAGTGAAGAAATAGCAAAACAATATGGAAATAAGTAGATCCTATGTATTATGTGAGCAAGGAATTAATATTTTTTTCTTGGTCGATTACAATATTCCATTTATTATAATAGACCAAAATGTTTGTACAAATTGCTTTACTAATACCTATTTTTAAACGCTGACTGGGAAGATAATAAAAATAAAATAATGCTCCGATCAGGGAATTTTCTAAATTATTAATTAAAATAAAATGTAAGAACAAACGAATGTAGTTAACTATTCTACTCTTAAATGCAATATATTTAAAGAGGAAGACATTATTAAGTATGCCAAAACTAATGGACTGTATATTTGTTAATAATTGTCCGATTTTTTTTTTGTTTTGTAGGTAATTTAGTTATCTTTCTAATTATCATGGGTACAATCCAGAAAAAAATGGATACTTTTTGAGTTATTCGCGAATGAAATTTCTTTTCCTTCATAACTTTTTTTCCAAGAAATTTCGGGAGGATAGGTCTTTTTTTCGCATGTGAAGGAGAAGAATATCTTCAAATTGAGTCGTCAATCATTGAATTTGATAAAGAATTGACCGACAAAAAAACACCTTATAGAATTAATATATAGGATTTTAACAATATTTATTTTGCTTGTTATTTACTGAATTTCTTATATTTTTAAATTGTGTTTACTTCTTTTTTTTTTTTAAATCACTCCGGGTTTCTTATATGTAACTTTACTGTGATTCAATTCCTCTTCACCTAACAGGTGCAACAATGATTCATTGTTACTTACGTCACCGTTAGATCATTCAATTGTGTATCTTATAACGTGTCACTTCATCGTCCTACTTTTTATCAATTTTCGCGAATCCAGTTATCATTGAACTGAGAGTAATCTTACGACAGGGCCCTCTTGTATAATTTTATTATTATTGTATTATTTAAATGTTTCATATATTTTTTTCTATTATACAACAGGATATTTATTTTTATTAAAAAAAAAAAAAAATGTCGACTTAAAATGAAATAATTTTTTTCATGATTTTAATTCTTTTTTTTTTATGACCGTCACCGCGGATCATCTCCTTTCTCGAACAAGAAAGTTTTTATATTGATTTCGAATCAAGTTGCCTCTTTAATCAACCGTTAATAACTGACAATTCAGTTTACAATGGATTTATTAAATTCTTTTATATTCACTTTATTATAGATTAAAAAAAAAGCAATGAGATTAATGAACAGTTGCGTGAGATTTGTAATTGGTGCCCCGAGGTACTACCATGTCTCACCACTAGACTGAGTTAGAGTGGCTCTTCCCTCCATTCGAAGACAATATTTCCTAGGTACATTCCTCTATCATATCATCAACAATCATCGTCCTTCCTACGCCTACAATCTTCTCCAATTCAAGTCCTCAATCCACTCCCTCTCCACAAGATCTCGACCTTCCGACCTTTAAATTCCTTCTCACAGATCTGCCTCGTTCCAAAACTCCTTCATAGCTCGCTCTGTTAAATTTTGGAATTCCCTTCCTATCAAAATTCGGCATTCTTCATCCCGGTCTACATTCAAAACCCTCCTATTCCAATTTCTCTCCCAAAAACAGTCAGATACCCGCTAACATTTTATGTAAAATTACATATTATTCATAATAATGTATTTACATTTAGCTCATAACTGAAATACTTATTAGCAGATTCGACTTTTTTTTTTCTTTTTCTAAAAGTATATATTTATATTTTACAATCGTACGTAGTTTTAAGTGTCTTGGCAAGGTTTCAAGAGTTTTGTATATAGATTTTATTTTTTATTTTATTTTGTATATAGTATATAAAACTAATATTTTCTTTACTGATTTACCTCTACCTTTACTCTTTATGTTTGTTTTTATTTGGCCAGATACAACATTTTAATTTTGTACTTTTTTGTTATTCTGAAGGGACTTCGTCCCAGAATAAAATTATTTTCTATTCTATTCTATGTATATACTACTAATGTACTTCAGTTGACAGTTGCAAACAAATGTTTAAAGACAAAAAGTTATTAATTTTTATTTGTATTCTTTTTGTCTGACATATTATTTTTTGTCACATTTGCTGATTGCCAACATAAAGTTGACATGTGTAAAGAAATATTTAAAGCAAACGACAAAATTTTATTTTCGAATTAATTTACGGAATTATTTTGTAATATCTAACTGAATCCAGGTTTAGTGGTCTTTATATTATTTTCGCTTATTTTAATTTTTTTTTTTCATTGAAAAACGGCCGTATAATAAATGGGAACTAAATCCTTGACATTTTAAATACGAAATAAAACTGCCAAAATATGTTCCCGAATTTCTTAAGGGAGCCGAAGCCTGGCATTCCAGATTTGAAAAGTTGCCTGGTGGAAGAGAAAGTGCTCCTAACCCGAATGCCTTCAGCATCTTAAAGGACTCGAGAAAGGACCTCGTTAAGAAGGAGAAGGATATGCTTGGCTTTTTGCTATCAATTATATTCCTCGCGTTTCCTCCCATTTAATTATTATCCTGAGAAGGAACAATTTCAAAAGATGAATAGGAGCGAGTTTATTCAGTAGAGAAATTAAGTCCTATTTCAGACGTTGTGTGTATGAATATCACTTGAATTGCAATAATGCCATGTAAACGATTAATTCTAAGGATTTAGGATTCCATTGGTAATGTTTGAATTCAAATGATATGAACGGAACGCAAGCTGATCACCACGAATAATAACAATCAAAATACAAGAGTTGCAGTTATCTATTAGCTTATTGCTATTGATTAATATTTTAGTTTAGATCTTATTTTTTTTATTGACATAAACATTGCAAAATCTAACCGAATTAATAAAATTAACACGACAATACATTAAAGACATTATTAAGAAATATATTTATAAATCTCTACCTTGGAATGAAAGAGTTGTGGAGTAGAGACGATCTATAAAACGTTACCAATTATTTAAATAAAAAGTCTGGTGTGTCCACTTTCGTACGAATTTTAAACAATTTATTTCAATTTTAAATGTGTTCATTAAAATAACATAATTGAATTAGACTAATTTTCCTGATTACTGATAAGAGAAATCATTTGAGTACGATTTCTTTGAAAACTAAAACAATGTAAACATGCAAGTGAACAATTGTTAAAATCGGTGTATAAAATTCGTGCACTGTAAAGTTGCTGAAACTGGTCCGATTTTTTAAATATTATTGTATGAAATTTAATAATCTTTTAAAAAATATTACCACTGCGCACTATAGAGATAGTAGTTATTTTTCAGAGTGGAAAACCTAACTAAATCCTAGATGAAACATTGGAAGAGCTAATTGCAAAGTATATTGATTTTACCAATTCTTTACATGTAGTAAATTTTTTTTACCGATATTGGTCAACACTAACAATCAGGTGTTTCTGTGAGGATATGTATTCGAGGGAACAATATAATAATTAATAAAATATATTAGTTTGTAGTCCTGACTTTTTTTTTTCTTATTTATTTCTCAGCACTCCTTAGCCATAGGTCTAAATTAATAAATAAACACTATTAATTTATAGTATTTTCTTTATTATTTTTATTTGTACCTTTCGGGTATACCCCTTCTTAAGCATATAATTTGTAAAATTTTATTCTAGGACTAACCCAATATTAGGACGAATTATATGATGAAGATGTGGACCGATTATTTTCGAAACGTTCCGATAAAACATAGAAAACATTATAAATTAACACTGTTTATTTATTAAATTTATTAAAGAACTATAACCAAGAAGTGAAGATAACATAAAGTTTATATAGAACACTTAACTAATGAAGCTATATAGTTTTTAATGGCTATATTGTGACTAAGGTTCACAATTAATATAATCAATAAGGTAATATAATCAATTTGCTCCAGGGGTATCCATCCCTCCTCCTTCCCAAGGACTTTATTTCTAATATATCCAAATAAAGTAAAATTTTTAAAGCTTATTTTTCCTTATTCCTTGAATTGCAATTTTTATCTAATTAAAACTCTACAAAAATCTGGATTACTCTAAAAACTAACAACCCCGTATATATGTTTCTGCTTCAAAAATTACCTTTTTCGTTAAAATGTGCCCCTATCAAAAATTTGAATGGCACAACTTGCAACATACAATTCCCTTCTGAGCAGGTCTGATATGCCCCACTGAAAAATATCTATTCAGTTTCAGTTTTCGAAAGTATTTTTATTGATATGCCTATATATTGAAAACGGCTCATTTGATTTGGGCCAATTGAAGGTAATTTGGAGAATAATTTACTAATGGCCTGAAGAAATTATTAATTTCTGTATTGTATCAATTTCTGATATAATAAAGAATACAATGTTTGTAAAATGTGGTAGGAGTAAACATATAAAAATGGGAGGTAATGTAATGTTTAAACTTAATGCTATTTATGGGTGATAAATATTCAGGACGCAGTCTTTAAAAAAAAATAATAATTTTTTATTTGTGCCAACGTTTCATCCCAAACACGTGGGTCATCTTCAGTGCTCGAACCACACCCTGAAGATGTCCCACATGTTTGGGTTGAAACGTTGGCACAAAAAATAAAAAATAAATTTTTTTTTTTAAAGACTGCCTCCTTAATATTTATCACCTATGATATGTAGAACAGTCGATTAGCTTCTTTCATTAATGCGATATATTAGACTTATTTTTTTTTTTTATTATTGTATTACATTTTAAATAAAACTATAATCTTAGTATATATATATATATATATATTTCTTACGTACTCAATAAAAATGGCTATGTCGAAATGATTAGTTCTCCATTCAGCGAATTATCTACTGGTTCGAAACATCAGTTGCTCGTGTAAAGATCGACATAGCTTTTAGCAGAGCATTAACGTTATCACACGTAATGCATGACTCATGTAAAGATAACACTCACGTGTTCCAGTTAATTGTTTTTTTTTTTTACTTTCCTATCGCTAAGGAATATATTTCAATCGGATCATATTTTCGGTTTACGGTTTAAAAAAAAAAATTAACATCTCATTCATACATAAAATAATCGTACTATAATAATTGATGTGATCTGTTTTTCTGGATAATTAATGTAATTCAATTTTTTTTTCAGGACATATTTAAAGTTGTACAAATTTGTCTAAAATCTGTAGGAAAGTAGTATGAGAGTACACAGCAGATATTTTTATTTTAATGTATTAAACATTTTTTTATTATTGTTTTTTTTTTTTGCTTTTAACATTTATTCGCACCTGTTAACTTTATATTGACAATCAGCAAATGTGCTGAAAATACAACAAATAATGACAAATAAGGCATGAGGAAGGATAGTACTCAGCAGAACCTTCCCCTGACTTGTTTCAGTTACTTAGGTCGTTTAAGGAAGGAGATCTCTCATCCAGCGCCTTTTTTATTCTCTTCATTATATTCAGCAGTTTATCAGATTTGGTCATATCTTTTATTAATGTTTCGTTATGTCCGTTTAAATGCATATGAAGTCTTTGTTATGTTGTTCAATCGTTATATGTTTGTCAACTGTTGGAAAGTGGAGGACGGTATGTGGAGTTTTGTTAGGTTACCAAGTTTGAAGGTAGAAGGTATGAGATTTTTGTAGGTGGTTCTTTTTAGCGCTAAAGTATATGAATGAATAAATGAAAAATAATTTTATTCTAGGGCTAAAGTGCCCTTAGAATAACAGCAGAGTTAAAAAATATATTGATCAATACGGCATGTAGATATAATACAAATAATCCTAAGAGAATACAAAATGTACTAAAATAAAAATACTATAAAATGGCTCTTTACAATTAACTGTTTTCGAGTAATTATAACTACATAACCGAATATTTTAACAAGCCTGGGGAAGTTGAAATGTGTAGTAGGTGGAGGAATAGAAGTTGTTTCAAGAAATTTGTGAACGTGGTTTGACGTATGGAGGTAGGTAAACAGTTCCAAAATGAGGTAGCACGAACGACGAAGGATTTGCTGGAGGATACGGTTTTATGGGAGGGGATATGTGGATTTATAGGTTGAGATCTAGTACTAAGAGTTTATATATCTATTAAGAGTTCTTATAATATATTTGCTATGAATTTCTGTTATGGCCATGTCGTTTATCAGTCCTATTGTTGTATCCGTGTAGTTTAATATGAAATTGTAAAGAGTAGATATATGTTAGTGGATAGATGGTTGTCGTATGTCGGTAATAAGAGTTTTTTTTTTGTTTACGTACCAAGGAACGTCTGCTACGGTTGTCTTAATAAAAATGTTGTAATTTTTAAAAGAAGAGAAGGATGGTTGGGGTGATCAGTCAGAAATAAAAAGAAAAAAATAAATAATAATATTTATTTTAACATTTGCCGACGTTTCGACCTGAAGTTCAGGCCTTCATCAGGCCTAAGAAAAGAATAACAAGGTATGAGAATCATAAACAATGTAGGTAAAAAAAAATTAAAGTAAAATGAAGTGGGTAGAATAATGACAATAACAAGAACTAAGAAATAAATAATAATAAGCGTTACAAAGTGTGGAATAATGAAGTTAACATAATCAAAATAAGATAAGATAGGTACTAAAATGGTAATCTTAAAATAAAATGTAAAACAGAAAAAAAAAATATGATGTTATATAATGTTTTACATTACATTTTTTACATTTTAGTACTTATGCCACCTTATATTGATTATGTTTATTTCATTATTCCACACTTTTTAACGGTTATTATTATTTATTTATTAGTTCTTGTTATTGTCATTATTTTGCCCACTTCATTTTACTTAAAATTTTTTTTTTACATACATTGTTTATGTTTTCCATACCTTGTTATCTGGTTCTTATCTTAGCACTGCTGAAGGCCTGAACTTCAGGTCGAAACGTCGGCAAATGTTAAAATAAATATCATTATTCATTTGAGCCTTTTTATTTCTGACTGATCACTCAACCATCCTTCTCTTTATTATTCACGACAGTCAACCATCGATCCACAATTATTGTAATTTTCGTGTTTCAGTAAGTACCAATTCAGTTTCTATCCAAGTTTCAGTTTTGATGGTTTGAAATAAAAAATGGGGAAAATAATAATAAACATTTTTTTTATAAAATTTATAGTATGTTAAGAGTGTCTTATTTCGTCAATGAGAATTTCAAAGTTAGTTGTAAAGAATTCTACTTCGTCGAGCCTTAGAAAGAGGAAATAGTTTCGTATTCTGAGGCATTCTCTATGTTAAGGGGTCTTGAAGTTTATTGCAGACTCGCCTACTTTTTATACGCTCGCTCATAAAGTAAATGTCACGTATCTACTTCGTCAACTTTACTAGCGGCTGAGAAGTGTAGTCTCGTAATGGAAAAAGACGGGTTTTTAAAATGCGCCTTGCTAATAAGGATTTTATCCTTAGCAAGTGGCCAGGATATTCTTCACGTTATTATTTTGTCCTTTGCAGAAGATCTTGGGATCCATCATCCCTCACGAAATCCCCCTGAGCATCGATGAGCTAGGTCATGCGTGACTGACCTGGGAACTCTCGAGTCCTTGCAACATCCCCACTTCAGTTTCTTTTCCTGTGTGATTATGAAAGGGAGGATTCTCCCATCTGTCACGAAAATATAAAAAGCAAATTAATTATAAATAAGAAAAACAAATTTAGTTTAAATAATTAAAAAAATGGTTTTAATTTATTGTAACTCGAAAGGGAACTCATGCGGCATTAAATTGAAACTCACATTTACAAAAAAAAAAAGAGAGAGTCAGACAGTTACATTGTAATAAACAGCAGATAATAAGGATGCAAAACATTCGGGATATTTATTAATAAAATCATCCATAATGACCTTAATGTACCATATGTTTCCGATTTAGATCAATCCAGATACCTGTCCTTTCATAATAAACTTCTGAACCTTCCGAACCCTCTTGTTTCCAACCTTGCTTCCTCTTCGATTCCTGATAACCCTCCGAGGAGGCTGAAAAGAAGATGGCTTCGGGACCTTCTAATATAGAAATATAATTGGAGTGCTACCAATGGGTAGTTTCTCTTCATGTTGTATATGTCATGTTACTTGTTGTATCTATGATTTAATACAGTTGTGAATTTCTTTAATAAAAAAAAAAAAATATATTTATTAAGTTTGCCGACGTTTCGACTCGAGTATATGGGTCATCATCAAAGTAAGGGTTTGAAGGCCGGACAATCAACCTAGTAACATCCGCCTGAAACTTCGTAAATAGATTTATCTCATTGTAACCTACAAATATTTTATTTGCGAAAATTCTCGAATTTGGGCGTTTTCAATCTGGAGATCGGAATACTCACTTGCTTTCGACTTGAATCGTAAGATAACTTGAGCAAAAAGTCGAGAAAAAAGGTGGGCTTCTAAGATATTAACCCGTTTGGCCTAAATAACCTCGTTATTTTGACAATTTAGGGGTGTAGGTCACGCCAAACGGGCTCATGAAAAAAAAAATGAATAAAATATTTGACAGTTTGGCCTATATAATCTCGTTACTTACGCCAAACAGACCAATATTTTTGTAGGCCATCTTTTATGATTCAATCACCACTCAATTTTCATGTGATATTCTTATCACATTTTGCACCGTAAACTAGCTGGACTGTGAATAACGGTGTATTTTTATTTAAGATTGTATACACTAAGAAATGAAAGATATTTTTCACTTTTTTACATCACATCATATTTAGCCGAAAAAGTTTTGGAAATTTGCAATATTATAAAAGCTGTTTATCGCCTTAGGTTCATTTAATCTAAAAAAATACCTTATATATTCAATTGTATTTTTCCAGATATTTTCAAATATATATAAATAGGTAAAACAAAAAAAAAGAAATAAAAATCCTTAGTAAACTGTAAAAACATTTAAACAAATCAATTTTAGATATTATATTTGTTCGTTTCACAATAATTATGTTGAATTTTTACACATAGTAATAACTCCCTTAATTTATTTATTTTTTTATCATGGCTCTCTCCTCCCAATCATAATCGAAAGTCTGCGCCTATGAAGAAATTTCGTGAGTATCTTTATTTTATCGTGACCTACAACTTTTCCACTTTAATTCTTATGAATGGAGTATTTTATAACTTTTTTATTTTTTTTCATTGATATTTACAACAGTATTATAAAAAAACCCAAAAAACTAGTAAATGTGCACTCAGGAATATAATAACATGGAATCGCTTGTTGAGAAACTACGCACTAATAACACTCAAATAATAAATTAATACAAGAAGATCACGAGGCCACCTTCTTTTCAGACGGCTCGGAGGGTTATTGGGGATCGATGAAGAAGCAAAGTTTGAAACGAGAGGGTTTGGATGGTTCTGGAGTTTGTTATGGAAAGATAGGAAATATGGATTGGGGTAAAATCGGAAACATATGGTACATTAAGGTCTTTATGGATGATTTTATTTGTGACAAAGTAAGAAGCGTTGAGGTTTTTACGAAGGATTTTGGATTGTCAAGGATTGGAAACGAGTGGAATTCGATGGTTTAGTGGAGCTCCAAAGCTCGATTCCGTAAGTCGAAATAGGTCTTATTATTGTCATATATATATGAATCGTTTGTAATTGATTGAAAGCTTAGAGCGTTTGTCTAGTAAGTGTTTGAGTAGTCGGAAACGGCGAGCGGTTTCTTGTCGTTTCAGTCTTGTATGAGGATTCCAAGTGAGTCGTTTGTCCAGGTGGAGTCCTAGGTAATGGATTTGTTCAACTGGGATAAATGGTGAATTGTTAAAGGATACTGTAGGACAGGAGGTCATGGGTTTACGACGTAGGGTAAAGGTAATTTGGTGGAATTTATTGGAATTAATTTTAATTCTCCAATTTTTACACCATTCTTCAAGGTTTGTGATATGTGATTGGAGAATTCGGTATGCAGTTGATGGATCGTTGTTAACAGATAGGATACAGGATACGTGTCAGGATGGGTTGGGATGTCAGCTGTATAAGCTGTGTAAAGGATAGGACCAAGGATACTACCTTGAGGATTTTATAATTAAATTAATTATTATAATGAGGTACTATATACTCATAAATACCCATTTAATGTTAATTTGAACTTTTTTTTTTAATAAAGTGTGATAGGCGTTAATGAGCTTTTAGTACCTCATTTTTTCTTAATTAAAAAAAAATTGTATATTACGAAAAGATGAATCGTTTTATAAGGATGTTAATAATTCGATAAAAAGAGGTCTGTAATGCATACGATAATATTATGTATCATTACATTTCAATAAAAAGATGCAAATTATAAATTCATTGATTCATTCTTTTAATATTAATGTTGATTATAATTAATTCAAAGTATATACTAGACCGTTACCGTAAGGAATGGAAGGATAATGAGAAAACAGTTTTCCTGCCAAGTGAAGGACGAGGAAAGGAAAAGGGAAGGGTACATTCAATAAATAATTTACAATTAATTGAGGTCGAGTTCCATTGAAGAAATATACTCCTATTTATGTCCCCGGCCTGAACCTGACAACTTTCGAATGGAATTTAGCAATCGCCTCGCCATGGAACAAAGTGTCGACAAGTTGGAAATTATCCTTTTAAGTATACTTGTGCTCGCGCAGTGGTCGAAATTCCACCAGAATCATTACTGAAAATTTGAGGAAAACATGCATAAATTTTGCTTGTTTTTAACATTTTTTTTTAATACTCTTATTTCTGTGCCCCCGGTTAGGACACCATGCCAATTTTTAATTTGCATCTCTATAGACTGTCGCGCGAAAATGAATCTAAAGATTTTGATGAAACTTTCCTATAATGTTCTAATAATTGTCCTTTTAATTTTCTTCCGGAAAAATCAGGAAAAAAAGTTATAAAGAAAAGAAAAATGTTTTGGAGCCTAACTATCTAAGTATCTATTCTATGGTAAAATTTATAATAAAACTTTTGATAGGTAATTAAATTACCAACAAAACAAAAAAAAAAAAAATCATCGGAATCGAACTATTATTAGCGATGATACAGCTTATGCTATTTTCTATACATGTTTTAACTTTTTACTTTCCTACCTATACTATGTAAGGAAAGTATTGCAATCGGGTCAAATTTCCGACATGCGGTTTTCGACGGATCTATACGTTTCAGAGCCCCCTGAGTCCGAAAAACACACCTCTGTCTATCTTGACTAAGCCGTTTAGCCTGTTTTTTGAAAGGTAATGAAATTCCCTACAAAGCTATATAAAAATTGTTCATTTTGGACTTCTAATAACGAAGTTACAGCTATTCAATTTCTAATGTAAGATTACGGGTTCATATGCTGGTGTCAGAAAGGAGTGAATGAGAGAAAAAAGAGGACTAAGTGAAAATAGGAAAATCTGTTGCCCGTATCACACAAGCTTCTCACTATTTCCTCTACTTTTAACAGACATTATTGTTTGACAATACTAAGCTATGGCAAAAAGTTTTTGATCAGCAATATTATAGAGTATTGAAATTTTTACACTGATTTACCTTAAGCTGGTTCACATTGCTTTAGTTTATCAAATAAATCGTACCCAAATCTTTTCTTTGATCGATTTCCTGGAAAATAAATCTTGTTCAGTTTTTCAAATTGTTTTTTTTTTTCTTCATGAACATATGTAAAGATATAAAAACTTTTCTGAAATATTTAGGAAAGTCGTGTGAGTGAACACACCAGATATTTAATTAAGTACTTTTTTTGTATTTAGAAATTTTCCTTAACCAAACTCCTTTTTTAGCAAGTCTTTCTTCTGCCAGTCCATCGTATACTCCTCCAACAGTCCCCTAGCAGTAATACTCTCCACCACTCTATCCTTCCATCTATCTGGTGGTCTTCCTCTCCTTTTACCCTCAGCATCCCAATCCATAATTATCTTTGGTATCCTATCGTCGTCCATTCGCCTCACATGGCCACACCACTTGAGTCTCATTTCTTTTATTACCTTAGGATATTTTACTTTATTTCCAACTAAGAAAAAAATAGGCCCTCTGAACAAATTTATTAACTAAGAAACAAATTTTAATAGTTCAAAGTCATGAAAAATTAGCTTCTCTGAATAACTACAAGAATGGGCATGGTTTTCCTGGGGTATAGATATTTTCCTACATACATTTTTATATGTATTTATAATACAAAGTGCAGTCAGTACCTTTTGTGTACTTTTTTAATTATTCGAAAATAAATCTGTATCCGTCGTTATTTTTTCAAAAAAATGTTTGAATTCACTTTGCGTTGGGTCAAATTATTCCATTACAAGATTGTGCTCAAACTATAGAAATACGCCAAATATAATTTTTTCATAATAGATCTATCCTAGGAAATACAAATTAAAATTAAAAAAATAAAATACAATAAAAATATCTTATCGGGCATGATTCTTTTCGATTTCAATGTTTTTTTAATTTTTTTTTTAGAGGATTCTGAAAATTTTTAAATACACATAGGTATAATGCACCAAAAATTGGGCATTTTTTGAGTTATTCGCAAATAAAATTCTGTATCCTTAATTTTTACTTGAGTTACTTTTTTTCAACTTCTTTTTGAAGGCTTACTTTATATTCATAAATTAATAGGGCTGTAAGGTGAAGGACTTTAGCCTAGTTTTATTAAAATCGTTTAAGCTATTTTGACGCTATTGTCCATAGCGACACACGTTTTTCGTTCTCTACTTCGAAATGAAAGGGTAGGTGCTAATGAAATGTTTATAAAAACTATTCTGAATTTGATTGCAACATTGTATCAAAATTTCAAATCAATCAGTGAATAACTTTCGCAGATTAGCGGTTTTAAATAAACCAACATTTACATTTTTATTTTTTTACAGTATTTTTTACATTTTTTTTATTGATACTAAGTAGTAAATAGCTACTGAACAAAAAAGAAAATCTGTTGAGAGGCAGAGGAGAAAAATGTTTTTTCTTTTTTTTTTTTTTTTTTGTCTTTGCCTGTTTATATAATGATATTTCGATAGTTGAACACTTAATATCGACTTTTATTTTCGATATCTAGAAGTAACGATACGATCGCCGAACTGCCCACACGAACCGATATGCTAATGGTGGGATATGATTGAACCCTTGTACAGTGCTGGACTCATTTTCACAACGTGAGAGTTCATGTAATATGTATTACGGATAGTTTCGAGAACACAGCCCGAACGCCTTTTTGTTCTCAAGGATTCCAAAGTAGGCGTAACTTCGTTAACATCTAGGCTTGAGTTATTTGTACTCCAGGTGAGGAAAACAAAATACTAACTCAGGAATGTGTCATCTTAGAATAGAGAAGAAAAAAACATGTTTTCTTGTGGAAGAGGAAGGGTAGTGTCTGAATATAAAATCCTGTGTAAACTTTTGTAGTTTTTTTTTTCTTAATAAAAATTATTAGTTTTATATTTATTATTATATATATTTGTTTCTTTATATTTAAGGAATAATAATAAAAAATCAACACCTCATCAGAACATTTTTATTGCGATAACCTCCTCTTGACTGTTTTATTTTATATTCAAAAGTTATTATTTAAAAAATAAACCATAATACGGAATATCCATTTAATAGCCCGTGGTACAGACCCCTTTTTATCAAATTATTAACATCCGGCTGAAACTTTGTAAATAGTTTCACCTCATCGTATACTACAAATATTTTATTTACGAAAATTCTCGAATTTGGGGCTTTTTCAATCTGGAGGTTGGCAAACTTTATTTATTTAATTAGATACTAAAAACTCGTAAACACCCATTTGCTTTTCACTTGAATCGCAAGATAACTTGAGCACAAACGGTTATATATTTTTGAAGGTCACCTTTTTTCTCGACTTTGTGCTTAAGTTATCTTGCTATTCAAGTGGAAAGCAAATGGGTATTTACGAGTTTTTAGTATCTAATTAAATAAATAAAGTTTGCCGATATCCAGATTGAAAAAGCCACAAATTCGAAAATTTTCGTAAATAAAATATTTGTGGTTTACGATGAGATAAAGATATTTACGAAGTTTCAGCCGGATGCTAATAATTCCTACACAAATACGATTAACACATCAATTGTCCTTCAAAATCACTTCTACGATCTTGAAAAGTGGTACGAAAAATGGAAAATTAAAATTAATAGCAGCCAATCCACCGACGTACGTTTCTCTCTTAAGAAAGCGCAGATTTTACTCATGCCCTCCTGTTAGTAATGACTAGAACCTAGTACCTTCAAATATGTACAGTACCTCGGACTCTACTTAGACAAAAGTTTTATTTAGAACATAAATACGAAATTAAAAAGACAAGAACTGACTAGACCAAGTCTTGCATATTGTGGAGTACAGATCCTCACTTTACTTACGAAACAAGCGACCTATCTACATACAGATATATACAAATTCGGACGTACAGAGCAGAACTTTGTAGTTCGGCAAAATAAACATACATAAACAAAATACAAACAACAATATACATAACGTCTTAAACACACTAACAGTAAAATCCTACATCCACAACAAACACACTACATTTTATTCTTCAACTAAACATCTTCAATCCACTAGTTCTTTCAACTTCCTCCTCCCTGCTACCTGTTCGACGCAGATTAAGAAATAGACCTAATAATAAAAAAATTAACTCAAATAAAGCAAATTCATAAATAATAATAAGTACATCAAATTTGCTAGACGCGCTGCTCTGCTGCAAATGGCTTAGAATATTAAAATACGTATTACTATTTAGAATTGTTGAGTTTCAGTTAGACTTTTTAATTTTTGTTTTGTTATTTATTTATTTTTTCTAATTTGTTGTCTTCGAGTCAACAAGAAATAAAAATTTAGTTATGGTTAGTGTAAAGTTTTGAATATTTTTAATCTGGAATACGATGAAATTGTTGAAATTTTCAAACGAATAAAATTGAATTAAATAGTGTGTTTTTCTTTTGTTGAGATCTTGATTTCTCTACGTAAATATATCCGTTTAAAAGTAATATATCAACGTAATCAATTTTGACTATTAAGAAATATCATACAAATATTATAAAATATTTCAATAAAAAGATTCAATAAAAAGGTGTACTTAGACGTTTCACAAAACTATTGTTCGCCCAGTGGTCGCAATTAGACCATAACCAAATAAATTCAATTAATAAGGAGTAAATCACTATTCGGAAACCCTTATTTATTAATAAAAACAAAATTTCAATTTCAATTAAAAATCGAGCTTAAATTACTTAAAATTGTTAAAATTATTTATAAGTAATACAAAATAGACTAATTAAAAAATATTTAATTTTTATTTTTATTTATGTTTGTTATTATCACAATAAATTAATGTTATGATTAAGCAAGTAAAAAATAAATTTAAATTACCAATTTCAATTCAGTTTAAATAAATTTTTATGTAGAACTGCTCTTTAAACTATGTTCTTTTTGAATGTTATGTTATTGTTTAGTACATAGCGTTTTTTTAAAGAACTTTCGGAGATTAGCTGTTTTGAATAAACTACCATTTATATTTTTATTTACATACAGTATTTCATATTGTATTTATTGATAACACTAACGTTCGTCAATAGATATTAAAAAAAAAAATTAAGGAAGAAATTTGGTTGAATAATATAAGAAAAAAAGGGACTGAACCGTTTTATATAATGATATAGGAAATACAAATATTTAAATGTTTTTTTCCCTCTTGTGCTAATATTTTTGATGTTTTCCACCTGCTGTCGGTAACAACAAAAAAAAAAAAATAAATAAATAAAAAGGTTGCACTAAGCACAAATGTCGCTATTAATTTTTTTATTTAGAAATATTACACTCTGTCACAATCAAGAACATTTATAATAGTGTTCAGAGAGCACACTCACACTCTATTTACAATACATAAAAATAAAAAGTACAGAAACTAATAATAATAAAAATAAATGTATATAAACAAAAGAACTAACCTAATCAAAATAACAACTAAAACACATGCATACTATATAATAATTGAGTTAGATAATTTCCCATAGTTTGTGAAATATATAATAGCACCTTAAGATTCTAGTGGAAATTTCCGACTGTTAATACAAGACTTTTTTTTTCACTTCCCATACGATTAAAAAGCTTCCTTACCTTCTGTGTGGAATCATTACAAATAGATTGTATTACTTGTACGCAAAGGATATCTAGGTTCTAGGTCTATTACATAGTAACTAGGTTATTATGTGAGGGATAACCTATGTTCAGATTTGATAGATACGAGCATAACTCTCTAGCTAGCTGTGGCAACCCTGCTGGACTGTTGAGAACCCAAACCTGTTCCAATATGGCGCACTGCCTTGGCTAATTCTTCGTTATGTTCCAGGTGATTGAATTTTTTTTTATCTTTTCATAACTCATGTATGAGGCAATAGGTGAATGGAACCAGTAATCATCAGGTCATAAATACATAGCTACAAACCTCAGCGCCTTAGAGGTGAATTACTGAAATAACTTAGCTAAAACCACGAATAATATAATAGTGAACATTTTTTTTTTTAACACCTATTGACGAACGTTAGTGTTATCAATAAATACAATATGAATTACTATATATAAATAAAATAAAAAGTAAATAAAATATAAAAGGTAGTTTATTCAAAACGGCTAATCTCCGAAAGTTCTTTAAAAAAAAATTATATTCCCAATGACAATGGGCAATGCTATGTACTAAACAATAACATATCATTCAAAAAGAACATAGTTTAAAGAGCAGTTCTACATAAAAATTTATTTAAACTGAATTGAAATTGCTAATTTAAATTGATTTTCTACTTGCTTAATCATAACATTAATTTATTGTGATAATAACAAACACAAATTAAAATAGAAATCAAATATTTTTTAATTAGTCTATTTTGTATTACTTATAAATAATTTTAAGTAATTTAAGCTCGATTTTTAGATATTTGAAATTTTGTTTTTATTAATAAATGAGGGTTTTCCGAATCTTGATTTACTCTTTATTAATTGAATTTATTTGGTTATGGTCGAATTGCGACCACTGGGCGAACACTAGTTTTGTGAAATGTCTAAGTACACCTTTTGATTGAATATTTTTATTGACGTATTTTATGATATTTGTATGATATTTCTTAATAGTCAAAATTGATGATGTTGATATATTACTTTTAAACGGATATATTTACGTTTTGAAAATCAAGGAGAGGAGGGAAGAGATTGTTCTAGAGGTACAGTCAAACATCTACAACTAGAGTAGAAGGTCGAAATTCATATCGTGGAACTGTCTCAAAATAAATTTCAATACACCCAGACCGGATTCTAACCCGCGATGCTAGAATCGAGAATGTTAAAGTTTATGCTTTAACAAGCTCGTCCATCGCTACCTCACTGTAGTAAAATCATGAAATGAGCATATCTTCTTCCACAGTTTATACAAAATTAATAAAATTAATAGAGATTGTACGGAATATTTTGGAGTTAGATCCCAATTATAGAAGTGTTGTAAAAAACTGCTATGATCCAAACTTTGAAAGTAAGGAGAAAAAATATATAAATATCCACATATATTGTACTTATAATACGCTTATATTTAAAAAAAAATATTTATTTGGCCTGCAGTTTTTTATTTAATAAAAATATGTAATAATCTGGAATATAAATGAAGAAATAAAAACAATATTTCAAAAATAACTTTCGTGTTCTTATTTTTTTGTGATAAACCAAATTTATTTAGACAAGAGGTTTTCTTCTTATTTCTTATTTAATTAGTAAATGATACAATCCTTATAAAGTATATTCTCAATTTCATGAATTTCAAATAAAATAATTTTTAAAAATTAAAATAAGCATAAAGCTAAAAAAGAGACATAAGGTGATTATGTTATAATTGGAAAAATCCAAACAGCAAAGCCATGAGTCACTAATATGCAGTTGTATACAGAAATAAAAATAAAAAATCTTTTACTCATGGCTTTGTTGTTTGGATTTTAACAATTAAAGCATAATTTTTTATTTTTTTTTGTAATTAAAAAATGTTTATAATATATTCCTTTTATAATGTTATTTTTTTAAGAATTATTATTTCCAGCTGTACGATTTGAGATGTGGTGTCATTCTAATCTCATATGTTCCAACCCCTAAATACACATGTTTTGTTTACTCTTGTGTGGTATCCCATCGGCTTACATGAGTAATCTTTCTATTATTGGATTTTTCAATTCCGTAAACGAACATACTTCTATACTTACATCAGTGGTTTAAATTCATCCATTCATTTAAATTCTGTTTAAATATTTTTCCTAGAATATATTTTATCTCTTATAATACTCAAAATAAAAATGTCTTCTATGACTTTAGAAATGAAGTGAAGATTGTGCTTTTCTATAATAGTCTCACTTTTTCCATATCTGAAAACCTTTTTCACTTAAAAATTACATATTTAAAATTAATTGAATTCTATAAAAATAAAGATCATCACAATAGAATTTTTAATTTGTACCGAAGGTTTAGACTATTTGAAAGGTATTTTGAATAGGTGCTTATAAAAACCCAGGATAAAGTTCGAACAAAAAAATATTAATTCTTCTAAAATGGTTGAAGTTAAAAATAAATAGAAAAACAGATCGAAATCATAATCATACCAATATTAGTGAAGATACAAGATACATTAAGATACGTTTTTGTAATGTAAACAACCTTCTTACCTTCTTGATTTGTTAACTCTTGGTTCCTCTGACGATTCTATCAAGACGGTATCCTAGCCCACAAATATATATACTTCTTCTCATAGAACTGTTTATTTTGTAAAAATTCTTTAGTTAATTATAAAACTTTTGAAAAATCTTTATATTTTCCGTGCTTTTCTATGCTATTTTATTTTAGAAATCATTACAAACCTCTGTACGCAAAACCACATCTTTAACTTAATTTAAACACCAGTTGTTTTTCCAACTTATTCGCTATTAATCTTGCATAAATATGAAGAATTGAATATTCGCATTTTAGTGTTGACTATCTTAATCTACGGCTATTTCATTGTTACTATAT
Source organism: Nezara viridula (assembly GCA_928085145.1). Lineage (NCBI taxonomy): Eukaryota > Metazoa > Arthropoda > Insecta > Hemiptera > Pentatomidae > Nezara > Nezara viridula. The sequence continues at coordinate 152,159,296 of OV725080.1, read as the reverse complement.
TTATTTCTTACCTGTGCACATATGTAAACACACAGGAATTATTTTTCCTATAATTTCTTATATTTACTTATACTAATTCTTTATTTTATTGTTACATAAGTTTCTAATCTAATTATTATCCACCTGCCATTATGTGCCAGGCAATTCTTAATGTACTAATTTTTGTTATTATTAGGGGACGAATTATCCTAGAATTTCTTATTCTTCTAGATATTTTGGACACACTTGATATTTACATTTAAAATATTATCGTAAAAATGACATAAAATAGAAAAATATATTTAAATATGCTGAAATTCCACAGCTGCTAACTGATATAACAGCGGATTTATATGACAGATGCTCTTGATCGATTGTAGATGTAATTTGAGCGTTTATTCGATGCCAAATCAAGGGGCTCAGTTGCGAGCATATCAATCATGCTTAGAGCGCGCCTAATGACGTGGACCCGTAGGAGCTAGCCGAACGGAACCTCTGGGGAGCAGGTCTCTAGGGAAAGGTTAGTTCGGTCCTTCAGGATCTCTTCCAGTCCTGCCTTAATGTCTTTTACTAATGGAATGTTCACGTTCACGCTTTGGTTAATTGGACCATGTTTGTCGGAGGTCAATTGAAAATGTAAATACGCTCTTTCGAAATAACATTCATAGCATTATACAGCCATTAAAAATAATTTTGTAGTGTTAAAGTTGATGTACCCAATCTACTGAAGGATTTCTTAAGTTCTGGAAATCATCAGAAGTTAAATTTTTATTTTTTCAATTAAGTTAACAAATAAAACAGCCAAAACGAGCCACATACTGAAACTACAAACCTTTCAGTCAAAAACTTTTTAGAATTATAACTAAACTTTTAGAATTATAAATTTCACATCCCCAAAAACACAATTTGGAGGCTCAAAAGAAGCTATAGATGAGGGATTTCCTTACCTAAAAATATACTCAAGTCAAGCCACTATCTGTATTTTCCACTAACAGCAGACTCGCTTATTGTCAGTACTTTTGACAGGTGTGGGTAAAAAAATTAAAAAAGTTTAAAAAAATGAAATGTTTAATAATTCTTTTCTAATATAACAATGAATAATGTTTATAAAGAAATATCTATTCAGTTTATGTTATAGTATTAGTCCGTGTTCAGTACTCCTTTTCATCAAATTATTTACATCCGCCCAAAATTTGACATCTTATTGCTTCATTTCATCATAACTAGTGTTGGGCAAAATCGGTCTTAGTCTTGTACTATGCAAGACCACGACCACCTAACTGTTGCAAGACCAAGACCAGGACTGGTAAAAAAAATCGTTCATAAAATAAAAATTAAGGAAAAATAGTTATTAATATTTTACAATCTTAGTTACTATATGTAAATAATTGGTATAATCGATATACTTTTGCATTTACCTCCTCTAATTTTTCATTCGGGCTTAGTTAGGTTTCTCTTATCTAAACAATTACAGTAATATCTCTATAACAATAAGCTAATAAGTAACTGTAAGACTGTTGCGAGACTCTTGCGCAAAACCAAGACCATTATCAAGATTGAGTTTGCAAGACCAAGAATCGTCTCGCATTTGGGCAACACTAATCATAACATACAACTTTTTTTATTTACGAAAATTCTCGAAATTGGGGCGTTTTCACTCTGGAGATCGGTAAACTTTGTTTATTTAATCAGGTATTAAATACTCACGAACAACCCTTTTCTTTCCACTTGAATCGTAAGATAATTTGATCACAAAATTAAGAATAAATGTGGCCTTCAAAAATATTGGGCCCTTTGGCGTGACCTTCCCCAACATGTTAAAATAATAAGATTTTATAGAGCGAATGAACAAATATTTTTATAGGCCAACTTTTTACTTAACTGCAAGATTACTGGACTAAATATACTGTATTTTTACAAGTTTCATTATTTACATTCCATTGTTCGTTTTACAGTTTGGTGTATGAAGGTCGATATATGATTTATCGATATTTATAAGAAATCGATTCCCTATACAGTAAGTTGGTGTATAGGTTGATAATATTACCAAGGCCTCCTGTAGTCGTGCTTGCAATGCGTGACATGGCACAGCGCATGCCTAAGAGAACGGCCGAGGGTTCGTCATAGGTTATGTGTAATCGGAGTGTCATGGGGATATTTATTGATGGTGTTGCACCAGTATAAGTAATAAATCAATTTAGTTTTGAACAGCTTAACTTCTAAACAACACTACAGTTGAGCCACAGATGATTCTAATTAATTATTTATAATTATTATTTCTCTCTCTATTATCTCTGTGATAGCTAATGCAATCATATACCTATCACTGTTTTTTATTTTGAAAGGTGAAATAATAATGGTACAATACGGATATCTCTCAATTATACAATTTTAGTGACAGTTTCTTCTTTTGTTTTACATTAAACAAGACGGACCGTAACGAAGGCAACTTACTTCTTATTCCCAGAAATATTTCTACTTATTGTGGTAATAAGCACAAATTGGTAATGAGAATAATTATAATGATGTAATAATATAAAATAACCATAAAGCACGATGTATAATATAGATTTTTAAAGAAATTAAAAGTTTTTCTGAACTGTATTTTCGTTCCGTTTATTTTATGTTGATAAAATACAATCTAAACTACGAGCAATACTATTAATTGAACAGTTGTATAATTTGTAAATCTATACAAATACAGCCGCTAGACGGACAGTGGGTATCCTCTATTATTATTTTAATGTAATATTTTTCACGGTATTAGTTGTATATTTAGAACAGAACCCTGTCGTGGCCTATATTGGACTTAGTATTTATATTATATTTATATTTATATTTCATGAAATTCAAGTTTTATTTGTTTTCTTATTATCCCATTCTTAGTCTTTTCGGTTATAAGAGGTTTTCTCTGGCTAGGGGAGCGGGCGGGGATTGCGTAATAACAGAGTTTAAAGTCCCACTGCCAACAGGATTAATTTTACTTGTAAATAAATTAATCGATTTGGTTAATTATTCTCAATAATGAATCATTTTATTCGGAGAAGAAAATAAAAGTTTCCTCTAGTTCCCAAATGAAATTTAACTTAGAACTAATTTTCATGGACGATATCCAGGTTTTTTTTTGTTTTTTTTTTGCGAAATTCTATGACTCATACCATGAAGATTTTAAGCTATTAGAAACAAATGAAAAAAAGAATCAATATGTTTAGAGAACAATAACAACTATATAGCTGTGAGTTTCCAACATACATTTGAAGAGTTAACATGCCTACGTTTTGCCAATTCAGGCTTCATCAGGATAGAAAAAAATAGATCATATATATGCTGGAAGAAAAAACCAACAGAAAAAACATTTGCTATTGACATCTCGTCACACCATCCAAATACATACTGAATGAAACAGGAGAGGAAGATTATTTAAAACAGGCGATTAGCAAGGATAAAGGAAAAAATACTTATATTTACAATATAATAATACAAAAATGTGTTAATAAGATTAAATAAATAATAACAAATTAATAAATACGAAAAAATAATTTTTAACAAGCTGTTTTATATAATCTTCCTCTCCTGTTTCCTTAAGTATGTATTTGGATAGTTTGGTGGTGATATTAATAACATCTGTTTTTTTTCCTGCATATTTTTCCTGCTCTGATGCCTGAATTGGCGAAACGTTGGTAAGGTAACACTTCCCGTATGTGTTAGAGGGTTTTTGCTATATATTATGGATAGCTCCATTTATAATATCTCTTTTCTAGCTATATGTTTATTTTAGTAATATGTGCAGTGAGTTTCGTAATTATACTTAATAAAGTTTAATCCTGATTTTACATCAATATTGTTAGATTATTTTAAATAATTATTGGAATTGGAAAAAAATCCGTGAATTTTAGCTGCAATAGAATTTGACAAATATGCAAAAGATAATTTAAGAACTTCATTTTTATTGTTTTAACCTAATCTAATATAATCACACAGAAGTACTTTATGTTTTATTTAAATTGTTTAAAACCTATGTAATAAGTTACATTAAACACATCTTTAATAGTATGCATGTGTTTTAGTTGTTATTTTGATTAGGTTAGTATTTGTTTATATACATTTATTTTTATTATTATTAGTTTCTGTATTATTTATCGTAAATAGAGTGTGAGTGTGATCTCTGGACACTATTATTAATGTCCTCGATTGTGACAGAATGTAATATTTCTAAAAAAAAAACACCTCTTTATTGTTCAGTAGCTCTTAAAATTAATCCTGATGGTTTTTACAATTAAAACCTTCACTTATTACTAAATCTATTTCTCTATTTATAGAACCTTTCAGTAAAATAAAAATCAGGAAATATTTATAGTCTCTATATAAACGAAATTTCCCCAACGTTGTCATCCAATTTAAACAAAAAAAAAAAAAAAATAATAATAAAAAACACGAAAGAGAGGAGCTAAAGTTCATTTCTTTTTAAAATTTAGTTAATGGATGGCTCGGGAGAGGGGGAGGGACTCCAATCAGAGTTAAAATACCCTTTGTCAAAGTTCCTCTTTGTATTCGAGACCGGTGTACCAAAAAGGATAATATGGTTTTTGTTTTGTTTTTTAATATAAATTTTCATTATGAAAATTCTTCCATTCCCTCATTATAAATTCAAACTTAATTATAGGCGTGCTATCTCATTTAGGTGAACCTTTCTTTGAAAAGAAAAAGTACTGTACAAACTCAAATTTAATCCTGTGTCCTTTTTTACAAAACAAGGGTCAAAGAAATTACAGGAAAATACTTATTTAGAAAATTTTGTTGGTAATTAGATGCTTAAGGTTAATTGTGTTATACATTTTTGCCTCGTACTTTAATTTTTGCCTCCGATCCTTAGGCAAATAACATTCAATGTTTGTTCTGCCTCTGTTGCTTGCTTGAATCGGATCTTGAAATTTTATAAGATTATAAGTACTTTATATTTTATTTATAAACAGCATTAACCCATAAGAAGACTTTTTTATCGATTGTTTACATTTTAACTAATCATTGATATAATTTTATGTTCTTAACATTATTTCTTTAATACCTATAAAATAAAACTGAATCTGAAAAAAAAAACAGTTTAACACATACCCCCTACAAAACTTTAAACCATAGCTTAACTTTCGTTTCTTATCTCGTAGACATATGAAAATAAGATGTACTTTTTTTTATTTTAAAATTTACTTATTGAATATTAAAACATTCTGTCACTTTGACATTAGTTATAATGAGGTAAGATCATATTCACACTATAAATACAAAAACATATCAAATAAACAGTAGAAAAATAACATATAAATAATAATCAAAAAGTATATTAAATAAATGAAGAACAATAAGTGATATTCACGTGTTCCTTTCTGGCCGAATCGTGTAAAAAAAAAAAAGACACATACATACCTATATAGAAATAGAAAAACATCTTTATTCTAGGACTAGGTCCCTTAAGAATAACAATATTGCTCAAACCAATTAACAATAAATCTGGCCAGATGACCTATTATAATAAAGAGTATCTAAAATCTAAGTCAAGGGTTACAATATTATAATATTGGTACAAAAAAACAAACAAACATACTAATAACTAAATAGAATTGGAAAGAAACGCTAAATAAGTTTTATAGGTAACCGATTTTAGTAATAAAACATAAAAAAAATAAAAATAAATAAAATAACTAGAGTAAATAAATGATTTATATGTGTTCCTTAAGACTTTTTAGTGAAAGCACTGTTTTCAATACACATATACACTATTTGCAATTAGGCGAGGGAGATCCTTGCGCTACTCTCTCAACCGCATCAATAGTAAGATTGATCAAGATTGATTGAGAGCGCTTTAGCCAATGCAGAATTTAACCATTGCCAGAACTCCAATATATACAATCTACAAAAGGTCGCGGGGCCACTGCCGTTTTATCCTTCTTGGAGGATTATAAGATAGATCTGTTATTGCACTCCTATCGGTGGGTAGTTTCTCTGAAAGTCGTTTACGTCATTATTATTATTAATATTTATTTGTTTATTGGTTTTATACAGTTTAAAATTTAATAAATATGTAAAAAAAAATAATTCATAATGCTACTATATTTTTTTCTTAGTTGAAACTCAAACCAACTCTTTGGAATATAATTCCTTTGAAGAGACGCGATGATTCGTAATGATCCTCAAATTCCTATGACTTCCTTCCTTGACATCCAACCCTGACACAGAGACCCCCTGGAGATCTCCCTGTTTAATTATTTGATACCTCACACGTGACTCTCCGACCTTGACTACGCAGAAACGTGTTGCATACTCGCCTGTTTCCACGATTATTGTTGACCTCAGGAACCAGTTCCTACGTTCATTCCTTCTTTTATTGCGTCTAATACCAACATTTACTATGCGATCATGTAATTATCAATGATGTTATGCTCCTTACTTGCGAGGTCTCGTCATCTCGATTTCAATTTAAGTGGGCACGATGTTTACCAATAATAAATCCTTACCTTGTAAGGTCTCGGAGGTAGGTCGTACATCTCACGACTGAATCGTCGCAGTTTGTTTGCTTGTTTCTTTGAGTTTATAGGCGTAAAACATGTTTTTACATTTTACAATTCACAAACATTGTAAATAAGAGAAAGGATATAGATTGTATTTATTTATTTCCATAATATATTTTCATTTGTTCATTAACCAATATACTATTAAAATTATTCGCCCTGGCCAAATTGTTAAATATTATTTAAATTAGTCCGGCTCTACTAAACCATCGAATTACTCTAGTATCCAATCCCTACAATCCAAAATCCTTCGTAAAATTCTCAATGCTCAATTTGTCTCAAATAAAATCATCCATAACGACCTTAATGTTTCCGATTTAGCCCAATCCAGATACCTATCCTTCCATAATAAAGTTCTGAACCATCCGAACCCTCTTGGTTCTAACCTTGATTTCTCTTCATTCATGATAACCCTCCGAAATGTCTGAAAAGAAGATGGCCTCGGGACCTTCTAATATAGAACTTTAATTTGAGTCCTACCAATGGATGGTTTCACTTCATGGTGTACATGCCATGTTACCAATGTCATATTTACTTTTATTTTTCATGTAATACAGTTGTAAATTTCATAAAAAAAAAAATAAAAAAAAAATAGTTCGGTTTTGCTTTTCATAACATACATCTAAATTTCATAATCTAAAAGAAAATGAACCAATATCATCAGATGAAACTTTTCAATTAAATTTTTTTTTCCATCTGAAATTCAATTCACGACGACCAGACTAAGGTTCAACTCTTTTATTTCTAGATTATGTTTATATTTATGCCTGTGAAATAATTAGGTCAAAAAGAATATCTATTGTTCTAAGATTACCATTCTAGGCTAAATGATTTCAACAAGAAATATGATACCTTTCTTTAAATAGGCAGATTAAATAGATATCGATGCAGTGAGAAAATACTCCTCCTAGATCCCTATTGACAATGCTTGTCTGTTTGAATGCAATTATCTTCTCTTGTTAGTGATTTAAAATTCTAATATTTTCTGCAATAGTACTAATGCTCATTCAAACAGTGTCGCTATTATTCAATGAAGATTTTTTTAAAATAACTCCATCTGTATAACAATTCCTACTATCCTTACACTAAACCATAGAAAAAAAAAATTATTTACGCCTTATATAACCTTATTGCTTCTAATAACATAAACTTTTAATTATGCCTATATATGAATTGGTATATTGGCTAAGATGCCCATCCATAAAGCCCAAAAAAATTGGATTAGTTAAAATACAAAAATATTCTTATGTTTATTTTTTTAAAATTTGTTTAGGTGATCAGCTGTTTTTGATTATAACCTTCCCCTACAGCGCAATTTCGTTATTTTTTCTTCCTATTTTTTGTGCCAAACATAAACAGATTAACAATGAAAGTTAATATAGTTTTGACAGAAAAATAAAACAACCATTTCTTTTATTATACTTATAAATAAACAAAATAAGTGCATTTATGTATATGAAACAAACAAGAAAATAAAAAAGAAAAATAACTTATCCAATCTTACATTAAATTTACACAATTCAAATTTAGCAGCAGATATTGTTTTTCGGCTTACTAATGTTGCTAGAGGATGTCTGGAAATGTGAGAATATCCACGGATGAATAGATCCAAAAATGAGAATTTATTCACGGTTTTAAAAATAATTAAATATATATCTATAATTTAACTTTTAACTTTAGTATTTAGAGTATTAAATAAAAAATTATGCCTCAGGAATTCTCTCCTCGCAGTTCTCAGGCATTTTTTTAGGCACTCACTTTTGCATTACGGCATTATAAATTCTATTAACCTAGTAAGCAATACGAGAACAAAAGACGTTTTAAATAAATAACGGTAGGTAACCATGGCCGGGAGTATGTCGCCATGTTACATATATTCATATATTTTAGTTAGCGAATACACGTTTTCTCATCTGTTCATTTTTTTCTGATCAGCTGTTTGATTAGAATTTTTCTCAGCTGTGTTATCTTCCTTTTCTTTCAGCATTTGTTTGGATATCATAGAGTGATATACTGTCTGCAGTTAATGTGTCTCTTTTTTTTTTTTACTATATATATATATATGTGATTTAGGATGTTCTGATTAACTAATTTAAGTTAATGACCTATTAACTTCTAATTTATTTCTCTTGTTATTATTTACTCTATATATGTACCTACGGATCATTCCCTCCATAGTGCAGCGGTTGGTCACGTATACCTCTATAGGGGCTAATCTATGGTGTTTCTTCGACTTGTTCGGGTTCAAAGACAATGATGAATTTGTCTAGATCAATAGATTATGGCTACCCAAAGTCAGCAGACGAACGAGGACCTATATTTGTTTCTCTGAAACAGACAACCCATGGACCAAACCACAGTGGTACTACTGACATCTTGAAAAAGCACTTTGAGATACCAGATTAAAATATCCCATCCACCCCATCCAAGTATTTACAACGCTCGACTTAACTTTGACTATCTATTGCTTCGTAATTGTATTTAGCATTATTAACATAGTGTATCCACGCTGAATCCACATGAGGGTTGTTGTATGACTAACCGTGTCTCATTAAATGAATAATTCAATTAAAATTCAAAGATAAAAGCAGAAGAACTAATGGATATGGTTAATACATATATTTATTCAGTATGTATAAATTAAAAACTCTTTCGAATATTTTCATCTATCAACAACCTGTCTTTATTCTGACTAAAAAAAATGGATATATATATATATATATATATATGTATGTATGTATATATATATATATATATATATATATATATATATATATTTCTCTGTAGGAATATATTGGAAGACTATTTATAATGTCAACAGATTTCTTTCCACGACGAAGAGAAGAAAGAGGCAATCTCTGCAACAAAGCCCCGTCCTAACACACTGCCTCCCCCTCTTCCATCCACCCCCCCTTTTCTGTAGTCTCGTAAAATAAAAAGATTATGGATTATATCCCCATATTTTTATTTTCCAGTTTTTCTCCTCACTCTATAAAAAGGCTCTAAGTAAAATTTGACCCTAGTAACCAGCCGTTCATTTTATTTTTGTTCACTTTACTTGTTATAAAAGTTTTTTTAAAACTTATTAAACGAATATATAACAATTTACTTTTGTGTTTTCGGATGTAAAACTTTAATATCACAGTTTGTTGGCGTAACATAAAGAAGTTGTTCTTCGGGTTATTAAAGTATATATATCTATAATAGAGTTTCCTAAATTTTTAGTCTCTTTAAAATCTTCCACTCATTAAAGAGAAAAAAATCCTGTACCACTACAAACCAAGTCTTTTTTACAAGTTTAAGTTTCTTGAATTTTCTTGTACACGAACTCGCTTTTTTCGAAAAACCTAACAGTGTAAAAGAGTTTCATTAGGTCCCAGGACCAAATACATACTATTCTTGAAAATATGCTATATATCTCACAATTTTTCTATTGTATCCTTGTCAGTGTTATTTCTCTCTATAGTAAACATTTCTGAGTAGACCCATGACCAAATTTTAAAATAGATTGAAGTGCTGAGCGACAGATCATTTCTTAGCGACATTACATTGCACATGTAAGCTTTTTTTTTTACTCTTGAGGTTTACTTATTTAAATGTTTCCCCAATATTTGTGGAAGACCCTACATATGGAGTTAAATTAATGAAAATCATAATCCGTTCTTCAATTGTTTAACAAATCAATACGCAAAGTAAATTTGGAAGATAAAGTTACTTTCCTGACAAACCTAGCTGAAAAATATGTTAACTACAATCCCGACTTTATTCGAGAAACCTAATCGTGTAAAAGGATCTATAAAATTTTTGATGATCTAATCTGGTCTTTAAAAACTAAACTATTTAATCATAAGGCTAATGTAATTGAATAATTAATTTACAGCCATAGCCGGACTCGAACTTTAGATCCCAGACTATATTAAAAATTTAGGAGAGTTGTTAAAATTAGATTACTAAAAAACTCAAAAAGTATACACATTTTATATGTTGTATATGATAATCTAAAGGTTTAAGAAATATCCTTAAAAAAAAATTTTAGGACTAAGATATGGAGTTCTAATTGTCCGTTGTTTTGGTTTTTGATTTTTGGAAAGTCTTAGATCAACAGAAGCAATCTATATTGTTACCTATATTTCTTAGCAAATTACTAATGATGAAACAATAACTAATCAGTCCAATATTAGAAATCGCCTTTTATTTATTTTTCTCTGGGTGACAAGTAAAAGAGTATTTCCACATTTATATATTACTATTTGGAAACAATAAACCACTGTGTAATAATTTGCAGCGTATTTTTTTGCATTTAGAGAACTATGTCTACAAAACCATTCTTAACTCAAAACATGTAAAAATTACTCATACATCGTTTCTGTAATAAACGATTCAATTATGCCAAAATGGGAAATGGACTATTGACTAGAAAGATTTCAAACAAAGATTATGTTGATCACTCTTCCGTATACTTTTAGGAATTCAAACAGAGCCAAATATGGGAACTGAGAAGGGGTCTAATAAGTAACCCTTGCGAGACCTCTTCGTTTCGAAACGGTTAAGATCAGCATAAACACAATGGCAGAACTAAGCCCTGTGCATCCTAAACAGCACTTGACGTAACCAGAGCCTTTTCGGTCTCTCAGTCCTGTAGTTCCAAACAGTCATGTTCAAGTCACCTACATAAACAGTACATTATTTTCTATGTAATTAAGGTTACAACTGGACATATTTGACAAAATGAACAGATGAAGATTCTTAATCAGAGCTTTACTAGAGTAAACTAAATTCTTAATTTCTCATATTATTTATTATCGAAATTTTCTAAATTATTATTCTTACAATGTATTAACCATTCGAAGAAATAACATTCTTTCCTAGGACGAATAGGCTTTGGAAGACTATTCGCTCCTGAGTGCCTTGTTTATCATCTAAATAAGGAGGCACTCGAGGCGGTTATTCCGGTCCCAAATTGGCCTACTCCATCGGATCTCACAGGTGGTTCGAGTCGAGTCTCGTCGTCTAATGTCAATCTACTTTTCTTTATAAATTCCATTCTTTGTTCCATTTTTACTAATTTCTATAGTCTTCCGTACAATAGTCGATGCTCCCTTCTATGTCACCAATAAAACCCTGCATAATGACCTTAATATTCCTTTTATTCTTGATCTTATCCCTGACAAATTCTCCAAATTTCATCAGAACCTTACTCATCACCCTAATCCTGTAGCACAATCCCTATCTAGCACCACTCATCCCTACAATCCTCCTCGCAGGTTAAAACGGCAGTGGCCCCGTGACCTTTTGTAACATGTATATATTAAAGTTCTGGCAATGGCCAGATTCTCCACTCAAATCCTGAGTAACTGTGGTTGGAGCACCCTTCTCACTCAATACCAGTGAATTGGTTGAGGAAGAAGCACAGGGATCTCCTGAAGCCTCGCTTTTCCTCCACATGTGGGGGGATAGGTGTGGTTCGGAGTTCCCATAACCTACTGTAAATAGGTTATGGTATGCCTGCGTCTAAGATGTTTATTTTTATTACATTTTTTTTTTTAAAGAAAATTTTAATTCTATTTTATTCATTTATTTTTATTCTAATATTCTAATTATTATTATTTTGTTCCTTCACTATGATAATTTATTTTGTTCTTATTTAGCTTTATATTATTTTGAAATTACTTTATTTATTTTTTTGATTTTGTAAATATGGTATAAATGTGCTCTCTGAACTCTATTTTAAATGTCCTTTATTGAGACAAATTGTAATATATATCAACAAACAGATAATAATGTATACAACTCTATTATCAGCAATTTCTAACTCTAATATGACTATACCTCTAAATTCTACAAGTCCATTAACTTTTAGAAGAAGAGAATAGTCCATGGTACAGACCCATTTTTATCAAATGTTTAACATCCGCCTGAAACTTCGTAATTATTTACAGCTTCATCTCATTGTAACCTGCCATTATTTTATTTACGAAAACTCATGGAATTTGGGTGTTTTCAATCTAGAAATCGACAAACTTTGCCAATTAGTTACTAAAAACTCATGTATACCCATTTGCTTTTCACTTGGGTCTTAAGATAATTTTATCACAAAATCAAGAAAAAAGGTGGCTTACAAAAAGATTGGGCCGTTTGGCCTATATAATCTCATCATTTTGACATTTTGGGAGTGTAATTCCCGTCAAACGGCTCAATATTTTTGTAGGCCATCTTTTTTTTTTTTTCGAGGTTTTAGTACCTAATTAAATAGACAAAGTTTGCCGCTCTCATATTGAAAACTACGATGTGATGAAGCTATGTACGAAGTTTCTAACGAAGATGTTGGTAGTTTGATAAAAAGAGGTCTGTAACCACGGACTATGTATGGCAAACAAAGTTTGTGAATACTCCTGCTTGATTGATATGAATACTTTTTGATTTATTTTAAAAATGCCAAAACGAAATAAAAATATTACTAGATTATTTGATTAAAAATGCTTTAGTATAAAGTACGAATGAACGTTCAGAAGGAAAAGAACTTGATGAAAATTTGATTCCCAATTCTGAGAATTTTCGTAAATAAAATATTTGTAGGTTACGATGAGATGATGACTAGAATAAGTGTTTTTCGTCCTCGGAAATTTTTCAATGTGTTATTTTAAAGGAAAACTCAACAAGTCGGTGGAAAAACATTACAGAAAAAGTATCATTGAATAAAATATAATAATATTTAAAAAAAAAAATCAATTCTCCATTGATTATTTTGTTTTATTGCTCCTTCATTTGTACTACTATATTATTTCGAATAATCATGACAATAAAATACTCACCAAGTTATACTGGTTTTCGAAATTTATTTTCTCTACAGTTGAATATGAGAAACTTTTATTTCTTTATAGTTAAACTTGTAATTGAAATATCTGTTAACGGACTGATTAAAAATAAAAGTTTTTTGTTATTTTAAGAAGAATTTTCACTAAGCTAATGAATGCGTGTCTGCTCTTTTCTTTCCACCGAATCAGGAACTTCACTAAATCACTCATCGTGTTTTCTGAGTGATTTACTTAGTCCCTTTCAGTGTCACACTTAACACAAATTTGTCCGGTAATTTTTGCACAAAATGGTATCTCTTTATCTCTGCTTGGTAAAAATTATAATTTAATTTATTTAGAATTAAAAGAACCAATTAGATAGATAATATATTTATTGGCTTAAATACAATGTATTCATAGTAGTCCGGTCTAATTGATGTTACTTTAACAAGGATCAATTATTTTCTGTTATATACAAATGACGAATCTTCTTCATGCGAACGAATATGTCTTAATGAGTTTTTGCTTTTATAAATATGACTGATAAATTCACAAATGTATTCTTCAAAGTTTAGCTTTATTAAAAATGCACTTGAACGAAATATTGCCATAGGCTGATTCGGGGAGATTAATTAATGAATTGGTTGATTGAGTTTCATTCTAAATGTGGTGTGAAAATCGTGTGATGCGTGCATAACATTTTTAGGATTTTTAAATGATTTTAAAAAATATACATATTATGAAAACATGACAAATTCGTTAGAAAAGATTTGTGTACAATGCTCTTATTTAGAATGGAAATTCATCAAAGAACAAAGTGATTTAATTTCATGGAATATAAGCGATGAAATCTCTCTCCTAAATTATTATTTTTAATTGCTATTGTTTTTTTAAATATTATATAGAAGCGCATGAAAAAAAAAAAAAAAAAATACGAGTGTAGTGAGACATATGTATTATGAAAACATAACAAATTCATTAGAAAAGATTTGTGCACAATGTATTGATTTTGAATGAAAATTCATTCAAACAACGTAATGATTTAATTTCATGGAATGGAAGCAATACAATCTCCCTCCCAAATTATTATTTTTAATTGTTGTTGTTTTTTTTTTTAATATTATATAGAAACGTTTGGTAAAAGAAAAAAAGAAATACGAGTGTAATTTGACATCAAAGGCGGACATTTGTAATTTTCAGAAAGTTTCATTTTAAACCAACACAGATGATTTTTTTTTTTAAATATTAGGTATAAATATTTATGAATAGTTATTTATCAAAATGTTTATTAGGTCTTTATGATGAGTAAATTATTCTTGATCTTATCACCATAAAGTGAAGTTTCATTCATTTCATTCACGAGTAACTCAATTATATCATACTCCGTTATTTATTTTCACTGCATTACACAAACACTATAATTATTGCCGAAACCATTTTCACAGCTGAATGAGATCGAAATAATTGAGCCCGGGAGTTGAACCCGGTGCGGTAAAGACAAAAACCAGGGCGAACTTTCTCCGAGTGTGAGGTTAATTGTCACCTTTTGTTGTGCCACTCGTTATAGGAGTAACGAGGAAGGAGTGGGGGAAACTTCCGCCGTTCTTGTCCCACGAAGGAGAACCGACCTATTACTCTCGAGGAAGTCGAAGAAATCGACAACAGGACGAGATCCTGAAAACAACGGGACGTCGGGGAAGAAGTCCTTCGAGGGAAAATGTGAAAGTAGTGCGAATGGAACGTTATAGATAAAAAATATTTTAAACGAAAATATTTGATATAATTTTTTTTAGTGGTATTCCTAATAGATCGAAAATAACCAAGCAAAATATGTCACATAAATACAACTAATAATAAGAAAACAAATAATAATAAATTTTCTGTTAAAAAACGGTTAATTCAAAATCAAAGGAAGGTTATCATCAAAAACAGCTGATAAAATTTAAAATAACAAATTAGCACGATTTAGTCCTATCATAATTCAGTCCTATAATTACAAGCAATATTGCCTCTATTCTTTTAGATCTGCTTTTTAGGATCACAAAGTGGCTTAACTGGAAATATGAATTAAGGACCTCAAAACAAGAAAAAAAAATTCCTATGAAGGTATGTCCGCAAACGCTTTGTTTAGGAGATATTTACACCTAAAGATTTTTATTGTTATGAATTATTTACGTTATATTAAGTAAATACAACTTATTTATTTGTTCCAACTACTTTATTAATTAAACGTAAACATTGAATTCATATTAAATGTTGTTCAAAGTGATTTCTTTGAGCATTAAGACAGACTTCTTTCTTCAACAGCAGCAGTGGCAGAACGGCACTGGATATGTGTTATTGTTTCACAATCTTCAATTATCCTTCTTCGTAAGGAATTAAGGTCATTGGCCGGACTTTTTGTTTAATGTCACCTTAAACAAAAAAAAATCCAGTAGTGTCAGATCTGGAGAGCGTGCAAGCCAAACCACTGGTCCTGCACGGCCAATCCATTGATTGGAATAATTAATATTTAGCCATTGTCGTGGACCTCTTCCGTAATTAGAACAACCATCTAATTGAAGCCACCTGTCTCTTCTCAGTTGTAGTGGAATATATTCAGCTGAATCATATTAATCATTATTAAGAAATTCCAGAAATATGCCCACATTGAGTCGAGGCAGCAAGAAATGCGGACCTATTAAATATTGGACCTATTTAATATGAATGTTAATGTTTAAAATTAATTAATTACGAAAATAGTTAGAACAAATAAATAGGTTTTATTTATTTCACATACCGTAAATAACTCATAACAACAAAACTCTTTAGATGTAAATAAATATCTCCTAAACAAAGCGTTTTATATATATATATATATATATATATATATATATATATATATATATATATATATATATTATATATATATATATATATATATATATATATATATATATATATATATATATATATATATATATATATATATATATATATATTTATATATTTATATATAGGAACTTTTAAGGTCTGATGGTTTTGCGGCTGAAAAGGAAAGTAGTAACAAAGACAGTTATATAATGAGACATAATCAGAAGCTCCCCGCTTGTTTACTTGCTCTAGTGAACAGGGAAGGTTAAATAACTACCTAAATTATTATTTTTATAATGATCTTGTAAACTTCGTCTTCCTTTTATTTATTTATTTTCTTCGGGTTTCACGTGTTTGATTTAAAGTATTTATCTCATCTTGAAAATATTTAATATTGCAGGCATTGTGATGGTAATTAGAGTTATTCAGATATGCTTTAAATATAAATAATTCATAATTTAATAGAAAAATGACTATGAGGAATTTTAATTATCCTAAAGATGAGATAACGACTCAAAACCTTGAACAACTTAATTAAGTTAGAATAAGTAGGTTCTCACGATAATTCTCACTATTATCTTCGTACAAAATAGTGTCTTGCATGAATGAAACAATCTTTAAAAAAAATAAATAATAATTTTTCAACTCAGTTATTTTTCTAATCAATGTGTTTTCATTTCCTATAATTACAATTGGAATTTTTTCTCCAAAATTCCAAAAAAATATTGAGATGAGCTTTAAGGATCCACTAAACCACCAAATTCTCTTCGTATTCAGTCCTTACAATTGAAAATCCGCAGTGCTTCTCCTTTGTAAAAAAAAAAATTATCCATAATGACTTTAATGTTTGGAAGTTTGGTATGTTATAGATTCAGCCCATTACAGAAATATATTCTTCCACGAGACCCAGCCAAACCCGTTCTCTCCCACTCCTGACAATCCTTGGTGTCTGAAAAAAAAAAAGATTGCTCAGGAATCTTCTAATTTGGAACTATTGTAGGAGTGCAACTGTTAGTTTTTCAGAAAGCTTGTCCATGTTGTTATAACGATTTATGTTTATTTATTTTTAATTAATGATAAATTTCACTCAGAGTTTCACAGGAAAGTGAGCAATTTCTGTATCATACACCATAGCTCTTGGTCTTCTAGATTGAGGTTTGAGCATAAGGCTAATAACTCTACTCCGGAAAAAAACATGTTATTACGAAACCAAAACGAAGTCTCGAAAAAATATCATCTGGAACTCTCTACAGGACAATGAATGCCTGGTAGGCAAAAGACCACGAGGAAGACCAAAAAATAAATAGATAGATCGAATAAAAAAAGATGCAACAGAACTGCATGCAGATAACTGGAAAAGAAATAGCTCAAGATGAGCTGCAGTAAGCTTGTTAAGGGAATAAAAAACAATACAAGGTCTGCTTACGCCACCGGAAAAAAAAAATTCAATAAATATGAAAAAAACTCCGATAAGAAATCTCTTTCCATTTATCTAGTTATAATTTTTTTTTCTCAGGCTTACCTTGTCTGTCTAATCTCTAATAAATATGAGCGTGAATTATTTTAAAGAAATTTACATTTATGGATAGGTCGGATGTTTGGCAATTTCTAAAAAGAACAGTTAAAATTCTAGATGTGGTCAGTGACCTGTGATTTACGCTAAACATTTTTAAAACATACTCTAACAAATCTCGGTTAAAGGATAATTTTATAAGGAGCTATAAAAGTGTTTATAGTACCGATAGCTGGCAGTCGATTCTATTGAATTTATCGATATTGTCGACCTATAACCCTAGCAAGTAGTAATAAGTCGCTGATATTCTTCCCATCTTGTCATCATGTAATTATTGGGTGTTAAGCAATTAACTGTGAAATTTGAATAATAAATTATGAATCTATTTTTATATTTAAAAGTTATTAACTTCTTCTTCTTTTTTCTTTTTTTTTAATTGTTATTATTTGAATTAAGTAGAAACTCCAGTCCCATCCGAATCCATTTGTTTCCAGCCTTGCTTCTTCCTCAATTCCTGATAGTCTTCCTAGGCGTCTGAAAAGAAGATGGCTTCGTGATCTTCTTATTTAGAACTATTTAGAGAGTGGTATCATTGGGTAGTGTCTCCACAAGTCTTTTCATGTTATTGCTCTTGATTTACTGATATTTACAAGTTATATTTATTTAGTACAGTTGTAAATTTTAATAAATAAATAAAAAAAAAAAATTAGCTGCTTTCCGAAAATAGTATCACAAAGTGTTCTGACATTAAGATTGCAGGAGACTGCATTGCTGCATCGTGGGCAAATAGCAAGCTGGATTGCAGCCACAGCTTTGACTGCTGCCCTTCACCTAGCATTCCTCTTGAGTCACTAACATTCGACCGAGTGATCCTTCCATCTTTCTGTTATATCCTTAACTAAATAAATAGATTTATTCATGTCCATCATTCCATTTTTAAGTGAAGATTTTATCACGTTTCCTGCTGCTAATTTTAATCATTGGAGAATTAAGAGTTCATGTCACTGCCACAAATCTTGAAATAAAAAAACAATGAAATATATTTTAAACTTTATCTGTAAGTAACAAAATCCTAAAAAAAAATCTAATATATAAACATTTATATATAGTATTATATCGTTAATTTTACAAGAATTATGTTGATGATGTTAATTATCACTTGTAATTTTTATTCATAATATGAACTCTCGAGATTTATTTTGTTTGGGATTCATCAATCATCAAGCGGAACAGAAAGTCTGCGCCTATCTTCTGGAATATTTTAGTTTTTAATTATAAGTGTACTTCCATTGTCTATCAGAGCTTTCTTGAAAAAAAAAAATACACATCAAATGTAACATTAGTTACATTGTGACATAAGAAAAAATAAATAAAAGGTGCTTTCTAATAATATCCTAGATAATTTATTTTTAAATATTTGTAATTTGATAAGAAAAATAGAAAACCAAAACAAAGGATATAACCCATGCCTTAAAAGATATGAAAAATATTCAAAACTCTTAATATATTTGCACCAAATTGTCCGATTTCAACGATTTTTTTTTTTATTTTTTAAGAAATTCCGTGAACATTAAAAAGATAACAAACATCAACGAAAAATTGTCTACTTGTTGAGTTATTCGGCAATTTAATTTTACCACTTCTTGTAACTTTTTTTTTTACTTTTACTTCATCTTTGTCTGAAAATACTTATTTCTGCTAAGAAGAGGGTGGCAAGTGAAAGTTTTGTCATACGCGCACCGCATCAGATTTTTGAATATCAAAACGCAAAGATAGCCAGTATATCCGTGTATGGTTTATTAAAATTTATTCTGTCCGATCCGTCGATTTTTTAAACCATCTCAGTTTTGAAACCTCTCAAATTTTTCAATGACTTTTATTGTAGTTATAGTGCGGTTTGAAGTTTTTAATTGGTATTTCTCATATTCTATAAAATTACCTTTTGTTCGATACTTCATTCATCAAAAGCTCTCGAGAGCCGGGAATAAGACCTATGGTTCCGTATTTACATATAGTTTAGTTAGTTCTTTATTTCTTTTTTTTTTTTTTACTTATATATTATTTATGTAAATAACACCAAAGTAGAATCCGATAACAGATACTTTTGCCGAACAGTAACGGTTCCAGAAGAAGAGAAAGACGTCCCCGGCTTTGCAAGGTGAGGCGTGACTCGCTGAGAGCTTAGTGTTGTTACTCCGATTTAACTAACGGGAGTCAACTGTCAACTGAACCACAAGAAAGGCTCCCCAGCCATAGTTCTTTTAACTGTTCCCCAATGTTCTCTTCTTCATGTCCTAGATACCTCTTTGGAAAGCCAATCAGGGCCGATATGGATAATACAAAATTAATTCTTCCTTAAAGTTCGTATATATGACACCTTAGAGAAGTATGAATTGATCATACATACAGAAGTAGTTCGTGGTACACATCCCTATTTATCAAATTATTAACATCTGTCTAAAATTTAGTGAATGGCTTCATATTTTCCAAATATTTATTTAATTTTTTTCCAAACATTTTAGTTTCCTCGTTTTTTTTTCTTCTTTTTTTTGTTTTTTTTCTTCTTCTTTTTTTTTTTTTTTTTGTCTTCATATTTCCATCCACACCTGTCATGAGCGAAAATCAATTTAATGAGCTTCTAAAAACTAATAAATACCTAATATTTGCTATTTATTATTTACATGTTTATATGTTATATATTGTATACTATGCCTGTATCTGTTTATTACTATTTGTCATTTTATTGGTCGTTATATTCAGATGTATTATTTTGAATTATTGTATTATATTTTATTTTATTGTTTATATTTAGACATACAGTCAGATGTTTGGTTATTATCAGGAGAGGATGTTGTCACTGAATCTTAATGAATTTTACTTTGTATATAAGTTGTAAATGTTTTTCATTTAGATAAAAAAAATAAGTTGTTCATTGTTTCCATTATAGCCAACTCTATATGTATGGGGCATTCCCCGAAAACATATAAATAAAATAATAAATAAAAATGATGGATACCCATTTGCTTTCTAAATGAATCGTTAGAGTGCTACCAATGGGTAGTTTCTCAACATGTGTTCCATGTCTTTATACCAATGTGCAAATTTACTAGATGTATTTTTTTGTATACAGTTGTAAATGTCATTTAAAATAAATAAAAAAAATAAAAAAAATGTATCGTAAGATAATTTGCTTGCAAAATCGAAAAAAAGGTGTCCTACGAAAATATTGAGCCGTTTGGCCTATACAACGTCGTTATATAGGCCATATTTTTATTGTTCTACCTATTGAGGTGGAAAGCAAATGGTTGTTCATGAGTTTTTAGTACCTAATTAAATAGAAAAAGTTTGACTATCTACAGATTGAAAATGCCCTAAATCTATGAATTTTTGTAAATAAAAAATTGTAGGTTACGATGAGATGAAGCTATTCACGAAACGTTATGCGGATGTTAATAATTTAATAAAAAGGTGTACCTGTCACAGACTAAAGCTTTACGCGTCGAAACTTTTTTTATATGTTATAGTGAAAGATAAAAAAAAAAACTTGTTTTGCTGAAAATATGGTTACTTTTAGGTGAAAGAATATAAAATGACATAATTTGTTTACACAACTTGAAGTGAATCTCAAAATTTTCCCTAATAAACTTTAAATTAATTTATATAAACTTAAAGTTTATTAAACGAGGAAGTTTTTCTTAAAGTAGTATAGTTTGAGGGTGATAAAAAAAAAATCGCAAATGATTAATTTTTTTTTTAAGTGGAAATTTAACAATATAGAAAATTGTTTTATCTTCAACATGTTTCATATTCACACTTAGTTTTTAGAATTTTGAATTGAACGGATAATTCGCGAATAGTTTCACGTGCACTTAAATAAAGTAAACGTTGATTGAGATATTGTTAGTGTTGCCACGAAATCGAATTCCCAATATACATAAAATTGATCTTAGTTATTATAAATAAAATAAATGTTCTCAGAATATCAGCTTTATTGTTTTTCTGCTGTCCGTTATGGAAAAACATATCGAACAGAATATTTGTATCTAATACGGCCGCATCCGCTATAAAGAAGTGTCCGCTAAGAAAAGTGTTACTATGTATTATGGTCCCCGTCTTCTTCCAATAATTAATAAAGAATTATTTTGAATTTTTCTAATTATAAGCTAACGACATTATGTAATTTCTATGATCACGACTAATATACAGGGTGTCCTGTATGTAGAGGCAATTTTTTATAGAAGTCATAGTAAACTTCAAGAGCTACAACGCTCATACAAACAATGGGCTAATTTTCAACAAAAGAATAGAAAATCTAAGTTTTGTGTTTAAGTAATTAACAATTGCTGCACTGCAACTTAATCTAAACACAATTTTCTTCACATTAAAATAGAGTTTGTCATATTTAAAATCACTTAAAGGGGCGAATCTCATATTTTTAGCAAATACCTTAACCTAATCGATATATTGGACTTAAAGATTATTAAACCAGGAAATTTTTCTAATAGTGGAGTACCTGTATTATAGTTGGATATGACTTTAAAAACTCATAAATAATTCATAATTTTTTTAAAAAGCAGGACTTAAGTTAGTTTAGCCATTCAATAGACCTCTTTAAATGATCTCAACCATGAAAACCTTTTCTTTCATTTGAAGTACATTTTATCTTAAATTTTAAAATTTATTTTATTTTTAAATAGTAAAAAATGTGACGAACTTAAAAAATCTCAAATCTTGAGTTTTCTACTTTTCTGCTGGGTATTAGGTAATTGTTTTTATAAAGTTTTTTGTAGATCACGATGTCTACTATCAGACTTTTAAAAATTTCTTTCTACTTACGGAACGAACACCCTATATAAATGATATATTATTATAAATTGTCACGTTTAAACATTTATTTATTTAACTATTATTGAATAATTTCTTATAGTAGTCTATATTTTTGTTTACTGTTTTATATCAGAATTTATTAAATAAAATATTTTATTTATGTTATTCTCTTAGAGCAGTATAATACAATGCTACAGACATTCGAGCTTTACGGGTCATTAAAATTTTTAAGGTTTTTAGTTTTATTAGCCTTCAATTTTATTATGTTTTGTCTATTGCTGTTTTTATTTTATGATCGGAAATAAATTTTAATAACCAAACATATATATACAGAATCCATTCAAAATGTTATTAAATTTGCTATTACTTTGTAAACATATTTTATTTTTTTATTCCCTTTTTAATAATATTTAATATATTTTATTTTATTTTTTAGATTTATAGTTTAATCTATTATGAGACTATACATTTGTATATTTTCTAAACAGTATTATGTATTCTAGAACTCATACTGGATGATGTATTCATTTCTCTAAGCTGGGTCCTGGACCCTTAGATTAAACTATACTAAACGGTTTTAACTCGTTGCCTATAAGCCGCTTCTAATGATAATAAATTGCCTGAATTATAATAACTAACAAATCATGTTGGATCCTTTTGCTGAATTTAAATTCGGTATATATTTGAAATTTGTGTTGGTTAGTACCATATATCGTTTTAAACCATGTTTTGATCATTTATCTTTTTGATAACTAAAAAATGTATTCCTCACGGTAGTGAAAATTATGTTCTGTTGTTGGAAAGATTCCCAGGATGTTTTGTAATCTACTCGACTTTAGTGAGAGGTGGATATAGTTCTCATAGCTACTGCACGACAGCTCCCGTCATAATTATTATCAATTAACTATATCATGTCATAATTATTTTTATATGGAATTATACAATACTTAACATAATTTTGTATACAATATTGGAGATCTGAGATCAATGTACTTAGAAGAATGTTTACTTATTGAATGAGGAGAAGGATTCTTACTGAATCATCCATCAATACCTCAAGATAGGAAGGCAAAGAGGTGAAGATGGGCGGGGTCTTTATCTAGGAGCAATCAGAAAGCCTCTACACAATAATGAATGGCTTAGGGCAAAAGCCACCGATAGGTGACAATACCTGACACCCTCCTCGAAAAATGTAAATAATAAAATGTCAGGACCTCCTAGACCTCTAATTATATATTTGTAGTTTATATATTTTCTCTCTGTATTTTTGTCAGAGTTCGCTTTAGTCTTGCCGGAATCCGCAACTGAAATGAGTGGCAAATTAGGAAAGTTCCTCACGGTAGATTTAGTGTCTCAGGAACAACCTTTTCTTTTGTAAGTAAGAGCACCATACCTTAGATTTCCCCTTTTCTCTTAAAAAATTAAGATTTATCCCACAACTTTTTTTATTGTTTTTCGAAGTGTTTTTAAATTATGTTTTGTTTGCTTTTAACTTATCTTGATAAAGGAATTGGATATTTAATATGTGTTATCAACTGGAGTCTTGTAATGAGTACTTTTGCCAGTAGTTGACAGGCCTTTACTCTCATTACTTCAAAGAGATATACTCAATAAAACGGGTCTTAAAAAGGGGGACCATTCACTACTGTTTCTATAAAAACAAAAATTCTAATGATTCCGATTAAATATAAAGCAAAAATAGGTTTTCTATTGTAAAAAAAACATATTCTTGACAGTGACCAGTATTTATTGATAAATTTAAGTTACTTTTAAAATAAGATTTAAATAATTTTTGTTTCTCTTAAAGTGGAGAATATGAAGTTTCCCTTAATTACATCCTTTTTCTCACCTCTGTCAGCTACAGAAACATTTAAAATCAAACAGTGCGAGCTACGACAAGCGTCTATAATTTTTATTTTCACTTTCCCTTTTTTCTGAAAATACTTATTTCTACTAAGAAGAGGTGGTAAGTTAAAGTCATGTGATGCGCTCACCAGATTTTTAAAAGTTCAAAAAAATTTCCTTAAACATGTCAGCTACTGGTGCATTTACCCTAATAGACAACATGGAAGGCCAACAACTAAATGGATAAATCGAATAAAAAAAGATACAATAGCGCTACATGCAGAAAGCTTAATTAATAATATTGATTTTTTAGTAAAATATCTTTTAAGTTTCTACTATTTATAATTTTATATAGACACAATTGTATAAGAATCTGATCTTTTTCAATGCCGTATTTATACATTCGTAATATTGTTTTTAATATAATAAATCAGAAATATTTTTTTTAATTACTTGGTATTTGCCCAATACTATTGGGAATTATATTTCCGAATATAGAATTATAGAAATATCTTTTTAAAATATTGTTAGGAAAGAATGAAAACCATTGACATCCTAAGTTTTAAGCTTTCGAGCTGGAGTCCTAACATTCCAGCAGGAAATGTTCGAGATTAATTTAATAAATAGGTGGAAGTATTCGTGCTATTTTCTTTTGGAATTCCTTTTCAATTTCTACCATTAAATGGTTCTCTCCAGCGTTCTTTTTAAATCATTACATTCCTTAATTATCAGTGTATTGTATATTTTATTAATACTTGTTTGAATTGGCAGTTATTAATTGAAGATTACTATTAATTTACAATATTAATTTTATGTTGGACCCAACAAGTTTCGTTGAAAGAATTATTAGATTCTTCATTTATGTTATTCTCAGAGGATTAATTCATCAAAAATTCAAATTAATTTTGATGTAACTTAATATCAAGCCAATATTCATTATTATGGAACCAAAAATTTATTTATAAATATATGTAAATTAAGTTTCAGAATTTTTACGGATACATATTTTTGACTAAATTATTTTATTTTTTAAAATTTTAAATAGAGTGAACGCACCAGTTACAGAGGGGAAGCACAATGATGGAAAACTTTTAAAATTATGTTTTTTATTTATGCTTTGACGTTTCGGGTATGCTTTGTTCACCTCTTTACTATTGTGTCAGTTCCAGAATATGTTTGGTCCATGACTTATGACTATTATTATTGTTTCAATTCGTTTTATATTATTATTAACTTTTCTATAATTGTATTGTTAATGTTCTGCCTCATTTTCAACTTTTGGTTGAAAGACTAAACTACCTATAGTAAAGTCATGTGTAGTCGCTTACCGTGCACAGTTGGAGATATTCGAGATACGATCTTGCGAACAGAAGGACGCAGTGTCGACAAACCATATTATTTTTATCACATGACCTGTATCTGCTAGTATGTTCAAGGCTTCAGTGTTTCTATTGGCTTGTATGTCTAGCATTACAGAACATTTTTTTGTTTTATTATTTTTTAAATTTATATTATGTCATATTTTTTTATTAAATTTTTTAAATGTTTTTATTGCATTATTGTTTATAATAAAAAAAAATAGATTTGAAAACAAAGAATTTAAAAAAAATTGATGATTAATTTTGAAAGTTTCAAGTCTATTTGATAATATCTATTGATTTATTGACACATCGTCTTAAATATACGATAATCATATGATATGTGCCCTTGTTTAGCAGTTAATTTAAAATTAATTTAAACAAAAATCAACTATAAAAATACGTGAAAAAACACAATATATGAATATAAAACAAACTATGTTTGAAATATTTCATTTTTATTTTTTATTATATTGGTAGTTAACAACTTAATCATATTCGAATGTCAAAAAAGATATGTTTTGATATGAAAAATGTTTTTTATACTTTACTGTAGGTTCGTATTTGTAGGTATAATATTTATTGGATATTGCGGTTCACTCAATATTTCTTTATCTCTTCTTTATTATATATAAAAGGTATATAGTATTTTAATAATGATTTTATATTAATTTAGCTATGTAAGAAATATTTGGTATGCATAAGTATGACGTATCATCAGAAAATTCAAGTGTTTATTAAATAAGTTTAAATAAATAATCAAAAATTATCCTAAACTATTTGCCAAAATTTAATTAAATTTTTGACTATAGTAATAATAATAAAAAGTAGATGTATATTATGCCGATGTCAAGCTAAATGTTATCAAAAAGAAACAACATTTAGGTCGTAAAAGATAACGGTAAGTGACCAAAAAGGCATAAACTTAATGGATCAAACAGATAAGAAAACATAATAAAATATTATTACTTTAGTTTAAAAACTTTATACGATAATATATTCATATAATTAAATATAACCTAGTCTTACATAAGCAGAAATAAATTTCTACTCGAAGTAAGATGGCAATTGAAAGTTGCTGTCACGATATCGTTCGACGTTGTTTTCGGTAACGTATAAATAATGTCTCTGTTAAATTCCGACAATCTGGGATGTGAAGTGAACATGTATTAGGGAACAAAATAACTGCTTGACAAACCCCGGCAGTTAGGGAGTACAAGAAAACGTTTCCCCCTCTCTGTTATGAAAAGTTTTCTGAAGAATGACTTTATGATTGGGTACATGCAGGGAGAGGATGAAATGTACATATATTATATATTTCGGATGCATACATATTTTTCGCGTAAGTTTATTTAAATAAGATATATCGATTTTGACTTGATATAATATTGTTTTAGCAAAGTCAGTGTTGCCCAAAATATTATTTTGTTGCAATAAAACCAAGAACGGTGGAAAAACCAAGCATTTTTGTGATTAAAAATTAAGGCAAAATAGTTACTAATACTAGACAATTTTAATTAATATTTGTAAAGAATTGGGAGAACCAATATATACGTTTGCATTTAACTCTTACAATTTTTCATTCGGAGTTTAGTTAGGTTTCCATATTCTAAGAAATGCCTGTAATTTCTCTATAGTGTATTGAATTTTATACACTGATTTTAATAATTTTTCACTTTAGTTCATCAATGAAATCATACTTAATGATTTATCTGATCGGTTATCATTAAAAAACGTGTAATGCAATTGTGTTATTTTTAATGCACGTATTTAAAATTTTTTTGTTTATTTAATAAAATTTACAACTATATACGAATACAACCAGTAAATATGCGCAAATTATAAATAATGATATGTACAGGCTTGAAGAGATACTACCCAGTGGTAGCACTCCCTAAATAATTTTAAGTAAGAAGATCACGAGGCCATCTCCTTTTCAGACGCCTAGGAGGATAATCAAGGATCGAGGCAGAAGCAAAAATTGAAATAAGCGGATTTGGATGGGACTGAAGTTTATCATGAAAGGATAGATATCTGGCTCGAGCTAAATCGGCGATTTAAAATTAAAAAAAAAAAAATGTTTAAAATCGGTAGAGAAGTCATCCGAGTGGACATACCAGATTTTATATTTAAATAATGGGTGACATTGTGTTGATTGTTTTTAAAACTCTTCCATTTCAAGGTAGGGCTTTTTACAATTTTTCTTGGCAATGCTTTTAATGTATTGTCAAGTTAATTTTATTAATGTGGCAGTACGTTACTATGTTTATGCCAATTTTATTATAAAAGATCTGAATATAACTATTCTGTAGCTTTTTTCTAAGATCTAAAGGTAACTGCAAGACCCTAGTGCAAGACCAAGACTGTGACTTGTCTTGGTCTTGCATTAAGGCAGCGCTAAGCAAAGTATATCCTATTGTTTTTCGAAAGTTGTGTGTGTGATTTATTCTCTGAGGAAAAATAAAATCATTGTGTGAAAGTAACCAAGATTTCCTTTTAACTGTTAGCTTATTGCGGTGGCTGATATCTTTTAAAGATAGGTTTGAAAGGATATTCTATAACTTTGAATTGAATATAACGTTTTGCGGTTGAACTTAGAATTAAATTATTTATGTATGCCTTCTATATCAGCGTCTTCTTCTACCTTTAACAGTGTTTTTTTTTTTAAAGTATATAATGTAATTAGTATGTTAATGTATTTGTAAAATATATTCATCAAATTCTTACTTTTTCAAACCTCACATCATCATAGAAAATTGTTACATACGATTTTTGGAACTTACAATAGCTCTATACTACCGTATTACAGTTTAGATTCTTCTAATCTCAATTTTTCCTCAATTCTTCCCAGAGAGAATTATTTAAAACTGAATAATTTATTAAATTCTATAGTTGTTGCTTAAGGAATGTAAGAGAATCTATTTTGTTATTCGGGTTAATTTTCTTATTCAGTGCACCTTTACCAAAATACAGTACTTTTGCGAAGGTTAGTTTTATTAAGGATAGGACTTATGAGCCATACATTACTGCCCCAATATGGGAGTTCGAGTCCGGTCCAGTGGAGCAATAATATTTCTGATACGTTCATCATTGGTTCTCTTGTTGTTTCTGTAAATATCGCTCTTCTGTCTTCTGTCTCTCTGATTTATTTTTCTTTTATCTTTACATTGGGCCAATATTTTTTTATGTGTTATTAATATATCTTTTTTTTACGAACGATTCAATTCATTGTACGAAATCCTATTTTGGTGTTTTATTATTTTTATTGTCTTCAAAAATAAAATTGTGAATGGTTACAATCACTCATTGAGTTTACAACTCACCTAAAACCACTATAACACAAAATTCAAAACATTCTATTTCCATAAACTATCCAGTAGTCGTATACCTTAAATATTTAAATATAATAATATAATAAAACTAAAATTTAAAAGGATGAAAATGTTTTAAAAGATATATGGCTGTCCCTTAAGCAATTATATAAAAAAAATCTTTATTTTAAATTTTCATTTATCATTATTTTATTCTGATGAAATGTAGCTTAAGCGTTAAGTAGTAGAAAAATTAATCAAGTTAGACTTATATAATTAAGTTACACTTGTAATAGGCTAAAACATTTCTATAAAATAAGGACTAAAATATATTTTATTACTATTGTATAATCAGCGAAATAAATAAATTAATCAATAAGAAATCACTTAAAGATTTCCTTTAGAACAGCTAAGGGGGAAAACTTCAAAAGGTTTTTGAAGTTTAGAAGCAGCCGTATTTCCTTCTCGCGGCATTCCCTTTAACCTAAGCAATGCTTACTTAACCGATTGAGATATTCTTTTCATTTCCTCGAGAGTTGGACTTCTAATTCCTCAGCGATTTCCATTACCGACTTTATTAAACTCAAAATTAAAACTTTATCGATTTCTTAAAAAAAAAGTTCAATTCGTGTTTCGACGGTCGATTTAAAACATGATATTTGTCCAAATTTTTATGTTTGTTACCAATCATTCGTAGAATTTTATGCTGTTTGATTCTTGCAATATGACAGTTTTTGCTAGGAAGAATAGGGCATAAATAAATAAATTTAAAAAAAAAATTGTGCTTTAGACCACACGATAGAAGTGAAAACATAAACAAACCGATATTAATAATATGAAATATAAATTATAAATAATATCTTATTATGAAGAGGATGAAATGCTGAACATTTCCCTCGCTTACACTATGCATGTACGATTTTTAGTTTCTGAGATATTTTAATCCATATCTTCAATAAAACTCGTTATCGTTTGGTTTTCGACAATATTTTTACATATTTCGCTTTTTTAACACGGCGTCGCGTTAAGCTAAAATTTTGAATAATAGCCCATTACAAAGAGGATGAAATGATGAACAATACGCAGGTCCGATTTTTAGTTTATGAGATATTTCAATCCACATGAAAAAACACTTAAATTAGTCGACTCCAACCGACTTTACCAGCGCGTTACACATCGGAAATCTGACGGCTCAAAATCATTCAATCTCCACGAAAAAGTGTAAAACGCGTCTAAAGAAGACCAAACGGTCCACTATTTTAGTAGGCCACCCTTTTACTCGATTTTCTGATGAAATTACCTTCCTATTCAAGGAGAAAGAAAATGGACACTCTTGAGTATTTTATACCTTACTGAATTAAAAAAAGTTAACCGATCTTCATTTCGATAATTTTCGTAAATAAAGAAATTGTAGTTTAATATTGAATGTAGCCATTCACAAAGTGACTGTTGAGAAAATTAAAGTCTTATTTTTATATTTTATTAATCGAAGAGAGGACTGATTGGAGTGTTCAGTCAAAAAATGTAAAAATAGATAAATAATATTTATTTTTATTTTTATTTTTGCCAACGTTTCGGCTTAATGTTCAGGCCTTCATGAAAGACTTCCTCAAGACCACTTTCGTTTGACCAGGCTGAGTTTTGAGCCGAAACGTCGGCAAAAATAAAAATAAATATAATTTATATAATTGTGGTTGACTGTAGTGAATAATCGAAGAGAAGATTGGTTGGAATGATCAGTCAAAAAAATGTAAAACTAAATAAATTATATTTATTTTTATTTTTGCCGACGTTTCGGCCCAAAACTCAGCCTGGTCAAACGAAAGTGATCTTGAGGAAGTCTTTGAAACGTTGGCAAAAATAAAAATAAAAATAAATATAATTTATTTATTTTTACATTTTTTTGACTGATCATTCCAACCAATCTTCTCTTCAATTATTCACTATGATCGAACAAAATTATTTTATTAATCTAGTATTGATATAAACTTAACGATACGAATCTTTTCCAATCCTCTCCATTGCTCGTCCGATTTTTATCTAAATGAAAGAGACGTTAAGGACTCGGCTCACGAATCCTGGCAAATTAAGTCCTCTCGACACGTAAAAGTAATCCAAGGAGGTGATTTATCCTGAAATAGCCAATCGGGATGGAGACAAAGCCTTCCGCAGGACCTCTACCAGCCTACCGGCAGTTTAAGAGAACTACACCAGTAATGGCTTTCTGATTGCTTCTATTTAGGATAAAATGCTTCAATCCCTCGCCGCTTATTTAACCTTTAATGAAATGTTATTTCCCCTTCGGGTGAGGGTTCCCCTTGCGTAGGAAAAAATTACTTGTTATTAGAAACAAAAATGTTAATTAAGACTTTGCCATTTATGAACCTTTGATAACAGCGATCAGTAAATTATGTTAAGTAGTAGGTACAAAAAGGGCTTGAAGTGTAAAATTGTGTTGGTTGGTTGTTCTATAGTAAAGGTGTAAAACATGTTGATTATCAACGCAGTTAATTAAGATTATATATAATTATATCTTCTGGTTGTGAATAATAGGAATAAAATTAAATAAAAAATACGTAAAATATAAGTTAAGTTTAAACCTCCACGCCCAGTGGTATAATAAAAAGCCTCTGGCCACAGATGCAAAGTACGCATACAGCGTGGCTATGCTCACTCTTACCTTAAAATGCTCTTGGGCAATAAAAGGAAATAAAAAAAAAAAAAAAAGTATATATCATTTATATATTGTACTTTGTAATAAAGAAATTCCTGGGGGGTAGGGAAAAAAAATGTATATATCATTTATATATTGTACTTTGTAATAAAGAAATTCCTGGGAGGTAGGAAAAAAAAAAAAGAAAAAAAAAGTTAAGTTTAAAGTTTAGTTATTTATTGAAGAGAAGAATAGTTGGGGTGATCAATCAAATAAGAAGGCAAAAATAAATGATAATATTTATTTTTGCCTTCTTATTTGACTGATCACCCCAACTATTCTTCTCTTCATTATTCACGACAGTCAACCATTTACCCACAATTAGTTATTTATTGTTAGGTTTATAGTTAACATGTTAATCAAAAAAACAAAAAACAAAAAAAATAAAAAATAAGAGATAGAGAGAGTGAGAGAGGGGGGGGGGAGTGCTGTGTGAGAGGATCAGAGATTTTTAAAGACCTCTTCTTCAGAGAGAAAATAAATGATTTTACATAGGATTTTTTCATCATTTCCCAAAGCAGCCGGTGTATTTGCTGGTATTCCTCTTTTGTTTAATTGTCCAATGTAAAAGGTTGAAATCTCAAATGGACCACTGTCATTCTCTCTCCACACTTCCGACAAATGGGCGAGTTTTCTTTTGTAATTAAGTGAAGGTGCGTAAGCCTGGTATGACCTATTCTTAGTCGTGTAAGGAGAACTTATTCTCTGAGTTTACTGCAACCAGTTCTGCTCTATGGATTCTCTTCATTTTTTATCACCTCTAGTTTATTTAGAGCGCTATTGTTCCATATTTTCTGAAAATCTTGGTGTATGGTCTCTTACAGAGGTCGCGCTAGTTTCGACGCAGTTAAGAATGCTTTACCAGATCCTGGAAGAGTAAGAGCTTCTTTTGCTGCTCTGTCAGCCATTTCATTCTCTGCAATGCCTTCATGATCGGGAGACCATAAATAATGTACTAATGTTACAATGTTATTTAATTGTTTTATGAGCACCAAAATACTATATATTCCTAGGTGTTTTGGATACATGTTATTCATGGCTTGAAGGGCGCTCAATGAATCTGATACCACAACCATATTTACTACTGGCGAATTTATCATATGTCGTAGCCTCATCTCGATATCATTAATGTTAGCGCTATATAAGCAACAAAGTGGATGTAGTTAATATTTATAAGTAGTATCAGGTATTGAGGTCCGATGCACTGCATTGCCATAAAACTGTTAATGGTAAAACAGAAAAAAAAATAAGTTAAAGAATTGTGGCGTATTTGTTTTCAGTGCGTTATTTTTCGGAGTACTCAATACGAATCTGAACATTCAAAAAATATTTTTTGTTTCAAAAATATTTGTTTTATTTTGTCTTCTTCTTGTAACATGTTAAGTACACTTTTACGCTAAAAGTAATTCTATTTTAAATTAAAGATGCAAACACTACTTAAAATTCATGTTTTATCGTTTTTTCGAACGACGTGGAACAGTTTTCACGCAAAGATTTGGCGAAAATAAGTCATTTAAAAAAATAAAAAGACAAAAAAGAATTAAGTCATCTTTTAATTTATTTATAGTTTTATATGTTATGTCCTTTCAAAAAAGAGTAAAACCGATGAGAAAATAAAATTAGATATTATTAAATACAACCGTTAAAGTCTTAAGATTTTTTAAAATAGGTTTTCAATCTGCTGAGATATTTCTCGAATTTCCTCCTTCAGTTAATTATCACATTCTTTCATAGTTCATATTTATCTATTTCGTATTACTACTAACAATGAAACACCTTTTGTCATTTTTAATAAATATATTAAAGATACTTTAGAGTAAGAAATTTTTAAATTTTGTTATTTAAGCCCTTTTAAAGTATAAATTTAAATTCCTTCTCGGTATTTTCCTTTTCCAAGTCCTCAGAACCGAAAATCCTCCCTAAATCTTAGAACTCCTTACTCTACGTTCCTCTTCTCGTCTCTTAATACCAGGTCTCAACATATAGATTTTTATATCCTTTCCCAAAAAACCACTTTCTTCAGCAAATTCTTCTTCATTTGTGTTACCTCCTTATGGAACTCCTTACCCATCTCCATACGTCAAACCACGTCCATAAATTTCTTCAAACAATTCCTATTCCTCCACCTAGTACACATTAAATCTTACGCAAGCTCGTTATAATTTTTAGATAATGTAATTATAATTACTATCTAATAGTTAATTGATAAGATCAATTTTGCTTTTATTTTTCTCTCAGTTTTTTTTGTGTATAATTGTATTTTTTTTTATGATTCTTTATATGTATTTTTATTATAACTAAATGCCAGACTGGTGTATATATTGTTTGAACTCTGCTGTTATATTATTAAAGAGAATTTATTCCCAGAATATAAATATTTTTAATTTAATTTTATTTCATTTAAACTATATCCATGAGGTTGACACGTATATGTCATTAAAGAACAATCAATTATACATCGGTAAGACCAATTAAATCAAAATCATTTGAGCTATTTTTGAGGAAATGGAAAAAAAAATGGTGGTGATTTCATGATCACAACACAATCCTTACTATATTATATAGATATAATATAAATATATTACATAGCTGAGTAAGTTAAAGTAAAAATTGATAAAACTCATTTTCTGTATAAACTTATTGTAAGGATGTTTAGATTATGTATTTTGAAAACTTTGGATTTATTGGTTTCATGTTTTATCTTACATATTGAAGTATCTCTTTGGAACAAGTGTCGCCATTTTAAAGAATATCAGCAGCTGTTGTTTCGTTGGTAATCCACAATCGATTTACGATTATCAGATCCTCGAGAGGCTATTTAGTTCAATCAGAGGAGTTATAAGTTTGATCAACTGATCTTGACCAGCTGCGCGGCATAGAACAGGGTTCAATAAATGTCAAACATTCTCATTTAGTTCTCACAGTTATTGGGTCATCTGCTGGGGCAGGATTTTAGAGCCAGACATTATTTTAATTATAAATATGTTAATTCACGATATATATATACCAGAATATAACCCTAAAAATATAGTAGAGGCAACTTGAAATATTTTTTCAATGGTTAAGGTGAAGGCCTACACATAATTTAATTATATTAATAATTAAGCAAATAATTATATTTTCTTCATTAGATCCATCCTTGAGATTCTCAGTCATCCTCATGTTTCATGCTACTACACCGAGTTGAAGTGGCTTTATCCTACTTCGTGACGGCAATTCCTTCTTGTTGTTTTCCTTTTCCAAGTTCTCAGAACCAAAAATCTTCCCTTCATCCTGGAACTCCTTACTCTACGCTCCCCTATCCTCTTTCTTTATACACGATCTCAACCTATAGATCTATATATTCTCTCCCATACAGGGATGTTCAGAAGGAAGTTTCATGGAGCAATTTGCTCCTTCAAAATTTTTGAGGAGGCATATTTTGACGGGTTTTTTGAATATTTGAGGGGGCACATTTTGAAAGGGCTTTGAATTTTCAGAACGAAAAGTTTCATACTAAGAGACAGGGAGGAAACATGGAACAGACCGCAGCAAATGTAATTGTGTCTGATCTGCGATTTTTCTAATTCTACATTCACTTGCTCTGTTTTTAAGGAAATATGAGCAATAAAATATCTTGGGAGCGGAGAGGTAGGTTCTTGCGCCATTGACCTTAAGGGGAGGGAGATAGGCACCCACTGCTACCATAAAACAACTTCTTTCAGCAAATCCTTCTTCATTCCTGCTACCTCCTTTTGGAATTCCTTACCTATCTCCTTACGCAAAAAATCCTTCAAACAACTCCTTTTCCACCTCCTACACATTCAAACTTATGCCAGCTTTTAAGAAGTTTTAGACGATGTAAATACAATTGCTTATTAATAGATAAATGATAAGAACCATTATATTTTTCTCACTTTATTTCTTGTACATATTTGAATCTTCTCTTAGTATTTTTTTTATATATCTATATCATATCCATATGCAAGATTGAAGTATATATTTTCTGAACTCCGTTATTATTCTAATGGGACTTTAGTCCCCAAATAAAATTAATTTTTAATGTTATAGATCTATTAATATATGTATGGTCAATTATATGTAATGTCTACTATTGTTGACTCATCATTTTTTCAACGTGTTTCTTCTCGGATAAAGCTAAAAAAAATTACTAATATTAGTAGATATAAGTAACGGAAAGTGTGAAAAACACATAAATTAATAGAAGTTGAATAAAACATATCGTTGTCGATTAATTCTAAAAAGTCATTAGCTGACGTTTCGCAAAGTTGTGTGTTTTTTTAATTATAGTTATATTAAATGGTGTTAATTACTTTGTTCAACCGTTACTTTGTTTTTTTATCGAAAAAAAAAGATCATAATTCACAAAATGGTTTTTAAACGTTTACATCCACTAAGATTATACTTACGCCAGTGACTTTTTTCAACAAAACCACTATGTAGTAATTAATTGTTTTTATTGAATATGTAATAATGTCTATTATTTGTTATATAACGTACTGAAACGAAAAGAAGCTGGAAAACAAGTTACGAGGGATGGTTAAATTTGATTTCCGAATAAATCAAGAAATATTAACTTTTTTGTAATTTCTATGGTCAGGTGTTTCAAAGGTATTTTAATTTCCTAAAAATAAAAGTTTTATTGAAATCAGAGCATTATTAGTAAAGATATCAAGGTTTTTAAATGTTTTTGGCTTATTACTAGTCAACAATGAACCATTTTAATCGTAAAAAAAAAAATTAACCTCTCTCAAAATTTGAAGTTTTACGTTTTTTTTTTCTCTGCCGTCCGTGGCTTTTTTTAACTCAAGACGGTTTATGTCAAGTCAATTTTTTTTTCTTTTAAATTGTC
Organism: Nezara viridula; assembly: GCA_928085145.1. Classification (NCBI taxonomy): domain Eukaryota; kingdom Metazoa; phylum Arthropoda; class Insecta; order Hemiptera; family Pentatomidae; genus Nezara; species Nezara viridula. Next base: position 152,122,688 of record OV725080.1, on the reverse strand, counting down.
TTACTGCTTTCCCAATGAATTTCGAATAATGTTCAGTTAATCAGATGTACTTGTACTTACCGTATATACGAAACAATATATACGATAATGTAATATATATACGATAATGTAATATAAATATAATAATTTTAGTATAATATTAATTTACCGAGAATGAAACCTCAAAACATTGCTAATTTAATAGTAATATTATATCTGACATATGTGTACCGTCCTTGAACTTGAATTTCTCAAGAGTTCGATTTACATCAAGGAAAAAAAATTAGGTCAAAAATTTCAATTAGTAAAATTACAAGAAATTCTGGTTTCCTTGAATGGCATGACCGAAACCAATCAGAACGTTTCTTTTTCCTTTACAGTTAATTTCGCTAATTAGGGCATGTTATACCTTAAATATGCCTTCTTGGTCTTTAAATATAATTTGGTCTTCGAACCTCTTTGTAGGCTCGAACAGGTTGAACTAGTTCCAAAAAGTAAAACTTAATATTGGCGAAAGGAGCGCAGGTGAGAGTGACCTCGCAATTTACTAACATTCGACGAACAGTTTAGAAAACCGGTTTAAATATCTACCGGTTATCGCTGATCTACACTTATTATAGTTTTGATGCTTTTTATTATAATGATGATATCTGGTTCGAGAGAAAGCACAACTTGAAGCGTTTATTCGCGGATGTACGCTCTTCAAAAGTCTGATTGAGATCTCGAATATCTAACATTTGCTATAATTTTCTCAAATTTTACTTATTCTTTTGATTGAACTTACAGTTCCTTCATCTCCGAAGAATGTTTTTTTTTTCTTTTTTTTTTTTTTGTAACAAGTCGAAATATTGTGACTTATTTGAAGAAAACTTTTAGTCATACACCAAGATGTTCAACCTCAGTATTAAATTTGATGCTCTCTCTTCATTTCGGATGACGATGATTTTGGCTTTATTCAAATTTTGACGGTTTTTGTTCCGCAACTTTTCTCTAAAGTCTTTTCCTTGAAAACCTTTACATTATATTTATATAACGTACTTATACATTTGGGTCCACAATGGTTGAACCAGTTAAGAAACCTACAAAAAATTGTTCAAATCCCTTTCGCTGAAATTAATATCACAAAATACCATAGCTCAGGTCCTCCAGATTTGGGGGTTGGGTATAGGGCTGATAATCCCCTATCCCATAAACTGGGTGAAAGATTGAAGCAAAAGATTGTCAATCGTCCTTCAGGAATGTTTCTGATTTAGAGGGAGTGAAATATGATCAGGTCCTGTTAGTAAACCACATGTTCTCTGGGTATCTCAAAGCAGAGATAACCAAATGATCACTATTGTCGCCTATAACAGCCACAAGCTGAATAGAAGTGTCATGACTTTAAAAATCGAAGTCAAAAGCCATAGGATAAAAATAAAAAAGCTAGAAACGATGAAGGCAGAAGGATGGATTTAAAATCCGACAAAGGAACAAAAAATTCCAAATAATTAAAAAGAAAATATTTATTGAATAATACAACAATCTATCACATCGACATTAATTATAGAGAGATAAGATAACATTCACACAATATGTACTAAAAATAAAATAAAATAAACAAGCAAAATATCTAAATAATAATCAGAAAGTATATACAATAAATAAAATAAAATAACTTAAATATAAAAAAATTATAAAAAAAAAGTACATACCACCTATAAACCCTATTTACAATCAGACGAGGCAACTCCCTGTCGTCTCTAACCATGGAGGGAAAATTAAGACTCCAGGAGATCCCTGCTGTACTCTCTCAACCCCTTCACTGGTACTAAAGCTAACAGAGATTGATCGAGAGCGCTCCCCAAATAATAATATTAATAATGTATATTTGATATATAAATTTTATTCTGTAAATTTCGTAAGATTTACCTCAGCTTTAGGCAATTTCCCGTGAAGATTAGACAGAAAGTGATGTTCATTGGAGATAAAGGCAGGTTTCCCCTAATTATTATTCATGAAAGAAGCCATTTCTCATGTTTCAACCGAATTTCTATTGAAGCAGCTCTGGACCTAGTATCGTATTTTGAATACCAAACAGGGCGTAGCAATATCGGGAGAAGAGTAATGAAGCTCTGATGGAGTGGAAAATACACGTTTTGGATTCCTCACTGCCCGCCAGGGGGTGCTATTTTTCACTCTCCCCTCCCCACAGTGCGGCAAAACATATTTCCAATATGGCGAAGGGACTTTCTGGCTCGCCGAACCATCTCCCTCCCAACGGCCAATCTCTTGTGGTCTCCTCTCTGCCTTTATTGGGCATGACTTATCGTCCAACGAGTGGACAGGATCAATGATTTTGGCAACAAAACGTTCATAATCTGTCAATGTTTTGTACAAAAAAAAAAGAAAAAATACCCATTAGTGTTTTAAAAGGTGTTTTTGTCGCAATGCCATAACTTCATCAATTCTTAATCAAAACTCATTTTAAAGACCTTCCTCTTCTTCAGGTGGGAAAAATAGTCACATCACTCCGAAATTTAAGGAGAAAACACTGCAAATTATTTCACAATGATTTATTATTTCCAAGCAATTATAAATCTAAAGTAACATTACCTTCCTACTGACAAAGAAAAAGGAATAAAAGGTGATTCCCATTATTGGACTAAACATTTTTTTTTTAATCATTAGTAATATCCTAAAATAAATAGCATTACTTCAGTAACATATTCAAAAATCAGAAGAATCATCAATACATTAAAAAATATAACCTTTGCAGTAGAACATATAAAAAATATCTAGATATTTAAAATTAGTGGTCACCCGAGGATGATCCTCCTACATCGACATTTCTATGCGCCCTTTCCTTTCAAGATAGCGACCGAAAAACCTGCTTTGCTATACGAAGACTGCTTTGCTATACGAGACTGTAGCGCCTAAACGAATGTACTAATTTCAATGAATCTTCGCTAATGTCTTCTTTTTAATGCCTTTTAAATTTACACCTGCATTGAAGTAAAAATACATCCAGTAAATGTGAAAAAAGGTATATAGTGACATGAAAAGACTTGTAGAGAAAACAGCCATTGGCAGCATTCTAATAAAAGTTTTGCATTTCATGATCTCGAGACCATCTTCTTTTCAGATTCCACGGAGGTTTATCAGGAATTGAAGAGGAAGCAAGGTTAGAAACGAGAGGGTGTCCGAACCCTAATGTTTATTACGGAAGGATTGGTAACTTAGGCCGAATGGGATATACGGTGAAAATTAGTGTTATTATGAATGGATTTATTTGTGGCAAAGTAAGAAATATTAATGAATTTATGGGGGAGGAGGGAATTAAATATATATTCTCCCTCACTAATTTTTTTTGTTTTATTTTTTTAAAACTAGACAGATGTATTTTATAAAGTTTTCGAGTTATCAGAAACCAAAATAAGAGAATTCGTAATGGAATAAACGTAAAAAGTTCATTTGCTTCGGATTCCTGCAACAAGAACTCCAATTTCTAGTTGTTTTTTTTTTTTGTATTTTAGGTTATTTGGTTATCTTTTAAATTAAAATGTTTTCTAATCTTTAAAAAATGTGACGTTTTTGTAATAAAATTCGCAAATAAAATAAAATGTTTTAAAAATCTCTGAAACAGGGCTTGAAATGGAAATTTTAATTTTATTTTCAATAAGTTCAGATATTAATGAGATCTTTATTTTGTAACTGCAGAATTTTCTCCATGCAACTTCACAATAAATGTATTTCATTTTGTCAAAATTTAGGTATAAAAAATGAGAATTATGCAGTACGTTTCCAGCAAAGGAAATATGGATTCATAAGGGAATTGATTCGAGATAAACTATATTTGGAATATAAGTGTAATTACTGGTTCTTTACGTTATCTTTTTGTTAATAGATAAATAAAAGTTAAATATTTGAAAATAAATTCTGAATCAAAACAAATATTGAAAAGTTCCTTAAAAGTTTTATTTATTTCACAAGAGACAGTAATTTTTTAGTAATCCTGTATGTTACTTATAATATCATGTATTGAATTATCTAGGAGTGATTTTATATTTCTGTGTAGTTTGTAATTTATAAAGAATTGTGCAAGATTCTTTTGTTCTGATGTATGAATTTGTGTAAAATTGTAAATTATTTACAAACAGTATTCGAGAGTTTTAGGACTTAGGTTTTTCCCTCTTTTGCTCCCTTTAATGAACGTTACGAATTATTCTAATACTGGAGTCGACACACGAGACCGGAATATTACATGAAGAATAAAGGCTCTCTTAGCGAGAGACCACACTCTGGTAGGGCGCTCTTTGAGGGACAGGGGATGGCTCAAAAAGTCTAATTACAGAGGGACAGAGGGTCCCCACATCCCCTGGGAGGTCCTGCCAGATTTTATGTCCTTAGGAATGATAATCATCTCGAAGGACGAAGGATATCCTACATTTAGTCCAGTCCTCAAGTACCGGTCATCTCGAATCTGGTCCTTCATTTAATTTTGGGTTTTGTTTAGATTAGGCCCGCCAATTATTTTATCTAGTAACAGTTACTTATTGATAGATTAAAAAAATATTTTTTAAAGAAACATATGATTTATTTAATAGGAACTTTTTATACATAACCAAAAACATTAATATACTATTAATGAATTACTCCAGGTACCTCTGGAGGCCAAAATTCTACCATGTCCGTAAGGATTTTATCAAAAACTTCATTTGAGTTTATCTGCCTCCACATGAACTCACGTAAATACGAGTCTAACATAGAGCAATGAGTCCCACCAATAACATTTTAATACTAAATTAAATAATATTTAAACATATGATTTTATTTCTATATAAATGGTATTAAGTTTCATAACAACTGTTACTAAATATCATTAAAAGATCACTGGTGGGCCTAATCTAAATAAGATCCTTAATTTTTTTAGATTCAAGTAGGTACTTTAAAGAATCTTATGGTTTTTATCATCTAAATTAGTAATATTCCTAGTAAAAAGAAAATAATGTAAATATGAATTCCTAATATTTATTCCTGTGAGCTTTATGTTTATTCTATATTTATTCATAATTATAAATTATTTAAGTCCGTAAAACATGAAAGCATGTTCACTAATCTAATGCAGATAGTTGAGTATAGTTAAGTATAGTTCAAATATAGTTGAGATGGGTAATTGGTCGGCTGATCAATTATTAGGGTGAAACAAAATTGTCAGGATTTTTATTAGGTTAGTTGACGTTTCAACCCAAACGTTTGGGTCATCCTCAGGGCTAAAAATTACAAAATATAAAATAACATCAGAAAAATGATAATTATAAAAGTTTAAGAGTAATAAGAAATCATCTTGATTACGAATTATCTGTAATGTTTTAGTTTATGTACCAGCTGTATCCATCCTTACCTAATTATGCAATTTTAATGTTCACTAATGTGTATTATGTTCAATAATGGACCATTGTAATCGTCCAAAATATTAAAACATTTAGTCCCACCCCTTCAAAATTAGAGATTTTACGTTTCACGATATGTAGAATTCGAAAATCGAATACAATTCTTTTATTTTCCGAGTCTACTGGACCGATTTTTTTTTTCAAATTTGGAATCAAAATCGGAGTTCACTCAAGAATGGATCATCTGTCTACCTCGACATTACTATCCACTCTTTTCTTCCAATATGGCGTCCGAAAAACCTGTGTTGTATACACTGTATCCCTAATCGAATATACCGATGAAACTTTGCTAAAGTCCTGGATGACCTTTAAATTTATCGTTGTAACTAACATACTTCAACGAAAAGAAACTGGAGAAAAAGTTACTTGGGGTGGTAAAATCAAATATTCGAATAACTCAAGAAGTATGCACTTTTTTGTAGATGTATACAGTTTTTTTTTATACGTTCTTCTGCAAAGCTTATATTTTTTATTTTGTTTTTTAATTTTTTGATAGTTTTACATCAACTGTAGCAATGTTGCCTTTTTTTAAAACAAATTATTAATGATGAAAAAGAAAATTACATAGGCCAATGTTAAGAATCTCTTGTTATTTATTTTCCTTAATGTTTCATGGAAAGTAATGTTAATTTTGATGTTAAATTGTTTGAAAATAATAAATCATTGTGTAATAATTTGCATTATTTTTTCTTAATTCATGTAGCTTTTTTTATTTTACTACATCGCCTCTCTTGCTTCCTCGCCCCCCCCCCTTCTCACAAGTTTAAGGTTAAGTTCGATGTCCTAGATTTGCATGATCTTACTCAATGAGTCGTTGCATTCAATCCCAATATCCTCGCCCTACGACAAACAAAGTATTATACGAACATTCATATTATTTGCCTCTTTCCATCCCTACCTGGAATCCTTCTTTGTGTCTTCCCTGTCCATAAATCTCTTTCTGTATTTCTTTCATTCGTTTCCCTCGAGGAGACTAGGGGAATCGTTTGGGCCGCGATGCGTGCGGTTTTATATCCTTACACCTCCTTTGTATCCAATTTATTCATTTTACATGAGCCGTCCTCCCCTTTGTGGTTTCTTTTCCTGAATTCTTCACTAAAGGCTCGGATGAAAGGGCTCGTGTGTCACACACAAGTGACTTTTCCAATCTTTTTAACGTCCTTTAGTGTTAATTCTTTAAAACATATTCACTCTGTTAAAAAAAAAAACCTTAGTGCTTCCATGTAAATTAATTCTTTTACAATAATTCCTTTATTTAAGGAATTACAAATAGAATTCCTTTAGTAATTTAATTCCTTTACATCATATGAACCTTTCGGTTGACGGAATGACTAACTCCAATTTCAACATTTTTCATTATTAATTTTAGTAACATTTTTAATAGAAAAATTTAAACATTTATTCACAGTCCTCTATTTCAATACTGTAATCACCTACTCTGGAATGAACTTACTCACTGCCTGTACAGATATAAATTTTCGAACTCGAAATATCACTAAAACGACATTTAAAAATGTTAAAATTGGAGTTAGTCATTCTGTCAACTGAAAGGTTCGTATGACCAGGGGTGCATTTGGCCCAAGTTCTAGAATTATTAACCTTAACAACCTCGAGTCTAGCAGTTAAAATTTAGTTCGTGGAAGATCCAGTACTGCTTATTTATATTGTCTAATCATATTATTTTCTTTAGAAAAAAAAAAGTTTTAGTTTTAGATAGTTTATAAAGTGTTGGAAAAATTTAATAATTACTTTCAAAATAAATAATCACATAAACACACACACACACACACATATATATGCGCTTATTTTGTACCTAATTAATAACATGTTAAAAATAAATATATAAAACGTTCATGTCCGAAAAATCACTTCTAAAATTAGGCGAGTCAGTAGTAAAGAGATGTAATTGACCAGTGTTGAAGTCACAACGCTCAGTTTGTCTAGTAATGGTCCACTGGAATGTTAAGATACGTTTAGACATTTCTCGGACTATGGAAAAAACAAATATTTAAATTGTTGTTTCCGTATTCTAGTGCTTTAGTTGCTTGTTTTTTTGTGTTTTCCATCTGCTGTTGGTAACAAGAGAAAAAAAAAAAACGTTTGCCTTTGCGTTGTCATAGTTATCACTAGCGGATCCAGGATCAAATTTTTGGGAAGAGGGCTTTAACCAGTAAGGTTTTTTTTTTTTTTTGTAAATAATGATTACTATTTTAGGAGAAAAAGTAAGAAACTAACTAATTACCAATATGAAATGGTGTTTATGTGATTCTTGAAGTTCTATTAAATGTAATTACACGAACAATAATACCTATATAAAATATTTACAATCTGGCGAGAGAACTCCGTGTCAGACTTGTTCCTCCAACTGTGGAGGGAAAAGCATGTCTCCAGGAGTTCCCTGCACTTCCCTCTCAACCGCGTCACTGAGGCTAAACCAAGTGGAGATTGAGCAAGAGTGCTAGATTGGTTTTTAAAATTTGTTTTACCATTTTGGAGGAGAGCTTCAGCTCGAAAGCTCCCCCATTAGATTCGCCTATGATTGTTATCTAGGTAAGTTAGATAAATATGCATGGCATAGTTTTGTGAAATATCTAAACGCACCTTCAAATAACAAGTTTGCTCTGTTTTGCCGTTCATTTAATATCGAAGTTGAAATGAAATATTACATAGAAGTTATTTATTTTAAAAATAACTAACTACCTTCTTTTGTATTATCTTGTATTTTTTTATAACAAAAAAAAAATTAGAATCTTAATCATAAGCTACATTAATCATAGAAAGAATATTTTTGATTCTTTTAAATTAATTTTGATTTTTTTTTCTTTTTCTAGGTAAGTGCTGCTGTAGAGCATGATTAAGACATGACGGTTTTCTTCAAGTATGTAGCACTCGTTACTTTTGGACCATGTGGTTTAAGAGTAAATGAACCAATTTTTTTTTTTTTTTTAACGTTTATAATATTTGTTTTTAAAAAAAGTCGGAAACTGACGCTTGTATCAATAGTCTTATTGGATTCGTTTGAAATTTTAGAATAAAAAAAAAAATGAATAATACTAAAATTATTTTGAAGTGAAATTTAATTAAGTTCATTAAACGTGTGGATTCTTTCATTATTCTATGTGTATATATACCGAAAATTCGTTGAAAAAAAAGAAAAAGAAATGGGGATTGTTTTGATCCTACACCATTCAATTTTTGGTGTAGTCAGCATCCAACCTCTAGTTTTTATATAACAATTTAATAAATATTTATTTGTATATACAACCACAATCATACAAATTTTATCACCCAGTAAATATTTTATTATATTAAATTTTAGATCTCCAGATATTTCTTTGCCATTTATGAAATGATATTCTATAATCAATGGCACTATTAAGCGGTCAAATTGTTGGTTTGTTATTTCTCCTCCCAGTTTCATTCTTTCGCACTTTTTTTTTGGAAAGTGAATTAGATTGAGCCGTCAGATCACTGATGTGTAACGCTCGAGTAAAGTTGGCTGGAGTCGACTATTTAAAGTGCATATGGGTTAAAAAATCTCAGAAAAATCGAACCTACATATTATAATCGAATTGTTCATCGTTTCATCCTCTCTGTAATAGGCAATTATTCAAAATTTTATCTTAACGCGATGCTGTCTTAGAGAGGTTAAAAGGGAACAAATATTAATACAATCTTTATAATGAGTTATTATTTATAATTTATATTTCATTTTATTATTTTTTTTTTTGACAGAAGTTTTTTTTTATTGAAGAAAAATAATACAATATGCCATAATCTAGGTCATTGAGCAATATGGCTCTGTGTTTACATTCATACAATTTATATACAATTTAAAGTATAAATAGAGAAAAAAAAATTAAATAAAAAGAAACATGTAAGTAAAAATATATACATTTAAATAAAAGAAGAAAACAATTGTAAAAATGAAAAAAAAAATTCAAAGAGTAGCAAAGAAAGAAAAAAAAAATAGTTGATACACATTCATTCCTATGTACAATATTTACATTCAACCTAGGGAACTCAGGAGAGTTCAACAAGGCAGGGCTCAAGGAGATCCCAGCGCTTCTCTCCCAGCCGCATCACTGTTTAAAAGCCAGTGGAGACTGAGTAAGAGCTCTAAATCCTTCATATTATTAATCTCGCCTTATTGATGTTTTCACTTCTATCCTTTGATCTAAAACACACATCTCAGTTTGTTTTTTTTTTCTTAAAAACTATTACTACTCTTGATTGGTGGTACCCTATACTCGCTACTTTTTTCCGTGAAAATTATTTTACTTCATGTAATGTTTTTAGGCGAGGACAGTTTTTGATACAGCTCATAATTATAGCTTTAATCCATGTATTAGTTAAAACTGAAACGAGAAATATTATTAAAGTTTTCTTAATATGTAAAGAAAAATAAAATACATTCTATGAAATAAACTTTATCAGCATAATAATCAAAGGAAATTTGTGATGAAATTCCTTCCATCAGACAAATGTGCAATTGGTAGATCGATCGGACGAGCATTGTCAAATGCTTCGATGCCCGAAAGTATTCAAGTTGGGATTAATGGGATTTATACGGAATGCCATTGGTTTATCAGGTGCTTGCAGAGTATGTGAATAGCCAATTAAAACTGCGATAGGATAGCGTTCTGCAGCCAATAGCGAATAACCTTTGCTGCGGTCTGTTCTCGACTCCCGTTTTAATTATAGCTCCGCTCGCGGATAACTCATTTGAATAGAGCCGGCGGATCCGTATTACCATTCTCGTATAGCTCTTGTTTTTGGCGAAACATCACTCTGTGGATAGGAGTGGGGATGAGGATTTGCATTTCAGATACTTCTTTGTAGCAATTAATATTTCATCGCTAATTGGAGATTATCCTGATTAATTAGTATGCGATTGCCAAATTGGAATTGTGTTTTCGGATGGATCTGTAATTTTAATCTGAGTATTAGCCATTCAAGTTCTTGCCGGCTGTGGTGTTGTTTCAACTGTTTGTGTTGAAGCTGCGAAAATACAAAGACAACTTTGAAACATACATTGGATACAGTGGGAGTGTTTTATGTTAGGGGTTCGCTTTATGGGATGCTATTGTACGTGTGGGTGTATTTATGTTGATTCACTTGAAGGCCAATTCCAACTTAAACACTCCACTGTCAGTCTATATTAGGTATTCGATTATATACTGTCTAATGGCGTAACTACATGATTTGTACCTACGGACCGAATAAATTAATGAGAACGTCTAAAATGTAAATTTTTTTTTATTCGTGATATTTACTACTGTATTAAAATAAAAATACACCCTGTAAATGTATACAAGGAACCTACGGCTATCTCTCTAAAAAATACATTTGCATTCATAGATCACAAGACCATCTTCTTTTCAGACGCCTCGGAGTGTTATCAGAAATCGAAGAAGAAGCAAGGTTAGAAACGTGAGGCTTCGGATGGTTCTGAATATTATTATGGAAGGATAGATATCTGGATAGCAAAAAATCGAAAAAATAAAGTCTATACAGATGATTTTATTTGTGACAAAGTAAGAAGCATTGAGATTTTTACAAAGGATTTTGGATTGTAAGGTTTGGATGCGAGAGGAATTCGATGGTTTTGTGGAGTCCCAAAGCTGATCTCCATAAGTCCAAATAGGCCTTATTATACTCATGAGTCTTTTGTAAGTAATTGTAAGATTAGAGTGTTTGAATATGTAAAAATTAAATTAGAATCCCTTAAATAAGTGGAGCCAGGTGGGAATTGTTCATACATATATAGAGATGTAAAGAGTAAACTAGAGTGCCTGAATCTGAACGTTATAAGTTTGACACTTATACTATGGTAAATACACAATGGCAACCCCAAGGTAGCTGTATATATATATATATATATATATATATATATATATATATATATATATATATATATGACGACATAAATTAGCTATTGTATTAATCTGTAAAAAGACAGTTACTAACAGACAAGGAAGAAAGGATTATATTAAATTATTTTTCCTCTCTTTACGATGTTACCTCGATTTTTTTTTTAATTAGTAAGCTGTTGTATAAACAAGTTTATCTATTATTATTTGTTTATACAGCTTATTTATTCAATAAAAAAATGAGGTAATATCTTAGACAGAGGAGAAAAAATTAATGTAATTTTTTCTTCCTTTTCTCTTGCATCGGCGTTGCCACATTGCACATTGAATTAAATAATTCAATGATCGACATTCATTTAATATTATTTGTTGTTTATGAGTAATTTAAAAAAAAAAAAGAGGAAATAAATCAATGATAATCCGATGCGCTTTCGAAGACACCTGCGCTGCAGGAAACGTTTTTTTTCCGTTATTACTCATCGGATAAAAATCGATATAATCGTTACCATGGAAATTTCAATGTTTTCTTAGTTTAATATCGATTAACTTTTATGTACTGTTATCTTTTTAAAAAAATCTTTATAGAATTGAATTATCTTGAACAGTTTTGAGCAATTCCTTCTTTTCAATAGAAACGTGACCTCCTTAACTCCTTTTCTGATCGAAATCGAGCCATGCATCAAATGAACTATTTTGTTAAAAATTTTGTCTAGAATCATCCCCAAGAGTTTGGCTGTTAAGAACTGAGACACCCTCAAATTCTTTTGACGTTACTTATCAAAGTCTTTCATATTTTATGATTAACTATTTTTTATATCGGTAGGAGTTGGGAGAGGGGGGGGGAAGTGCGGCAAAATAAAAACTATATTAAAAAAAAAATAGTATTTTTAATTATCACGCCGACGCTTCGACCCACCTCGCAGGTCTTCATCAGGGCTACAAGAGATACAAAATACGAAAGGTACTTGGTGAAAATAAAATAAATGAATTATAAGTAGATATTAAATGAGAAACAGTTGTCTGATAAAGAAATAATAAGATGTCACCCACTATATCTCTGATGTCATTTTATTATTTCTTTATCAGACAACTTTTTCTTATTTAATATCTACTTATTATTTATTTATTTTATTTTCACCATGTACATTTTATATTTTGTATCTTTTGTAGCTCTGATAAAGACCTGCATGGTGGGTCGAAACGTTGGCATAATAATTAAAAATACTATTTTTTAATTTAGTATTTATTTGATCCAATCCCCGACCAAGTCCTTCTCATATTATGCTACGGTCAACCATCTCTACATCATTATTTTTTATATCAAATAAAAAAAAAAAGACACTTTAGACGTAGCTAATATTGATACTTAGCAATTTGAGCCCTGTTAGAGAACACCAATGACAATAAAACTGATATAATGAATTCAATCGAAATCGTTTCAGCCGTTTTTGAGAAAAAAAAATTGTTTTAAATAGATTCCGGTATGCCAAAGTTGCTGTAACATCCGAGGTTTATAAAAACCTCAAATAAGCAATTTCAGTTTCGTACGACTTTTCGTTTTTTGAGCTAGGCTGTTCACATATATACACAGATAATTTTGCGGGACTTGGTGTATGTTACATATATAGATAAATGAAGGTAAAAATTGAGTCATCTTTGTGCGAAATCATTCACTGAAGATGCATGAATAATTGTCTTTTAAATAATTATAATAGCCCGATATAAGAAATTGTTTGATAATCAATTTATTACAATTTCTCCTGTGTATATGGTAATATTTTTACAAAATTCTCTGGTCTCCCTGATAGGCTCTTAAAAAAAATAAATAAAAAAAAACTATCTCAGGATCCTGAGTATAATTTTCTTAAAATATTCTTTCTACAAGTTTTATTTTAAGACTTTGTCCTTGTTTCCTCCCGCTGAGTTGAAATAAGACGCTCATGTTTTCATATATCTGTTGTTTGTGTCAAATGTTTGACATTCAGATGTCGCGGGGCTCTCGTGTCAAAGGGTGTAATATATACTTCACCCTCTGTTCCTTTCTCTGAGTATTTCAAGTCTTCTTTAGCTTTTCTTATTTGGTCTTGTAATTTAGGAAGGAGGAGGATGAATACAATTTTCGTGAGAAGCTTTGAAACAGAATAAGAACTGTTTATCTGCCACGGATAAATACTGAAAAGTGTTTAATGGAAGACACATTTGTATAAATAAAAATAAAATTAATAATTTAATTAATTAAAAAAAATAAAATGTTTAGAATAAAAAAAAAAAATAGTAATTGATATATTATATACTGTATTCTGGAAAAAAAGGGACAAATTCCCAAAATCTTCAATTGCCATATGTAAAAGCAACAGAAGCTTTCCACTACAACAAATAATAAATGTCCAGAACTCTGTACTAAAACGTCCGATTTCGATGATTTTTTAAATGTTTTGTAGGAAATTAAGTAAGCTTTTAAATATTTATTTGTATGGCGTACTCTTCGAGTTATTAATTTTTTTTTTGTCTATAAAATATGTATTTGCTCCTATCAACAATAAGTTGACAATCAGCAAATGTGATGGCGATAATGACATGACAGGCATGGGGAAGGAAAGTACTCACCAGTACCTCTTCCCTAACTTGTTCCAATTACTTAAGTTGTTTAAGGAAGGATATCCCTCATCCAACGCCTTGAGTTATTAATAAATTATTAATTAACGAGTTATTAATAAATTATTAATTAACGAGTTATTAATAAATTATGAATTCATTTTTAAAGTCTCGATTCGTTAAGACGGCACCTTCACATGATTTAAAACCTCTCACGTTTACATTCACTTTTATTTAAGTCCTGGTATAAAACTTTTTTTTTTTTAAATCTTTTTATTGAGATATAATACATTTTGCCACATTTAAGGGCACTGAGTACTAAAGCTGAGTGAGGCCCATTCATACCATATATACAGTACAATAAAAAAAATAAATAATAAAAAATAAAAATATATATTTATATAACAAAGGTATTTTTATTTTATTTATTTTAAATGATATTTACAACTGTATACAAAAAATACATCTGGTAAATTCGCACATTGGTATAAAGACATGGAACACATGTTGAGAAACTACCCATTGGTAGCACTCTAATAATATGTCTATATTAGAAGATCACGTGGCCATCTTCTTTTCAGACGCCTCGGAGGGTTATCAGGAATCGAATAGGAACCAAGGTTAGAGACAAGAGGGTTGGGATGGTTATGAATTTTATTATGGAAGGACAGATGTCTGGATTGGGCCAAATCTGATACATAAGGAACATTAAGGTCATTATGGATAATTTTATTTGTAACAAAGTAAGGAGCATTGAGGATTTTACGAATGATTTTGGATTGCAAGGACTGTATGCGAGAGGAATTTGAAGGTTTGGTGGAGCCCCATAGCTCAACCCCGTAATATAACAAAGGTAAAAACTATAAAACCAAAGAAATGTAACTTGAAATCAAATTTAAAAAAAAAAATACAGAAATTGGTAGCAAATTAAATAATTAATAAGTAAAACAAATAAATATATAAAAAAGAAAAACATTCATACTTAATTACAAGGTATAAAACTAGGAATCAGAATTACGATTCGCACGATTACGATTGTGCGTCCATCAAATCCATCACTCCTGAGAGCCGGAAAAGGGATATATATTCAAAAATAATATATAGGATTATATTAACCTATATTAGTTTTACTTCCTGGTCATACTATTTACATACGATATCAAATTGAATATATTATAGATAGATATAATTCTCAAATTTATCGTTTCCAATCCACCGTAAATCGATCCAATCCATTGTGATCCCTTTCTTGGACTGGGATGCGATTATCCTCCATCTCCTTTCAGAATTAATTACTTATTATCCCTTTCATCTCGGGACAAGATATCGATTCTCGTTCAGAATGACCCCTCCCCCCTCACGAATTACCAAGCTCCTTGGACCCTTCGCAGGCCGGGAAAGCTTTCAGGCAAATTGTGCTCTCTTCTCCTCCAGGGTCCAGGGTCCAGGGCACAGGGGGAGAGGGAACCTGCAATAAATGTTATTATACTGAGGACAGTTATGTTTAGTGGATTTGGGTGGCAGTTTGTGACGTCATGAATGTCGTAACCATAGCAATATCCCTGAAAGGTTATTGTGTCTTTGCCAAATATAAAAGTGTAAACTAACTGGCACATATGATAACTTTGAATAGTGAATAACGGATTTTTATTTATATTCACTTTTATTTTTTCCTAGCCTGTTCTTAAAAAAGTAGGGCCCGCCAGGATTCGATCCTATAATCTTTACTTTACTAGTATACCGCGCTAACACTCTGCTATACCGGCTCCTATTCATTTAGTGTAGTTATATTGAAAAATATGATTATAATAATAAATTAGACGTGAAACATGCGATCCTATTTACATCGGCAATGCCGAAATTTCCCAAACAGATAAAATACAATATCTTGGACTGACATTCGACAGAAGAATGGACATAGAGCCCTCATATCAACAAAAAAAAAAAAACCTCAGACTATGAATATTATACTCATTTCTTCCAAGACGCTCAAAATTAAAACAGAAAGTGAACACTTACATTTATCTACTAAGGCCAAAAGGCTTAAACTTCACAAATATACAGAACACCCCACAAACGAAAACTACAAACCTTTCAGTCAAAAACTTCTAAGACCTACACACTAAGACCTCAGTACACACTACACTCCTAAGACGGACACACTACAAAAAATTTCACGATAACTTACATGAATATTGTAACACACTGAAAGAAGGTATGGCAACGATTTGCCGGAAAACACTCTTCGGGGGCTCAAAAGAAGCTGGATGAGGGATTCTGGGTAAAAGCAGGAAGCACCCCGAAGAACCCTCAAATACGAATTTTCATAGGAATCGAAAAATAAAACTTTTTTGCTTTGAATTTTCACCGAGGCTATAAGTTTTTTTTTTTTACGAAAATCACAAAAAAATTGATAACTATGGATTTTGACGAATGAGGTATCAAATGAAAGGGTATTTGATAGGGACATGAAAAACAATAGTCACAACCTCCCGAAAGTTCAGTGGAAAAGTTATGAAAGAAATAATAAAATTTTGATTTGTAGATATCTAAAACATTTTTTTTTTTTAAGGAGAAACAGAATTGAGTTTCGTATTTAGGACGAACCCTTCAATACGAATTTTCATAGCGATCGAAAAATAAAACTTTTTTGCCTTGAATTTTCATCACCCTCACGCTAATTGTTATTACTTCTGATAGGTCTGACTAAACAAATAAAGATTAAAAAAATAAAAATAAAATAATAGATTCAAATTTTAAAAATACCACATGTTCCCACAAATAATTAGTCCGTGATACATATCCATTTTTATCAAATTATTAACACCATTTTAAGTCATACGTAAATAGCTTCATCTTGTATTAACATACACATTTTTTATCTACGAAAATTCTCAGACATGGGGCCGTTTTTCATTAAAATAATTATTTTAACGAGGTGCTAAAAAACTCATAAATACCCACTTGCTTTCCACTTGGATCGTAAAATAATTTGATCACAAAATCGAAATAAAAGTTTGCCTTCAAAAATATTGGGCAGTATTATCTGGTTATTTTGAAATGTGTGGGGTGAAGGTCACGTCAAACAGCCAAATATTTGATAGGGACATGAAAAACAATAGTCACAACCTCCCGAAAGTTCAGTGGAAAAGTTATGAAAGAAATAATAAAATTTTGATTTGTAGATATCTAAAACATTTTTTTTTTTTAAGGAGAAACATAATTGAGTTTCGTATTTAGGACGAACCCTTCAATACGAATTTTCATAGCGATCGAAAAATAAAACTTTTTTGCCTTGAATTTTCATCACCCTCACGCTAATTGTTATTACTTCTGATAGGTCTGACTAAACAAATAAAGATTAAAAAAATAAAAATAAAATAATAGATTCAAATTTTAAAAATACCACATGTTCCCACAAATAATTAGTCCGTGATACATATCCATTTTTATCAAATTATTAACACCATTTTAAGTCATACGTAAATAGCTTCATCTTGTATTAACATACACATTTTTTATCTACGAAAATTCTCAGACATGGGGCCGTTTTTCATTAAAATAATTATTTTAACGAGGTGCTAAAAAACTCATAAATACCCACTTGCTTTCCACTTGGATCGTAAAATAATTTGATCACAAAATCGAAATAAAAGTTTGCCTTCAAAAATATTGGGCAGTATTATCTGGTTATTTTGAAATGTGTGGGGTGAAGGTCACGTCAAACAGCCAAATATTTTTGTAGGTCACACTTTTTCTTGATTTCGTGATCAAATTATCTTACGATTCAAGTGGAAAACAAATGAGTGCTCATGAGTTTTTATTAACTCAGTAAATAGTGAAGATTTAATCATCTCTAGATTGAAAATGTCCCATTTCCGAGAATTGTCAAAAATAAAAAAGTTGTGGGTTACGATAAGATGAAGCTGCTTACGAATTTTTGGCGGATTATTTTGATAAAAAGAGTCTGTACCACTTAGTGATATTTTAACTATACAGTTTTTTTTTGTTTGTTTTTTTACAAGATGATAATAATAACATGAGAAAAACATTTTGACTTCATTGGCAGAATCGGTCGATGACGAATAATCTAACATCCTGTGTTATCTGCTTACTCATAAGCTGGGTAGATAAGAGTCCAACAGCAGAAATGGCTTCATGTAAAGTATGAAAGAAGACAATAATTTCCGAAAACAGAAGTATATATCTATATGTATAATATATATATGTGTAATTATAATATAATAAATCTTTGAAAAGCTAAATGATTTGGAATAATTTATATATATATATATATATATATATATATATATATATATATATATATATATTTTATTTAATTTTCTAGAATTTATATTGTAGAATGACAAAAACTTACGACTAATAATTTAAATAAACTAAATAATTGTTACCTTTTCTCATGGAAACTTTTACAATTATTTTTGAACTTGACAAACCAAAAAAAAAAAAAAAAAAAAATTTGAAAGCATTTTAAATAATTATAATTCTCTATTTATTCTGGGACGAGTTCCTTTAGAATGATATACAAATACAGAAATGTGAATTTTTGTGTGTAATTACCAAGTAAATAAATAAATAACGTATAAATTACCTTTTTAGTTTAGTCGATTAAGAGAAAACATAAAATTAGTGTTTTTTCCATGAAATGAAAATAATTGAAAAAAAAACTATCAATATATTTCCATATTTACAGAGATACATATTTACTATTTTATGGGTTCTGGATGGACAGGAAGTGATTGAATAGGTGAGATTTAAAGGTAGGGAGGGTATTGAAGCGACGGATGTCGGGAGGGATGGAGTTCCATAGGGACGAAGATCGGAAAATGAAACATCTGTGGAAAACAGCGTTTTACGTTGTTAAAATTTTATCACATTTCACGCAGCAAATTCGCCTCTCTACCACCGCGTCGCGTTATTATACAATTTTGAATAATAGCCAATTACAGAGAGGATGAAATGCTGAACAATTCCCTCCTTTACAGTTTGCTGGTCAGATTTTTAGTTTTTGAGATATTTTAATCCATATCTTCAATAAAACTCGTTATCTTTTTGTTTTGGTTCTATTTTTTTGCCCTTTTGCCTCTCTAATCCGGTATCGCGTTAAAATACAATTTTGAATAATCACTCATTACAAAGGATGAAATGACGAACATTTTCATTTTTACGTAGTTCCAATTTTTAGTTTTTGAGATAGTTTAATTCATATGCAAAAATACTTCAATTGGTCGACTTCAACCGACTTTACCCGAATGTTACACACTGGAAATCTCACGGCTCAATGTAATTCACTCACCACAAAAAAAAAAAATTCACCGAAACTGATAATGAATCTTATTAAAAAAGCTCAATGTGCAATGTGCAACAAAGTTTTCACTAAAAACAAAAAACCTAATATATAAAGATATATATATATATATATATATATATATATATATATATATATATATATATATATATATATATATATATATATATAAATTTAGTTTTATATATAGTATTATATTGTTCGTTAATTACAATATTTATTTTGATTATGTTAATTAATATTTATCGATGGATCCCTCTTTCCTCCACAGCCTTAATGGAAAGTCTGCGCCTATGTGCCATTTTGTTTCTGTTTAGGGATCAACCCCTGAAACACAAAAATTAACAATTGTACAATTCAGAACTTCACCACCATTTTGCTGCGAACCATTACTGTTCAGTTAATCTGTTCATTTAGCCTGGTGGAGGAAGTATGGGGTGGAGAGGGGGGGGGGAGGGGGGAAAGAAAGAAGAGGTTGCCGGAACCGTGAAGCTCAATTTCACACAGCAAGTGAGTCCAAATTGAATATGAAGGAATAATCAATTCTAACATTACAATGCCATACTAAAAATTGTAATTTCACAATCAGCAATATGTGCTTAATCAGTAAAGAACCACAAAATTGTACAAAGGCACAAATTTCATTTCTTTTATTTTATTCAATTATATGCATTATAATCATGTATTTTGTTTAATTTAATCAAGCATTAAATCTCAGTGATCCATCTTTGCACAGTCCATAAGAATTTTCACAATCACCAGCGCAACATAATTTACTTACAGATCAATGGGTAATATTTGGCTCACACCAAATTACCGTGATCGAACAGTTTCTAAAGTAAATGTTTATAACTGTATTGGTAATCCAATAGTTATCATTGGTGAGTAACTGTATCGTGGAGTGAGTAGTGTGTAGGAGATAGGAGATAGCTAGGCGGTCTCAGGGCTACAATGTGTCAGCAAAACGGTCTCGCCATTGTTTGTCTTATCAGCATTTGATGCCACTATTGCTGATACTGAGCTGATTGTGGTCGAGCGGCTGGCAATGCATGCGCGCGCTGTATATTAGGCAGTCATCTGATTTTATTATCTAGGCAACAAGCAAATTAATACATCTGGTTTATTACCTTTCTATTATATAAAAATATGGTGCGCGCAACACACAACTTTCACTTACCGATCTACTATGAATAGAAATTATTTTCTGGCAATACTGGGCTATTATAAAATTTTTTGACAGATAACAAGTCATTAAGACGATTATAATTACAAAATGTCTATTTAATATATCGACGACAGGCAATACAAATCTAGTCACTCCATCTGCTTTTATAAACCACACAACTTTCTTTGCTTTTATAAACCTCAGAATGACTCACTCGAATTTCAACATTTTAGTGATATTTTTAGTTGAAAAAGTTATCTATACAGAATGTGAGTAAGTTGATTCCGGAGGTGATGATTGCAGTGTTAAAATATATAACTGAGAATAAAGGTATAAATTTAGGTACTTATTTCTTATGAAAGATGTTCTTAGGAAAGATACTTTATTAAATATCTGTAGAAAAAAGGTTTTTTTAGTCTCAACAATTAAAAAAGTATATTTTAAATTTATCCAAATTTTCGCCTCTTCAGGGAAAAAAACTAGAGACCATATCTTTCCTCCTAATTGTCCGATCTTAACAATTTTTTTTTTTTAGGAAATTCCGTAAACTTTTAAAAAACTATAACAATATCCCCAAAAAGTATATACTTTTTGAGTTATTCGGTATATAATTTTACCATCCCTCGTAACTTTTTGTCCAGCTTCTTTCCGTTGAAGTATGTTATATAGATAAATTTAAAGAGTGCCGGGAAAATGACTTTAGCGAAGTTTCATTGAAATCGGTACATTCGTTTATGCTCTACAGTCTATAGCAACGTAGGTTTTTCTGCATTTTTATTTTTTTTCTATTTTTTTAAATTATCAAATTCTTTCAAAAGTTATATTTAGCATTTTTTCGTAACTTTAAATAATTTGAAATGATTAACTTTTTAAAATAAACCATATTAAAGGTACTTTAGAGGAAGACGTATATGAATATTGGGCATTTAAGCTCAGTAAAGTGACGTCAATGGGGATAAGACCTAATTGATATTAAAGACCACTTTATTATACAATGATACACCGAGTTTAATCAAAATCGTACCGGGTATGTCAAAACGTGTATTTACGTTGAAAACTCAGATTCAACAATTTTCTCGATCGCAATACTTACCCTTACTATATATTACATATATACGTAAGTGAAAGTAAAAAAGTATATAGTGTATGCCATATTTTATTTTATTTTAGTGTTTTTTTTGTATTGAATATTAATACATTCTACCACAATAATATTAAGGCTACACGAATCATTCACACAATATGTACATACAAATAATAACTAAGATAGAAATAACAAAGAAAAAGAAATATAGAAAAATAAAATAAGTAAATTAATATGTCTGTGTACAAAAAATTAAATAATAGATAAGAGCTAAATAAAACACATCCACGCCTATATACAATATTTACATTCACTCTGGGGACTCTGAGTCATGCTTTATCCAATTTGGAAGCCAAGGCAGGACTCCAGGAAATCCCATTGCTTCTTTTCCAGCTGCATCACTGCCATTAGAAACCAGTGGAAACTGATGGAGGGCACTAGAACAACAGACGCTCAGGACCTGAGGAAAGAATCTGGCCATTGCCAGAACTCTAATATGTAAATATTTACAGAAGGTCGCGGGGCCACTGCCGTTTTAACCTCCGGGAGGATTGCATTGATGGCTGGAACTAGATAGGGATTGTGCTAAAGGATTTGGATGATGAGTGAGGTTCTGATGAAATTTGGAAAATTTGTCTGGGATTAGGTCAAGAACAAATGGGATATAGTGGTCATTATGAAGGGTTTTATTGGATAGATAGAAGGGAGCATCGACTATTAATCGGAGGGCTTTAGACTGGAAGGATTGAATGCGTTTGATGTTAAAAAGTTTTGCTGTTCCCCAAAGTTCTATTCCGTAGGTCCAAATAGGTTTCAGGATTGTCTTGTGGAATTTTAGTATTAGGAGTGTAAGAGTCTTTTATAGGTACTCTCCT
Source organism: Nezara viridula (assembly GCA_928085145.1). NCBI lineage: Eukaryota > Metazoa > Arthropoda > Insecta > Hemiptera > Pentatomidae > Nezara > Nezara viridula. Next base: position 152,100,359 of record OV725080.1, on the reverse strand, counting down.
ATTAGCTCTATTAGCTTTTTTTAGAAATAATGAGAGATTGTTTTAGATGTAAAACCAAACCGATTCTTACCAGAGTGGAAAGGTCAAGTTTCATTCCGTTAAATAAATAAATTTTAACCTGTCCAGGCAGGATTGGAATCAGCTAAAGTTATAATGCTAATCAGGAATTTCGGTCATCACGATCTCTCGTCAGTCGAGTTTTTTATCTCTAAGTCTAATATTTGGGGTCTTAGCTTCCAACATGAAATTAACTTTGAAAAAAATCTGCAAATTAATCCGATGAACTCTCGGATCTCATAACTAGTTTTGTTAGCTCTGGATTTAAGTAGAGACCGAATGCTCTCGTTTTTGACCCCCTAGAAATTGTAATACCCAACAGTTTTAATTAAAACCGAGGGATAATTAATTTTTCCCTTCCTTTTTTTCTTCTTTTTTTTTTTTTATCAAAGTTTAGAGACAATGGCGGCGGCGGGGACAGAAGCGGAAATGATAAATCACATCGTAGAGATTATTACCGGAAGCCTTTCACGTCATAATTACGCTAGAGGCTCCAGCGAATTCCGAATTTATGGGATCTCTCTGTCGCGATATCGATTTTTTTTATAGCGCTTTACTTCGATAGCGGACATATCGTGGCGTGGAATCGATTCCGATATCGCAGATAGGCAGTTTAATTATTGAGAGGCCGGTGGGCACAATAGGCTTTTAGTCGGCTATATCCCATCCCCCGGGGATGCTCCATTCTGGTTTTAAAGGTCTCAGGGTTGTTTATTATAGGTTTAGAAGAGGAAAAAGAATAGACAGTGTATTTATTTATGTATAATCTATTCACGTATTATTTTTTTCTAAATCTGCTTTTATTAAGATAGAATATATTCTCCCGCAATCAAGAGCAATATGCACTAGACTAAAGAATGATATAACCATAGCATGTATACAAGAAAAATAAATAAGCCACTAGAACTATATACAATATACTCCCGCTTATCTGTCCTTGTCGCGAATGAGGCATCGATCGGTTATACGGAGTGTATAAAATAAAGTAATATCCAGGGCTATTGAAAGAATATTGTTGGTTATTTGTGATGAAAAATTATCTAGACGTTGATGTTATCAATTAATGATATATGTCGCCATTATTTTCACATCTTTGAATCAGTTTTAGTTTATTTACATTGATATTTTTAATATTAGGTCCTATACTTTATACAGTTCATACAGCTGACATCCTAACACGTATGTCGATGACATATGTGTCCTATCTGTTAATAATGACCCATCTATTGTATCTGAAAGTCTCCGATCACAAACCTCGAAGAATGGAGTCAAAACAGGAGGATTAAAATAAATTCCAACAAATCCTTACCTTGGACTCCACTTGGACAAAATTCTAACTTTGAAATCTCATACCAGATTGAAACGAAAAGAAACCGCTCGACGTTTCCGACTACAGCGTTTACTAGACAAACGCCCTAAGCTTTCAGCTAATTGTAAAAGACTCATATAAATGACTACAATTAGACCTATTTGGACTTACGGAGTTGAGATCTGGTGCTTCGCAAATCTATCGAATTCCTCTCGTATCCAATTCTTACAATCCAAAATCCTCACTGTTCCTTACTTTGTCACTAATAAAATCATCCGCAACGACCTTAATGTTCCTAATGTTACCGATTTGGCCCAATACAGATATATATCCTTCCATAATAAACTTCAGAACCATCCCAATCCTCTCGTTTCTAACCTTTCTTCCTTTTCGATCAATGACAACCCTCCGAGGCGCCTGAAAAGAAAATGGCTTCTTTTTTTTTTAGAATGCAACTAGTGAGTCATTTCTCAACAAGTGTTTTCAAGTTATTATGTTCTGTCATCACATTTATTTAATGTACTTTTTTTTTCTGAATACAGTTGTAATCATCATAAACAAAAAAAATATTTTTAATATATTTTTTTTTGTAGTGAATATACTATTTCAATATTTTTCTATTTAGAAAAAAAATGTTTAGACTTCGATCTATGACACTCAGTTCTCTGATGTAAGTTATTCTTGATATTTCTCTTAAGTCAACTTATTTAATATCGCATTATGCGCAGCGACATCCCTTCTCCCCAGATGACATACCTAATCATATTGCCTCTCCCCGACTCGAAGTGTTTACCCTCCCTGAGATATATAAGGAATGGTAATTAATGCCCCCTGTTTACGTTGGGCTCAATAAGGGCTCGAATTTATGGCTCGGTCTAGCTCATTTAGTCAGGGGAGGTGCTGGCGTCAGCGAGACCGCAAGTCTTCCCCCTCTTGCACAGTGCACACGTGTCCCTCCAAGATATCTCTTCTCCGCTGCGGCTTCTTGTTCGAAGATGGGATGGTTTATCGTCCTGAGGGGTCTATGTGACTCCTAGTTGTCGTAAGCTGAGTGAATAGTGAGCGTGGAGAACATAAGTTTAATTTACCAATGGGAAAAAGAAAATTTATTAATTATTATAAAAGAAAATCTACTATCAAATTATTATTATTAGAAAATTCTATAAACAAAGCTACAATTCACACTCATTACATTTAATATAAACGAGTCAACGTTCGCCAATTTAGGTACTGGATAAATCAAATAAATAAGAATTCATATATTTCATATTAACAGTTTAAAAAAGACTCTCCAAATAGATGAATTGTTTCACATCAATGGAATGGAATTAAATGAAATGAAAATATATTTTATTATTCTGGGACTGTTGTCCCTTTAGAACAAATTACAAGTGCTAAATTCATGTGTAAGTGGTCAAATAGAGTAGATGTTTACAATATGGTTATTTAAAAGAAAAAAAATACAGACGGAATGAGAGAAGACATAAAGAGCGCAAACATACATATATAATGATCATACATCAAGCGTACATAATGCAAACGGAGAATACTACAGAAACAGAAATATTGGTACTTTTTGTCTAGCAGGCCGGACTGAAACCTCACCTCTTATCTATCTTATCTAACGTCAGGTCACATAACCTCCCTCTTCTTATCCCGCCAATCCTTTCAGTTATTGCATTGTTTAGTTTTCAGTTATACCTTTATTACGTTCACTTATTAAATTGTTTACTTTTGGTCCGTTTGTGTTTATTTTTAATTATTTTTAGTTTTTGACCCGTTTGTGTTTATTTCACTTTTTTTTTTAGTTTGTGGCCCCTTTGTGTTTCTTTTCGTCATATTATGGATCTTCTTAGAATATGGAATTTGACGCCTTCAGAAGAACAGGCACTTCAATATTTTTAAAATGTTGGGTTACTTGCCGACGTGTGATCGAGGTCATCGAATGAAGTCAACCAGGAAGGCCAAATGGAGATGCTTTCGTAGGACTTATGACACAAAACTTTCAATAAGGAAAGGAACATGGTTGGAGGGCTCGAGGATTTCGTTTTTAACAGCTTTAAAATTGATTTATGGATGGTCCCATAGCTTGACAACGATGAAGTGGGCCAAAGAGCAGCTGAAACTATTCAACAGAGCTATGGTAACGTGGAACAAATGTGTAAGAGAGGTTTGTGCCCATGACATGTTATACAGGCCAAGAAAAAAAATTGGAGGACCTGGTAAAGTGGTTGAAGTAAAAGAAAGTCTTTTTTCTAAACGAAAAAATCATGTGGGGAGACTTTTACCTCAGCAGTGGATGTTTGGTGGAGTTTGCCGAGAAACAGATGAATGTTTTATCTTTTTATAAAACCGATTTCGTTTTATATTTTTTCTTTTCTATGTAAATATGTTCTTTTAAATGTGTTTTTTGTTATTTAATTTTGATATTTTATATGTACATATCTTCTTAAAGTGTTTTTTTTATTCTTTCATTAATACATGTGTCGTCAAATAAAAGTATTTTTTTTGTTATTAAATTTGTTTTTGTATCTGTTTACACTTTCAATAATACGAATTTAATACAATAATACGAAGATATGAAGTAGGAGAAGGCTTATCAGTGCTTTATGGGAGTTATCAGTGTTCAGGTTATAAACATTGGCAGATAGCAGTCAGTAGCGGCCCCCTAGACGAAAAGTACCGAAATATTTTCTGGGGTACTTAGATAGCTCTTTTAGGTATATGCCGTAATCAGGCGGATCTAGAAAGGAGTAAGTGTTTAAAGAGTAGTTTAACACATTAGCTTCTTTAATGATTTGTTATAATATAATGTTACATGATTATTTCGCTGTCTCGCGGTGTAAAGAAGCAATCTAGCAGGCAATTAAGTTAACTAATGCACTTAACCATTCTCTGGCTCTAGAAGGTTCAAAGGTGAAAACTGTCTCACAGTCGTTGGGACATCGTTACATTTGCGTTGGCGTTCCCATCAAGGTCCGAGGTGTAACGCCTTCACAACCGTCTCGTACTCCGTCTAATGGTCTCGAGTAATTTTCACTTCATGTTTTGGTACAAATTTCTACTCAAAAAATGGTACAATGATTAACTCGATTAGTTCGAGAAAAGAAAAAAATATTGTAACGTTGGTTCAGCAGTAGTTATTGCGGTGCATTCGGTGCAATTGCAACTGTGTTGCATAACCTTTGAGGTCTGCTTGCGGCTTGGAACATCTACGCTGTTATTGAATTTCTCAAGAATGTCGCTTATTCACGATGTAGGAGCATCATTAATTGTATGAGATCTTCTATAAAACAATAATTCAATTTTACATGAACTATGTATAGTTTTAAGCAAGTTAAAACAAAATTCCTCTTAATTGGGGGTCATTATATTAAAAAATATATTACATTGAAACAAAATATATAATTTAATGTTTTGATTATATTCAGTTCAAATAAAAAAAATCGTCTTTATAGAGCAACTCTTTTAAACTTTTCAGTAAAAAAAAAATAAAAATAAAATGATGATATTTCCATTTATTACTTACATGAATGCAAACAAATTTTGTGTTTGTTACATTTAAGTTATAGTAGACGTTATCTGATCATCAAAATTATCCTTAAAATTCATTTATATAAATTTCTAAAATAAAACCATTAAAATAAAAATTAACTACTGTTCTTAAGTCCTAAGGGAGATTTTACCTGAGGTAATATAATTAAAATGAAGTAACAGCTTTACTCTCCCAACATTTTTTCTTTATTTTTATGACGATTTGTTATCAATGTATTATCCCATCTTCAGGCTATAAATTAGAAAAAAAAATTTTATTATTTGTATTTTCATATTATCATTACGATATTATTTTATAACTTATAACATCAATACCATATTTGCCAATCTTATCCATATCTCATCCTTCTACCATATTATTAGCTTTAAGCAAGTTAAAACAAACGTCCTCTTAATTATTTTAATGGGGGTTATTGTAGTATTAAACAAATATTTTGTATTTGAAAAAAAAATATATAGTTTAATGTTTTGATTATATTCAGTTCAAATAAAAAAAGTCGTCTTTATACAGCAACTTTTTAAAACTTTCATTAAATTAAAAATTAAGGTATTTCTATGTATATATATTTTTGTATAAATCGTCCATGAATGCAAGCAAATTTTGTGTTTTTTATATGTAACTAATAGTAGACATTTAGGGTTTTTAAGCCATTTTCCGATCATCAGAACTATCCTTACAATTCATTTATATATTTCTAAAATAAAAGCATTAATATAAAATAACTACTGTTCATAAGTCATAAGGAAATGCTTTTTTATGTGATGAATATAATTAAAATTAAGTAACAGCTTTACTCTCCCAATATTTTTTTCTTTTTTTTATGACGTTTCAAAATCAATTTATATGGGATAATATAAACTTCAGATTAGAAATTAGAAAAAACATTTTTATTATTTGCATTTTTATATTATCATTACAATATTATTTTATAACTTATAACATCAATACCATATTTGCCAATCTTAACCGTACCTCACCCTTTCATCTTATTTTTCTAAAAAAAGATTTGTCATATTTTTTTTATATTTTCATAAATCATCCGTAAAAAAATTGTTGGAAGAGTAAAGCTGGTAATTAATTTTAATTAAATAACTATTATTATAAGTTTGTTAATTTAAAATTTGTAATGAATTTATTAGATATATTATTTACCCATGCTCTTTCTTTTCACGAAATGTATAAAATAAGACAAAAGAGCGCTTTATTTTTAGTTCAGACTATAAATTAACTAAAGAGGACTACATCTTCAGACTAGAAATTAGAAAAAACATTTTTGATATTTTTATTTTTATATTATCATTACATTATTTTCTTACAACTTATAACATCAATACCATATTTGCCGAACTTATCCGTATCTCATCCTTCTATCATATTATTCTTTTAAAAAAAGATTTGTCATAATTTTTTATATTTTCATAAATCATCCCTAAAAAAAATTATTGGGATAGTAAAGCTGTTACATAATATTAATTAAATAACTATTGTTATAAGTTTGTTAATTTAAAAGTTTTAAATTAATTTATTACCTATATTTATTTATACTCTTTCTTCTCATGAAATGTATAAAATAATACGAAAAAGCATTTTATTCTTAAAATAATTCACCAGAATACGTCGTTATTTTAAAACAATTCACTTTGTCTTTAAAACTTTCACTTGACCCTCAACTGTGAACAGAAATTATTTTCTAGACTATACCTGGACAAAAAATTCACCTGGATCATTCACACTAAAATAAAAAAAACAAGAACTGACCAGACGATAGAAACAACTGTCACATCTTTTGGACAGATCTCCACTCAACTTAAACAAGCGACTAATCTACACCACCATACTAAGACCTATTTGTACAAACGGAGCAGAACTTTGTGGTTCCGCAAAACACATGAACGAAATTCAATCCACGCAATCCAAAATACTTCGTAAAATCGTCAATGCTCCTTGGTTTGTTTCAAATCACACCATCCACACATACATGAACATACCAAAAGTAAAATCCTACATATACAACATTTCATTCTTCTACTCTCAATCATCCAAATCCACTCGTTCTATCTCTATCTTTCTCCCTGTTACCTGGTGAGCCTCAACGACGACTGAAAAGGCAGTGGCCTAGAGATCTTCTGCTGAAAAGTTCTCCTGCTCTAACATATTTGCTTGATGCGTTACAATGCAGTGGCAAATTTATTGGAAAATAAATAAATACAATTTTTTTCTTAATTATATAATATATTATGTAACATTGATTGATAGTTACTGGCTTTGGTTTTGTACTATTAACAGTGTATTTATATTTCCTTGTAGTCGGTTGTTATATGGCTCCTTAACGGGTTACTTTCGAGAAAGTAATTTCTCCTTAGCATATCCATTTACAGTACCTTATTTATAAGGACATCTTCACTCCTGATGACCTCTCGGACTCCGGAACCACGGGTGCAGTGGGAAGAGGAAGCTGCTGTATGGTATTCTGATAACCGGTTGAGAAATCCCGAGACCTGTGGGGCTTGAAAGGTGGAAAGTGGTTCGACGGGACTCAGTATTCTATCCGCGCGCTCCTTGCTACATCTAATCAATTTACCGGTATTGGCGGAGTTTGTGTAGTATCTGATCTTATTTCTATACAACTTTGTATTTGGTAGGTAATGCTTCTCATATCTGATTTATCTGTAAATATTTCTTTATATGAAAAAAGTATTAATTTTGATTAAAGAAAAAAAAAAAAAACTAAGGTGTGTGCTTTATACCATACGATAGAAGTGAAAACATCAACAAAGCGAGATTAATAATATGAAATATAAATTATAAATAATAGCTCATTACAAATAGGATTAAATTATGGACATTTCCCTCGCTTACAGTATACAGGCTCGATTTTTATTTTCTGAGATATTTTAATCCATATCTTCAATAAAACTCGTTATCATTTGGTTTTAGACACTATTTTTTTTATTTTCGCCCATTGCCAAAAACGAACTACTTATAGAAAATTGTCAATCAATATCGCATGACATAACGGTAAAGAGGTTAAGATGGGTGGAGCATTTTGCTATGCGTAGAGCAATCCATCAGCCTTTATACAACAATAAATGTCTCAATAAGTAGGCAAGACACCATGCAAAAAAAGCTCGAATAAACAGAGTATATATACCCGGATATATATATATATAAAGTGGCTCACAGTGAATTTGATACACCCTACAAAAAAACCTACTTAAATGGTTACAGTTAACAAATATAACCTTAAACTGTTCAACAGATTTATCTATAATTTAAATTTAAATGTGCACAAACTCAATAAAATTAAAATGTTCAACTGTAATTTTAAAAAAAATAAAAAAACTGGATAATTTTACCGCACAGTTAAAATGTTACACATCACTTCTTATTAACTTTCAAACACTGTTAATTGAGTTCAATATCTTGTTGGTAAGCCATTATTTTCTACCACTTCTTTCAGATTGTTAATAATAGAGTTGAACATTTTTTTTTTTGTGAATTCTGGATTTAGCCTTTTTCACTCTTCGAGGATATATGTATATATTTTTTAAAATTCTTAGCTAGAAATTTAATCTTTTCTAAATTCTATCTCCAATTTTGCCAGCATGTGTTCTATCACATTAAGATCTGGTGACTGTGAAGGAGTTTTTATAACTTTGGAACAGTTATAAAATATCCTTAACTAACACTGAGTTAGTGAGGTTATTACTCTGATAAAAATTAAATGTGTTTTTAGCCCTAGATTTTCCGAAAATCCTTTAAAATTTCTTCTGAAAATGTTTATGTAAACATATTTATTCGCTACAGTATGTGAATATTTCTACTATAACGTGAAGATTTCCTACATTACAATTTTTATAGATTACAATAAATTATTATTTTCAATTTCAATGAAAATTGAGCTATTCATTTATTCAATAATTCCTATCAATATTTTGACTGTGAACCATTGTATATATATGTATATATATAATTATAAATAATATATATATTTGGTGACATTGATTTTACTCCAAACATTAAAGATTTACTTAAGAGTAAGGAATGGAAATATATTGGTTTCAATAAGAAGGGGGTTTATAAACTTGAATCGCTATTAAGTTGCCTGCTTCTAAGCTCATCAACATCAACACTGTATTTGGACAGCCCCGATTGACGGTAGCAATATCCGCGCTTGCTCGGTCATTTCCTGGCCCGGAGGAAAAATAGGACCCTAATGAGAGGAATTTTAACTCTGTTATTCTCAGCAGGGATTCAAAATAGAAGAAGAAAAAAGAACCTTAGAGTGACTAAACGTCACTCAATGGCTTAGAAAACCTTAATGGCGCAGTGAAACTAATAGGTTAGTGAATTTATGGTATACTGACTTGTAATTTCGTTCTAAAACACAGAAAATATTTTTTTTACATATCTTATTTGAAAAAAAAATGGTACTCTTAAAATGAGGTTAAATCACGAAAAAATATAACGTTCAAACTTAGACGAGACCCGATAATAGGTCTAACATTCGACAGCAGGATAATCTGGGACTCCACGTCAAAATATAAAGAAAGACTTTTTTTTTAAGAAAGAATTTATTATAATGGACATGACTATTTTCTATATCTAAGTTCTAATCACAATAATGCCATCTTCAAAAAAATTCTTTAACACATACTTCAAAAATAATTATATATATTTATCAATTCAACGCTATAAGCGCAGACTTTCGATTTTAGTTGGGGAGGAAGGGGAGGGGTGGCTTTTGCCAAAAAATAAAAAAAAATTGCTGTAGGTTTTATTGTGTGTAAAAATTCAACATAATTATTATTCTCTGGTACACACATTATTATTAACATCTGGCTGAAACATCGTGAATAGCTTCATCTCATCGTAACTACAAATATTTTATTTACTAAAATTCTCGAGAATAGGGCGTCGGCAAACTTTGTCCATTTAATTAGGTACTAAAACCTCGTAAATACCTATTTGCTTTCCACTTGGATCGTGAGATAATTTGATCACAAAATCGATAAAGAAGGTGGCCTACAAAAATATTGAACCGTGTGACCCATGTGACCTCGTTATTTTGACAATTTGGGGGTGTAGATCACGCTAAACGCCTCAATATTTTTTAAGCTAACCTTTTTTCTCAATTTCGTGCTCGAGTTATCTTACGATTCAAGAGAAAAGGAAATGGGTATTTACAAGTTTTTAGTACCTAATTAAATAGATAAATTTTTCCGATCTCCAGATTGAAAACGCCTAAATTCCTAGAATTTTCTTAAATAAATTATTTGGAGGTTACAATGAGATGAAGCTATTCACGAAATTCCAGCGGGGTGTTAATAACTTGATAAAAAGGGGACTATATTGTAAAGCAACGAAATATAATACTTAACAATTTTAATTTTTGCCGACGTTTCGACCCACTTTGCAGGTCGTCTTCAGGGCATTGGATGTGGCACTGCGGGAGGCAGTTGAAACACTGGATTTTTTTTTTTTTTTTTTTTTTTTTTTTTTTTATTTTTTTTTTATATATATATGTGTGTGTGTGTGTGTGTGTTTTTATGTGTATAGATGTGTATGTATGTATGCGTTTATTTTTACTAGAATTTTTTTTGACACTGCTAACTAGAGTTTTTAGACACAGCCAGTGTTTCAACTGCCTCCCGCAGTGCCACATCCAATGGTATGTTTTGACTTTTATTGTGATTCTTTTCTTAACACACCTATCCTTCAACTATACACCTTACTATTATCTTCATGCAGCCTACCATTCCATTACAGCCTACCATTAACTAAATGTCAATTGTCATCTATATATAGTACAACCTGTTTTTTGTTTCTTTATCATCATAACCTTGTTTTTACATTTATTTTTACATTTTAAAGTATTCTTTTAAAATTATTGTTTTCTTATAGAGTTATTTATACTTAATAATCTATCCCAACAATATTACACTAATGTTACACTATTAATCTTTAATTTCTTTACTTCTTAACCTTTGGTCCCGTTATCTGTTTATTTACAATTAAAGGTAACCTCCACTTGCTTGTTATCCACTGATATCTTATTATTATGTTATCTTATCCATATTTTAACTTTACTGTAACAATAGTTATTCAATTCAGGCCAGTGTTTCAACTGCCTCCCGCAGTGCCACATCCAATGCCCTGAAGACGACCTGCAAAGTGGGTCGAAACGTCGGCAAAAATTAAAATTATTTATATATTTTAATTTTTTTTAATTATTTGACCGCACCCTCAACTAACTCCTTCTCATATCATATCAACGGTCAACCATCTCTACATCATTATAATACTTAACATTTTAAATTAATTTGTTTATATGTCTGTATTATTGTAAGAATTTTTGTTTTGCTTATATATACTTGAAAATATTTTAAAAAAATACAATTCAGGAGAGGAGAAACAGCCTTCATAATATTGGTACATTTCTCGTACTTTTTGAGCTAAAAATGAATAATGTAAAAAAGTGAAAAATATTTTTGATTTCTTAGTGTTTACAACCTTAAATAAAACTACATTTTTTAAAGTACGACTAGTTTGCCGCGCAATAGAATATCACGTGATAAGTGATATAAATATAATATCGTAGGATATATTGATATAAGTATATTTCTATCCTCGAATATAAATGTCAATTTAAATAAAATTAATATTTAAGTATCAATAAAATTGTTACATACCCACTACTAGGCCCTAGCCAAGCCAGATAGTCGACTTTTCTTAATCGATTTTAGTTTACATCGATTTTATTCATTTATGTAGCTTATTTATTATTGATTTGAATTGTTTCTATCTTAAATTATTGGGGGAGGGGCGAAGCGATTTTTTCGCTCCCCTCATTCTCCTGAATTCGCGCCTATGATTCAGCTAAACTTGTAACAGTTATAGGACTGTTACAATATATTCAATTTCTAACAAAGGTAATGCCTAGTGTTGTGTATTTGTCCAATGTATGAATCATTTCCCGTTGTAAATAGAACAGGAATCTATTTTCAGATAATACATATCACTTGGTATGAATCATGTTTACTTACACTCAAAAAAATACCATTAAAGTCGCAAAAGCATGAGCTGTTAATTTTATTTTCATAGAAAACTTTTAATTAGAAAGCAAAGACAAGCTTTCACCTTTCTATCATTTTTAAGAGTAAAAAGCCGCAACCCATATCTGAAGTGTGACACTAATGCCTCATATTTTCATAAAATACGTTAGAAAGTTTACAGTAGAATTAGCGAAACCTTTACAACTCATAAACATGGTTATAAAAATGATTTGTAATAAAAAATTAATTTCCAGAGTTTCAATTTGATGAGCATGGGTTGTAATTTCAGAATACAAAAATCCTTCGTATAATCCTCTTACTTTGTCAAAAATAAAACCATCCATAACGACCTTAATGTTTCCTATGTTCCTCATTTGGCCCAATCCAGATACCTATCCTTCCATAATAAACTTCAGAATCATCCCAACCCTCTCCTTTCTAACCTTGCTTCATTTACAATTCCTGATAACCCTCCGAGGCGTCTGAAAAGAAGATGGCCCCGTGATCTCCTAATGTAAACATATCATTAGAGTGCTACCATTGGGTAGTTACTCAGCAAGTGTTTTTCATCTCATTATATACAATATGTTCAAATTTACTAGATGTATTTATTTAATACAGTTGTGAATTTCTTTAATAAATAAATAAAAATAAAAATTATCTCTAAAAGTATTATTGTTCGTATAATTTACATTTAACAGGACCTCAAGAACTTAAACATCATTTTATATAGGTAGTTAGTGTCTTTATTTTTCTGCGAAAAAAAATTATCGTTATATATGAAAAAAAAAAGCTTTCGAGCTGATGCATCCCAAAATTAAATCCTGGATCAACTAGCATCATATAAATTGAGATATGTATCGATTTCGATGTAAAAACATCCGATGAATCCGATGGTATAATTATTTATTTTATTTAACGTTTCTTTCTCTTAGATCCCTGATAACCCCTCGGAGGCGTCTGAAAAGAAGATGGCCTCGAGATCTCCTATAGTAAATACTGAAGAGAAGGATGGTTGGGATGATCAGTCAGAAATAAAAAGGCAAAATAAATAATAATATTTATTTTAGCATCTGCCGACGTTTCGTGGCCACTCTACTCCAGTTATCTCTAGGAGCAGCCCTGATGGAGGCCTGAATTTCAGGTCGAAACGTCGGCAAATGTTAAAATAAATATTATTATTTATTTTTCCTTTTTATTTCTGACTGATCACCCCAACCATCATTCTCTTCATTATGCACGGCAGTCAACCATTAACTCACAATATAGTAAATACATTTTTAGAGCACTGCCAGTGGGTAGTTTCTCAACAAGTGTTTTCATGTTATTATATTCTTTTGATCACATTTACTGTATGTATTTTTAATACAGTTTTAAATATCATAAATAAATAAACAAAGAATAATTAAAAACAAAAAAAGAATCCTCGCCTACTCATTTAAACATTCATATTTTGTAAAAGCTTCCTTTGTTAACTCTCCCCCTTCCATTTTAATCTCCTTGCCTTCATATCATGTGATATTGATTTACTAGTTTCTGTAAGCAGTTTTTTTATTGATCTTTCTCCTCTCTGCTTCAGTGCTCTGTTAGCTCGCAGATAGCTCCGTTTATCGTGTGAAGGATTTGTCTTTCAAATATTTCAATAATTCTTTCTAGGGCACTGGTTAGTGTACAGGTCTCACAGCCTTATTTGAGAACTGGCTTTATCATAGCACTTATAGTTTGAGACTGCTAGAGGTTTGACCGTTGGTTTTTCATTTTGCTTATTATTTAGCCGAGTTATCTAATATATATCAAATATATATCCACTACTCGGAGGTAAGCAATACTATGTCCATTTTTGTATTTGTTGTTAGGAGCCAATTTTCCATAACTTTGAGCTATTCATTAAGAATCTATTTGATAAAAAAATGGACACGGCGTCCTTCCCTCCGAGGCACAGATATATTACAAGAGAAAGTATTGCTATCGTGAAAAATTTTGAATCTTTTTTTTTAACCGAAATGTATATTTTATGATCTCCTGCCTCCAATTAACCTAGTTTCGCGAAGGTCTATGCATTTAGCTCAAAAACAATATTACGTATTTACGGTATGTACACACAGCAACTTTTTCGATAAAATCTACTTAGAAGAAGTGCTAATTTATATGATTAATGTTATTAATATTTTTACAATTTTCTTGGAAATGGTTCTAACTAGATACTTATTTTTAAACATTTTTATTTAATTTTTTTAAAGCAATTAAAGTTTTGTTTCTAAAATAAAAAATTATTTGTGTCTGGAATATAAATGCAATAGAAACATAAAGTAACTGCAATGAATTTAATGTTAAACCCGAAAAGGACTAAAAATGATGTCTTCCATTAAAAAAAATTCTTTGAGCTATATTTGAAAATTGAAGTTCTCATCAAAAGGTACTAAGAAAGTATCTACTACACATTTCATTTCATTCTAAACATAAAAATTAATAAAGAGAATAAATATTTTTTTTTGTAATTGAACTACTTAAAACAAAAGTAATTATTTTGATTTTTTGTTTTATATAACTATTTTATGAAGTTTTTCGCTCTGTAAACAAAAAAAAAAATATATATGAATATTGTTATAAATTAGTAACAAAATAAAATAACCAAGATACAGAAACTTAGATGTTGGGTTACTATTGGAAAATTTCCTTATCTTTCGAAAATACAGACAAAGAAAAATCCTGGATTATGCGATTGGATTTCTTGGAAGTGTTATTTAATTAGCTGTTCTTCTCTTTCTTGATTATGCCTGAATTGGTGAAGTGTTGACGGATTTTTCTTTGCCTGCATTTTGGATACATAAGGCTGTGTGGGTGGAGGGGGGGGGGTAAGATTGGGCCGATAATAACCTGAATTAATAATATATTAACCTTTTACTTTCTGGAGATAGGTGACTGATGGAAAAAAAAAATGGTTTAGTGAAGTTGCGAATTAGGAGTTTGCCTTCCTTAGAAAGAGCTCAACTTGTCTAGAAGTAAGATGCCCGTAAATTATTAATTCTATCTCTCAAGGTGTGTCAGTTCCAGTTTATTCCAGGAGAACCTCAAGTAGGCAGCTTTAAGGCTTTTAAGAGGTAAATAATGAATCAGAAAGTGATAATAACTGAGAGCTATACTAAAATATAATATATAATGTATAATAGTGTATTGCAGGCTGTGTTTATCAGAGCATCCTGATAATAGGCTATCGTTAGTTCTGCAATATTGCAATTATTGCTGCCTTGCTTCAGATCTCTTGCAATATCCCGTCTGTTATTCTCACGAATTCCTTCAAGATAGAACGATTGTCCATTACTTTGTTATTATTGTAATGTTAATTAATATTTTTTTTGTAGTTTGACTTTTAAAGAAAAAAAAAGAGAACCTAGGATATAAATATAAATATTTATGAATGTGTATGTCTTCAGTAAAGTTCTGTTGGTTATATACCATGCATCTTTTTTTAAGTCCTACAAATTTTTGGTCGAAAAAGTTTGTAGCTTTTGTTGTCCCGTATGTCCGTAAAACCAGAATAGGATGGGATAGCATAGGTTACGCCATCACAATTTTTAAAGCACATTTTTACCCGGTTTCAAATGTTTTAAGGGCGAAGACGAAGGGCAAATATTAATCATTTAACAACAAAGGGATCTGTACAGCAAACTATATTATTATTTTTCTTTTTAAAAAATCCTTTACAATGGTCATATTTAAATATGAATATAAATAATACTAAATAAGCATAAAAATATAAGAGAGACATAAGATAATTTTGTTGTAATTGGAAAACAAAAAACAACCATGAATTCGCCAATTCAGATATCATCAGGGCAGAAAAAACAGGATCAATTATATGCAGAAAGAAAAAAAAAACAAGAAAAAGAAGAAGAAAAAAAAATTGTTGTTGCTGTCGGCATCTTACGAAGACATTCAAATACACAATGAAGGAAAAAAAAGGTTCTCATATGTCTATTTTCTAGTTTTATGCTTATTTTGTATTATTAAATGTGGAATGGCCGATTCTCCACTATATTTTGTTGGGAATTGATGTTATATATACCTTCGAGCCTTTTCTTTTGAGTTTATTAATGTTATTTTATGTAATTTAACACGTTTCTTATTATTATTATATTTTAGTTATATATATATTTTTCTTTTCTTCCTTGTATTCACATTAATCAACTGTCCAATTTAACCTTCGTTAGCTGTGTTAATTGAACCTTCTTTTTCCTTGTATGTATTTGGATTTTTTCGTGAGATGCCTACAGCAACCATATTTTTTTTCATCTTTTCCTATTTTTTGTTTCCTTCTGCATATAAGTGATCTTGATTTTTCTCCCCCAATGATGCCTAACTATTCATCTGTATGTTTGGAAACCCATGGCTTTATTATTTGGATTTTTCCATTTATAATATAATATAAATAATATCGGACAAAAATATTGATATACTTTTTTTTAAAGATTTTTCCAACATTTCTAACTAGACCATATAAATTTTAATATATATTATTATATATATTACATAATACATTTGATGAATACAGGAGAAGAGAATGGGTATTAGACATAGATCGGATGTTGGGAGACTGACAGTGTTCAGTGAAGCTTGCCTCGTTAAAGGCAGTCTCTCAAGACCATTCAACTCAATGGGCTCTTCACTCTATAGACTTAGCTAAGATCCTCACTTTTACAACACCTACCACTTATTTTGTATTCCGAAAAAACTTAAAATTTACTTTATTTATTGTGTTATATATTCTATATGACCAAAATTTAAAATATTTAATTTTTAACCTCAGGTACCTTGAAACAAAGTAATAAGATTGTAAACTTATATATGTGCATGTAATGTGGAAGAACTGCCCATGTTAGGCATAAGAATACTACAGAAAAATAGTTATAAACTCAATGGAAAAATGGCTGATTTAAAACAGCTGAATAAAAAGAACAAAACTAAAAGAACAGCTGATATTACAATTGTTTTAACAAAGGGAATTCTTACATAAAATAAATAATTGAACTTAGATGTTCATGTTTATTCACACCATTCGAGGTAGTTGAGTTGGTAACGTCTCACTCCAACCCAAACTAGTTGGAACCTCTAAAACCTAAAACGGTTAAAGATGGTGGCCTTCAAAAATATTTTGTTAATTTGGGATGACCTAAATCACCAAAATTTCAGAATAACTACGTTATATAGACCAAACGGTCCAATATATTTGTAGGCCACCTATTTTCTCGGTTTTGTGATTAATTTAGCTTACGATCCATTTGCAAATTTGCAGTAAGATTGATCATATATATTTTTTCGCTATCTCGCTTAGTTTCCGAGATATACGTCCTCAACTATCGATGAGGAAAAACAAATATTTACCTCAGGTTTTTACTGTATTTAACTAGCTAACTCTTGATTGCTTCGTTCTACGATTAAGTCATGGGGGAAAATGTTTTTAATAATTAAATTTTCTTCAAGAATATATAAAATTTTACTAGTTTATCTCTAACGGTTCAAAAGTTAAATCAATTATAACTTTATACGTTCATTCCGAGAATTTTCAGAAAACAAAATTTTTATAATATATAATACGTATTTGTATGTATGTATATGTAAAAACATACATAGAAATTTAGGTTTATAAAGAGTTAGAACAATATAATGATGAACATTATAAAAATTTATTGTTTACCCGCCATTTTCTTCTTACCCCCTTTTCGAGCATTCATTGACGGAACTATAGACAGACAGACACTACACCGTTATGCTTAATTATTTTTTGAAATAGGCCAAGTTGGTTCCGATATCGACAAACGAGAAGAGGAACAGTTGTTCTGGCTTTCCCTAAATCGTTATTCCTTGGAATATCTTATTTCTTATTACCTTAACTCTGTTGGTTTCGTTAGACTTTTCTAAACCGTATCTTTCTGTAAAATAAACTCATATATCTTATTTCAACAATCATTTTATTCCAGAATAAAGAAAATCTCATACGATTCATTCGCTACTCTCCACGCTTTTACTATGTTTCTTCTAATTTTCGTTATCTAAATTATTCAATAGCAGGAATGATCCATCCAATCTCAAATAGAGAGTGATGATGAATTTCAATCGGCCAGATGTTGAAGAAAATACTTCTTTCTCTATTGCGAATTCCTCTGTACCAACAGATCGTGGGAGAGTAGAATTTTTGTTTTTTTTATTTTTGTTTTCTGTTGAATAATAAAAGTTCCCACCTTCTGAACTGGAGAGAGTACAAGAGCTATCTATTGTTTTTTATATTCTACATTTAAGATCCGGTAACAATAACTGTTATAGTTATGACTGTTACTAATAGTATGGTTTCGTCATCGTGTAAACATATGAAAGTTGTCATGTTTGACGTGGCAGTGAGAGTTTTCTAGTTTGTTATTGATTCTCTTCGATATTTTTAAATTCTTGAAGGAAGAATAAAAATTATACATTAAACTTCTATTTTATTATTTATTATATATTTATATTAATTTACTTTATATAAGCACTTTAATTGCAGGATAGTTTAATCACAATATCTAGAAACAAGGCGGAATTCATAAATATTTGGCCGTTTAATGCGACCTCATTTCAAATAAATGAATAATCGAGATACTCGAATTATAATAGATTGTTTCAAAACATTCGTGGGATCTCACTGAGTAATTAAAGCCATCAAAGTTAAACATCGATCAAGCCATCAGCTCTAAAAATCGTTACATACCCTTTAGCGCTCTGATTTAAGACACTTAACGTACTAATTTGTCAGAATTTTTAGCTCAAATTATTACAAACACTCACGATATTATCATCAAATAATTTAATATATCAATTCCAATACTCGATACAGCCTTTCGCTCGAAAAGTCGTTAAATACTTAACAAAATTGATTAAACACGTTTTATTCTATCATGGACTAGTAGTTTTAGCTTATATTGATTCATAACGCTTACGGGACCTCACAGAATAATTTGATATCAAACATAAAAATCGTGTCAGCCGTTCGCTCGAAAAATCATGTCTTTTAACTGGCAACCCAAACACATAGCTTACACTCAGCTGATCTTATAATTTAATGTATCAAACTTATCGAAATCGAAGGGTCTGGATGAGGGACCTACTTACGTAATTGTACGTATGTAACTAAAAGCCATGGAAGGGATACCGCTTTACTGGTATTGCTTTTCCTCATGCCTATCAAGCCTTTTTTTTTCTATTTATTTATTTATTTTATCTTACGATTGTGCCAGCTCATCTGCTGATTGTCGATGGTTGCAATTGACATGTGCGGAATAATAAATTAAAGTGCTAAAAAAAAAAAAACTAAAAAATCAGCTGTTTCGCTAAAACATAGGTACAACTTACACGTGTTCCTCGTGTCGCTTCGCTTAGTTGGATAATAGTTTTTGGCAATTGGTTAATTATTAGTTAATATCTACTAGATTTGGGGATTCCAAAAAGATTCCGTCTATTCACAAATATTTAAATGATAAAATGAAATTAGAGTTTTATTTATTGACTTACTTTTTGGCCATTTATTTATTTATAACCGATAATGAATTGAAAGTATTATTTATATTATTACATAATTATATAACTGTAATACTAAGATTATGCCCAATAGCGATCTACGCAGCTGACAGAGGTGGTGGTAATGCCTAAGGGAATGGGGCTACTAAGATGTTAGTTGGCACAAGTGGGGCAGTAATCCGCTCGTTGCGGCTGCCCCGGGCAGTTAGCGCAGCGTCCCCTCAGTTAATAAGTCTAATCTTGGAGCAGTCGGGCGGCCCATTACGGCATAAAGCTGCCGGCAATTGGTGTTCCTACTGCACCGCCAATGCAGCAACTTCTCTCCATCTCAATTCGGAGCCATCTAGGCCGCTTTATTTGATTTAATCATCCGTTAATTATAGGGACATTTAAACCGTAGCTTGTGATTTAATATTATAGATAAATTTTCAGTATTTTTCAGAGAGAAAACAAATATTATTTCCTATTATTACGATAGAAGAACCATGTAAACAAGAAATTTTTTTTTTATTTATTTATTTATTTTATTTTGTGCAATTTGCACCTGCGCAGTTGCGCATCTAGCAAATTTGTTGTATTTTTATTGTCTTGCTGTAATTGCTTGATTTTTTTTTTTTTTTTTTTTTATTGATGTAGTAGGTCTCTTGGCCATTATTTATTTTATATTTTTTCTATTGACATTATATCCTTGTATATCTTTTGCCGCCTTAACAAGCCTTCTTGATCTCTGCCTATCTTGAAATGAAATGAAAAATAATTCTATTCTGGGACTAAAGTCCAATAATAATAACTGAGTTCAGAAAATACATATTTCAGTATACCATGTGGGTATGATTCAGATATAAATAAAAATACTAAGACAAGGTAAATAAAATAAAATAAAAAAGCTCTGATCATTTATCTATTACAGATCAGTTTTATTTACATAGTCCAAAAATGATGGAAGTTTGAATGTGTAGTAGGTGGTGGAATAGGAGTTGTTTGAAGGAATTTGTGGATGTGGTTTGGCGTATGGAGATAGGCAAGGAGTTCTAAAAGGAGGTAGCACGAATGAAAAGAGATTTGTTGAAAGAAGTAGTTTATGAGAGGGGATATAAAGGTCTGTAGGTTGAGATCTGGTTTTACGAGAGTGGATAGAGGAACAGAGAGTAAGGATTTCTAGGATGGAAGGAGGATTTTTGGTTCCGAGCACTTGGAAAAGGAAAACACCAAAACATAAACCATTATAGTCCATCTTACAGACCCCTTCTTATCGAATTATTAACATTCAGCTGAAACTTCGTAAATAGCTTCATCTCATCGTAACTTAAAAATATTTTATTTACGGAAATTCTATGAATTGGGGAGTTTTCAATCTGGAGATCGGCAAACTTTGGCTTTTTAATTAGGAACTAAAACCTCCTAAATAAACATTTGCTTTCCACTTGAATCATTAGAAAATTTTAGCAAAAAAAAAAAAAAACAGAAAAAAGGTGGCCTTCACAAACATTGAGCCTGACCTACTCGAATTGTCAGAATAACGAGGTAAGCATGTGATTATTTACGAGTTTTTAGTACCTAATTAAACAGACAAAGTTTGCCGACCTCTAGATTGAAAACGCCCCAATACCGAGAATTTTCGTGAATAAAATATTTGTAGGTTACGATGAGATGAAGATATTTACGAAGTTTTAGCCGGAAGTTAATAATTTATATAAAGGCGTCTGTACCACGGACTATTAAATAATACCGAATTGTTTTTTGTTTTTATTTTTATAATTCAATGGTTATCTTTAAAAAAAATAAAAATAAAACAACAATAAATAAAAACACATAATAGATATAGCTATAACTCTGAACTAATGTTCATCTATTAAAATCCTTATTGAGCCCTATTCGCCCATTAACCTACTTATCTACGATGTCTTAATATCCTATATTACATTCATAGGGCTATAAAAGTGATTCCTATCTCTTATAATAAAGTTCATATTCTCACCAAGCAGCAGACCTTTCACGATACGCCAACAGTTTATGATATTGCGTTCCTATGATTTATCGCGTTAGTACTTTGTGAATTCAAAAAAAGAAGAACGAAAATTTTATACTGGGTCGCCTAAGTTTCTGTAGTTCCAGAGGCATTGGTCTGGCTTCTGATATTACTTATCTAATAATTAAATGTCTATATTTGTAAAAAAAAGTTTTTAGTGTATGTCATATTTTATTTTATTATTATCAGAGTAGTAGATTATAGGAGCTCTCCTATTAGCTCTGTAATTAGTACTAATTTCACAGCTGTTCATTTAATTACATCTGTGTTGAGATCATGTTACCTAATTCTCTCCTAATACAAAATAAAGAATTTAGACTAAAAACTTGTACGGAAAATTGGATTTATTCATCTGGAGGTGATAGTTTGATTTTATCTAGGTGACCGTAGCTATTTTTCCATCTAGACATTTCTCCTTGAATACAACATATTAATTATTACATTATATATAATATTATTTATATTATATTGTGATATAATTATAATCATTATGAAATAGAAAAGGAAGTACAATATAACGAACAATGAAAATATTGTAAATAAAAGGTTTAATTATTGTTGGGCTTGTACGAAGCTGAACAAGTTGAGTATATATATATTGGTTACAAATTGTAAATAAAAATAATTACAATTTTATAATAATATAAATTGGCGTTAAGTGTATAATATACATTTTTAAAGAATTTAAGAAGTTGTTCGAACTGTGGTTTTGTTCAGTTTATTTTATGTTAATAAAAAATAATACAATCTGAAATACACATTAATTGAAGTTATACAATTTGAGCAGCGAGTATTACTAATTATTAAATAAAATTATAAAACTGAGCCATAAGTAAGGGAATTAAAATAATAAAATTACATGTATTCCATAAGCTTAAGCTATCCATTTTGATTATCAAGATAACAGATTAAAAAAAAAAAGTGGCTTGAGTTTATACTATGTATAATAATTACGTGTGAAAATCAACGTAGTTATAGAAAAACAAACAATGGATATAATATTACATGTTTAAATCTAAATTTATATAAATATTTGGAAACTTATATGTATATATATTTTACCTTCAATGGTTATATTTCAAAACAATATTTTGACAGAACGATTGAATGTTGTAAATCTACAAAAAAAAAGCATTTTTTTCATTTGATTTAGGAGAGGATTTAAACGTTTTCGTGAGTTAACATTTTACCTATGGCGTAAGGTAAAAATTCTTTTTACATTTAATCACAATAATAACAGAATCAGTTGAAGAATGAATAAAAAAATCATAAGAATCTTTTAAGATCTCATATAAAACATACATTTTTTATTATCTACAATGTTTCTTTTAGGGTTTTGTATTATACTTTCGTATTTATAGGCTTTAGCTAAGCCAGATTTTTGTAGTTTATTAATTGATGTTAGTTATTATACTTTATTCATTCACTTAGATTCTCATTCATTAAAATTTAATTTTTATTTCCTCCTTTTCCCTAGTCTATGTTTTTGTTCATATCATCGGCATCAATAAACGATAAAAATAATAAAACTTAAATTTTAGTATTAGAAAAAATATAAATTCTTCTTCATAATTGGTAAATGGTTGACTGTCGTCGATAATGAAGAGAAGAATAGTTGGGGTATTCAGTCAAAAAAAGAAGGCAAAAATAAATGATAATATTTATTTTTACATATGCCGACGTTTCGACCTGAAGTTCAGGCCATCATCAGGGCTGACTGCTCTCATTGCATCCTTCACCTTAGAGCAGTCAGCCCTGATGATGGCCTGAACTTCAGGTCGAAACGTCGGCATATGTAAAAATAAATATTATCATTTATTTTTGCCTTCTTTTTTGATTGACCACCCCAACTGTTCTTCTCTTCACTAAATTCTTCTTCCATATATTATGTATGGATGAGTTAGTTAAGTAAGAAGATGAAGGAATAATTTTATGTTTTAATGAAGTTTGGATTTTATGAATGAAGATGAGTAAGGAATTTCAAAACGAGGTGACACAGGGGATAATTATTTTTTAAACGATGCTGTTCTGTAGAAAGGAATGTACGAGTGACAAGAATATGGGCTGTAAATGGGAAAATGGGGAATAAACTACATTTTCGGTTGGTTATCTCTTTCACGATTTCTGACGATTCCTCTATAATCCATAAGGAATTATAAATATTAAATAAATGTTGGAGAAAAATACTCCGTACGAGGTGCATCGGAGGGTAAGGACCATGCAGTTCAACAGAAAATAGCACTGGTTCCATGGTTTGCGACTCTTAAATCTCATCTCGACCGCTCCAGCTTAGTATAGTTGATTAGGCTTAGGATAAATCGCGGCAGAACTAATAAATATCTACATCTAATGGGTATAGCTAAGAGTGGTCTCTGTCCAACATGCCAATGCTTGGAGGATCCAAGACACATTGCCTTCAAGTGCAAAAGATTATAGAAGCGAAGAAGAATTAATTTAGGGTCGCAAACTGCTGATGATGGAGCTAACTTACTTCGGTCGATGAATAAAGATAACGCTCGTGACTTGATAAAGTTCATGAATGACATAAAATCAGTCATATAATAAAAGTCACCTCTTATTCTCATCTAACTGTTATGAAACTACTGCCACCTCAGTTTTTAACTATTAGTCTTTCTAGTTTACGTTCTATATAAGTTACTTTCAATATTTAGTTACATTCAGTGATCATCTATCTAGAAATACTCAATAAATATCCATTGTAATTTCATCTTACAATGACAATTAAAATATTTTATTGGCAAAATAGGATTTGCTTTTACAAGTCTTAAAGCCAAAAAAGAACAAAAAAAAAAAAAAAAAAAAAAAAGAAGAAAGTAAGGAGGCATTTCGGTTCTGAAGAAGCAGAAAAGATAGACATCTAAGAAGGATTGCCATCATTAAACAAAATAAAGGAATGTTAGCTTAGTATACAATTCGGATACTTAAAATCCGACGAATTTTGGAAAACAATTTATATTCTCTTCAATCTCTTAAATAATATAGAAGTTGTCTGCAGTAATAGGTTCTGAAGAAGAAAAAAAAAATCAAATCAGTTGCTTAGTTTTTGTTGTTGACTCTCCCTCTGCGTATTTCCACTCGGTGACATAAGAGACGAGTGATGAGACTTCTGGAAGAGAGAAAACTGGAATCCTTTCTCCAGGCAGGCAATCTAATTATGGATTATCTTGGCTTTCCTCCCGATTGCTCGGTGTCAGGCTGCTCAATCAAGCGGTGTGCGTGCCTCAACGTCTTCTGTCTCTGATATGGTTGCTTTCGCGTAGAAAGTTAATTCACTTCGTGTGTAGCCATAGTGATTATGGATATACAGGTAGTCCTGTAAATAATAGAAATATTTGAAGAGATTGTGGTTGACCTCTAGAGTAGCCTGTTCATGTCATGTGGATCATAGTCTGATTCTACAACGAAAAGTAGGAAAAGACATTTTAAAAAACAACAAACAATTTGTTATGGTTTGGTTGCTTGGCAATAAAATTAAGGTAATTACAAATTTATTGTAACAAACATTATACAAATATGTAATGTAACAAGCACAATATTATAACTTAAAAAAAATTTTAGTCTTTCATCCACAAGAGTTTTGGAATTGCAGTTCTGAAGATGGGAATAAAGGTCCCGAAACGTAAACTAGCCTGTTAACATGTAACGTTAAAAATATACTCGGATTGTTAACATCTGGAAGTTATTATTGCCAAGCAATCAAATTAAATTGACAACTTCCCAGGAAAAAAAAAAGAAGAATTTGTTATGGATTTTATTGAAAATATTAGAAGGAACTTTCACGTTTTTAAGTTTCGAACATCATTCACATTAGATCTCTTATCTCATTTACAGGGTCAGAAATATTGTGCAGTAAAACCCAGAAAATGTGCCATATGATGTGAAATAAATAACTGATAAATTTATAGAAATGTATACTGTAATAAAATATAATAATATGCCAAAACACGTTTATAAATAAAAAAAAAATTAAATGAGGAAGGATAAGAATATTTAATAAAACTTCGTCAATTCCTCATCAAATCCAATGATTGAGCCTTCATTTTAAAGATCTTCTTCCTCTTCAGGTGGGAAAAATAGTCACCTACTCCAAAAAAAAGGTATGAACGAAAAGAAACTTCATTTGCGAATAACTCAAAAATTATGAATTTTTTTCTTGGTTGCACCCATGATAATTAGAAAGACAATTATTAACAAAAGTACAGTACATTTGTTTTGGTATACTTAATACTTTATTACTCTTTAAATATACTGCTTTTACTGCTCTACTACTTTTTTTTCTGGCTGATATATAATTTATTATTTAAGTCATTTTTTTGTTTGTGTATTTTATATTCTTTGTGATAATTTAGAAAATCTTATTATCAAGGCATTATTTTAAACATTACCTTTCCAGTAACGTACCTAAATAAACTTATGTTAAAGGAAATACTGTAATCGACCAAAGAAAAACAATTAATTCCTCTCTTATAGTTAATACATAGGATCCACTTATATGATAAATAGAAAGATTACTAAATTACTTACAAAACAAACAAAAAAAAAAATGTAAAAATCGGACAATTATTAACAAAGATACAGTCCATTTGTTTTATCATATTTAATCATTTCTTCCTCTTTAAATATACTAATTTTACTATTATACTACCTTTTTTCCTGGTTGATATATACTTTATTATTTTTTATAGGCATTTTTTGTTTGTAAATTTTATATTTTTTAATAATTTAGAAAATAACCCGATCGAGGCTTTATTTTAAATGTTACCTTTCCAGTCAGCGTTTAGAAATTGGCTCTGGCAAAACAATTTGAACAACTATTTTGGTCTATTATGTTAAATGGAATACTGTAATCGACCTAGGAAAAACAATAAATTCCTCTCTTATACTTGATACATAGTATCTACTTATTTCCATATTGTTTTGCTATTCCTTTATTAATCAAAATTTTCTGCGAATTATTCACATGGGCCAACAAGTTTAAACATAATACGATAAATACAAACGGGAACAATTATAATTAAAAACATAATGTGAGATTTTCAATAATCAATAAAGGAAAGTTAGCAATGTTTTTAACTACAAAAATATTTAACAGCACAAAATAAATAAAAAGCCAATGAGTTAGAAATTTGTAATTGAGACAATCTGACACATATATAAATGAATATCTAAATTATTTTTTAAAACCTAATCTCCTATCGTTTACAATATTTTTATTGTAAGAAAATCTCAGAACTATCATTGAAAATCGTTTACATAAATTTCTAAAAAGGAAAAGTAATATTATAAAATGACTATTGTTACTAGTTTCTTAATATAAATGTTGTTAATGATTTTATTAGCTTTAATTTACCCATTTGTCTTATTTTATACATTCCATCAAAGATTTTATCCAGATCCACCATATCACCTGATTAACAATTTGGGTATCAAAATCACTAAGGTTTTGTCCTTGTACTTTGTACTAGATTATATATTATCCTTTCAGTGTGTGTATGTAAGTTTTTATTGGTAATTACTTAGAGTTTTTAATTTTATTATGTTTGGTTGCATTCAAGGAAGTTTTTATTGCCAACAACCGTATTAAAAAATATTATAAAGCGAAGTATTTTGCCAATTGAGCCATCATCGAGGCTCAAATTTTGTCCAGCAATAACTTCCAACAATTTAGTCAACAGGAATTTTGTCCAAACAATATTACAGTTGGCTATCTATGGTAAATTTTTAAATCGAACTACACTGTAAAAAATATAACATACTGATAGATCGATGCGGTTTTCTTGCGGGCATAGACCGCTTCTTTTTCATTACCACCAACTCGTGAGCGTAAGTTGATTTTCTAATCAGCGAACCATTCATGCTGTAGTTAAGGTAGAAGAAGGGAAGTTCACACCGCCGGGATCTCAAGTACTCTGAAAGAGTGTGTAGAAGAAACACCCTCTTTAATCTTAGGTTTTGAAAGGTATTGTTCAGAAAATATATTTTATATACATCTATACTAATATAAAAGGAATTGGCGTTTTAAATTAGATACAGCTAATTCCGAAAACTGCTTGACTGATTTACTGATGTTTTTTTTCGTAAAATGCTTTGTGTAGTCTGGAGATTGTTTTAAGCTGTTAAAATCCTGGATTTGATCAGTATAATATAGTTTAGAGAATTTTCAGAGTAGGTATACTTAATAATTTATCAATCATGTATAAAAACTATTTTATTTCTTTTCTCTGTAAAATTAAAAAAAATATATATATAGGAATCTCATATTAAAGGTATACATTGCTATAATAAAAGAAGCTCTGATATGTGGGTATGAGTTTTGGACATTAATCAGCACCCTAGAAAGAAATAGGAATGTAAGAAAAATCTTCTGCACGATAACCGTAGCGATCTTGGACCTGCTTAGTAACGCATAGAGATGGAATAATAAAGAACATCTTACAGAAACTGCTCAATTAATATTTGATGATATATTTTTTTTTTAATGGTCTGTATTGTTTCATGAGATAGACTAAATTTTATCAATTTTAAAAAATGTAAAATAACTTAGCAGAAACATAGTAATATTAAGTATTTTGACTTTATTTATCGATCATTAATTATGTTTTCCTTTTGCAGGTGTTTATTGTGTGTGATGCAATAAGAGTACAAGATGGAAACAGAGGAGATTACAAAGCTTGTCGATGGCATCTATAAGGTAATTTAACTCAACTATAGTTATTTTTAGCTGTAATTATAATTACCATCATTGCATGCATTACTTAGACATTAGTACCAATTTCTTAGGAATTATGTAATATGTGATTATAGATCACGTAATGTTAGTATTCACTGTAATATAATACATCATATATCTGTTAAATATGGCATATGATCTGTTAAATAAATTTATAGTGGAACCATGCTTATCCATTCAAGTCGTGATCATCCTCGGATAAGCAGAAGTTGGTTAATTTGGAGCGTATAAAAGGAAATAAACTCTAACCTGAATTTAATTCTTATTATTAATTTATGTAATAGTACAATACAAATATTGATTTAAATCCATTTCTTTAAAGTGAAGTTCATTATATTTCATATATCACGATCACATTTTTCTATCATTCATCTTCAATAAAATTTTCTCTATTTTCTCCGACGGGACTCAAAAAAACTTCTTCAGTTCGAATCACCACTAGCTATTTTCCAACAAAAATATATAGGACCGTTTGGCCTATATAACCTCGTTATTTAGACAATTTTTGGAGTATAGGTCACACCAAACGGCTCAATATTTTTGAAGGCCATCTTTTTTCTCGATTTTGTACTCAAATTATCTTACGAGTAATGTGGAGAGCAAAGGGGTATTTACGAGTTTTTAGTACCTACTTAAATATACAAAATATGCCGATATTCTGATTGAAAACGCTCCTATTCAGAGAATTTCAGTAAATAAAATAGTTCTAGATTACGGTGAGATGAAGCTATTCTACATATAAACATACAATACCGAACATTCGAAGAACGCATAGGTACTCTTTAGTATCGTTTTCATGATCAATTACACGGGGGTAAACAACCAAATAGTTTTGGCTGATATTTAGCTATAAACTAAGCGGTAATTTCATCGATGGAATTCATGAATCGATTGGATCTGGTATCGATGGAAAGTGATTTATACTGAATTCAGGAATGACTAGTTGGATTCTAGCGGAAGGTTGTCACCCCTAGAAGATAACAAAATTCGTGAAAAAAAAAAATCAATTCTATCGTCAGTTTCCATCGATGAATTTAAAAACGATGTAATTAATTTCCGACGTATCTTAATTGAATAATTTATGATTATAATAAAATTATTATGAGATAAAAAGTATTGTGTAATATGAATGTTATACAAAACAAAATTTTAATTCGAGCCTCTATTGTTTTTTTAAAATATAGCTGAAGATTTCTCTCGCATATCTTTCCCTCAGAATCTAATTAAGCTAGAAGGAATAAATGTTTTCCTGAGGATCCAGAGAGCGCTGCTATAATAGAAAATGTAAATTGATAGAAATAATGTTATCCCTTAGAAATATACGCTTTAATTTTCTAACCATGTCGGGTTATGAATACTTTCGCGGTTATGAAGGCTGCTACAATTTCCAGTTAAGCTGTCGTGAAAAGAGCACGTGGGCCGTGAAATTGTATTTTCTATCGGATTGGATGGAATCGCTAATAGTTTTGCGGTGTTGGGCTGTGGGCTCGATTGCGCCCGATGGCCCCACATGCTGTGCTAATTATGAAACCACTTTAACGAAACCATCTGATTTTAACTGTATCGGCCCCCTAATTCAGGACTTCATGGGTTATTTTATATTTTTTTTAATCATCTCCTCTATGGTCGATAAAGCTTTTAATTTCCTATATCTTTTCCTTTATTAAAAAAAATAATATTTTATATTTTTACTTGAAGGAGAAGAGATAATATTATTTGTTGTTTATATGATTTATATTTATCAAGACAAAATAAATATTCAGGACGCAGTTTTATTTTTATTAATTAAATTTTTATTTATGCCAACGTTTCAACCCAAACATGTGGGTCATCTTCAGGGCGTGGTATGAGCACTGAGGGTGTTCAAAGTACTCTTACATACGAGGGTGTTCAGTACTTAAACACCCTCAGTGCTCAAACCACGCCCTGAAGATGACCCACATGTTTGGGTTGAAACGATGGCATAAATAAAAAAATTAATTTAAAAATAATAATCGAATATTACAGTTTGACATCGTAACTTCCTTCAATAAGACAAATTGTGTATTATGCAATACATGGAACTTTTATAATAAGTTCCATTAACAGTTTTTGTGGAACTTTTTTTTTTGAAGAGTGAATTTGATTGAGCCGTCAGATTTCCGATGTGTAACTCTAGGGTAAAATTGGCAGGTGTTGACTAATTGTAGTGTTTTTGTATATGGGTTAAAATATCTCAAAAAAACTAAAAATTGTTTGTACCTGCATACTGTAAGCAAAAGAAATGTACAGAATTTTCATCCCTGTTATAATGAGCTAATATTCGAAATTGTGACTTAACGTCGTGTTAGGACGGAAAAAAAACGAATTTTATTGAAGATATGGATTAAAATATCTTAGAAACTAAAAATCGTACCTGCAAACCGTAAGCAAGGGAAATGTTAAGCATTTCGTCCTCTTTATAATGAGCTATTATTGATAATTTATATTTCATATTATTAATCTCGCCTTGTTGATGTATTCACTTATATAGTGTGATAAATAATGTTGCCCAAATGCGAGACCAAGACGAGTCTTGGTCTTGCGCACTCAGTCTTGATCTTGGTCTTGGTTAATTACTTCAGAGATATTACTGTAATTTTTCAGATTGGAGAAAGCTAACTAAGCCTGAATGAAAAATTGGAAGAGTTAACTGCAAAAGTATTTTTTTAATACCAATTCTTTAAATATAGTAACTAAAATTGTCAAGCATTAGTAACTATTTTGCCTTAATTTTTATTCACAAAACTATTTTTTTTTTTATCATTCTTGGTCTTGGTCTTGCAAAGTGTAAGACCAAGACCGATTTTGGGCAACACTAGTGATAAAGCACACACCTTAATTTTTTTGTAATAAATTTCTAGGTTTAGGCCAACACTTGACGTTTTATTTATTTAATTTTGTATAAAAATATGTTGAATGGGAAATAAAAAATAATAAATATGAAATAAATATAATTAAAAATTCAGCACTATCGTTGCTAAGTCAGTTTTATATAATAAAAATTATTCATAATTTTGGTTTATTATTTTAAACAATCAACCAAAAAAAAATCAAAAACTTAACCTCCTTGAGGTTAACGTTTCAGGATGCATAGAATTCGAAAAACGAATAAAATTTTTTTTGTCCTTCCGCCGTCCGCCGTAGGCGCATTTTCTCCGAAACTACTGGACCGATTTTTTTTAAAATTCGGATATAAAATCAGAGGTCACCCGAGGATGATCCTCCTTCATCGACATTACTATTCGCCTTTTACTTTGAAAATGGCGACCGAAAAACCTGCTTTGCTATAGAATGTAGCTCCTAAACGAATGTACCGATTTCAATGAAACTTCGCTAAAGTCATTTTCTCGACGCCCCTTAAATTTATCTATATAACATACTTCAACGAAAAGAAGCTGGAAAAAAGTTACGAGGGATGGTAAAATTAAATTAATAACTCAAAAAGTTTAAACTTTTTTGTTGATTTCCTAAAAAAATATATGGTCTCCAGTTTTTTTAAAATATATTCTATTCCAAATATATTCTATTCGGTTTTTAAATTTTTAATGTGTTACATAAGTTATGCTATTTTTTTAGCATATTACTAATGATTAAAAAAAATTTTAGTCCAATAATTGGAATCATGTTTTATTTATTTTTCTTTGTAACTAGGACGGTAATGTTACTTTATATATATAATTGTTTGGAAATAATAAACCATTGTGAAATAATTTGCAGCGTTTTTTTGTTTTTATTTCCTGATAAGTATTTATACTATTTTTTTTTATGCCTGAAAGAAAACGTTAAAACAATTAACGTACTGTTGTAGCAATTAAAGGTTTAGTGCCAGCTTAGTGAGAACTTCACCCAGACTGAGCTCACACAAAAAGCTCCCCAAACACTCGGTGCTTTACTTTCTCATTACCACTCCGTTAAGTGTAGGTAGTAAAGTACACACCTTCCAAGTAAGGGGGGGCGACAGAGGCTCAATTTGCCCTTGGGTAGAGTATTTTTCTTTTCTTTGAAAGTTAACTTAATGTTTCGAAAATGTTATAATGTAACTAATGTTCCTGAATGAAATAAAATTCTGAATGTAAAATTTTTATTTATTTCATATTATTAATAATTCAAAAATCCTATATATTATTTCTGAAAGGTTTTTTTTTTTGTCAGTAAGCCATAACTTCGTCAATTCAATTGGATTAAGAATAATCAATATGGAATCTTCAAATACGGCACTCTTTCGCATTTTAATATTAGCTGATAAACGAAATTCGTGAATATTGAAGGGTAACTTTATTTCTGAATCGGCTTCTCCATGAGATTTTATTCTCATACGAAAAATTATATACCTTGTAATATAGATATATTTTAGCCAATGAAAAGGGTGAGGAAGCTATACTGACCTTACTTAGCAGAATTAGCCCAAGTTGTATTAATCATTAATTAACTAGTTGGTCCGAACGAATAATTCGCATAGTGAATATATATGTAAATAATTTACAATATAATATAGAAATAAGTTAATGCTATGTATTATGAGACAGAGGATATAATTTTATTATTCTATGTCAAACCATATTGGTTCATTCATAATAAAAAAAATAAAATATTTGTACATTACTATAGTCTACCAATATCTATGTTAATAATATTCCAATTTCAGTGTTTTGTTGTAGGAAATTTAGTAATCTTTCAAATAATCATGAATACAGTTAACAAAAAAAACCCACACTTCTTGAGATATTTGCAAATAAAGTTTTTTTTCTTTCATCAATTTTTCTCTAAAATATTCAAAGATATATACACTTCTTCAAAGATTGAACACTTTTGAAGATATTCTTCTTCACTTGCGAAAAATAGTCCTATCCCCCGAAATTTCTGGGAAAAAAAGTTATGAAGGAAAATAAACTTTATTTTCGAATAACTGAAAAAGTATGCATTTTTTTTGGATTGTACCCACGATAATTGGAAATATTACTAAATTACTTACAAAAAAAAAATCGATTATGAATTTGTAAAATTTAAACAATTTGTACTGATTGAAGGAGTAAAGTGTGTTGAAATATTTTTATAAGGAGAAACAGAGTTGAGATTTGTATTACCCAGTTCGAAAGACCCTCGAATACGAATTTTCATTGCGATCGAAAAATAATGGAATATTGTCATCGGCCAAGGAAAAATATTAAATCTTTCCTTACATAATACATAGGATCTACTTATTTCCATATTATTGTGCTATTTCTTCACTAAACAAAATTCAAACGGGCCGCTAGTATAAAAGAATTCCTTTCTGTAATACTACAACCTATGCATATTTAACCTAAGGGTCTTCCAGGGTCAAATGCCTTGTAAAGAAGTAATGTTTCTTGGTCAATGGTTGTGAATGGTGATTTGACCGATATCACGCTCAACCAGGTTTTCACTCTTAATCCTCTTCTATAAACGTTCTGGTTGAATCCGACACGCCTAGTAGATGAATGAACATATCTCGTCTTCTCCCTTCAGCTAGGTCACAAAAAGAAAACAGAACTTGCAACAACAAGCAATGCTAACAAGAACTAAACCAAAGGATGTGTAGATGTTTAGATAAGTTTTGTCACAAAAAAACTCTAAAATAGCCTCTGATATTTAGTAATCTCGACATTGCTGTAGTAAAAGCTTTCAAACTATTAAAAATGTCATTTATATATTTTATTTTGTGTAAATTAGTTCTTTTGCATAATAGTTTTGCAGATTTTTCATAAATGGAATATTTTAATAAGAAACTAATAATTTTGTTGTGATTCTCATGCCTTAGCTTTATATATATTCTGTTATATCATTTATGTTTTTAAAAAGATTAAATTATGTATTTAAAATTTTTTTTATAACTAGAAATAATTAAATACTTTTCATAAAAATAATATAGTATATGTGAGTTATAAACTGAATATTAATTTTATACGCGGAAAAACTCTTACAAAGCCTTTAGACCCTTGTAGAGGAGTTGTAAAGGCGAAAGGTATTACTCTTTTTATAAAATGAAATACAGCACCCGCGCCTAAAGAGCCTTTCACAAAACAGACTGAGACTGCTTTGAGGGGTTAAAACTATTTGAGGGGGGCCTCTATATAAAACTTCTATGCACTTGACTCCATCTCCATAATGGAGTATTTTGAAGTATATTAAAATACAAGTATGCTAGCTGGAAAGAAATTAATAATAAACAAATATCGCACACTTAAAATATACACGTAATTTTAGAGTAATTGTCTCAGATTAAACGAGCATTATTTATTAGTAAGATGCAACAAAAAAATGGACGATATATAATCATATCTGGAGTATCAATGAAGAGCTCCTAAACTTATTGATTCCAACTATCGATAGAATTTTGCGCGTTCCGTCATTCATAGATTGAATCGTCTATCATCAGTTTTTATAGTTTATGGATTCGGCATTATAACCTCAATGTATTTTCCATATTTGTAATCAGTTTACTTCTTAACTATATAAATATCTGTTTTGAAATTCAACAATTTGATCACAACAGTGCTAACCTTGCGGTGAAATTAATAAGACCGTTCCTAAATTCAGCGTAGTTCAATTCTAATCGCTGTTACATTCAATTGGTGCTGAGTTTAGGAAATTCTCCAAGGTAGCATGTCTAATTTGACTGAGCTATAAATGAGGTTTCAAAAATTAAGTGCGAAACGAAAAAATATTTGTAATTTTATTATATTTTTATTAATGTAAACGATTAAAAAATCAAGAAGAGGAATAAAATCGATGCTAGGTTATAATTAGGAAATTCCAACCACACTGTCTTGTGTTTCTAAAATGCAGGCAATGAATAAAATAATATCTTAAAGATAAACATTAATACAACATCAATCTGATGTAGTATATGAAATTTGTTTTATTCCAAAGTGTATATTGGTGAAAGGTCTCAAAATTTGCTGGGAAAAATGTATCAGCATCAATATGACTACAAGCGTAGGAGGAGGAGGAAAAAGGAATGGGGCTATGCCCCCCTTATAAAAATTTGGATGGTACGACAATATCGTTTCGCCCTCCAATAATTTGAATTACAATTGATAACAAATAAGCCACATGAATTAATAAAAGATGTAAACGAATAGATTTATAAAATTCGAAAAATCGTCATTTACAAAAATAAATGAAATAATAAAAAAACACTTAAACAAGTTTTATGTACTTATAAAAGAAACAATATAAACACTATAAACAACATATGTACATTTAAAAGAAACAATATAAACATTATAAACAAAATATGTACATAAAAACAATTTTATTTTCAGTTAATTTATTTTGGTAGGCAAAATAGTTTAATGCTATTTAAAATAGCGAGGGACGGGTCCTCTTCCCTGTGAGCCCGCCGCCACAAAAATTCACACAAATATGAAACGAAAATAATTTAAAATAATTCATAATTTGACGAAAATCATCTAATAGAACAAAAAATAAACGATGGAATAACTCACAGCTCACACGAGGAACAAAAAATAAACAATGGAATAACTTAGGTTAGACGAGATAAGAAGGGAGGTTATGTGATATAACATTAGATAACAACGGAGGTTTCGTCCTGACCGGCTATTTAAGGAGTACCATTTTTTTTCGAGTATATTAATTATAATTTTTCTTACTATTATTTGTATTTTGGTTTGCAGTTATTTTTTTTATTAGCTGTTTGATTATAATCTTTCTCAGTCGTTTCACCTCATCTTCCAATATGTAATTGTATGTCATGGAGTGATATGATCTTCAGTTTATTCCCTGATGATGTTTGAATTGACTAAAATTAGATATGTTTAACTTATTCTTTACCTACGTTTTAGAGACACAAGATTGTGTGGTTGGATCTCTCAATCATTACCTAACATTATTTAAAATAAAAATATTTTACTATCCATTATGCCAGTTCACTATACAGAGCCATAGTACGAAGAGGGGAGTATTGTATATAACACAGTCAAAGAAGAGGGAAAGAACAGCGGGCTAATATCGACGGAAACTTTTTAATGAGACGTTTGCCCTCTAAGCAGTATTTATGGCCCCCACTTCCCGCTCATTCCTCAGCTTCAGGACAAATAAATTCTTCAACAATAGATCAGGCTTGTTGCCATTATTTATAGGTCCATCAATTTATGGGATCCTCCCGTTTATCAACAGGGCACGCCCTAACGAAATGAAAGAGAAAAAAATAATGAAAAATTCTTCAGTGATTTTTCATCTAAACTCACTTGAAACAAACTTTTTTTAAATTTAATTATTACAGATAATTATGCCAGAAAGTGAAAATAATCTTTCGGGTAAGACAGTGAAGCGGTTTATCGGCTTATCAACAGGTTTGATTAGTTTTTCGTTATTGGAACAAGGGCATTGATACTAATTATTTTTCTAATTCATGATATTTACAACGGTATTACAATATAAATACATCAAGTTAATATGTACACAGGAATATAATCACATGAAAATGCTTGTTGAAAAACTACCCACTGGTAGCATTCTATTAATTAAATTTAAAAAAAAAAAACTACGATTTTATTAATAATGGAGGATAAATAGCTGACGGTACATAATTCGGTTTGTAATATATTTAAATTCATATGTTTCTATGTACCTAAATATCACTATATCATGTTCCGTTTTATTTTAAATTGAATTATTAATTGATTATTTAATGATTTAGTCTAGTTTATTTTTTGACAAATATTTATCGTTCGTTTATTTTATTTTAACTTTTTTTTTAGACGTTTTCACTTTTTTCATGTTGGATATATTTTATAAAATACACTACTATTAAAATTCCTTAGCGAAATATAATTTGTTTGATTTGAAGGATGTGGCATACGGAATCATATATACAATTATTATATACTGTAAAATTGTAAAGAAATATTTCAAATATTCTCTTTCTTAATTGGTAATTGGTTGACTGTCGTGGATAATGAAGAGAAGAATAGTTGGGGTGGTCAATCAAAAAGGAAGGCAAAAAAAAAAATGATAATATTTTTTTTTACATATGCCGACGTTTCGACCTGAAGTTCAGGCCTTCATCAGGGCCTGATAACCAGATAACAAGGTATGAGTAACATAAGTAGAGATGGTAAAAAAAAAAAATAATAATAAAAAGTTAAAATTAAAAAAATAAAATAAATAAATATAAAGTAAAATGAAATTGTTAGAATAATGACTAAGAACTAAGAGATAAATAATAATAACCGTTACAAAGTGTGGAATGATGAAGTAGGCATAATCAAAAAGGGTGACATAAGTGTTACAATGGGAATCTTAGAATAAAATGTAAAACATAAAAAAGAAATACGAAGTTATATAAGAAATGAAAATAAATAGTAAAATTAAAACATTGAGAATGGAGTAGTTAGATAGAATTTTCTATCTTTTTCTATCTAACTACTTTTTTTAAATGAGGTAAGTATCGATCCTTATGTAAAAACAGTCAATGAATCAGGTGGTGCATTCATTATTTTCAATTTTTCAAAAACAATTTAAAAAAAAATCTAAATATTTAAAAAAAAAGTTTTGTTATTCTGAATCCTGCCTTTTTTTTAAGGTAAGCATTATTTAAAAAATAGCCTATTAAATACCTTTTTAACTGTTTTATTCGAATGCAAATTAAAAGTAAATTTATCTTTTTGTATTATAATCGTAAACAAAAACTATTTATTGCACTATTTTTATTAAATACACTTTTCGAGATCACTTGATTCCAAATAACCAAGTCCCACAAAATAGTCTATATATGTGTGTGTTTGTTTGTGTTAACAGTCTAGCTCAAAAATGAAAAGTCGTAGTAAAGTGAAATTGCATATTTAAGGTTTTTGTATACAGCAACTTTTTCGTCAAAATCGGCTAAACGGAAGTGACACTGTATATCATCGATTTAAGACATTTTTACGATTTTCATTAAATTTATTATATCACTGTAAAATTAGGTAATTTTAATAAATGTAGGTTTTATTCTCATTAAATAAACCCCTAAACTCATTAAATTAGACCGCTATCAAAATGACATAGTAATTAATTGTTTTAAATAAAGTTTCGTACCATCTATAATATTTACTTTCACTCCCCTTTTAAAATATTAATTTTTGTTAAGAAGAGGGTGGTAAGTGAAAGGTGTGTGATGCATCTTATCAGATTTTGTTTTGATAAAAATAGACCTTGAAATTTAATTATTTCTCAATTTCAATGTGTTTAAATTACTACTGAATTTTCATAAACATATCCTGCAAATAAAGAATTTATAATTTTTTTTTAATATCGGTTTTGATGTCACAATTGAAAGAGTTTTTGGTATTTAATGTAAATTTTCTAATTATAATTAGGGTTCACGTTGGAAACAAATGATTCATCTAATGCACTCTTACCGAAATGACCTTCGTATACCTTCCAAAAGTCTATTATTACAAAGAAAATGTTTTAAAAAAGAAATTATAATTAGTTTTGAATGACAAATCTAAATCAAAGCGTGATTTAGCTACTTTTTAAATACAAGATAAATGATGAGAAGGGGAGGGGGGGCGAAATGTGACATTTTGAACTGAGGGGTTCCCTCACCAAACCCAGTTGAAGCCTTGATAATCCACACTCTAATTAATGAGGCTGTGGCGGGGTTGCGGTTCCCGCCATTAATGAACTATGTCTAATTCACATCTTTGTTCTCGCTTCTATTAAGTTCTCTCTCGTAACCGCCATTACGTTACATAACACCTCATAATATAGCCTTTATATTTTAATTAAATAGAGCTTGAAAATATAAACATTAATTACGAGAAAAGAAAATGTGTGCCAAGTAAATCAGTATAGTTCTCTCACCATTTGTATTGAGTAAATATGAAAATACGTCAATGTTCATAATAATATCCATTAAAAAAAAGTCTGTCAAATAAGGTCAGTGTATAGCTTCCTCACCAAATTTATCGACATTTTCCATCAGTTTGAACAAAAATAATTCAAGAAGAAATATAGGAATATAAATGAAGTTAACAAAACCTTATCGATGCATCTTACCCTTCAACCATAACTAGCTCAAGAAGATTTTGAATTAAGCTCCTTAGACTTATGAATTGCTTCGTAAGATTTGTAATTGGAACCCCGAGACGCTCCCGTGTCTCCCACCACTACACTGAGTTAGGGTGGCTCTTCCCCTCCTTAAGAAGACAATATTTCCTTGGCACTTTCCTTTATCAAATCATTACCGATCATCGTCCTTCTTATGCCTACAACCTTCTCCAATTTAAGTCCTCAATCCATTCACTCACTACAAGATCCCGACCCTCTGACCTATACATCCCTTCTCATAGATCTGCCTCATTCCAAAATTCCTTTATAGCCCGCTCTGTCAACTTTTGGAATTCCCTCCCGATCAAAATTCGACATGCCCCTTCCCTGTATACATTCAAAAACCTCCTATTCCAATTCCTGTTCCAAAAACAGTCTGATACCAGCTAACTATTAATATTATATATGTATTGTGTAGCAATCATATAATCATAACACTTGGTAAGAGATAGTACATGCATTTCCTACTATCGACGTAGGAATTTCAATACATACATTTTTTTTTTTTTTTTTTTATTCAATTATAAGTAACTGTTTATTTTTATATATATATATTCAAGTAAAGTTTTTTTTTTTTTTTATGAAATGAACTCATTGTATCTCTTTTTCGTTCTTCATTTCTCAAAGTGTATGTTTATGTTGTTCAACCCTTAAATATAATTTTGTTCATAGTTCAAGTGATTCGTTCATAGTTTTAATTGTTTTGTTCATAATTTTAAATGCTCTGTACATAGTTTTATCTGTATTGTATATAGCTTGTGCACCTAAGGTTTTCTTTACTTTTTATTTTATTTTATCAATTTTATTTATTGTTTCAACGTTCAGGCCAGTAATATTCTATTATTTTGTACATTATTGTTATTCTGAAGGGACTTAGTCCCAGAATAAAGTTTTTTTTTCTATCTATCTATCTACTACTTTGTAGTTTCAGAGGTAAATCGAGACCTCAGTTGGTTGAACTTCAAAAGGAATAAACAAACTCACAAATATGACGTTATTTTTTACAGCCTGTGCAAAATTTAATTTAAATTTACAAATATACGGTAAAGGAAATTTGCCTGCCTAAACGAAAGCTGTGGATGGGATTCGGCAAAATTTATATTAGACGATCTAAGTTTCAAACATCATAAATACCGAAAATTACATAAAATCTAAATAATAAATGTAAGTGTCATGTCAGTAATATGTAAACGACAAAACGTACAGTTTAAATTAGCTTTTTGAATACTGTCTAAAATTTTATAACCTCATAAAACAATACTATGAACATAACCTCCCTTTCACACGACCAATGCCTTTCTCGTTCATAGCCATTATATTTACAAAAAATAACCACAGAATACTTAGTACTTTTAAAAACATGGGTACCAACTACATTATGCTGTTTACAACGTTAGTCAATTTCAGATTTAAATATTTTTTATTATAAAGAGAATTTAATTTAATATTAAATGATTATATATAAATCATAGTTCCATATGTCTATATCATATAAATGATATGGAACTATCTAGGTAACAACCCGCACTATACCTAAACATTTAATCAAAATTGGATTAATGGTAGTAATATCGTTGATGTCCAAAATCATGAAATGTCAAACATTTTTAAATTTTTAGCATAACATTTTTTTGGAATTTCGCTTTTTGTTTTTCTGTTTTATAAGTATAAAAAATATTTTTATTCTATATACATATTTTTATTTTCATTCATTTTGTAAACATTAATTTTTCGGTCTAATAGTGAATAAATAATTGTTACATGTATTTCGTAAGAAGATGTTTCTTTATTAAATAGAAAATAAAATATAAAAAGAATAATAGAAACCTCTACTTATTAACTTATACTAAGAACATTACGTCCCCCTTCATATTTGCACAAGTGAGCCTCAACACGGAGTATTCACCAATTTAAGAAGCCCCCTGGAACGTAAGAATTGAATATTTGGTAGTTTTTTTTTAGCCCTGAAGTTCAACTACAATTTTCCGAATAGGTCATATTTCCTATTAAGTTATTACAAGATGAGGTATTTGCAGCAAACATGATTTTAAAATATTTGGTTATTTTTTTTTTTAAGTGGAAGCGATAAGAACTTCATTGTCTTTTTATTATTGTATGTTTTCCTTTTTTTCTCTAAATAATACATTATGACATCTTCAACAAAATAATTGAATATAAATATAGGGTGTTTCGTAATTGCAACGCACTATTTTAGGTATCTGTTCACTAACACGAAATAAACAAAAAAGTTCATCTTAGCATATATCTCAAACTTATTTATTAACCAGATATCAAAGGTTAAAGATTTATTATTTATTTACTACATTAAGACTGACTGTGCAAAGTTTAACGTGTTTAATACTAAATAACAGGTTTTAATCACCTGATAAACAAATGAACGATAAGCAATGGCAGTAGTTGCTCATCTGTTTGTCTAGTTCTGTGTGAATACTGTGACACAGTTCAATTTATTGATTGAATAATCTACGAAATAATTATAGGTGTACTTTATTTTTAATGTTTTGAAAATTTCTTTTCAGTTTGTATTGTTGTTCCATTAATTTTAAATATTCTTGATCTTTTTTTCTATCTGGTATGGTCATATTTACCCAGTTTTTTATTGGTAAACATAAAATCGAAACCGTGAAACAATCGCAATACAGAAAGGATGTCGCTTTCACAAAAATAACGAATCATAGAAACTGTGGCAAGGCAGAAGACGACAATAGGGATAGAGTTGTTAGGAAGAAGGTAAGAGCGTGGAAAACTCCGTTTTGGTCCTGCATTGACCCATTGAGCGACAGGATACACGGAGAACATTCAACAGCCTTCAACGCAATTCTTCACAGATTTAAGGATATGACTTGAAAAGATGAGTTTAATAAGGAATGTTTACTTTAATTTGTTTTTAATCGATCTCAAAGGAAACTGGATGAGGGACACCCTCTTTTAAAAAGTATAATAAAATCAAAAGAGGAAGAAATGCCACTGGACACTCCTCTCCTTCAAGCCGTTTAAGCCACTTCATGTACTCTTCCCGACACCAGACCCGTTGACTGTCATTACCTATGACAGGTATGGGTGAAGAAAAAAAAATTTAAAAAATCAAGCATTGATTACAATAAAATGATTAGTTTTTTAAGAAGTAGTAAATAACCAAACTAAGCTAAAAGTTCAATTAATTTCGCCAAAACGTCGAATTAAAAAATTACTTAGCTACTTAAACAGACAAATAATTAATTCATTTATGATAAATTGTAACTATAATCTATGTACAATAAGTAGTAGAAAAAATAATAAGACGTGTTCTTTAGACTACGCGATAGAATTGAAAACACCAACAAGTCGAGATTAATAATATGAAATATTAATTACCATCCCCTCATATATTATTACAGTAAGGCTCGAAATGCTCAAATACCATGAATGGGGTACCGTTGGATGTAGAATTTCATGGGGGCTTAGCGAATCGTATTTTCCACTTTTGTTTTTCTTTTTAAAATAAATAAAGTCGATATAAACATTTTGCTAGGCTTCAATACTGGAAATGTGGTAAGTCTGTTGATCGATCCTGCGTTTTTAAGCCCAAAAATGTACTATTATCGAAATAACGCAAGGCATAGGGTTCACATCCACAAAATCTTACGCTAATTGTAGTACTGTCATTGAATACATGTCTCATTTCGTCGACTTCAGCTCTCAATGATCGAGAGAGGAGGAGTTTATATTATTTATCGATGGTGTTTTTGATCGGCAAGCCATGTCGTTAATTCTTCACCAAATTTCAAGATTGAGCCACCAATTTCGAAGCCTTCCTTCTCCTTCAGGAGGGCGAAATAGTCCAATCACCCCGAAAATTCAGGCAAACAAGTTATGAAAGAAAAGAAACTTTATTTGCAAATAACGAAAAAAATTACACTTTTTCCTTAGTTATGAGAGAGAGAATCACTTTATTATCATAAAATAAAATAAAATGGTGCTGCCCAATTACATTGGGTTGCTAACAACACAGCATACCTATTAATCACTACAGACATTATTTAAAATTATTATACAATTATAGGATTAACAATATGTATGAGCATAGTATACAATATTTTATACGTATATATATATATATATATTTTTTTTTTTTCCTTTTTTTTTTTTTTTTTTTTTATAATTTTTACTATTTCTTTCATTCATTTATTATCATTCTGTACCCTTTCTCTTCCTTCTCTCCCCCTATACATGTTCCCACTCACATTCTCTCCTCTCTCTTTCTAACCTAATACATAAAAAATTCATAAAGTACAGTGGACGTGTTCAATAAATAATAATATAAAAAATGCTGTAACACACGCATGCCTCCCCCTCGCGAGCAAACTCTCCCCCTATCCGCTCCCATGCACATGGTGGTGGATGATTCCCAGGGAGTCGAGGATTATACTCTCTGCCAACCTTGCCACGTCCTTTATGTCGACACCAAGGCCCTCCATGAAGCTCCTTGTTGAGTCTGGTATCGTTCCGCGAGCTCCGAACCAAAGGCCTCTCACGTGGAATTCTCTCGGCCCGAAACTCTCGCGGAACTTTTCACTAAGGAAAGGGATGCATTTCTCATATATCTGTTTTTTCTCCCTTTCCACTTTTTCTGCCTGATCGAGGTCGTTGGTCTCATATCTCACGGTCGGATCCAAAATCATCGCCGACTTTCCCGTCTTAGAGAATGCTACAATGTCGGCATATCGGGTGGATCCATCCGTATCTATACAATATACTTCCTCGAAACAGGCGTATTCTCTCTCTTCAAGGAGCCTCATCAGTTCATGCTTGACTCTGTGGTGACGGCGTGTTATAAGGAGGGAGTTGTTGGGGCATTTTCCAAGCACATGTGCTGGTGTTTCTGGCTCTCTGTCGCATTTGCGACAGAGGGACCCAACTTCTCTTACCTGTCCGCTGACACCTGGGACTCCACGCAGGGGAGCATAATTAATATTTAGTTTCAGGGCATTTGACCATTCAGACCCAGAAAGTACTTGCTTATCATACATGTATTTATTGGCTTTCGGGGTCTCTTTAAAATGGCGAACTCCAATGCCCTGCCACCTGCAATTGGTCCATTCCTCAAACGAATTTTCTCGAAGCGACTGCCGTAGAGCTCTCATATTCCGAATACCCCGATCAACCCCCAATCTCTCGGCACATTCATCAACCTCAGCCGAATAATCAAAGATCGACTGAAAAAGGGCATCGGGCACATTGGACAGTCGCTGAGCAATGGACCAATGTTGTAGAGGAGCCTCCCATTGGCAGCGGATTAATCCCAATCCTCGATACCTCCTGGGAGAGTACAACATCGCCGTGGAGGTGTTCGCAGGGAGTCCAA
The DNA here is from genome assembly GCA_928085145.1 of Nezara viridula. Classification (NCBI taxonomy): domain Eukaryota; kingdom Metazoa; phylum Arthropoda; class Insecta; order Hemiptera; family Pentatomidae; genus Nezara; species Nezara viridula. The sequence continues at coordinate 152,055,592 of OV725080.1, read as the reverse complement.
CAATAGCCTTCACACTCCTGCGAATCATGGTGTCGATGCCGTCAAGTACGGCAGGACGCAGCTTTGTGAGGGGCGCAGTTTGGAGAGGGTAAGTAAGACCCGGGAACAGATATTGGTTGACAATGTTTAGCTTCTGCTCCGGCTTCAGCAAGGGAGAGGTTACCAGTTTATTCAGGTTTTCGTTCAATTTGGTCACCGAATCTTCGTTGAACTGTAGCTCTCCCGAGAATGTACATCCTAAATACTTGATTGTATCTCCATTCTGCATTGTTTGGATGTACTCTCCGTTCTCAAGGGAGAGCATCGCGGTTTCCAGCTCTCCTTTATTTAGAACGATGCCCACGCTTTTTTGAGGATTAATAGCCAAACCAATTCCCTCAAATGTCCTCTGAACGCTGCCGATCACTCTTTCTGCAGCCCCCTTGTCACGCGCTGACACGGCCTGGTCATCCGCGAAACCTGTGAGGACCACACAACCTTGGTCACTTTTTAACTTGTATCCAAATTTTTTGGAAAATTCTTCATCGCACAGGTCGCGATAGAGATGGTCAATGGCCAGGTTGAAGAGCGACGACGACAAGGGGCCGCCTTGGGGTACCCCGCGCAGCACTTTGATTTGGCTAGTTGCGTGAACACCGTTACTAATTTTGATTGTGTTCGTGCAGAGGAGAGCCGATATAACGTGTTGAAGATCCGGCGACACACCTCTTGCTTCCAAGGAGCTCACGATATGATTGTGGCCAACATTGTCAAAAGCACCGACAACGTCAAGGAATACCACCGCACAATCTTTTTTCATAATCTTTGCATCCTTCAATACAGCGTCGATAATCCTTGCGTTGACGTGCGTTCCCGGGAGGCCTTTTATAAAGCCTCTCTGATTCCTGTGGAAGGTGACCTGTTTTCTTAATTCGTGGTCCAGAACCTTCTCTATGATTCGGCGCACAATAGAATAAATGGTGATGGGTCTCCAGGAAGGGATTTTGTTTACATCACCTTTCCCCTTATATATTAGTATTGTGCGCCCTTGTCGAAGTGGTTCTGGGACATAGGCCACCTTCAACATTATCTCCGCAATTGTTCTAATAATATTTGCAACATCGAAATATTTAATCGTGCGGATCAGAACTCCATCAGGCCCCGGCGATGTGTCCATTGATGTTGATTTAATGGCTTTCTTGACGGTTTCTACATCAATGGACACTAAATTTGGCATCGGGGCACACTGCTCGTAATCCGCACGCCTGCAGAGATTTTCGCTCTCAAAGAGGTCTTTATAATATTTTTCGATATCGGCCATCTTTATAGGACACCTCTTAGGAGCATCGGCATTCATAACAGTTTGCACAACTTTTTTTCTTTTATTGTAATAATTATACTGTGCGACTTCGTATTGATACTGCTCCTGCCGACGACTCCTGTCTACCTTGTTCGCTCTTTGCGGATTTGAGACTTGTCCAGCACCCTTATCAGCCACTTTAGTTTTATTTTTTTTTCTCATCTTGTAAAATTTAACGGCTGGGTGCTGGGGACCTGGCAGTTCCGCATTGATATTCTTGAGAAAATTCAGGAACTGGCCTACGGCCTCATCAAAATCCGCAATATTCATTGTGTTTTCTTTTAAGAGATTCTTGAACACGGTAGACCATCCAATAATGTCCTCTTTTATTTTTGATACCTCACCCTCTCCATTTTTTGGACCTATAACATTTTTCACTATGCCCCTCAGTGTATTGGTGTTAGCCTCCCTGGGGTGCTTTTTTGCAATATGGGTTCCAAGACCTCTTTCACCCTTAAAAGAAAGCCCACATATGGGACAAACTTTATTATTAGGGCGTATAACTTCTTCCTCCTGCTCTCTGCTCGCCCCTGCGACATTCTGTGGAACATTTGGCAATGCTGGGAAGACATCATCTATCGAAACTGTCTTTCCCAATAGTACACCTTCTGTGTCTGGCCATTCGACTTTTACAATTTTCTTTTGGCCGCCTTCCGCGGCATCCACAGACATCACAGAGGCAACAACAGCCTCCTGAGCAGGTCCTTCTGTTCTCGGAACCCATACTTTCTGGCCAATTTCGATTTTTTTCATTATTTTTAGGTCCATTTAAAATACAATCTATTTATTCGAGGCCATGTATACCACACGCATGATTACAATAAATTATTTTAAGGAGAATTAATATATAAATAAAAATAAATAAATAAAAACTAAACGAGAGAGACATGCATATATGCCAACTTAAGTATCAGATAAATATGTTTAAAAAAAGTTAAAATGTAAAATGTATAAAGCTAAAAAACAATTGAGATCTATAAAATCAATTGCTTAAAAATAACTTAAAATATAAAATCAAGAGAATCCAAGTTATAATAAAAAAAAAGGTTAATTAATAGGTTAAAATCTATAGAATCTATTGCACAAAATCAAGTTAAAATATATCAAATAAATAATGGTAAAATAATCTAAAATTTAAAATCAATAGAAACCAAGTTATACTATAAAAAGTTAAATTTAATCTTAAAACTAAGCTAAAATATAAAATGAAGTTAAAATATACAAATCAATTGCTTAAAATTAAGTTAAAATATATCAAATAAGTAATGGTAAAAAGTTAAAATCTATAAAATCAATTTTTTTAAAAACAAATTAAAATATTCAGTTAATATAATCTGAATAAAAAATAAAAGATTAATAAATACGTTAACAATTGAGAACAAGTTAAAATATACAATCAATAAAATCTTATTTAAATAATAATAAATTAATAAATGAGTTAATGAATAAAAACAATTTAAAATATACTGTTAAAAAAATTAAATAAAATTAAAAACACATACCCACGTCCACTGAATAAATAATAAATAAAATTTAATAAATAAATCGATTGATAAAGCTGATATGTATATATATATAATTTTTTTCCTTGAATAAGAGAGCAGAGAGAGAATATAGAAAATCAATGAAACAATGGATAAGGTTAACAAAATAGGTTGGGCTCTTTCGGTGACAGCTGTTGGTATTGATAAGACGCCACTGACCTTGCTGGATGGAGGCGGCCGCTGTGAGGTGGAGGGGGCCGACAAGTCCTGTTCTGCACAGTGATAAGGACCCCGGTCCCACAGGCACGTTGAGTTTTTTTACCTCCTAGTCCTGGCGAAGTTCTTTGCTTGATTTTTTCGAAATTCAAGCAGCAGGTCTCCAGCGTACGTCCTCGGTCACATGTCAATTTTTGGCTCGATTGGGCGAATAAAACCCTATTAAAAGGGAAACCGCCGTGGAGCCGATGTATCGTTGTCACCGGCTAGAGCCGAACTAGTAATAAAAGATTACTAAATGCCATACAAAAGAAAAACAAAATCATGGAAATTGGACAATTTTCAGAAATATACAGCTTATTGAAATTTGTAAAAATGTTGGTTCCAAACATTAATGAAGATTTAAATTAATTTTTGTATCATTTGTCGATTATATTAAAGTTAAGATAAAGTAATATTTGATTTATTTATCTTTTGATACGCTGCATTATTTTATTTTATTATTAATTTTGCATTTGATCACTTAACAATATGATGGACGTTTTCGCACGGGCCTACTAGTTATAAATAATATCTCATTATAAAGAGGATGCAATGTTGAACAATTGAACTTTTTAGTTTCTGAGAGATTTTAATTCATAACTTCAATAAAATTCGTTCGAATTTGGTTTTTGACACTCTTTTTTCCTTTTCGTCTCCGTAATACGGCGTTAATACACAATTTTGAATAATAGTTCATTAAAGAGAGCATGGAATGATGAACATTTCCCTCGCTAACAATATTCATGTATGATTTTTAGTTTTTGAGATATTTTAATCCATATTCAAAAACACTTTATAGGCGCCAGACGACTGTTTCACATCGGAGATCTGACGACTAAATCTAATTCATTCACCACAAAAGTTCAAAACGCGCCTAAAGAAGTTTCCAAAAAATTTGTACAAATAATATCAGTTTAAATATATTCTTAGGTTCGTTGAATACATTTACTCTATTTTTAGCTTCGTTATGTGATATTGGAAAAGTCTGCTTTATTAATGTACAGAAATATTCAGTATCGATATTTTTACCTTTGTCTGATTCGATTTCCTAGAACATCCCCCATTCCCGTTGTTTGCTCAATTAATGGCTACTAGTCCTTTTTGAGTTCTCTTAGGACAAAGGGTTTGTTATGGCCTCAGTGCTCTTTCAAGTCTCTCAATTAATTTCTTCTCTATACGCTCCGCCCTTCCATTATATATCCCTTTCTTTTTTTTATTTTATTTTTGTTTCTCCAAAACGCTTTCCGACGATATTATTTTATTGTTTTCAAACCTTTAGTTTTGCCTTTTATAGTAGAGTACTTAACAAGCAGTCTCTTTTCAGTTCTAAATAAAAAGCAAGTTTTATTCAAAGCTCAATAAACCCTATTTATTTTGAGAAAAAAATAATTTTAAATGGAATTTTCTACATAGAATTATTATAATTATAAATATTTAAGGTACTATTACTTGAGACAGACATAACAAGAAATATTTTTAAATACAATATTTAAAATAAAAAGTTTTTAGTGTTATCAAATATTTAAAAGTATTTAGTGTATTTTAATTTTTAATTACAAAAACGAAAAACCATGGAGTAGAACCGTACAATGAGTAAAGCACTTAGCTCCTATTCAAAGGCCTGTCACAAATAATTATTCTGTATCATGAGCCATTAACCAAACATGAGGTCAGTGGTCCTCTTGGGGCACAGCCCCTATAAAATGTTACCTTTAATTAATTAAATGATTAAACGGGAAAATCGGGTGGTTGATTGTAATCTCGGTTTAACCATCTTCCTGAAAACCCATTGACCAAGAAACAGTACTTCTTATAAATCACTGAACCCTAAAGTTTAAGATCTATACCCTCCGTGGTACATTTTTCTTCTTTTGTTTCTTCTTTAATTTCATGAAGTGAGGCTCTTACGTAACAACTAATTACTGAAAACATAGGTTTATTTTTGCGAAGAACGAGTTATGTCATTGGAAGGCAGTGTATATATTTTAAAATAAATTATTTTATTGTATTTATATTATTTATTTTAAATTTATTTAGAAAAGTTAAATTACTTCATTTTTAATGTTCGCTAAGGGATTACATTAATTTTGAATAATTTATTTTTCTGAGCTTTAAAGTAGTTGAAAATATTATTAAAGCAAATACAAAATCCATGTTTTTCCCAACTCAGCATTTGTCGATCTACTATTACTATTTTATTAAATAAAGGAAAAACTAACAAATTAAGTAATTTATTTTTTGAGATTTGGAATTGGTATCTTGGAAAAGAAAATTCAACTACTATTTTATGTTTTAAATAGAAAATACTGAACACTTAAATTTACCTACTTAAGCCCATGTGGCCCTACGGTTCATAAATTTTTGGGAGAGCCAAAACGACCCACATACGAAAACTACAAACTTTTCGGGTAAAAAATTTCAGGACTATATCTAAAGCTCCATGGTATGTTACAAACGCCAACAGTTAACGATCGCATACGGACACGCTATATGCCCTAAGACCCAAGATGCCCCAAAACACACTTAGAAGACTCATAAGTGATTTCCTGGCTTAGAAAGAGCTTAAAATCAAGAGGGGAATACCGCTTAAAAGGAAGGGATACCGCTGGGCACTCCTCTCTCTCACGCCGATACAGCCACTACCCGTATTCTTACCGACAGCAGACCCGCTAATTTTCATTGCTTATGGCAGGTGTGGGTGAAGATATAAAGTTAAAAAGACAAATTCCCTTGACCAAGAGCCCAAATGAAGGCTTGAACTTTGGGTCGAAATGTCAGCAAAAATAAAAATAAATATATTTATTTGTTTTTAGTTTTTTGACTGATCACCCCAGCCAATCTTCTCTTCGAAATACAGTAATATTTCATATTATAAAACACATTTATTGTGTATTTTATAATTTACTTTAACATGTTTTAAATTGTATTATATTATTCTTAAAACAAAAAATAGTTTTATTCTTCATTTTATTTGAAATGTTACTTAAACTTACTCTCAAGCCTCAACGAAGAAAGTCTCAGCTTTCTTCTAGTATGATTACCTATTGATGTGCGTAAGATGCCTCTTGTTAAGAAATTTCCAGACTCACTGAGTTATGCAAGATGGTATTGTCGGCTGTTTGCTTACCTTGGCTACATCAGCTATAATTGCCTGGTTGCCTCACTATTTGTGAAATATGTTGCGTGCCTCGCACTGTTTCGAAGCCGCACCTCTGACCCCTGTTCTGGCTGGATCCTCACTGTCGGGACTAATGGTATTTGTTGATGGAAATATGAATATGAGGCTGTGAGAAACTGCCTATCAATCGATTGCGATGGTATCTATATTATCTCCTGTTGAAACATCCCCATCTTCCCGTTCACCAACTAACCAAGAATTCAGGATTTAATAGGCGACGTGTCTACCGATCCTAGAAAAGTTAGGGAATTTTATTTAAAAAAAAAAAAAATCAACAAAAATATGATTCAGAATTATTAATCGTCTCAGTAAGTTTTACAATATTTACACAAGTTATATATTTACCACATCTAAAAGTATTACAGTATGTTCATATATTTTTTTCTAATTATATTGATAACACTATTTACCTATTAAGAAAACATTTGAGTGCACATTCATAATTCATAAATAGCTTATCGAAAACCCTCAGTAAGTTGAAAACAAGAATTGATCAACGGGAATAAAATGGAAAACTTACAAATATAAAAATTATTACAACAAATTAAACACACATTATAAGAATACCCGGTATATTAAATAGAATAAAAAACAAGTAATGATAGATAAATAGATATTTAATAGAAAAATGTTAATTAAAAAAATAATGGTAATTTAACAAAAAAGTAATACAGGGTGTATGATATAAATATTTATATTGTAAGTATATGTATTAACAAGCAGCTAAAGTTTAATTAGCTGACTTGTCTCGTATAATCGAAAAGGTGTGCTGGGAATACATGTTCTCTTTTTATGTATTATGATAGTAATTTGACTGTCTTGAAAGATGGTTTATCTTTCATATTTTAAAACGAAAAATAAACAAATATTGATTATTATTATATGGTTGATTGAAATAAGAATATTGTAAAGTATGGTTAAAATGGCTTTATTGTCCTCTTATTTATTTATTTTTTTATTTGTAAAGTAAATGTTTCTGAAAATGGAGGTTTTGGCCTTGAAATTTAAACCAGCAGTTATTAATAATAAACATATAATGAAAATTTAGAGATTAATTGAAAGCCAAGCACGGTATACAGTCTTATACGAAAAAGATTTTATTTCAGAATTATTTTATATATTGGGGGGGGGGAGATGAATTAATGTCGTTTTCTTACATTGAATTCAAACTCATAGATTTTTAACATGTTTTTATTTTTAATCAATGATGTAATCACCCTCGTTATTAACAACCTATTGTCATCTAGTTTGCAAATTTTTAACGCTGGATCGACACAAATCAATTGATTTTTAAACAAAATACATAGAAATGGCATTTTGGATTTGTCCAGGCTGCATTCACGGTTTGTCCAGGTTTCAGCACTTCAAAATGAGCAACGTCGGTAATACTCCACCAAAAACATAAAAGAGTCTTTTGGGGATGTACTTCGTGACGAATCTTTTGGAGATAGCCACTGTCTTTTGCGTTTTGGATTATCGTAGAGGACCGATTTTTCATTTTCAGGAATCAAAAAACCGCTTCTGTATTGTAAGGTTGAAGCAATACGTTGCATATGATATTTTTCCAATCTGCTACAAATTTTCTGAGATGGCCAATCAAGGTTGGTTAAGACTGCTTGAGAGTTCCCTGTCTATTAACACGTCATTGTCCAACGTTGTTGATCGATCTTCCTGATCGATACGAGTCGGAAAGATCTAAATTACCGGATTAGAACGTGATAAACAACCTTTGGCATTTACGAACGTCTAATGCATTTGGATAAACATCGCAAACATTTTTTGGTGGAAACTGTTGCGTTATTACCTCTGCGAAACTCAAAAAGCATGCAATGCCGGGTATGTACCTCTTCTGGTATATGGCTGGCCATTTCTACAAAAATAAAAATAAAAAATTACAAAACTACGTAAATGCAAAATTAAAATATCTTTGCCACGACTGAGATGTACACAATGAACTGACAAATCACAATAAAATAGTGACATGCTTAAAAAAGACATTACTTTCCGGTTCCTCTTATATTATACGCTACATATTTTTATCTTAAGCAAAATAAGATTTTTTATCTAATAGATTTTTAATTTTGAAACTTATTCCTCCTGAATAGGGAGTTGGGTAGCTCAGTGGTAAGGCACTGATATTCCAATGCTCAACAGCCTGGCTCGAGGCAGAAAAATTATTTATTCTGTTTCATTGGCTGTGGGGCGACTCTAGGATTACGAGACCCTCCTGAGGCACACCCAGTCTCTATAAAGTGGGTACAGTTAATTAAATAATTAATTAAGGGAAAAAACCTGGCGGTTGAGCGTGATCTCAGTCAAATCATCTCCTTGTACAACCGTTGACTAAGAAACAGTACTTACCCTAAATAGTACTGAACCCAAGACCCTTCATGGGTTTCAGCAGTACAGATTCCTCCTGAATATAAATACAAAAGCATCTCACATGGGGTGGAGACACATTATAATTATGTTACCAATTGTAACTATCATTCCATATGGTTGGTCGTAGTTTGGATTTTATGTTAATAGCAGGATTCAATTATTCTTTACCCTTATTAATTATAAAATAAAAGAGTCCAAAGGAGGTTTTTTTTTTCTATATATAAAAAAGTGTAAAATTTTTAAATAAGACAGCTTTCTTTTATAATAAAGAACACATTCTCAAAAAAAAAATTAATAACTACAAAATTCGAATTAACTATTCAAAACCACCTGACCTCTAATACAAGATTAGGACATGATCATATTATAATTGGGTACTAAACCCCCTCCCCCAATAGAGTATCGCCTGCGTTCCATATTCACAGCTTAGCCTATTTCCAAATTACGTGACTTGAAAACGGAATCAACAAAATGCTATCCCGCCTAAGCTTATTTTCATCCCTATTCTACAATTTTATCCATAGCATGATCCGATAAGCGTTTTCTTCCAATTTTTATTTACTATTATTGAGAAACTAAGAAGTGCCTCTTGTTTTTTATCATTTATAACTTATATCCGACGGTTAGTATATTTCAAATTATTTCTATCTTAATACTTTTTGATATGACGAAAGAATTAAATATTTTATATTTATAAAGTACAGTATTTCTTTTTATAAGAATTGTTGATAGAATAATTTTCCACAGCGACGTGGTGAAACCTGTGTCCAGTTTAATTTGCTACTTCAAAATGAAAAAAATCTGGTGTATTCACTCACATGAATTTCCTACCTATTTCAGAAAAGTTTTTATATCCATCAAGTCCATATGCCCACAAAAAAAAAAAAAAAAAAAAAAAAAATTAGATTTATTTTCTTAAAAATTGATGTAAGAAAAGATTTGAGTACGATTTATTTGATAAACTAAAGCAATGTAAACCAGCTTAAGGTAGATCACTGTAAAAATTAAAAGAGAAAACAGAATAAGCTGTATCAGCGCTAATACTGGTTCGATTCCGATAGTTTTTTTGGTATTATAATCACCTTTCAAAAGTTTTATTATAAATTTTACCATAGAATATATACTTAGCGAGTTAGGCCCCAAAACATTTTCCTTTTCTTTATAACTCTTTTCCCTGATTTTTTTTCGGAAATTTAGTCCACATATAAGAATTGAAAGGACAATTATTAGAAAATTATAGGAAACTTTCATCAAAATCGTTAGAGCGGTTTTCGCGCTACAGTCTATAGAAAAAAATATTTTTCATATATTGCGCATGGAGCATCCAATTTGTGTCACAGGCATCAGTAATGAAAACCCTACAAAATAAAAAAAGAAGCAACGAAATCGGTTCAGTAGTTTCCGAGAAAATCTTGGTAAAGACTATTATAATTTTTTTTTTAAATTTATTTATTTAGATCGCTTTGGTAGAGTTTTAACTGTGTATCAAGGGAATTTCCTTAAATATAATATACATTTTAATCATATTCCTTATATTACAATCACAAATATAAAGAGTAAAATTAGTCAGTAACAATAAAAAAAAAAAATTATAATCTCTTTTACTATTTGTACTAAAGTATGGTTATTTTTATTCTCTATATGCATATATTTAGGCAGGATATCAAGGCTTAATTGCACAAAAAGAAATAAAATTATATATTAATAAAACAAGAAAATGAAAAATCCTCCTAAAGTGCAAAAAATAAAATTAGTTTTATTTTTTTCCCAACAAATTAATTATTAAACAAAATCTGTACTATTTAGAGAAATCACTGTTTCTACGTCTACGGTTGTGCAAGAAGGTGATTTGACAGAGATCACGCTCAACTGCCTTAATTAATTATTTTAATTAAGGTACCTCACTTCTTAGAGACTGAGTGTGACTCAGGAGGGTGGTCTACGTATCGTCCCACGGCCAATGAAACAGAATAAATAATTTTCTGCCATGAGTCGGGATTCGAACCTGGACCTTTCGATTTGGAAGCTCAGTACTCTACCACTGAGCTACTCCCATCCAATGTTTTTTTAAACATTATCATCTTTGTTTTCCAAGCTCTACATTTCATTTTTGTTAAAATATCTACTGTAACGGCAGAAGCTGTTTTTGCTTTATGCTATTATAATGTAAAATTAGAGTTATGTAAAATTAAAAAAGAAATGTAAAGAAAAGGTATTATTTTCCCGGTAGAACATTCGCATAAAGTCACTTTGAAGACGACTCTTGTTGCTCCATAGAAAATTAAAGGGTGCACATCCCGAAGCGTTACATCACATCACGCCGCAAGATACGGACTCAATCCTCGACATTACTCTCCTCCTGTTTCGACAAGTGCAATGAGATGGTGCAAGTTGGAAGTCTAATCTTGCACAATTGCTCGTTACCTGTCGGTTTTCTTTTGCCGGTGCTGAATTATTGGTATTATCAGCTGTGATCGCTGAACGATAGGCATGCTGATGGTTTTCCAGATTCTATTCAAAAGGCTTACAAAAGGGTAATCTTTTCAAAATCATACTTAAGAGGAAGTACTAAAACTGTTTTGACACCGCTAGTTGCTATTTGAAATTGGTTTATCAGATGGCATATCGCTCATCTGAGGGAACAACGACGCGACTGTATAATATTGGAGAAATGTTTTATCCCGTCAAATTGTTAGAATTTTAGGGCTGATGACCCTCCTCCCCCCTCCATCCCACCACAAAAAACGAAATAGTAAAATAATTTTGCCTATGAGGTATTTAAAATATAGTAGTAGAAATCACAACATGTCCCATTTTTAAAATAGCAGGCACGCAATTCAGCTAGCGGTTGCAAACATGGACCAAGTAAAAATACAAAGGTTTCCATAAAAGCATCGTTATCGTTTCTGTAATTAGAATTATTAAAAAAAAAATAAGGCGTGTGCTTTGGACCACACATTTTTTTTTTTTTTTTGCACTTTCATTGCATTTATTTATCCGCACCTGTCAATTACAACTATCGAAATCAGCAAATGTGCTGGCGTAGTAATGAGAGAAAAAATATATAATAAAAAATAAAATAAAATAAATTAAAAGGCTTGATAGGCATGGGGAATAGCAATACCCAGCGGCATCCCTTCCATGGCTTTTATTTACTTAAACATTATTTACGCAGATCCCTCATCCAGACTCTTTTCAGTCGTCTTCTGGAGTTCTCGGGCATACTAGTTGTGGCCATTTCTTTTACCAGCTGGTTGGAGTGCCGTTTAACATGTTATGAAATCGTTTGTAGTACGTTCGTATGTGCTCATTGACTGTCGGAACGTGTAAGTCGGTGTGTAAGGTTTGGTTGCTTACGTACCATGGTGCTTGAGTGATTAGTCGTAGTATCTTAGACTGAAAAATTTGAATTTTTTTTATGTGTGTTGATTTTGCAATTTCGTATATTTGTAGTCCGTAAGTCCAAAGAGGTTTTAAAAGATATGTGTAAATACTTAGTTTCTGTCTTGCTTTTAATTTGGAATGCCGTCTTAACAGTGAATGGAACAATTTTAGTCTTAGATTTAATGTGATTCGTTTTTTCTTCACATGTGGACCCCATGTCATTCTCCTATCGAATGTAAGGCCTAGGTATTGTACTCTGCCTGTTTGTGGAATCGGTATGTTGTCTAAGTTTACAGGAGGGCATGTTTCTGGTCTTAGAGTAAATGTGATGTATTGTGACTTTTGATAATTTATTTGAGTTTTCCAAAGTTTACACCATACCACACAATTAAATTTAAAATATCAACAAGAGGAGATTAATAATATGAAATATAAATTTTAAATAATAGCTTACTATAAAAAGGATGAAATGCTAAACATTTACCTCGCTTAAAGGGGACGCAAGTCCGATTTTTAGTTTCTGAGATATTGTAATCTATATTTTACATAAAACTCCTTATTATTTGGTTTTCTGACAGTATGTGGGACCTCCTCGCCTAATGTAGATATCACATTAGGATGAGATGCCGCTGGGTTCTGCCTCATGGTACTTATGCCTTACATGACATTATATTTTTAAATCGATCATCATATTCACTGGTTGTCATTCTCAATATGATAAAAAAAAAAAAGTAAAAAAAAAATAATTATTATTTTTAATAATAAATAATATAAGTTATTTTCACTCATTTTCGGGCAACACTAATAATAATACAACCTCTCACATTGAGAGGCTAGAAGCGTTCAATTGTAAAAGATAAAATGGTAGATTTAACTTGAACTGTCATGCTTATGACAGTGGTGGATGGAAAAATGAAGAAAAAAATAAATTGAAAAAAATATGAATAAAATTAAATTAATCTTTTTGAAAACAATCAATCGTTTATATTAAAGGCATAATAATTTAACAGCTGTGATATTGTTGTCCTGTTACTAAATCTATGTTTCCCTTACACAACAGCATTCCAATGAACTCATGGCAATTCTTATTTATTTAAAAATCTTAGTAGTAAATATATGACTGGACATATGCATATTTGTATACACGTGCCTACCTAACTAAATCAACAATTAAAATGAAAATATGTTGGAAACCTAAATTATATACTAAGGTTTGTTTTTAAAAGTTTTTTTAACTTTACAATTTTTTTAAAGTCATGTTCATATCTAACTTAACAATTTTTTTTTTCAACACATCTGCTGATTATCAATACGATGACAGGTGCGGATAAACAGTTAAAGATAAAACAAACAAAAAATTCACTCATTCGTTCATTCATTCATAATTCCACAACATAAGTATTTTTAACTTTTGATAACAGTAATATGTTATAACTAATATAATACTATTAATACCTCCAAATCTGTGTATTTGGTTTCTATATTATTTGATTTTTTCTCATTTTTCCAACACTTCTGGGGGTCATAGAAATAGCTCCGAGGGCACTAATATGTCCGCGGGCACAAAGTTGATAACTCCAGACGAATATGACTGTCATGAACCATATTATATTAGATCAATTGAAAATTACTCGAGTTTGAAGCGAGAATTGCATGTTATAAAAACTGGCATAAATACATTATTATTCAATTTTGAATTTTTAATATTAATATTTAATTTTTGTTAATAAGAATTACAGAGAATGTCAGAAGTAAACAGTTATATTATTATGGCAGCTGGACGTCGTGCATTCTCATGAAACCTGCTGGAAAGGTCATGCACATCTTTTAGAAAGGAGTTCGAAGAACGAAAGATCGCGGAGGTCCGTCCATTAGCTCTATATTTAGATTTCTATTATGTAACTCTGTCATTTGATACCTGATGTTCCTAGTGTGGATCAGGTAATATGAGAAGGGATGAAACCCAACTCCACATCGGCACGCTAAAATAACAGACTACTGTTCTTCTAACTGTTCTGTAGTGGCTCTTACAGAATAAATATATATACTGTAAATAATATGGATCGTACATTATCTATGTTTATATATTGACTGAATCGACTCACTGTCGGTCCGAAATAATTTCAGTAACGTTGCAGAAGCCTGTGTGTAAGACCAAAATTATTTAATAACAATATTATTTATAACACAAAATAAACCGCTTAATCTTTCTTTTATTAACTGAATTTTTCGTTATTTTTTTATCGCATGCCTATGAAAAATATGTAAAGATTTAAAAATATCTTTGGTTTGTATGTTTGAATACGCACGAGGCTAAGATAGACGAAGAAATTAAAAAAAAAAAAAAACTTTGAAAACTACATTTGTAAAATTTTACAGCATAGTTGTAGATATATTCTGCCATATTTTTTTTTATCTCGATTTTGAGAATATGACAAACAACTATTTTCAAGATTTTGATATATCAATAATTTCAAAAAAAGCTTTATAACATTTTTTTTATACGCAGCTCTTCCGTTGCTCTTTCTCGGGCTTTTAGCCTTGAATGACAAATTGAAGCCCAAAACGTCGGCAAAAAGAAAGCAAATAACTTACATATATTAACGGAAGAGATGCCTCTTATTTTTTAAAAAATATAGGATCACATATTATTCATTCTCTCAAAATAATGAGCAGATAAAATATTTTTAATGATGTAGAGATGTTTGACCATGATATAATTTGAGAAGGAGCTGATCGGGGGGTGCGGTCAAATAAATACTACATTTTTTGAAAAATAGTATTTTTAATTGTTTCGACTCACCTTGCAGATCTTCATCAGGGCGTTGCATCAGGCACTGCAGGGAGCAGTTGATAAACTGTAACAGTTGATAATCTATCTACTGCTTCCTGCAGTACCTGATGCAACGCACTGATGAAGACCTGCAAGGTGGGTCGAAACATCGGTGAAACAATTAAAAATGCTTTTTAAAAATATATATATATGTATTTATTTGACCGCACCCCCCCGACTAACTCTTCTCATAAAATATTTTTAGTGTTTAAACAAAAAGAAATATATTTTTAACACAAATTCTTTCATCGATATATTCCATGTTTTTATATATTATTTTTTCTTCGCATTTGAAAGTTTACAAATTAGTTTTGAACCTTAGCCTAACTACAAAGGAATCTTTGATCTCTGATTGGTCGTCTTGGACATAATCGAACCCTGCTGGGATATTGAATCGATTATCACGATTGTAGTATAAATACTAAAGACCGAGTTGGAGCGAATCCAAACGACTCGACAAGCAGATAATGGCGACAATTGATTCAGTTTTTATCGGCTCATTAGAATATGTAATACTTTGGAAATGGCTACTTTGGAGATATGGAAGCTCGCTGATAAGGGTTTGGAATCGAGGGGTCACCTCTCGGATTTGGGAATTGGCCAAAGTTTGCTCTTTCTTATAGCCTGGTATCTCTACTCTGTAATATTAGATATAATTGTTGTTGGGGGAGGGTCTTTGGCTGCTATTGTTAGGTTCTAACAATGGTTGAAGTTTATATCGAACGGAGTCATGTTTCTCATTAGAAATAGTATTTTTTATAAAACCCAACTAAGTTGTGTTCTTTAGACCACACGATAGAAGTAAAATCATCAACAAGGCGAGATTAATATTATGAAATATAAACTATAAACAATATCTCATTAGAAAGAGAAAGAAATGCTGAAGATTTCCCTCGCTTACAATATGCAGGTCCGATTTTTAGTTTATGAGATATTTTAATCCATATATTTCATAAAAGTCGTTATTATTTGGTTTTGAACACTATTTTTCCCTTCTAGCCTCTCTAACACGGTGTCGTGTTACGGTACAATGTTGAATAATAGCTCATTATTAAGAGCATAAAAAGATGAACATTTCCCTTGATAACAATATGCAGGTCCGATTTTTAGAGTTTTTGAGAAATTTTAATCCATATCCAAAAACACTTTAATCAGTCAACTCCTGCCGACTTTACCCGAGCGTTACACATCGCAGATCTGACTGCTCAATTTAGTTCACTCTCCACAAAAAAACTGCAAAACGCTCATAACGAAGTTTCATAATAGATTTGCCTATATCTGAATAAATGCAGACGAGAAAATGAGAAAAGTTACAAGGATACAAAAGAAATAAAAAAAAAAAATTAAATAATTAATGAATTTTAGTATGTAGATAGGTCGGGGCTCTTACAGTTATTAATAATAGATTAAATTTAAATTTGTAATAGAAAGTTGTAAAATATTCGTGCTTTCTAATTCTCAATTATTCAAGCAACAAAAACAACTATGTAAATAACATAAATTTCGTTCTTAGTTTTCTATTCGTCTTTGAGATAAAGAATTGAATTTTTGTTAACTTTAAAGAGTGTAAAATCTAAAACCTTTTTTACAATACTATCTCTGGCAACTGTGCATAGTGTGTCAAGTGCAAAATCATAGAGAAAAATGCAATTGAAGTGTAATTTTCATTGTTGATAGTTTCAATCCATGATTCACAAAAGAGAGAAAAGTTTGCTTTCACGTGATATCCAATAAAATTTACAAAATTACAATTAATACACTTTTCATAGAGTATATATTTTTTCACTTTTATCATTTGTTTTATAAATTTATTAGAAAAAAATGTTACATATCATATCATTTTATAACCTTAAGAATTGATTAAGTACTAATCATTTCATAATAATTGATATGTAACATTTATTTTAGACAAATGTAATTTTTGTTTCTGGTACTCACAAAGTGCATAAAAAAAAATTAATATTTTTTTTTAAACTGAGGACAAGTTAATTTATTTACAGGAAATTTGATCTTGCTAGATTTTATAAACAGTCCTCTGTACGGCGTTTCCGTTTTTATTTAAACTTTGCCATTATTATTTTTAGAGAAATTTATTCACATTTTCTAAAAATATTTTTTTTACGGGCTTCACTAAAGCATCAAATTCCTGTCATATACAATTCTTATTGTTCAAAACCCATCGCATAATCCACAATGCTCCTTACTTTGTCCCAAATAATTGTTATCCATAATGACCTTAATATTCCATATTTATCCCAAATCCAGATACGTTAATAAACTTTAGAACCATCCAAATCCACTAGTTTCTAATGTTGCAACCTCTTAGATTCCTGTTAATCGTCTTAAGTATCTGGAAAGATGATGGCTTCGTGATATTCTAAAATAAATCTATAATTTGAGTACTACCAACGAGTAGTTTTTCTAATTTTATTTGTTGTTTTTCTTGTTAATGCAGTTTTAAATTTCAGTAAAAAAAATTGTTTATATTTTATCACTTTATTTAATTCATGTTCAGTTTCTCCTAAATGTTAAACTCCATTTTACTTCTTGGCGATACTCGTAAGAATAAATCAACCTTATCATTACTTTTTTTATCTCTCACTTCTTTTCCTACTCACGAATTTCCCCCCTCAAGAAGTAAATTAATTCTCCCCGATCTACTCTTTCTCAATTTTGTTTTACCAGGAGTTGCAATTCAAATTAGGTTACTTTACGAGAATTCAATTCCGACGGATCAAAAGTTTTCATTAATTCAAAAACAATTACCAAAGAACCCTTTTCCAGGGGGGCTTCTTGACTTCTATCCTGTAAGTTATTTTTCAAAAAAAAAAATCCGATGAACTATTTATATTTCAAATGCCCTTGTAAACTCTTTGAAGAAAATAATAAATTATGAAGTTTTCAAAGGTCGAATGGAGAACTAAATATTACTCTAAATAAATATATAACTGTAATATAAACTGGAAGTTGATGGTATTTAATTCGGTAAACTACAACTGTGCACAGAAAGTGGAAAAAAGTATATATATTACGTATTATATATATACGTCCATGATATATAATAAAACTTGTTCCTATAAATTGGAGCCACTTTTTTTTCTGATTTTTTTCTTGGATTTTTTTTTTTGAAAATCAGAAAACTTGCGGTAACTTCCACCTGTCCACTTCAGAAATTTAGCCTAAATTTAGGACCATATCAACTACAGGAAATTACACAAACTGGACTCCCTTAAACATATTAGAACTGGAGATATCAAATAAAAACGTTTAAAAAGTTTTTATTTCTTCATTCCTCATGGAATTAAATTAATAAATCATTTATACGATTTTGAAGAACAATAATTCAGCTAACAATAATTCAGCTATTCAACAGTTGTAGTATCATTGAATTAGGAGAAAATCCTGAGGAGGTATGAATGTTCTAGTAAACAGTTTAAAATCAATTTCTGATAAAAATGGTTAGTATGGTTACCAAGCTTAACTTTGTCGCTATGCCATACGTTTTTCAATTATTCATCAAATCCAACGATTGCGCCCTTATTTTGAACATCTTTTCCTTTAGGTGGGAAGAATAACCACATCCATCCGAAATCTCGGAGAAAAAATTATAAAGAAACATCAAGTTTATTTGCGAATAACTAAAAAAGTATACCTATTGATTTTAGATAGTATACCCATGATTATTTGAAAGATTACTAAATCCTCTATAAAAAAAAAATCATCGAATTCGGACTAGTATTAGCTAAACTATAGGTTATTGTAATGCATAAACATTTTATTTTAAAACATGTATAAAGTTTTATAATTTTTTTTTTTCTTGATTACAATTACCGAAAAAAATCGGGAAATGATTCCTTCGTCTCGTGATACGTTGAATTGTTCAGTTTCCTTATTATTTTGTCATTTGTTAACTGGCCAATATTTTTGTGAACTATTCGCACCGGCCAACTATTAATTTATTATTAATTATTTGATATATATCCACTCCCTCTCCACAAGATCTCGTCCTTCTGATCTTTACATCCCTTTCCATAGATCTGCTTCATTTCAACATTCCTTTATTGTTCGCTCCTCCACCTTTTTGAATTCTATCCCACATAAAATCCGCCATGAACCATCCTTATCCACATTCAGAACCCTCTTATTCCTCTTCACAATCCAATCAGATGCTGGTTAATTATGTATTATGTAAAAAGGAAATTTTTTTTTTCATACACCGTTATTTTATTTTTTGTTTATTCTTGTCACAATTGCTTTCTCGTAAAATTAATTTAATGCCACTTCCTAATTGTATTTACTATTTATTGTTATTTTATATCTCTTATGCCGGAATAATGCAATATTGTGATCCCGTTGCGCGTATATATTTAATCTACGTATATATTTTGTATGTTTTAGCGGATTTTAACATAACAAGTACTTACTTAACACACGTAATACTTTTATTTACGTACTTTTGATATTTTTTCTTTTCTGTTGGTTTTGCTTTTTCTTTCTGTATATGTAATGCTTTTTTTTTTTTCCTTTTCTTTTTGTTATTTTTTCCAGTAAAATTATAAGTATAGTTGAGAAGATTCTATTTTATTTTTTAATTGTTCACATACTATTATTTAATTTGTTATATATATATATATATATATATATATATATATATATATATATATATATATATATATATATATATATATATAAATATATATTGTTTAAATATTTATTAGGTTAGTTGTTGGCCAGATATGTATTTTTTTTTTTTTTTTTGTAACTGTTCATTATTGTTATTCTAAGAGGGCATCGTCTCAGAATAAAGTTTATTTTCTATTTCTATTTCAAAATAATAAAGTATACACTGGGATTAAACATATGTTAAATCCTGAAATAATTAAAATGTCTAATATATATTTTTATAGATAATGCGTTGTTTTTATTTTTAATATAATATTTTATTTTCTCTTTATCCTCCGACATCGGCTTTATATTTAATAAGGCTTTCACCCTTGACACTCCTCCTATAAAACCTTCACCAACCGAGCCTCCATTATAAGAACCCTCAAAGCTGATGACCAATAAACAAGAGCTAAAACTATGAGGAGTGGGGCCATAATTTATCACGTCAGGCGCACCTGATATTCGATATATCGATATATCGATGTAACTATCGTTTGTTAGGTCTATAACGGCCTATTGTAGCCCAACGAATAAATGGATGATTTCGATTAGGTCGGCTAGGCTTGAACAATTATTCATTGCGATTTCCTCAACGAGTTAAAGACTGGATAGATCGAATTATCGCCATAATAAAAATCGATTAAATGTCTTAAACCAGGATTGTTTTAGAAATGTTTTTTAAAATTATATACAAATATATCAAGAGTGGCAATGTACTAATAAATCTAACGTTGCGTAGAGATTTGTGAAAAAAATTTAAAATTATCTTTCAAGATTAGTACTATTATTTTATTCTTGGTTGAAGGATTGTAATAATTAAATAAATATAAAGCTTAAAGTTAAAAAAATTATAACTTTAAAACATTTCGAATAAAAATGTGAAGTCTATGTATGCTTCAGGACTTGGACTAAATTTAACGAATATACGTTTGGTAAATTTATTAAAATAAATTTAAAATTTCCCTTTTTAATAAAAAAAGTAAGCTTTTTTATTTTGATTATTTTATATTTTAAGAAAAAATAAATAATTAATTTTGCAAATTAGATACTGTTACGAATTCTAATTCTTTATTTACTGATTGATCAGTAATTGTATATTTTCTTATTAATTTATTTATTGTCTCCATAATTCTTTTATAAGTGAGTTTGAAGTTTTATATGAGCTTTTGAAGTAATATTCTGAGCCTTTAGATAGAATGAATAACTCAAATTTAAACATTTTTGATTATTAATTTTAGTCATAGTTTTAGTGTGAAAATGTATAGGTTTATTCACAGTTCTATATTTCAGCACTGCAACACTCTACTCTGGAATCAACTTACTCACTGTCTGTACAGATTTTATAAATTTTCCGACTAGAAATATATCTAAAATGACTTTACTCAAAAATGTTGAAATTGGAGTTAATCATTCTTTCAACTGAAAGGCTCTTATATTTAAACAGTTTACCCTGCATACATTTTTTAATAAAGAGGAAAGAGATGGTCCGGGTGGCGGTCATAAATAGACTAAATAGTGGCAAAACTATTTTATTAAAAGCCAACGTTTCGACCTTAATATTCAGGTCTTCTTCAGGGGGGTGTGTTGAGCAAGGAGTTTTAGTTAAAACTGAAACTAAAACAGTTGTAACTAAAACTCCTTGCTGAACACACCTCCCTGAAGAAGACCTGTAAAGTCAGGTCGAAACGTTGGCTTAATATAAAATATTTTGCCACTACTTTAGTCTATTAATTACCGCCACCCCGGACTTCCTATAAAATACAACGGAACTATTAAGTATTCAATATTTTTTAAACAAATATATCTTTAAATTCAATAGATAAGCTAAGTTTGATTATTCACTTTTGGTTATATTTTTTAAAGAATTAAAATATACAGTAAACTTATGCAGTGTTAACAATTTATGTAGTAATAATCTTGTAGAAATAAATTTTGGACAGATTTATTATTGGTCCAATATTACACCTGTTGTATTTTTTTGAATTATTGAATTCAATACCTAGAATTACTTTTGTGCTTCATCTGTACTTTCAACGTTACGGGTAAACAAGATCTTATCATACGTACCAAAGCACCTCTCCACCTCATACATAACAGTCTCACCTCCAAAGAATATTAACCTTTCCAAGAGACAGAGCTAAGAGAAAGTTCAGAACCGACAAGTGTATACTGTGTGGCCCGAATAGCTATCTTTCGGTTCCCCAAATGATTCCTCTAATGCCCATAATAAAGCGCTATTATATTTTGTTCTTATCTCTAGAAAGTAGTCTGGTTTCTAATGAGCCTATCGAAAACCGGGTGGTATTTATATACATTTTATTATCTGAAGATTAAAATTCATATGTTAATGAGGTCAAAGCAGGTAATAATCGTCTTAAAAGAGAAGAAATCTATTAAGTAATCTCTTAACGTTTATTGTTAAGAAGATTTCTGAAAAAAAAAATAAATGTTACGATTATCAAACCTACATCTTTTGTGGATTATTAAAAAAAGTATTTATTTTAAAGCAGTATTTGAAATTTAATACAGCTTTGTTACAAATAAATTTTACACTTTCTTTGTTAATAAAAAATATAAAAGCTTTTTATGGCATGGTATAATGTTTTCTGCCAAAATTTGACTTTAAAATGAATGAACTTCGAATTTGTCTAACAACCGTTTGTTAATTTATATTAATAAAAACGTAAATGTTCGTTTCTTCAAAACCGCTAATCTCCGAAACTTCTTCACCGATCGCTTTGAAATATTGAAATAATGTTTCTATCGCATTCAGGAGTTTTTCTATTCATTTAATCACTCTCCGGTCTTTCGTTTCGGAATGTTGGGCGAAAAATATGCGTCACTATAAACTGTAGCGTCAAAACGGCAGTAACGATTTTAATTAAACTTGGCTAAAGTCTTCTCCTTGAAGCCCTTTTAATTTATGAATATTACATCCTTTCCCGATAAGAGTATGAAAAAAAAGTTACGATGGGTTCAAAATTATATTAGCGAATAATTCAATCTTTTTTGATTTCCTGCAAATTAAAAAAAAAACACGAATCCGACGATTTGGTGCAGAGATATAATGTTTTAAACATTTAGTCATTTTTCATGGGAGATTTAGAGACCGATTGCTTCTTATATAGACGATTATATGTTGCGAATTCTAGAGTTGGAAAACCAGACAATCTCTATATCTTTACTAAGAATGGAACAATAAAGAATATCGCATATCCACAAGTATTGTTACATAAAATATATTAGAAACATTTAATTTCTTTTCTACTTCTTTTTTTATTTAACCAGAACGGGTACAACTAGTGAAATCTATAATCTATATAAACTCAACTTAGGCAAAAATAAAATCCTTTTCAAACCAACTAAAAAACCTCCTTATCTTGTTGATTTGATTATTCCTTATTCATCTGTCCATTCTCTAAACACGAGATCCCAGCCCACAAACCTGTATCCTGTATAATCGTTCTGATAGAACTCCTTCCTGTGTCAAAATCCTTTATAAGACATTCTACCTTGTTTTGGAATTCTTACCCATCTTCAAAATCAAAATTTCATCTTTAGCTTCTTTTAAATCCCAATTATCCATCTCTTCAGCAATATTTTTATGAGTAAAATTTTCGTATTTAAGAGTTGTTTACTTCGTTTTACTGATATTTCAAATTAACTATTGTGTGTATGATCTATGCTGCTTTACTGTACAAATCTGTTAGCATACCGATATTTATCTGATATAATTTATCCATGATATACTTACCTTTTTTTTTTTAATTCTAAGATTACACTTCTCTGGAATTTAATTATTTTTTGCCATTTTACGCCAGGCAAATGATACTTCCATGTTAATTATTGTTAGTCTTAGATGTCTAAATGTCTCGGAATAAAATTTTCTTTTCTTCTTCTTGAAAAAAAGTAACGAATTTCTAATGATTTTATACTTATTTTACCTTGGTTATTTTACTTTGCTTTGCGTCAGTTTACATACAGGAATTTATCCATATTTATAAGTGACAAACTAAATGTTCCTGATCCTAATATTATATTTTTCAATCCATTGTATTATACTCATCCTAGTATTTTTCAAATTAATTTTTTTTATTAATAAATTGTGTGTTTAGGCGATTAAGTTTATTATAATACACCCCAGGTCATGGAAAAGCTTTACAACTGTTAACTGTAGTAATTTTTGCTGAAAACAGGGGTACTTTTTCTTGATAGGATAAAAAGTATATTTTTTTACACAACTTGGACTCAACCTCAAAGTTTTTCCTAATAAACCTCTACTTATTTAGTATGATCCCGAAGGGTCATTGGCAATTCTTTTATTTCTATACTCGGTGGTAAAACTTATTTCTTTCGAGAATTTTATAAGAGATTGTACAACAGTTTCTGAATCTTCTAGGACTTCTCGTAAATTGAAACTCGTCCTCAGTTGTTTTCTTATTGGTGCATACTGCTGGCATTCAACCAATAAGTGGGTGACTATTCTAAGAGCACCACAGAGTATGGATTTAAAGTTTAGCAAACGAAGAAATTTTTGTTAGTCATTTAACTCTAGTACAGTTAAATGAAAAAAAAAATACGAATAATTTTTCTAAAACTGAACTTAGCTTAGTTTAGTCGCTAAAAAGTCATCTCTAAATGGTTTTAGCAATAATAAGCACTATTCTCATTTAAACTTAATTTCACGAGTTATTGTTTTCGATTCGACAAAAAACATGACTCACTTAAAAAAAACACACTAAAATTGGATTTGCTACTGTGCTGGTTAAAATTTGCGCATTGTTTATATAAACTTTTTTGCAGCTCTTGAGATCTGCTATCGCCCCTTTAAAAATTATCTCTACTCATGGGACACCCTACATAATAGAAGAATGTATTATATTCCTGAAGCGACTTCAATGATTGACTAATGGTCGGAAATAGAACTAAAAAAATGATAACATCGATGTTTGGCATTCATTTTGAACGTCGATATTCCGATATTTTGTCATCACAAGCTGTCGTTGCATCTGTAGGTCTTAATGTTTAAAAGTTTGCAAGATCCGATGGTATAGATTAGCTCTGTAATACTAAAAAATAAAATCTAGACAAATATAATTTTAGATACCAAGACGATGTATCTTGATCAAACTACTGTCACTGTTGTAGAACTGATCTACCTGTAGATATCCAGGTGTTTAGGATCGTGATCCGCGGATGGATGTTTTTCGGAAGCGAGCCGGATGGACGGACGGGGCTGATATAAATGGCGGGTGATTGACCGCAGGTGAAGGGGATGTCACAGGTCCCCTGGGAACAAAGCGTCGGAGCACTGTGCTTCATCAGTCGGCTTGTTCCACCTCTGGGGGGGGGGGCGATAAAAAATATAATAAAATAAATTGAAAGGCCTGCTCTCCCCTTTAAATATCTAGCGTGTGTATTCAGAACTGTATCACACAGGATTAGTAAATTCATAAATAATTGAATGATAATTTTTAAAAATATCGAAGCCATTGATATCATATTTAAATCTCATGGAATAATTCTCAATAAAATTAAAAACCTTGAAGGATCATAAAAGATTTGAAAAATTTCATACTATATGAAGAAAATATATAAACAGTAAGCGCGTTTTCCAATTTTTTGTAGAAAGTGTATTAAATTGAACCGTCAGATTTCTGATTTGTAACGCTCGGGTAAAGTCGGCTGGAGTCGACTAATTGAAGTGTTTCTTCATATGGGTTAAAATAGTATCGTAAAGCGAAGCCGTTTTAGAGTGGCGAAAAGAAAAAAATAGTGTCGAAAACCAAATGATAACCAGTTTTATTGAAGATATGCGTTAAAATATCTCAGAAACTAAAAATCGGACCTGCATAATGTAAGCGAGGGAAATGTTCAGCATTTCATCTTCTTTGTAATGAGTTATTATTTATAATTTATATTGGATATTGTTTTCAAACTTTGTTGATGTTTTCACTTCTATCCTGTGGTCTAAAGCGCACACCTTAGTTTTTTTTTTATTAGGTATGGAAGGCATTCTGGTAAGTTAAAATATGTTTCGATCTCATGCTATTTGGTATCCTGACCGTTTTTATTTCGACTTTATCTAAAATGAGAACAATGGAATGCAAAAACAAAAGTCGGAAATTTTTTGCTTGACGTATTTAATTTTTTTTTTCATTACGAGCAAAAGTTACTCCAAGATAAACAATAAATTTGGAAATTATATTTTCGTATCTTATGTTTTTGCATTTTAACGGTTGTCTCTTTCTTTTTTGAAACGAAAAATAATCCCTTTCATTTTATCAGTGGTTTGGCTCGATGAGTAATTTACTGATGTATTAAATTATTTTTTGTGCGAAATCTATTAAGTATTTGATACTCTTACTAGCCTTTAAACTAATGGTGTAGCTAGGGCCAACAGATCTATACAGATGTTTAGTAGTAAATTTACTATACAAAATCATATAGGATCTTATTTGATCAATTTTGTAATTTTATACTAAAATGGATTTTTATTTTTAAATAAATCTATTTTTTTATTTTCACAAAAAAAAGAGATTTATTCATGTATCTTCTTTCAATTCATAATATTCACGAAATATTATGTATACACTAACGCTAAACTAAATATCTAATTATATGAATTTTATGTAGATATCGCTAGCTAACCTTTGGGTTATCTAAGCCGTAATATTAATTATAAAATAATAATATTTTTATTGTTATTAAAATAATTTTTTTTTCTTTTTTAACTTATTTATTGAAAAATATTACAATATGTCTGAAGAACATTTATTATATTGTTCTGAGATCACATTCACACTCTATGTACAATACATAAAATAAATTATACAGAAAAATAATATATATACAATAAATAAGAATAAAATAATCTAAAAATAAAACCTTCCTAATATCCAAATATTTATCTAGAAAGCATTAGTAACTAATATTTTAGAATAAAAAAAAAACACCAAATATCCGTGTTTTGATTATGAGGTAGTTATCAATTTCCTACTTTGATTCACAGAATAATTTGCTGTTAACATATGACATTTAATTGTATTACGTTATTTACTGTTTTACTGTCTTTAAGAATATATAACGTGGATAAATCTTTTTGTTTACATTCTGAAATAACTTAATATGGCGAGATTTTTACGATTTATTCTTTAGAAAATAAAACTAACTATAAAACTAAATACGACAACGTTAATGAAAGTCGGCAAAGAACTAGGACTCGAAATAAACGTGGATAAAACAAAATATATGGTTTTCTCCAAAAATGGCGATACTACTGGTGATATCGATATAGATGGTAATATGTTTGAACAGGTAGATAAATTTAGGTATCTAGGTTCTACGATAACTAGAAATAACGAAATTGAAGAAGAGATTAAGGTTAGACTGAAGGCGGGAAATTCTTGTTATTTTTCTGTGACAAAACTACCTAGTTCGCGCCTCTTGTCCCGGAACTTAAAAATTAGAATCTATAAAACAATTATCTTGCCTACAGTTCTTTATGGATGCGAAACTTGGCCGCTTACATTAAGGGATGAGCAGCGTCTTAAGGTTTTTGAGAATAAAGTATTGCGTAGAATATTCGGACCGAAGAAGGATGAATTAACCGGAGAGTTCAGACGGTTATACAACGCCCAATTGCGTGAACTATATCCGGGTAATATAATTGAGGTAATTTCATCGCGGCGAATCAATTGGGCTTGTAAAGTTGTTGGACTTAGTAACGAGAGAATTCCTAAAACGTTAATATTTGCTGTGCCGAATGGTAAGCGTCCGAGGGGTAGACCGAAGCGAAGGTGGGAAGATTGCATTAAAGCTGATCTGAAGGGACTGGGTTTGGAAGGCGAACGGTGGAGGGAGGTGTGTAATAAGCGATTGGTTGTGTCGGCATCGAACCTTCGGGTTCGCTAAGCCTTTTATTATTATTATTTATTATATTATTATTATTATTCTTTAGAAAATTAGACCTTCTACATAGCTACATCCTCAGTAAAAACTGTTATTGTTGTCAAGTCAATTTTGAATTACCGAGCTGACTTTAGTATATTCAGAGATATTTTTAGAATATGAGTGATAAAATATAGGAAGGGAAGCGTATATTAGTATTTGTAAATGCAAATAATATTTCAAATTAAAATTAGAAATTAATTAATTTTAACATAATAGAAGGTAATCGTATTAATAAAATTGGAAACGCGAATGGCGGACAGAGACCAGCCAATATAAGGCTAGGTAATGAACAAGTTAACATCCCCTGTTTTCGACATCCACTCCGGTGAGGCATTAGTAGCACCGACATGGGAAATTTACATCCATGTTTCGTCCAATCCCATTCGACACATTTTCAATGGAACCATACATACAATGCAGCAAAGTTTTAACAGAAGTCGACATGAAATTATTTCAACAAATATACTGATATAGGTAACTGTTTTCCATAGTATTTTGTTGTTAGATGATTTTAAATAAGTTGTCTTTTATGCCTTTCTATATTAACTTGTTTATTTTAGTAACTAACTAGCTTTGATTTGAATAAAATTTTTATTCTACGTGACTGCTTCATATTTCACAGGAAAAGTTATTTCTTAAGAAAACTTTACCAAATCAAAAACTTTTTATTCAAAATATTTACACTCATCATCTATACATTTTTCCCAACGTTTTATCAACTTGATTCATAGGTCCGGATAGAGATTCATATTTATCTTCTTTTTTTTTCTCTCTCTTCATACTTCTATCCACACCTGTCATAGAATTGACAATAAGCAGATGTGATCACATAGTGAAGAAAATTGTCATTTAAGTCATGAGGAAGATTAGTACCCAGCAGTACCTCTTCCTGGTCTTGGTCTACTTCATAATTTAGGAAAGGAGATCTCTCATCCAGCTCCTCTTTAGTCGTTTCCCGATGGGCATTTCAGCTATGGCCATGTCGTTTATAAGTCCATTGTGATGCCCGTGTAGTTTAAGATGAAATTGGGAGTAGAGAGTACGTATGTGTTGATCGATAGTTGGTAGTTGTAGGTCGGTATGTAAAGTTTTGTTGTTTACGTACCAGGGAGCAGCTGTTATTAGTCTTAAAATTTTGGATTGAAATGATTGTAGTTTTTGTAAGTGCGTCTTTTTTGCAGAACCGTAAATTTGTGAGACGTATGTCCGTATGGGTTTGAGTAGCTAAGTGTACGTATTTAGTTTTTGTCTGATATTTAATTTTGATTTGGAAAAAAGGGAATATAGTATTTTCAGTCGTTTGTTCAAAGTCATTCGTTTCATTTTGACATGTGGGCCCCAGGTCATCCTTCTGTCGAATAATAGCCCGAGATAACGTACTGTGTCTGTCTGGGAAATTCGGTTGTCGCCGATATAAACTGGTGGGCATGTGTCTCGTCGAAGTGTAAATGTTATATGTTGTGATTTGTCATGATTTAATCTAATTTTACAAAGTGTATACCAATTTTGTAAATTTAGTAACTGATTTTGTACATTCAGTGAGGCTAGTCTAGGATTATGGTGTTTTGTTAAAATTGTTGTATCATCAGAGTAAGTAGATAAGTAATTTGTTGTTAATTGGAAGATGATATTTTATAATGGGGAACTTGCGGCCTGCATGCCGCGTGTGGTATCTGTTAACTAGTTGTCTGTGAGCCGTTAGTCTAATAGCCTAGTCATAATAATAATAATAATAAATAATGATTTATAAATATAGTATATAACGATAAATTGTTTATCGAGCACTTTTATATTGTGTATATACAATATTTACAGATATCCATGGTTATGGAATACTTCAGACTCGGTACACGCACACCATCTTAATCTAATTATTGTATATGATTTATTTGGAAAAATAAAATATTAAGAGCAAGGTAGAACGTATGGAAGAAAAAAACTGTTGTCTTAGAACCGAATGAAAACTTAATATTGATTTGTTGTATTCATTTAACGAGATTTTTTCATAAGTTGGAGTCTATTCATTTATGTATTTTTCTTTTATTTCAACTATTATAAATCAATTTAAAAGTTGAGTATTTTTGAAGTACTTTATGTTTGTACCAAATCAGAAATATATTGTATGACTTATAATATTCAGCAGAAATTCCTATAACTGATGTCATTACTTACTTAAGATTCAGTGGTGGTAGCAAAGAAAAATGACTGAACAATCAGAGAAAAAAAACTACCTGAAAACTGAAAGTTGGCGAATGCTGATTAGTATTTAAAATGAGTCCTATAGTTTCCTACTTAAAAATGGCCGAAACATTAAGTCATTAGGTCATTTTTCTTTGCTATCACCGCTGAATCACAAGTGATCGATGACATCAATTACAAGAATTCCTGCTGTATATTATTAGTAATAATATATATTTCTGATTTGGTACGAATATAAAGTACTTAAAAAATATTTAATTTTTAAATTAATTTATAATAATTGAAATGAAAGAAAATTGAAGATAATCGATAAATAAATAGAGAATACTTGATGGTTGACCGTAGAGAAGGAGATGGTCCGGGGTGGCGGTCATAAAAAGACTATAATACTGAAAAAACTATTTTATTTAAAGCCGACGTTCCGAACTGAATTTGCAGGTCTTTTTCAGGGTTAGAAGGCTATAGAAAAATGTGGAGGTTACATACTGTTTGGATAAAAATATAAACAATGTCAATAAAATTATAAACAGTGTGTATAGAAAGTACATAGAAATATT
This sequence comes from Nezara viridula, assembly GCA_928085145.1. Taxonomy (NCBI): domain Eukaryota; kingdom Metazoa; phylum Arthropoda; class Insecta; order Hemiptera; family Pentatomidae; genus Nezara; species Nezara viridula. Next base: position 152,025,360 of record OV725080.1, on the reverse strand, counting down.
AAGAACAATAAACTATATAAACAGAGTAAACGAAGTATCAATATTATATATTATCCATCCTTCTTATTATATTCAATTTTCCATATTTCCAATAACCTACAATAATTGTTACCATTTATTTATTTAGGGTCTTGTTTAATGTTCCCCAAAATCGGTCTTGGTCTTGCACTTTGCATGACCAAAACCATCTAATTGTTGCAAGCCCAAGACCAAGAATGGTAAAAAAAAAAATCGATTTTTTAAATAAAAATTAAGGCAAAATAGTTATTAATACTTGACAATTTTAGTTATTATATGTAAATAATTGGTACATATACTAACCAATATACTTTTGAATTTAATTCTTCTAATTTTTCATTCCGGCTTATTTAGGTTTATCATATCTAAAAAAATACAGTAATATCTCAATACTTATAAGGTAATAGTATCAGCAAGAGTCTTGCGCAAGAACATTACCAAGACCAAAACTCGTCTTGGTCACGCATTTGGGCAACACTACTTAGTTATATTCGTGTTACTTAGTTATACTTCCTTTAAATAGTTTATTGTTCTTAATATTTCTATGTAATTGCTATTCACACTGTTTATAATTTTAATAAGTTTATTCACATTGTTTATATTTTTATCCTAACATTGTGGAACTTCCACATTTTTCTATAGCCTTTTCTACTTTGTTCGTTCTAGCCCTGAAGAAGAACTGCAAAACCTGATCGAAACGGCTTGAAAGAAAATATTTTATTTCACTAATTTAGTACTTTTATGACCGGCCCATCTCCTTACTGGATAAATAAGTAGATCATAACTTATGAAAACATTTTGTTAAATGAATACAACAAATCATTGTTAAGTTTTAATTCCGTTCTAAAAATACATTTTTACTTTCATGCACTCCTGCTTTCAATATTTTATTTTTGAAAATAATTCAAATAAAATAATCAGATTAAGATGTTGGGTGTTCACCGACAGTCTGAAGTCTTCTATAACCATGAATATCTGTAAATATATACATTATATATAATTGCTCGTTAAACAATTTATCTTCATATATTATATCTATAGAGAATTAATTATTTACTTACTTACTATTTATTTTTAACTAGAACCTCTTTTTTGTTCTATTTTTTTTTCGTCTAGAAGGTGGAATTTCGTCTTGAATAATATTAAGTGTAAATTCCACCCGCTCCTTTGATACAAGTACATGCATGAGCCTCGCGTCTTGTGTTTATGTAATTCCAGCTGTGGAATGCCATCTACACATGTTGCTCGACATTCAATAAACATTAGTACTCCCTATCTTAGCATTGTTCTCTTAGTGGAATTCCATTCTCCATTTCCATCGCTCTGTAGTCGTCCAGGTATCGAGTCCCATCTCAGAGAAGTCTTCCTGTAATTTCCTTAATTTATTTTTATGTTTATCGTCTTATATAGTCGAATGATTAAACTTAACATTTATTATAACATGGCTTAATATGTTTATACTGATAGATCAGGTGTAGTTTTCATTTCCCTTAAAGATTCATAGGAAGTAGAAGATGAAACGTCAAGTAACTCCTCGGACGAAGATGGTCGCATTGTGTAATTAGACTTGTACAGGAAGACTTGTTTCAATTACTTGTATCAGCCAGGATATCCTGGATTAAGATTTCTAGATAATGATATAAACCACAATTGATGTGATAAAACGGTATGAAAAAAATACCTACACAAGTTTCAATATTTTCTTAATAAATGCATACAAAGTTGCTTTAAATTCTATCTTTAAAAAAAACTAAAAAAAAAAAAAAAAATTATTTTATTTTATTATTATTTTGTACTCTCTGAACTCTATTATAAGTGTTCTTAATTGAGACAGATAGTAATATTTCTCAATAAAAACAATATCTTAATTTTCTTTTTATATCTATTATTTCCTTATATAACTTCATATTTCTTTTCTCAGTTTTACACTTTATTCTAAGATTACCATCTTTCATTTCTTATGTTACCTTATTTTAATTATGTTTATTTCATTAGTCCGTAATTTGTTGCCGTTACTATTCTACCTACTTTATTTTACTTTAATGTGCAGTCTATCTACTTCATTTTTCGTTAAGTTTTTGTACCTAAATTTTTCACATTTTTTACTTTTAATTCTTTATTATTCAATGTTTATGGATTCTTAACCTTAGCTCTGATAAAGGTCTGAACTTCGGGCCGAAACGTCAGCGAATGTGAAAAAATAAATATAATTATATATTTTTTATTTTGACTGATAACTCCAACCACCCTTCTCTTCAATTATTCACCACACTCATCCATCAACCAACATTATTATCATTACTACAGTTTACATTGAAAACTTTTTATTTTCTAAATTAATAATATTAAATATTATAATTGATGTAGGGTGTATCCTTGTACAATATATGTTCTTTAGATATAAAATATTTTTTTTACTAGACATAAAAAAAACAAAAAAAAAAAAACATCAACACTGTTTTGAAGCCGAAATAAAATATTAGCAACGCTGTATGTGATGGTCCAAGTTGAGGTGACCATAATCAGACTTAATCTACAGATTTTTCTTCTAGCTTTATGTTTGATTTGTGGACTTCTAGAAGGAACTCTGACGCAGTAAGATTGCAAAAAAAAATCTTGCTGCTTTTATTAATTTTATTTTTTGGTGTCAGCTCCGTGAGTGAGGCGTTGGGATCGTATGCTTATGGTTATAAGGTTCTAGGTTCATGTCCAGCTGTGGGAAGTAATTGATTATTCATTCTGTTATATCAGCTGTGAATCGACCTTGGGGCCAAAACATCCTCTTAGGGTACATTCAGCTTTTTTAAAGTAAATCATTAATTACGGAGATAATTATTTACTATTACTCCGTTGGCCTTTACTTGAACGCTAATTTCAGTGGTACAGATATTTTTTTTCTCCCGTATTACGAAAATTCTTGTGAGCAATCATTTATGAATAAGAATTGTTGGAACAGATTTCTTGGCGATATATTCGTCTGTGGTCCAATTTCAATATTTATTTCATTTGATATTTGAAGAAGAAAAAAAAACTCATTTACTATGGAAGGCTTCGCGTCATGGATACAAGAAATTTGGATTGGGAATCAAGAGAAAATACAATTTTGACCATGGATATTTGTTTAGTCTACCATAAACATGCATCTATTTATACCTTATATTTTTGTTTTTACAATTATTTATTAATACGAACATTCATCAATATTTATTGATATCTTTAAGTATTTTAGATACATAAAAATGTATTATAAGTTTTTCGTGATGTCCGTGTAATATTTCATTTTACGTATACAAAGCGGGACAGATCGGAACAAAGACACCACATTATTGTTACAAAGTGGTAATAAAAATGATTATAATGTATAATTTATAATATAAGTGTTTAAAGAAATTAAGTGCTTTTCTGAATTCAGGTTTCGTTCCCTTATTTTATCGTGATAAAAAACAATACAATTGAAACTACAGAATTCATTTAAATTATAGTTATACAATTTGAGCCACGAGTAGTACAATTAAATGAACAGTGGTATAATTTGTAAAATGGGGGTTGATCCGCCGCTTAGGGAACAGGGGCTACCCTCTAGTTGAAATTTATGTACATTATTTTTTTCTACAATTTTACAATTGGTTCGTTTTTCTACTGGATAAGCGATACACCATTTTGTAAGTATAGTTTATCAATTTCGTTATCATTTACAAAGTATTTTTTGGAACTTCCTATTTAGCCAGTTTCAAATAGATATGTCATAATTTGCTATGGTTTTTTGCTTTATCTCTGACAGGTAGTGAGAGTAATGGTTCAATAAGGGGGAAAGCATGTCTGACACGTTTCTACAAAAACTCTCGAGCTGGCAGAGACTTTGAGTTAATGCTGGAGATATCTCGGACTCCAGGTCTCACATACGTCGGGGAATGAGCAATCAGATGACCGGGGTGACTAGGCGAAGCGGGAAATGGAGTCAGATCTAGGAAGCGGCGCGTAATCTGTTCATCATTAGCGCCGAGAGGAAGAAATCGAAAGCGGATCGCGTTCTGCCTATTCGATTTCCTCAAGTTCTTGTTCTGGAGCAGAGGCCGCTGGTAATGGAGTTGTTGGGAATGTTAATGAGGCCGGGCTGTTGAATATGCTATCTAGGAAATTAGGGCTTACATAAGATAAGGTAGTTTTCAATTAGTGTACTTTCTATGTTGTTCTGATACCAGCAGGTAGTAATCAGGGTTTGGAATCGATAATTAAAAAAAAAAATAAGAATAATAACAATAAAAGGCTTAGCGAATCCGAATGTTCGATGCCGACACCACCAATCGCCATCCAGAACTAGTCCCTTCAAATCGGCTTTAATGCAATCTTCCCACCTTCCCTTCGGTCTACTCCTCGGAAATTTACAATTCGGTTCAGCAAATATCATGCAAAAAAAAAATTGCTGAAAGTTTTTATCTGGAATTTTTAAAAATTATTTGATTTTTATTATGAGCTATTTTTATTTTTGATTATAAGTGATAAGAATCATATCATTATTTTTGAACACAATTTTTACAATTAACAAGAATAATAATGCTTGAGTAATACTTTTTAAAATCAGAAATATATATATATATATATATATATATATATATATATATATATATATATATTATATATATATATATATATATATATTTTTTTTTTTTTGTAAACTGTATGAAAATTTAGAATGAAGACAGGTTTAGAAATTTTATAATTTTCTCAGAACATCTGATAACGTTTTACATATATATTCTGTTTCCGTCAGTCATGTATTTTATACATATACCAAGTTTCTGAAATAACAGATTCAGATATGTTATATACAAAGAACAGTTTACTAACAACATAAATGACATAATTTCATGTTTAACTCTTATTAAAATAACTATGAATGAAGTATAGCTCAACATTACAGTAATTAAAACCAATTACTTTAAACGTTGTCAATATTTAAAACTATCTCACATTATGTCTTTATTTTTCTACTAACTAAAATTAATTTGAAAGATAGATAACTTTGTTGTGAGTGATTTCTGAATGAAAACACAATTTGCAAAAATGTGTTAGTTAGATCAATTTTAAACAAATGCCACGAAATACCACTTCTCCGATTTGTGAAAAATCGTTCAGAGCTGGAAAATAAAAAAAAATAATGTAATAAAACGACAAATAATGGTTATAGCCTGTGTGGCCATACGTTAAATTATATATTTACATATCTCATTAAAGTTAAAATATTAGAAGAAGAGAAAAACAAAAATAAAATAACATAAGTAAAGAAAATCATTTTTGGGTTAACATAAAAAATTCTCTTATCTACATTTCGTGATAAATCGGGTTGGAAAAGCAATAGGTGCTTAAAAAGGGAAGATTAAATTGAGGAAATGTGCATATCGGATATCGGGAGGGATGGTATTCCAGAAGTAGACGGCTTGAATTATAAAAGATTTGTCAAAAGCCGCAGTTCCTTGAGGAGGTGGATAGAGGTCGGAAGTACGAGATCTAGTGGGACCGGATTGAATGAAATATTTAAATTGTAGGTTGTGAAAAATATAGGAAGATCGCTGAGTTCTAATGGCTTGGTATAGAAATAATAGTAAATAAAATAAAAAACCGGCACCTCTGCAAAGTAGGAGAAGCTGTTTTCGTATTATAGTCTTGTAGAGTAAAAAAGTAAGCAAAAAATTGAAGGAATTTCATAAAATCTTTTTGGGTGGCATGGGTATAAACCTGCTTGAAATTTCATCAAATCAAATTATCGAAAGTAGGTTTATAGCCGTGAGATGGATCCGATACTGTACATATATATAATATGACCTACCTTTCCATGCGTTCACTAACTTAACACGTTTCACAATCATTGTATTCAATAACAATAAGCAATAAGCAATTTCTAAGTGAAATTTGATGAAATCGATACAAAGCAATTTGTTGACTATAGCTAAAATTTCCTTTAAAGTTTTGCCCAAATTTTCTTCCCGAATAGTGTTCTTGAGATGAATGATATCAAAGAAAAGGTGTTTGCGCACAAGTAAAATAAAGGATTTCTTGAAATCTCATGAAATTAGTATAAAATCATGTCACATATTCTTTAAAACAAAAAAATCATTAAATTTGACTAAAAGGTAGGGTGATGAACCTTATCAGTTATAGAAAGGGGAAGAAATGAAATTAATGTTTTTATAAATTGCATAAGGGTTAAAAATATATTTTTAGAAATGGAAATAGAAAATAACATTATTCTGGGACAAAGTCCCTTTAGAATAACAAAATAGTACAGAATTAAAGGACTACATCTGGCCTAAATAAAGCAATTATATTATAAAACAATTTTCTTCGGTATTATAAACTTTTTTTTTTTAAATAATTCAAAGTAGCTGATGAAATTTAAATAGGGTCATGTTGTCATGTCTTCTATAAAAAAAATCGCAAAATTCGACTAAAAGGTAGTAGATGATATGTCAGTTAGATGAATTTAACTGCAGACAGAAACTGTTCTTTTGCATGAAAAGTGAAACGTGAGTAGAATTTTTCGATTCTGAATATTTAACCTATCGTGAGAGGTTTTTTAAACCTCTTACTAACTTTCGTAGTGAAGAAGAAAAAATAATAATAATAATAACAGAAAAAAGTTTGTTTTCTATTCCATGAAAGTTCAGAATCTTCAAGTAAGATGAAAGTTCTGCCTGTGCATGAAGAGTGATATCTAGGAAATAGCTCATTTCGTTTTATAGGCGGATAGGTTAAGGTGAGATAAACTGGTGCTCTATTGCTTCTCGTAAACTATTATATGCATTCAGCTGTAAATTCGCATATCAATTGATGTTGAAATAATTTCATGTTCGTTGGAGTATTAAGTTCGAATAACTCGTGTCGAATCAGTCATAGTCGTTTTATATAAAATATTTATAAATAAGTGTTATCTCTCTCTCTCTCTTTCTTTTTTTTTTTTTTGTTGTGAAAATTTATTTTTAAATAATATATAATAGAGCTGTGTGCTACAGAAGATTTTAAACAAGAATAAGAAAATTTGTATAATGTTCCTTCATCGTATATTAACTTAATTTTAATAGAATTATTTAATTTTCTAGTCACATCCGTCAGGTTTGGTTCCATTTTCTCATAATTTTTCATATATCTATTTTAGGCCAAAGGTCACCAAATATACACAGTTTTTTATCTCCTGTATTCTTTATTCAACGTTTCGGCTTCAGGAGCCATTTTCAAGATCCTGCAAAACTCATTTTAATTTTGTTTTTACCATTCAAATACATCCTTATCAGACACATATTATTTAACAACCACAAGTAATACAATTAGTCCAAAATTTATTTTTAATTTTGAATAAATTTATATCATCCACCTACCATGCACCGCGCCATAAAATTTTTAAAATCTATCATTGCGATATGATTCGTCCTTAATTCATTCTTTTATTTCAAAGAATGTCGTTTTCCATTTCTAAAAATTGTAATATATAAATAATAAATTAAAATAGATTGTTATAATTATTTTTTAAAAAAGAATATTATTAATTTTCGATTTATATACCTCTATTTGCAGACGGTATCAAGAAAGTATTGTTCTTCAATAGGGCATTCATACAGGACTGGATTTACTTTACATAAGGAGTGGGGTGGAGGGGTTAGTGATCAGCTGTTTTATATCAGTATGTTATATATTAATTTTGTAAATTGTGCTAGCATAAAACGTGTTTAAATTATCAACATCTGTCTGTTGATTCACTGAATGTTTTAGATTTTTAGTGATAAAATAGATTCAATGATTCTACGTTTCCCAATATTTTGTCCTCTATGCAACACGGAAGCAGTACCGAAATCAAATTTATGTCCATTTTTTGTGGTATGCTGCGATAATCCTGTGGCTAATTTTGATTTTGTAGTTTTAGACCTGCAGTTTTGTTTATGTATCGTATGTATTGCTGTATCGTACGTTCAAACCATTGTGAGGTTTTTCCGTAATATGCTTTATTTTCACAATCCTCGCATTGTATTTTATAAACAAGCCGAAACGTTGAAGAAAGCATACAGGAGATAAAAAACTGTTTATATTTGGTGACCTTTGGCCTAAAATAGATATATGAAGAATTATTTATTTTTTTCGGAAATTATTAATTTTTACATATTTTTTCAAAGCATTACGTATCTCATAGTAATTTTTATAGGCTTGTGGTTACATTATAACCTTACACAGGTTGAAAAATTTGTATAGAGTTGGAAAAACCTACATAATAAAATATACATTAAACATAATATAAAGTATGAACACAAGAGAACTATACATCTTACAATTAAATAAATAATTTATGGATTAGTTGTGGGAGAGTTGTTTTCAACTTATTGGTATCAACTTTTAAATAACTTTTAAAGTCATTAAATTATAGTCAATTTAACAAGATTTCAAGAGTATATGCACAGTCCGTTTGTTTGTTTATCGTTATAGTGATTTCTTGTCGTAGTTTTCTAGTATGTGGTTCATGGAATTTTCAGATACTGGTGTAGGCTCAAAAAATCTTTTCATTTTAAAATAAATTTATTGTTTTAATGCATTGTTAGAAGCTGCAATTTTGTGAACATGGGGGATATTTTAGTGTGTAGTGAGTTATGTTGTTTGTAATTCTCATACGTGGTTTTTGAATTATTTCTGTGATTAGACTCGCATTTATAACTTCGTTCATAAAGAAGCAGATTATATGATGGATTACTGCTATAAATAGAATAACTACATTTTTTAATTGGTATTATGGTATGAATGTGTTCATATATTACCATAATTATTGTCCACGTGACAGATCATTATATTTGTAAATAAATAAAAAAAATTGGTAAGATATGTAAAACATTTGTTAATCATGTTTTATTGATTTACTGTTATTACTTACATGTTGTAATTGTTATGAACGTATTGGATGGAACGTATTAAAGCCTTAACAAGCCCTGGATCTATATGCAAATGCACATTTTGTTTTAAAAAATATGAGCCGATGTCTTTAAGGAAGAAAGTATTCTAAATATTTTGGTACAATTTTATGTTCGTATTTTTGCATATTTAGCCAAACTAAATTTAGGAAAGTTGCTATTAGCAGCTGAAATAGTTTTCGAAATATTATAAAAATTTTAAATTTAAAAAAGAAAACAGTAAAATGTGACATTATTCCTTTTTTCCCCATTTGTCGAAGGTTGAATATTTTATCTTCTAATATTTTGAAATTTTATCGTACTTTTCAATGCATATTATACGACGTATTTCAATGGTTTTTATTGCATATAAATCCGAACTTTAATTACGAGTTGAAAATTGTTTTCTTTTCGTAAGTATTATTGCTTCTGTTATTTATTCATACCTGATGTAAAATGTTTTTGGTTTAATGTCAAGTACAAATTGTCTGGATTTTATTACCGGTGATGTAAGGTACTGAATAAGCATAACAATATACCATCCTGAATGGAAACCGTATAGTCGGATATATCCTTATAAAGGAAGAAGAAATAGACATTAAGCCTGAAAGAAAACTATATAAATAACAATAAAGGATGTAGAAAGCTCGTGCTTTCTTCAGGGAACCAAAGGACTCGGAAGAAAAAGAAAGGATTGGTCCGTGACTCTCGATGGCCACTACTCAGTCCTGACCAAACACCGCCAGCGATGCGGAAACGCCACGGCTCTCTGTTAGTGGTCGTGTTTGAGGAATTTAAAGTAACTAGGTCGCTGTTTCCATGCCCTTCTGTTTATATACAACCTGGATGTATTATTAACTTTTTGTCCTATGGTCAAAGATTTGATAAAATATGGCTGAAACATAGTAATCTAATATGCTTCCTTAGTAATAGCACTGTCGTGTAAGGTAGTGAATGAAGTACTGATGGACGTGTCTGGCGGATTTCCGAAAATCCGTAAATCAAAGGTTCATTCACGAGAAGTGGAGGGTGGACTGATTTAAAAGTAGTGGGGAGACTAAATATACTACTAGATAGGTTAGGTTACCTAGGCCTCACAACCATTATAAATTTCTGATTTTCATTAAAAATAAATATTTTCATATCCCTTGTTTATATTTTATAAACCATTTTCAACTATTTTTTTTCAACTGTTTCCTTTAAAAAAATCCTTTGTTCTATGTGCTACCTCGTTTTGGAATTAACTACCAAACTCTATAAGGAAATCCTCATCCGTGACCTGATTTAAACATTTATTTTCCATCTCCTGTGTAATACATTTTCCCAATATATGTATAAATAACGTTATTTTGTATTTTAAAGCTGTTAGTTACATTTTACTGATATCTTCAGATATTAATGTATTATCCATATAGTTTATTTGTAGAAATACGTGAACTCACTAGTATGTATTTATTTATGATATCATATGTATACTAGTGTTTTCTTTATTTTAATACTAGGGTTAGATAAATTTGTAAATGAATTTGTTATTAATTTCATTCTAATGTCAGGTAATTGTGATTTCGTTGTTTATTGTAGTTATTCTGAGGGGGCTAAAAGTCCCAGAATAAAATTTTCTATCCTTTCTTTCTTTAATATCCATTTTTTTTCATCAAGTCAGACAGATAAATGAAAAATTGTTTAAAATTGAATCAAAGATATGTGATGAAGTAACAAGATTATTTATTACACCAAAAGTATTTTACAGAGGAATTCAAATATACCTAAATCCAAACAACATTAAATAATTTTAAAAAAATTATGGGACTCACATATCAAAAACAAAACAAAAAATCTAAACCTTTGACTACGACTATTGTACTCACTCCTTGCAAGACATTCGAAATAAAAACTTAGACAGAAATTGAATGCGTATACTTACCTACTTAAGTCGATTTGGACCTACGATATACAGATATATGGGACAGTCAAAAAGACTCACATACGTAAACTACAGACTTTTCAATCTAAAACTTTCAGGACTATCACCTAGGCTCCATGGTACGTCAGGAACATTACTTTACAGAAAGACTTACAGATGCCAAAAGTTAACGACCACATACGTACATACTACTAGATATTTCTCTATAACTTACACGGACATACCAACTCATTGTTCGAGGCATGGCCACAACTAACATGCCCGATAGCACCCAAAGGAGGTATAAAAGAAGCTGGATGAGGGATCTCTTCCACTAACTATAAATAATACATTCAAGACAGGAAGGACGCCGTTGGGTACTCCTCTCCCTCACACCTATTCCAAGACATATTAACCTTATACATCTTGACATCACACTCGCTGATTTTCGGAACTTCTGACAGGTGTGAGTTTAAAATCTAAGTTAATAAAAAAAAATAACCTCAGGTAAATAAATACTCATATCCATACATTGAAACATCATTTTGCCTTTCTTAATTAAAATACTTATTTACTGATTACATATTGACAAAACAGTAAAACATTGCCTGCTGTAATTTCATTACTAATATTACTAATAATATTACGATAGATACATATGACATGCCTTCTAACTTCATAACATAGATTGCTTCCTACGCTGACGATTTTAACGAAACAACATAATCCCCTATTAACCTCACTTCTAAATTTACAAAATCGGTACTCATTTTGAAAAAAAAAAAATGGATTTCACTAAATGCAGTGAAATAAATAAACTATCATTATATAAATAAGCAAAATCAAGAGTCCATTCCCTTTTTAAAGTGAAAACTTCGCGGTTTTGTGCTTTTATTTGTGGACAGTGAATTAGATTGAGCCGTCAGATCTCCGAAATGTAACTCTCGGATAAAGTCGCCTGGATTCGACTAATTAAAGTGTTTTTGCTAACGGATTAAATTGTCTCAAAAACTAAAAATCGGACGTGTATATTGTTAGCGAGGAATATGTTCATCATTTCATCTTCTTTGTAATGAAATATTATTCAAAATTGTATTTAACGCGACGCCGTATTAGAGAGATGAAAAGGGAAAAATAGTGTCGAAAACCAAATGATAACCAGTTTCATTGAAGATATGGACTAAAATATATCTCAGAAACTAAAAATAGGATCTGCATACGCGAGGAAAATGTTCTGGATTTCATCCTTCTTATAATGAGCTATTATTTATAATTTATATTTCGTATTATTATTCTCAGGTTATTGATGTTTTCACTTCTATCGAATTGTTCTAAAGCGCACACCTTAGTTTGTTTTTTCTTCTTGTTTCTCACACATATTCAATATTGTTAGTTTGTTCAAAACAGATTCTAAGTTCTTCACCGATTGATTTGAAATTTTGATACAATTTTGCGATCAAATTCAGGATAGTTTTTGCATACATTGCATTATTACCCAATAATGATTATTCGGCACACTTACATTTCATTGAATGTGGGAGTATTAATTAATTCCTGGTAATTTTTTCATATTAGTTATCGTTAAGGGAAGCAATATGAATGCGGTTGGAGCTGTGTAATAACCTTCGCAGTATTGGTATTCGATTTAATTGTGCAAGCGAGAGTAGTGGTTGGAATCTATCCGTGCTTCTACCGGTGCCCCGTTACATTCCGCAATTCGCTTCCAATCGATGAATATATATATATATATATATATATATATATATATATATATATATATATATATATATATATATATATATATATATTATATATCTGTGTATGTATTCATGCAAATGCAATCTAAACTCCATATTAAGCACATATGTCCCTAAATATAATTTAATGTAAACATATGTTAATATATAAAAATATTGCACGTTTTTTATTCTTGTCAGATTAAAAAAAAAATCTGGTGTGTCCAATTACACGACTTTCCTACCTATTTAAAAAAGTTTTTATATCTTTACATATGTCCATCAAGAAACAAAAAAAAAAAATTAAATCAGATTTATTTTCCTGAAAATTGATCAAAGAAAAGATTTGAGTAGAATTTATTCGATAAACTCAAGCAATGTAAACCGGCTTAAGGTAGATCAGTGTAAAAATTTCAATACTCTCTAATATTGCTGATCAAAAACTTTTTGTCATAGCCTAATTTTGTGAAACAATAATTTCTGTTAAAAGTAGAGGAAATAGTGAAGCATGTGTGATGCAGGCAACAGATTTTCTTACTTTCATATAGTTATCTTTTTTTCTCTCATTCATCTATTTCTGACACCATGATATGAACCCGTAATCTTACATTAGAAATTGAATAGCTGTAACTTTGGCTATCAAAAGTTTTATTATAAATTTTACTATAAAATATATGCTTAGCTAGTTAGGCCCCAAAACATTTTTATTTTCTTTATAACTTTTTTCCCTGAATTTTCTCAGGAATTTAGTCCATATACGAAAATTGAAAGGAGAATTACGAGAACATTATAGGAAAGTTTCATCAAAATCGGTAAAGCCGTTTTCGCGCTACAATCTATAGAAAAACATGTTTTTTATTTACTGCTCATGGAGCATCCAATTTGTATCACAGGCATCTGTAGTCGAAGCCCTACAAATTAAAAGAAGAAGCAACAAAATCGGTTCAGTAGTTCCCGAGAAAATCTTGACACAGACAGACAGACAGATCAATGGATATAAATGTGTTAACCGAACTCAGAGCATCCTGAAAAGTATAGATACGTCAAGAAACACATATCGGGGATTTGACCCGATTGCAATATTTTCCTTACCTAGTATAGGTAGGAAAGTAAAAAAAAAAAATAAAAAAAATAAAAAAAATGGATTATAGAAAGTAAAATATATCCCTGCGAAAACGCATGCATTGATATATTTTCTCTTATACATTTGTTTAATAATAATATAAGTGATATAAAATAAACCTAAATTATCAGGCAGGTGTTATTTTCATAATGTCTTCCTCTATAATAGCTTTGATTTTATTTATTTAAAATGATTATTCATTTTAGATTGTAATTAGTAATAAAAATATTTAAATATAAAATCAGAACGAATTTTAGCAAGGAAAAATAAGGATTATTTTATTTAGGAAAATAAGTCGTCTTTAGAAAATGGGATTTCAGAAACAGCCGGAATCGCCCGACTATTCCCGATCTTCCTTAATTCTTGCCGAAAGGTCCTTAGATGCTATGGGTGTCATTGGATATTTATCAAATATTTAGGTTTTAAAATCAAAATATAGCTATCTATGAAAGCCTTCGACGAAATAAAAATAACGAATACAGAAAAACAACTTAATTTTTAATACATTATGGTATGAACGAGTCTCATACAGCTCTAGTACTCAATGCCTTTATACAAATAAGATTTGATATTGACATAATTTTTAATAAATTAAAAAAATACCAATGTAACTTTATATTCTACAAATAGAACTTTAGCGAGTACAAAAATATGTTAAGTATAAATTCAGCAATACTATGTCTTGTTATGTATCTATTAAATTGAAGGGATATTTTCTAATAGGACAGGTAATCAATTATTAATTAGATTGTAGAAAATTATGAAGCTTTACCGATTGTGCGTGTAAAATAAACTTGTACCACTTTGTTAGAAAGTACTGTTTCAATACCACTGTTGTGCAAGGAGATGATCGAGCCATGATCACGCTCAACCATCAGGTTTATTCCCTTATTTACTTATTGGATTATACAGTACCCACTTTATAAGGATGGGTGTGCCCCAGGAGGGTCTTCCGAACTCAAGAGTCGATCCATTCCTGATGAAGCAGAATAAATAATTACATGTCATAGTCGGGTTCGAACCTATGTTTACAACTAGAATAGTAGCGTTTTAAGTCAAAATTGTGTGATGTACCGGCTCTACACAAGATTTTGTTTTTATTTTTATCTGTTTGTGTTTCTGTTTATTTGAAATATGCGAACTCAGCTTTAGACTTTTCATGAGTTATAAAGTGACATATGTATTCACAATAATTCTCAACTTCTTCTTCGGTGCATACTATTTATTTTCAAGTTTATTTATTATCAGCCAATTTTACACCAATTATTAAAATTTTGTCAACTTAATGACAACACATCTAATTACGACGTTTCGGCTCGTTGAGCCACTTTGAAAAATAAAAAACTCTTTACAATTTACAATAATACTTAAAACATTACATATTTCAACATATAGAGATTATTTTTATATAGCTGAATACCAATCATGTACCTGTCCTTTTTACTTATGCGAATTGCATGCGTCGACTCATAATACAAATTTTTATTTTTGTCATATCCACCTTTAATTATTTTATAACATTATTACTACCCAATAATTTCTTATTAAATGATTCAATTAAGGTAAAATTACCTTATCATGTGTCACCGACTATTCAGTGATTGGACATATATTTTGTTCAAACGTTAAACATAAATAAGAACAATGGCCTCCATTTGCAGTAATATATGTATTTTTTTTGTTTGCTTTCGCCTGCTTTCTAACAATCATAGAAAGCATCGGACATTGAAAGCGAGTGGTTTCGTCTGAAATAGCTTCGTCCTGGAGTGAGCAATGGTTGAGGGCGCCATTACAGAGAAAACATTGCGGGTAACCCACCTGCGAGTTGACACACATCCTTCGTTGACACCTTTCCACCCCCATTTTCCCCGACCGATTTCCTTTCGAATGATTTATATACTCAATTCCTAACCATTTTTTTTCTCATCGATTAATATTTAAAATATTAATTTTTTTTTCAGAGTTTGTAATCAATAATTATTTTTTCACAAAATCATATAATAATTATTATGTTTGATTTTTAATTTTCAAAATCATGTCTGATTTATAAATCGATCTTTAATGTTTATTTATTCGATTTTAAATAATGATCACTCACTAAATGATACGGTTTTACATAAATAATAATGTTTAAATTGTGATCAACAAAATTTTGATTTAGAAAATAAAAATCACATTTTACTCACAAATTAAATAAGATATTGATATTTATGGTAGACGTTATTAATGTTCGATTTTTTAATATTATATTTCTGAAATCATTTAGGTTCTAATTTCAGAAGAAGTTAAAACAGTCTCCACATACCTTAACAGAGTCAAAATACATCATACAGTCATACATATTACAAACAAATTATTTTAGAAGAAGTTAGTCGGGATGCTATAAAAAAATACTATATTATATAATAGTAAATTCATTTTATTGTCAAACGTTTCGAACTACGTTGTAGGTCTTCATAGTATTCCGTCTGGCACTGTGTAGTCGCCATACTGCCTTCAGCAATGCCAGACGCAATGCTCTGAAGAAGACCTACAACGTTGGTCAAAACGTTGGACAATACAATAAAAATACTTTTAAATAATATAGTATTTTTTTTAACGCACCCCCGACTTACTTCTGAAAATAATTTTTTTGTTATCTCTATGATATATTTCAGTGCTGTGGTATGTGGAGAATGCTTTAACTTCTTCTAAAATTAGAACCTACGGACAAAAAATTTATATTTCGGGTTTTAAAAATTATTACTCAAGAATTATTATCATTATTAATTGTTCAAAAATAATAATCAGAATATGATTTTTATCACTTATGGCCAAAAATAAAAATCGCTCTTAATATAAACTCCAGATAAAAATGTTGATCAGATTTTATTTTTATTTTTTTAAATGTCGATTTCAATCTCTGGTTTTTGTTTAGGTTTTTACTCTGAAACATAAACTAAATATTATTTAACAGTATTATTTATTTGTGTGGGGATTCCCTTTCGCCTGTACTGTTCAATTTGGCATTATAACATGCCATTAGGGAGGTAATGCGTACCGAGAAAGGGTTGGATCTGGGTGGTACAACATCCGTGCTGGGCTATGCGGATGATCTGGTACTGTTAAGCGAAGACCTTAAAACTATAAAACTAAATACGACAACGTTAATGAAAGCCGGTAAAGAATTAGGACTCGAAATAAACGTGGATAAAACAAAATATATGGTTAGCTGCAAAAATGGCGATACTACTGGTGATATCGATATAGATGGTAATATGTTTGAGCAGGTAGATAAGTTTAGGTATCTAGGTTCTACGATAACTAGAAAAAACGAAATTGAAGAAGAAATTAAGGTTAGACTGAAGGCGGGAAATGCTTGTTATTTTTCTGTGACAAAACTACTTAGTTCGCGCCTTTTGTCCCGAAACTTAAAAATTAGAATCTATAAAACAATTATCTTGCCTACAGTTCTTTATGGGTGCGAAACCTGGCCGCTTACATTAAGGGATGAGCAGCGTCTTAAGGTTTTTGAAAATAAAGTATTGCGTAGAATATTCGGACCGAAGAAGGATGAGTTAACCGGAGAGTTCAGACGGTTACACAACGCCGAATTGGGTGAACTGTATCCGAGTAATATAATTGAGATAATTTCATCGCGGCGAATCAAATGGGCTTGTAAAGTTGTTGGACTTAGTAACGAGAGAATTCCTAAAAGGTTAATATATGCTGTGCCGAATGGTAAGCGTCCGAGGGGTAGACCGAAGCGAAGGTGGGAAGATTGCATTAAAGCTGATCTGAAGGGACTGGGTTTGGACGGCGAACGGTGGAGGTTAGTAGGCGATTGGTGGTGTCGGCATCGAACCTTCGGGTTCGCTAAGCCTTTTTATTATTATTATTATTTATTTGTGTAAAATATTGTACAATGTCATTTAATGCTTTTATTAATAATATTTATTTGGGCAGATTACACTCGTTGGTTATTGGTATTCCCTAGAGGTGTGAGTCTAAAAATAAAGTTTAAAAATATACAATTTTTGATGGTTTGGGCATTAATTTCTTTTTTCATTTACCAAACGTTTTTTTATTTTTTTTATAGTGAGATTGATGTTCCAAACAGTCAGGAAAATATAAATAGTTTAAACTTTTATTTTTTTAATCAATAAGATACATATCGCCCTTGATGAACTTTCCCTCTGTGAAATTAGAATACAATACTAAGAAATAAATTAGGGAGTATTTAGGGGCTGAGACTGCAAGCTTCGTTAGTCGTTTACATTTAAGAATTGTTTTATTTAGAATTTAATTTTTTTCTTATCTTAAAGAATTCCAGGAAGACCTATTAAATGTGAAAATTACGTTGTTATTAAGTAAATCGAGGATATTATGACAAGAACAAAATATTATTGATAATCCGAAATTACTCATTACTTGATAAGCGGCCATAACTTGGATAAGAAAATGAAAAGCTCGAATACGATATGTTTCTTATTGTATAGAGTTTATAATGCTAGTCATATAAATTTTAACTCCGCCTAACTTAATTTTTTACTGAAACAAGTAAGGTGGCTATAAAATTTAAAAACTAATTTACATTTTCAATTAAAGAAAACCTATTACATGATAAAATTATGAAACCAATATTTCTTAAGGTACGTTTAGAGTTTAGACATTTTACAAATTATGGGAAAAAAAAAAAAATCTAAACCCTATACTAGTGTCCCTGTTAGTTAAGTTAAATATTAATGTTTCCCATAGTTTTTGAAAAGTCTAAACGAACCTTTAGGTATTGTGTAATAAACAAAATAAATTCATTTTTATGTGATTATCAAATACGCGGCATTCCTTATTTATGTTTTTAATTTTTTGTAAATATTAGTTTTACGATAATCGATATTTTAATTTCAAGTTATTATAAAATATCGATGTATAATAACTAGCGTTTAAAGACACAGGTGATTCGATACATAATATTATAAAGTTTTTAAAAGAAACACAATTGTACCATAAAATATAAGAATTTTTACTTTTATTTATTTATTTAAGACTACAACAATCTGTCATATGGTCACTAGTTACAGTGAGGTAATAAAATGAATTAAAGCAAAACTTGAAAAAAAAAACAATAAATTATCTGTAGATCGAATTACTTGTCAATAATATATATATTGAATATATCTAAATTAATATATCTGTGTATGAAATTGTAGCAACCTTCAAATATAATTGTGAATTTATACATTCAAAAGAAAAAGCTTGAAGGTATTATATAACATCCATTTTTAACAAAACTATGTATAATATAACCTCTCTTAGCTGTGCTAATAGAACCTTTGTTTCAGAACTTTTCCTGTAGTATTTGTCGTTTCGTAAGACAAATTAAAAATAATACAAAATATAAAAGAAATGAAATAGTAAAATTGAAAAAACAATACAAGATAAACAGTTATAACCAATAATTAAATAAAAATAAATATAATAATAAATTAATAAATCCAAAAGAAAAAGTTTGAAGGAGTATATACCATCCAATTCCCAACAAAACTATGTATAATATAACCTCCCTTAGCTGTGTTAATAAAAACTTATTTTTCCTTCAGTATGTATTTGGATGGCTTCATGAGATGCCAATGGACATTTTTTTTTCTCTAAAATATGCATGTTTTCTAGAAAAGAGATATAAAGTGATTATGACATAATAATTATGTTTTTTTTTCTTTTCTTGCATGTATGTAATCTTGTCCCCCCCTCTGATGAAACATGGAATGGCAAAACGTCAGTATGTTGACTGTTCACCTGCATGTTTGGAGACTAATGGCTTTATATTGAATATTTAATACTTGACCGTTGCAATATAAAGCAATGAGATGGTCCGGGGTGGCAGTCATAAATAGACTAAATAGTGGAAAAACTATTTTTATTAAAAGCCGACGTTTCGACCCAACATTGCAGGTCTTCTTCACGGCTAGAACGGACAAGATACAAAAAAAAATTGAGAATTGTGGAAGTTACATAATATTTAGACAAAAAATTATAAACAATGTAAACAAGCTTATTAAAATTATAAACAGTAAGTATATTAAGATATGAACAGAGTGAGCTAAGTAACAAGATCCTAAACTGAAGCAAATAGATGCTAACAATTGTTGTAGTGTAATATACTTCTACAGATCTACAGGAGAGATTGAAAGAAAAGGAAAAGGGATATAATATGAAATAATAGACATGAAGGAATTTGGAGAAAAAAAAAAAGGAAAAAGAAAACCAAAAATTAAATAAAATTGGAAGAATAAAATTAGAGACTTACAGGTGTGTTCAGCTAGGAGTTTCACTTAGAGCTGGAAAACCAGGGTAAGGGCAGGTATAGGGGAAGCTCAATTGTTTGGGTAATGGGGAAAAATCTAGAAAATTACAGTATAATACAGTACAGTATACTACTGTTCTAGCCCTGAAGAAGACCAGCAAAGTCGGGTCGAAACGTCGGCTTTTAATAAAAATAGTTTTACCACTATTTAACCTATTTATGACCGCCACCCCGGACCATTTCCGTCCTTTATAATGGCTTTATAGTCTCGATTTTTCCATTTATAATCACTTTATGTCTCTTTCCTAGCTAAAATGTTTATTTTAGTAATATAATTAACATTTTCTTAGTTATCAGCATCCTCATGACTACCTTCGCTTCGCTGAACTGCTCCTTTGCTTCGCTTTCGCTCTTGAAACGTGCTGGGAGCGTCAACCCGTTTTATTGCTGCATATGGAGGAACCGGACTCCTGCATAGGCCACTCGGCTCGACTGGTTTTTTCCTCCAAGTCGAGCGAATTCCTCTCTTGTTGTTTTCTTTTTCCTCCTTCCAGAAACCCACTTTAAGCGAAAGACGGCCCTTGAAAATAGTTTCTCCCGATTGAGATGCAGCAGGGCAGCGCTAAGTCGTTTCTTCTTTGCTCATGGGCTCTCTGGAGTAGATCCCTCTGGGCTTCCTGCCAGGTCTCCTGTCGCACTTCAAGACTTATTGTTAGATCTGAAGATATCGAGGTCCCTAATTTTGGACTACTTTATCTCAGAGTGGAGATAGATGCATTTGGTGACCATTATAGCTCCTCTACAGTAGAAGAGAAGAAGAAGAAGAAAAAGTCTTTTTATTTATCAAAATTACATAGTATAAATTATAAAACAATATAAAATAATATTTTTCGATTTTTTATTTATTTATTTATATGATATTTACAACTGTATACAAAAAATACATCTGGTAAATTCGCACATGGATATAATGACATGAAACACATGTTGAGAAACTACCCATTGGTAGCACTCAAATAATATGTCTATATTAGGAGATCACGTGGCCATCT
Organism: Nezara viridula; assembly: GCA_928085145.1. Classification (NCBI taxonomy): domain Eukaryota; kingdom Metazoa; phylum Arthropoda; class Insecta; order Hemiptera; family Pentatomidae; genus Nezara; species Nezara viridula. The sequence goes on along the minus strand of OV725080.1, from coordinate 152,004,321 downwards.
TCTTTTCAGACGCCCTGTATGGTTATCAGGAATTGAATAGGAAGCAAGGTTAGAAACAAGAGGTTTGGGATGGTTATGAAGTTTATTATGGAAGGACAGATATCTGGATTGGGCCAAATCTGATACATAAGGAACATTAAGGTCATTATGGATGATTTTATTTGTAACAAAGTAAAAGAGCATTGAGCATTTTACGAAGGATTTTGGATTGTAAGAATTGGATGCGAGAGGAATTTGAAGGTTTGGTGGAGCCCCATAGCTCAACTCCGTAAGTCCAAATAGGCCTTATTATAGTCATGTATATGAGTCTTTTATAATTAATTGGAAGGTTAGTGCGTTTGTCTAGTAAGTGTTGAAGTAATAGGAAACGTCGAGCTGTTTCTTGTCGTTTCAGTCTGGTATGAGGATTCCAAGTTAGACGTTTGTCCAGATGGAGTCCTAGGTAATTTTTTCGATTTAAAACCGAAAATCAGACGTGCTACATGGTCTGTTGACCGTCAGATGAGTCTGTGTTTTATAACAAAATTATATTTCAATCCATTTATATACAAGTAATTAATAAGAAAATAGGATTATATAGGATTATAGTAAATATATTTACAATGTAAAAGTTATATAAATATTTTAATTACAAAATAAGTGGTACCAAAATTCTCTGGTGAGCATTATTCTATAGGAGAAAGCAGACTTGCAGTAATTTACCAATGCTATCCAATTGTTTCCATTTATTAAATCTATTACTTGATCCCGAGATAAATTTCTAGGTTTTAACCATTTAATTCTAAATTCAGATAGTATCGGACAAGCAGTCAGGAAGTGATAGAGATCTTCTGTTTCGTTTGTATTACACATGCTACATAATTTGTTTGCTTGAAGTGTCTATAATTTATGTTCAAAACATCAGCTCTAATTTTAATTATCCATCTGATCACCTTCAATGAGCTTTTGTCATCAATATAATTTACTGAAGTTAAATGAGGGTAAAAAGTGAAAGTTTTAGAATTCTGGACTTTAATTACATATTGATTATATATGTCTTTCTGAATTTGAGTTCTTAGTAAATTAGTAAATTAGCTCTCCATAGTTTAACATCATCACAGTTAGATCGATTTAAGTTTAAATTTAATCCATGCCGATCTATCAGAGTATGTAAGTCCCTAAACCATGCTATTTATTTTTTAATTATTTGTAGTGCTAATATTTTTATATATCTATGTGGTGGAATATTCAAAATTTGTATAATGTAATCAAAATGGAGTTTAATTGTGAAGATAGATAACGGATCTATTTTAGTCTCAAAGTGAATATATTTTTTTGTAAATTGTGGTAATTTAAATATTTTTTTTAAGAAAGAATCAGGCCTCTAGAGTATTTTATCCTCATTTTAATTTTACATGATTATTTTCTTGACTGTACCTCTCAATTAATATATTCATTCATGTAATCTTCACAATAATTCATTATTCATTCATGTAATGTCTGATTAATGAATTATTGTAAAGAAAAAAGTGAACTCCTTAAAAGTTTTACGTTTCACAATGCGTATAGTCCAGAAATCCAAATTAAAAAAATCTGGCGCAGTGAGCACATCACATGACTTTCACTTATCTTTTTTTTTTTAAAAAAGAGACCGGTATTTTCAGACATATTAATCGTTATTTTATATTTAACTACATTATATTACGTTACAATGTGAACTGATTAATTATTTTAAATTAAAATAAATAAATATAAAATTAAAATAAATAATGAAATATATTTTTTTCCTAATCTATTCATTCTTCTGTTTCAGGTAAGGTCTATTTCATGAATCGCTCCACTTCCTCATGAGACAGTATTGTATAGTTCTATATCTATTACATTTTACTGATAATTCCCATTGTTCACACTATCTCTTATAATTTTAATAATACTATTTTTTATTTCTCAATTAATGTTACATGTTAATCTACATTTTTCGTATTTCTCTTTTTTATATTTTAAATAAGAGTAAAATAAACTCTTTTTGTATTTTTTTGTTCTCCCTCAGGGTCGATCCACGTATAACCTTGAGCATTGGAAGTCAGCTCCCTACCACTGAGCTACCTCGATTCCTTTTTTAAGTAAAGGATATCATTATTATTTTAAGAAAATAATTAACTTAATGTTTACCAAATTAAAAAAAAAAATATCTATTTTATCGTCTTATATATTGTTGGTTTATTATAAAGTAACGTTTCTTAAAATGAAATAACTACTTTGATGAATTTCTTATTTTGATTGTGCTATAAGTGTGAATATTTTGAATTTATCACATGGTTTCTGTAATTGTCATGCACTTTATGCATAGTAAAATAAAATCAAAATTTAAAAAAAATGTATTTATAAATTTAACTTCACGAAAAATGTACTTACTGATTTAAAAAAAAAAAATAAATTGACTATATCTTGTGCTGAAGTTTTTATTCTATTCAGGTAATGAGAAAAAAAAACTTGGGTATAAGTGATCGTGCAATACTTGTCTTGTCCATTTCGGTTTTTCTATTTGCGAGACCTCCCTAACCATTCCAGAAAGAAAATAAAGAAACTTATTTACTGAGTTGGGACTCCTTCGTTATATTTCTTTATTTTTGCGGATGGCTCTCATGTTTACCTACGAAACATTTCTGATTGGACTAGAATTTATATTGATTGGTCAGATCAAATTATATTATTAATTTATCTAATTATTCTTAAACATTTCAAAAATAAAAATGAAAAATGGTTTGGGAAAAAGAAGCTATAGACGATAGAATTTTTTAAATATTCGATTTTTAGATTCTAAGGGTAGTATCCGTAGGTCAAAAATAAATAATTTAATGAGAATCAATGCAAAAGAACGTCTTTAAGCCTTGTTGAATGCAGATTGACCAATTATCCCTTTTACTTACTTGCTTAATCAGTTAAGTTATGAAACATTAAAAATGGCTTTGCAATCAAATTGGCGAAAAGGAATAATTTTTCATTTACTTTCTTAAAAATATTCCTTTATTTAAAATATAGAAACGAATATCCATACCACCCTTAAAATATAAAAATTTACCTAAATCACTTAGCCTTTTTTTCAAGCGAAATCAAAGTCTTAGTTTACACGAGGATTATTTTCGGAATTCGACAATACCGTTTATGACATTTAAAATTTCACAGGCCTATGTTTTGGCTATATAAGAAAGTTAAGAATAAATATTAATATAAAAACAAAAATAAAATATAAAAATAATGTATTGATTATCACAAGAATATTCAACCATATCTTGTAAACCATTATGTCTATTAATTTGTATAGTTTTTCTCTCGATTTTTTGGCATTTTTATTTTATGAAATGATTTTATTTTCATTATTGATTTATGCATGGTATACATTAAGCTGTCTGTAGAGTTAATTAACAGTGAAAATGGTTGCTTGAATTTACCGTTTCAATCGTCAACAGTTGTCAGGGGAGCAAATAAAAAAATTCGTTTAAAAGGACCGTTGTTTGATTTGATAATCAATAGCCTTTTATGACATCGCTGGCAGATACTGCCTTTGGATTTCACGCCCCAATATTTCACATTGATTTAGATTTTTATTTCATGTTTTTATTTGAAACATAATATATATAAAATAAAATAAATGTAATTATAATTGTAATTATTTTCGATAAAACACAGGTACTTTGTGGAGACGGAATTCACATTTTTTTTTAACAAACTAACGACATACCTCAAGCTTATGAAACAATCCGGACTTTTCTAAAAGTCTTGTCTAGTCTATATGAAGTCTTGTTGGAAGCTGAAAAAAAATTGTATTTTATGGGAATCAGTATTTACTGGGCGTAGTTTATTTGATTAAAAGTTTTTTAACCATCATAGATTCTACTTTCAAACGAAAGTTATTTGTTCTAGATTACTATGAACCAATTTCAGTTACCTAAATTACATATGTTTTAAAAATCAGTTCCTGTTCTAAAACTGTTAACATATCGTGAATAATAAATAAATAAGAATAAATAAACAATAAATAACGTGTTATAATAAAAAAAAAAAAACTCATGATGATCGAATTCCTAAAAATTAATTATGTATGTATCTGGTTATCTATTCAAGTACAGATTAAAGTATTGTGTTTGAACTAAGTTTACAGATTTGGATTTTCATGGGCTATATTTTGAGTTTAAAGTTGGCAACCCTATCTATTTCATTATAGTCTAACATTGACCGAAATTTGTTCTTCCACTTAAGACTAATTTGGTGTTTCGATACCATAAGAAAAAATATTTTAATTTCATAAATAATTAGAATTATTAATATTGTACTTGCATTTTTTTCTTTCTATTTTTGAGCCTGTATCAGTTCTATTTTGTAAAATATTGTTTTATTTAATGATTTTCGATTGTTTCTTGTTTTTTAAATACCTGAATCTAAAACTACGGCTATTATTTTCACTCCTTTCTAGACGTTCGAATTTGAAACTTAGACAAAACTTAGCACTTACATTTATTTCTTAAAACCTATTTGGACCTATGCTTAACAGATGTATGAGCTAGCCAAAGAGAACCATATACTTAAACTAAACACTTTCAGATCAAAAACTTTCAGGACTATCAAAAGCTCTCAGGTACGTCAGCAAAAATTACTTCGTATTGGCTCAAATGAAGCTGGATTAGGGATATCCTCGCTTGAATATAAGTGATAAAATCAAGATAGGAAGTGACGCCAATGGACACTCCTCTCCCTCATGCCTATCAAAGACACTCACTGATTGTCGGTACTTCTCACAGGTGTGAGAGGAAAAATAAATAATTTTTTGTGTTTTCCCTACAACATCCTCAGAGCTTCAAGAAGCATTTTTTTTTTTTTTTTTAAATCTTTACCTAAGGAAAAATCTCGACAGAATACAAGGTCTAACCCTTCGAAAAATAAAATAAAAACTTAATCCCGCGAACACTTTTATAGCAGTTGTTACAATAAAATGAAAAATAAATTCGGAGGGGAGAAAAAGGGTGAGTAAGTCGTACTAAGGCGGGGAGGACTTGAGCTAAGTATGATTAGATTCAAAACTGCCTGCTAACTCTTGTACTAACTCCTGCGGGAGGACCTCCTGGGAATCCTGCCAACCGATTAACATATCTCTCCAGGGCTATGTCTTATTTAAGGCTCATAATGACTTCCAGCTGAAGAAGGGTTCGGACGATGTTACTGTTTTTCATGAGGGTCCGAGAGTAGAGGAAAAAAAAGAGAGGATGTCCTAATAGGCAAATTGAGGAGGGGCTGGGAAACGGTTATTTTAGTAGCAGGGGTTTCAGCTGGAAGGGTCTGAATGCCTAATGCTTCGGATTTTGTTAACACATAGTCCTCAGGTTTATATATATATATATATATATATATATATATATATATATATATATATATATATATATATATATATATATATATATATATATATATATATATATATATATATTATAATATATAATTACCAGAAATTTGAAGTCAGTAAAAAAAATATTTGCAATATCGAAATTCGAAAGTGAAATTATTAGGCTGGAAATTAATCAAGACAAAATATTAGAGGCTAGTCTCCAATTTTGACACCATTCTTCCAAGTTCGTAATGTGGGATTGAAGAGATTTTACTACTTAAAAATAATATTTAATCTATAATTAAATATACTATCTATAATTGTATCTTCCTTCACCTTGAAATTCTTTTCGTTTGAAACCTCGTACATCGAAATCGGGCTCTCCTGAGAGCAAGAAAAAGGGCTAATACTGATGTATAAGCTTTAGAATAGAAATACACGTATATTTATATATATATATATATATATATATATATATATATATATATATATATACGTGTATTTCTATTCTTACACGTATATATATATATATATATATATATATATATATATACGTGTATTTCTATTCTAAAGCTTATACATCAGTATTAGCCCTTTTTCTTGCTCTCAGGAGAGCCCGATTTCGATGTACGAGGTTTCAAACGAAAAGAATTTCAAGGTGAAGGAAGATACAATTATAGATAGTATATTTAATTATAGATTAAATATTATTTTTAAGTAGTAAAATCTCTTCAATCCCACATTACGAACTTGGAAGAATGGTGTCAAAATTGGAGACTAGCCTCTAGTATTTTGTCTTGATTAATTTCCAGCCTAATAATTTCACTTTCGAATTTCGATATTGCAAATTTTTTTTTTTACTGACTTCAAATTTCTGGTAATTAGGCCTATATCATCTGCGTAAGTGCATATTTGCACCAGTGCGTTAAGTAGGCAATCAGGTTAATCCAGTTTTTTCAACACATTATTAATTATTAATTGTTGTGGGATTCGGGACTCATGTAAGGCATTTATTAATTTGCTTCTTATCACTCTATCGAAAGTTTGCCGGTAATCTATGAACAACAAATATGGTGTGTCTTATTGTTTTTCTATCAAACTGAAAGAGATATTTACCGATGGGGAGGGTGTCAGAGAGGGTCAACGCGTCTGCAAGACACGTCCGGCAACCAACCAAGCATGATTTACCGAAGTTTATTTGGTATTAATCCCACGCCCTCTTCCCTGGCCCAGGAAAATTTCCGTATATACAAAAAAGTCAAGGGAGATGTTAATTTTTTTTTCCGTAACAGACAACAGAAAAACAATAAAGCTAAAAAATATCTAAAAATATCTCAATGCACGTCAATTTAAGTTAAGTGTTCATGAGACATATTGAAGAGAAAATTATTTTCTTAATCTTTATAGCTTACCATATAGATCAAGTAATGTTGCTTTATATCGAATCGCACAGAAAAAAATTAAGTTAAGCTTAAGTAATAACTGGCGCATTAAAGTTAATGAATCTAAATGCCAACATATTACCTTTACACTCCGACGCAGTTCCTGTCCACCAGTACACTTTAATTCCATCCAGCTTCCTTACTCAGACACAGTCCGGTATCTTGGCTTTCATTTAGACCGAAGACTAACGTGGAACCCACATACTAGACTCAAAAGACAAGAACTCAACCGACGATACGGCCAGCTATACAGACTACTAAACAGAAAATCCAAACTTTCTATTGAAAACAAATTACTTATCTACAAGACAATACTGAAACCTATATGGACATACGGACTTGAACTGTGGGGGACAGCAAAAGCTTCTAACATCAAACGTATTCAATCCTTTCAATCTAAAGTCCTTCGAACAATAGTTGATGCTCCGTTCTATGTAAATAACAAAATCCTACACCATGACCTTTATATCCCATTTGTCCTAGACCTTATTCCAGAAAAATTCTCCAAATTTCACCAAAACCTTACCTATCATCCAAATCCCCTTGCACAATCTCTATCCAGCACCACCCATCCTTACAATCCTCCTCGAAGGTTGAAGCGGCAGTGGCCCAGAGACCTTTTGTAAATAAGCATCTATTGGAGTTTTGGCAATGGCCAGATCCTCCACTCAAGCCCGAGTGTGTATGATTAGGTTAGTTCTTTTGTTTATATACATTTATTTTATTTCATTGTATTTATTTTTATTTTATTTTATTGTATTTATTATTATTAAGTTTCTGTATTATTTATTTATTTATTTTTTTTTTTTTAATTGTAAATAGAGTGTGAGTGTGCTTTCTCTGATCACTATTATAAATGTCCTTGATGTGACAGAATGTAATATTTCTAAATAAACAAATAAAAAATTTAAAAAAAAAAAAAAAAAAAGCTTTTAAACGCCCGTGCTTGCTAAGGCTTTGGCAACCACGCAGGTATGTGTGGTTAAAATGCAGGTAAAAAAGTTATCAGTCTACGCTTCGCCAATTCAAGCATCATTAGGACAGAAAAAAAATCACATTACTTCGTAAAATCCAAACATATATTGACAGAAATGAGAGGTGATATAGCAGAGGAAGGTTATTATCAAACAGCTATTCTGACAAAATAAACTGATGAAAAAAAAAACAAACTTGTAATCAACAACATAGAATATGCCACAAAAAATAAGAAGAAGGAAAGAAATAACGATCAATATAAAAGAAAAAATATATAATTGAAAATACACAGCAGCTGTAGCTTATTATTTTTCTGTCCTGACTATTCCATAATTGTCTGAACGTTAAAGGGCTAGTTTAGGTTAGTTTTAGATATCTCCAATTGTAATCTGAAATATAATTTCTATCTCTTTTACAATTTTTACACGTTTGTACTTATTCAAGTATATATATATATATATATATATATATATATATATATATATATATATATATATATATATATATATACTGTGTGTAATAAGTATACTGCTTCAATCTGATTCTAACACATGAAGTTAAAAAACACATGTCAGTAGATCTATTCTCATGGTACGTTATATTGATATAAAATCCTTGGACTAATTTGCCTTTATATTAGACATTGACTTTCTGGTTCATTAATTTATTTTGGGAGTCATTGATGTGACTTAATTATTAAACAATTAACGATTATTAAACGTAATTAAACGATTATTTGTATAGATCGAATGCAGTTACTCAATCTAAATATTTACCCCGAGGGGTCTCGGCCCCTGTTGATTTTTCCATTGTTATTTCGAGGTTGATTTATAATTCTCTGTTTATGATGATTAATTAGAAATTCCTTTCTAATCAATATGTCGATCGTGCTTATTTTGGTAACTGGGTATTTTTTCTTATTAGATAATTTATGGTAAATATTCGGTTGTGTTTATTTATCGCGTTAGTCATGAGCCGTTTCAAATTTCAATTAATTTGTTCTTTAATGAAGAGAAAGATGGTTGAGATGATCAGTTAGAAATAAAAAGGCAAAAATAAACAATAATATTTGTTTTAACATTTGCCGACGTTTCGACCTGAAGTTCAGGGCTTCATCGGAGCTAAGAAAAGAACCACATAACAAGGTTTGATAAACATAAACAATGTAAGTAAAAAAAAAAAGTAAAATGAAGTGGGTAGAATAATGATAATAACAGGAACTAAGAAATAAATAATAATAACCGTTATAAAGTATGAAATAAAGAAGTAAACATAACCAAAATGAGGTGACATAAGTACTAAAATGTTAATCTTAGAATAAAATGTAAAACAGAGAAAAGGAATATGAAGTTATATGAGAAATAAAATAAATAGTAAAATTAAGATATTGTAAATAGAATAGATGGATAGAAAATTGAGATATTGTAAAGTATATCAAAATGTTCTGACAACGTATAATAGAATAAAGAGTAAAATAAAGTAAAAAATAAATGAGCAAATGTATTAATATATAGGTGGAGATGGAAATATGGAAAAACAGAACGAAATGAAAGAGGGGGGAAAAAAAGAGAAGACTAAAAGTTTTTAGTCTTTCCCTTTGTTTGTTTTTCCCTTCAATTTATTAACATGATGAAAAATATATTTTTTTTTCAATTAGATATTTTTGTTGAAATGCTTGTCGCCGAAACTGTTTATCGTTTCCTTTCTTCAATTTTTTAGATTAGTTTTGTGTTACGTAAACGGAGTGACCTGCGATCAGAATACTTATGCATGGAGGTAAAGGACCAATGAAAACCTGTTTACAGAAATAAGGAACAGGTCAACCAATAACTCATAATATGAAGGCAAGGAGGTTAAGATGGACGGAGTATGTAGTAGTAGCCAACAAGGAAAAACCGAAAAACCAGAGTAAGGTTGAATCCTAACCTCCAAATGACTAACAAATATCTTATTTTGTCCCAAAACCATCAAGTTGACGAACGAAAATGTCATGACGTTTAAGTAAGTTTTCTGTTCAAAGGTTCATGTTAAAAAGAGACTTTTCTGAGGCCAATAAACTGTTAAGATATTTTTATATGTTATCGTTTAATTTGTTCGTTAGTTTGTTACCTATGAGCCAAACGTATCAGTTATCCTTTTTAATAAAAAGTTTCCTTTTTTTCTTTCTGGATTATGTAATCCTTTATTCATATCTAGATATGTTTGTGCATTTACATATACATACAATGAGGTTGTTTGTCGATGTAGCATGAAATATTCCGATTTATATGCATGCAAGAGGGACACAACTCCTTTCCAACTAGTTAGCAAGTTGGCCATTGAGTGCGCTGGAGTCACCCCTTTAACTTTAACTTAGTAACTAGCCGACACCGCGGACTCACATTTTTTCTTATCAGTTTTCCCGCCTGGACTCACCCTTATCCTACCCGCTCTCTTCTGGCAAAACTTTAAATGATCCCTTCTTTTCACTTTTGAAGAATAATGTTTCTCTTAATAAAACTTGTCCATCTGATAACTTTCCCCATTCCCTAACCAGGCTTCCTTATCTATGACTGGACCCTGCAGGATTTATTCTAATCGAGGAGGTTTTTTTCTGTGTTTTATAAAAAAAAGTGTATTATATTTATAATTTATTTATACTTTTGATCTTCCTTCATTAATTTTTATTTCTTCTTCACTTCCTTCCCTGCAGATGTTTTTTTCTCTAGTGTTTTTATAGAAATTTACTGCTGTAATAACTAAAAAGTACAAGTAAATGTGAAATGGGTTGATGACATGTTCAGTCTTGAAGAGTAAATTCCGATTGGTAGCACTTCAAAAATATTTCTTCATTAAAAGGTCTCGTGCCATCTTCTTATTAGATGCCTAGGAAGATTATCAGAAATCGAAGAGGATACAAGGTTAAAAATAAGTGGGAAGACATTTTATTATAGAAGAATAGGTATCTGTATTTGGCTGATCAGTTAACATGTGGAACATTGAAGTCGGTAAGAATAATTCTATAAATGAAAAAGTAGGAAGAATTGAGGATTTTGAATTGTAAGGATTAGATACGAGAGGAATTTGATGGTTTAATAGAATCTCAAATCTCAACTCCTCAGGTCCAAATATACCTTATAAAAGTCAATTAAATGTGTCTTATATATTTTATTGGAAGTTTAGAGGATTAATTTTCCTCTCTTCAGCATCTAATAAGCCGCAGTATTGAGTTAGTCTTCAAAAAGTATCGGCCAATCACTGAATCAAAGTCTTCATTGGTTTGTTTTTGTTCAATTTTTTTTAGAAACCCTCACAAACTTTGTAAAAATTTAAATTGCTTTACTTGACAAGAAACCGCACGACGTTTCCGATTACTTCAGCACTTCAGCAGACAAACGCTCTAAACTTCTAATTAATTAGAAAAGACTCATATACATGACTATAATAAGGCCTATTTGGACTTACGGAGTTGAGCTATGGGGCTCCACGAAACCATCAAATTCCTCTCGCATCTAATTGTAACAATCCAAAATACTTCGGAAAATCCTCAATTTTAACTTTGTAACAATAAAATCATGCATAATATTCCGTATGTTTCAGATCTGGCCCAATCCAGATACATATCCTTCCATAATAAACTTCAGGATCATCCCAAACCTCTCGTTTCTAACCTTTCTTTCTCTTCAATTCCTGATAACCATCCGAGGCGTCTGAAAAGAAGATGGCCTCGTGATCTCCTAATATAGACATATCATTAGAGTGCTACCATTTACATTTTCCGTAAGGTGCCCATACAAATTAAAATCATCTTGTTCTGAATGCATTCTTAATTTTCTAGATATGTATATATTTATCTCTCCCTAAAGATATACTGAATACGTCTCTCGAGGCTGCTAAAACTTAGGACCGTGCATGTATTTCAAATGAGGCTGTTTAATTAAAACAAGATTGCAGGTTGTGGGAATTTATACAAGTATTATTTGAATTTCAATCGGGTCTTGCCTTTTGCATTGTAAGTAATTGTTAATCGTAGCCTCAAGGTTGCGGCCCTATTTTCAAATAAGGAATCACGTTTACGTTACTGTGTCCTATGAATACCAAACTAAATGCTGAGCATCGGAATGTGGGAAAATTTTGTTGAATTTGCGTTGTACTGGTTTGATTTAATTTTACTACATCATGATTATGTAATTTAACGTATGAATTAACTTAGACTCCACATACCAGACTGAAACGATATGAAATAGCACTTACTAGACAAAAGAAGAAAGAAAGAAAGTAAAATTTATTCTGGGACATTTAGTCCCCTCAGAATAACTACAATGATCAGATAAATGACAATTGTCTGGCAATTTTGAATAATTAAACCATCATCATCATCATCATCATCATCATCATCATCATCATAGTCATATTCCTCTTTACCGCCTGTGCAGTGTGAGGTTGCTTCTTGTAGAGCTTGGACCAGGTGGACCTTTCCAGTACCAGCTCTCATCTCCTGTTCCATTCCAAACCTCGCTTCTGGAATGCATCCCGCACGCTCTCTTCCCAGGAGATTCTGGGTCTTCCTCTTGGTCTCCTACCCTGCACGCGAGTCTCATATGTCTTCCGTGCGACTCTGTTCCGGTCCCGGAGAAGGTTCCCAAACCATCTCAACAATAATTAAACATCAATTAAAAATAAATCAATTTACAAAGTTGTCCAATCTTAATATTAAAATAAAGAAACATACAAATTTTTCAAAATATTAAAAATAAAGACACTATAGTAAACATGTGATTTTGGAGTAGACATATGAATTTAAAGATGATTACATACAGGCGAGTTCACAAATAAGCAATATGGGACATACATAGATATCTGCAAAATATCGGTATAGTGTAGCTGACATCTCTAAAATACAAAATAACTTTATTTTACATATCTTCCGAACAGATTGATTACTGAGGAGATGGGAAAATAAATTATGTTTAAATGAGGTCAAGGATGAGGATTTCGTTAAATAGGTTGGTAGAGAATTCCAAAACGAGGTAGTACGTATGATTAAGGAAACAGTTCTATGAGAAGGAATAAACAAATTTGAGGATTGGAATTTCGTGTTGAAAGAATCTCGTATTCACAAACGGTCTAAGCTTCCAATTAATTTTTAAAAAACTGACATATATGACTATAATAAGGGCTATTTGGACTTACGGAGTTGAACTATGAGGCTTCTCCAAACCATCGAATTCCTCCCGTATTCAATCCTTACAATCCAAATTCCCTCGTAAAATTCTCAATGTTCCATACTTTTTTACAAATAAAATCGTCCATAAGATTCCTCATGTTTCATATTTGGTCCATTCCAGATACCTATTCTTTCATAATAAACTTCAAAACCACCCAACACTCTCGTTTTCTAAACTTGCTTCCTGTTCGAATCCTGGTAACCTTTCGAGTTGCCTGAAAAGAAGATAGCCCCGTGATCTCCTAATTTAGACATATTATTAAACTGCTACCATTGAGTATTTTCTCAACAAGTGCTTTCATGTTATCATACTTGTTTGTTCAGATTAAATAGATGTATTTTTATTTTTTTATACAGTTGTGAATACCATGAATAAATTTTAAAAACAAAAGTATGAATATTTAATAGTTGACTGTTGCATAATTAAGGAAGGAGATGGTCTGGGGTGGCGATCATAAATAGTGGCAAAACAATTTTATTAAAAGCCAACGTTTCAACCCGACTTTGCAGGTCTTCTTCAGGGAGGTTGCTAACTTGTTTGTTGATATCTTTTTAAAAAATAAATTTCACTTTTTCACAGTGTGCAGTATCTTGCAAGTGAACTATTGTTACACAAATATTTTATGTTATAATGTGAAATAACTTTTTTTTGTCTATAGTTTAAACTCTGCCATTCAGAGTTCAATTTCCATCTAGAGAGGTCATCGAGATTGAAAAAACATTCTGTTGGGAAATTATTTTTTTTCATGTTGCAGCTTTTAGGCGTTGAGGACGTCAGTGATTTTTAACATGCTGACATGTGCAAAACTGGGCCAGAATGGTGAATTTTTTTCAGAATTCTCACTCAATTCTGTGAGTTGATAGAGAACATTTTCGTAAGCATTGTGCTATCATATAGGGATTCATTTAAAAAAAATATCTATGAAAATAAAATAAATCACATATTTTTTTTCGGAATTAGAAAAACCAACTCTAAACTAGAGAAAAGTCATTAATTATTATTTATCCATAGAGTTTATGTTACGGCAGTCTTGAACATTGTACATTTTTGTGTTGGTGGTAAACTGGTATATTTATTTCTTCTTAGTTCAATTATACGATTGTTAAAAACATAAATGTAATTCTCTTTTGATAAATAAGCTAAAAAGTTATTATTGAAAAAAAAAATACTTATTGGTTTATTATTTTCAATAATGAACCATTGTAAACGAAGTAAAACTTAACCATTTCTCAAAATTTTAGGTTTTACGTTTCAGGATACGTAGAATTCGAAAAAACAAATTAAAATTTTTTTTTCCGTCCGCCGCGCATTTTCTCCGAAACTACGGGACCAATTTTTTTTTTCAAATTTCGATTTAAAATCAGATGTCACCCGAGAATGATCCTCCTTCATCGGCATTTCTAACAGCCTTTCAAAATGGTAGTCGAAAAACCTGTTATAGACTGTAGCGCCTAAACGGATGTACCATTTTCAATGAAACTTGGCTATAGTCTTCTTCTTGATGCCCTTTAAATTTATTTATATATTATACTTCAACGAAAGGGAGCTGGAAAAAACGTTATGAGGGATGGTAAAATTACATTCCGAATAACTCAAAAAAATATACACTGTTTTGTTGTTTAAAAGTATACGGAATTTCCTTGATTTTTGAATACGTTGCTGAAGTAATTTTTTTTTTTAATTTACCAATGATGAAAAAAAAACATGTTTAGGCAAATAATTGCAATTGAAATTTTTTATTTCTTTAATTTGTAACTAGAAAAGTTTTTTTTTTCGATCAAATAATAATTGTTTTATTGAGTATTAGTACAGTCTGCCACACTGAAGGGCATTGGTACTAGGGTATTCATTCACACAATATGTACATAAGAAAGGATAATAAATAAAAATAACCAAGTAGGAAGAGAAAGAAAAAAGAAGAAGGTATATATAAAGGAAAAGATAAGGTAATATACAAGATAAGTAAAATAACAGATTAAAGTCGAATGAGAACAAAATAAATAAAACACATTCACAGCTATGTACAATACTTACATTGGCCCAGGGGAGTGTGAATCAAGCTTTGTTCCCCTATTGTGGAAGCCAAAACAGCACTCCAGGAGATCCCAGTGCTTCTCTCCCAGCCACGTCACTGGTATAGTGATCCAATCTAGTAAGGTAATGTTACTTTAGATGTATAATTGTTGGGAAATAATAAACCATTGTGAAATAATCTGCAGGGTTTTTTTCTTTTTGCCTATTTTAGCGAACGACCGAAACATTCAATAAAGAACCAAAGCTATCGGTAGATGGATCTGTGTATAGCTGTATCAGCGACTGTTGGTATCGGAATCGAACTTTCGGATTCCGTAAACTATTACCCTTTGCGATCAATAAGCAATGATTGGTTTTATAAAGCTAGTTTGCTTGCTAGTGGAACATAAAATGAATCGGACTTAAATATTTTTTTTGAACATTCCTTCACAAAGCGAAGATAACTTCATTTAATGAATAATATATAGAGATCTAATTAAAGCATAATATTTACATTGACTAAAGCAAACAGTAGACACAAACCATCAATAATAGATTAGTTGAACTGGGACTAACAAAGAGGTATAATTAAATAAAGAGTACATGAGACCGTTACATCATTGATACCTTTAGAAGTGAAGAGCTTTCATTGATGTTTCGATATGGCCACTCTGTTTGATCTTTTGTTTGATGTGAGTCGATTAAGTCCACCTAAAGCGTCGTTGATAAGGTAACAGTTATCACTACAGTTGCAGTCACTGCTTTGTGTAGACTGTACGATAGTTTATGTACTGTCGCGGTAGTGACTGTTACTATAAAAATAGGAAAGCGAGGTTTAACATACTGGCAAGACCTGAATATTTACTTGCGTCCTAGACTGAACTACTGAAAGATTTGAGCGGAAACTTTTTTTTTCAAAACATATATTAAAATAAGGATATTAAGGTTAGGCGGGAAATGCTTGTTATTTTTCATTGTCAAAACTTCTTAGTTCTCGCTTCCTGTTCCGAAACTTAAAAATTAGAATTTACAAAGCCATTATCCTACCTACGGTTCTTTATGGGTGAGAAACGTGACCGCTTGCATTGAGGGATGAGCACCGTCTTAAAGTTTTTGTAAATAAAGTATTGTGCAGAATATTCTGACCGAAAAAGGACGAGTCGACCTGAGAATTTAGGCGGTTACACAACGCTGAATTGCGTGAACTGTTTCCGGATAATATAATTGAGGTGATTAAGTTGAGGCGAATAAAATGGGCATGTAAAATTGCAGAACTACGCAAGAATTCCTAAAAAAATAATATGCGCTGTACCGACTGGCAAACGTCCGAGGGGTGGACCAAACCTAAGATGGGTAGATTTGGTTAAGGCTGATTTGGCGGGTTTGGGTTTAGACGAAGCCCGGTGAATGGAAGAATGTGGACATCGATTGGTAGTATCGGCATCGAACCTTCGGGTGCGCTAAGCCTTATTATTATTATTCCGATAGTGTGCATAGAATTTAATTATCTTGAATACTTTTTGAGTAATTTCTTTTTATTCAATAAGAAACCTGAACACCTTAAAGAAGACATAAAATATGCCATAACTAGTTTTCTATTCGGAATTGGCTCATGCATCAAATAATTTTTTGTAGGAAATTTTGTCAGGATTCACCCTTCAGAGTTTAGTTATTAGGAACTGATACACCATGTATAGAATTTCTTGATAATGTTGTATTCTTCTTAGGCATAAACATGTTTTCTAGCATTGCTTAATGCTATTAGATTTTTTTTTTTCTAAGCCTCCAGAAAGTTAATTTAATTACAATTACATATATATGAGTATAATAAAATACAAATATATACGAAGAACAAGGTCCTTGCATTGCTCGAGGGCATTTACGCTAGTACCTTTCCCTCCCCCTCCCACCCTCCAGGATTTTATTTATTATGCAAAAGACAATATATAAATACTTTATTTTTTATTATTGAAATTAACAACTGTATAATTGATAAATACATCAAGTAAATTTGAAACATGTAACATGATATGTACAACATGAAGAGAAACTACCGATTGGTAGCACTCCAATTATATTTCTATAGTAGAAGGTCCAGAGGCCATCTTCTTTTCAGACGCCTCGGAGGGTTATCAGGGAAAGAAGAGGAGGCAAGGTTGGAAACAAGAGAGTTCACATGGTTCAGAAGTTTATTATGAAAGGATAGGTATCTGAATTGAGCTAAATCGGAAACATATGGTACATTAAGGTCGTTATTTATGATTTTATTTGTGACAAAGTAGGGAGCGTTGAGGATTTTACGAAGGATTTTGGATTGTAAGGATTGAATACCAGAGGAATTCGATGATTTAGTAGAACCCCAAAGTTCGATCACGTAAGTCCAAATAGGCCTTATTATTGTAATATATATGAGTCTTTTCTAAATAATTAGAAGTTTAGAGCATTTGTAGGTGCTGCAGTAGTCGAAAACGTCAGGCGGTTTCTTGTCCTTTCTGTCTGGTAGGGGGGTTCCAATTGAGTCGTTTGTCCAAATGGAGTACTAAGTATAGGATTTGTTCAACAGGGATAAGTGGCCTATTGTTCAAGGATACTGTAGGACAGGAAGTTATACGTTTACTACGAATAGTAAATGTAATTTGATGGGATTTATTGGAATTTATTTTAATCCTGCAGTTTTGACACCATTTTCAAGACTTGTGATGTGTGATTGGAGAGTTTGGGATCGTTATTAACTGATAGGATACTAGTGTCATCGGCATAGGCGGTGATGACAGTGTTGGAATATTAATTAAATACAATTACTGATATATATATATATATACAATTTTTGAAGTTCCTTTTTTTTTTTTTTTTTTTTTTTGCTCGAAGGCATTTTAATGTATAGGGCTCTACATGCTTTATGCATATTTTACATATATGGCCAGATAGCTTTGTTTCTTCACTGAGTGTGGAGGGGCAGCCCTGACGGTAGTAGTTTAAACTTCAAACGTATTAGAGAGAAACAAGATGAATATATAAAGCGAGAGTTCTCGTGTTATAGTAGTAACATATATTTTAGCAATTACTAGCCAAACACTCCATTTAAGGTCGGCTGGTAACAAGATAAGTTACAAGAGGAGATATGTTTTGCCAGAGCGAGGAGTCGGAATGAATGAGCTGGGGCAGAGAGAGCAGGAGCTGTGTAAACCTTGATAAGTTTAGGACCACCAGGGGGCGCTCTATGTACACATCTTCTGCCTTATTTATCTTGTTAAAAGTTTGTACGTACACACGGGATTAACTTAATATGTTATCATAGCTGGTTAGGATACGAGTCGACGAGAGGATCTTCATCTCCTCATTTTGAAATTTATTAAATATTTTCTGTAATTATATGATCAAATAAAATATAATTGTAATAAGATATAACATAATTAATTAATAACCATGAAAATAATTCGCTTAGAATTAAGGTGGTGAGTGAACAAATGACAAAATAATATAGAAATAGGTTAATGTGATGTATTAAGAGATGGAGAAATTGGTCTTAGTTAGTATTGCCCAAAATCGGTCTTGGTCTTCCACTTTGCAAGACCAAGACCATGGCCGCTTAACTGTTGCAAGTCCAAGACCAGGACTTGTAAAAAATATCGATTTTTTTGAATAAAAATTAAGGAAAAATAATTACTAATACTTGACAATCTTTGTTACAATATGTAAATAATTGGTAAAACCAATATACTTTTGCATTTAACTTCTCTAAATTTTCATTCGGGCTTAGTTAGGTTTCTCCTGTCTAAAAAATGACAATAATATCTTTATAGTTAGCTATAGTATATGGTAATAAGTAATTGCAAGACTGTTGTGAGACTCTTGCGCAAGATCAAGACCATGAACAAGACTGAATTTGCAAGACCAAGACTGGTCTCGGTCTCGCATTTGGGCAACACTAGTGTTAGTCTTCTCTATCTAATTGCAATAGATTTCACAGAAATTCATATAACATGCATACAACATAAAACCATAAAATGATAGAGTTGGATATTGATAGAAATTATTAAATAGTTCAATTTATATTTCATTGAAGATAATAATTTATTGTAATCAATTAATATCCTAGCAAAGTGTTATTGATGTAAAAATCTCTTTAGGCCCGTTTAGCACTTTATTGTAGAATGCAATGTGTGAAAAAACACATGGTTGATTGTCTAGTTTCGTACCTAAATTTGTTTTTAGTTTAAAATTCTCATACCAGACTGAAACGACAAGAAACCGCTCGACGTTTCCGATTACTTCAGCACTTACTAGACAAACACTCTAAACTTCCAATTAATTACAAAAGACTCATATACATGACTATAATGAGGCCTATTTGAACTTACGGAGTTGAGCTATGGGACTCCACTAAACCGTCGAATTCCTCTCGTATCCAATCCTTACACTCTAAAATCCTTCGTAAAATCCTCAATGCTCCCTACCTTGTTACAAATAAAACCATACATAATGACCTTAATGTTTCAGATCTAGTCCAATCTAGATATCTTTCCCTCCATAATAAACTTCGGAATCATCCTAACCCTCTCGTTTCTAACCTTGCTTCCTCTTCAATTCCTGACAACCCTCCGAGGTGTCTGAAAAGAAGATGGCCCCGTGATCTCCTAATGTAGACATATTATTAGATTGCTACCATTCGGTAGTTACTCAACATGCGTTTTCACGTCATTATGTCCATATGTTCAAATTTACTAAATGTATTTCTTTTATATAGTTGTGAATATCAGTAAGAAATAAAAAAAAAAGTTTTGAAATTAGTTAGTTTATAATTAAATAGACAAAGTTTGCCGACCTCCATATTGAAAACGCTCCAATTCCGAAAATTTTCGTAAATAAGATATTTGCAGGTTACGATGAGAAGAAGCTATTTAAGAAGCTTCAGCCGAATGTTAATGATTCGATAAAGGGGTCTGTACCACGGACTAAAACTGTTCACTTTATGGTTTTATTGTCAGTATTGTTCCATTCGTAATGTCTCTTTTCGAGCTGTTTTGCTTATTTTAGTAGTTGTTTAGGATGTTGAGTGTATTTTAGTTGGCTTCATTAAAAATAAATAAAGCCTTATTAAAAAGCTATATGTCACAAACGGATTATTTAAAAAGGTTACGTATGATTTTCTGGAGAAATGAGAGGAAAGAAAACATCTCATCAGTTAGCAGTAGCTTTCATCGGATATCTGAAAGGTGACTCGCTGGGAGTGATGTCAGGCATCAATCACTCTCATCGCTAGAAACTCTCCTCGCATTCGGATTGATCATTCCATCTTTTTTCATCAACTGTTATAATTCCACTTTCTCTCTCCGTTGAGTGAAAATACACCGTTAAAAAATATATATCTTATTCAATAATTTGGAGAAAACGTTTTATAAGTTCAGCGAAACATCGTTCGGTTCCAGAACTTTTAAGAACGAATTTCGGTGATGTGGTGACATTTCTAATGTACCCGTTATCTATGGTTTGTCGGAAATAGATTTCGTCGTGGTGCTTTCTTTGAGAAGAAAAATCGAATTATGGAGTGTAACGTGTATCAAGTTTGTGGCTTCTAATAGTGTCAGTCTCAAGCGGGAATGTTAAATCACCTGTTTTTTTTTTTTTAGCTTTTTATGGTTTGTCACAGAAAACTAGAATGCCTGGTCTGGAGAAATCTGAAACCAGTCCCGGCTGGTAAATGAGGACATAATCTCCTGCTTTGAGGTTTGAATATGGTCTCGTTTCGACCACATGGCTTGTCTTCATTTTCCACAAATGGAATAATCCAACATTCCTTTAATTCGACCATGTTATTTTATATTCTTTATGTTCATTTTATTTCTTAATATTTTGTATCTATTATTAGAGTTGATTGAAATATCGATAGTCGCTATTTTCATCTATATTATAAACATTTTTAAAGTATGAATATCAATATGTATATATTGATTCTCTAGCACATAAGTGGATCGAAAAATATGTTATTTTCCTCTTCAAATTAGTTAATGGAAATATCAATTCTTGTACTCCCCTTAGTTAAATGAATTGTCTAGTTCCCGTCTATCTGTATCATCATCAGCTTTTTTTCATAAATTTCCCTTTAACCAATTACGCCTTCCATTTACCCTTGAATCAAATTCAGCCAAATGCTTATTTATTTACATCCTGCATAGATTTTTTTGACAATTCCTCTCCTTTGTTTCTAACTAAAGTTCTAACTAACAAATTTATTCGAATAGAGTTTACTGAGAAGGGTCCCACTGGTGTTGCCCAAATGCGAGACCGAGAGGAGTCTTGGTCTTGCAAACTCAGTCTTGGTCTTGCGCAAGACTCTCGTAACAGTCATGGAGTTACATATTAGCCTATTACTAGAGAGATATTACTGTCATTTTTTAGATATGAGAAACTTGACTAACTCTGAATGAAAAATTAGAAGAGTTGAATGCAAAAGTATATTGGTTACACCATTTCTTTACAAATATTAACTAAAATTGTCAAGTATTAGTAACTGTTTTGCCTCAATTTTTATTTTTAATAAAATCGATTTTCTTTACCAGTCCTGGTCTTGGTCTCGCAACAGATAGGCGGTGTTCGCGCATTTTCTCCGAAACTACTGGACCTATTTTTTTTTCAAATTTGGTATAAAATCAGAGGTCACCCGATGATCCTCCTTCATCGACATTACTATCCGCCTTTTACTTTTAAAATGGCGGCCGAAAAACCTGCGTTGCTATAGACTGTAGCTCCTAAACGAATGTACAGATTTCAATGAAACTTCACTAAAGTCATTTTCTCAACGCCCTTTAAATTTTTCTATATAACATACTTCAACGAAAAGAAGCTGGAATTAAATTCCGAATAACTCGAAAAGTTTATACTTTTTTGTTGATATTGTACATAGTTTTTTAAAAGTTTACGAGATTTCCTAAAAAAAAAAAAAAATCGGACAATTAGGAGCAATGATATGTTTTTTTTAATATGTTCTACTATAAATGTTATATCCTTGGTGTAGTTTTCTAATTTTGAATGTGTTACTGAACTAATACTATTTTTTTACCATATTACTAATGATAAAAAAAAAGTTTAGTCCAAAAATTGGAATCACATTCTGTTTATTTTTCTTTGTAACTCGTAAGGTAATGTTACCTTAGATGTATAATTGTTTGGAAATAATAAACCATTGTAAAATAATTTGCAGCGTTTTTTTTATAACGAACAGATTCATATATAATTCGTAGCGTTTTCCGAAAATGATGGTTTTAATGGATGAAAAATTATCTAGTATGTTTCAAT
Organism: Nezara viridula; assembly: GCA_928085145.1. Classification (NCBI taxonomy): domain Eukaryota; kingdom Metazoa; phylum Arthropoda; class Insecta; order Hemiptera; family Pentatomidae; genus Nezara; species Nezara viridula. The sequence continues at coordinate 151,982,029 of OV725080.1, read as the reverse complement.
AGGCGTGGGGCGACCCTGGGGTCGGGAGACCCTCCTGCGGCACACCTAGTCTTATAAATTGGATCTTTAACTAAATGAGTAAGTATTTAGGAAAACCTGGCGGTTAAGCGTAATCTCGGTCAAATAATCTACTTACGTAACCGTTAGCTTTGAAACAGTGCTTTCCCTAAATAATGCTTAATCCAAGACCCTTCATGGGTTGTAGTTGTATTAGATTTTTTTTATATATGTGTTTGTTACACCGTTTCTTTTTCATGAGTTTGTGTGTGTTTGTGAAACATGTAAACGCTGCTTTATACCGTTTGATGATGATGATTTATACGGTATAAACGAAGGTATTGTGATATTGAATGGAAGCTTCCAATACCTCCAGGATGACCGCCTCGTAAGGACCAAGGCCCGATCACAGGTAGATCTTTTTTCACCTGGCTCACCTCACCATTTGTAGTTACCGTCTGGAGTCGTTAGCTCTATAGGTTTTAAAGGCGCCTTAAGATTTTTTTCTTAACTTTCTTTTTTACATCCTCTAACCCCCTAGTTTTTGCTTCTTATCTCCCAGAACGATCCCATAGCCCACACCTTCTCAGACGGGACTTCAACAATCCTCTATATCGAATAAAGGGAGAACTTTTAAAAGAACTCGAGGAAGAAGTTGAAAGTCGAGTTTTGTCCTACTTGTCCTAGTGTGTATTCCGAACCTTGTCGGACTTTTCCAATTGTTCCGACGCTTTCGAGAGCGTATTATATCCAAAGAGACTCCACTTCGAAGCCATAATAATAAAAGAATATACTGTAATGATCATAAGAAAAAAAAAAGTTCAAGAATTAAATTGCCGAGTTCGTATGAACTTAATTTAAGTTTTCACCATAGAATTCCAGGACTTGTCGAGTTATCAGTGTTCCAGAATCAGTTTTTTAACTTTCAGGGTTATTAAGTTAATATACAAAGCAGTACTTTAACTTGGTGATTATATTAACAGCCGCTGTTAAAAGAAGTTTAACATCGTTCCGAAGTTTTTTATTTTTTTTTTAAAAGATCTTTTACTGGTCAAAGGAGGTGTTTCATTAAAGATTAATATTGGTCTTTCAAACCTCAAAGGTATTTTTAAGACCCCAATTTAAGCTTATCACGCCAGAGGTTCATCAATTTTGTATTTTTCAAAATATAAAGAAACTTTTTTATTTCTTTTGTTTAGTGAATACTACTAATAAAATTGTAACTGATGAGTATACTTTTAATATTAAAGTACTCAATATAAATCAGAGAAGACCACAAAGAATTGTATTAATAAAAAACTATGAGGAGTTACTGACCTTTGCTTAGTATAGAAGCAGAGTGGTGAATTTCTGTTATTTTTTTTTGTGATGTTTATTTAATTATTGTTAACTATTTTTACCCGTGAGAATAATTTGCAAAGAATATTGGTCAGTAACCAAATGACAAAATAAAAAGGAAATTAAATAATTTAACTTATCACAAAACGAAAAAATCAGTTTTTTTTAATATAATTGTCATCGACTAATGAAAAGAAAATTATTATAAAACTTCTTTCACGTTTTAAACCAAAATAATTACCAACTATAACAGTATATATCTCAGCTATTAATGGTTCATAGGTATATACTTTCTGAGTCATTCGAAACTAAAGTTTCTTTTTCTTTATAATTTATTTCCTTGAAATTTCGGGGAGATGTGACTCTTTTTCTTGCCGAGAGATCTTCTAAATGAGGACTCAATCATTGGATTTGATGAATAATTGTAAAAAAATATGGCGTAGCGATAAAAAAACACCTTAGAGAAATAACATATAAAGACCGTAGTGCTGTGTATAGCTTCGTTACCATATTAACCATTTTACTCTTTATTAGAAATTATTTCGCTACCATTCACTAAAACATTTATAACTACTCAGCATCTTCTCTTGCCACTATAATCTTTGAAAAGTTGAATTATTGCTCTTCAAAATCTTTCCAGTTCTAATACGTTTATGAGCATCTGGTTTGTGTAATTTTCTGAATTTTATGTGGTTCTAAATGTCTGCTAATTTTCGTGTGGACAAGTAGAAGCATGTGTACATAATCGCACTTTTTGCATTTTTCGAAATAAATCCGATTTGTAGAAAAAATAAATTATTTTTCAATTGCTATGAAAATTCGTATTGAGAATTTTTCGAGGTTCGAAGTACTTGACTCCTTTAGTCGATAAAAATAGTTTCTACTTCATAGTTTCTAATCGATTTCGTTATTTTTATTTATTTTTTTTTTTTTTTGTAGAAAATTTAGTAATATTTGAATCAATCATTATTGAATCAATCAGAGTTAAATCAAGAAAAAAGTTGAAAATAATGTTTATTTTCCTTCATAATATTTTTCTTGAAATTTCGAGAGGGGAGTGAGACTATTTCTCCCACTTTAAGGAAAAAGAGGTCTTCAAAATGAGGGCTCAATCATTGGATTTGATGGCTTATTGTAAAATACATGGCGAGGCAACAAAAAAAAAATACCTTTCAGAAATAATATATATAAACTTTTCTTTTTCTGTTACAATGATGAATTTTATTACTTTGTGTTTTGTCATATTTTAAATAACATGTAGGAACGTTTCTGTCGTTAAATATAATAATTATGTTTATCTTATTCAGACTGTGAGACACATATCAGACCAGAATCATCAGTATACATGTAGCCGTGTTAGGGGTTTAAACATCCTAGTCTATTATTGTCTATCTCGTGTTTTGGCTAACATGCGAGCCCTATGTCGTGCCTCCGTGGAACATACGTACCAGGAGATGTAGGGAGTATTAGGTCTTGTTTCCAAGCAATGATAGAACAGCTGTTTAGAACATATTATATTACAATAATTAGAATACGAGAATAATTGAACTATTGGTGTTTTATTCCTATTGTACGTTAGATCACTCAATTTTAATATTGTGAAAAATAGTACAATTTAAGGTTTAGAAAAATTAAACAAAGTTATAAGGATATATTAATCAAAATCCTTCGTGCCTCAAAGCCGGAAAAGATATTCAAACTACCTTTTTATAGTTGACCTCATGAGCTACAAATGTTTATATAAGCAATGGTCTGATTTTTTGCAGAAATGTATGAAATTTAAGTTAAACAAAGAACTTATATTTTCTACATTTTGGGAGTAATTCTCGTTTTTTTGTTAAATTGGTAGCGATAACAAAAAAATATATATCAGATTTAAGTAATTCCCAATTTCTTCACTGTAAACTAGACATAATTTACTTCAAAGTATAGTTTATCTTTGTTAAAAATAGTTTTATTATTTGTTTATTTAGAAATATTACATTCTGTCACATCAAGGACATTTATAATAGTGATCAGAGAAAGCACACTCACACTCTATTTACAATAAAAAAAAAATAAATAAATAAATAATACAGAAACTTAATAATAATAAATACAATAAAATAAAATAAAAATAAATACAATAAAATAAAATAAATGTATATAAACAAAAGAACTAACCTAATCATACACACTCGGGCTTGAGTGGAGGATCTGGCCATTGCCAAAACTCCAATAGATGCTTATTTACAAAAGGTCTCTGGGCCACTGCCGCTTCAACCTTCGAGGAGGATTGTAAGGATGGGTGGTGCTGGATAGAGATTGTGCAAGGGGATTTGGATGATAGGTAAGGTTTTGGTGAAATTTGGAGAATTTTTCTGGAATAAGGTCTAGGACAAATGGGATATTAAGGTCATGGTGTAGGATTTTGTTATTTACATAGAACGGAGCATCAACTATTGTTCGAAGGACTTTAGATTGAAAGGATTGAATACGTTTGATGTTAGAAGCTTTTGCTGTCCCCCACAGTTCAAGTCCGTATGTCCATATAGGTTTCAGTATTGTCTTGTAGATAAGTAATTTGTTTTCAATAGAAAGTTTGGATTTTCTGTTTAGTAGTCTGTATAGCTGGCCGTATCGTCGGTTGAGTTCTTGTCTTTTGAGTCTAGTATGTGGGTTCCACGTTAGTCTTCGGTCTAAATGAAAGCCAAGATACCGGACTGTGTCTGAGTAAGGAAGCTGGATGGAATTAAAGTGTACTGGTGGACAGGAACTGCGTCGGAGTGTAAAGGTAATATGTTGGCATTTAGATTCATTAACTTTAATGCGCCAGTTATTACACCAGTGCTCAATCAAGGTGAGGTGGTTTTGGAGATTTAAGGATGCTATGTTGGGATCAGAGTTGGATGATAAGATTGCGGTGTCGTCAGCGAATGTTGCAAGAAAAGTATCGGGATGAACAGGGATGTCAGCAGTAAAGAGGATGTAAAGCACGGGACCCAAGACGCTGCCTTGGGGAACACCGGCTTTAACGGAGTAGATATTGGAAAATTCTGTTCCACAGCGAACTCGGAAGGAGCGGTCAGAGAGGTAGGATCGGAGGACTAGGTACAAGGACTGAGGTAAATGGATTTTAAGCTTGAAGAGCAGTCCGGAGTGCCATACCCGGTCAAATGCCTGTGCAATGTCCAGAAATGCACCCGAACAGTATTCCTTGTTTTCTAGGGCTGAGGAAATATGATCAACAACTCGGAGTCCTTGTTGAACAGTGGAATGTTGGGAGCGAAAACCAAACTGATGGGAAGGAATATTTTGGGATTCTATAATGGGTAGGATTCGTTTCAAAAGGATCTTTTCAAAAATTTTTGAAAGGATTGGGAGTAGGCTAATTGGTCTATAGGATGTTGAGATATTGGGAGGTTTGCCTGGTTTTTGGAAAAGGATAATAGTGGAGTGTTTCCATAGCAGAGGAAAGTGGGTGGTGCGTAGGATACAGTTGTAGATATATGTAAGGAATATGACTGCTTTGGATGGAAGTTGTCGAAGGATTTGAGGGGTAAGGAGATCATGTCCAGGAGCTTTACGGGGGATTAATTTTTTTAATTGAAATTTCACTTCGGAAGGATGAATAGCTTTTGGGGGCAAGGAAAGTGGGATTGGTGATGTAAGGAATTCTTCTACTGTTACGGTGTGGGCAGGATGGGATTCCGGATGTGAAATAAATGTATTGGATAGGTGAATGGCGAACTCCTCAGCCTTATCTTCGTCAGATGCTGCCCAGGAGCCATCATCTCGTCGGAGGGGATGGGAAATGCGGTGAGGATTTAAGATTTTGGTAGTGGTTTTCCAAAGGGAATTGTCGCGAGAAGAAAGGGAGGATAGGTAGGAGTTGAAGGAATGTGATCTGAAGGTGGCTAATTCCAGTTTTAATTTTTTGCAGTAATAATTATAGGAGCAGCGGTCGGTAGGATGTCGGGTACGTTGCCACAATAATCTGGCACGGCGTTTGGTTTGGATTAGGTCAAGGAGGTGTTGGGGTAGAATGGTCTTTTTAGGAATTCTGGAGGAGTCTTTTGGGAAGGAAGCAGTCCAGGCGGCTTGTTGGATTGTGGTAGTAAAGGAATTTACGGCACTATCAAGGTCATCGGGAGTTTTGAGGGATATGTTAAGATCAATTTTATCGGAGATGATTTGGCGGAAAAGGTCCCAGTTAACTGGGCCCCTAATAAATGACGGTGGAGAAGGTTTGGGAACGGGTTCAAGTGAAACATTAAGGATTAGAGGACTATGGTCAGAGGAAAGTTCATTTAGACGTGTAATGGAACAATTGAGGGGACTTAAGCCGCTGTGGATAAAGAAATCAAGAAGATCAGGATTACGGTTGGGATCTGTAGGCCAGTAGGTAGGAGAGTTGGGGGAAAGGAGATGAAAATGTTGGGAATTGAGTGCAGACAGCAGGGTTCGGCCACGAGTATTCGTGGTTCTGGAACCCCATTGTTGATGTTTGGCATTTAGGTCTGCACCCAAGATGAAGTGATGTCCTAAGGAGTCGAGGAGAGAACGGAATTGGGCATTGGATATGGATCGGTTAGGAGGGCAATACGCTGATGCAAGGGTAACCGGAAAGGAAAAGGTTTTTATCACGATAGCGGTGGACTGTAGGAAATCATGTGTAGGTAACGGGAGTAGGTGATGGGAGAGGGATTGGTGTACAATGACAGCAGTACCGGCATGTGCTTTTCCGTCAGGGTGGTCAGTACGATATGTCAGGTATTGTGGTATTTTGAAGTGCTGTTTAGTGGTTAGTCGAGTTTCAGTAATTAGTGCCACGTCAATATTTTTGTCAAGTAATAATGTAGTTAGTTCGTTTGTGTGATTTCTAACACCATTCGCATTCCAAAGGAGAATGGATAAAGGTTTATTGGAAGTCATTTAAGGATTTTTCGCGGGAGGGATAAAATGTGATACAAGATTGGTGAGAAGAGATATCAAAGGAGTAACAAGGGATCTGAATTCGGAGAGGAAAGATGTAAGTAAACTGGTGAGATCTGTGGTATTTGAGGGAGGAGGAATGCGGGGAATTTGGTGTTGATAAAACTGTTGATTAGGTGAAGTTTGATTAGGATGTTGAGGGTGGGGTTGAGAATTTTGAGGTATGTGTTGTTGTTGCGGCAGGGTCTCACAATAAGTAACATCATTCTTACCTCCTAATAAGTGTGCAAAAGACACCGTTGGGTCAATTTTTTTTGAAGGTCCTCTTCTTGATGCGTTAGGTTCTCTTCTTGATGCCTCTGCTTCTTCTTGGGTCCGGGATTTTTGATATCTTGATTTAATATTCTTGTAGATCTGACAGCCTTTGTAGTTCGCTGGATGTCCTTCAAGGCACAATGCACAAACTGCAGGATCCCGTTTCGGTTTTGTGCACTCCCCGGATTTGTGCTGCTCTCCACATTTCACACAGCGCGGCAGATGATGGCAGTAAGTCCTGGTATGGCCATATGCCTGGCAATTGTGACACTGTACGATTTCCCTCTTAGGATATGGCTTCTCTACTATAACACTTGTGTAGTATATTCTTCTTATTTCGTATATTTTTTCGATCCCTTGATTTGGCTCCAAATCTACGAAAAATAAGGGTAGAGGAACTTTTACTCCTGGCTGTTCTTTACTCTCCTTCTGTACATTTGTAATCTGGCGCACTATGAAACCTGAAGTTTTCAATTCTTCTTCTATTGCTTCGGTTGGTGTTGAGGGGTGTAGATTTCTTATGACTACCCTCAAAGCTCGATCTTGCCGTAATTGGTACGTATGAAAATCCGCGTTGGTTTCCGTTAGATACTTCACAATTTTTCTGTAGGTTTCAGCTGTATCTGGTGATATCTTCGTGTCCTTTGTTCTGCTTAGACATGAATAGCTTCCAGAGCCTGTTATTTTGTTCAGTTGTGAGCATAGTAACTGAAAATTGCTTATGTTTTTAACGAATATGGGTGGAGGTCGGGGATCTCTTGGTATTGAAGCGGATTCCATCACTTCTTTATCATTCTGAAGCACCTGATAGGGGTTAGGGGTGAAAAACGGAGATTGTTCGGTTATCTCTTGTGAAGATGTACCTGGTTGATGCTGAAGTTCTTCAATTGTTGGTTTTGATGATGTTCCTGGCTGGGTTTCATTTTCTCTGGAGCTAATAGGCGTTACTGCAGGTGTTTGACGACATTGACGAGGCTTTTGTTTGACAGGCGAAGAACAAGGTGTTGAGCCTAACGGCCGAATTCTCTTGATAGAAGCTCTACTAGACATGGCCTGATTGTGATATCGCATATAAGGGAAAAAAAAATGAAAAAAAAAAAAAATAAATAAAATAAAATAAAAATAACCCTATAATTTATAACAAACAATAAATATCAATTGTTATTATGTATTCTTGACTTGTTTTGAATAAATAATCTCAAAGATTTCACTGCAAAATAAGTAAATTCTGAGAGACGATGTAGAAACACGTCCTTTCGCATCAGCTGATCCACTGCCACCGTTAAAAATAGTTAAGTGGACTTTTGAGCGGCTAACCTTAGCTATGTTCTTGTTTAAAAAAAATATAAATTATTGGTTTTTTATTTTTTGTTATCCTCAAACTATACTACAGATACCTTACTTTTTGGAAAATATTTCCTCGTTTGATATGTTTTTAAGTCTATATTAATTAAGGTTAGGTTTATTAGAAAAAAACATGAGATTCACTTATATAATTATTTTTAACATTTTATCTTTTATAAAACCCCCATACCAGACTGAAACGACTAGAAACCGCTCGACGTTTCCGACTACTCCAGCACTTACTAGACAAACGCTCTAAACTGCCAACTATTTTCAAAAGACTCATATATATTACTATAATAAGGCCTATTTGGACTTATGGGATCGAACTTTGGGGCTCTACTAAACCATCAAATTCCTCTCGTATCCAATCCCTACAATCCAAAATCCTTCGTAAAATCCTTAATGCTCCCTACTTTGTCACAAATAAAATCATCCATAATGACCTTAATGTACCATATGTTTCCGATGTAGCTCAATCCAGATACCTGTCCTTCCATAATAAACTTCAGAATCATCCCAACCCTCTCGTTTCTAACCTTGCTTCCTCTTCAATTCCTGATAACCCTCCGAGGCGTCTGAAAAGAAGATGGCCCCGTGATCTCCTAATGTAGTCATATCATTAGAGTGCTACCATTGGGTAGTTACTCAGCAATTGTATTCATGTCATTATATCAATTATGTCCAAATTTACTTGATGTATTTATGTAATGCAGTTGTAAATGTCATAAAGAAATAAAAAAATCTTTTATAAATAAAAAGTGTGTTTAGGCAATTATTTTTATTATAACAAATCCCAGATCATAGGAAACAAGAAATAGAACCTTTTCAGTAATTTATTGTAGTCATTTTGGCTAATAATAGAGTAACTTTTTGGCAACAGAATATAAAATCATATCATTCTCTTACACAACTTGTTGTTTATCTAAATTTTTTCCCAAATAAATCTCGAGTTAATTAATATGGATTTGAAGCTTATTAAACGAGGATTTTTTTATACTAACAGTGAGGTATCTGTGGTATAGTTGGAGGTCAATAAAAAAAATCGCGAATAATTTTTTAAAAAACATAACTTGACTTAATTTAACCACTCAAAATTTCCCTTTAAATAGTTTTAACAATGGCGAAATATATTTACGTTTGAAGTAAATTTTGTCTTGTATACAGTAAAGGAATTGTTAATTACTTAAACTATTTTTTTTTAGTTATTACTTCTTATTAAACAAAAAATGAGACTTACATACACAAAAAAAATGCAAAACTTAAATTTCTTACTTTTCTGCAGGGAATCACATCTATCATTATATAAACTTTTTTGTAGTTCTTGGTTTCTGCTATCTCTCCTATTAATATTTGTCTCTATTTACGGGCCACACTGTATGTAGTATAGATTTTTGAGAATATCTTTAATATTTTAAATTAAATGTCGACACTATTATTGATTTTGTTATATATTGATAACATTAACAATTTATCAATTATACCATATAGGCTATGTGTATATTTATTTTTTTATTCATAGTTATGAATGCTGCTATAAATAGAGATAGTAGCCATTTAACTGGTATGGCTTAACAAGAAAACCTCTCCCGCCAGCTAGCATGACTTTCAGTTCTTCATAGAGATTCGATACGACTTTTAACATTCCTTTCAAAATGTTATAAGTAAACATTAGTTATATCTTATGTATCTATGTTAGTGTACCGACGGATTTCAAGTAATTGTTGCTAAAAACTTCTATCATTATGTAAGTATTTTTTCGTCGCTTTGTTAAATCTTATCGTGAAATTGCTAAACTGTTAATATAGCTAATAGCTAGGATTTTTTAGTTGCAAAAAAATTATTTTAACTGGAAAGTTTCCTAGACAAGCAAACATTTAAAGGATTATGTATTTACATATTTTACTATTTACATATTTTTTTTACTATAATGTATCTTATCTTTATCTGTTTCTTCTGTGTATTAGTTCTGTTCATTTACTCTCATGACAGAACAAAGATTTCAAAAAAAATCACGGAATTTCGGTTATAAAAGTAAAAAATATATAAAAAGCAACATATTATTAAAAAAAAAATTATCTTACGTTTTTCAATAATTATTTCCTTTTACGACTGCATATTTTAATTATAATAAATAGATAAATGATATGAAATACATTTGAACCATAAAGAGTTAAACAAAAGAAAAACTGATAAAGAAGGTTGCTTTGTTTATTTTAATTTTTATGTAGCTATAATATATATACAATAAATATTATATTATATCAACGCCAGCATGTATTGCTGTTATGAAAACCGCACATGTATATGTATATAATATTTCTGGAACATTATATTAAGCATGTATTAAGTTTGGAAGGTTTATTCTAACCTTCGGCTAAGTTCGTGTGCGCAGTAGGTTTTCTTCGGTCCAATATTAGGATCCTTTATTTAATTATTAAATTCTTTTATACTTTATATATAACCAATTTTTTATCCTAGATTATAATGTGAAGTAGTTAATTATTTCAAATAAATAAAATCAGAGGTACTTTAGAAGAAGAGGTTTTGAAAATTCGCCATTTAAGTCCTGTAAAAACCACATAATAATAGATTGATCTACATTGAGACAATCAGAACATTTTGCCAGAATTCTGGCTCAGAGCACCTCAAAACTCGGATTTGAAGATTTTCACGATCGCAATACTTTCCCTTACTATTTATCATATGTAAGTAATTGAAAGAAAAAGGTTTCAAAACTTTAAAAACTGGTATAAAAAACAAGTTAGAAATGCAGACATTTTAATCAAGACTTTAATATTTTTTCTAAGACAAACCATTTCCTTTATGTTATCGATTGCAGCGGAAATCTATCGGACATTTCCTAAACTCATCGATGGAAACAATCAACGGAATCCATTGCGTTTCATCATTTATCTATTCGATCCCCGATGGCTCAGTTTTAACTGTCAATGGATCCGCAAGATGTAACCTCACTGTTGTTATTGCTCATTCTACTTATCATATTCATATTAATTTCTATATATATTTATTTTCGTCTTGAAACTTTAAAATTCAGTTTTTTTTTTTTTTTTGGCTTTATATTTCTTGTGTTATCTTTTTTTCGACTCTCTGCTGGAATCAATCGGGTAGTGCCTAAACTCCTTGGCATAATACACTTTTCATCAGTGCTGAACTCCATGGATTGATGGATTCCATCAATGAATTAAGCGCTGAATTTATAAACTTAGTTACCGTGGTAACCGCAGCGCTCGTTAGAGGTTTGATGAAGCTTACACCGACATTAAAGTAACATTGAATTAACTGTATAATAAATTTAAATATTTGAATAATAAATCGTTAGTAAACATGGATAAATCCTCTCTGCCCGAAATTAGTATGATTTCCTCGTTAATGTTCGCAATATAAACAGCTCAACCAATAGCAAATTAGACATTTTATGTGATCACTGTGTGAGGGAAAAGTAATGACTATTTATTTATTAACATGTTAACCTTTTAGCTTTTAGAAATAGCAGCTTACCTTAACTCTTAACACTTATAAAAAAAAGTAATTGATGAATTTTACAAAAAAAAAATTGTAATTATTACTCAAAATATTAGCCACATCTTTATTATTTTTGGCTATTAAAAATAAAATTAATTACTATATAGTTTCGTAATAAAAAAAAAAAGACTAAAAGTGTCAAACAAATATATACTGTCATCAGTCCTGTTATATTTAACAGAAATACTCACGGAACTGATTTTCTGACTTGAATGATGAATTTACCTTAAGTGTGTACAGTTAAATTTTTAGCTTGATTGTGTATATGGCTTATTTTTTCTCCTCTGTTATACAATTTATTTTAAAATGATTTTATGAGAAATAGAAGAAACTCAAACAGTTATGCAAATGGTTATAAAATAAAGTCATTGCTTAAAAAGACTGGATAATGGAGATAGCAAGTGGTTACAACGGAGGGGGGTTCGTCATGCTAATCATTGCTCGTTTTTACTGGTTTCCAATCTCCTGGAAAGTGAAGCGGGTTTTTTTTTTTTATCAACATCTCTGTTTCCGAGTATTTTCCCTTACATCTTGTAAAGTAATCGAAGTACTTTTTACATTTCATTTATTGCTACACAAATGTACTAATAAAGCGTTTTAAATTCACATCCTGGAATATGTTTGGAGTTGACAAAGAAATCTCTTTCTACCTGTTTTCTTTCACAATAGGAAAATCCTCCTATAAAAACTATCTTATGTGAAGAATATTCATATCAATTTCTCGTTTGATGATCAATGAACGTGAGAAGGAAATTCTTAATAAAGTCCAAATTAATTTCTTGATCTTATCGTTTAAGAGAAGTAGATTGCAGTCATGGAAGTACACAAAAATAAATTATATTAATTTTCTTATTCAGAAAATAATATAATAATGTTAAAATATTAAGCCATGCAATTATTCAGATGTTTTTTTTGGTCAGTTATCAAGTGGCAAATTAATAAAGAAATAATACCACATATCCAGCATTTCATTTTAGAGGAGAGCTTTTTTAAAAATAATATAACGATAATTACTTCTGAAGAGAAAGAAAAAACTAACTAGCAACTAGCTAACTACCGAATTCTCTTCATCAATTTCATCGATAATAGTCCACGATTTCCCCATTACTTATTCTTATGTTTTCTTCTGTTTTTCAAAGGTATTGAAATCCTGAAAACTGTCTGAAAATCTCAAATTAAGGTTGTACTACGTTATGTTAAAGCCACTTGATTAGGTTGAAGCCATTGGTATACTTCTGCGTGAACTTGACACTAATAAGGCAATTCTTTTTTTTTTTTAATGTATTTATTGAACTTTACAACTATATTACATGACAAATACAACAATTAAATCTGAAAGCAGTGACATGACATATACAAAATTAAGAGCAACTACACATTAGTAGCACTAAAATTATTGTTCTATATTAGAAGGTCCCGAGGCCATCTTCTTTTCGGACGCTTCGGAGGGTTATCAGGAATAGAGAAAGAAGCAAGGTTAGAAACAAGAGGATTCGATGGTTCAGAATTTTATTATGAAAGAACATGTATTTGGAATGAGCTAAATCGGAAACATATGATCCATGGTTATGGATGATTTTATTTGTGACAAAGATAGGAGCATTGAGGATTTTACGAAGGATTTTGGATTGTAAAGATTGAATACTATAAGAATTTGATGGTTTAGTGGAGCCCCAAAGATCGATACTGTAAGTCTAGATAGGTCCTATTACATTAATATATATGAGTCTTTTGTAAATAATAGGAAGTTTAGAACGTTTGTCTAGTAAGTGCTGTAGTAGTCGGAAATATCGAGCAGTTTCTAGTCGTTTCAGTCTGGTACGAGGATTCCAAATGAGTCGTAAATGGTAAAGAGTAAAAGTAATTTGATGGGATTTATTGGAATTTATTTTAATCCTTCAGTATTGACACCATTCTTCAAGACTTGCCATATGTGATTGAAGAGTTTGGGATGCAATTGATGGGTCGTCATTAACTGATAGCATACACTTGTAATCGGCATAGGTGGTGTTGACAATTTAAAATTAAAGGGTGAAAAGTGCTTAAGAAAGGAACGAATTTTTCCAGATCATTTTGGTAATTGATTCTAACAGTAAATTTATTTTTCCTAGTTTAGCCGATATTAAACAACTAAAACAATTATAAATTAGAATTTTAGTATAATTTTCTTCAAGATGGCAACAAGGCCGTAAGATATTAAATTGCCGAGCTGGATAAAGTGGACCGTTATCTGACAAATTAGTTAATGACCAAGAAGGAAAGTGCCCATCTTGACAAATTGGGTCTTGGTTCGAGCCCACGCACAATTAGCAATGTCGGCAGAACCAACTCCTATCATTATAATAGCCCCATAACGAGATAAGGCAATCTGTGTGGGTTATACCTCCAGTCTTCTGGGTATATGGGTATTTGGATAGCTATATATACAGACTGGTACGGTTCAATTGGTTGGGTTAGGTGTAGAAAATCAGCCAGGTTAACGTTAATTGATTGTTTATTTGAATATTTTTAGTCTATAAATATTTTATATTATTTAAGTTTTGACTTATAATTTTATTTTGTGTAGCACAGAGATCCCTTTAGTGTTGCTCCAATACGAGACCGAGACGATTCTTGGTCTTGCAAACTGATTGCAAACTCATTGGCTCTAAGTCTTGGTCTTGCTCAAGAGTCTCGCAAAGTTTGCAGTTAAATATTAGCTTATTACTATAGAAATGTTATTGTAATTTTTTAGACAGGAGAAACCTAACTAAGCCCGAAAGAAAAATTAGAAGAGCTATATGAAAAAGTATATTTGTTATACAAATTCTTTACATTGTCAATTTATTCAATTGTCAAATATTTTGCCTTAATTTTAATTTAAAAAATCGATATTTTTTACTAGTCTTGGTCTTGGTCTTGCAAGAGTTAGGTGACCTTGGTCTTGGTCTTGCACCGTGCAAGACCAAGACCGATTTTGGGCAACACTCGATTTCTTGGAGTCCTGCTTTTTCTTCTATAGTTGGAGGGAGAATTCTGGATTGGGGTTTCCTGCCTAATTGTATATATTGTATATATGTGTTTTTATATTTTCAATTTACTTATCTTTAGGTTTTTTTATTTTTTATTGTAGATAGTTTTTGATTATTATTTAGTTATTATTTTACTTTTGTTAATTTTATATTTTCTGTATATATGGTCTGAATGTGTTCATATATCACTATAATTATTGTCCACGTGACAGATTATTATATTTCCAAATTAAAAAAAAATTGAACAAGTTTCAGCATTTAAATTTGCTGTACGTAAGTAGATACGTTAACTTTTGTTTCATCCATACAATTGATCATTCGACTGAATTTACCCATTGTTAAAGTTTTCTTTAAGTATATCAAAAGCAAAAATTAAAAAAAACAAATAATGTAAATAAGTTTAGTTCTTGTCTCCACTTCCAAAACGATATCACTGAGGATGACCCACATGTTTTGGTTTGAAACGTCAGCCTACCCAGTAAAAATATCTTGACAGAAAGTCTTGAAAATTTTGTTTGATCCATATAATTGATCAGTCATCTATTTACCCACATCTGTAAACTTTTGTTATTGCTGGACCAAGAAGCTGCTGTTGTGAATCTTCTTTTTTTTTTTAAACTACTTAACTAATAAAGTAATAAATTTCGATAAATATATTTTTATATATTGAAATTTATTTTTATATATTTTATTAGACGATTAATTCGATTAATTAGAGGAATTGATAGCCTAGGCTATTGGAGCAAGAATCCCAGATTGCTCGGTTATGAATGTTGTGGTTTCGATTCCTTCCTAGGTTGGTTAATATTTATTTCTCGGCCGACTTGAGAAATGAATCTTGACACTCCCTCTGGGTAGCTGTCTAGACAAGGACCACAAGTCCACTTTCTAGACTAGTTCTGCTTTTCTATTTTAACAATTTGGAAAAAAGAGAGTATAGTGATTTCAGTCTTCGAATTAAAGATTTTCTTATCATTTTGCTTGATATTAGTCCAACGTTCTGAGCGGGATACAACTAGAATGACCGTCTATGAATCAACAAGAAGTACAGTGTTTTTGGCATCTTAGTTTGACAAGGCTTGAAGCTCCAATAAACTTTAATTCTCAAAATTTGATTAGTCCATTTCCCCATCGGTTTCGAAATAGCAAATAGATTATTAATTGTTGATTAATGGTTGGCTGTAGTGAATAATTGAAGAAAAGATTGGTTTTGGTATTTAGTAAAAAAAAAAAAAAAGTAAAAATAAATATATTATATTTATTTTTATTTTTTGCCGACGTTTCAGCCCTATGTTCAGGCCACGAAAAGTTTCACAGGTTTCACGAAAGGTTCCCGTAAATCCGTAGGTGTAGTGAGACCAGACCTGAATTTCGGCGGAAATAAAAATAAATATTTGAATAAAAAATAAATATTACTATATTTGAATGATGTAGAGATGGTTGACCGTTGATATAATATGAGAAGGAGTTAGTCGGGGGTGCGGTCAGATAAATACTAAATTAAAATATAGTAATTATTTTATTTTAATTTTGCCGACTTTTCGACCCACTTTGCAGGTCGTCTTCAGGGCGTAGGATGTAGCACTGCGGGAGGCAGTTGAAACACTGGCAGTATCAAAAATAAAAAAAATTACTATATTTTAATTTAGTATTTATCTGACCGCACCCTCGACTAACTCCTCAAAAAATAAATATAATTTATTCAATTTTATTTGCTTATTTATTTATTTTTTTTCTGAGCATCCCAACCAAACCTTCTCTTCAAATAAGTTAATATCCCACAACATATTAAACGTTATATTTTGTAATTTGTCAAGATTTGAGCTTTTTTTTTCAAAGTGTGCACCAATTATGTAAATGTAGCAAATGCTTTTTAATAAATGTTTGATAATGGAAAAAATACTAATGTTCATAAAATTTGGAAATAAAAGCCTTTAATATATCCTAATATATAGTGCCTTTAATATATTATAAATTATAGAAATCTTTCAATTTCTTCACTTCTTAAGCTTTAGTCCCGTTATCTGTTTACTTACAATTAAAGGTAACCTCCACTAGCTTGTTATCCACTGATATCTTATTATTATGTTATCTTATTCTTATTTTAACTTTACTGTAACATTACTTATTCAATTTTCAATCTATTTATTAGTTAACATTCATTTTATTTATCTGTTAAACCCACAGTTATCTAATGTAATCTCTATTAGTTTGTTATACACTTATTCCTTATATTTTATCACAATCTGTTTACTTTTAACTTACATGCTATATTCTCCTTTATTTTTATTTTTATTCATACTTATTTTCCATTTATTTGTATCTTCTACATATATAATACTTAATATTTTACTACATTGTCACCCACTATATCTCTGATAGCATCTTTTATTTCTGTATCTGACAACTTCTTCTTATTTTATATCTACTTATATTTAATTTTTATTCTCAACATGTTTTATATCTTTTGTAGCCCTGAAGACGACCTGCAAAAGTGGGTCGAAGCGTCGGTAAAATAAAAATAAAATAATTACTATATTTTAATTTAGTATTCATCTGACCGCATCCCCGACTAATTCCTTCTCATCATAATATATTATAGTTTACAGTGTAATTTACTATGGAGCTCTTGTATTGTTTATGATTTTATTTTATTTATAGAACACTAAAAATTGTATTAGTCTCTCGTTCCATTTTATAATCATGTAATGTATATAATATATTATATAGTTTATACGTTTGCTGGAATGGAACTAGCTAACGAAGAACCCAATATTAGGCCGGGTCGCTCTCAATCTGCCATGATCTTGGGATCTTGAGAGTCCTAACTTTTATGAGAAAGGCCTTCTTTATGGGTGCCTTCAAAGGAACTGCTTTCCCTAGCCACTTTATAAGGCCCTAAACATCTTTATCCAGGCCGTTCTGCCGTTCCTTTTAATAGGCCTCATTTTTAGATTGAGACATCTATTCAAGGAGTTGCTTGGCGTTTCCAGAACGGCTTTAACATACTGAATTAATGATAGTAAACTACTAAAATAGCCGTTAAACTTTTATTGCAATATATAACTAAATACAAATTTTACTACTTGTACATTATTATATGTCCTGGAAGATTACAAATTAAAAACATTATGATCCTTCCTCTTGTTAAGCTTTATTAAAAACTTTCCAGAATTTTAATATCCTTAGTTATAATGTAAACACTTAACATTCAGTTTATTTCTATTGTATATTTTCTTGAAAACTTATTTATTTTATTGAACATGGGAGGCGGTATGCGTATTTTATACTTTAAAATCCCTAGAACATGACCATGCGCTTAATAATTATGTAAAAGTTTAGATTAGTTTCAATAATATATCGGCATTTAGCGCTAATGGATCTAGGGGGAGGGGCTTACGGATTAATCCGCATATATATACAAATTATTTTAAACTTTTCAACATTGCAAGATATAACTAAATACAACTTTTATTTCATTATTTGTTCTGGAAGATTACAAATTAAAAACATTATGATTCTTCCTCTTGTTAAACTTTATTAAAAACTTTCCAGAATTTTAATATCCATAGTTAGAATGTAAACACTTAACATTCAGTTTATTTCTATTGTATATTTTCTTGAAAACTTATTTATTTTATTGAATATGGTAGGCGGTATGCATATTTTATACTTTTAAAATTCCTAGAACATGATCATGGACTTAATAATAATATAGAAGTGTAGATTAATTTCATCAATATTTCGTCATGTAGCACTAATGGATCTAGAGGAAGGGGCTTGCGGATTAAAATCAAGTCAATAAATGTTTATCTAGGGTGATCTTAGCAAATATTTAAATCGTCACTATTGTTTAAATATTTAAATGTTATCTTTTTAAAATTAGATGAGACTAACTACAAAATGTAGACAAATATACAAGAAATGTTATCTCTGAAAGCATTATTGGTCCAGAGGTTTCATAATTTGTTTTCCTTCAAGGATCACTAAAGTCCTTTTGAGACGTATCACGCATGTTTACAGCCACTCATAATGAAATCAGTCGGTTGAAATCTTTGTATGCAATTTTTTTATTATTATTTATATGATATTTACAACTGTATAAAAAAAAAAAAAAAAAAAAAGATACATCTAGTAAATTCGTACATGGATATAATGACATGAAACACATGTTGAGAAACTATCCATTGGTAGCACTCTAATAATACGTATATATCAAGAGATCACGGGGTCATCTTCTTTTCAGACGCCTCGGAGGGTTATCAGGGATTGAATAGGAAGAAGGTTAGAAACAAGAGGGTTGGGATGGTTATGAAGTTTACTATGGAAGGATAGAAATCTGGATAGGGCTAAATCCGATACATAAGGAACATTAAGGTCATTTTGGATGATTTTATTTGTAACAAAGTAAGGAGCATTGAGGAGTTTACGAAGTATTTTGGATTGTAAGGATTGGATACGAGAGGAATTTGAAGGTTTGGTGGAGCCCCATAGCTCAACTCCGTAAGGCTAAATAGGCCTAATTATATTCTTGTATGTGATTCTTTTTTAATTATTTGGAAGGTTAGAGCGTTTGTCTAGTAAGTGTTGAAGTAGTCGGAAACGTCGAGCGGTTCTTGTCATTTCAGTCTGGTATGAGCATTCCAAGTAAGACGTCCAGGTGGAGTCCTAGGTAATAGATTTGTTCAACAGGAATAAGTGAGGTGTTATTAAAGGATACTGAAGGACAGGAAGTCATAGGTTTACGACTATGCAAATTAAATTAGTGTTTCAAAATGTCTTGGGGGAGTTTCATAGCACCAAAACTGCTATAACGATTCGATTCTGATGAAATTTCTCTCTTCAAGTTTTTCTATTGAACATAGATGAATGTTTACATATACCATATTCTAATTACACGGAAAATTCAGCAAATTGCTTAGTAAAATAATTACGTGAAATGTTACTAAAGGACTCATTATGCACTGCCGGACAAAATTAAAGGTTATTCAAAAAATTTCGATATAATTTTTTGATAATGAAAA
The DNA here is from genome assembly GCA_928085145.1 of Nezara viridula. Classification (NCBI taxonomy): domain Eukaryota; kingdom Metazoa; phylum Arthropoda; class Insecta; order Hemiptera; family Pentatomidae; genus Nezara; species Nezara viridula. Next base: position 151,962,540 of record OV725080.1, on the reverse strand, counting down.
CAATAAATATTTATCTGGTACCAAATGAAATTAGTGTAATCCATTTTCAATTTCACGCTTAAACTATAAATATTAATCCCTCCTTGGGACTAAAAAAATAACTTGATTTTACGGATTCTTTCTCACAGTTCAATATTGGTTATGAATATGTACACACACTTTACGTAAACCATTTTTTAAGCAGCAGTTTTAGGTTGTGGGGTAATTTAGGCAATAGTGACTGTGGAAATTTGGCTTATTTAAGAAGATTTTTGGGGATTGGAAGAAAATTGCAAAAGAAGATGTAAGAAACTTAGTGGAATGAACAGGGTTTTATTCAATAATCTGTATTTTCTTTTATTTTACCAAAATAATCCAAAATGGATTTTTCTTTCTTTCCTGATTTATTTGCTCTTTTGATAAACTATTCTATCGTACTCAAAAAGAATCCTTTGAAAAATGTCCATTAAAAATCAAAATTAAAATATTGAAAGAATCCTATGATTTTGTCCGGCAGTTTAGTTATTATTAATGTTATTTAAGGACTTGATGCATAAATCTCGATATAATCAATCACAAATCATAGATATTTATATTAGATTTTTCTCTTTGCCTAAAAAATTTAAAAACAGCTGAAATGAAATAGTTAATCCGAACCAAAGGATGACAGTCAAAATTATTCAGTATCATTCTTAACAGACTAAATAATTTGATTTATAGTTTTAAGTCCTAGAAATTGAGGGGCTTAAACTAAACAATTTTCTAAGAGGCGGAGAAGTTGGGCTTAGGAATTAAGGGGCTTAATAAATAACCGCTGGAGAAAATCCCGTGCCCCGGCCCCCTTCAAATATTTACCACTCATTCTTAGGAGTTAGCTTCAAAATATTATCTCATGGCCCGCGAAATATCGTCTTAATATAACGGGGTAGGTTACCCATTGTTCTTCTCGCTGCCTTATATATCTGTGGCTCTATGTCCTCTCTCTGGCATTTCTTTACTGGTTTTAAATAATGTCCTTTTCGCTATTAGACAAATTATTTTTGACTTCATTAGAAACTGATGAAGTGAAGTGGAAGCCCTTTTAAAAGTATTCTATTCCATCGATTACTTGTAGATGTGTATCTCTTTAGAACTTGTGGGTTTGAAGGTATGAATGGAATGCTATGGTTCTATTGTTTCATTTGTAAAAAAATTCATCCATCGAAGATCATCTTGGTTTTCTGTTTTTTTTTTTTTTTACTTTAAAGACTTTTTACACATTTTGCCACCTTAACAGTCTTTCTTCTTGTTCTATCTATCTGTTTTTTTTTTATCATCCCTGTGATCATTGCCTACTGTTATGACATTCATTGCTGTGTCGAGTCTATGGATGGCCATCGTTAGTCGATATTATAGAACTATCGATATTTTCATTTCCGATATACTATATTTTACCTTTGATGGTATCTAATTCGATATTATCGACTAACAACATCGTCCCTTCGATATCATGATAGATTATAGCACCGTATTTAGATTTGGGGTTGTAACAAATTGTTTTGTGAATAAAACTCAATTATCACACATTTTATATTAAGTTTTGTGGTGGTATTTATTATTTATGTATCTCTAGAATAGTTTTCTGCCAGACTTAAGACCACTAAACATAATCAAGCCATTATTTATTTTCGTTTTTTTAAATTACTCATTAATATTTACGAAGAAAGCAGGATTCTGACTTGTCGCACCGTGATTTTGACTTCAATTTCTAGGATTTTCAAAAGAAAGTTTTCAACTTTCAAAAGTGTCATAGGAAAGAGTGATAATGTTATACAACTTTTAACTGTACTTTTAAACAAGAATTGTGTCTAAAATGGAGGATTAAAATAAATTACAATAAATCCCTTCAAATTACTTTTATCCTTTTTGGAAGCGCGTCGTAATCCCATGATACAGTATCCTTTAACAATTCCCCATTTATTCCTGTAGAACAAATGCGACACCTTGGACTCCACCAGTACAAACAACTAGTTTTGATTCCTCACATAAGACTGAAATGACAACTCGACGTTTCCGACTACTTGAGCACTTACTAGACAAACAAATAAGGCCTTGGACATATCGAGTTGAGTTATGTGGCTCCACTAAACCATCGAATTCCTCTCGTATCCAATCCTTACAATCCAAAATCCTTCGTAAAATCCTCAATGCTCCTTGCTTTGTTATATATAAAATCATCCATAACGACCTTAATGTTACTTATGTTTCAGGTTTTTCCTAATACAGATACCTTTCTTTCCATGATAAACTTCGTAACCATCGGAATCCTCTTGTTTCTAACCTTGCTTCTTCCTCTATTCCTGATAACCCTCCGAAGCGTCTGAAAAGAAGATGGCCTCGGGGCCTTCTAATGTAGAACTATAACTGGATTGCTACGAATGGATAGTTTCTCTTCCTGTTGTACATGTCGTGTCACTGTTTTCAGATTTACTTGTTGTAATTGTCATGTAATACAGTTGTAAATTTCAATAAATACATTAAAAAAAAAAAAAGTTTGCCTTACAAATATAGATACCTATCCTTCCATAATAAACTTACTAACCATCCGAATCCTCTTGTTTCTAACCTTGTTTTCTCTTCGATTCCTGATAACCCTCCGAGGTGTCTGAAAAGAAGTTGGCATCGCGATCTCCTTCTGTATATATATTATCAGAGTGCTATCTGTGGCTAGTTTCTCAACAAGCGTTTTCATCTGATTATATTCCTGTGTGCACATTTACTTGGTGTATTTGTATTCTAATACAGTTTTAAATATAATGAATAGTAAACTTTAAAAAAACTTAGCTTCTATACCGCCCTTTGGATGGGCCCAACATATATTTCTTCCTCCTAAAAACGGCGAATCCTCCATTGATCTAGAGGCAGAGTGCCCTCCTTAAAAGCGCTGGCAATATTTAATTTCGAGGAGATCCGTGGACTTTTCTTCCTCCCTCTTGAATCTACTTGTATGTTGGGTCACGTTGCTGGGAAGACATCTGCTATGCCTGGCTACGTGATCCAACAGTAAGTCCCTCGCTCTTCTTCTCTAAACTGTTTATAAAAAGTGTTATAACATGTATTTTTGCTACAATAAGATGTGCCATTGTTACTAAATAAATAGTTTACTAAAAGCTTTTAAATTATTTATTAATTTTTTTTTTCATTCTGCTACCCTACAGGGTCATTGGCTGCACTCTTTACTTACTCTCTGTTATAGATTGTTATGTTTTTATAAAATGCATATGTTTTTATCACAGCTTTTTCGCTGTCTTCTTCTGCTTAAGTTTTCTTTTTAGCTTTGTGCCATATATAGGCGCAGACTTTGAGATAGCGCGGAGGACGATTGTCTCATCCCCTATAAAAATATTGCGAGAATATGGCCACCCTAATAATTTGAAGTAAAAATTAAAATTAAAATCGATTAAGAAAAGGCGACTAACTGCTTAGGAAAGGGCCTCGTAGTAGGTATGTAACTATGTTATTGATAGCTAAATGTTAGTTTTATTTAAATTCTCGTTTATATTCAATGATAATAATATATGCTCTGATTTTATGATTCAATCATCTCTAAATTTCCACATGATATTCTTATCAAATTTTCCGCGAAAAACTAGTTAGACTGTTTAAAGTATTGTATATTTATTTTTCCGTTGCACAAACTAAGAAATCAAAGATATGTTTCACTTTTTTACACTATTTATTTTTTGCTGAAAGAGTTCTTGAAATGTGTGACCAATATTATTAAGGTTGTGCACCCCCCACTACTTTTCCTCTCCCCCCCCCCTCTCTGTGTTTACTCTAAATAAATATGCTATATATTCAACTTTAATTTTTATCTTGATATAAGAATATATAAGTAAAACAAAAAAAAAAATCCTTACTTTAAATTATATATATATATATATATATACATATATATATATATATATATATATATATATATATATATATATATATATATATATATATATATATAATCTATCTGATTTTATTTATATTATATATTTATTTTTTTTAATTTTCAGGTGAGTCGTTGAAGTTGATTAAATTAATCAAAAATACCTGCTGCTTATCTCTTGTCCTCAATAGGTATGTAATATAAGAGTAAATATTTTCTTAAATCTTTTCTCATTTTCTTATAGTTTATTGTTCGATTTTCTGGCTTATATATTGTTTGGGCATTATTTAATTTTCTTATTTCATTTAGCTTAAACAGTTCAGTTCATTCATTCATCAAATGACTGTTCCTTGAATTTATATAAATTTATTCATTGCAAAATATACAAATAAGATATGTATATAATTAAAAGTAATATCTTATTTTCTCTATTTTCTTTTCTTAGATATTTATGAAAAAGAAAAAAAAAAATATTTTTTTAATACTGAATTAAACATTCTTACAGTTTTTATTTAACTTACTTCATATTTAATATTGTGACCTTTTTCAAACACCTTGTATTTATTATTTAATAATACTCTAAAAACTGCTCTCCTAAAGGATTAAAATAGGTTTTAATTAAAATAATCAAATACTATTATTACCAAATAAAAGGTAAAACCTATAAATTATTTTAATTATAATTTTTCAATTATGACGGACTGAAATAAGAAAGCAGAATAGTGTTATTTATTTTTCTTTTTTAGGATTTTACAATTTTAACATTCTAATTTCAAATTTTGTTAAAACTGAATTTAAAATTGTTTATAATTTAATTGAAGTAATAATAAAAATCGATTAGCCTTTTTTTCTGCAATAGAGTTTTCTTTTTAATTGGCAACTAGACGCTGGTAATTGTTAAATCAAGTTTTATAGGAAAACCTTTTGAAGTCCGCTTACACGTGTTATTAAATGGTCCTTGAATTCTGATAAATAATAAATTGAAAACATCGTTGCTGTTACTGGAATACAATTTAATATGAATTTTATTATTGGACTAAATGAATTCAAAGGAAAGGAATATGCTTTTACCATATATATATATATATATATATATATATATATATATATATATATATATATATATATATATATATATATATATATATATATATATATATATATATATATATATATATATATATATAGGAGGTTAAGTATATAATTCATTTCAATATTTTGTACTAAATAATAAATGTGACATAATTAAGAATTGTTGAAGTTAGGAAGTAATATTAGATATGAGTAAATTAGATTTAATTGTTGGGTAATTAAGAAGAAAGATGATTTTTAGCCTTTCGCAAATTATTTCAATGGATTACTTGTTTATTGATAAATATTACAATCTGTCTCAATAAAGGACATTTATAATAGTGTTTAGAGAACACATTCCACCATATTTCAAAATAAAAAAATAAATAAGGTAATTTCAAAATAACATTCAGCGAAATAAGAACAAAATAAGATGATCATAATGAAGGAAGAAAATATAAATAATATTAATAATAAAATTAAAATAAATAAATAAAATAGAACTAAAAAGTTCTTTAAAATCTTAGACTCAGGCATACCTTTAATTATTATTTAGGTTAATAAATAATTATGTTCATTATTTAATCTAATTACACTATTTGCAATCGGCCATGGAAACTCCGAACCAGACTTGTCTCCTGACTTGTGGAGGGAAAAGCGAGGCTTCAGGAGATCCCTGCTCTTTTCCCTCAAGCGCTTTACTGGTATTAAAAGCCAGCGGAGGCTGAGTAAAGGCGCTAGAACAATAAATAAATGGAATATTAATTTCATTATGCAGGGTTTTACAGATGACATAGAAGGAAGCATTGACTATTGTACGGAGGACTTTAGACTGGAAGGATTGAATGCGTTTGATCTTAAAAAATATCCAAAAAAAAAAAAAAAAAAAAAAATATATATATATATATATATATATATATATATATATATATATATATATATTTAAATTACACTGCATATGATGAGATATAAAAACATAAGAATACATATTCATATCTATTTAACGTATATATGATATATGGTATTGGCGAATAGAAGTTTTTTTTCAAACATTTATAGTTAGACAAGAAATATACCAGTTTTAAATCTTTCATTTTTAAAGATGAGTCTGTTAGGCGCGTCAGTATACTATACCGCCTAACAACCTATATTAGAGTCCATTTCGTATGCAATTTCCATTACCTACATTTAAGTTTTTAACTGTTCACTTTTAGGGAGGGATTTCAATAATATCATGCTTTATAATTTTTATTATTAATTATTAATTTATTATTAATTATATTTTTAAATAGCAGTTTTAGTATTTACTTTATTGTAAAGTTAAAACTTGACGATTTGATAATATCGTGTCCTAAATACCATTTAATATACTATAGTTACTGCAGCTCCTAGGCCGCATGTGGCCTCCGTGACGTAGTAGCGGCCACTAAAGGTTTTGAGCGATATTAGTAGTCGTAGAATTAATTAATATTTAGTTATTTAGGTTACGAAAATTTGAAAATTAATAGAATAAGTTGATTATATAAGTGTATGTAATTAGTGATAAATAAAAACAGTAACAGTAAAATATTAAAGTTGCGTCCTCCATCGGTCTTAGTCTTGCACTTTTCGAGACCAAGACCAAGGCCGCTTAACTGTTGCAAGACCAAGACCAGGACTGATAAAAAAAATCAATTTTTTAAATAAAAATTAATCCAAAAAAGTTACTAATACTTGGCAATCTTAGTTACTGTATGTTAATAATTGATATAACTCATATACTTTTGCATTCAACTCCTCTAATTTTTCATTCAGGCTTCGTTAGGTTTCTCCTATCTAAAAAAATACAGTAATATCTCTATAGTAATAAGCTAATAAGTAACTGCAAGACTGCTGCGAGAGTCTTGCGCAAGACCAAGACTGAGTTTGCAAGACCAAGACTCGTCTCGGTCTAGCATTTGGGCAACACTATTAACCTTACTGTTGCGCGTGCGTTTGCGTAGCCTCTAATGATAAAAAAGTCCTTCATCAGAAAGTATGTAATATGCGAAGATTCGTATTTATTTCATTTATACAAATAATTAAAAAATATTAATCTTTAAAATAAATGAGATCTTTTTTCAATCTGTAATTTGTATTTATATTGTTTATTTTGGTGTGATTGCTGAACGTATAGAACCGCAAAGCAAGCTTAGGGGAAGCTAATAGATAGGAACAAAGTTGGGCTAACACCTAGATCGGTCAGGAATCAGTTGTTATGGAGAGTGAGTTATATCGAGTTAAAGGAGTTAGTGTTGGGAACCATCTGCTCAGCCTAACTCAGTTATGTGTACACTACTCAGCGCTGATATTGTTTGGATAAGTATAATTTGTGTGCTCGATAGGGTTTGCTTATGCTTCCCTCGCTCTTCTTCTTCTTCTAGGGTATCAGCTATACCGGACTAGATAGATGGATAGATGAATAGATACATGGCCTTAAAAAAAATAATAATAAGCTGTGTGCTTTAGACTACACTATAGAAGTAAAACATCAATAAGCCGACATTATTATAAAGCTCATTATAAAGAGGATGAAATGCTGAACAATTCCCTCGCTTATAGTATGCAGGTCCGATTTTTAGTTTCTAAGATATTTTAATCCATATGTTCAATAAAACTCGTTATCGTTTAGTATTCGACAATATTTTTTTCCTTATCGCCTCTCTAACACGGCTTCGCATTAAGATGCAATTTTGAATTATAGCCTATTACAGCGAGGATGAAATGATTAGCATTTCCCTCTCTAACAATATGCAGGTCCAATTTTTAGGTTTTGAGTTATTTTAATCCATATGCATAAACATTTTTACAACAGCGTTACACATCGGAGAACTGGCGGCTCAACTTAATTCAATCTTCCCAAATAAAGTGCAAAACGCGCATAAAAAAGTCTCTTAAAAATGTATTGAACAATGTATACATAAAAATGTATAAATCTCAAACCTCTAAGCAAGATTCGAGTCTGGCTGGAGGCAGAGATTTTATTTTTTTAACACTATCCGTGAATAGGTTCTCGAGTTGGTTGATTCCATTTTGGGCACACCCAGGCTTTGTTAAATTTCCTGGATCAGTTATAAACTTCAACATTTTTTTTTACTTATTGTATTCAATGTGATTGATGAAACAACCATTAAAACACCTTAGTTCATCTCACATCTTTCTTTAAATATTTATTTGCCTGATCCTGAGGAATGTAGTATTCGAAAAATTATTTCATAAGATTTATATAATAATAAAAAGGCTTAGAGACGAAGGTTTGATACCGATACTACCATAATCGCTGTCTACATAGTTGCATCCATCTACCGCCTTCCATACACAACTCTACTAAATCGGCCTTACTGTAATCCTCCCACCTTTGCTTCGATCTATACATTACTGACGCATATTAATCCTTCAGAAATTCTTTTGTTACTAATTTCAATAATTTTACTCTTACATTTTAGTCGTTTATACCTACATTATACTCTCCGTGTATATTCTACTCAATTGAGTATTTTGTAACCGCATTCTTTTTCGGTCTGAATATTGTACACAAAACTTTATTTTCAATATACCTTCAGCCTTTGCTGGTCCCTTAATGTAAACAATGATGTTTCGCATTCATAAAGAACGTTTGAAAGGATAATGGTTTTGTAAACCGCCTTGTTTACAAGACTTATATAAGTAGTTTAAATTATATAATTTAAGAGTAACATGATGTTATTGAAAATACCTGAGTTATCGAAATATTTACCGGTCATTTATCGGCCATGAAATGAATTTCAATGGAAACAATTTTCATCACAGAAATTAGTTAATATTATCTTATTTTATTTTAAATTTTTTAAAAGTCGTCTTTTATTATTGAAGAATCACTTTCAGAGCACCTGAGAAATCGGTTATTATTATTTTTTTTTTACAGTTACGATATATACCTCTGACTATCGATACGGCTGGATCGATAACAAAAAGCTGTGGCTAGGTAAGTGAAACCCCTAAACATAGCCCACGGTGCACCTCTCGCAGACAGACCGCCTAGACTTCGAGTCACCAAATTACTCTAAATTACCCGGCAATATCCATCATCAGCCTAGCCCTTAACGACCGCCGAGATCCAGCACGTAGGCTCTATCGTCCTGCCTCTCAGCTTTGTCATTATTCTGTCTTTTATCTTCAGTTGTTGGCCTCAGGGGTTATTCTCCGTCGCCATGGTCACTTCTACATCACGATTTCGTTTTGTTTATCTCTTTTGTTTTTTCGGTGACTCCTCGCGGTAATTTGTCCGAGTTGGGTTTTAGTTTTCAATTTAACTGATAATACTACTGAATTGATGTTGACTGAATGTGAAGGTTACTATTTAATTTCTATTTTTATTCAATCTATATTATTCCGTCTGAGATTGCTAAAAAGTTAATATGCCCTGTACCGTGTGGTAAAGGTGTTTATCTATACATAAGCATTATAGCAGCAACACAGCTATCTATAAAACACGAAATTAAAAATGTTCTTAAGAAGACAAAAAAAGTTGAACAAATATATCATTGTAATGGAGAGGAGAAAGAGAAAACTCTATAAGAAGAATATAACTGTATTAAAGGGGATAAAAAAGTTACTAAATAACTATTAGCAAAAAGGGAGTTAACAAGAGGTCGGGCCTCGGAACTGGAACATGTCCGCCACGTAACTGCTATAAAGAAACTTGTTCCAAACTCTTCTTTTAAACTACAAACGTGTCCGATTTTCGTGCTCTCGTATCGCTCGCGATCTCGAGAGGGATGGCTCTCTTATCGGAGGGTAAGTCTCTAGTAATTGCTCTCTTATTGACAGGTACTACGTCTTCAGATAGGACTTTTTCAAGGATAATAAACACACCTTATAAATAAATGAATACGAAACAATAAAATTAAATAACAACAATAATATAGGCTGCAATATATATATTAAAAAATCTGGTGAGTGTAACACACAACGTTCACTTACCGATCTACTTTGAATAGAAATTATTTTCTGGCAATGCTGGGCTATTATAAAATTTTTTGAAGTGCATTTTAAAAGGAGCTAAAGCTTAAAGCTTACAGATAACAAGCCATTAAGACCATTATAATTACAATATATCTATTTAATATATCGACGACAGGCAATAAAAATCTATTCACTCTATCTGCTTTTATAAACCACACAACTTTCTTTGCGTTTATAAACCACAGAATGACTAAGTCCAATTTCAACATTTTGGAATGATGTCATTTTAGTGATATTTTTAAAAAGTTATTTATGCAGACAGTGAATAAGTTGATTCCAGAGGTGGTGGTTGAAATGTTGAAATATAGAACTGAGAATAAAAGTATAAATTTAGGTGCTACTTTCTTATGAAAGATGTTCTTAGGAAAGACACTTTATTAAATATCTGTAGAAAAAAAATTTTTTAGTCTCAAAAATTAAAAACATATATTTTAAATTTATCCAAATTTTCACCTCTTCAGGGAAAAAAGCTAGAGACCATATCTTTCCTAATTGTCCAATTTTAACAATTTTTTTTTGTTTTTTTAGGAAATATCGACAAAAATATGTAGCATTTTTTCGTAACTCTGAATAATGCGAAATGGTTAACTTTTTAAAATAAACCATATTAAAGGTACTTTAGAGGAAGACATATATTAACATTGGGCATTTAAACCCTGTAAAGTGACATCAACTGGGATAAGACCTAAATGATATTAAAGACCACTTAATTATACAATGATACACCGAGTTTGATCAAAATCGTTATAGTCGTTTTTTAGAAAATTGTAAAAATATGTTTCAGCGTTCATATAACGTGGCACTTCCGGTTAGCCGATTTTAACGAAAAAGTTGCTGTCACATCTAGCCTGTATACAAACCTTAAATACGTAATATCAGTTTCGTACTACTTTTCGTTTATGAGCTAGACTGTTAACACACACACACACACACACACACACACACACACACACATACATACACACTAACCATTTTGCGGGACTTGGTTATTTGAGCTCAGGAAACTTCAAAACATGTATTTCCGTTGAAAAATGAGATTCTAAAATTTTCACGATCGCAATACTTACCCTTACTATATATTACATATATACGTAAGTGAAAGTAAAAAACAAACAAGAATAGAGCTGTGTAGGTTCCTAAATTCAATACTGAGCTCATCGATTGCATGGGAAATCTATCGGAGCGGTCCTAAACTCATCTATGATCTATGGGATTCAGCACGTTTCTTTTCTCTTTCTCGATTAAATGCCGATGAATCAGCGCTAATTCCATTGATGGAATCCAGCAGGGATGGCAGAGATTTCTGTTGAGTTAGGAACGACCAGAAAGATTAACTAAGTTTTTTCATTTTTAAAAATATTCTTTTTTTAAATTAAGTCGTAAGCATGCTCCACCAGAGAGCAGTGGAGAGAAAAAATGGATAATTTTATGATAATTACATTATAGTAAAATATTAACTATAATAATTATCTTACAATTAAATTATAATTTTTGTGGGTTCCCATCAAATCATGATTTCCCTCGAAACCCAACTTCCCAAAATATTATTTAAATATATTACACAAGTGGCTTTATCCTTCCAGCCGCCGTAAGTATTTCCTGGCATCCTTCCTCTTCCAAGTAATTCACTCCCGCCGTCCTTCATACATCGCCGAGCTCCATCAATTTAAATCCTCTGTCCACTCCCGCAATACTCGTTCCCGGTCTTCAGATTTATATATAATGGCCCATCGAACCGCTCTTTTCGAAAAATCTTTTATTATTCGATCCCCTTCCCTATGGAACTCCATCCCTCCCCATATCCGTCAATCCAAAACCCTTCCTACCTTTAAATCCCAACTGTTTAATCATTTCTTATCCATCCAGTCCTCATAAAATTGTATATAATAGTTACTACTGTAAATATGTATATAAATTATTAAATCTTTCTTTATTATTTTTACTTCATGTTTATTTTCAATTTTCAATTTTTTATTATTAACTGATGTAAATTAGAAAGTAACTTATAATTTCTCTAATATTTTTTTTTATTTTTTTTTACTATTTAATCAAACTATATTCTTGTTTATGTATCTCTGAGGCTCCTTAGCCCACATTTTTGCCTCTCTGGTATTATTCTAAAGGGACTCGTCCCAGAATAAATAAAACATTATTATTATTATTAATTATTATATATCATGGAAAAATTGGGTCAATCAATATCGCATGATATGAAGAACCATTCTTTGAGCGGCTTTATAATAATAAAATGTCTCTCTTCGCTTCCTGTATATATACATAATATATTCATGTATTACATAGATGGTGTTCTGATGAATTTCTAATGTGAAGAACCATAGTACAAGGTGTAGAACTGCTAAAAGCTTTTGAATTCCAATAGCTACACCACAAATCCTTGGCGGCCGAAGAAGCCGTTATTGATAATGCGGATACTGCTCCGGTATTCGGTTAACCGCTTTGGTTGGGACTGTTAGTCTCATTTGGGATTCCGCCCAGATCTTCCTGAGGGAAGGACACATACAGAGCAGGCTTCGCTTCGCTAACTGTACCCTCGGTTACAGTAACAGTAACCCATCCATCTCCAAACAGTGTCCAAATTAACTGTTAGTTCTATTTCAACCTCGGCTTGAAAAGGAACTGATTCCTGGAACTGATTTATGCTTTTAAAAAACTATTGTGTATTTATTTATTACTTGTTATTGTAAGTGAAATATATATTTTTTTTCATTTCTACTAAAATTTTTATTTTATTTTTCATTGAATATTATTACATTCTGTCACATTAAAATGCATTAATATTAAAGCTAAATTAAACTTATCAACGAAAAAGAAATAAAAATATTATAAAGGAAGGATATGGTCCGGGGTGGTGGTCATTAATAATACTATTTTATTAAAAGCCAACGTTTCGACTCGACTTGCAGGTCTTCTCCAGGGCTAGAAGGGACAAGATACAAAAAGATAGAGAATTGTGGAAGTTACATAATATTTAGATAAAAAATTATAAACAATGTGAATAAGCTTATTAAAATTATAAACAGTAAGTACATTAAAATATAAACAGAGTAAGCTAAGTAACAAGACCCTAAACTGAAGTAAATAGATGGTAACAATTGGTGTAGTGTAATGTCCATCCCGGACCATCTCCTTCTTTTATAATGCAGCGGTCAACTATTAAATATTCAACATAAAAATATTATATTTGTCGTTATGAATCCGCCGGAATACAAAATGTGGGCAAAAAAATAGAAATGTCGAAATGTTTTCAGTTATTAATTTATACTTTCGGAACAATTCTTGGTTAAGTATTGAAGATCATAAAATTTTGCGTCGAATGCGGAACTAACATTATAATGTTGTTTTTGTTTTATTTTTTTCGCATTTAAATTAGACCCAATAATAAGGACTTATGGAATCAAATTTTGGGGATCTACTAAACCACCAAATTCCTCTCGTATCCAATCCCTACAATCCAAAATCCTTCGTAAAATCATCAATACTCCCTACTTTGACACAAATAAAATCTCTTCAACTCTCCAATCACATATCACAAGTCTTGAAGAATGGTGGCAAAACTGGAGGATTAACATAAATTCCAAAAAAATCCCATCAAATTTACTTTTACCCGTCATTGTAAACCTATGACTTCCTTTCCAACAGTATCCTCTAACAATACACCACTTATCCCTTTTGAACAAATTCGTTATCTAGGACTCCACCTGGACAAAAGATTCACTTGGAATCCTCATACCAGACCGAAACGACTAGAAACTGCTCGACGTTTCCAACTACTACAGCTTTTACTAGGCAAACGCTCTAAACTTCCAATTATGTACAAAATACTCATATATGTTACTATAATAAGGCTTATCTGGTCTGACGGTATCGCGCTTTGGGGCTCCACTAAACCATCAAATTCCTTTAATTTAATACAGTTGGAAATTTCAATAATAAATAAAAAAATTGGACCCATTTTCAATTCTAAATACATAAACAAATAAAAAAATTGGTAAAATACCACCTAGATAATGATAGTAAGATGTCCACTGATGTTTACTTAGATCTCTCACCCAGTTCCCATCAAACATCCAAGAGTAATTAAAAAAAAAAATTATTTGCTAAATATGAAACTTTTTTATTATTTAAAAAGTACAATCTCAGTCTTATATACGTTCTTCATCATCTGAATTCTATTGACAGCTCTAATTTTCGCGATTTATTTTCTATGCAAGCAACCGTTACTTAAAAAAAATCCAGTTTATACTGGCTGCCATCAGAGATGGATCTACGGAACTGAAGCCCCCTCCCAAATGATAAAATATATCCATGTTTTACGAAAAAAGTATTTAATAATTATCTCTAAAAGTATTGTTGTTCCTCTAATTAATTTTAATAGGACTTCAAGAATCACTTAAACACAATTTCATATAGGTAGGTTATTTCTTCTTTTTCCAAAATAAAAATCGTAATATAAATATTAAAAAAGTTTTCTGAATCATATTGAATATTTAATAGTTGACCGTTGCATTATAATGGAAGAGGATGGTCATAAATAGGCTAAATAGTGGTAAAACTATTTTATTAAAAGTCAACGTTTCGACCCCATCGACCTGAACACACCTTCCTGAAGAAGACCTGCAAAGTCGGGTCGAAACGTTGGCTTTTAATAAAATAGTTTTACCACTATTTAGCATATTTATGACCGACCATCTCCTTCCAAAAAAAGTTTTCGGGCTAAGCCAATCGTAAAAAAAAAAAAAATAAAAATTAAATCCTTGACCCGCTAGTGTCTGTTATTTTATATTAAAATGGATGCATGTCGACAGAGGTATGCTTTTTAATTATTTTTCAAGGACATAATTGAATAAAAAGAAAAGTTATTAAAATATTTCAATTCTATCAATGATTACTATCATCATTAACTGTTATTACTAATGAGTTTTATTACGATTTAATATTACTATATAATTCTCTTATTAGTTATTAAAAATCTTTGCCCTTGAATTGAAAATTTCGAAAGATTTTCTTAGCCATAATCGGATTACTCATCGCCTTTAGAAGAGCACGATATCGTGCCATCTTGAGATAACGTGACAGGAAGGGCTCCCAGCCTTGGGGTGTCTCTGGGGCAAGGCAGTTCGCAGGTTCCGAGTTAATTTCATTAGCGCTTCTTAATTTTAGTCTTGGGGGGGGATCACAATAAATTATCTGATAACTTAAGGCTTTCGTGGCTGATCTTGGCATGATTCTCCATTTTGTTTCATTTGTTATAATAGCTTTGAAATTTGCATGATATACTTGAAAGCAGAGATGGGCAAATGCTTCTCTCAATACCGACTACCAAGTATTTTACTCAAATTCAATCACTACTTTAGTTAATCGTTTGACGTCAACTGAAGTAGTAATTAAGTAAAATACTTATTTGAATAAAATACTTTGTACTCAGTATTTGCCCATCTCTGCTTGAAATAATCTAGTAACATTGTAAATCTTAAGTTGCATTTAGTGGTAGTAGAAGATTTTTTTTTTTTTTTTTTATTTTATGTGACTATGTGTGAATGTGGCTAAAGTGCTCTCGACCAATCTCCGCTGGCTTTAGTACCAGTGACGCGGTTGGGAGAGTAGCGCAGGGTTCTCCTGGAGTTCCCTCGCCTGATTGTATATAGGTATGCATGTGTTTTTTTTTTTTTTTCCTTAGTTTTAATTTTCTTATTTTTTAGGTTATTTTATTTTATTGCTATTGTATATACTTTTGATTATTATTTTGTTCTATTTATTTTATTTTTTTGTACATATAGTGTGAATGTCATCCTACCTCAATATAACCAATGTCCAACAGACAGATTGTTATAATACTCAATAAAGAAATTAAAAAAAAAAAAAATTTTATGTGACTGAGATGCAAAATTTAAATTTTCAACCTCGGTGCCCCATCCCTAATCACTTTTAAATTTCCCAAATCTCCTATATCTTCGCACTTTTTTTGGTATTTCTGCGACTATGAAGAGGCACGTTCCAGACAAAAAACATAGATTGTCTGTCTTTAGCTCTTATTTTAATTGTATTTATATATATAAATTTATAAGAAATAAAACTGTTATTATTATTCAAGAGAAGATTTGTTGGGGTGATCAGTAAAAAAAAAATGTAAAATAATAGAATAGAATAGAAAATAGAACTTTATTCTGGGACTAAGTCCCCTTAGAATAACAAAGATGAATTAATACAAAATAAAATACCAATCTGGCCAAAAACTAACTTAAAAAAATTCTAACGTAATATACATTATTTAAAAAGTAGTATGTAACCACTGAGAAATAAACAAAAAAAAAATATACACATATATAATCACACGCACATACATAAACATACATACACATACATACGTACATAAATGAACATACAATCTTCTCCAAATTTACTTATTATTACGATAAAAAAAAAAAGAAAAAAAAAAGACAGAAAAGAAATTACATATCTATATATACATAACTGCACAATTTATAAATAATAGCTATCTAATAGAAACATAATTTAATAAAAAATGTAATAATATTTACAGTGATTCATAAAATAATAAGCAAACACTAAGATAAAATAAAATCTCAGGAATAATTGTGGTATAAAGGTAAAAAAGGAACTATATATTCGTTCTTACTCATATTGCTACACAGTGAGACAAAAAGTATAAAATATAAACTTATATAAACATGAAAGAAAAAACACACCCTGAGGTGAAGAGAAATACAAATAAATAGTAAAAATAATAGTAAAAAATTATTGCTGTTTTATGTTAAGACTTAAACTGTAAGCACCACCATTTACTTCTCACAAATTCAGTTCATAAAATGAAATTTATGGTTGCGAATCGTCTGTTTGGGATGTGAGGAGATATTGAAAAAGGAGGTATTTGAAGGTTGACAGTGAAGAGGCATGACGGATGTTATATGGCAAAGAATTCCAATAGGTGACGAAGCGGACTAAGAAGGAACGTTAAATAAGTATATTTATTTTTATTTTTGCCAATGTTTCGACCCAAAATTCAGGCCTCTATCAGGGCTAAGAAAAGGTAAAAGGTCTTTACCAGATAACAATAGGTATGAGAAACTATTAACATTAAAAAAAAAAAAAAAATAATAATATGCAGGTGAAATGTAAAATTAAGTAGGTGGAACAAACTTAAAGTAAATATAAAATAACGATAGACAAGTTAGGAAACTATATAATATAATAAAATAATAAAAGTATCAGAGAACTATGAGAATTTATTTTACTTTAAGTTACTTGTATCTACATATTTACACTATACACTTCACTTACATATTATTTTCCCTTTTTCATTTTTTAATGTTAAGTTTCTCTTACCTATTGTTGCCTGTTCTTTTCTTAGCCCTGACGAAGGTCTGAGCTTTGGGCCGAAACTTCGCAAAAATAACAATAATTATTTATTTTTACATATTTTTTTTTACTAATCACGCCAACAAATATTCTCTTCAATTATTCACTACAATCGACCATCAATCCACAATTATTATTATTATTATATTTCAAGATTCACTGAGTTCAAATAACCAAGTCTATCAAAAAGCGTGCACATAAATAGCTTAAAACAGAGGAATGTTCGATACTGAAATTAATATGTAAGATAGGTATATACCTGGGTTTTAAATATATAGTGAAAACACAATTATAATTTATATTACTTGTTTAAAGTTTGTAATTTTCGTAAACTTTGTAGTAACCATATACAATATCTAAAAAAAAGTGTAGTTATTCGGAATTTAATTTTACCATCCCTCGTAACTTTTTTTCTAGCTTCTTTCGTTGAAGTATGTTAGCTAGATAAATTTAAAGGGCATCGAGAAGAAGACTTTAGCAAAGTTTCATTGAAATCGGTACATTTGTTTAGGCGCTACAGTCGTTAGCAACGCAGGTTTTTCGGTCACCATCTTGAAAGGAAAAGGCGGATAGAAATGTCGATGAAGGAGAAACATTCTCGGGTGACCTCTAATTCGAAACCCAAATTTGAAACAATGGGTCCAGTAGTTTCGGAGAAAATGCGCAAACGGCTGACGGACAAAAACGTAAAACCTCAAATTTGAAGGAGGAGGGGGGTAAATTTTTTGAATTTTTTGTTCGATCAGAATGGTTCATTATTGAAAATAATAAACAAAAAAAAATTTGTTAAATACTGAAAGTTGGGTGGAGAGTAAAATTTGTATTATGCATTATGTACTTCGACTCTAAATATTAATTATATTACTTGATATTTTTATTAGTACTAGTATATTTATTTTATTTAAATTTATTTTGATGACTAATAAATAAATATTTTTTAATAAAGCAGATAAGAAGATGTCTAAGGTCAGACCGAAACACGTCATTAAATCAAATAAGTTGCGAGATATGTTTAGGATGTTCGGTTATTATCCCAGAAATTATTAAATTGTTAGAAAATATGTATATGATATAAACATTTTTTTTCAATTATTTATATTTCCGTAAGGTAGAGAGGAAAATAACTGTTGATGGTGATCCAATTTCATATAAAATCTCCATTCCATTACTCTAACGTACTGTTCATGTTAATTAATAAAATTCACATGAACAGATATGTTTCCTTCCGTATTGGTTCCGTGTAATTAATTACTTGTTTTTATTTAATTTTCGCTAAAAGCCGTGACATGTATATTCAATTTTTCGCTCTCCCTTGATTATACTTTGAAAAACATTGAGTAAATCAAATTGAACTATACGGACTCATTAGTCCTGTAACGTTTAATGATTTTTTTCGAATAAATTGAAATTTATAAAATTGCTCTAAAAATATTTTTTTCGTTAAATTAGTTTAAATTGACCGTCCATATTTTTTTTTGCTTAGAGTGGGTATCATACAAAGAACTGAAAGAGTCAAAACTACCGAAAAACGTATCCATGGTGAGAAACCTATCGATGAGATCGACAACCAAATAAAATAAAGATAAAATTAAAGTAAAGAAATAATATAATTTTTTTATTACTTTTTAGTTATCGAATTTTCATGGAAAAATGAAACCTAATTAAAATTTCTTAATTTTATTTTATCTATAATGATAATTCATTTTATAATTATAAAAAAAAACAATTTTATGATTTAAAAATCTTTATAAAAATAAACAAACCTAAAAGTGGTAATTGCTATATAAAGATTTTGTATTTGCTGCTTAATATACAAGAATAAAAAAAAAATGAAATAAGATTAATATCAGTTTTTTAAAATTTATTTATTTAGACATATAATAGTCTGTCACAGGGACAATAATTATATTGATAAATGAACACATTCGCACCGTATATACAAAAAAGAAACAAAATTAACAAAAGTAAAATAATAACTAAATAATAATAAATAAAAACTATATATAATAAAATAAAAAAACCTAAATATAAGTAAATTAAAAACAAAAATACAGTCATACCTATATACAATATTTACAATCAGGCGGGGAACACAAATCCCTGCGCTACTCTCTCAACCGTCTCACTGGTGTTAAAGCCGGTGGAGTAATACAAATTAAAATAACTATATAATTTTAGTATAAAATATTTATTTATTTAAATTCTTATTATTATTGTACCAATGATAGTGATAAAATAATTCATTATAAAACCATTTAAATAATACTAGCATATAATAAAAAATATAAATAATTTAAAACTTGTATATTAAGCAATAATCGAATCGTTTGTGTTTGAATGAAGAGAACAAGCAAATATATTTTTTCTAAGCATGAAAGAAAATAAATATTGATAGAAAATCAATATGGAAAGTAAATAGCTTCAATTTTCAGAATCGCAGGCAATATTGTGTTCATTAGAATCTATGAAGAAAAAAAATGGAGATAAAATCTGGCTTCAATTCTAGAATTAATGAAAATTTCAGCTAAGGTACAGAAAAAGCAAAAGCAAAAGCCAAAAAAAAAAAGAACTCCAAACAGCATTGTTGGCTACATCAAAACTCCACTTTGTTTTTTTCTTTTTTTATTCTACCAGTATCAATCCCATTCGACCCTACGATTTATTTCATACTGAGTATTTTTCGATATTAATTGAGTTTTTAAAGCCAATACTTTTTATCAATTAGTAAGCAATTTCACGACGATCTTTTTCCACGAATTCATATAAAAACTACGATATATAAAATTCTATTTAGTTCTTATTATTTGAATTCCATATGAATTTTTTTTTTTTAACTTTTTAAAATTTTTTTTTTACCAACATCTGTCAGAAGTACTGACAATTAGCGAGTCTGATATCAAGGAAATACTAATTAATAGTGGCTTGACCGGCATGAGGGAAAGGAGTGCCCAGCGGCAACCCTTCTTGACTTGAATGCTATATATTTTTAGATGAGAAAATCTATCATCCAGCTTCTTTTGAGCTTCTGAAGGGTGTTTTCGGGTATTTTAATCGTGGCTATGTCTTGTATCAGTGTATTAGTATGTCCATGTAAGTTATTGTGAATTTTTTGTAGGGTGTCCATGTAAGATCGTTAACTGTTGGCATGTTTAGATCTTTATGTAATGTTTGTGACGTACCATGGAGCTTTCGTTATAGTTCTAAAAGTCTTTGACTGAAAGGTTTATAGTTTTCGTGTGTGTATTGTTATGGCAGTTCCGTCTATTTGAGAAACGTAAGTCCATATAAGGCTTAGACTTTAGTAGAAAAATTTAGGTGTTCAGTTTCTGTTTTAATTTTAATTTTCACCCCACTTATCCCTGTAGAACAAATCCGATACCTTGGACTCCAGCTGGACAAACGTCTCACTTGGAATCCTCATACAAGACTGAAACGACAAGAAACTGCTCGACATTTCCGCTTACTCCAACACTTACTAGACAAACGCTCTAAACTTCCCAATTATTACAAACGACTCATATACATGACTATAATAAGACCAATTTGGACTTATGGAGTTGAGCTATGCTGCTCCACTAAACCATCAAATTCCTCTCGTATCCAATATTTACAATCCAAAATCCTTCGTAAAATCCTCAATGCTCCTTACTTTGTCACAAATAAAATAATCCATAAAGACCTCAATGTTCCATTTGTTTCCGATTTGGCCGAATCCAGATACCTATCCTACCTAATAAACTTCATAACCATCCGAATCCTCTTGTTTCTAACCTTGTTTCCTCTTCGATTCCTGATAATCCTCCGAGGAGTCTGAAAAGAAGATGGCCTCGTGATCTCCTCATGTAGACAAATTATTAGAGTGCTACCAATGGGTAGTTTCTCAACAAGCGTGTTTCATATTATTATATTCCTCTGTACACATTCACTTGATGTATTCATACTAATACAGTTGTAAATATCATAATAAAAGTTTAAAAAAAAATGTAATTAAATTTTGAACTTTTTTGTTGATATCTGGGCCCCATGTCATTCTTCTGCCCAACATCAGTCCAAAGTATTGTATTTTATCTATTTGCGGAATTTTAACATTGCCAAGAAAAATAGGGGGGCATTTTTCTCGTCGTAGAGTAATGTGTTTTTTTTTTTTTTAAATTTCCTCATCAACTACTAAAATTATAAAAAAAAATATTTATTGATTTATCGTTGTAATGCCTTTACTCCGAAGGGTCATTGGCGTTTATACACTCGATGATAAAATTCGATGTCCTTCAAAATGAGAATCCTTAGAAATTCGAAACGAGAGTCTTTTTTGGTCTTCTAGTTCTCGTATATTATAACTCAACTTCAGTTTAGTTCTTATGACTGCCTATTGATGTCACTCAACCAGTAAGTGGATGACTGTTCTAGGAACACAGCACTCGACACAGGTAGAAGCTTCCAGGAAGGTATCCTGATCCTGAGACGGCGAAATTGTGTTTATTTTTATATTATTTGAACAAAAATATTAGAATTTTAGGAACAACTTTGATAACTAACTAAGCATTGCCCAAAGAACAGTAAAACATATTATACAAGACTGCCTTATATTTAAAACTGCAAGGAAAACATTGGACATAGCGCAGAGTCTAAAAGAAAATCCACAAGACAGCGAAAGTGCAGTTAAAAAAACTTTAAAATTCTTAAAAGCGATAAAATTCTACAGCAGAGTGTAATTTAAAGGTGTTTCCAATGACCCTACAGGGTAGAAGCAACAAAACAAAACAATAAATAAGTAAGCATTGTATTACTCTTTCTATTTCACGACTAATATTAAGCTCCCTGGCGAGTTTAGGTTAAAACATAGAATGAAGCTTTACTAACACATAGGAAAAAAAAAATAAAATACAGATAATTGACTATGGTAGAAGAAATCAAAACCTGAACTAAGCATTTATTTTTTTTTACATAGCAAAACAATAATAAAGATTGAAAAAAAAAATGAAATTAATTTTACATTTGATTGGTAATAAAAACGGCTAATAAACGAAAACAAAAATAAAGATAAATAATGGAGATAAGAATGGAGCCCAGCAGCACCTCTTCCCTGGCCTGTTTACATCCTAATATCAGGAAAGGAGATCTCTCATCCAGCTCCATTTTAGTCGCCTCCTGATGAGCATTTCACCCGTGGCCATGTCAGTCCTGTGGTCATGTTGATAAGTCCATTGTGATGTCCGTGTAGTTTAAGAAGAAATCGGGAGTAAAGAGTACTTATGTGCTGGTCAATGGTTGGTTGTCTTAGGTCGGTATGTAATGTCTTGTTGTTGACATACCAGGGAGCTGCAGTTATTAGTTTTGAAATTTTAGATTGAAAAGATTGTAGTTTTTGTAAGTGAGTCTTTTTTGTTGAACCGTAAATCTGTGAGGCGTATGTCCAAATTTAATCTAACATGTATGCTCTATCTCTTTATTACTTGTTACTAATTTATATTAATTTTATTTAACACAATTTTTGGCAGGTGCCATAGGTATATTTTGGTTATCAGATTTGAAATTTTTCACGATTTAAATGATTTCCTCTTAAAATAAGCTTCAGAGGAATGGGAGTAAAAATTGAAATATTAACAATTAAGAGATTGTTTTATATGAACTAAATTCTTCCAAAATAATTTTTTTTCTGGAAATAAACTACTGTGTAGAATAAATATTTAGTCTTGTACTTCCAATTTTCAAGAACCATTCACTTGTCTGTTTTCATCAGAGATTACTTTCTAGCGGTTGTGGAAGTCTCTCGTTGTTGCCCTACTTAAGGAAAGGGCTTGAGGAAAAATATAAAAATAATAAAAGAAATTCCTTGCAACTTTACCAGGCAGCTGACAGGTGAACGATATAAGCTGGGTTGTGGAACCTTTTCTATAAGTTCTCCCTATACTGAATAGAATGTTATGCCATTCCGAATAAATAAGGCTTGACTTGCGAAAGAAGGAGGTCATGATCGACGTAATAGCGAATCCTAGGCATAAAAATAAAGTAGTCTATAGAAATAAAATTATGGAAAAAAAAAACAGAATAAAATTATTACAGAGGTACTGGTTGATGTTTAGTAAATAGAAATTAGAGTGAAAATACCAAACAAAATTATTAATAATGCGAACCATAGACACAAGTGAGGATAGTGAAAACTAATATTCTATTTTTTCTATTCATTATTCCTAAAGTTGGTGTCTTAAGGTTTTCATTTTTGCATAAACCATTATTCACCAATATTTCATTTATTAGCTAATAATTAAGACGTTTCCACCATAATAAGGGCTATTTTCAAGTCTGGAAAATTTTAATTTCATTATTAGTTAACATTTAACATTTACAAAAAGAATTTTTTTTATTACCCATAATTAACTTATCTAAAAATCTATGTCATAATATTTTTTATACACATAGATTTATACAATTATATGCAATAAAAGTATAAACTTTTTAATATAAAACCTTTCATGTACGTAACTTTACTCATTAAAAACAATTGAATATTACCTTAATGAGTCCTCCATTTGATGTTCATTATTAATATCGCATTAATTTGTTCAGTGCAAAATTAAATAGTGCTGCTGTTTTAGAGTTTTCCCTACGTCATTTCTGGAGGGACTGACTTATATCGTCCTAGTGGGGATAGCCAAGGGAAGAGGGGTTTTCCTTCTATTGTTTAGCAATAGTGAATTATCTAATTTAAGATTTTTATATTGCTTTTAAATGAATTATTGTATTATATGCGAATATTATTAATTATATTTGCATAAAAAGTATTTATATTGTCCACATCTGTATGGTTGTTAACGGAATTCTGTATATTTTTAGTGATATAATTGACTCTATAGTTTTTATTTTATTGTTACTATTTTCCTTATATATTATTTTGGCATTTTAAAAATATAATTGGTGTTTGTTGTATGTTGCGTGAATATGAAATAATATTCTATTTCATTCATCATTTTTTTTTTTGCTTTAGATTTTTTTCTTGAATTTAGTTGTATTTTATTAATTTTTGTATTATATATCCAATCCTTTTAGTCCAAAGTAGTCAGAACAATAGTCAATGTTCCATATTATTTCACAAACATTACCTTACACCAAAACTTTATTCATCATCCAAATCCTCTAGCTCAATCCTTATCCAGCTTTGACCATTCCTAAAATCATGGAAGTCTAAAACGGCGCTGGCCTCGAGATCTCTTGTAAATATATCTCTGGACTCCTGGTAATGGCCAGCTCTCCACTCAAGTCCTGGAGTGACTCTAGTGCCCTTCTCCTGCCTCATTGTCTTACCAGTGACGTGACTGGATGAGAGGCACTGGGATCTCCTGGGGTCCTGCTTTGCCTTTCACTTTTGGAGGACAAAGCTTGGCTCGGAACTTTCCTTAGGCTTATGTAAATATTGTACATATGAATGAATGTATTAAGAAGATTTACTTTATTTTTACTTATTGATTTATTTCATATTTCACTTCTTTATTAGTTATGTATGTTATTCTTTTTTTTTATTTTTATTATTATTTATTTATCTTATTAATTATTTTTATTAAGATGTAAAATTTTAAACGAGTTATAGCAGACCTCAACAGCTACAAAAAAGTTTATATAAATAACTGGTCAATTATCAGCAGAGAAGTAGCAAATCTAACGTTTCTAGTTTTTTAAGTGAGTCATGTTTTTTATTTAATCGAAAGCAATAACTAAAGAAATATTTAATTTAAGTAATTAATAATTGCTTCATTGTAAACAAGATGATATTTATGTTTAAACGAACATAGAGTTCATCATTGCACTAGCGGATCCAGGATTTGATTTTGGGGGAGGGAGCTTCAGCCCGAAGATTTTGTTTTTCATAAAAATAACGATAATTGGATAAAAATAACTTTGGAAAAAAATAAAGAAACTAACTACCAGTATGAAATGGGTTTTAAGTGATTCCTAAAGGCCTTTTAAATGTAATTACACGAACAATAATACTTTAAGAGATACTTTTTAAATATTTTTTTCGATAAAACATGGTTATATTTTACCATTTTGGGGGAGGAGGCTTCAGCCCGAAAGTCTCCCTCCCCCCCTAGATCCGCTCGTTCATCATTGTTAAAACCATTTACATAGGACTTTTGAGTGGATAAACTAAGCTGAGTTCTGTTTTTAGAAAAATCATAGATTATTCGCCATTTTTTTTTTCATCATCCAACTATACTACAGTTTCCTCACTTATGAAAAAACTTCTTCGTTCAAAAAGCATTAACTGTGTGTTAATTAAGTTCAGGTTTATTGGGAACATAATTTAAATTCAGCTCAATCTTTGTAAAAAAAATGATATTTTTTATCCTGTCGAGTAAAACTACCCCTGTTTTCAGCAAAAATGACTACACTTAATTGTTACAAAGCTTTTATTTCTCGTTTTTCCATGTTCTGGGATGTATTTTAATAAACCCAATTGCCTAAACAAACATTTTATTTATTAAAAAATTAATTCGAAAAATACTGATCTTTCAAATATGCTAAATGGGTTTTAAACTGTGTTTTTCACCCAGACCTCTATTATAGGAATTGTTATTTATTTATAAATGACAAACTTTCGGGACACCCTGTACAAGTTATGAATGAACACATCTAGACTTAATACTTATTGCTCTTCAATATGGCTGATTGTATTATTTACTATTCAATAAAAAAAAAATGTTTGCATCAACTTATTTAAGATGTATTTTCAATGCTTTATTTTGTAAAAGCAGGATTAAGAACAGGTAAGATTGCCTTAGGTACAGACCGGAAGCCTTTCATGGTCTAGTTATCATTCCGCATAAACATGTGAACGGAACAGATGTTTCTTTTTTAAGAAACACAAAATTGTCGGTAGTTTTAACTGAAATTGAGAAACTAAATAACTAAATTACAAATGCATATAAAATTTAAAAAAAAAAAAGAAGAAAAATATCAAATAGAGAAATAGATCTCTGAATAAGGTCCAATGAATTTTTATTATTTCGTAATTTTTTTTCAGGTGGGGAGGGGGGCAGATTTTCTCATTTTGCTAAGTAGTCGACTCAATATCTGCATTCTAATTGAAAAATGTTGGGATAGCTCTGAATATCCTCGTTGGAAATTTAGGAGAGTGGTTTTCTCTTCCGCTTCGTTCTCTTCTACATTTTTCACATAACGCAGAACTTTTTCCGTTAGTCGAGTAAAATTCTGTCATGCAAATATTTATTTATTTACAAACGTGTGGCAATTTGTTTTTAAACGTGTTTATGCTATGTCCAAATTATTTGTTAATTAATATATTATCAGAATCCTTTAGGAATTTTAATAATTCTTTATTCTAGATATATACAGTGGTTCACATTCAAAATGATGCACCTGGATATTGATTGAATTATTATTATTATTAAATTATTGAATAAAAAAATAGTTCAATTTGCATTACAAAGAGGATGAACTGCTGAAAATTTCTCTCGCTTACAGTACGCAGGTTCGATATCTAATTTTTGAGATATTTTAATCAATATGCTATTGTAAAACATTTCAATTAGTAGACTACAGCCAACTAAGAAATCTAACATTAAAATAAATAGACATGTGTTGGGACAATCTTGTTATCTATATTAATTTCGAAATATATATTTAAAAAAAAAAAAGAAAAATTCTTATATCGAATGAACCCAAAAATAACTGGTACACGATGACAAAATTTGAAACGAAACGAAGGCTAATTTAATTATTTGCGTTGTTAAATTATAAAAGTTTTGTGATCGGATTCTTCTAATTGTGCGATAAAAAATAGTTTGTCTCTTTTTTTAAAAAAATCTGCTGTATAATAATTAATTTAATAAATTTTTAGGTAAATAGAATAAAATGTTTTGGTCCTTTTTAATTTATACAAAAATAAAAACTACAGAAATACAATTAGGTGCTTTAGATCACACGAAAGAAGTGAAAATATCAACAAGGCGAAATTAATAATATAAAAAATAAATTATAAATAATAGCTCATTATATAGTGGATGAAATGCTTAACATTTCCCTCGCTTACAGTTTGAAGGTCCGATTTTTAGTTTCTGAGATCAATATCTTCAATAAAATTCGTTATCATTTGGTTTTCGACACTATGTTTTACCTTTTCCCCTCTCTAACGTGTTGTCGCGTGAAGATAAAAATTTAAAATAATAGTTCATTGCATAAATTGATGAACATTTTCATCGCTAACAATATAGAGATTTTTAATTTTGGAGATATTTTAATCCATATGCTAAAACATTTCAATTTGTTGACTCCAGCCGACTTTACTTGAGCGTTACACACTGGAGATCTGACGACTCAATCTAATTCCCTCTCCACAAAACAAGTACAAAACGCGTCTAAGGAAGTTTTCACTTCATAAACTCTTCAGATGAGTATATTCCTAGTCGGAATGGTATTTCTTATAAAAATCTACAATCGATATATTTTAATATAATATAAACAAATACTGAAAGTACTTTCAATCGTGTCAATGTGGTAGCTGTAAGAAATATAGGTTTATGTACGTGGATATTAGAGTAGAAGTACCCCAATATCTGACAGCAATCTCTTTTATATACCCTGAGGATTTAATAAAGGAGATGCAAATCCTTTTGAAGAAGGTATAAGGGCTATCCTGTCAAAATGGAATTTATTATTGCGATGCAATAGAGATAGCAAATGCTCATACACATCACATTTAAAAAAGTTAACAGATAAATTATTATAATAGTTATTAATTAAAAAAAAAAATTATTAAAAAACTATTGTATTAAAAAATAAAAATATATCTAGTAAATGTGAACAAATGAGTAGAATGACATGAAAAAACTTTTTGAATAACTATTCTCTGGCAGCACTCTAATAATATGTCTATATTAAGAGATCACGGAACCAGCTTCTTTTTAGACGCCTCGGAGGGTTATCCGGAATCGAAGAGGAAGCAATTTTAGAAACGAGAGGATTGGGATGGTTCTAAAGTTTATTATGAAAGAATAGGTATCTGGATTGGGCCAAATCTGAAACATAAGGATGATTATGATCGTTACGGATGATTTTATAAATAACAAAGTAAGGAGCATTGAAGATTTTACAAAAGATTTTGAATTGTAAGAATTGAATACAAGAGGAATATGAAGGTTTAGTGGAGCCCATTGCTCAACTCCTTAAGTTCAAGGCGTTATTCGTTTTTCTAGTAAGTGCTCAAGTAGTTGGAAACGTCAAGCGATTTTTTGTCATTTCAGTCTGGTATGAAGGTATAGGTGTCAGATTTGTTCTACCGAGATAAACAGAGTATTGTAAAAGATACTATAGAACAGGAAGTATTTTCATTACGAGGGAGGTTCAAAAGTAATTTGAAGGGATTTATTATAATTTATTTTAATTCTACTGTTTTGATACCATTCGTAAAGGTTTGTGATCTGTGATTGAAGAATTTGAGATACAAATGATGACTCATCATTAGCTTGTTTAAAAATAAAAGTACAGTTAAAAGTTTTATAAGATTATTGCTCTTTCCTATGACACTTTTGAAAGTTAAAACTTTCTTCTGAAAGTCCTAGAAAGTCAAGTGAATGAGTAATTTAAGAAACGAATATAATAATGGCTTAATTACATTTAGTAGTTTTCAGTCTGCTAGAAAATTATTCTAGATATACAATATAAAATATAATATTTTATTTTATTGACAAAATAATCTCTCAAAAATGTTTGTCTAGCAATAAAAACATATACAAATTTAGTTATAAAATAAGCATTTTATTGCTTCAAAAGTTTTCATACATAGATATAGTAAACTCTATTTTTTTTAATTTATTCTACTCTGTGTTGTGTTCTACTCTATTCTAATTGTGTTCCTTTTAGGCATTTTTTTTGGATCAACCTTAAAGTAAATTGGAAGGGTGTTTTTCCCCATTCTCAATTCAATTTATTTTCAAAATATTTCACTGGCGTTATATTTTGATTTTTGAGCTGTAAGTTGACATAAGCTCAAAAATGTTAGATGAGTTTTAAATATGTACTCTGGAGAAAAGTTTCATGGTGATTTTGGCAATTAAATCGTACCAATATCTCTGTGTGCAGAGTTTGAGGATAATGCTTACTACCCTGGTAAAATTTGAATATTCGTTTAAATTAAATTAACATAAAAAACTAATAATAATATCTATGTCTAAAAAATGATTTTCTTCTTGACTATTTGTTTCTTGTTAATGGTGGTACTTTGAAAGGTTATAATTATATTAAGTAAGCAGTGAAATAACTCGACCCTGAAGATGTTGAAGGACTCTGAAACATCCGGATCCTTTCAAGCTGTTGGTAGTTGTTGTAAGGAAGAGAAAGAATTATAAAGAATCAAGAAGTTGATGGCATGATGGTCGACCAACTTCTTTACTTAATCAGAGCCATTCATCAAGATTAATCGTCTATCATTGTGATGGAGTGCCTACGATAAAAGTCACATTCCGCTGTCGATGATCTCCATTTATAATAATCATACTCATTATTGTGCTTTGATTGCGTTGTGGTTATTATATAACGTGTACAAAAATCAAGGTAAAAATATATTTTGTGAAAATGTTAAATATATATACATATATATTTTTTTAAGTAGAAATATATAGAAGAAGAAGAAAAAGTCTTTTTATTTATCAAAATTACATAATATAAATTTAAAAAAATATACAAAATAATATTTTTGGATTTAAAACCGAAAATCAGACGTGCTTCATGGTCTGTTGACCGTCAGAGGAGTCTGTATTTTATAACAAAATTATATTTCAATCTATTTATATCCAACTAATTATAATTAATAAGAAAATAAGAAATATTATATTTAAAATGTAAAAGTTTTATAAATATCTTATTTAAAAAAAAGAGTAGTACCAAAATTATCCAATTTATCAGTTGTTAAATTCTCTGGTGAGCATGTACTCTGTAGAAATATATATATATAGGCTGTGATTTTACGCCGCTTAGATACCTGATCATTAGCGACATCTTTTATAAAATATAATGATTTAATTTCTTTAAATTTATCTACTTGAGGGTTTTTTCAACCGAGGAAGTTGGGTAACTGTAGTATCGTGGGAAGATGATATTTCTTGAATAATTTATGATTAAAAAAAAACAAAGCAGAACTTAGCTTAGTTTAGTCTCTTAAAATTCCCCTTTAAATTGTTTTAAAATAATAAAATGTATTTTTCTTTGTAGTAAATTTTATCTAGTTTACAGTAAACCAATTGTTAATTACATAAATTAAATACTTATTTAGTTATCTCTTGCTATTCAACGAAAAAAAAACATATTTTTGTTACATTTCCGATGAAAATCGGACCATTATTATATGAACTTTTTTCTACCTCTTGAGGTTTTCTATAAATACTCCCCTGTATATATAGGACACCCTTCATAACTATTTGGAAATAATAAATCATTATGTTATATTTTACAGCGTTTATTAATTTTTACGTTCGAAAATAATATATAGTTCTGTCATAAAGAGTTTTTTAGTAATTTATTAAATATTGTAAAGTAATTATGAATTGCGTGAGGTTATAGTAAGCAGGCATAATAATACCCACGGCGAGGAAAGGTACATATAGCGTTGATGTGGCGGCTATAATGAGGAAGCCTGTGTTTTAGTGCTTTATTCAGATTGGAGTGTGGGGGGGCGTTGTAAATCTGGTTTTATGGGGCCCCCGAACCAGAGGAATATTTGCCACCCTGTCGTCTAATGAAGAAACATTTTTGTCTCTTTCTCTTTCATTCCGGCTCTGATAAACCCCAATTGCATTATCCTATATCTGTTTGTTCCCTTAGTACTCTTTGGTCGCTAATTTTCGTTTTTTTTTTGTTTTTTTTGTAATAATATTATCAAAAGTGACTAGTACCAAAATTCGTGGTCATTTATTTTTAATATATAGAGTATCCTGGAAGTAGAAGGAAATATTAATAGGAGTTACAGCAGACCTCAAAAGCTACAAAAAGTTTAAAGTAGGACATTTAAGTTTTTTTTGTTTTTTTTAAGGAAATCATGTTTTTTTGTTGAATACTAAGCGCTAATAAAAAAAAATATTTCATTTAATTAATTAACAATTACTTCACCGTAAACTAAACAAAATTTAATTTTTTTATTATTATTGATATTTACGACTGTACTACTGTGACATGTACAACATTAAGAAAAACTACCCATTGGTAGCACTCCAATTATATTTCTATATTAGAAGGTCCCGAGGTCATCTTCTTTTCAGACGCCTCGGAGGGTTATCAGGAATAGAAGAGGAAACAAGGTTGGAAAAAATAGGGTTCGGGCCGTTCAGAAGTTTATTATGGAAGGACAGGTGGATTGAGCTAAATCGGAAACGTGGTACATTAAGGTAGTTATGGATGATTTTATTTGTGACAACGTAAGGAGGATTAAGGGTTTTACGAAGGATTTTGGATTGTAAGGATTGGATACTAGAGGAATTTGATGGTTTAGTAGAGGCCCAAAGCTCGAAAAATTTAATTAAAATGAAAATTGACTTTTTCATTGTCAAAACCATTTAAAGAGGACCAGGTTCTGTTTTTTTTAATAAATATTTATTTACTAAATTGTTCGCGATTATTTTTTATCGTCCTCTAAGAAATACCGTAGATAACTCACTTTCTGAAAAATTCTTTCGTTTAATAAGCTTTATATTCATAGTAATTAAGTTGAGGTTTATTTTGGAAAAACTTGAGGTTAACCTCAAGTTATGTAAAAAAGTATGTGATTTTAGGTACTCGTGTTTCCAGCAAAAGTAACTACAATAAATTTTTGTAAGACTTTTATTCTCCTATTCTTTTATATGCCCTTTCCTATAAAGTCCTTTAAATGAATGACTCCGTATACTGAGTACCAAGTATTTTCCTCAAATACTTACCTTTTTTGAGCACCAAAGAATTTAATCACTACTTCAGTTGATTTCAAACGATTATTTATTTTTCTATTTCTTTAACAGTGTATTCTAAAGGAACAGCATGAAATGAGCATAAATAATAATTATGGCTACTTTTTCTGTATTTCTAAATTACTTCATTATATATCTTCTTAAAAACAGAAATTAATAATAATTATATCATTTAACTTAAATGAAATTGACTGTATATATTTACAATCAAGTTTACTGGGTGATTAAATTCTCAATAGTGATTCAATTTGAATAAAATACTTGGTATTCGGTACTACAAAGTAGTATTTGCCCATCTCTGATCTAAAATGTTAAGAAAAAATTTGTTTTTCCCCAGACCGCTATTATAGGAAATAATCCGTATTTAAATAAACGAACAATAAACCTCAACCTGATGAATATGAACTTAAAAATTATTCAACGAGGAAGTTTTTCTACAAGCGGTATATCAATAGTATAGTTAAAGGATAATAAAAAAAAATCGCGTATAATTCATGATTAAAAAAAAAAACTAGGTTAGTTTAGCTTCTCAAAATTAAATGGTCTTAACGATAACAAAATCTATTTTTATTTAAAGTAAACTCTGTCTAGTTTACAATGAAGCAATTACTTAATTAAATATTTATTTAGTTATTGCTTCCTATTCAACAAAAAATATTACTTATTTAAAAAAAAAAAAAAAAATCGAACTACTTTTGCTAAAACTTGGACCAATATTTAGCTCTTGTGTTCTACTATCACTCCTCTAAATACTTTTCTCGATTTATGGAACACTCTGTATAAGTCATTTTTGAAACAATCTTCTCATTCAGAAATTTATTTATAATACATTTTAATCGAGATATTTACAATAGTTAAACGCATAAATTGAACGTTATTATTAATTTATATTAGAATTACTAACTCACTACGTTTTATCTGTTTGGTGAAAAATTAAGTCAAGATTTTTTCTTTTATCGTGAATGAATTACAATTTTGTCATGATGGTGATGTATTTCATCTATACTCAGCCCAAAGGTTTCCTCTTGTTTGCTCTTATGTTAAACTCCAGGAATTCCCAGCGCTTCTTTTTCAATGCGTTGCTGGTACTGAAAGCTATTGGAGGCTGAATTAGGGCGCTAAAGCAACATACGGCAATGAAATATTAATATTAAATATTGACCTTAAATTTAGCTACTCGTAGAAATAATAAATATTTATTTCAAGATTTAAAATACGAAACGTAACAAATTAAGGCTATTTCTGCGACTTTGTTTATTCATTATTTGATAATTTTTTCCAAAATAAATAGAAAAATATTGTCGGTTTATTGCAAAAAGTCATATATTTAATAACCTTAAATAAATTACAACTTTGAAGACTTTTTCTTTAATAAAATCATAAAATTGAGTGCTTGTTGCAACTATATTTGATATATCAGAGGGTTTAAGCCATTTTCATGAAGATAGACTGTTTATGTATCGAGAAATAAAGCCGAAATTCACAAAAATGTATCTCAATATAAACCTATATCAAAAATGTATTTAGTGGCTTTTTGCAATAAACTGACGATTGAGTGAGTTTAAAAAGAAATATATTTCTAATATATCGTATGCAATATCTTTTAATATATTTATTTTTCTCTTCATGTCTTCAATCTCATCTGTCTGCAAGAATGATATCATCGCAGAAATCAGCAAACGTTTTAAATTTGGAATAAGCATTTTATTCATAAGGAAGTAGTACCCAGCAGTAGTTCTTCCTTGTCTTTATTTGGTTTTTAGTAGATCTCTCTTCCTACTTTTTTTCATCCTTCTGATATGCATATCAGCTATGACCTTGTCATTAGTCATTCATTTAATCCTTGAAATTTATTATAGAATCGGGAATGAAGAGTTCGAATGTGTTGGGCGTCGATTGTTTATTGTAAATAGACATTTAGATTTTTGTAATTGGTGTATCAAGGAGCGAGAGTCAGCTATTAATCTTATTAAGTAAGTATGTATATTTATATAGTTTATGTCTAATTTTCATTTTTTTATTAAATATATTAAATCGTAAATTTTTACTTATGAATACATACATGTTAGGTATTTAATTTGTTTTATTAAATATTGAGATTCAGCAAGAATTACGGGAAAAGACTAAACATTTAACAATAGATAATATTCACACTGAATAAATAACTCTGCACTTGAACAAATTCATAATAACAAACGGTCTTTCTCACGATTAAATGAAGAACCATCACCTACATTAAATTAATTAATAAATTTTAATTGGCATTATATAATAAGGAATGGGAACTTCTCATATATTGAAAATAAATTTTTCTGTCTTATTGTTTTATTTTTTGTGAATATGAAATTTATTTTAATTTTATTTCTCCTTGAATTATTTATGATGAATTATGGAAATTAAAAATGTACCCTGCGATAACTCTTCTCTGATTTGATTCAATTACCATGGTTAGTAAAAGGAGGAGATCTCTCATTCAGCACATTTTTAATCCCTTCCTCATATTCACAGAAATAGTCAAAACCTAGGAGTAACCTTTGACCAGAACCTCTCCTGGAATAACCATATCTCCCAGATTACCCGAACATCCATAACTGCCCTTAAACTCCCAAGATTCCGTGATTGCATTCCTCTGAAAACCAGACAGCTCCTCGTAACCTCCCTTGTATTCCCCCACTTCGCGACTATGGCTGTTTGGTGTATGGAGGGCTATCTGCCAGTCTAGAAATGAGACTGAAGTTACTCATGAATTGTTTCATAAGATACATCTTCGGGATCCTCAGGCGTTCGCATGTTTCACTCTGGTACACCGAGTTGAAGTGGCTTTATCCTACTTCCCGACGGCAATTCCTCTTTGGTGTTTTCCTTTTCCAAGTCTTCAGAACCAAAAACCCTCCCTACATCCTGCAACTCCTTTACTCTATGCTCCTCTATCCACTATCTCAATACTAGATCTCAACTTATAGACTTATTAGAAACTTCCTCCTTCAGCAAATCTTTCTTCATTCGTGCTGCTTCCTTATGGAACTCACTTCCTACATCCATGAGTCAATAATCCTCGTCCACAAATTCCTTCAAACAACTCCTGTTCCAACACCTACTCCACATTCAAACTTCCCCTAACATGTAAAATTACTTGCATCTATACACTGTAAAATTGCAATCTATTGCACAATTGAAATAACAATTATCAGTAAATTAGTTTGTATTTTTATTATTATGTTAGGCTAAGACCCACAAATTTGTTATTATTGTTAGGAGACAGTAGTCCCAGAATAAAATTATTTTTTCATTTCATATCATTAAATGGCATATTCGCAGAAATCAAGATAAGCTATGAGAAGATAATTATGAAATCGCAGAGGCGATTTTGCTAATGCGTATGCACAGCGCATTAGGGTATTAGAACCTTGATTTCGGTACTGTGTGGCAAAGCAGTATCCTTAAAATAAAATAAAAATATTTATAAGTCGTTTCTGAAAAGTTTCATTTAGCAGATCCATTGACTTCAAAAGCATACAGAGCCGCTTTGATGATCGATGATTCAATCGATGAAAAAATAGAACACGCTACATTTCATCATTAGAGTCCATCGATGAGTTTAGGTACGGTTTGATAAGTTAAAATAACAATCCAAGCCAGACTGAGCACTAAGACTGAGAGATATAAATCTGGCTGGGGACTAATTAGAAGGATCCGGACTGATGTGATTAGACCAAGTTCCGACTTCAGCTGTCCTTCCCCCACCGCAATCACTTCCCCTTGTCTTCTAGTTCCGAAGAGGGGACACTTCGGGGGTCACCGCTGGAATACATTTGGGTCAGGGGGGCTACCACAGGAATACATTAAGGTCTGGGGGGGAGCGAAACTTCTGAGTAGATTCCTTGGCATTGTCACTTTGTTTATCATTGAAAGGAGATAGAACAAAAAAAAAATCATATACACATTATAAAGTTTCTGAACTCTTCTTCCTTTCTTCAAGAACTCAATGTTGTGTGGTATATGGATCTCAATGCCAGATCTCAATTTTTTCGGTTCCGAACCTCATTTTCACCTCCTTTGTGGCCGTACTGTCCCGCAATATAACGTGTTTAACCACGGCTCAGTTTCCCACTAGCTTTCTCTATAGGATTTGGAAATGGGAAGTGCATCCTTGCTAACGCATTGTGCTCAAAAAGAGTTATAAAAAAATTATCCGATTTTGATAAGTTTTAAGTCATTTTAGTCCTTCGTACAGACCCCTTTTTATCAATTTATTAACATATTCCTAAAACATCGTAAATGGCTTCATATTATCGTAACCAACAATTTTTTTCATCTGATAAATGAAAAACACGTTTTTATATAGACTGTATCGAAAAAACGGCTGTAACAGTTTTGATGAAAAAATGTGCTCATGTTTTTTGAAAGTTGATGAAATTCTCTACAAAACTATATAAAAATCGTTCATTTTGGACAACTAATCACGAAGTTGCAGCAATTCAATTTCCAATGTAAGATTACGGATTCATATCCTGGTGTCAGAAAGGGATTAATGAGAGAAGAAAAGATGACTAAGATAAAGTAAGAAAATCTGTTGCCCGTATCACTATCACTTCACTATTTCCTCTACTTTTAACAGAAATTATTGTTTGACAATACTAAGCTATGGCTTTAAGTTTTTGATCTGCAATATTAGAGAGTACTGAAATTTTTACACTGATCTACCTTAAGCCGGTTTACATTGCCTTAATTTATCAAATAAATCGTACTTAAATCTTTTCTTTTATCAATTTTCATGAAAATAAATCTGGTTCAATTTTTTTTTGTTTCTTCATGAACTTACGAACGAACTTCATGAACGATCAAATATTTTTGTAGACCAACTTCTTTTCTCGATTTTGTGTTCAAAATATACCTATTTAAATAGACAGTGTTTTCCAATCTCCAAATTGAAAACTTTCCAATTGCGATAGTTTTCGTAAATAAAATAGTTTTAGTTCAAGAAGTTTTAGGTGGATGTCAATAATTTGACTAAAAGCAATGCTACTCTCTCTGAGTACCGAGTACCAAGTATTTTACTCAAATTGAATCACTATTGGGAATTCAATCACTTCTTCAATTAATAATTTGACATCAACTGAAGTAGTAATGATTACCCCTTTTCCTCCAATTAAAATTTTCGCCCCCCCCCCAATAATTTGAGGTAAAAAAAAATTAATAATAAATAAGATATATAAATAAATAAAATAAGTAAACTAAAATTGACTAAGAAAATTTGACAAGCTGTCTAGGGCTTCTAAATAGGTGTGTTACTATTTTATTAGTGCCTAAATATTTCTGTTATTTAAATTTTTATTTATATTGAGGGATAATTATATAGAAACATAGCCTAGGATTTTATGGTTCATCTATCGTGTGGGTACCTCTGTTTTCACGTGATTTTCTTATACATTTTCTACGATAAAGTTGGAAAAAATATATTTAATAATTATAAATATATTTTATAGAGAATATTTTTATAGACACTTTCACATAACTAGTTAGACTGCGAAAACATTAAATTTTTATTTTAAGGTTGTAAAAACTAAGAAATCAAAAATGTCTTTAGTTTGTTAACATTATTCATTTTTACATCCATCTTTAATGTATGCAAATTGTATTAAATTCAATTTTTTTTTTTACACATAATATGAAATATTGTCATATTTTTTTTCTGTTTTTGACGCCTATGCTGAAGGGGTTCTAGGTTTTCATTATTCATTCACACAACATAGGAAGGGAACATAAATATAAATAACTAAAATAAAAAAATATATATAAATAAAGTAAATTAGATAAAGATAATCGATATACATACATACAACATAAATGACAATAAAATATACAAAGCACATTCATACCTATGTGAAATATTCACATATATGTGGACATAAAAGTAGACTTATAATTACTTAGTATTTTTTATTTCTATATTATATTTTCACTAAACAATATAATATAAAACGGCCAAACTAGTTATGATTATTATTACTAAATATATATATATATATATATATATATATATATATAATTTTTATAATATATAGGAGAGAATACTACGAATGGATATAATAAGTTAGAGTAATGTGGGGCTGGATCCTTAACCCCTCCCCCCCACTCCCACTCCAGCTCTCTCGTCAAATTATTTTGGCAATCCCTTCCCGACCTCCATCAAATTGGCTGCCACTCCGGATTTACTCTAAATGATTTTCTTGTCGAAAGAAGGCTCCTATAAACTTACTCAGGCATCAATCATTCCAGTCTCAAACGTTGTTGTTATATTCATAATTTGATTTTAAACTGATTAATAGATTCCTCTTCATCATTACGGATATAATAACATATTAATTTTTCCATAGTTGCAGGAATATTACATATTATACTACCTCAAACTCGATTTTTCATTTTTTTTTTTACACTTTAGTAAATTTTTGTATAGCTTTATCGGTCTTATAATTTATTTAAGATATATTATAAAAAATTGCATAGCTCATCCTACAGTGGACATTTAAGACTTTTCATTATGAATAATCAGATTCCCTGGTATTTGTTGATGCCGACTAATTTCAAATATACCTAATTATTAATACAGATCCGTCTCTCGGGTAAATATGTGGTCAAGATTTCAGTAAGCTTGTAAAAATTACCCCACAACATGAGTGAAAAATGTGCAGCACTAAAGAAAAAGTGACACTTCATCATGTATTATTTAAGTGCCCAATTTACATTATTTTAATACTAAGGGAAAAAATATCTAAGCCGCTGCACAAGACATGAGAAAAATATATTTTTTGATCTAAAATATATCAAATTATAGAGAATTATTAGGGTAATCTGCAATATTGTCCTTCAAATATTATGCCAAAAATTTATATTGCACATCGGTATGTAATTTGTCAGGCTTTTCTTATAGGCATAGGAGTAATCTTTTAATTTCTTTTTGAAAAACAGTTTAATATTAATATTTAAGAAATAAAACATATTTATTATTATTGTGTATGTATATTGCTGACAATTTTAGATTTTATATTAATTTGATAATTGGAACTATTAAACTGTCTGATTTTTACTGAATATTATTTTTAATTTATTCTTAAGAGTGTTGTAATATCTGTAATGCAGTATAAAGATAAAAAAAAAAGTAATGGTAATGGCAGTAGGATTTGAATGTTTATTATATTGTGATAGACTCTTTTTCTATCGGGTTCTTCTCATAAAACAAATAAAGATTAAATAAAAATTGTTTTTTTTTTCGAGTCCTCCCCTATCTAGCCTTGAAGGCTATACGGGTTTTTTCCGGGTCGGAAGGTGCAAACTTAAAAGTCTTCGTCGGCACCGGGACGCGAACAAATAAAAATTAAATATAACATATATTTTATGTTACTGACACTTTTGTGGCTCTTATGAATTTTCGAGTTGTCAGCATATGTAGAAGTTAGCATTCCATTGTTAACATGTGCCAAGTCTATGTAATAAATAGTAGAGGGGTCAGTAATGGCCCTTGTGGTACACCCGCTGTAATGCAAAATATATAAAACATTAACTGTAAATGTCAAGAATACTTAGTATTTTTACATATAGATCTGATTTATTTGAATATATTCTGTTTTGAATAAAAATATTTCTGTATATTTTTATGTTTCGGGGGGAGAGAGGAGGAGGATTCCATTTGTAATAGTGGCTGTTAAATTATATTGAATTTTAAAAATACAAGTATTGACTTGTTTTGTCGTGTTATCAATCCAGCCGTAGAAAACATGAGGGCGCTGCAGTACCCCCTCCTAGTTTCGATAGTCAAAACATTTCGAAAACGGATGAGGGCAGCTATATATTAGGGGACTCAACGCCTCTCCTTGACAATTCGCTATTGTACTTATGCGCATCTCAAATAAGGCAATGGGCGGGGTTCAGAGGCCGGTGCGTATGTCGACAGGAGTGTTGGTGGCGGTGCGCGAGTAGGCATGCTTCCTGATTATGCAAAGTACTTCATAAAAATCGATATATCGAAACAACTGAGATAACAGCGATATTCATGCAATCAGTGCTGAAAATTTTTGAAAATGTACTGAAAACCTTTTAAATGTGTTAAAGTCGAGAAACTTTACTCGATTTTAATTCAGTCTGGTAAACTGTAAAGTGTTGCTGATTTCTTAAATGTACAGAGAAGGTTATAATGAGATTTCGATGTCAGGTTTAATACTTTATACAATACCTGCCTTCAAATACAAGTCTGTGCAATACCACAAACAATGGGACGGAAATTGTGTGCTGTTTTAGTGAAAAGAAATTTCATTTTATGTAAAATTATATTACTGGAAATATATAAATTATATTACTCTCATCTATTAATCCTCATCATCTGACAAAATCCATTCGAGGCTGCTGCATGTCACCAATCAGAATAATTCTTTACTAAACCAGGAAGAAAATTTTACTTTATCTCATCGACTTAACAGATCGGATTTAATTTCTGTTTTAATCAATCTTTTTACCTTCTGAATTTTCATTTATGCTTTCTATTAAAGGATTTTTAATAAAATAATCCAGCAATTTTTTTTCGGTTAGCCCTACAGGCCTCGTCCACATCCCGATAATCCAGAAATTATATCTTTTTATTTCACTTTATCATTTTAATATGCAGCTCTTATTAAAGTGCTGCCAATGGATTGTTTCTCTATATGCTTGATATCATAATACCATCGATCATTATAACTTATATCTCATGTTGTATTTTTATTTTTAATGGAGTTATACATTTCAATAAAAACAAGGAAACAAAGTTGTTCGAGATAAGAATTAGTTTGATAATAAATTTATTACTGTTTCTGAATTAACAAGGAAACATTCCTCCCTTTGACATGGGGGAGGGAAGCATCCAACAGTTTCTCTTCATTGATTCAATCAACATTTCCTGCTTGATTCAATTAACATGGTTTGTCTATGAAGGAGATCTCTCATCCAGCGCCTTTTCATTATCCTAATATTCCGAAGTATGTCAGCTGAATCCATGTCTTATTACAATATTATTGTGTCAATTTAATTTTGAAATCGTTGATTAAGTGTCCTCTTGTATTGGTCAACTTATGGCAGATGGAAGTAATGTATGTTTAGTTTTCTTAGTCACGTACCAATATGCTTTAGTTAAGAGCCCTGGTTTGAATTGGTAAGTGAGTCTTTTAGTATAAGTATATATAAGATAAT
Source organism: Nezara viridula (assembly GCA_928085145.1). Classification (NCBI taxonomy): domain Eukaryota; kingdom Metazoa; phylum Arthropoda; class Insecta; order Hemiptera; family Pentatomidae; genus Nezara; species Nezara viridula. The sequence goes on along the minus strand of OV725080.1, from coordinate 151,920,987 downwards.
AGATAATATAATATTTTCATTTTTATATTACTATATTGTATTTTTATATACTACATTAATATAGTATTTTTATTTTCATTGCAATTATACATTCTATTAATAAAAAGTTCGAGATTAAAAATAGTTTGATTTATTAGCGTTTCTGGATTTACAAGGAAATATTTCTCTCTTCAAGCAGTGGGTATAATATCACCCATAACTCCTTCCCTTGCTTGATTTAATTACCATGGTTCCTTACGGAAGGAGCTCTTTCATCCAACACCTTTTCGTTTTAGTCATATCAGCTGAAGCCATATATTTTTCTTTTTAAGATCTTTTTATTGAAAAATAATATATTTTGCCACACATTATGGCTCTATGTACTAAAGTTGTGTGAGGCACATTCATACCATGTATGCAATACAAAAAAAAAAAAAAATATATATATATATATATATATATATATATAACAACTATTAATACTATAAATGTATTGTGTAGCAATCGTATAATCATAATACTTGGTAAGAGATAGTACATGAATTTCCTACTATCGACGTAGGAATTTCAATACATACATTTCATTTTTTTCTTATTCAATTATAATTAACTGTTTATATATATATATATATATATATATATATATATATATATATATATATATATATATATATTCAAGTAAATGTGTATTCAAGTAAATATATGTTCAAGTGAACTCATTCTATCTCTTTTTCGTTCTTCATTTCTCAAAGTGTATGTTTATATTGTTCAACCCTTATATATAGTTTTGTTCATAGTTCAAGTGATTCGTTCATAGTTTTAAGTGTTTTGTTCATAATTTTAAATGCTCTGTACATAGTTTTATCTGTATTGTATACAGCTTCTACACCTACGGTTTTCTTTACTTTTTATTTTATTTTATCAATTTTATTTATTGTTTCAAACTTTAGGCCAGTAATATTCTATTATTTTGTACATTATTGTTATTCTTAAGGGACTTAGTCCCAGAATAATGTTGTTTTTTTTTTCTATCTATCTTTCTATCTATCTATCTATCTATATATATAACAAAGGCAAAAGCTCTAATAAAACCAAAGAAATTAATAAAATACCGAAATTCGTAGCATTAAAATAAATAAATTATAAGTAAAATAAATAAATAGGTAAATAAAAAAAATAGATTAAACAAATTCATACTTAATATATCTTATTTGTACTTAACTATGTCCTTGTAAATTAATAGGAAATAGTTGATAACGAGTCCTTAATAATTATTGCTCAACATTTGGCAGGGGAAGGTCAGTATGTAGTTACTTACCAAGAAGCTTTAAAAAGTAAGCCCAAAAAGCCAGTTCAAATATTAATATGAACACTATCTTTAGTTTTGATGGTGGATCTTTGGAAATATATTTAATTGACAGACTTAAAATATTTTTGTTCTACTCTGTCAGTTAGTTTACCATTCAAGAAAACATGAGCAATTATGACAACATATATTGTAATAAACACCCAGTTTTTGAGGCAACAGGTTTTTATATAATTAAAATAATCCAGAATAAATTCTGCACATTTTAAACTAATAAATATCAAACTGTAGATAAATTAATCAAAATTTCAAACTCATCATCTACAAAAAGTGATAGGAATACCTCCCTGAAACAAACGATTACGTTTCTATTTAGTTTCAAGCATTACCCTCCTAAGTATTTTAACTGCAAATCTACTCATATTTTCAGTTTCTATTGGGCGTATAAAGTTCGTTATCTGTTAATGTGTTGAAAACAGTTTATTAATAGTACATTGTCTATTACTGGTACGTTTACCTTAGTTTTAAGTCGTTGTTTGAATTTTTATGAGGGTCTTTTTAGTAATACCGTGCAGCTATGTGTCCGTATTGATTTAACTTATTTGTTTGTATTTAGTTTTAGTTTCAATTCTAGTTTTGATGATTTGGCAAAAAGAGAATATTTTCCCTTTTTATATTAGTATTGTGATATATTATTTTTTTTCTGACATCCTAAACAAGATATATAGATGGTATACTCCTCTTGGAGTAATATTGGAGCTAGAAGAGACAGCTGGAAGTGTCCTAATTCCTTTGGTATCCTTAAAGATCCTGACCCAGTTGCTGGAGAGACATTGCCATCCGGAGCACGTAGGGGATGCGGGACCGTATCTTGGTGGCCTCCTCGACAAACTTCATCACCTGCTCCTCATCCTGTCAAAGGGACTGGCTGCCATGCCGGTCATGTCTTTGTCCGAGTCTGGGAATACAACTTGGTTCATGCTTCCCTTATTTATAATTAGCAACAATCTTATACTTAAAAATTCAAAACATTTTTTTTTTTCAACCACGCAGTTGCACAACCAGCAAATTTGATGTATCCGATTAGTTTTTGTGATTTTGGTTGCTAATGGTTTTCATTAAGTTGCAGGAGATCTCTGTACAATTTTCTTTTTATTCTGAGTTGAGTATGTAACAGAGTGGAAGAAATTGATAGAAAGACTGGATTGAATTAATATTGGGTTTAAAAATTGGTGAAATGTATTTTGTATTATCTTGCCGCTTCTTCTTTCATATTCTGCCAGCTCCCTTCCTTAAAAAGTAACACTTGATGATAATAATAATTGTTTTCTTTAAAACTATTTATCAAAGATATTTACAACTGTAGTACAATATTAATACATCAAGTAAATGTGTACACAAGAATATAATCACATTCAAACGCTTGTTGAGAAACTACCCACTGGTTGTACACTAATAATCTGTCTATATGAGAAGATCATGAGACCATCTTCTTTTCAGATGCCTCGGAGGATCATCAGGAATCAAAAAAGAAGGTTAGAAACGAGAGGATTCTGATGGTTTTATAACCATCCTAGGTTATACAAATCTGAAACGACTAGAAACTGCTCGACGTTTCCGCTTACTCTAACACTTACTTGACAAACGCTCTAAACTTCCAATTAATTACAAAATACTAATATACATGACTATAATAAGACCTATTTGGATTTACGGTGTTGAGATATGGGTAAGCCATCAAATTCCTCTCGTGCCCAATCCTTAAAATCCAAAATCCTTTGTAAAATCCCCAATCCTTCCTACTTTGTCACAAATAAAATAATTTATAAAGACCTTAATGTTCCACATGTTTCCGATTTGGTCAAATCCAGATACCTATCCTTCCATAATAACTTCATAGTTTATTGTAGGGAGAAAGAGAAGGAGGGTAACAGTCACAATTTTCAGGTTTCTGTTTATATTTCAAAAACGGTACATCACAGAGAAAAATTGTCTAATAATAAATTAAAGTCTATAAACTAGAATAAATTAAAGCTTTTATACTATAGGTTTTTTACAAATTCATTATTTGTGATAACAAGAAACTTTGTAATTGTATGTATCTATACCTATCTGTAAAATACTGTATTCAATTTTCCAACTAATATGATTTTTTTTTTCTACTTTATTTAATAACGGATTTAAAGTGTGGCTACATATATTACTAGACTAACGAACAAAAGTTGTGCGTCAAGAATATTATAAAAACAACTTTTTCTGGAAATGACATTTTAATAAAAAGTTTAAAATAGGAGTAGACTAGTATGAGATTAATTTGCATATATGTATATATTCTAATAGGGAATTTAAGTCTCTACAACTTCTTTGAAATTAACTTACTTCGCTGACGAATAACTTAGACAATATGAAGGAATGAAGGAACTTTTCTCAGTGTGTAGCTCGAAAACGGTTAAGAATTCGGAAATAGCTTATAGAATGAAAGATTTGAGCAATTTTATGAACTTTCATTTGTTATCAGACTATATTCACATGCGACGCACTGTTTTTGAGATACAAGCGGAAATCATGAAAATTTTGACCTATCCTTCCTATTCGGCTCACCACCTAGTCGTCATGAGTTTTGATATGTTCACACCCTAAGCACCTTAAAAAAATTTCTGAAAGAATTGCTTAGGTCCGTGCTCACGCACTCTTCACTTCATTCCTTGACTGGGCTACAGTATGTGGGTTATACATTATTATCCTGTCTAGAAGGAAGCCAAGATAGCGTGATGTATCTGAGAAAAAAAAAACGGCAAAGAGTTAAAAAAAATCTACTTTAAAACAATTTTCCATTTCATTTATGTATTAGATCATCTCGGAAGTCAATTACGTTGGAATAAACGTATCATATTACTGGATAGAATTAAAGCGTGGAGTGTTATGACAGAAGGAAATGATGAGAACTGCATAGGCAATCGAAAACTAATTGAAGAGCGGTTCCCGTGCAGTTGCAACGGGACCTAATGCCATTATGGTGCATTAGGTCCAATCAAGCGAGATAATTCGCCGCGGCAATGACACCAATCAGCGACCGACAGATCCCATCCCGGCTGTGACACACGACCTCCCAACATTAATACATCACCGCAGTTATTAATGTCATCTCGTAATGGATTCGAGTGGTAACTATTATGAAATTGCACTTGTAGCGATTGCAAGGGGGGCAGTAGTACATGCAATAATTTGCCCCGGACATTTCTATCCGCAACCGAACCGAATCGAGAGCCTTGTCTGGATCTATGCAATTCGTATCATTTATCTCATACATAATGAATTTAGTATAGTTAGTACGTTGTCACTTAATTTATAGGATAGATGGCTTTGCTATACTTGAAAGAACTGACAGAGACAAGATGATCAATACTGCCATGATAAGCGATCAACATACAATCGACTCTCGATAATTCGAGTTTTTTCGATAGCGCAAACTCTTCAGATGTTAACTTCAATAAATCGAAAGAATTCTATATTTTGATACAATCGATAATTCGTAACCCTTTTCGTAACAAGAGGGGAGAGAACGTTCTTTAATTTAAACTTGACCACTTCCTCTCTTTATAATTCAAGATTTTCCAAGTAATATTTTTTACATGAGGCTATGTATATATAAAATATATGTAAGCTTAAATATATTTTTTAAAACATAATAATAACTCTTAATGATTCGAATTTGTTTCTTTTCTCTTGATAATTCAAACTTCTTAATAATTCGAATTTTTCTTGTAAGTCCCTTTGATTTCGAATTATTGAGAATTGACTGTACTAGTAAAAAACCAACTCGGTTTATAAGATTTTTTTTTGTCCTATAATCAAAATATTATTTTAAAAAAATTGTTTATTTTTTTTTGTTTAAAGGAGTTTTATGTAAAGAAATAAGATTAGAAACTAAAAAGCAGATATACCATTCCTTTGTAGAAAGCGTAGCCACTTACGGATCAGAAGTCTGGACACTGATAAAAAAGTTGGAAAATAAGTTGCTTTCCATGGAAATGGATTTCTGGAGAAGCTGTGGCATATCTAGAAGATCCCAAACGCAGCTATTAGAGACAAGGTCGGATGTCAAAAGAACATCCTTTACCTGATCGGGACCAAACGGCTAAAGTGGTATGGCCACTTAATGCGGATGGATGAGAACCGCTGGCCAAAGAAAATTTATAACTATATGCCACCTGAAGAAGGAAGCGTGGAAGGCCAAAGAAGAAATGGACAGAGGACGTGGAGGAAAGCATGGCAGCCAGAGGGCTTCGTGAAGGAGATTGGATGGACAAGGAGCAGTGGCTTTTGGGTGTTGTGGATATGACTCCTTAAGTTGTATAAAACCCAAATAAAAAAAAAAAAAGGAGTTTTATAGTTTAAACAACCAACAATATTTTCTAGTCATATATTTTAGGTTTGGTGCCATTTTTTAAAAGTTTTTATAAAATATTAGGCCATAGGTTTTATGAAGCGGTGCAAAATGCTATGCTATAAGAAAATTTTTTTTTTTTATAAAATAAAGTTTGGACTATATAACTGATTGTTGTTAAATTAATATGTGTTTATTAAGGATGTATTTTGAAGTATAACAACTGAATTAAAATTAGTTTGCAGGATCTTGAAAATGGCTTTTGAAGCAGAAAAGTCGAATAAATAATACAGGATGTAAAAACTGTGTACATTGGTGACCTTTGGCACTATATTTTAATAAAACAAATATATTTTGTTTCTGATATTTTAATTATAAGACCTTATAAGAGCTGAGTAGAGTAAAATTGGGCATGTTAACATATTATATCGACTGCATTTTACCTGGGCAAAATAATTATGAATTTGCTACTATTGTGTGTAATTCACAAAACCCGATAACAAAATTTGGCGATACGATTTGGTATTGCAAACAAAAAAAATAATAATAATAATAATTGTCGACCGCTTTTATTTAGGAAATAATATCAAAATTAGTGGAGAAATTCTTGTTTAACCACTGTTTCCCTACCTTGTCGAACTATGTAACTATAGGACCATATTTTGACGTGAGTAATATTTTGTAAATAAATTTTGATATTTAAAATCACAAATGGAGAAGAATTATACGGTTTCCCTAAAGTTATTGCTTCATACGATAAACAGTACATCGTAAACGCTTTGCAATTCATTTGGAGATTTTTACACTTTCAAATTAAATTATTTAAAATTTATAACCAGTAGTTGTAAAAATAAATCATTATGTTGGTTTACTTTAATCTTGAATGCAATAAGCATTTATCGAAATATTGAACCATATTGCTATGAATATTTCCAAAAATAATATTAACTATGGCAGAATGGTTTGTTTTAACTTACTATCTTTGCCTTAAATTACAAAAAACTGTGAATGAATTTTTGATTCGTTGAATATTTCCAGAAGCAACCAAGGTTAGATTTCAGTTAAAACTAAACAAAAAAAAAAAAAAAATGAAGTTTATTCGGAACTTTATTTTTTTAAAGTCTTCTAGTAAATTGTTTACCATATTATGGCGAAGCTATACAAAGTGCTTACAATGTGCTTAGGTTATCGGCTAAAAGGTATGTAACGAATTTATGAGCGATGGGCTTGATCTATTTATAAGTTTGATTACTCAAATTATTCGGCGAGAACCCGCGTGTTTTAAAACAATTTCAGCTAAAAAAAATTAAGATTTTGTAAACAATCCACTGGACCAATGTATAAGTTTAATGGTCTCCAGTGCGATTTCGTGAATTTTGTGAAACATTATGGACTCAAAAGGCTTACAAGTCACAGTATAAAATTTACTTAATCTGTCCTTTAAAAGGTACGTTTAAATCGATCGAAAAATAAAAACCGATTGTAGATATCAGGTTGTCCTTTTCATCTTAAGGGAATCATCTTTCATATCTAATTAAACACCTTGATAGATTGTTAAGAGAAATGACATATATGAATATTTAAAGTTGGTGTATTAGTCGGGTGACTTTCACTACACATTACGATTCCCGTCACGTAGATTTCATCCTTTCTGTCGGAGCATGTAAACATCCGAAAGTCTTTACTTTCGTTCGGTTTGTAGTAGGCACCCGACTAAGTTTAGGCTCTTTTTTTCCTTTATTTTTGTCTTTATAATTAGTACATGAATTTTTATGTTGGTAATGTTTATTGTTGAGGTTTTAAGTTGTCATGCCTATATAAGAATTCGGAGAATGTAGACATTTAATTTAATAGATTAAATGATAATTTTGGTTAGTAATTATTTTATCTTTAAGCTATCAATTTGCGAAGCTTGTTTGAGATTGGATATGCTATTTAGATTTCGTCAATATTTTATTCCCAAAATGTTTTTGTGAGGGATTCTGAAAGGTATTTTATATATGTTAATAGTTTATGTCTAAGAAACAGTGGACTATCCTTCTTTTGATCGTCAAGTTTTATTGGTTTTTCTATTTTCTTTAACATTTTATACCACGTAGTTGTAATTATTGATTCGGGGTATAAATATTTTTTTTTCAATTTTAAATATTTTCTTTTTTATATTATTCAAATAATCCCTATCCGTAAGATTGAAAGATGTTTGTATATGGTTTATTCAGATAACAATTTAAATTATATGTAAAATCAGATTATCACTGAAGATGCCTGAAGAGGTGAAAATTTGAAATAAAATAATTATCTATCGAGACTGAAAAGTCCTTTTTCTGCTAACATATATATATATATATATATATATATATATATAGATATATACGTATATGATCTCTGACCGCTATGATCGCTAATTAGTTTATCAGCCGAGTGACTCTGCTGCTGTTATAGATCTCCAAACTAGGACTGACATTGCTCTTTACTATCGATAAATCGAACTAACTTCACTGGAAGGCAAACACTATCGACAGCCATTACAGAGTCCAACCATTAGGGGAACATATCTCTACCTCGGTGGAAGCCTTGGATCAGGAAATGTTGGCCATTATAAATAGCCTTCGCCCTCCCAGCCTCGGATTATCTAGCCATTAATTGTTTTTAAAAAAACACTAGACAGCTCCACAGCCTTCTGAATAGCGATATAGTTAGCGGTAGTCTTTTCAGTGATTGATCGCTTTGTTGGAAACCTTTAATGCTCCCAGCCATTAGAAAAGAAATGTTGAGCTGAGGTTCAGAAGCCAGCTTACTTAGGGCTATGATAATACTAACATTTAGTTGCAAGCAAGTATATCTGTGAAAAAATTCTCTGTTTGATAAACATGAAAATAATACTTACTAATCGTTAAATTATTTTGTTTGTTTAATTTAAATTTTCAGACACTTAAGTGACTAAATAGCCCTAAAAATGATATATTTAAACATATAATTAAACTGTCTGGATCTTGTTGTTTCAGTTTTAATAGTAAATATATGTAAAGAAAAAATCTTTTGATTTTTTTATTTCTTTAAATATTTAAATATTTCCTTAAATAAATGAATATGAAAATTGATCAAAGTACGTAAAACAATGTAAACACCTTGTGGAAGATCAGCGTAAAATATTCAACACACTCTAATATTGTAAATCAAAACTTTTTCACCTTAGCCCAATTTTATCAAACAATAATTTATGTTAAAAGTCGAGAGAAAACTTGTGTGATGCAGGCTACAAATTTTTTTACTTTCACTTAATTTTCTTTTTTTTCTCTCATTCACAGCTTAGACTCGTTTTGTTACGTACGAAAGTGAATAGTTGTAACTTCGTTAATTATCGTCCGAATTGAACGATTTTTGCTTTGTTTTGTAGGGAATTTCGTTACCTTTTAAAAAAATAGGTTACCTAGGCAGGAAAGTTATAAATTAAAACATGTGTAGAAAATAAGATCCGTTGTATGATCGCTACCACTCGTTCGATTCCGATGTTTTTTTTGCTTTGTTTTGTAGTTAATTTAAATGCTTTTCAAAAGTATGCTAATAAATGTTACCTTATAATACATACTTAGCGAGTTAGGCCCTAAAACATTTTTCTTTTCTTTATAACTTTTTTTCCTGTATTTTATCGAGAATTTAGTACTTGTACAAAAATTGAAAGGACATTAATTAGAAAATTATAGGAACGTTTCATCAAAATCGTTAGAGCAGTTTTAGCGCTACAGTGTAGAGTAAAATATATTTTTCACTTATTACGCAGCCGTTATGTGCCACAGGCATTAGCAATTAAAACCTCACAAAATAAAAGAAGAAGCAACAAAATCAGTCGACTAGTTCCCGAGATAATCTTGGCAAAGACTGAAAATCTGACAGACCAATGGCCGAAAATGTGTTTTTTGGACTCAAGGAGCTATGAAACGTATCCGTCGAAAACTGCATGTCGGAAATTTGACCCGATTGCAATACTTTCTTAACCTAGTACAAGTAGGAAAGTAAAAAAGAAACTTTTTACGAACATTGTATGTTATAAACTAATTGAATAAAATTTAGAGAACTTTGGCGTAAACTATAATTTTACTCCATTCCTTCTGGCTTAATTTTAAGATCTTTTAAGTCTCAAATTAAATTCTTGCATGCTTTTGTGGTATGTCATTGATATAATTCGTTTTCACCTCAACTTGATCTAGATTAGACCATATAAAATTGTCTTATCTTAATTCGACTTCGATATGTTTAAATGTTTGACTATATGCTGTTTTTTTAAAAATATAATCCAGAAGTATCAGCTAGACGTATCGGACTATTAAGTATCTTTAAATCATTTACTCATTTAAAACATTTACTCTAATACTATGTTTAATATATGTATTTATTTATGATGAATATATAATACTTGAAAATGTATAAATTAATCGAATACAGAATTGACTCAATATTTTTAATAAAAACTGTATAATTTAATTTTTTTTAAAACGTATTTTTCCGGTATTGAATCTCATGTAAAATATTCTTAAAAACCTTTGAATAGAAAACAAATGTTTATAAGATATTTAAAATTTTTATAAAGTTGGCTGAGCAAAATTGTTGCACAAAATGTCATCTGATGAATTGTCAAATTATCATTAAGATTTAAATGTTTAATTATTATAAATATTCAATTAAATCATTAAGATTCATTTATCCACTCCTGTTACATTTTTATAATAATTAATATGTGCCTCAAATAATTATTAGATTTTAATAATATAGTTTCAGATAAGTGTAAATATCTCATCTTGATACAGGAAATATATATTTGTAAGCGAATGGTGTGTTGACAAGTTATAATATCGGTGATCAATGGCTCCCGGATAAAATAAAAATGGAAAGGCTGATAAAATTCCTGTGCGGCCGGGTGAGATTGAGATGGAATTCGACTCTGTCTCGGAAATAATAAGATTTGTTCCTCCTCTTCTCTCTTCTCTGATAATATTATATATCATCGATGCTTTTGGGAATATTTGTATGTTATTATTATTATTTGTGTTATGATTTATTTTATTGAGATTTCCTTATAATTAATGTTTCGTTTATTATCATTCATTCAAAAACAGCCTTATCACATGTGGAAAAAAAAAAGTTTTTTAATAAAAGATTATTATTTAATAATAATCAAACCAATTCTTTTAATTAAAAAAAGAAAGAAATTGAATCTATACCTTTTTTAAACAGTCGTTAGTCTCAAAATATCGTTATATAGTTTTGGTATAGATATTACCACATATGGAAAACTCAAATAGAAAAACATTTCATTTTTCAGATATATACGATATCATTATGGATAATAATAAATAAAGAAAAACATTTCGATTCACATTTTGCATCAAAAAAGTTCCTAAATAGGTAATGTTGATTATATATTTTAGAAATAATTAAGGCAATATGTTACTGGTCCTTAATACCCGTAATGTGCCTGAGTGAGAGGCGCTGTGGGATCTCCTAGGGTCCTGCTTTTTCTTCCACGGGTATGGGGAACGGCTTGGGTCGGAGTTTTCCTGAATGAATGAATTTTGTAAATATTTATAATAGAATAGAATAGACAATTGAATTTTATTCTGGGACTAAGTCCCCTAATATATATATATAGATAAATAGATATATAGAAAATAACTTTATTCTGGGACCAAGCCCCTTTAGAATAACAAAATAATACATAATTAAAAGACTACATCTGGCCAAAATAAGAAAATAATAAAAAAAGAGAAAGTAAAGAAAATATTAGTTAAACAAGCTGTATACGAAAAAAAAATCTGTATACAAAACACTTAAAACTATGTACAGTAGTAAAAATTATAATCATCCACTTTTGAAAAATAATAAAAAATACATTGAGTTCTTCTTAAAAATGAGCTGTATTTCTACTAACAAAGGAAAGACAAATCTGACAATATAAATTGTCAGAGTATTTAAATAATGAATAATATTTAAACACATCATTATCTTATTGTAACTATTATTACAAATTTGTTTGTTTAAGAATAAAAATAATAAAAAAAAAAAAAAACCATAGATGCATTCAGTGGCATTGAGAATAGGAAGATATTCTAAAATCCCTATTGAATTTTATAGTATAGAATAGTACTGTCATTTGATGATGAATGATATAATAAAAATGTATAATATTAACAGTTTAGCAAGTATCTGACTGTTTTTGGTATAGGAATTGGAACAAGAGGGTTTTGAAGATTTATATGTGTGTGTGTGTGTGTTTAATTAATTCTGGTTTCCATGATTCGTTCTTCCTTACTATTTCTCATGTTTAAGAATGAAAGTGAAAAATGTTGGCAGCTCGATTGAATGAAGAAAGTTCGGTTGCTGTACGAGTTTCGAAGCAGTCCACTCTTCCTATGATGTCTTTACTCGCCTGTCTGTCCTCATTATCCGGATCTGTTCTCGGCCATGTCGAATGGTCGTTTTCTTGTTTTCTGCCACGAATTCTTCATCAAACCGCTGCAATTTCTGATGGATTCGTTTTCTCCGCCTGTGGTCGATGACAGCTGCAACTTTCTCCGACAAAAACAATGTTGTCCTGATCACGTCAGCTATCAAAACCGATTTTTAACATTTTTTTTTAGTCCCGAAACCTGTTCTGACCTTTGTGAAAGTACATAAATATATATGTGCATGTTAAAACTTCTTGAAGACCATTAATGAACCTGTATTCAGCAAGAGAGAGAGTGTCGGATAATATTTTTCTTTTATTGTTAAATTATTATTTCGATTAAATTTTTTTTTTCGAGAAAAAAAACAACTTAGTTTTGTTTAGTAGTCAAATGAAAATAAAAGGGATGGATAATAAACCATTGGACTACAACAAAACCAAATCACATTTGCCAGCTATATTCAAGATTATATTTATTTATTGATTGTAATTTTTATTTTTGTCAATACTCAGTGTTTTTCTAGTTCCCAAAGTACGATAACATTTCGTTCTGTTTACTTAAACATTTATTAAAATAATTGATAATTATTATAAAAAAATAACTGCACTATAACAACCGATGAAGGGTTTTGGGTTCAGTACTCTAGAATGTACGTTAGGAAGGACACATTCAAGGCTGACAAAAATGAAGGGAGGTGATCGGGGCTATGATCCCGCTCAACCGCCATGTTTTCCACCTTATTTATATATTTAATTAACAGTTCCGATTTTATAGAGTCTAGGTGTGCCCCTTGAGGGTCTCCGAACCCCATGGTAGTCGGGCGATCTACGGTTGATGAATAATTACTTGACATCAGCCGGATTCGAACTCGGGACCTTGAGCTTAGCAGCCTGATGTCTAACTCGCTGAGATACTCCGCTCCTAAATTAATTATTATAAAACAAAAATCTGAATAAGAGACAAATTAATTTTTATGGTACAATCAGAAGGTTCCGATCGCAAAGATTTCAGTATCTAAATTACCGGAAATAAAAATTTCTAAAATTGCCTCCTCGCATATCAGTTTATTTTAGTGTTTTGATTTCTTTGATAGATTGGTCCACTCCAGTATTTTGAAAGGCTTCTTATTTTTAATTGATATCGACTTATTTATCGCACCATCGCATATCGATTTATGTTAACTATTTAGGTCTGTTCTATGTCAAGGTAGGTTATTGAATTTTCGGAATAATTTTTCTAGGCCTAGTTATGCGGTTAATTATTACTTTTCTAGAATTATTCGCTTTAGTTGTCGTTTATCAGGTTTATGATGTTTCGAAATCGAATTTGTTTTAAAATTGTTAATCATGCATGATAAAATAGTATTACCTAATCAAGATTTTGTGACATAACTATACATAAATAAATAATAATAGAACTTTGAATTGAAGCAAGCTGTCTTTAAATCTACACTTTTGTTTTTCATATAAAGCATATAAGAGGACTTATTGAGTGAACCTGTTATAGAAGAAACTATAAATCTGGAAATAAATCGATACACGAAGACAATATTTTTAAATGAATTCAATTTTCAACTACAACGCCTCCGATAACAAGAGATCTTTTATTGATGATATCCTCAAAATATTTTATATTTGTTCTAAAATAATTGAAATCCAACATTGAATTTTTAAGGTCAATTCTTTTAGTTCTATTTCCGAAAAAAAAAAAGAAGTAAAAACAACCATTCTAAAAGCACCTGCATTAGTTCAAAACCTTTCCAAGAGATGACGTAATATCGTTACGTCTTGGCAATTTTCTTTCTATGACATTCTTCTAATTAGTTTCGAATCTAAGGACCTTGACTTTTCCTCAGTGTAAATGTCTCACTTAAACTAAATCAGTATTTCGTATGCAATGAATAGCTTTGCAGGAATGTATGACGTATTGCTTAAGGTTGATCAAGTTTGGAAAAACAACTTCATTTATTCTGTATCGATGGTTTATAGGTTAGGTCAAACTGGTCCGAACGATTATTCTAATTATAGGAATCTGGTTTATATTAGCATGAAAATAATTTGCCTATTTGTAGAAGCATTTGTATTAAATTGATTAAATGTATTAGATGTAAATGTCATGGTTTTGTAATTTTAATTCCACATATTATTAGGTTGTCTCATAAGTTCTTTCCCCTTTCTTTATTGGTTTTATGTTCTCTATGTATATATGTTATATATATGTAGACAGTTGTATATATATATATATATATATATATATATATATATATTATATATATATATATATGCATGCTCTATCTCTTCCATCTCTGAGGAAGCCTCGTATACTTTTTCCAAAATAGTTGAGACTAACTTGCAAAATATTCATCGAGATGCATATTTATTTCGCTTTCATATTTTTTAAATTTCATCTCGAGGAAAAAAATATTAACAAAACAAGTAATAATCGGAGAGGACAAGGTCTGTTGAGTACAAAGGATGAGGTTGAGCCCCAATCAAACTATATGAGTTTCTATCTTGCTGCCAATTCCACATGTTATGTTGACCTACTAAAAACATCTATGAGAAATTATATAAAAAGATCATCTTTCAGTGCAGCAGGATCTATTTCGGGGAGCTGGGTAACCCAGTGGGTTAGGCACTGCCTTTATATGGTCATAGTCTAGGATTCGACTCTGGCTGTTGCACTCAAGTATTTATTCTGTTACTTCAGCCATGGATCGACCAAGGAATCGGGAGACCCTTCTGTAGCACACCCAGCTTCTATAAAGTGGGTTCCTTAAGTTAAATAATATATTAAGGAAGAAACCTGGTGGTTGGTCTTGAAATAGTATTTCCTTACATAATAGTGAACCCAAGACCTTATTTGTACTGTACCGTATTATTTATGCCTTTTGTCTGATCCATGATTTCCATGATAATGCCTAAATTAAAATAAGAGTTGCACACATGCAAGAACAAGACGAGTCTTTTCCTGATTTTCCTGATAACCGATCAGAGAAAACATTAGAGTACGATTTATTTGATGAACTAAAACAACGTTAACGAGGAAATGAAAGATTATTAAAATCAGTGTATAAAATTCAATTATCTGTAATGTTGCTAAAACCAATTTAGACGATTTTGTTGTTACAATTCTGTCGGAAACTTTCATTCCTTTAAAAAAATTACACTACATACCATAGAGATATTACTATCATTTTCCGAAATTATCAAACCTAATTAAACTCAGAATGAAAATTTGAGTTAAATGCAAAAGTTTATTGATTCTACCAATTCTTTACAAATACATTGTAACTAAAATTGTTAAGTATATTTATTTATTTATTATATTTACAACTGTACATGAAACACATGTTGAGAAACGATCCACTTGTAACACTCAATTAATATGTCTACATTAGAAGATTACTGGATCTTTTTTTCAGACGTCTCGGATGGTTATCAGGAATTGAAGAGGAAGCAAGGTTAGAAACAAGAAGGTTGGGATAATTATCAATTTTACTATCGCAGAATAGATATCTGCATTGGGCCAGATCAGAAACATAAGAAACGTTAAGGTCATTATAGATGTTTTTATTTGTAACAAAGTAATGAGCATTCAGGATTTTACGAAGGAGAGGAATTGGATTTGATGGAGCTTCATAGCTCAACTCCGTAAGTCTGAATAGGCCTTATTATAGTCATGTATATGAGTCTTTTGTAATTAATTGGAAGGTTAGTGCGTTTCTCTAGTAAGTGCTGAAGTAATCGGAAACGTCGAGCGATTTCTTGTCGTTTCAGTCTGGTATGAGGATTCCAAGTTAGACGTTTGTCCAGGTGTCAAATATTAGTGACTATTATTGCAACAATTAAGGGCAGTTTTGGTATTGAGCACCGCTGAAATAGATTTATTATGAAATCAGTATATTAACTGATTTGGTAGTACGTTTTGTAGAAACTTTTTTTCACACTTGGCCGGCCCGGTGAAACGTCTCCTATCAGTTAAATTGCCATCCGAAAAAATATTATAAATTCCCACAGCTTTCGTTTTAATCGGCCGCCATCGATCTCCGATTAGTTCCGAACTGGTTTCGAACCCGCCCTATAAACTACACCCCTATGAGCCGCATCACAATTTACTACTCGCACTTTCCAGATAATGAATGACTCTCTCGGCTGGCCGAGAACTGGACCCCTCCAGAGCGGTGGATTCCTTTCACTGCTGGAGCTGCAGGCCGCTGGGCCTTTCACTAGCTCTATATACACAGTTCTATCGAGGTGGTTTTGATTGCAATTTACAGCGGTGTTGTAATGTTTCTTATGCAAGGAGGTCCATCGGTTATGTGGTCTTAATAATATTGGTTTGCCGAGCTGGTAAGTGGTGAGCTGCGGGCTCATGGCTTTCGTTACTATGTGCAACATCGGTTGTAAAAATAACTATAGTATTAAATAATATCTGCAAATAAATAAAAATATGACAAGGGAATTAAAAAATAAATAACAAAAAACCATTAAAAACAAATGAATGAGCCAAGTATGGTCAGTATAGTTTCCTCGCCGTTTTCATTAGCTACAAAATATTTTTATTACAAGATCTAAATTTTGTCGCATCTGAATAAAATCTCTAGGAGAAGCCGTTTTCAGAAATTCAGTAATCCCTCTACATAAACGTGTTTGATATCCTCGAGTTTTGTTCATCAGCGAATACTAAAATGCGAAACAGTTCCACATTTGCAGATTGTATATTTGATGATTTGTGATTAAAACAAAAAAAATCCAGGGCATACAGAACATGCATATCAGTCTGTTTTTGAAAATGGTCGTGTGAAAAAGTGAGTGTTTTACAGGAGAGAATAAAAACCAATAATTTCTTCATGATGTATTAGTATAATCTCATATTTTATTGCCTTCAATATTTTCCATTGTATCAGACTACATACTTATATCTAATATAATATATAATATTATCTATTATCTATATAATATAATATTAGCTAATATAATATATAATGAACTCACTGTATCTCTTTTTCGTTCTTCATTTCTCAAAGTGTATGTTTATGTTGTTCAACCCTCATATATAATTTTGTTCATAGTTCAAGTGATTCGTTCATAGTTTTAATTGTTTTGTTCATAATTTTAAATGCTCTATACATAGTTTTATCTGCATTGTATATAGCTTGTGCACCTAAGGTTTTCTTTACTTTTTATTTTATTTTATCAATTTTATTTATTGTTTCAAATGTACAGGCCAGTAATATTCTATTATTTTGTACATTTTTATTATTCTGAAGGGACTTAATCCCAGAATAAAGTTTTTTTTCTATCTATCTATCTATCTATCTATCTATATCAGTTACAGGCTACAAAATGTCAAATATAGAATAAAACTGAAAATTTGTACATACCACCTTTTGCACTAACAGTAGTTATATATATATTTAATAGCTATGCTTTCACACGTAAAATGGATGGAATAAAAAATCCATAGGAATAATTTAACTTTTATTATTTTGTCGGAGTTAACGAGACCAATTCTTTTCTTTATTCAGAACAAAACTAATTTTAGCTGGAATATAAAAATACAAGTGAAGTTCTTACATTTGATGTTTAAGGATGAAATCGAGACCACGACGAGTTGGTTGAACTTCAATAGAAATCATAAATATTACTTTTTTTCTCACTAACTTGGAGTAAGAATTAATTTAAATTTATTGAAAGTTTCACGAAATATAAACGACTGCATTAATTAAGTAATTATGCTAGTAACATTTGGAAGCGACTAAACAATACAGTTTAAATTAAATAAATTTTTTAATATAACCTTATTAAATTTCATAACTATATAATCTCATAAAAATATTGTATTAACCTAACCCCCCATTACACATGATCAATTCTTTCCACATTTCACAGCTATTATACTGTTTACAGTTATTTATATTAATTTTAATTATTAAATGGAATTCAATGAAATTCATACTAAGCAATTTCTATAAGGTTCTCCAAATTTCCTTCTAGTTTTAATAACATTGAACTATTCGTTATCATACAATAGCCGTGTCTAATAATACATGTACTGATCCAAAAGTGGAAGTATTTTTTTCAGAGCAATGCGTAGAAATATTAAAAATTTATATTCACTTAATTATCTGTTAACCAATCCCTAACTTTCCTCCAAATTAGTGCCAAATCGAACTTGCGGTTTTAGAGGTATAGACGTATCAAGGTAACGTAGACGTTGTAGATAATTAACAATTAATATTTGTCATTAGTTAAAACAGAAACTTATTTGTTGGGAGATCGGAAGAAATTATAAATAAAAAAATATCAAACACCTAGTTAAACCAGTATAAACAAACATATCAATAAAAAATAATGTAAGCAAATCGATATTGAATGAATTACTAAAAATCTGTAAAAAGTATTAAGTCATTATTGAAAAGGCTTATCGCCAGACACTAGGGAAATTTGAGCAAAACTTCCTAAATTATAATTTATTAAAAATTAATCTACGTTTCTTTAGTTTAAATTTAAAAGCTACAGGAGAAAAAATAGACACTTAATTTTGTTTGTATCAGAAAATAAATTACTATCGAAAATTCTTTATGGAGATATACTCATATTAAAATCTGTCACATTTAAAGACAATAGTAATAGTGATAATAGATTAGCTCATTCACACGCTAAGTACAATATATAAAAATAAATAAACAACAAAATAATAATACTAAAAGTGAATTTATATAAACGAAAATAAACTAATATAATCAAAATAACTACTTAAATACATACATGCTTTTATACAAAATTTATAAAATTTATTATATTATTATCTCCGAGCCAAGATTTTTCCCCACTCGTACAAGAAAAGGCAAGACTCTAGGAGATCTCAGCGCCTCTCACTCAGCCACATTACTGGTATTAAGGACAAGTAAAAAAAAAAAAATTAAATTAAATTAATAATTTCGAAAATAATTTTACAATGGTCTGCTTAAATCAGTAATTTAAAACCGCTAAGGCTAATTAAATAATTGACCATGACTTATCTATGGTCAAAAACAATCAAATTTATTTTCATAAACAATCTTTTTTTATTTATTTATTTTTTTCTTATGCCAGTCGTTGGTCATTTTGCCATGAGACATCTTGCTGCCCAGTATAATTTATACTTTCTGATATGTATATAATGTTTGTATATGTATAAACAATCTAGAGGTAATATTTAAACTTGTTTCAACACACAACATCTTTTAACAAACCTGATATGAGAAACGGATCAATATATGGTATACGTTGCTAATATTTTTTCAAGAGTGACTTTCCTTATTTGAACAGAGAATGCAACCGGAGGCCAGCCTGTATTTGAAAGGTATTCACATTAAATATAAATGTTGTATAAAGGTTTATTCGTCCTGGATCATTTAAAAGTTAGGGTTGAGTGATCATAATGTGGATGCCGGTTTTAAGAATCGACCAGGAATAGAATATTTAAATCATTGGAAAAGAGTTTTTTCTATTTATTTATTCAAGTATAATGCAACTTCTATTCCAGAACATTCATGTATGATTCTAGCCAAATGGGCAACATATCGAATATTATGGTCATTAAGGACGGCTTTATGAGTGGCCAAGTAAGGATTTTCCCAAGTAATATAGTCAACCTTTTATTATCTCTTTTAACAATATATCTGTATTTGTTTGATAGAATTAGACAGAATGCTTCATAATTTTTTTTGGCCTGATAAATAAAATATAACTCTAAAATTGTATAAAAATTCTATTTTTGTAATTAGGTTACCACTGCACACTCCAGATAGCAGGAAATAAAATTAAACCCTTTTCATAGTTTACGTTAATTATTTTTACTGAAGAAAAAAATAACAGATACTTTTGGGTGACAATATATTTAAAGATGTTATTTAATAATAAATTTTTAAATGACATGCTTTTACACAATTGGAAGTGAATCTCAACTTATTCTTGAATGATTAGCAATTCAACTAATATGAACTTTTAGTAATGAAATTTTGTAAATAATGTTTTATTTTAAAGTGGTTTTCTATTGTCCAGTGAAAGGACTAAAATGATTTAAAAATCGCGGATAGTACATGATTTTATGAAAAACAGAAGATAGGATACTTAAGCCAATTGATAGTTTTAAAAAAAATAATTGGTTAAGAAAACAATCGGCTGCTTTAGTGGAGCCCTAAAATTTAAGATATAATAGGTCATATTATACCATAGTCGTTTGTAATTAATTGGAATCTTAGAGTGCTTGTCTAGTAAGTGCTGAAGTAGCGAAAATCAGTTTCTTGTCCTAGCAAGCGAATTTCTTGATGCCCTATGCAGCTTATTTGTTTAACTGGGATAAGTGGAGTATTATTAAGAGATACTTTTGGACTTTAAGTACACCTAACTATGTAGCTCGTCTTGAAACTGAGTAATCTCCATTAAGCTTTGAAATGTCAATTATTGGACAAAGTTGATCTTAATGAATGACGATAGACAACCTAAACAAAATTTACGTAAGCGATCCATCCGAAGGAAAATCTGATCTAATATATAATTAGGTCATCCAAGTAAAGATGTTAAGAGCTGTTTTCATATGTTTTCTCACAAGGTCTGATGGGGTTCAGAGAAGAAAAGAAAAGAAGAAATCATTGAAAAAATTAGAAACTATCAGGCTGCGAGAGTTTTAAAGCTGCGATTGCAGTTTAAGACTTTAAGTTAGAGCTCTCAGTCTTCTCAGAGTTCCAATTGATGAATTTTTAAAGAAATGTATTTGTAAAAGCTGCTCCCTTTATCATTAAATCTAACGAAATATGTGGACCATACAACTGCTTTGAGACTGACCCAGTACCTCATTTTTTTTATTGAATGCTCAGAATTTGTCGTCCCAAGAAATAAGTACTTGAAATTTATTTTTGAATACAGGGAAGACATTAGTCTAGAAGATATATTAAAAATAGTGTGGAAAAATAAAATCAACTGTACTATTTTATAAAAGCCTGAGGAGATTTTCGGAGGTCAAATACTTTCTACATCTCTATCGCTATGTATCAGTTATGGATTAATTTATTTTTCGTTTATATTTTACCAGAAGACCAGCAAGCAATAAAAGATAAACAGTAGGTTGATGAGGAGCTATTTTCAATCTCTCAAAATAATAATATAAATTAAAAATATATTTTTTTATCAGGTTATTATTTTTTAAATTAATAATCTAATTAATTTAATTGAGTAAAAGCCGTGACGCATCATGAGGATCTGATATGAACAAATACTATTTTATTTTGATAGAATCACTTTTATTATTTATTTTTTACAGAGCTATTATCTCGAAAAATAACCGAATTAATATATATTTAAACGTTTTTAATATAATTTTAGAAATTAATTCTGTATAATGAATTTAAATTTTAATAAAAAACATACTTTTATTAAAAACATTAAAGTCAAGTACCAAGTACATATCTCTAAAGACAATTCTGTGATTAATTTTTCAAGTATCGTAATTAATAAGAATTTGTATTTTTTTCTAGTTAATAAATAATTTAATTATTTATTGAAGTAACATTTTAAAGTACTTTGATACTTGGTACTGCAAAAATCCTAAAAATCTCTATTATTTGTTTGTTGAAAATTGCCACAAGGACTAGAGACTGTCTAGGCTAAGCGTTGACAGTTGGACTGACAGGAGGATAGGAGTGAAATCCGATCCCACGATCTGTCATAGCCCAGGGCTACGGAGTAAGGGCGCATCAATAGCAGTTCAGATTGTTCAGATATATGATAGATCAATGATTCATAATGAAGTAGTGATTTAATTTATATATTTCTTTTTTTTATAATTGTTCTTAAAAATAATTATGGAGATAAGAATGTATGGTGGAGATCGAAAAGTTAAAACTGGGCATCAGAAACAAGAGGGCTTCTCCAAATATATCCTATTTGTACTTTTTTAAATAATAATTTTAATGAAATAATGTTAGTTCATAACGTTTAATAAAGATAAGCCATAATTCGATGATCTGTATACAGAACTTAGCTTGGGAATAAAATATAATTAAGAGATTCACTATCATTCATGGAAGTTTGTCCAACTTCAGAAATATAAACATAATTAATATAGTCAACATCTTATTATCTCATTTCATAATATATCTGTATTTATTTGATAGAATTAGATGGAATGATTCATAAGAATTTTTTGGGTTGACAAATAAAAAAGAACCCTAAAATTGTATAAAAAGTCTATTTTCGTAATAAATTTACCACTGTACACTCCAGGTCACAGGAAATAAAATAAAACCCTTTTAATAATTTACCGTAGTTATTAAAAGGGTGACAGTATATTTAAACATTTTATTTAATAATAAATTCTTAAATGTCTTATTTTTACACAACTGGAAGTGAACCTCAACTTATTCTTTAATGAACCATAATTTAATTAATATGAACTTTTAATAATGAAATTTTGTTAATAATGTTTTATTTTATAGTAGTTTTCAGTGAAAGGACTAAAATAATTAACAAATCGCGGATAATCCACGATTTTATGAAAAACAGAATATGGCATATTTAATCCGATTGATAGTTTTCAATTATTTAAAAAAAAAAATTAAATTCCTTTAATAAAATTTTAGAGGTTAATTTTGGCCATGTTTTGTGACCAATATATTGATTGGACAGAACCGGCATGTACCTTAATTACAAAATAGATTGATAATGTTTGAAATCAATCAAGCATTTAAAAAATACACCATGCCTGTAAGGCCCTTAAATGTATTCGAAATAAATACAATGATAATAAATGTTGGATACTCATAACCTCGTAGTTTGGATTTTTTCATTTACACCATAATCACCTTATATATTTTTTCTAACCTAATGAGTATTTTAGTAATATCACTTGTGGAATACCCGTATATCCACTGAGTTTTGTTGGAAACAGATTTTATCTACACTTTCCAGATTTTTCTTTTGTATTTGTGAATTTGTTATTTTCTAATTATTTGTTTTCGTTAAATTTAAAACGTTTTTTTTTATTATTATATTTTAGTTTTAATGTATATTTTTTTCCTTCATTGTATTCCTGCTAATTAGCTGTTCAATTTAACCTGCCTTAGCTGTGTTAATAGAACTATTTTTCTTACCTTTAGTACGTGTTTGGGTGACTTCATGAGATATCCACAGCAAAATGTTTCATTATTTCATTATTCATTATTTTTCTCTCTGCATAAAGTGATCTTTGTTTTTCTGCTCTGATGATACCTGAATTAGCGAAACGTTGACAAGTTAACTATTCACCTGTATTTTGGACACTTTTGGCTTTGTATTTTGAATGTTACCATTTATAGAATAGAATAGAATAGAATAGAAAATTAAACTTTATTCTGGGACTAAGTCCCTTTAGAATAACAATGATGAGTTAATACAAAGTAAAGTACAAGTCTGGCCAAAACTAACTTATAAAAATTTTAATATTATATACATTATTTAAAAAGTATCCAACCAGTAAAAAATAAAAAAATAAAATATATATACAAATGAACATAAAATCTTCTCAAAATTACTTAATTGTGATGAAAAAAAAAAAAAAAAAAGAGAAATTACATATTTATATATACATAACACAAATTATAAACAATAGGCTATCTAATGGAAAACTAACTGAATACAAAATGTAATAATATCTACAGTGGTTTATATAATAATATGCAGACACTAAGATAAAATAAAATCTTACGATACTTGTGGTGTAATGAAAAAAAAAAATAAATAAAAGGAACTATTTATACGTACATTCTCATGTTGGCACACATAAACATCAAGATATAAAATATAAACATATATGACCGAAAAAAAATCACAACCTGAGGAGAAGAGAAAAATAAATAAATAGTAAAAATAATAGTCAAACTAGGTGACAAAGATCATTTATACATTTTTTTTTATTTATTTATTGAGAAATATTAGATTCTGTCTCAGTTAAGGACACTTATAATAGAGTTCAGAGAGTACATTCGCACCGTATATACAGAAACATAAATAAATAAAGTAATAACAAAACTAATACATAAAAATAAGAACAAAATAAAATATTATAAGGAGAGTAAATATATATACACATAAATATAATTTCAGACATTTTAATGGTCAAATTAAAAAGAATGTTTTTTACATAAACGGCTCTAAACCGTATTAAAGTTTACTTTTTTTTCATTTACAAAATTACTAAATTTTTAGGAATAATTTTACCTTTATTAAAAGTTGCCATGACAAATTCCTACGGACACCTGCATACTGTGCAAGTTTTTTATAATCTGGATTCCTGATGTTCATTAAGTATTGTATTTTAGAACTCGGATTAGTGACCTCCCAGCATTCCCAGACTATCGGACTTAGCATAGATTATAGCCCAGTATTGTGGGTTGAGGGGGGGGGGGACAACCACAAGCTGACCATGGGCGGGCTACTCCGGTTAATCACTAGCACCATCTCCCGGCAGAGGAAGTCATGCTCCGGCCTTCAGGGTCTTCTTTATTCCGCTCTCTGCTTTATCTAAAATCTCAGATCTCAGTTCTCAACTAATAGGTCTCTATTACAGGCGAGGCCGCTTCTAACAAAAAATTATCGAACCAAAATTGTTACAGATCAAGGCTGTCATGTATATCTTCGAAGGTCTTATCAGTCATTTATCAACCCTTTATTACTTATTATAATTTGGTAAGATAAGGCTTAATTTTCGAAAATCATGTCATTTAAAATATTTGGCTGCAAAGTGTGATTTTTTTATTATTTTAATGAAATTTACAACTGTATTACATTAAAACTAGAACAAGTAAATGTGACATTGGTAACATGACATGTACACATGAAGAGAAACTACCCATTGGTAGAACTCAAATTAAAGTTCTATATTAGAAGTCCCGAGGCCATCTTCTTTCAGACGCCTCGGAGGGTTATCAGGATCGAGGAGGAAGCAAGGTTTGAAACAGAGGTTCGGATGGTTCTGCAGTATGTTATGGAAGGATAGGTATCTGGATTTAGCCAAATCGGAAACATATGAAACATTAAGGTCTTTATGGATGATTTTGTTTGGGACAAAGTAAGGAGCGTTGAGGATTTTGGATTGTCAGGATTGGATACGAGAGCAATTCGATGAGTGTGATTTAAAACGTTATTTAACTAAATACTTACATGTTCTTACTTAAACTTTTATGTATGTATTGCTGAAAGATATGCATTGAATCTAAAAAGACTCTGCAATGACTTTAAAACTTTTCATTCAAAAGTATTACGAATGATAACTATATCACCTTGATACGTGACTAACAAAACCTTACATAAGTGACTGCCACCTCCCTACAGTGACCTACAGATAAGGACACTACAAATGACTTCATTATAATTTGCATAGTGTAACTAACTTACCAACATTTTTATTTTTTTTTATTTATTTTGGTTTATTATTTTCAATAATCAACCGTTGTGATCGACCAAAAAATTCAAAAACTTAATCCCCCCATCAAAATTTGAGGTTTCACGTTTCAGGATTTACGGATGTACGGCGTACAACGTCCGCGCATTTTCTCCGAAACTACTATACTGATTTTTTTCAAATTTGGATATAAAATCAGAGGTCACCCGAGGATGATCATCCTTCATCGACATTACTATCCGCCTTTTACTTTCGAAATTGCGGCCGAAAAACCTGCGTTGCTATAGACTGTAGCTCCTAAACGAATGTACCGATTTCAATGAAACTTCGCTAAAGTCATTTTCTTGACGCCCTTTAAATTTTTCTATATAACATACTTCAACGAAAAGAAGCTGAAAAAAAAGTAACGAGGGATGGTAAAATTTAATACCGAATAACTCTAAAAGTATACACTTTTTTGTAGATATTGTATTGTTTTTTTTTTTAAAGTTTACAGAACTTCCTAAAAAAACAAAAAAAAAAATCGTTAAAATTGGACAATTAGGAGCAAAGATATGGTCTCCAATTTTTTTTATATGTTATCTCCTTTGTTTGGTTTCAAATTTTTTAATGTGTTACTGAAGTAATGCTGTTTTTTTTAGCATATTACTAATGATTAAAAAAAAAAAGTTTAGTCCAATAATTTGAATCACCTTTTATTTATTTTTCTTTGTACTTAAGAAGGTAATGTTACTTTAAATGTATAGTTGTTTGAAAATAATAAACCATTGTGAAATAATTTGCAGGGTTTTTTTTATGAATTTAATGTTGTCTCATGTTTGATTTATTCCTTTATTGTAAGCTTTTCTTTTGTAATAACTTTCTATTGTTTTTATTTTATTGTATATATGATACATCCCATATACTCAATGGCCCCTTAATTGAGATAAAATTTTTTTTTCTAAAAAAAAAAAGGTTACGAATAAGAGATATTGGCTTCAGCTGATTTGCCAATACGAGTTTCATTAATTTTAACAAACCATCTGAGGATCAATATTTGAAATTTAAAAACATCTAGTATTTTCATCAAAAATCGTTTCCGATCGTCCATCAATGAATTTCAATAACGAAAAAATCCAAAACGTTACAGTAAATCAATATGCATTAGCAAAAACCTTAAAATTTTTATTTCCACAAAACACGCCCACGACAACCAATGAATTAATAAGTTAAAATAAATCGATGACGTTTTAGTAATAGTACGAGTATTTTTTTTCACTGTTATGAATTTATTAGCTGGCAGTAAAGGCTGAATAATTTTTAACAATTATAGAGCTGTTATTGGAATAAAAAAAAATAATATTTAAGATAATTCGATGTCTTATCGTCCATACAAATTTAATTTTTTTAAAATGAAATTATTCTCGCATGAACTCATAAAAGTTCCTCCCGGCTTTATGGATAAATTTTTTCTAAGGTGAAATTCATTATATGGGGTCCGAAGGATGAGTCAACCGGAGAATTTAGGCGGTTACAAATGCTGAATCGCGCGAGCTGTGCGTGATCAATATAATTGAGGTGATTACGTTGAGGGGAATAAATTGGACTTAGTAACGAAAGATTCCCTAAATAATTAATATGGACTATCGAATGGTAGGCGCCTGAGAGGTAGACCAAAGCGAAGGTGGGAAGATTGCGTTAAGGCTGATCTGATGGGGTTGAGCAATCGGCATGGAACCTCCGGGTTCGCTAAGTCTTATTATTTTTTATAAAGAAAATATATATATATATATATATATATATGTATCGTATTTACATATCGCAATAAGAAATTTTAATGTAACACAAATAGTAAGACAAATGAATAATTTTAAGTGAATTAATTCATGTTTTTATTTTTCTGTTGCAGGTATGTTCTTTATGCTAAACTAACATCAAATAAACGGTAAGACTAATTTAAGAAACATATGGTTTAGAAATCATGAGTATTAGGATGCCACTGATGTACACTATCAATATAATAGTGTTGTGGTATATATATATTGAATATTGCTTACAAAAGGCTCCCTCTACCATTGCAGTGTATCCACTTCATCCATCTTCGAATGTCCAAATTACTCCCACCAACCACAGACCCGTTTCTCTTAGGCAAGAATTGTACGCAATGCATTCGGAATTAATGTTCCTGATTCGTGAATTATATCTTTAACTGTGGTGCTACGTTCTCCATTTATTTTCTCCCCTCCACTATCCATCTATTCCTCATTCGTTTGTTATGTGGTTAGGAAAGAAGTATTTGTTTAGATATAACGTATAATATATAACATATTAGTTTAGATGAAATATAGAAGAGGGGAAGAGGCAGGCTTCACAACTTTGGTAAAAATGAATAATGTTAAAAAGTGACAATTACCTTAGATTTCTTAGGGCATACAACCTCAAATAAAAATATAACGATTTTCAAGGCCGGACTAGTTTTCTTTTTTCTCTTGCATAGTAACCCTATGAAGGAGGAGTTTGTTTGAAAAGGTTTACATACACCACGTGAATTCGCATATTATATGTGTGAATGTTATGCTTATATTTTATCTATTCTATGTTTTTTTTCTATACAAATTAAAGACATCAACATAAAAAAAAAAGTAGAATTATAACAACGATACTTGTTTACATGAAAATAAGATTTTTTTATAGTATATATATATACACATACGAAATAGAGTTAAATATTTTCAAGCATTAAGAACAATTAAATTATTGTATGCAACTTAAATTTGTGTGAGAATTGTATGATGAAAAAAAAATCACAATCGCCTAAATTAAATTAAGTTAACTTAAAATTTTAAAGAGATTATAATATAATCTCGTTAATATATTAATATATTATTAATAGAAATACAAAACGAAAAACAATGTAAATATAACATTTAACTAACGATAGCAATATATAAAGTTAAAATAAACGTTGATCAGGATAATAAAACAAACATTTAACAAAAACATATAACTTCAGTGAGTTCTATGATTCGGGTTTGGATTTAATTTTAGGTCTATCTTGGAAATAAATTTAAACAGCTTAATTTTATATTTTGATAATATTTTGCCCTCTGAAAGTGGCCACGTTCGTCTCTGCATTAGGCAGATTTTTATCAGGTCGTATCTTACATAAAGTGCAGTCGTAGATTATATATTTGAATTTTTGTGGAGTTTTTCCGTCACAGTTACAGTACGACTAGTTTTTCGCGGAAAATATGATTACAATATCAAGTGAAAATTGGGGGGTGATTAGCCTAGTCGGCTTATCTTAATCGATTTTAGTTTACTCATGTTATTCATTCATGTAGCTTATTTATTATCGATTTTAATTTTTTTCCCCAGAAATTATTTGGGGGTACGAAACGATATTCTCGCCCTCTCAACATTTTATTGGGGGAGCGATCGGCCCCCCTCCCTGAAGTCTACGCCTTTGCCTAACTGTGTATTTTATTTCTATTATTTCACATAACTTTTTACTTATCACTAAGTTAATCAAGTAAATTTCGTTCATTACAATTAGAAACACGATATATGCGATATTATTTGATCTGTCTCATGTGAGAGTCCACTGCCATATTGTTTAGATATTTCTGCCCTATTGTTCAGAGATATTTTCATTACAGTTTTCCTAAGCTCTCGGGTCTGCGGTTCGTGAAAGTATGTTTCTGATTTAGTGATTTCAACAATGGCGGTACCCTAACCACAGCTTCCTAAATAGTAGATCAGGCCAGCTCTTTCCCCTTTCGTAATATATATTTTTTTAGTCCCCCCTCCCTTTTGGCTTGATCATTCAGTTAGAGTTTTCTGCGCCATTATCTTTCTCGTTAATATGCCACCTCCACCGCGTTTCGCTGAGTTACCTGTAGAAAAAACGAATTTATTTTCAGACCGCGGGCCTTTGGAATGTGCCTGGCCTACATTGAGTTTCGAAATCGTATGGAATTTTTTGTACTGAGCAAGATAAGCCTAATATCAGTTTACTTTTATTCATTTAAATTTTTATTGTATCTACATTATATCGAGTGGTGATAAAAATATCTTAATAGGACAGATACTAGTACAAAAATAATAATAATAAAGCTTAGCGAACTCGAAGGTTCGATGCCGATACCTCTAATCGTTGTCAATATTCTTCCATCCACGGAACGCCACACAGTGTTTAAAAGACAGAAAAAAAACAATTTTTTGAAGATTTTGGGAAAACAATTTTCTTTTCGCCAATGATAAATAGATTATTTGCCTATGATATTTCAACAATTCAATCTGTAAAATATTTATTTTAAACGTTATACAACCTTCAGATATTATCATGGGATAATGTTTTAGTGACAAAATTTTTCGATATTATTATTGCCAATTATAATTAGTATGTAAGGTGCGATTTTTTTTAAATTCAAGAACAGCTATTCCAAAGAATAGACTTTTTGAAAAAAAAAATTACTTATTCGTATTTTCAAGTCCACAATACTATTTTGAAAAAGCACTAAAATAATAGGAAAGAAATATATTTTGTTGGTTCAGACCTCTTAATCGCAGCCGACCGCAGGTATAACATCTATTTGTTTATTTAGGCTAGAATTTCAATAAGATATTAAAACAGATTTCAGCTGCGTCCACCTGCGTCTGTTATTTAATTTTATAAATACTCATTAGTTTATTTTTGAACGCGGGTCAATTTGAAATAAAACGATTATTGACCCTAAAATAAACAAATATATAGTTTTAAGTATATTGTAATGTAATATAATAAATTAATGTATCTTTTTGTTATATTTTAAATTAGTCATTGAGTCCTAAAAAATCTCAATTGTTTCCACAATTTAGTTAGCTGATGCTATCCTATTCTGAGTGAATACAACTTCATTCATCTCTTTTATCATCAGTTAATCCGGAGAGACAGATAATCGGGGTTCTACGGTAAATATTTTATAGGAAATTTAATAGTGATTAAGATGGTATCAAAACTATTTTTCTGTGACTTACAAATAGGAAATTGTTTAAGTGTAACCAAGAGGCTGCATTTTACGAATAACTAGATATTGCTAGGATTTTTCAACCACTTTACGGCGTCCAAACCTACAGATCAGCTTTAATAAAAGTACTGTAGGAAATATTAAGTTTCCTTCAGTAACTTGGATTGTCAACATCATGCATTAATTGTTTAGACTGCTGTTCACATGTCATTCATAAAATCTAGCCTAATGGTTACACTTCAAAGAATTACCAAACAATCGTTGAGCAATCAGAGCTATTTCTCATTAAGTTAATAGTGCAATCTCCAAGGTTGTTATAATTAAAGTTAATTGAATGTAAATTGTTCTAGTCCAAGGGCGTCTTGAGTTTAATATTTCTGCTATTTCGTCGGAAAACGAATAGTTTCCATTGTCTTGCAAAATAGTAAATTTCGAATTGCTTCGCACGTATCTTGATGATTTTTTTTCTTTAATACCGCCATTGCGCAATTGCATTTCAAACTAAATTAAAAATTATTTTTAAGTGTTATATTTCAAGGCCAGCTGAAGCTAGAGGTTATCCTGAATACCAAGAATATGTCGTAATGGCATGAAATAACAATAATTATTACATTTTAAATATAGCTTAGAATGAATAATACTAGGGAAATCATTATCCAGTAGGAGAATACTATTTAAAACTCATGGAAAATAATTAATAAAATAAGCAAATCTAAATAAATCAAGTGTGTTTAATCAACTGTTAGGAGGTGGAAGTCAGTGTACAGTGTGACTCAGTTGCGCAAAAACTGTTCAAGATAATACAATTCTAAGTACTCCATTAAAAAGTAAACAACTTTTTTTTTAGAAAACAGTGATTAAATTTAGTAAGGTGAGGTTTAATATGGCTCCTGTACAAAGATATGCTGCTCTTGTATGGGTACAGTAACTGCAGCAGTAAAGTGGCCGTTTTAGACCTACTAAAAGTCCCTTTTATCAGTGACCTTAGTATATTTAAAGTCCCTTTTAACGCTGGTCTTACTAAATTTAATCACATGGGGCTTCACTAAACCATAAAATCCACCTGATAAGAAGAGAAAGATTTAATCCTCCTACTTAGACTGAAACGTAGAAACCTGGGGTCGAATGAAACAGTTAACTCTCATAATTAAAAGTAAAAATTTAACTTTAATCTGTTGAACAAATCCGATATTTAGGACTGTACCTGAACAAACGCGTCTAAAGATGAAACCGCTCGACGTTCCGGATTACTTCAGCACTTACTAGACAAACGCTCTCAACAACCAATTAATTACAAAAGACTCATATGGAATAAGGCCTATTTGGACATAGGGAGTTGATCTTTGCAACTCCAATCCAAAATCCTTCGTAAAATCCCCAATGCTCCTTACTTTGTCACAAATAAAATAATCCATAAAGACCTTAATGTTATATATGTTTCCGATTTGTCCGAATCTAAATACCTATCCATACATAATAAACTTCATAATCTTCCGAATCCTTTTGTTTCTAACCTTGCTTCCTCTTCAATTCATGATAACCCTTCGAGGTGTCTGAAAAGAAGATGGCCCCGTGATCTCCTTATATAGACATATTATTGGAGTGCTACCATCGGGTAGTTTCTCAACAACTGTTTTTAGGTCATGTTCAAATTTACTAAATGTATTTCTTTAATACAGTTGTAAATATCATTAAGAAATAAATAAAAAAAAATATTGTACATAGAGTGTGGATGTGTTCTCTGAACACTATTACAAAAATCCTTAATTGAGACAGATTGTAATATTTCTTAGAAGAAAAGAAGATGGCCTCGTGAACTTATGTATACATATTATTAGAGTAGCTGCCAAAGGGGTATTTTCTCAACACACGTTTTCATGTGATTATATTCCTCTGTACACATTTACTTCATGTATTTATACTAATACAGTTGTAAATATTATAAATAAAAAAAATGTAATAACTATTTAATTAAAAAAAAATTGCTTACTTTCGGATTGCCTACTTACTGACGGTCGGTTTGATTATCCATAAATTTATTTTACCTGCATTTTAAACAAGTTAGCTTATTGAATCTGCCAATTGGTGAATCATGTATTGACAATCCCCTTAACTCAAAGGACTATTTCAGGTAGCTCAAAATTAGTTATCTGAAAGTACCGACTATGTACAATAATATCTTTATCAAGATTGAGTTAACAATAACAAATGGCAAAAGGTCCCTTTCTTATAGACCTCATGTCAATATTCCAATTCCCTTCATACCCACTACTGTTCCAGGATTTATTTACCTCCATATTCCTCAGGACAAATCACTGTTGAAGTTACATTCTTGTAGTCACACACCCATACTCGAAGGCCTAGATTCATGATCTAGCTGGCGAACTGTGGTAAGATACCTGGAGTGAACTCTGTACCCTGGAGGTGAGAATAGACGAAATATATATCGAAGGTAGATATTCGACTATTGCCATAGATACGCGGGGTTTAGTAGTGGCCTTGGCACAGACCGGATTCCATTCTCGCGCATTACTACCCCCTCCAACTTCTGTCTTTGCCGAGTTGTGCGTCTTTCTTATCGTCTTAGGAAATGATTTTGTCTTCTATTTTTGTTTCCAGACAATGAATTTGGGCATGTACAAGAATTTTTTTTTAAAAATCAATCCTTTATTTTTATTCGTATAACTTATTCTCTTATCTTAAGACCATTCTTACTATCCTATTTATTATGTGGAGGGAAAAAAACAGAAAAAAAACAAAAAAAAAAACAGGAAATCTCAGCGCTTCTGATTTGAATGCTTTCATAGAGGATTGAATAAAATTGTTGATACGATTTCATGTCTTAATTATTATATCATGCATATATACACATACCTAATCAAATCCGTGCGGGCATACGCCTCATAGATATTCGGTTCAACAAAAAAGACGCACTCACAAAAAGTAAAATCTTTAAATTAGTGTTTTTACAATTGATTACAATTTAAACTATTTAAAAAAGAAAAAAAAATTATTTAAACGCTGCAGCTGTTACAATACCTTGATCGCTTAACTTCTTCTTGAAAATTGTCAGAGCTCATGTTGTTCAAGAATTTTTTTATCCCTCCCAATTATTAAAAAAAAGTTTGTAAACTGATTTTAAATAATGCAATTAGAACACGGTGCTTCAAATTCTAATTAGACCCCATGCTGTTGTACATATCAGCTAAAATTGTAATTAATTAAAGAAGTAAATTAAAAAAAAAAAAAATAGACACCTACATATTGTTGATTGATCGTATTTTGTTTCTCCATCTAACATAATAGGATCGTTTTAAGAGAAGCCATTATTGTTTTTATCTTTATTAATTATTATTCATATATTATTTCGAATCCTTTGATGATTCGAAACACACTTTAAATTTGATACTTATGATCCTATCAGTTAATAATGACCCGTAAATTGCATTCCAAACTCTTCATTCACACATCACAAAGTTTAAGAATGGTGCAAAATTGGAGAATTAAAATAAATTCCAATAAATCCCATCAAATCACCTTTACCCTTCGTCGTATGACTTCCTGTATGACACTTATGACTTCCTGTCCTACAGTATCCTTTACCGCTACCCCACTTATCTCTGTTTAACAAATCCGATACCTTGGACTCCATCTGGACAAATGTCGAACTTGGAATACTCATGCCAGACTGAAATGACAAGAAACCTCTCCACTACTTCATCACTTAAAATAAAAACGCTGCAAGCTTTCAATTAATTACAAAAGGCTCGTTTGCGTGGCTATAATAAGGCCGATTTGGACATATGGAGTTTAAGTTTCGGGGCTCCACTAAGCCATCAAATTCCTCACGTATCCAAAATTCATAGAAGATTTAGTAATGAATAAGATGGTATTAAAACTATTTTTCTGTGACTTACAGATCGGTAATTCTTCAAAGAAAAGTAACCAATAGGTTTTTTTCCCCCGAAGAAAGTCGATTTTTAACCACTGTACGCCGTCCAAATTTGCAGATCAGCTTTAATAAAAATACTATAGGAAATATTAAGTTTCCTTAAGTGGCTTGGATTGTCAACATCATGCACTAATTGTTAGTTATATTTCGAGAATAGATTATTAATTTTCATTTCTCATATTTTCATTTGCTTGGACTGCTGGCCACATGTTATTCATAAACTCTAGCCTAATGGTTACACTTCAAAGAATTACTAAACAATCGTTGTGCAATCAGAACTATTTCTCACTAAGCTAATAGTTATAATTGGATGTAATATAATTGGAATATTCGTATCAGACTCAAATGACAAGAAACCTCTCCACTACTTCATCACTTCAAAGAAAAACGCTCTAAGCTTTCAATTAATTACAAAAGGGTCGTTTACATGACTATGATAAGGACTATTTGGACATATGGAGTTAAGTTTTGTGGCTCCACTAAGCCATTAAATTCCTCTCGCATCCAAAATCCTTGATGCTCATTTTATTTGTTACGACCTTAATGTTCCTTACGTTTCAGACTTAGCCCAATCCAGATACCTATCCTTCCATAATGAACTTCAGAACCATCCCAACCCTCTATTTTCTAACCTTGCTTCCTTTTCGATTCCTTGTAACTCTCCGAGGTGTCTGAAAAGAAGATGGCTTCTTGATCTCTTAATGTAGACTAATTATTGAAGTGCTACCACTAGAGGGTAATTTCTCAACAAATGTTTTCATGTCAACATGTTTCATATTTTCTAGATATGTTTTTATTTTTAATAGAGTTGTAAGTATCAAGAATAAAATTTAAAAATTGATTTAAAGTGGCTATATGTATAAGACAAAATGTATCATTAGAAACCTTTGTTGAGTGTGTTGAAAGTAAAGCCCCTTGTGTGGAAGTGCTTCACGTACTTAAGATATCTCAGCCCGTCGGCGATCCATCTTCCTGAAGGGCATACATGGCCCGAGATCAGGTGGCAGTTTCTTCTCTTTGTTTGCCTCGAGTGGTCTGTCCATTTTAGATGCAATGGCTTTGGAATAAACAAAAATCTATTGTGTATATCACAAGAATATATGGTGTAATACTGTTGTGGAAACATATTCTTAAATTAAGAGAACAATTAATTATGTATTACATTTATAAAAATCTGGTGCAAGCCTCACACGACTTTCGTTTACCATCCTCTTCTTAGCAGAAATAAGTATTTTCAGACAATATTTTTTATTTGTTTAAATACCCTTATATATACAAATTTTAATTTTTATATCGCTGTATTTAACACAATTAAATATTAAACAATACCAACGATAGCATTTATGAAAACCGTATATGCATATGAAAAGAATTTTGTCGGAGCTCATGTTACGTATGGAAGCCTGTTGTAATCTTTCGGGCGAGCTCGGGGACAAGCTCGTATTTCTTTGATTCCTCTATTGCAACTATCATCCGTTACGATCTCTTATTTCTCCTTAGTTAATTATCAAATTCTTTCATATTTTATTTTAACTATTTTTTATATCAAGATTAATGTGAAATGGTTATTATTTGAATAAAAAATTAAAGTACTTTAGAGGAAGCTAATATTGAAAATTAGCCATTTAAGCCTGTAGAGAACATAATGAGAATAAAACCTACATTATATTAAAACTGCTTAATTTACACTGATGCACTGAATTTATCAAAATCGTTAGAGCCGTTTTTGAGAAAATCGTAAAATGTGTTAAATCGATTATATAATGTCCATTTCGGTTTGCCGATCTTGAATAAAATGTTGCTATAACATCGACAGCTTATATAAAATCTTAAATGTGCAATTTCACTTTCGACTTTACGACTTTTCGTTTTTGAGCTAGACTGATAACACACACACAACATTCTGCGGGACTTGATTATTTGGACCAGGGAAACTCAAAACATGTATTTTCATTGAAAACTCACACTAAAAAATTTTCACGATCGCAATACTTTCCCTTACAATATATTGTATATATAGGTAAGTGAAAGTAATATATAGAAAGCGTATTGACATTACTTCTTTTTTATGGCTATAAAAAAAATTATCAACTTTTTGTTAACAATCAGCAGATGTGCTGGAAATACAAGATATAAATGACATGAGGAAGAAAAGTACTCATCAGCACCTCTTCCCTGACTTTTTTCAATTTCATATGTTGTTTAAGGAAGGAGATCTCTCAACCAAGCCTTTTTAGTCTCATCTGGTTGTTCTGGAGTATGTTTGGTGTACCATGTCTCTTATTTATCTGTTGTGATGTCCGTTTAAATTAGTGTTAATTTGTTGGTAAATGGTCATTATTTGTTGTTTAACTGTTGGAAGGTGAGATCAGTAGAGTTCTGTCAGTCACGTAAACAGTTGCTTTTGTTATAAGTCGCAATAATTTTTATTGGAAAGCTTGAAGTTTTTGTAAGTGGATCTTTTTAGCGAAAACGTATTTTTCTGATGAGTATGTCAATTTGGGTTTGTAAATGTATAAGTATGTAAGTATGTAAATGTACTCATTAATCTTTATGTTTTAAAAATAAGGCATATTAAAATTGCTAATGGTACAGCAAAATAACTTTTCCCTTTTTTTATCAGCTGGTGACAGCGGTTATTTTCAAAATTCTTTGTGTTCTTTACAAATTTAAAAATCTACTCATAGCAACAAAATTAACACGAACCTCAAGTAGAAGAGATTACGAAATGACTTTATATAAAATATTCTGATAATGTTAAATCACCTGTGCGAATCAGTTTTACAGATTTTTAAAAAAAGTTTTATCAATACCGAAACAACCGCACAAAAAAGTTAAAATAAATAAATATTTATTAGAAAAAAAATTACGAAAGAGAGGATCTGACAATAATTTTGAGTATTAGGGCTTTTTTTTTTTTAAATAAGAATTTGAGCAACAGGTTGGAATAAAATTAATTTGTTATCTCAGTATATTCTGGAACAAAATAAAATAAATTTATTTTCAATTCACTTTTCTTACATATTTAGGTTCGTTTTAGAAAATATAATTGCACCATGGGATTTATTTGGGTATTTTTATGTAGGAATCCATACTTTTCCAAATGATGTATTATGATTTACTTTGGAAAAAATAGTTAAATTATAATTATCCAAAAATAATTCAATCTTATAAGCTTTACTGTTCATTTATCTTATTTTCAATATTCAGCCCAATCCACAATCCTCAACTGGAAAAAAAAAAACTTACTATTAGTATCTCTGAAAGTCGTTGTTATCCACATTTTTTTATTTTAATTGAAAATAAAAATCTTGAATAAGTATTTTCCAAAATTAATTATATCTACTTGTAAAATATAACAAAATAAAATATCTCTGAACAAATCATTTCATCTCTGCCTTTCTTCTCCTAGCCTCTCTGATGTTCTTCATTCCATTAACTCGCAGTGACGGGGTTCCAGTTCTTTTAAACACCCAACAATTTCATTACCCGGGTGGCGAATCCACACTTCGTTGATTGTCCAGAATGTGGAAATTCTCCAGGAGGCAACTGAAAGAGATTTTTAATTTAGCTTTTTTGCTATTCCTTTTTTCCTCTATGTAACTTTTTCCTAGGAAAATTGAATTTTTTCGACTTTAGCGAATGAATACAAATGGACACTGATTACTCTATATTCTACGAAACTATTTTGGTTAAATTCACCATACAATATTCTTCTGCTGTTCTTGACATTTTTTTTTCTAAATGCTGATTGCGGTTTTGAGCTTTATTCTTATAACTCTTGAAAATAAATTTGTTACTTCATAGACTTTTTTCCGATACTAAAAGACTTTTTTTTGTTAATTCATATTTAATTTTTGTTTTCATGTTGGATATACAGTTCATATTACTCATCTTTAATGGAATGTTCAATAAAAATATTATAATATTATATAATTATAATAAGGCACATCCACCAATGATACCGACAGAAAAAATGTTGAAGGAAGAAAGGTCACAGAAATACTCAACAGTATCCTTCCAGAGTTCGAATATACAGCCCAGTACAAAGAGGCTCATATACAAGGCCATATTCGAGCCGATCACAACATATGCCTCGGAGACTTGGGTCATCAGTGTAGGACACCGAAACAGACTGTTAGCAGTAGAGATGGACTCGAGAAGAGCAGCAAGAAAATCCAGATGGGAAAGGATCAAAAATGAAAGAATTCTGGAAATGATGGAGGAGGAAAAAAATATTTTAGCAAATATTGTAAAGAAAAGGTTATGCTGGTTTGGAAATATGAAAATAATGACGGCTGAAAGATCTCCAAAGATGTATATAGAGCTGGAAGTAGAAGGTAGAAGCAAAAAGGGAAGACCAAGGGTAAAATGGATAGACGCGGTGGAAGAAAGCGTGGTGGATCGTGGAATATCATAGAAGAACAAGGCTTGGATAGAGAAGAATGAAAAAACATCTTAAACAATATCTAAGTCAAGGACAACAACAGTAGTGGAAAAGTATTTAAAAAATAATTATA
Organism: Nezara viridula; assembly: GCA_928085145.1. Lineage (NCBI taxonomy): Eukaryota > Metazoa > Arthropoda > Insecta > Hemiptera > Pentatomidae > Nezara > Nezara viridula. The sequence goes on along the minus strand of OV725080.1, from coordinate 151,881,987 downwards.
ATAATAATTAATGAGGAGAGAAATAGTCCAGCGGATAAGGCACCGCGTTCCTATGCCCTGTTTCTCGGGTTTGGGTTTAAGTCTGGTTCTGACAGGTAATTATTTATTGCGTTACATCAGCTGTGGATGGACTCTGGTGCGATTCAAAAATAATAAAAGAACAAAACATAAATATGACTTCTGTTAACAATTAAAATTTATAAAGGTCCTAATAAAATATGTTATACAATAGAGAAAAAATTAATTGTATCAACCATAGCAGACAACCAATTATTGGTCCTAGGAAGGTTGTTGCTCCAGATAGTATAACTTAATTTTATTTATAACATAAATTTAAAATCATGACAAAGGAGCACATCAGATTTTAGTCATGAATTGCCATGAAAATATAGAATTTTAATCTTCTTTTTTCCGGGAAGTTGTATGTTGTAATTTGTTTTTGGTAATAATAACTTCCAATTAAACAACAATTGATTTATTGTTGTATTTCCAAGTTACATGCTAACATTTCGAGGTATTTACTCCCAACTTCAGAACTACAATCCCAATGTTTTTTGTTGATTCATGGCTAAAATTGAGTTAAATATAATGCATGTTACGATACATGTCAGAATTGATTTGTTACATTAAATTTGTAATTACCAAGTCTAATGTGCTCCATTGTCAGGTTCTAAATTCATGTTATAACAAACTAAATTAAATTGTCAAAACTGCCCCAAAATCTACATTTGAGAAACATCCAAACACTTAGGGACCATGATTTCACAACACATTACTAACTGTAAAAATACAAAAAACATAAACACAACTGCTTTAGCACATCACAGCATAAAATTACAACTACAATAAACCACAGATATTAGGCACAGAACAAAAAAAAAATTTAGGGACACATTATACTGACATATTAAACAAGATTAAAATGTAATAAAAATGAAATTGCAGATACATAAAAAATAAACATTTAACAACAAATAGTGAAAAATAAATAGTTATATCCAAAGGTCAATTGTATTCACCATGGCAGACACCCAATAATTGGTCTAAAAGCAAGATGTTGCTCTAAATAAATCAACCATCAATCAACAAATAAATCAATTGTTGTTTAATTGGAAGTTATTATTGCCAAAAACAAATAATGGAATTTTAATTTTTGATAATAGGAATAATTTTCCCGAAACGTCACCTTAACATGTAAGTCACCAAATAAACCAATTGTTTGTATATCTGGAAGTTTTCAATGCCGAAAATAGAGAATTTATATTTCATATTATTAGCTTCGCCTTGTTGATTTTTTCACTTCTATCGTCTGGTTTAAGCACACAACTTGGTTTTTTATATTTTTTTCAATGCAAATACACAATTTTAGAACAAAAAAATAAAATAAAAAGAATAGAAACTGACACAAAAAACCGCTATTATATTAATTACTAGCCAGTGTAATTTACTTGATCCAAACGATTTAACACATTAACTGATTGGAGCCGCTGCAGTTAGAGAATTACCTTCCACCGTTGCAACATTGCCTGGGATGATTCACTAATGTGGCGGGTCACTAAGCTGCTACCCGAGTCTTCAGTAATCGTCCTCTCAGCTAAAAGCTCTCAGTCGACTATCTCTACAATAGTTCCCAGCTCTCTACTCCGCTGCAGTTGGAGGCTAAGTAATATTACACCACCTTTTAGCCAGTTCTTGAAGTACTGTATAATGTTACCTCTAAGTAAAACAGTCTGGGTCTGAAAACGTCTGTCTTAACTCCCCCAGGAAAGGGAATATCCGCATTACTTTGAAGGGGTAAGGAATAAAGTTCATTCGATGCATGGGCCGATTACGAAGGAAAAAGAAGTTAAGAACAATTTTGTCCGGTTTTTAGTTCAATAAGAAGGAATTTGCTCAAAAACTATTCCAGGTAATTAAAGTTTAAGTATACCATCGTAAAGTAGAGATTTTTTTTTTTGTTGAGAAAACAGTTATTAATTTTTTTATGGTCAATGATAAAAGGGATTTTCAGGAGACCTAATATAGCCGTTGTACAGATATACTGCTCGTGTATGAGTAGAGATGGGCGTTTCTGCTCCTTTTGAAGAACGTAAATGAACTGTTAGTGACAAAAAACAACAGTTCTTAAAAAAATAGTTCATAGAACAACGCAACAATTCTTGGTGTAAGACCTATTGGTTTGAAAACAGTCTTATTCGTTTTAAAACTGATTCAATTCGTTTAATGACAAGTCTGAAAATAAATGAAATGTTTTATGTATAAAGTTTTGCGTTGTTCGAGCTTAAAATTGATAACATTTTAATTTGTTTTTAATATTAGCCTAATGCTTAATCTTAAAAATTAGTTTTTAACTAATTAAAACTGAAGATTATTTTTTACGCTTAGAACACTTTTTATTTTAATAATATTTTAATTTTCTTGAATTAATCTGGTGGTTGAGATTTTGGACAAGTTCCTAAACTCTCAACGATGAGCTTATTGATGACATCCTTTCGCCCAGCGTAAAGAAGGATCCGGTGCTATCGATGAGCTCAGCGCTGAACTTAGGAGTTTTTCCTTTTTCAAACAAATTTGTAACTGTAGTTCAAAAATGTTTTGAACTGTTTGCCTTTTTCACGTTTAATAGAATATAAGAGTGTTTATAATAGTGGATTAATGGTTTACTACAGTGAATAATTGAAGAAAACAATGTTTTTTTGTTTTTGTTTTTACTGATCATCCCAACCATTCTTCCCTTCACCTAAATTGATTTATGTAAATTTTTTCAATCATAAAAATTATTTTTGGTCTGCAAGACCTTAATATAGATAGATACATCTAAAAACATAAACTGATTTTTCCTACAAATATGCTTAAGTTAATTTAGTAATGTAGTAACTATAATGAGTAAGTTTTTATTTATTCCTGGTCTTCATTAATTATGGGAGCTAAAAATTACATCCCTAAACATAACAGTTGAAACATGTATAATAAAAAAAAAAACTGTTGTGTTATTTTCATGATGAACTGATAAGTTAGTTGGATAACAGAAAGAGGTTCTGTTTCGTTTGGAAAAAACGAAATGAAAAACAGATCAAACAGAAACTCGACTAGTGGCAAACGGGTTAACTAAATAAAAACAATTGTAGTTATCCGTTTGGAAGAACAGTTCATTCGTTTGAAATCAAGAACTGTTCTTTTCAAGCGTTTGGCGTTTTCTCTCCCATGTATGTATGAGTACTGTAATTGCAGCAGCACAGCGACCGTATGAGATCTCCTGAAATTGCTTCTGTTCATTGAACTTAGTAAATATAATCAGTTTTCTAAAAAAAAATCAGGCTACTTTTCGATAATGTATTTAAAATTTAATATTTAATAGTTTTTGAGCAATACTTCCTTGTTCAATAAAACCCGCGACTGCCTTAAGAAAAACACCAAATTGATCTTGACTCCTTTTTCGTTCGGAATTGGCCCATGCATCAAATGAACTTTTTTATTCGAAATTATGTCTAGAATTTTCCCTTAGAGTTTGACCATTAAGAACTAAGAAACTCTGTTTAAGTTTAATGTACGGTAATAGACACTTTAAGTGAAATTTTCAAAATTAATGTGATCCAAAGTTTTAGTTTTGGAGTTGGATCTTTGCAAATGAGTTAAATTGACAGCAAATTTAGTCTTTTGTACATTTTATTTTTTCTATACTGTCAATTCGTTTATTATTGATGAAAAAATGGGGATATTCTGACAACTTATTTCGTGCCGAGTTTATTCGATGCCCGGCAATCTAATTGTCTAAAGAATTTGATAAAATAATCACCCGCCCATACACCTGACCTGGGAAAAGCCCCGTATGGACTAAGATGTGAGTAGAAGGACGTTGACAAAAAATAAATATTTTTTTCCCTTTTCACATATGAAATAAACCATCTTTCAATTTAAAAAAAAATCTTTATTTACACAGTGAGATGTGCAATCAATTACAAAGGAAGATTGCAAATTACTGACCCTCCGTTACAGATTTTTTTTTTTTTTTTAAATGTTCCAAAACTGCATAATTGTCTTGTACTGATGTAATATTTATACACAATTATAATTGTATTGATAGTAAATGTTATTACTTTGTAAATATTTAACTGAAAAAAATATTCCTATTGAATATTTAATAGTTGACCGTTGCATTATAAAGGAAGGAGAGGTGGCGGTCCGGGATGGTATCTTGTCCGTTCTAGCCCTGATGAAGACCTGCAAAGTCGGGTCGAAACGTTGGCTTTTAATAAAATAGTTTGGCACTATTTAGCCTATTTATGACCGCCACGCCGGATCATCTCCTTCCTTTAAAAAAGTATTCATATTTCATATTATTAATCTCGCTATAGTTTCACTTTTATCGTGTGGTCTTAAGCACAGACCGAAGTTGTTTTTTTATGTTACACTTATACAAATAGTTTTTTGTTTTTTAATTTGTCTATTGAAAATTATATGCTTTACACCGTTGGCTTTCTTGGACATGAAAGAGATAAGATTTTTTTTTTCCTTCCCTTTTCTCCTGTTTCGGGAATTCACTAGAGCAATGGAAGACTTCCCGAGTGCTGAGTAGAGGCCTAAATCGTGGCCATTGTGGAGCTGTAATGGATTGAGATGGACTGGGAGCGTGTCAGCACTCCCAAACTGTCCAAGCAGCTATAGTTCTTTAGGCCTTACTCATTTCTTACTTCCTCAAATAATTATATATGTTTATTAAATTCAATTTAAGTATACTAAATACATAACTATACATTGATAAGTATATTATAGCAGTTATTGTTTTGAATATTTATTCATATATTTTAAATTTATGTTATATTAAAAACCTCCAATTTATATTGAAAACAACCAAATTCCTCAGGTGGACGCAGTAATCTATCTTTGACTTACCTTTGACAGAAGGGTGACGTGGGGTTATATTAAAATACCCATAATAGGGGAAGATACTTAATAGACTACTACTTTACTCACTTATTTCTTCAAAACTAGAACTGAGATAGAAACTAAATGCATATATATGCTCACTCACTCTATATGGATATACTCCTCACAGATATATGGTGTAGCTAAAAAGACCCATTTATAAAAATTTCAAACATACCAATCAAAAATATAACGGTTCATAACTAACCACCTTGGTATGTGACTAACAAAATTAATTTACGCGGACATACTAACGTACTCATAAGAGAGATAGCATCAGCTGACATGTTCATCAAAACGAGGAGGAGTCTAAGAAGACGTTAGATAAGATACCTCCTTCCTTGACAAACCATGGTAATTGATTCAAGCCAGGGAAAAGGTACTGCTGGTGTTCTCATTCTTTATGCTTGTCATGTCGATTTCATTAATTTTAACAAACCATCTGCTGATTGTCAACAGTTCATCGAAAGGTGCGGAACAATATTAAAAGGGTCTTTTTTTTTTTATAAAATTCTTTAAAAAAAAAAATATTTTCTACTAATGTAAGTTAAATTTATTTACCCATATAAATAAATGGTCTTAGGTTTAATACTTAATTTGGGACGTTCTGTGATGGGAGGTGACCGGTCCTAGATCACACTAAACCACCAGGTTTTCTCCTTTTATTATATAATTAATTATTATTATTTAATTAAGGTTAGCCACTTCATAGAGGCTGGATATGCTCCAGAAACGTCTCCTGATCCCAAGGTCGATTCACTCCAGATGAAACAGGATAATAATTATCTGTCATCAGGCGGATTCGAAACCCATAGCTTTAGAAGTCAGTACCTTCCCCGCTAGAATACCACACTCCCTTAAAATATAAACATACAATAAAGAAATAAAAAGGAATAATAAGAAATAAAGAAATTAGTAAAATAATCGATTGAAGTCGAGTAAAACAAAAGTAAATCTTTTTAAGTACATATTATAAGCAAATATTCTTAAGTTCAATAGAATTCCGTGCCTAGTTTTTACTCTACATGCCGAAGGCAAAACAGTACACCGTGAGATCCCAGCACTTTTCTCCTAGCCGCGTGTGTGTGTGACAGGTCTAACTCAAAAACGATACCTGAGATGTTACAGCAACTTTTTCGTCAAAATCGGCTAACCGGAAATGGCAGTTTATATTATCGATGAAACACATTTTTACTATTTTCTCAAAAACGGTTCCAACGATTTTGATTTAATTCATTATATCAATGTAAAATTAAGCATTTTTTAATATTATGTAGGTTTTATTTTCATTGATGTTTTCTAACAGGGCTTAAATGACTAATTTTCCATATTAGCTACCGCTAAAGTACGTTTAATTTTTCTTTACTTCATTTTTTACTTACTTAACCATTTCACATTGATCTCTAATATAAAAAAAAATAGTTAAATATAAAATATTTAGACTTCAACAATATTATGTACATATTCATATGCTGTTTTCCCAACTGTTTTCGTTAATATTAATTAATATTTAATTGTAGCGCTCTCGCTCAAGCTCCACCGGCTTTAGCACCGGTGAGGCGGTTGAGAGAGTAGCGCAGGGATTTCGGTTCCCCGCCTGATTGTATATTGGTATGACTGTATTTTTATGTTTTTAATTTACTTATATTTAGGTTATTTTATTTTTTTATTGTATATAGTTTTTATTTATTATTATTTTACTTTTGTTATTTTTATTTATTTTTTGTATATACGGTGTGAAGTGAGGAAAATAATTATTGTCCCTGTGACAGAATATTATATGTCTAAATAAATAAATAAATAAAAAATATTTAATTGTATAGATTACAGCGATATAAATATTAAAATTTGTATATATAACGGTACTTAAACAAATAAAAATATCCACAATGAAATATAAATTAATTAGCGTTAATAATTTTTACTTTCATTTCCCCTTTGCCTGAAAATACTTAGTTTTGCTAAGAATATGGTGGTAAGTGAAAGCTGTGTGATGGGGCACCGCACCAGATTTTTTTTTCTGTTCGTTTCTAATATATTTATTGTTGATATTGTGACATTTTCCAGAAATTTTAGTTATAATTTATGCTGTCTAGATTTAATGGAAACAAAATATACAGTTGACGTTCGATAATGAATTATTCAATACAGTTACCGAAGTTCCATTATCTCAACCGTAAATTCTTGAAGAGACTTCACTCCGGTACTAAAGAGGTTTTGGTGTTGAGGTATAAGAGCTTGGCCCATACCTTTCTGGTCGAAGAGGTTGTAAACAGGAGGCATCTCAGGTGATCCTGGGTCCGTAAAAGAAGATGGATAATCCAAAGATATGCTTTATTCCTTGTAAAATAAGGAGTAACCGCAGATCGTGTCCTTCGCCCAACTGATGTCATCTTCATTATTTAATGTCGAAGGATCATATCCTGAAGGATTCTCTGGGAAGGCTGTCGATACATTGTAATTATAGGAATAAATAATGCCTTCAATTATTCGCTTGTAAATCCTGTCCGCGGTAAGCGTCGTCATCAACTGTAATCTTCGAATCACGTCATCGAAAAAAGAAGGCGACTAAAATTCTTGCTATCGAATTAAAAATAAAAATGATTGCGTACGTTTTTATTTTTTTAATGTAATTCTAAGAACTTCTACAACTAATATTTTATTATTAATCAACTACGAACTATACAATACGTTGAAATTATTCCATTTATTTACAATGAATATTACAATATCTCATGAGAACATAATGACAAAATCATAAGTTAGTGTTTTTCTTAAAAATTAATTCAAGTCTATGAATCCAACTTTATTTTTTCTACATCTGTAAATTCTAATTTAATTTTATTCACTGAACAAACACTGCAGAACATGTCATAATTATTATTATTTATTTTTTGCAATCAATATTACAATCAGCGGTACAGACCCCATTTTATCAAATTATCAATATCCGTCTAAAACTTCGTAAATAGCTTCATCTCATCGTAATCTACGAATATTTTATTTACGACAATTTTGGAAATGGGGCGTTTTCAATTTAGATATTGGTAAAATTTGTCTATTGAAAGTGTACTAAAAACTCCTGAACATCCATTTGCTTTCCACAAGATAATTTGATCACAAAATCAAGAAACGGTCTAAAGAAATGTTAGGTCGTTTAGAGAGAATTTTTTTGGAATATCGCCTAGAAAAAATGGGATGTTGAGGTCAAGGGATGTAGAGTTTTGTTGGTTACGTTTTTTTCGCGTGATATAAGAATATCACATTTTCCGTAGCAAACTACTCAGGCCTTACCTCTGTGTTTAATCTAAAAAAATATGTTATATATTCAATTGTATTTTTTTTTTTTAGATATTTGGATATATATATACCGTAATGCTATATATATGCTACATATATATAGCATTACGGTTTGTTTATACTTTACAGATAGGATTAAATATTATATTGTCTTACATCTAACCATAACTTATATATATATATATATATATATATATATATATATATATATATATATATATATATATATATATATATATAAGTAAAGAAATAAAAATCCTTACAACCTTACAAACATATAAAGAAATTAATTTTAAATGTCCAATATTATATTCGTTCGTATGTAAATAATTATGTAGAGTTTTTAGTTAAAATAAAAACTTCCGCTATTTTTTTTCTTTTTTGGGGGTTTATCGACCCCTCCAATCAAAATCGAATGGTTGTGCCTATGTCCATGTTATTCGGTGTTTCTAGAATCGCTTCTATCAACACTAGCCAGTTTATAGTTCAAATAACAAGAGGAATTAAGAATAATGTTAAATGACAATGTTCCGAATTTTAATATAATTCTTCTTTACTCCTTCCTTTTTCTTATTTATTGTTAGTCTAGCTTTTTCCATTTTTTTTTTCTTTTCAATCTCCCTTTTTTCGTTTATGATTGTTATTATAAAATTAAATCACCATCAGTCTTCCTCATTACTAAGGGTTTTAAAATCTCTCCGAAAAAATAATGGTTTTTATTCCGGTTCTACCTGAGGAGCTCAACCTGGTTTAAGTGGAAGGCGCCGGATCTGCAATTACAATTGGGCTATTGGCTTTATAAGGAACCTAATACCTCCTCTCTCCACCAACAGGTTTTCGTCCATTATAGGATCCCTGTAGCATTATACTTTAAAATTATAGCTCATTTTGAATATTCGAATCGAATTTTTTATAGGACTTAGCTTTTTTCCCTCAGGACATCCTTATTGCGTGTTTTTTCGTATATTAGACATTCTGAACCTGATATCAACATTTCATGAAGAGATTTCTCTTCGGAAAAATAGTTCAATCCTTTAATCTTCGACTTATGGAATTTTAATACTTAATTATAATAATAAAGTCAAGTTTTCATAATAGTTCATGGTACAAACCATGTTATAAAATAATTAACACCCGCCTATAACTTCGTAAATAGCTTCATTTCATCGTAATCTACAAATATTTTATTTATGAAAATTATCGGAATTGGGGCTTTTTCAATCTGGAGGTCGGCAAACTTATTATTTTAAATTGGAGTCTATTAAATTAGGTACTAAAAACTCATGAATACCTATTTGCTTTCCACTTAATAATAAGATAATATAATCACAAAGTCGAATAAATAGGTGGCCTGCAAAAATGTTGGGGCGTTTGGTGTGTCGTCCACCCCCAAATTGTCAAAATAACTAGGTTATGGAGGCCAAATGGCCCAATATTTTTGTAGGTCACTTTTTGATTTTGTAATCATTTAATCTTACGATTCATCTTACGATCTAATTAAATAGACAATGTTTGGCGATCTCCAGATTGACCACAACTCCGAGAATTTTCGTGGATAAAATATTTATAGGTTACGTTGAGATGGAGCTGTTTACGAAGTTTTAGACGGATATAATAATTTGTTAAAATGTGGTCTGTACCACGAACTATTATAGTTTACTATTTTTGTTGGATTCATAATTTCTTTTCATTATACTTATTATTTTTTTTTTATTTATTTAAAATCATTATTAAGGCAGTGGATCAGCTGATGCGAAAGGTGTTGTTCTCAACTCGTCTTTCAATATTTAATTATTTTTTAGCGGAATTTCTGATTATTCAGTGAATACAGTTCACGTGTACATTAGAGCAGTTGTTATTTGCTGTTTTATATTATCATCCCCTCTTTTATTTTTTTTTCTTATGATGCGGTATTAACACCAAGTGATGTCCAGTGAGGTGTCCACTAAGAGGACTCGGTCAGACGACTCTACCCCTCGTGGTTCACTTCAAAACCAGAACCTCAGCCTCAACCAGGTACGTCTTCGCAAGAATGGTTAAAGAATCCCCTTTCTGAACTTTAAATCCGTACCAAGTGATTCAGAATGAAACAGAAGTAATAGAGTCTGCAGCAATACCCAAGGAGCCAAGGCTTCCTCCGGTATTTGTAAAAAATTTCCAGTTACTGTGTAACTAAACAAAATCTGTCCTCAAATCAAAATACTTTCATCAATCCCGTCCAAAACTGTTATAGAGAGCGCCCGGTATTCAGAAGACTTTAATACTGTAAAATTATTTTAAATTTGATGAGAATTATTCTGCTATAGAAAAGTGTCAGTTAAGAGAGGTTCCACTGTTTACAATGGTTGGTCCCTCCCCTTTAGAAACAGAACGACGCCCATAGTTTGCTATGTGAAATATGCTTGAAAGAGAAATGGACTACTGGGTCTCTCAATTGCTTATATGGTATAGGGAATTCCACGCCAAGTTGCATAGAAGATATAGACATATGAATCAGATGCGGAGTACCGGAGACGTTTGAGCACGTAATGATCAACTGCTTCGCCTTTAATGACCTAAGGGCCAGAATGATGTGGAAAATTGGAATTTATTATAATCTCAGCGAAAATACATTTTTTCGACTAGTGACAGATCAGGACTATCAGTATTATAAATATTTTGTGTACGGAAGGAAAGCTGCTCTAAACCCGGCACACTTCAATCTGGAAAGAAGAGGACCAAAACTCCAGGAAGGTCGCCAGAATAACGGAACTATCTTCTACCCGAAGATCTGAAGGAGAGAAGAATGTTTATGGCATACATTTAGTTGTGTGATATATCATTCCTGAAAAACCCTTGTAGTCTAAAGGCAAGAGAAGGAAAAATTAATAAATAAAAGAACGCTATGTGAAAAAATTATAATGTTTTTTTGTTTTTTTTTTAATTTCGGCTTTGGTAACTCTTGCTTAACCTCTGATATTGTTTTGACGACTTTTTGATGATATAGCTGAACTAGTAGGATATTAGGGTACCTAACCCTTCAGGATGGTTGCTTCAGCGAGGATATTAAACATTTGCACTGACTGCCCAATCGCAAAGATAGTACCTGGAGAACAATGGCTCCCTAGAACTTCCTGTTCCTGTTGCTACTTGCCCTTTCACACAGCCTCCTGTATCAGTACCACTATGTTCATTAGGTTTCAGCTTAGTTCCATCTTGTTTCTGTTCTTCTACCGACTGATATAAAGTTGTGTTTTGCAATTTCAATATCACTATATTAAATATTTTCGAGCTCGAAACGTTTTCCATTTTGTAATATAAAGATGGATAAATAGTTGATGTTAAAATTATGAGGATTTCAGTCAATATTATTAGGATTGACTACGTTTCGATCTAATCATGTGGATTAAAAATTTAATGAAGACATACGAAAAATATTATATAAATACAAATATGTATATAAGCTAAGATGAAAATACATAAAGTATACAAAAATTATGGCAATACAAACATACAAACGAAAAAAAAAATAATTCGTCTAGAAATAAAAATAAAAATGTTTTGTCTTGCCTGGCATTATTAAAAACATTGGTCATATTAACATTGTTTGCAAAAATATCGATTTTACTATTACTAATTATTATTCGAACATTAGGTACGAACTGGAACCGTTATGTCACCGCCACATAACGTAACAGTTACGCTTCGGAATCAGTGAAAGGTCTCACCGTACGTAATGTAGTAGTTATATGTACCTGTTAGCTGTTCTATATTTCTTCGATATGACTGGTCGTAGTTTCTAATCCACTGTCTCCACTCTGTCATCAGTCAGTATGAGGTTTCTAAAGAATTTATAAATACCACGGACGTTTTCACTTTCAAAATTGTGTTACTTCACATCTCTCTCTCTCTCTCTCTCTATATATATATATATATATATATCTATATATATATATATTGCTACAACTGGAGAGGCCTCGGTTGGAGAAAAAGAGGTGATGAACAGGTGGGCCGAACACTTCTCGGAGTTGCTCAACATTGGTCTGGAGGAGGAGGCATTTGATAATGAAGAAGAGTGTCAGGTGTGGCAACCACAACCGCTAGTTGATGAGCCTGACAGAAAGGATATCGAGTTAGTTGGCCGTCATGAATTGAAGAACTGTAAAGCCCTGGTGAGGACTGGATAGTTACGGAATTGATTAAAGGCTGAAGTGGTAAAATGAAGGCTCTAATATATGAGTTCCTCCGCTGGTTTAAAATACCAGTGAAGTGGCTGAGGGAGAAGCGTAGGGATCTCCTAAGCGTCCCTTTTCCCTCCACATGTGGAGGGGACAAGATTGGTTCGGAGATAACCTGGCAAATTGTAAATAATGTATATAGGTATGTTTTATATAAGGTGTTTGTTTTACTTTTATTTCTATTTTTATTTACTTATGTGTATATATATATTTTTTTTTCTTTACTCTTTTGTTCTTTTTCTTATTCTTTTGTTATTACTTTATTTATTTATATTTTTGTATATACGGTATGAATGCAATCTCTGAACTCTATTATAAGTGTCCTTAAACAAATATATGAGTTGGTCTGTGACATATGTAGATAAGAAGAGACGCCGGATGATGAGGAAGTAAGGATCAGAGCGTAATTTATAGAGGAATAACCCTATGGAGAGTCGTGTATAAACTCATTCCTAGTTTAATTTTAAAAAGGTTGTGAAAATATGCTGAGGAATTTTAGATGATATATATATGGCGTTTCTTAGTTCTTAGTTGCAAAACTCTGGGGGAAGGGGAGGGAGAGGAGGTGATTCTAGACAAAATTATCAACAAAAAAAAGTTCATTTGAAGTAAGGGCCAATTCAGAATGAAAAAGGAGTTAAGACTAATTTGGTAGGGGGCGGGGTGGCCGAATGGGCTAAAGCGTGTGCACTGCACCGCGAGTTGCCTGGCAACCGGATAAGAGATTTGAGAAGATTTAAAAAGTGTGAGTTCGCATCCCGGTGCCGGAGGGGATTTTAAATTCCCCGCCCTCACACTCCGGCCTAGGAAAATCCCGTATAGCCGAAGACTAATTTTGTGTTTTTTTTAAAGGTGGTCACGATTTTTATTAAATAAGAAGGAATTGTTCAAACACTGTTCAAGATAATTAAATTATAATTATACCATCGTAAAGTAAATTTTTTTTTTAGAAACCAGTGAATTAATTTACTATGGTCAATTACAAAAGGGACTTTCAGGAGGTCGAATACGGCCACTGTACTGCTATGGTCAGAGTGCCCATACTCCAGCAGCATATCTCTGCACAGCAGCCAAATTAGACCTGAAAGTTACTTTTATCATTGACTTTAGTAAATTTCGCTGTTATCTGAAAAACAAAATTGTATTCTTTAAGAAGATGTACTTAGAATTGTATTATCTTGAACATTTTTTGAGCAATTTAATCTTATTCAGTAAAAAATGTGACCACTTTAAGGAGGACACAAAATTGATCTTAATTCATTTTCCTTTCGGCGTTAGCTTATGCATTAAATGAACTTTATTGTTGTAAATTTTGTCTTAAATCATCCCATGAGTTTGGCCATTAAAACTGATATACTCTGTATGTATGTATGAATTTATTTATATTTATAATTGGATTAATTGAAAGAGTTCGGCCAATCACAGGGCTTCATTCATTGAGCCTTGTTAATTATGGATTCCAAGTTCTGCCTCCGCTACTTGTGGGTTGTTATTTCCTGCCAATTATCGTTGTAACTGACAGCTCAGGCTGTGTAGTGAATAACCAACTTTAGCAAGTTACACTGCAAATCCTCGATTAACTGTGCTTCCAATTATCCAAGCTGACCTCTTGGGAATTAAAGATACAGGCAATGTCACTATAAATGAACTTATAGCTGAAGAAGAGACATTGAGTAAGTATGATATAAATGAAAAAAATTCAAACCATTAAGTCTACCAGTAAGAATGGGCGATAGTACAATAGTCCTGGTGACTTTTGATACTTCGATATTCCTGGTGACTATCGATATTTTGAATACCTCCTAAAGAGGCACAGGTTATTTTCAAATTTTATATACTTAAATGAATAATTTTAATGGGTGATATTCTATATTTATTTATGCACGAGATTTTATTTATTATTATTTGCCAACGTCTGAAGATGACACTGTTGAAACCCTCATTGATAATAAATGATGTTTGAAGTTGAAACTATTCTTGAAGTATTAAAACTGAAAAACATTTCTAAAAAGCTTCCTGAATATACACCCATGTATGTAAACATTGAATAACTTTTTCAAAAAACTGCTAATATTTATCACCCATGATATGTAGAACATTCGACTAACTTTCTTCAAGAATAATTGTAATATGGCATTTAATAATGCCATTACAGTTTTATCATATTTTAAACTAATATTATGAAATTAAATATAGAAAATTAAAATCTTGAAAATTAGAACACATGCGCATTTCCAATTTATCCCTCCTTTTTTCTCCAACTTTTTTTACTAAATAGTTAAGCAATATTAACTGTGTATGTTATTGTTTAAATTTTACATTCTGGAAATTAACGTAATTTATTTTCTGTTTAAATGTATTCCCTTCAAACATTTTTTAATTGTTTATTTAATAATTATTGTTGTGTCTAAATCAACATAAAACTTCAAGAATGCATTCAAGATAAATGTTAATCATTTTTTTTTTAGCTTATGCAGCATTTTAAAGTGAATAACTACGGCGAGGAGTTACTGAACTATCGATACTATCTATAGTTTTAATCGATAGTATCGAATTATCGTTATTGGAACACTATCGATTATCACCCATTCCTATCTACCAGTATGAAACAGCTAATTTTATGTATAGATTTTTCCATTTATTCCTGATGTAGGTAATAATATAAAACACAGAATGTCCTGCAAGTAAAGGAGAAATATTTAAAGGGTTTATGACAGATGTAAAGTTCTAAAAAAGCGTTTTGGAATGGTTCTATTTTATGCGGGAAATTAAGAAATTTAAGTTTTATGTTTTGGTTTTTTAAAAGTAATAACTTTTTTTTAATGAAAAAGAAGCGATAACTAAAAAACATTTTAAGCCATAATTAGTAATGAATTTTGGAAATAAAGATTTTCCGTTGCTAATAGTTGACAACAATATTCTCCGCCACTACCCCCAGGCTCAAAATATATCATAGAGATTACTAAAAATTTATATTTCTGAAACTAAAGAATTATTATTATTATTATTAATTGTAAAAATTTTATTAAAAAATGATGACCAGGGTATGATTTTTATCACTTATGATCAAAAATTAAAATTGCTCATAATAAAAATCATCGAATGATTTTTAAAAACTCCAGATAAAAATTTTAATTTATTTTAAACAGGGCGTTTTTCTTCTGATTTTATATAAATACCTGAGCGTAACCAAGTATTTTGTCGAATAGTTAGAAAAAGTATATATATCTTTTTTCTTCTTTCTTTTTTTGCCTTAAGACTTGTCAAAGCCAGAAAATATCTTTTACATTATAAATTTTACATTCATACAATGATAATTAAACAATAACAGAATTAATTGATTAAAACATATATATTTTTTAAAATTATTTAGATCCACTAAGTTCGAATTAAATAATAAAACATACCACTGAATTAAAAAACTGGGGGGCCGTACACGCATCGAATTAATATGTAATGTCCTGTATATAAATGTTTTATGTAACAA
The DNA here is from genome assembly GCA_928085145.1 of Nezara viridula. Classification (NCBI taxonomy): domain Eukaryota; kingdom Metazoa; phylum Arthropoda; class Insecta; order Hemiptera; family Pentatomidae; genus Nezara; species Nezara viridula. The sequence goes on along the minus strand of OV725080.1, from coordinate 151,866,057 downwards.
GGAAAGCCGATTGTTTATGTCATTTTTTTCTCTAACTGGAAAACGAGATTATTTGGCCGAGTGCAATGCCCCCTCTAAGCGTATTAACTTGGAAGCGACATAATAGTGTTATCTTCGTTCCTTCTCTCTCTGTTTTTTCTTTAGGAATATTTCATATATTTTTGTTTATTTTCTAAAATATACATAACGATTGATATATAAATAAATTTGATTATTATATTTAATCAGTATATGATTTAGAGATGGGAAATTCGATTCCCTTAACTTTACTGATTCGCAACTATCCTATCATTGTGGTAAATCAATTATTCCGTTGTACAGACTCTATTTTAACAAATCATTATATCCCTCTAAAACTTCGTAAACAGCTTCATCTCATCGCAACCTTCAAATATTATATTTACGAAAACTGTTGGAATTGGGCCGTTTTCAATCTGGAGGGGGGCAAACTTTGTTTATTTAATTACGTACTAAAAACTCTTAAAAACATATTTGCTTTCTACTTGGACTGCAAGATAATTTGATCACAAAATAGATAAAAAAGGTGGCCTACAAAAATATTGAGTCGTTTATTCTATATAACCTCGCGATTTTGAAAATTTGGGAGTGTAGGTCACCCCAAACGGCTTAATGTTTTTGAAGGCCACTTTTTTTCTCGATTTTGTGATCAAATTATCTTACAATCCAAGTAGAAAGCAAATGTGTATTTACAAGTTTTTATTACTTAATTAAATAGACAAAGTTTGCCCCTCTCCAGGTTGAAAACGCCCCAATTTCAAGAGTTTTCATAAATAAAATAGTTGTAGGTTACGTATAGTTGTATGAGATGGAACTATTTATGAAGTTTCAGGAGGATATTAATAATTCGATAAAAATGGGTCTGTACCACGGACTATATTCTTATAACGGATTCTTTTCATCTTATTTTTTTCTTTAAATTAAAAAAACAAAACACTATAGACCGTATTTTCGTGCAGTAAAAAACTCAAAGTATGTAAAATTGTGTTATTAACACATAAAACATGCAAAAAACATCTGTTTTCTTAAAAAATTATTATATTAATACATCGAAATCTGACCAAACCTTGTTTCAAAGATCCTGAATTAAAATAATGTTTAACGAGAAAAAAATTGAAAACATTGAAAAGAAACTCCCAAGATTTTTAGAAAACTTTATAAATACACGTCTAAAAAAAATAAACAAATAAAATTCAATTCTTCAATAGAAATATTTTTTTCTTATCAGTTCTACATAATAGATTATGAATATTTATTCTTCAATCTTCGATTCTATCTTGATTCTGCGTGATGCAGTTATTAAACTGAAGTTGTTATTCCGTAACACTTATCACAAATATTTGATTATTATTGCATATATCTACTAATTAAAAAACAATCATTTCGATTTCTAATTAACTAATTCCTGAATAAAGTATTTAATATATTTCCATAAAGGATATTATTAGAATGGGTTATAGCGGAACAGGGGTATAATATATTGGAGACCCGCCTACGCCCGAAATGTGCCTCAGGGAATGTAATTGCAATGCGTTAATTAATTTTGATTAAACTGAAAGCGGCGAGCTCTGAAAACAAACCCATAAATTGATGGGGCGAGGTTTCGCTAGGTATCAATTTGTCTAATTTGATTAGCCCATAATTAAAAATCTATAACCCTTGCATAAACAACCAATAATCAGCCCATATTAAAAAATAGACTGAGGATAGATAGTAGAAAATTAAATTTCAATTGAATAAGGATATTACGAACAGTTAAAAAAGAAAAAAACGCTACAAATTATACAATGGTTTATTATTTGCAAATAATTATACATCTGAAGTAACATTACCTTCCTAGTAATATAAATTAAAAAAAAAGTGAAAAATAGCATTGAATCCGGAACACTTTCAAAAATCAAAAACGAAAACATAGGATATACTTTCGTAGTAGAACATATGGGAAATATCGAGAGCAGTATATCTTTGTTCGAATTGTCCGATATCAATTTTTTTTTTTTTTTTTTTTTTTTTTTTTGGGGGGGGAAATTCGTAAACTTTTAAAAACCATATACAATATAAACCAAAAAGTGTATACTTTTTGAGTTATTCTAAATGAAAATCTTATTTTACCACCCCTGATAAAGTTTCATTGAAATCGGTACATTCGTTTAGTTGCTACAGTCTATACCAACGCAGGTTCTTCGGCCTCCATCTTGAATGTAAAGGGCGGATAATAATGTCGATAAAGGAGGATCATTCTCCAATGACCTCTGACTTTAATTTAAAATTTGGAAGAAATTGATCCAGTACTCTGGAAGAAAATTATCGGACAGAGGACAGACAATAATATTTTTATTTGATTTTCGAGTTCTACTTACCTTTTTTTTTTTTTTATTCATTGATATTTACAACTGTATTATAAAAAAATACAACTAGTAAATGTGCACACAGTAATAATACAATCACGTGAAAAGACCTGCAATCAATATATTATAGATCAAAATTTGTTTAACTAATCTTTTATTAATTAGTTTTTATTAAATAATTCTGGATAATTATGCAGTGGCATACCGAATAAAAATTAAACACCCCAAAACGTAACGTATCAGTAACAAGAAGTGTTATTTGCAGATCAGGCAGCCTAAAGTTTTGTTAGATTTCATATGTATATATATTTTTATTTTTTAATTAATTAAGTGGATATAGTTTCATTAATAACACCATGTCATCAATATTATTGAATATTAAGATTTGATATATAGTGTAATGGACTTTCCTCCAAACCGGTTAGCATTACGGCAGAACTAATGCCACTCCGACATCCAATATTGTCTTATCGACAATGGAATAAAACTGTCCAACATGTCTCGAACCCGCAGGCCGGTCATTACTAGTTCTCTAGGATGGATGGTCCCACTTCGTGCGGACTTGGTAATAGGAATGGGCAAAGTTTGATTGGGTCTTCGCTCCCTGTTCCAACTCTTGCAGAATAAAACCAGTTCAACCGTTCTGATTTACAAACTACACATAAATGAAGTGTTTCTTTTTGTTCAATAAGTTCAATATATACAGTTTTATATGAAAAAAAACAACTGCAAATTATTACACAATGGTTTACTTTTTTCAAACAGTTTTACATCAAAAGTAACATTACTTTCCTTGGAACATAAATAAAAAGTCTACCAAGTAAGGTCAGTATAGCTTCCTCGCCGTTTTCATTGGCTATAATACATCAATAATACAAGGTATACAATTTTTCGTATGTGAATAAAATCTTTGGGAGAAGGCGATTCGGAAATACAGTTACCCTTCAACATTCGCGGGTGTGATATTCACGAATTTCGTTTATCAGCTAATATTAAAGTGCGGAACAGTGCCATATTTGAAGATTTCATATTAATTGTTCTTAGAAAAAAAAGAAAAAATACCAATGCATACTGAACATGCATTTCACTACGGATCGTGCAAAAGGTCGTATGAAAAAACGCATTAATTTTTTGTGCTTTATTAGTATAATTTCATATTTCGTTGTCCTCTGCTATTTTCCATAGTAGCAGACTACTTATATCAGTTTCAGACTACAAAATGTCCCTTTTAGCACAAATAGAATAAAAGTTGAAAATTTTTACACACGACCTTTTGCACTAATAGTAGTGATATATACTTAATAGGTACGTTTTCAGTTCGTAAGATGGATGGAACTAGAAAATCCATAGGAAAAATAAATAAAAGCTGATTCCTAATATTGTACTAAATAATTTTGTAATTCATTATTAGTAATTTTTTATGACAAATAAAAAATATTGCTTCAGTTGATGTATAACTTTCAGGATATTAAAAAAAAAAAACATTGGAAATAAACTTTGTAGTTAAACATATTTAAAAAACAACAACTTATTTTTGCAACAAACTGTCCAATTTCAACAATTTTTTTATTATATTTTAGGCAATTTCATAAACTTTTAAGTAACTAAGTAAATACTCTTGTTACCATAATCCTACAAAAATGATTTTTATTTTAAACAAGTTGTCTTTAGAATTTGTCTGAAATGATGAAAAAAAAAATCTGGTTCGCGCATCACACGATTTTCACTTACCTATTAGCAGAAGTATTTTCAGACAAAGGGGAAGTGAAAGTAAAAATTATAGACGCTACATTTATTTACATTCCATTGCGGGTATTTTTATTTTTTTTAATTAAACTCTTATAGAGAGAAATTTTAATTTTTATATAGCTGTATTCGATATAATTAAATATTAAATAATATCAACAATAGCATTAATGAAAACCGCGTATATGTATGTACATAATATTGTCGGAGTCCGTATTATATTAAGCTCGGGTGCACTCGTATTCCTTTGATTCCTATATTACAACTATTATTCGTTACGATCTCTTATTTCTCCTTTAGTTAATTATAAAAATCTTTCATATTTTATATTTATCTATTTTTTGAATCAACAATTAAAGTGAAATAGTTAACTATTTCAAATAAAAAAAATTAAAGATCGGAATTTTAGAGGAAGCTTATATTGAAAATTAGCCATTTAAGCCCTGTTAGAGAACATCAATGAGAATAAAACCTACATCATATAAAAAATGCTTCATAATTCACTGATATACTAAGTTTAATCAAAATCGTTATAGCCGTCTTTGAGGAAATCGTAAAAATGTGTTAAATCGATTACATAAAGTACCACTTCCGCCATGCCAATTTTGACGAAAATGTTGCTGTAACATCTGAGTATTATAAGAACCTCAAATACGCAATTTCAGTTTCATACGGCTTTTCGTTTTTGAGATAGGCTATTCACATACACACACACCATTTTGCGGGACTTGGTTATTTGGACTCAAGAGAGTTCAAAACGTGTATTTCTGTTGAAAACTCACATTATAAATTTAATCCAAATCCTTAGCAATTTATTCTTAACGAGGTAGCAGTGAATGGTTCCATTTTTAAGACCCGTTATATTGAGTACATGATTGATGATATATCTTTGAATATATGGGAGTAAAGACCTGACAACTACTGGAAAAAATCCCCATTATTAGGCTCAAATAGTTCGCACCCATTAAATATTCTATTCCTTTATCAAGATAAATTAAAAATAGATAAAACATAATTTAAAAACAATCCAAAAAATAATTAAACAAACTTTTCGGCAAATTGGTCGTGTCCTGTGACAATTAGTGGTCGCGAGGGACCTACCTAATTTGCCACTCATTATTTTGGTTTGCGTTTTCCGGTAAGACTAAAGCAAAGCAGACAAATATACAGGAAGAAAATATAGAAACTAAAAATATATGAAATAGATTTCTAGGATGTGCTGAAATCTTTATTATTACCATTTTTCGATGACGTTGTCAGCTATTGGTGCTTTGACCCTAATCTTTAATCATCGTACTGATAACTTCACTATTGGAACGGTCTCACTACTGGTTGAGACGATTCACCCAGAGCAGTTTTCAACTGATAGCAGTAACTGCTAGACGCTTTGGGCGAATCAACGGGGAGAGGGGGGGACTTTGGGGCTAGGCCCCCCCAAGTGGTAAAATATAACCATGTTTTATGGAAAAAAATATAAAAAAATTATCTTTTAAAGTATTATTGTTCGTGTAAATACATTTAAAAGGACTTTATTAATCACTTAAACACCATTTCATATTGGTAGTTAGTTTCTTTCTTTTTTTCCAAAGTAATTGCCGTTATTTTTATGAAAAAAAATACTTTCGGACTGAAGTCTCCCCCTCCTCCCCCAAAAAAATATTAAATTCTGGATCCGATAGTGTTAGACGCTACAGACGGTAGTACCAGCGAAATCGTGTCTTAAGTTCCCTAAGTTCTGATTTAATTTGATAATGATTTTTCTGTTATGATAATACTTGATTTAAAAACGTTTTGTCTATTATTTTAAGTTTTCATTCTCATTATTTAATTTTTACCACATTTCTTTGCGATGTTCTTCTCTGAAAAACATAGCTCCCCTAATAAAAATTATAAATATTCCATGACATGTTGAATGTTGTCCTACTGACAGTAATTTTGTGCAATAATGTTTATTTTTAAAGCTAAAACAACTCTGAATGTCAAACTCAATGTTTTCCTCATCAATTGAAAATAACAGGCAGATAAATCTGGCTTAGCAGTTGGGCAGGTAGTTGAGAGCAAATTCGGGTCCAACTCAGTTACAATGGACAGAAACTAGCTAGCGGGCTTCAATAGGCTCAAGTTGTGTTGGAGTTTCTGATCGGTGTGAGATCTCTTGTATCTCTGCTTCTATCTTCTCTTAATTAACCTGCTCGCCCCCCTCCTTGTCAATAATCAAAATCCTCAATCATACTCTCTAGAATACTGTAATATATGATATATTGTAACTTCTTTAGACCACACGATAGCAGGAGTGCCCACTGGAGGGGGGGCCTGTATGGCATAAGTTCATCAGAATTTTTTTTTGGGGAGCACATTTTATGAGAACATTTAAACCAGAAAAAAAAGAAAAAAAAGGCACACTGAGATTTGCGAGTATATAAAAAAATATATAAGGGTACTGAATAATTGGAAGAGTGGCAGATATGGTTTTATCCTAAGTATTCAACACAAGCAGGGCATTATCTTTCGTAAATCCAGTTTTAGCATTAACTCAAAGTAGTGTTGCCCAAAATCGGTCTTGGTCTTGCACTTTGCGAGACCAAGAACAAGGTCGCTAAACTGTTGCAAGACCAAGACCAGGACTGGTAAAAAAAATCATTTTTTTAATAAAAATTAATTCAAAAAAGTTACTAGTACTTGACAATCTTAGTTACTGTATGTTAATAATAGATATAACTAATAAAGTTTTGCATTCAACTCCTCTATTTTTTCATTCAGACTTAGTTAGGTTTCTCCTATCTAAAAAATACAGTAATATTTCTATAGTAATAAGCTAATAAGTAACTGAAAGACTATTGCGAGAGTCTTGCGCAAGATCAAGACCATGACCAAGAATGAGTTTGCAAGACCAAGACTAGTCTCGGTCTCGTATTTGGGCAACACTAATTCAAAGGGGTTGAGCTTTGGGGCTCTATAAAAACATCAAATTCCCGTTTCCAATCCTTACAATCCAAAATCCTCCGTAAAATCCTAAATACTCCTTATTATGTAACAAATAAAATTATCCATAAATACCTCACATTCCTCTTGTGGAAGACTTGAACCGAACTAGATATACCTATTTTCATTCCAAACTCTTTGGTCACCCTAATCCTCTAGTTTGTAACCTTTCATCCAACACAATTCCTGACAACCCTACGAAGCATCTGAAAAGAAGATGGCCAAGAGACCTCCTAAATTAATTAATCTTTGAAGTGTTACCAATGGGTAGCTTCTTCACAAGTACTTTTATGTAATATAGTAAATTTACTGGTTGTATATATGTTTACAGTTGTAAATTTCAATAAAAATATTTAAAAAATAAAAACTCAAAGGGCGCCGCTTGTTTTAAATATCGGTATGTGGTACCTTCATTGTGTGTATATAATAAATACAACTAATGCCTTGTATTACGTGGTACAGACCTCTTTTTATCAAATTATTAACATCGATCTGAAACTTAGTAAATAACTTTATCTCAACGAAAATTCTAGGAATGGGGGCGTTTTAAATCTGGAGGAAATATAGTTCCAAAAAACTCGTAAATATTCAGGCTGTTATAGGGATGATAAAACGCTGAACAAATTCCTAGTATGCAGGTCCGATTTTTAGTTTCTGATATATTTTATTCTATATGTAAAAATATTTCAAATAGTCTACTTTACTCTGGCGGTAAAACTTCACACTTCAGAAAAAAGTTCAAAGATGTTTTGAAGCCTAAAGATGTTTTCACTTCAAAAAACACCTGTTGGAACTTTTAAAATGGAGTTGAAATGTTCGACTATAAAATTAGCCGGATTTTGTATTAGTATTTTGCTATAAAAATAAACTTTCAATCTTTATGTTATTTTTGTAATCAAATTCGAGTTAGGCCAAAACCATTTGAAAGGATCAATAGGATTTCTACCTAAAACAGAAATATTTTTGGGTGATTTCTCAACTATCGGATAAGGCAATTCGACCCCTATTTTAGCCAGGTTGTGGTCGCAAAAGGTCAATAAAACCAGATACAAGTAGAACCTTTCGAAATAATGCGTTTTCATCATTAGCAGGTTGCAGTGTTGGAATTTGTGGGTGTGGTTCATCGGCCATTTAGATCTTGCCGTTTAGTTTCGTAATTTAATTAAAGAAGCAAGATGTATTGCGAAATAAAATTTATTTATAAAAGCTACAAAAAGGTTTGATTTTCGGTACAAAAGTTTGATATTTAAGTTTTGTAATAACTAAATAAACATTTAATTTAAGTAATTAATAATAGCTCCTCACTATTTTCTCAATAATTTCAAATGAAAGTGGAATTTGTCATTATTAAAACCATTAAAAGGGGAGATTTGAGCGGCTAATCTAAGCTAAATTCTGTTCTTAAAAAAATAAAAACTCCTTTGGGATAGTTTTATCATCATTCTCCAACTATATTAAAGATACCTCACTTTTTAAAAAACTTCCAGTTTTAATAAGCTTTGAATCCATATTAATTAGTTTTAGGTTTATTTGAAAAAAAAAACGTTAGACTCACCTCGAGTTATGTAAAAACATGAATTTTTTTGTACTTTCTCCTAAAAGTGCTCGTGTTTTCAGCAAAGAAGATTACCATAAATTACTGCAAAGATTTTATTTCTTGTTTAATCCCTAAATACACTCATTTTTTTTTTTTTATAAAAAAGCTAAAAATAATGATTTCTATATTAATTTCTTCTGAATTGATAGTAAAACTGTGTTTTTTTCTCGAGGGGTCAACAAAAAAATAAATAGGGATTTAAGCCTCTGTGTACTACACGAAATGGCACAACCCCAATCTTTGTAAACAAATATTAATCTAAAGATATAAAATATAAATGGGTTAGAAGTTTTTCTTGATTTCAAGCTTGAAAAAAAAATCAAATCCAAAAGTTATTGGTATCACTTGGAAGAGCAGTAATTCAGCTTTGATTTGATAAAAAATCTCAAGGAATTAGATGAAACTAAATCAAATCTAAACTGAAACTCATCTAGTAAAATCAAATACTAAAGATTATATATTTTTATTTATATAACAATTCGTATTTAAGAGTTTTAAAGGATTCTAAAAAGGAATCTAATATTCTTTTTTAAAAAAAAAATTTGGATGGCCTCGTTTACTGGAAGCACCTTTTGGTATTTGTAATTTATACATTATAACTCATGTAATACAATAGTTAATATTTATTTTATTTAATTTAATATTTATCCTACACAAAAAAACAAAACGAATGATATATAGTAACCTAAAAATTTGGGCAAAGCAAAGGCAAAAATACATAAGATACGTTTTGGTTTAAATTATATGTGACTAATATTTTTCGGGGTAGTATCTCCAAAAAAAAATTTGGTTGAAATCGGTGTATATATCCTCTATATCCTCTCCTTGTAGGATCTCCATTACAGAAGTTGGTGCGCATTTATGAATAACTTAACCAATTCTTCTAGTCTTTATATTTATGTATAAAATAATAAAATCTATTGATAGCTTAAATTATTTTCATGAAAATATAAATATTATAAACAATAACATTCAGTCTGTCACCTATAAATAAGAATTAATTAATATATTAAGAAAGCCTATATTAGTTAAAAAATGAACTAAATCCTCCCTTCTGGCAATGATCAAAAGGCTCTCGATCAATCTCCTCTGCCTTTATTACCAGTGATGGGTTAGAGTAAAGCAGGGATCTCTTAGGGTCCTGCTTCGCCTCCCATAGTTGGACGGACAAGCCTTCCTCGTAGTTCTCTCGGCTGATTGTAAATATTGTATATACTTATGTGCTTTTGCTTTTTTTATTTAATTTATGGTATACACTTTTTGATTATTATTTATTAATTATTTTGCTTCTATATATTTTATATATTTGTGTTCTTGCCTCACTATAACCAATGCCTGTTTGACAGAATGTTGTAATATTCAATAAATAAATAAATTAGAATGTTCGACATACCTCTTGTGATTGAGGTATAGCAACTCAATTCTTATTATAAAAATTCACCTTATATCTGTTATACTCAATTTATCATTGATATACGTTGTATGATGATTTAATAACAGTTTATTCCAATGTTTCTCTTTTCTATCCTAACTACAAACCTTAAATACTCTAGCTTCGGTATTTTTTTTCTTCTTCGGCTTCTCATTTCTTTTCCTCTCACCACTCCCTTTCCAATATATTCGGGCAATGCCATCGCCCCAAAAAGCAAACAGACCTTAAAAGCCGTGAGTTAAATTGGACGGTGATTGTTTTAAAATGGGTGATCCACTTTGGCCCCGGAGCAAACAGAAGATGCCGGAATATTGTTTGCCCTCCTCGCTATGTAAATATATTTAAATACTTTTTCACCGCTCTCTCTCTCGAACCCCCACCTGCCATCAACCCGACCCAAAAAAAAAAAAAAAAAAAAAATACTGCTCGATATTCGGAATGTGTTTGGTTTGGAAATGTGCTGTTTCTGTGATTACGTTTAAAATTGTCAAATTTTGCCTGAATAGTTTAGTGAAAATAGACAAATAACGTACAACAACTTCTAATCATGAAAACTAACATGAATGCTCGTATATTTACGTAATACAATCAAATCATAATCGTATATGTAGGTCTCAAGAAATCTCAAATTAAGGTTATACAATGTTATGAAAAATCTTATATTCGGCTTCGAGACCTTGATAATAACCCTAGCACTATAGAAAGAAGTGTTGAAAGATTTGAGAGAAAAATCCTCCACAACATAATCGTAGCGATCTTGAATCAGAGAACCTACGCATGGAGGGGGAAAACAAATAAAGAGCTGCTTACAGAAACTGGTCAATCAATATTTCATGATGTGAAGGCAATGAGGGTAAGATAAGCTGGACATTTAGCTCGGAGCAAACTATCCGGAAGCTACCTATCGACACAACAATGAATGTCTCGATATTAGGCAAAAGACCATATGGAAGGTCAGAAACCAGAGGGATGGATCGAATCAACGTTGATGCAATAGAGCTGCATTCTGATAACTCGAAATAAATAGCTCAAGACAGGTCAAGAAGGACACGGTAAAAGATCTACTATGTATTTATTGTCAACAGGAAGAAATTATAATAAGCATTTAAAAAAAATAAATAAATAAAATTCTCATATTATTACTATTATACTCATCTTTTTTTTTTTTTGTTGTTGTTCTTTTTGGTCCACCCTTCCTCGCCTTTTAGGTTATGCGGGATTTTCCCGAGCCAGAGTAGAGGGTGGAAGATTATTTATAATGAGACCATCATTAGATGTAATGCAACAAATATAACTGTTATTTTTGATAAATCATTTTTATTGGAACTTACACCAATAATTGTTAGTTTTCACCAATAAGATTCTGCAAATATTTTATTGCTTTCAGTTAAAAAAAAAAAATATATATAAGAATTTTAAGCACAATTAGGATTATTTTTTTTTAAAGTTCTATTGGTTAGAAATTGAATTCAGTTGGCTTATTTTCCGTTTGGTTGAAAACACGTCGCATCTTTTTTGTGATCGTTTTGCTGTTTTCAAGATTCGTTTTAAGTTTATTTTTCTTTCCACTCGGAGGTTAAGGGTCATGAAATATTTCTGGTTCCTTTTATTAATCAAGAAAAGAGAGGGGTTGGGGTTGAATCTGGTTTATTGAAGGGTCAGTGAAGTCGGGTTTTGATTTTTATTTAATTTCTTTTAGTAGCTTAGGGTCAAAGTTTATTTCCCCAGGTAAAAGGGTAAGGTTTTATACACCCACTTGTAATAAACTGTTTCTTTATTCCTTGTAGAATAAAATGGTTAATTTGAGATTTGTTTATCTCTTTATTATCCACTATACATTTGTAGAGAAAAATCTTGATATATTATTTTCCCAAGGTGTTTGTTTGTTTGTTTGTCTGTCTGAAACGATTCTTCATAAAATCCAACGATCGACTGACCATTTTGAAGTTTTCTTCTTTCCTTCAGTTGCGAAAAAAAATACTTCTTATAGAGAAAATATTTGTGTATAACTCAAAAATTATACCATTTATACTACAGCACACATTATAATTTGAAGCTTGACTGTCTCCGAAACACTTCACATCAAAAGAATGTTCCATCATTAGCAGGAAGAGGATTGGACACAGCAATCTAATATACTTACTTCTTGGTCTACATCGACCAACATATCGAACAAATGACAACACTAGTCTGATTGTATAACATATATTTCAGTGTAAAAAATACATTAAACAACAACTTCAACTAATCATTGAAAAACATTGAAGACATAATCCCTTACAAAGAACAGAAGGGAATAGAAAACAACTCTGAAATTTATCAAACAAACAAAATTAATGAATAATATTTAAGAAGAACTATCATTGCTAATGGCTATGAATGTTGAAGCGACGTTAAAAAAAAGCAAATGAAAAATAATTCTTGACTGTAGAAAAAAATTATGGTAATTTGATTATGTTTAGCAATGATAGAGCTAATCGTTATTTGTAGATATTTTTGACTTTACTATTTTGAATAAACTATTGTAATCGACCGAGACAGATTTTCATCAAATATTTAATTTACTTAATTCCAAATTAAATTGTCAGCAAATAGTAAACGAATTTTGTTTACTTACAAATATAATCTGCAAATTATTTTGAGTATCTTAATTTAGTAGAAAAAAATTAGCTAGCTTACTCAACCGAGAGTTCAACGATTTTATTTCAAATGAATGAAGAAAATACTAATGTTAAATATATGACAGCTTTATATACTTATATTCTTAAGAAATAATAAGTTGTAAACTTGTAAATTAGATTTAAAACAAAATATTGTGCTATAAATTGTCCTTAAACAAGTTAGAGCTTTTGTGACATGGTGAGTTGTGATGACGAATCGGTGCACTCGGTGGAAGTTAGTGAGCTGGCTATTTGTCAAAACTAAAATGTTTATAAGATTACCTAAATGTATCTCCTCGCTTCTCTAGGCGCCTCCAACACATTAGATACTCCTGTGTTCTTGTGCGATGGATGGGTTTCTACACTTGGTCGCAGCGCCGTACATAATGCTTATATGACATACCAGGGTCTTAAAATGGTATTTTTAAAACCATTCTAATCAGTTATACTTTAAAATAATTTCTGATTCCTTACTTAGTGTTTTATAGAATAGCACAATAGAAACAACAATGATATACATTTTAAAATTTTCTTTTGGATACTTTTTTCATACAGTTGCCAATAGAGGGCATTGTTCTTCAATCTGGAAAAAAATGGAACATTTAAATTAACAAGGAAGCTTATTATTTGCATTTAAAGTCCAACCTGTCCACCACTGATGTGTTCCCTGATTGGGCTTAGATTAGAAATATAATTTGTCTTAAATTAATTGCACGTGATTCTTACATGTCGTTTGTTTGGAGTAGCTAAAATATAAATCATTTTTTAGGTCGACTTTTTACCAAAATCTACAAAAAAACCTTTATATAAAAGTTTTTAAAATAAATGTTTTGTAAAAGTCTCTTTACTGTAAAAGTCGTAAGGGAAAAAGTTCTAGTTCCAAAAGAACTGGAAAACTATCGTTTCAAACGGTGATTTAAAGGACTTCGAAGGAGGGCACTTTAGCCAAGTTTCATAGAAATCAGTACATTTATTTGTACAGTCTATGCGGTACAGTTTTTTCGTCGGTCATCTTGATAGGAAAATACGTTCCGGTGAAGTATGTTTTATGCATAAATTTAAATAGATTGGTCAGATTTTAGCCAAGTTTCATTAAAATTGGTACATCAGTTTAGGGCCTGCAGTCAAAATTGGCACAGATTTTTCGACTATGGATGGTCATCGATAGTCGATACTATTTTACCATCTATAGTATCTACTTCGATATTTTTGACTATCGATATCGTCCCTACAATATTTTAATTTAAAAATAAAATATTTTCCTATCGTTTTCGGAAATCTCTGTATGAATCATATGAATATGAACCTGATCGTTAGAAAAAAATATAATTTTTTATCACAATGTAATTCATCTTACTTGTTCCCATGTAGAGTTAGTGTTGTTCAAAATCGGTCTTGGTCTTGCACTTTGCAAGACCAAGACCAAAACCACCTAACTGTTGCAAGACCAAGACCAGGACTTGTATAAAAATCGATTTTTTATCGGCAAAATAGTTACTAATACATGACAATCTTAGTTACTATATGTTAATAATTGATATAACCAATATACTTTTGCATTTAACTCTTCTAATTTTTCATTCGGGCTTAGTTAGGTTTCTCCTATCTAAAAAATTACAGTAATATCTCTATAGTAATAAGCTAATAAGCAAGACTGTTGCGAGACTCTTGCTCAAGACCAAGACTGATTTTGCAAGACCAAGACTCGTCTCGGTCTCGCATTTGGGCAACACTATGTAGAGTATAGTGCGTAGGCTAGACTAGAATAGAGAATAAACTTATAACCACAGGCTTGCACTAAAATTCATTCATTGGGGACATAGCTTTCTTATGATTTCTGATTGTAAAACCAATTTCCCCAAATTTGTTTGTTTGAACCATATTTAAACCAAGACCACGAATTGTCAAAGAGCTCTTTGAGGATTGCAAATAAACCTACATCCCGCTGAACCCGATCTATGGGTGAATGGAAGGCAGATTTGGTTGAATGGAAATTTATGGGAAAAAGGTTGGCGAAGATGAACAGAATCCAAGAAATTAATTTTACTTAATTAGGATGGTAGAAGAATTGATATTTCTATTAATTAATTTAAATAGGAAAATAACATCTTTTTTGATGCACCTATGTGCTGGAGAATCAATATTTATATAGATATTCATATTTCAAGTTTACTGGTTTTTCAAAAATGCAAAAAAATATCAATCTGATATTATTATAGTATCGATAGTTATGGACCGATATTTCTATCGATGACAATATCTTAGGCTTTTGATATCCCATCCCTGCTAACATAAGAAAATTAAGCGTTTCATCTCGCTTTGTGCCATGGCATCACGTGATAATAAACTCGTCCGTTTGTGCCTCACCTTGATGTTCATATCTGTTTAGTTAATATGCGTATCAGTGACAAAACAAAGTTATAAAAAACGTCTAGTGATCCGATGGACCTAGTTCGTTATCGATACTGAAAGTTATCAATAGGGACTCCTGCGTTACTTAAGAGTCACCGTTACTTTTTATCGGACTCTTGATAACCTTAGAATATTTAAT
This sequence comes from Nezara viridula, assembly GCA_928085145.1. Classification (NCBI taxonomy): domain Eukaryota; kingdom Metazoa; phylum Arthropoda; class Insecta; order Hemiptera; family Pentatomidae; genus Nezara; species Nezara viridula. The sequence goes on along the minus strand of OV725080.1, from coordinate 151,850,723 downwards.
TATGTTAAGCTGTGTAGTGAAAAGGAAACCTTCGACCCACATTGTCTGGTTGTGAGTAGAGAAAGCGGAATGGATTAGGCATCATTGGTTCCGCATTTAAATAAATTAATATTAAAATATTTTATTCTCTCTTCGACAAGGATTTAAGTTTTATTATCTTTCCATTATAATATAAATGTTAGAAGAATGGTTTGAAAAATAAATATCTCTTCCGTTCACAATAAAATCCACCCTCATTCAAACTCGTCTCTTCTTCAGTTTCTCCGAACTCCTCTCGATAAAAAAATATCTTAAATTCCTTTCCAATTCTACCGGTTTTGGAATAGATCTTCGTATTTGATGAGTTTATTTTTTATGTTCACATTTTTTACTCCGTGAGCCGTGAATATTCCGAAACAGGCCCAATCCATTTTTCAATTATTTATTGAAGTGAATATTTCTTTAGGCGCTTTCTGCATTTTTTTTTTTTTTTTTTTTTTTTTTTTTGTGTAGAGTGAATTAGATTGAGCCGTTAGATTTCCTATGTGCATCTCTCGGGTAAAGCCGCTAGATTCAACTAATTGAAGTGTTTTTGGATATGGATTGAAATATCTCAGAAATTACAACTTGAACCTGCATATTGTAATCGAGGGAAATGTTCAGCATTTCGTCCTCTTTATAATGAGCTATTATTTATAACTATTAGGCCCGTGCGAAAAATTTGCACAGCATATTGTTTTCAAATGCCTAATTATTAAGAAAAAAAAATAATGTCACGTATCAAAATATAATAAAATCAATTGTTACTTTTTCGATAAATATAAACGACAAAGGAAACAAAAATTATTTTAAATCTTCATTAATGTTTGTAACCAACATGTTTACTAATTTCAATAAGCTGTATCTTTGCTAAAAATTGTCCGATTTCGATGATTTTTTTTTCCTTTTTTAGGAAATTTATTAATCTTTTATAGAATCATGAGCATAACCTAGGGAAAAGTTTGTATTTTTTTAACTATTCGAAAATAAAGTGTGTTTTCTTTCATAACTTGTTTGCCTGAATTTTCGGGTTGATTGGACTATTTTGCCCGCCTGAAGGAGAAGGGAGCCTTCGAAATTGGTGGCTCAATCTTGAGATTTGGTGAAGAATTAACGATGGTATGGCTTGCCGATCAAAAACACCATCGATAAATAATATAAACTCCTCCTCTTTCGATCATAGAGTCCTCAAGTCGACGAAATGAGACTTGTATTCAACGACAGTACTACAATTGATGTAAGGTTGTGTGGATGCGAACCCTATGCCTTGCGTTATCTCGAAAATAGTACGTTTTGGGACTTGAAGACGCAGGATCCGATAGTTCCGGAGGAACTAACCGGGTCTTGCTGTACGCATCAAAATCTTCTAGGTCCAATTTGTCCCGTATCGATCTACAGACCTACCACCGTTCCTGTATTGAAGCCTAGCAAAATGTTTGTATCTACTTTATTGATTTTAGAAAGAAAAACAAAAGTGGAAAATACGATTCGCTAAACCCCCGTGAAATACTGAATCCAACGGTACTCCAGTCATGGTATTTGAGCCTGACAGGAGCTTATATTTGGTACAAAACCGATTTCGAGCCTTACTGTAATAATATATGTGTGGATTTATATTCCATATTATTAATCTCGTCTTGTTGATGTTTCACTTCGATCGTGTGCTCTAAAGCACAGAACTTAGTTATTTTTCGTTTATTAATAAAACCACGAGGAGCACTCGGTACTTACAATTAGTGGAGGTCTCGGGCCAAGACGTTTGATAGCACTTGATTTAATTAATATATGAATAAGTAAAATAGTCCGTGGTAAAGATACCTTTTTTAATCAAATTATTAACATCCACATATAACTTCGTGAATGGGTTCATCTTATTGTAACCTTCAAATATTTTATCAATGAAAATTCTATGAAATAAGACATTTTCTCATTAAAGTAATAAATTTATTTTAGAGGTACAGATTACTAAAAAATACTCTTTTACTTGAATCGTAATGCAATTTGATTACAAAAAACAAAACAAAATGTGGCCTACAAATAAGAAGGCTATTAGAATACTTGTATTTAAATACTATTATATTTTTCAAAATAACTCTAATTGCAAAAATATTATTATTAGTAGTTGTAGTATAGGACACTCTTTCTTCCAGTTCAACATTTCTCAATATTCAAATGCAATTTCCTCAATGTTCTTCCACAACGACCGTTTCTCGTACTACTTCCAGCATTCCAGAACACTCTACTGCTCTACTGGAACAGAGTCAACTACCAGAAAACTCTCTTAAGAGGACAATTAGAACGACTAATAGTTGGGACTGGAGTCATTAGCTAGAGACTTTCTTAGGGAACGATGACCCTCGTACTAGAACCGGCTACGGATATCCTAGCTTTCACATCCTCCGAGGACGTCCTCCGTCGTCAAATAAGAGAATGAATATTGAGGAGGTCGAAAGCGGAGGAATTCGCACCTGTACCAAGAGTTGCGCCAGAGGTCAAGGCAAGGCCCAATCACCGAGGCATTTCGCACCGGCAACTTCCTCAACCTCTTCACCTCTTATTTACTTTATCAAAGGATCGTGATTTCTCCGGGCTTTCTTTACCATGTATTATGTAAACAATTTCCTGACTTTCTGTTACTGGTAGGAAAATAATTTCAAAAAATTTATAAGGATGCCAATAAAAAAAAAAATTCTCATTCATAATTATAAAAAATAAATTAAGATTGTAAAAAATTAAGTTTACTGTATAGAGTAACCCACTTCACCTGCCTTGATAATAAGAGAAATACTTTATAACGATTATTTTCTGAGGAAATAATCAGTCTTTAGTTCAGTATTTTTTTTCTCATATAATTCCCAATTTAAAGAAACAATAAGAATATTTTTATTATAAAAAGTAAAAAAAAAAAATTTATTTCCTTCGTTATGTCCTTTTTAAAGGATTTTTTTCTTTTTTTTTATCATTGGGATTCTCAAAATTGAAAAATATAATTTGAATGCACAAAACCTTTACATTGAGCTACGGAGTTAATGAATTTAATTAGAGCACATAATTGGATTAATTTAATCTCAAACGATTACAGCTTAAATTAGCATGAAACTGGAATGAATTTATAATGCAGGTAAATATTCTGAATTGAGGCAGCCTTTAAATCAAATAAAATACTTATTTATATCCCGTATTTTGAATATAATGAATCTTATTATCATAAAAGTCAATTTAAAATTATTAATTTCATTATTAAATCAACTATCCATTTTGGCCCTGAGTGCTTTACATAGAATTCAGCATTTACAACTTAATAGCTGTAACAGTTAGTTAAAATAATAAACAGTTACTCTTCGTCAAATGTCGATCAGGAACAACTCGTTCATCATCGATTATTGGCTTTCGTTTTATGGCTCTTCCCGCCAATATTTCGCCGGGTGTCTTTGAATGCAGATGTGTTCTGGTACCGTCTGTTTGGTTTTCGGATCTGTTCAGCATAAATTCAACAGTCGTCAGATGTTTCTCGGTGGAAAATCAGAGATAATCTATTTCTGGGATCATTTCGAAAAAAATGGCTGTTTTACGGTAATTGAATTAATTAATTTAATAATAAAGAAGCAGATCTCTTGCCACTTTATTTTTATTCTGCGTCGTGCAGGTAAAAGTAAAGAAGAAATTGAAAAAAAAAAAATATAGATTAAAGTGATTTTGAGAGGAAGAATGAAATGTAGTGTTGTTGTAGAACATTCCTGTTAGAATCTTTAAGTCGTTACGTGTAGTGTTATTCTAAATATATCTATGTGCATTAACATTTTTTTGTAAAATTTATTATTTAGTTGTTTATATGCGCAGACCTACCATTCTGGTTGGGAAACGGGCGAAACGATATTCTCTTTCCTCTATATTTTTATTAGGTGCAATCATCCCTCTCGTCTCCATGTGATCCTATTGTGTTTGTATAAGGGAGGATCTGCATTCCAGAAGATGTAATAGTTTGTTATATCGGCTAGTCAATTCTTGCATTTTTAACTGACTTTATCCAATCTGAAAATTCAACAGTTTATAAAATATTTATATATATCTTATTTATATATATATATATATATCTTATATTTATTTTGTTACCGGATATGACCAAATCCATTTAATCCTTGGCTCAGACCTACTCCAGCCCTAACACCACGGAGCAATAAACTTCAGCCCTTGAACAATTGATCAACTGCTAACTTCGGTAGGATCTGGCCTAACCAAATTGGTGTCCCTCTGTTGGAACTGCGCCAGAAAGAACTCGGTCACAGAGCCCCCCTGGGGAACAGAGACTGGCCTGCCATACCGTCCCCCCAGGAGCCGCGACTTCCAGAATGTCGGATGAGAGTATATCCTGGTCCGCTGGGAGGAACTCTATGGTTTAATAACCGAGCTCGACGTGGTCGCCATACCGACCCTCAGAGGATTAGCACCAGTTAGGGGCTGTAGGGTATCTTTCTTATAACCGCTGTCACTTCCAGCCACTATTTCTACCAGTACTAGTCCGGTCTGGCACATATTGCTCTAGTTTAATCTTCTTATAGTGAACATTTTATTTCATAAGATTAGTTTCCAAGCACATCAACTACTGGAGGCATGCAAAGACGTTCCAAGAAATACGCAAAAACAAAAAAAAAAAGTTATAATACGCCATATCTACGCTAATTCTTCATCAAATCTAATGACTGGACCATAATTTTGACGATTTTTTCCTCCTTTAAGAGAAAAAATATGCAAATCATATCATCACAAATTATAAAAGAGGACGACAAATTATTTTGTGCATCACTAAAAAGATATACGATTTATATTTAGTTATACCCATAATGCGAGTAGCTCAGTGGTTTGGACACTGACTTCTATAGGCTCAGGAGTCAAGGTTCAATTCCGTCTGATAGCAGATAAATTATTTTGTTACATCATATAATAATGGTTTCAACCGAAAAACATTAATGCTTTACTACACAATATCCCATTTTTTAAATTTTGTTTGTTAAATAACTTTTTTTTAAATGTTTCTTTTTTTATTAATAATACCATTCAATACTAACTTTATAAAATCAATAAATAATATGACCATATATAAATTATTAATATATTATAGTTTGTTATATAATATAATACTCTGTTATATAGTTTGGAAATCCTTACTTTAGAACAAATATTTCAACTAGAACAAATAAATTACATCAATTAATCTATGGTGCAAAATTTGATAAATAATTAGTTGGTGATGAAGGTTTTACGATGAATATGAAACCCCAAAACTTAGGATTGGATCGATTTAAAGTTGGGAAATACCGAACACACAACAATGTTGCCATGTGAACAGCTGATTGAACAGTACACTAAAAACAGCTGATAGCAAGGTTATTTTAACTCAAAGAAAATTCATTTAATTAAATTAAAAATATATATCTATTTTATTGATTTAATCAAGTAAGAAAATCTCTGGGCCATCGCCTCAAAATTCGTCAGGGTGGGATGTACGGGTTCGTGGGGAAAATAATTTCTTCGGTTAATAGGTTTGTGGTTTAAATCAGTCTCTGGTGGAAGTTTTTATAATATTGTGTTGCAGTGTCTGAAACTGTTTGGATTTCCAAATCTTTGTATAGCAAGTCGTTTATCGCATAGATATTTTTATTATGTCTGATATTTTTCTCAAAACGTTAGATGAAAAGTGTGAATTTTAAGGATGTTAGAGGCTTTTGCGGTTCCCCATAGTTCAATCCCGAAAGTCTATAAAGGTGTTAAAAGTAATCTGTAGATGGTAAGTTTGTTGGTTAAGGACAATTTGGAACGTCTGTCAAGTAACCTGGATAATAATCCGTATCGTCTGTTCAGTGTTATATTAGTTCTCTCCATGTCAGTATCTTCTCCAGGTGAAGTCCAAAATAACGCACTTTTTCGGATATGGATAGAGCAGTGTTATTATAATATACTTGAGGACATGTTCCATGGTAAAGTGTAAAGAAAATGAATACACTTCTGGATTCATTCATGATTACTTTACATCTGGTAGCCCAATTACAAATAATATGTAGATGGATATGTATGATGGTAGATGCGATTATATATTTTTTGAGTGATGTAAGAAGTGCAGTATCGTCAGCAAAATGTTGCAAGTAAAGTCTGGTAGTGTTCTGGTTGGTCCGCTGTGAAAATATTGAATAGTAATGGTCTAAGAAAATCCAAGAATCCTGTGGAAGTCCCGATCTAACACTTCAAATTCATTGCCAGGTTTTACAATAATGTGTCTATCAAGCAAGAAAAGTACCCACATCTCTTTAACCTAATTATATTTGCTATTATGAATCAGAAAAAATTGGGACATTTTGCGTTTTTTTTTTTCATACTATTTCTTAGTATTTCTGACAGATTTGTGTTTGAAAAAATTAAGTTAGTTGTTAAAACTAATATACACATACATATGTGTGTATATATATATATATATATATATATATATATATATATATATATATATATATACATTGATTTGTTGAACTTTTTAGTTTATCTTGAATATACAAAATACATTTTTTGTAACTTATAGATACATTTTATATTAACATATTAAATTTTACTATTTCTTGCACATTTAATTTGTTTTTACAAACAAGCTGAGGTTATATAGCAACTTTCATAATAATCCCTATCGGTAGAGAAAGTTTCAAACTATAAGAAGTTATTCCTCTTTCAATTGAGACTTAACCGTTTCTTCTAACTATGGTTGTAGGAACACTTTCCCATGTCTAATGTACGCCAGCGGAAATAGAATAACCAATTGACCGCAGGATTATATCATGTCATATTTGTAACCTGTTATATTAACAGTTAAATCAAAAGTAACTTTAACGTACTTTAAAATAATTTTGACTAAATTGCTGATTTTTTAAAAAAAAATATGATTATATCAATTATTGAAGGAAGTTCTATGTTATTTATATTTTATGAATTAGGTTAGGAAGACAGAGGAGAGAATATGAGGAGGAGTAAGAAAAATGTATAAGGGGAGAGAAGGAAGAGAAAGGGATGTAGAATGCTTATAAATGAATGAAAGAGAGAGTAAAAAGAAATAATAATAAAAAGGAAAAATAAATAAATATATATATATATATATATATATATATATATATATATATATATATATATATTGTATACCGTGCATATATATTGTTAATACCATATAATTGTATATTAGTTTTAAAAAGTTGTCTGTAGTGATTAATAAGTATGCAACCTTTGGTTGGGCAGCAACCTTTTATGAAAATAATGTGTTTCTCTCTCTGGTAACATTCCGTGATGATGATCCACATGTTTGGATTAAAACGTCGGCAACAAAAAAAAATCTTAAAACATTTGACTTATAAGGATCTAATTTCTTATATTTATATCCTCTTTTCTGATTAATTTGGACTAATACACACTCACACACACACACATATAAGTTTCTATGTTTGTTCTTCCTTTTTTCTGAACATCCGGTAATTATTTACCATGAAATTTAAAAAAATATATATCTCTTGATGAGAGGTTCCGTTGATATAAGATTTGCTCTTATTGTTCTGCTTTTACGTGAACTTATCATCTTCGATTCCAAATTTTTGCTTTTAAGTGGCTGAAGACTTTTTTTTTCGAGCTATAGTCATTAATTTAAAATAGTTACTTGAATTACATTATATAATAAGAGTTGTGCAAAAAAAAAAAAAAAATGTAGGCATAAGTAAATACTTAAATTAAATAATACTGTAAGGTATATAAGATATTATACACATGGTTCTTTAAGACATTTTATTTTTATTTTATTATCATATTTCCTTGTCTCTCGGCTCTACAGATTTTTGGAAGAAGCAGCACGATACCTCTATCACTTGTTCTCTTTCTTCTCTATTCTTTCTTCTTCGTTAGTGGAGGTTGAAATGATCAACCCCTACTGATTTCTCCCACTCATACACGAATGGTTCGCAGTTTTAAATATAAAAATTATAAAATTGTTTTAAAAGATTTGGTTGAACTACTTGAACTAATGCATTGCAAAACTCCAGAGAATTCATAAACGTAGCAATTTCTGGTATATCATTTACATCATCAGTGTGATTTAAAACAATTATATAATATTTTCATAATTTCAATTTATTTATTTTTATTTTTATGTTGCAGGTATGTGGTGTATTTCAATATGTGACTTCCTTCAAGTAAGTGTTAGGACTAATATTTACTGTTTTAAGTACAACTATAAGATACCATAACATATTTGATAAAATACGTGTATTTTGTTAGAAATTTTTTTTTTTTTAATTGAATTAAAACTTCTTTGTAGATACCAAAATTAAGATCTTAAATGTGATATATTTATTAATTAATGTTCTGTGGCAGTATTCCTAGTTTAAATACTTTCTAAATATCACAGCTCATTATTTTAACAATAATTGTTATCGCACGTCTTTCTGTTACTTTCAAAATACTAATAAAAAGGCACGCTCGAAAATTAATTTGAAGAATCAAACTGTGATATTCAGCACAAAAATATCAAAATATAGTTTTTGACATCGTAGAAAATTATAAAAAATGAAATTAAGAACTGTTATATAAATAATGAAATTCCTGTAATTTGTTTTTCTTGTAATCTGAGAATGGTTTTATCATATTAGAATAACACAAAAAATATTTTTAGCTTATGTGAAAATATTTCATTCCACTTGTTATATTTCGAACTTAATTCTGTCAATGGGACTAGTCAATGTAATATCATGATGCTCTTTATTTCAAAATAAATATAAAAAAGGGCGGAAAGTTAAGCTTGCCCCTCCCTCTTCGCAAAATGGCGAAAATCCTAGTCGCGCTATGACCGCCATGAGTGTGCTTTGCGAAAATAGCCTTCAATATCCCACCTCTTCTTTGCGCCGCAGTGACTGTTGCTTGAGAGGTATTAGTTATTGAATAAGCAGATTTATTTTTATGATCCCCGGAGGGTATTGTTCGGGACTCCAGGGGTAGGGAAATATGGGAGCAGAATATCGATGAGGGGGAGGAATGGAGAGCTGTGTTTATAGCGGGGCTTAGCCGAAAAAGCTATGCGGTGGAGTATCCCCGACCATCCATCTCATATCGGCCTGTCTTTGTCATCCGGGAGTGCCCTTCTGTGGCCGATCTAGAGGAAAATTGACTCCAGAGTCACTTTACGGGCCGGTGGGTAGTGCCCCCGTGGGAATGGGGAAGCTAGGGTAATTGGTCTATCTTGGCCAGGTGGGATGGAAGGGTTCTGGGATCAGCAAAGTCTTCTTTGAAGGGGACTGGGTTCTATTTACTTTATAGTAGGGCCTTATAATTTAATATAATAATAATTCGTATATCGTTACATAAATAAGAAATGTCCCTTTTGTTTTAGGGATGGACGACAGTCGATAGGTTTTCACTATCGATAATTTGATAGTATCGATAAAAACTATCGACAGCTCAGCAACTTGCCGACACATATTTAAAGATAATTTATTTTCGATGTATTCTTTTCTCTAGTTATTTACTTAAAAAACTTTATACATAACTCATAAACTTTATAATAATTAACATTTATAACATTCTTGAAGATTTATGTTATTCCATTAATAAACATTATTAAATAAAATATTTACGGGAAAATACATTTATATAAAAAAATAAATTGTATTTATTTGCCTGATTGTAGAATTCAAACAAGATATGTCGACGACATATAGGTAGTATTTTTTTAACTATTTGGTAAAATAAGGAATTTCCAAGATTCTAATTTTTTTCTTTTTTTATTGAGTATTACAACAATCTATCTCTTGGACATTGGTTATAGTGAGGTAGGATAACATTCACACTATATGTACAAAAAATATAAAATAAATAGAAGCAAAATTATAATCAAATATATATACAATAAATAAACCAATAAAATAAGCTAAAAATAAGAAAATTAAAACTAAGCAAAAAAACACATACATACCTACATACACTATTTACAATCAGGCTAGGGAACTCCAGGAGAACCCTGCGCTACTCACTCAACCGCATCACTTTATAAATTTTCTAAATTTATTTTGATATTAGCACTTATAATATAATATAATAAAACCGTAATGGCATCCATGTAGATTTTATAAATTTTTTTTATGAAAAATAAAATAAAAAAGGTGAGGTAAATGTAACATTTTTTTCCATCGGCACAACTGGATGTGTAAAAGTATTTCAAAGAAAGTAATTTGGGACTAAGTTATTTGTTTACCATGAAGGCTTCTTCTTGTTCAATTTTGTTTCAGTTTTATATATTGATGAGAATAGCTTTAAATACGCCTTCATACCTCCATCCATTTATTTTCATAATGTGGCGCTTTGTATAAGATAATAACAATTTTCCATTATCAAACATTTAACTTTTACATTATTATATTATCACTATATCTCGTACATCAATGAATGAGTAGAATTATGAAAGGATTTAAAATAATTTGTTCCAAATGGGAGGATATAAACTATCAATTGTCTCTAAGAATATCGATAGGGCTATCGAGAGTTTTTAACTATCTATATATCGATAGTACAATCGACTATCGCCCATCTCTACGTCATTTCTTTTTGAAGTGTTTTTTTTTTTCTGTTTAGGAGCTATTGACGAGCTTTAGTGTTATCAGTAAATAAAAACGCTTCAAATTATTACACAATAGTTTATTATTTACAAACAATTATACATTAAAAGTAATATTAGTTTCCTTGGAACATAAAGAAAAATAAATAAAAGGAGATTCCTAATATTGGACTAAATATTTTTTTTTTTACATTAGTAATTTTCAAATAAAAATAAACACTCTTTCAGTTCATGCAACACTTTCAAAAAATTAAAACTATATAAACGTTGCAGTAGAACTTATAAAAAATATTTATAACGCCACTCAAATCTTTGCACCTAATTTTTCGATTTTAATGATTTTTTTTTTTATAAAAATTAATAATTTTAAAAAAAGCAACTTTTCGAGTGATTTGAAAATCTACTTTTACTACCACTAGTAACTTTTTTTCCTGCTTCTTTTCGTTGAAGTATGCCATATAAATTAGGTTTATAACCTATGAGTGTTTCAACTCTACTACATCCTACATGAGAACAGGCAAGATGAGTATAATTGTGTATTTAACAATCATATTCATAAAAAATCCCTAGAGCTTTCAGAAAACGATAGATTTAATTATTTAAAAAAAATTAAAATATCAAAATATCTTAGGTAATGTTGCCCAAATGCGAGATCGAGACAAGTCTTGGTCTTGAAAAATCAGTCTTGGTTTCGCACAAGAGTCTCCCAACAGTCTTGCAGTTACTTATTAGCTTACTACTATAGGGATATTACTGTAATTTTTGAGATAGGAGAAACCTAACTAAGCCCTAATGAAAAATTAGAGGAGTTAAATGCAAAAGTATATCGGTCATACCATTTATTAACATATAGTAACTAAGATTGCCAAGTATTAGTAACTATTTTGCCTTAATTTCTATTTAAAAAATCGACCTTTTTTGTCAGTCCTGGTCTTGGTCTTGTAACAGTTAAGCGGCCTTGGCCTTGGTCTTTCAAAGTGCAAGACCAAGACCGATTTTGGGCAACACTAATCGTATTATTAATATGGATAGTCGATAATATTGTTCGTTATGGTGCAAGACCTCTAATGTGAGAATTCCCGTTGGATACACCAGTTCGTTATATAATATAGGAGTATGAATGCTTATAAATTTGTTAAGTAGAAAAGAAAGAGGTTGCGAGTCATATATAATAAGTAGGATTCCAGAGGAGATGGGGGAGAGTAGAGGGGAGAAGATGGCATTTGTTATGCAAATTGGAGCTGCTCACACAAGGCCGTCGTTCCAAAAAGTTAAGTACGTATTCTACTATCCAGTCATACCTTCTAGCTTTTTTCTTTCTTATTTTCTTTTATTTTTTTTAATTCGCCATTGATTCTACCAAAGAAGGATTAAATCTTACCTCAGTATAATGGAATTTCCAGAGAACAAAACGTAAAAAACACATTTATCTCGGAATAGAACTTTGTTTAATAGCTTAAAGGATCTGCGGTATTCAACATTCAAAACAAGCTGGAATGTAAAAATTGAAAACAATTATCGATGTTTATATTTATATTACTATATATAGACAATTATATATATAAACATCGATAATTGTTTTCAATATTTACATTTTAATATTAATAAATATTTTATTAAAATTTACTACTGTAGACATATATACAACCTGTAAACCTGCTACAGGAATATATAACATGAAGGTACTTGTGAAGAAGCTACCCATTGGTAACAATTCAAAGATAATTTAATTTAGGAGGTCCCTCGGCCATCTTCTTTTCAGTCGCCTCGGAACTTTGTCAGGAATTGTATTGGATGAAAGGTTACGAACTAGAGGATTGAGGTGACCAAAGAGTTTGGATTTAAAATAGGTATATCTACTTCGGGCATTCCACGGAGGGATGTTGAGATCTTTATGGATAATTTTATTCGTTAGATAATAAGGAACATTTAGGATTTTACGGAGAATTTTGGTTTGTAAGGATTGGATACGGGAAAAATTTGATGTTTTTGTAGAGAGCCCCAAAGCTTAATATCATATGTCCAAATGGCCCTGATGATGGTAGTGCAAATGAGTTTTTTTTTGTAGAATATTGGAAATTCAGAGCGTTTGTCAAGTAAGGGTTATAGTAGTCGGAATCTGTTGGAAGTTTCTTGTATTTTAAGTTTAGTATGAGTATGTTTATATATGTGAACCTCGATTTATTTAATATTTGATTAGAATATAAATGTATACATCGGAAAATGAATAAGTAAATAGTAAACTGGGATGATTTTGAATCGCAACAGTTAAATATTTTTATATTTTCAACCACCAAAATTTATCATATTTATTAACGTATGTTATTAAAAAGAAAAAGTGAAGATATAGTAGATCAATATTATTAAAATCATATAAACTCAATATTATTTATTAATAATAACTGAAATATGCCAAACCTTTTAACATTTTCATTATAAACCTAAGAAAGAAAAAAATTATTAATAAAATAAAACATAATTCGGACAATATGTACATGTATTTTATTATGGATATATCGATATTTTTACGATACAACCAAGTTGCATGAGAGAATAAAAGAAGAAATCTAAAATTTAATAGTGTTAGTAATTTTAATAAATTAAATAAGTCAACCTATTATTTATTTTCTATAAAAAAAAAACAGCCATCTCTCTATACTGAACAAAATTATTCAGCATAATAGAACATCTAACAAGTATATGACAAAAGTATGAAAGTTTCTGCGAGGATCTAAGGTCCTAACAAAATATTCTACATTAAAAGGCAATGAAGGATAGGATAAGTGAAATTCTTGAAGGGAAAAAAAACCGTCCCAAAACCCGCAATAAAGTTAAAAAAAATAAATAAGAAATAATAATCGATTTTTTATGAAAAATATTAATATTATCTTTAATTTAGGAATATTTGTTTAATTAGAGCAAACATTCTCGAAGGACTATCTTGGTTTAAAAGGTCATCTAAATGGTAAGCAACTAAAAATAAAATGCAATAAGATAAATTACTTAACAGCAAAAACAAGAACGGAAGATGCTCGGAAAGATTGTCCTTGGCATTCTCTGTGAAGGCTTTATTGGCTTAAGGAAAACGATTCAGGATATATATATATATATATATATATATATATATATATATATATATATATATATAATATATATATATATATATATATATATATATATATATATATACATACATATGCACATACATATAAAGAGAGAGTATAAGAGAGATATAAAGACCATCTTAAACGAATACTAATAAATTTTAAAACAATTATCAGGGAATCCAGTAGATATGTTTTCAATTTTATGTGAGTTTCTCCAATAAATTTCCATGGTTTAATAAATAACAATATTATCTATAATCCTATAACAGAGATTATTGACATAAACTGAAAAGAAAGAGCAACAAGGCATTATCTAGAAAGCCCCTGGTATCGAAGACCACTAGGATGTCTGGAGAAAGTGGAATAACGATCCAGGAGGTTCCATTATCCGCGATGTGCCATCTCTCCTGGAGTGACAGAAATTGCACCTGAAGAATTTATGGGAAAAAGCATTGCTTGGAATATGCAAGGTAGCCACGCCATGTTGAATGCTGCGTTTCGGAACAAAAGTGCGTTACATGTGTGGAAAGCAAATGTAACAAGGTGTGCCAAGGATATATGTAATTGTGGAATATGTAATCCTTCTCTTGTATCGAGTGTGTTGAATGTTTCGAATCTTCGGGTTTGCTAAGCGTTCTCATTATAATTATTATCTCGGAGAGAATTTTTTAAAAGAAACAAGTGATAATCGGATGGGGCGAGGTCTGGGGAATACAGAGGATGAGGTAGAATGTCCCAATCAAACTGTAAGAGATTTGTGTTATGGCCAACTTCGTAAGTTTCGTTGATCTTTAGACAAAACTCTAAAATTTGGTTGGGACTTCCTAACTCATCCTCCATATCCCATACCAGATCTTGTCCCATCCGATTATTATTTGTTTATTTCGTTAAAAATTCTCTCCGAGATAAATGTCAAAAACCGAAAAACGCAAAATTAAAAAAAAAGAAGTAATAAATAAAAACAATATTTTAAGAAATGAATGATTGGGTTGACTATTAGTCAATTATTCTCTACAGTCAGCCATCAACCCACAATTATAAAAACAATATTTCTTTGCAAATAACTTGAAAAGTATACATGTTTTCTGCATTAGATCTATGATTATTTAAAAATTTACTAAATTTTCTTCAAAACAAAAAAAAATCTTAAAAATCGGACCATCAACAACAGTGTAGTCCATTAAATTTGGTATACATGATAATTTTTCCTTCTTTGAAGATACTACTTTTTCCTCTCTGATATATACTTTATTATTTATTAAATGCATTTGTTGATGCATATTATTTTTTATAATTTCAAAATCCCCTTTTTTAATATGAAAAATAATATTCAGCTTTACTAAATATGCTTGTGAAAAATAATTTTTACACATGTTTTGATTTATTATGTTGTATGAAATATTCTATTCGACCAAGAAAAACATTATTAATTCTTTCCTCACATAATATATATAAGATCTACATATTTATAATTTGTTTGATGTTCCTTCACTTTACAATATATTCGCGATTTTTTCCCACATGATAACTAGTTATTTACTATGTATATTTTTTATCTTTTGAGCAACAGCAATAATTTCAGTTTTTTAAGTGAAAACTTCTTTAGGCGCGTTTTGTACTTTTTTGTGAAGAGTGAATTGGATTGAACCGTCAGATTTCGATAGTGTTAACGCTCGGGTAATGTCAGCTACAGTTAACTCATTGAAATGTTTTTCCATATGGATTAATATATCTCAGAAACTAAAAATCGGACCTGCATACTGTAAGCAAGGAAACTATTCAACATTTTGTTCTCTTTGTAATGAACTATTATTAAAAATTGTATCTTAATGCGAAGCCGTGTTAGAGAGGCAAATACGAAAAATATAGTGTCGGCAACTAATTTATAACGAGTTTTTTTGTAAAATACGGATTAAATATATCTCAGAAACTAAAAATCCGACCTGTATACTGTATGCGAGAAAAATGTTTATCATTTCATCCTTTTTATAATGAGCTATTATTCAAAATTGTATCTTAATGCGACGTCGTGTAACTGTAAGGCGGAAAGGAAAAAAAGAGTGTCGAAAACGAATTTATAATGAGCTTTATGGAAAATATGGATTAAAATATCTCACTAAATAAAAATTGGACCTGCATAATGTAAGCAAAGAAAATGTTCATCATTCCATCATTTTTATAATGAGCTATTATTCAATATTGTATCTTAATGCGACGCCGTGTTAGATAGGCAAAAGGGAAAAAAATATTGTCGAAAACCAATTAATAACGAGTTTTATGGAAAATATGGATTAAAATATCTCAGAAACTAAAAATCGGACCTGCATAGTGTAAGCGAGGGAAATGTTCATCATCTCATCCTCTTTATAATGAACTATTATTCAAAATTATATCTTAATGCGACGCCGTGTTAGAAATGCGAAGAAGAAAAAAATAGTGTCAAAACCAATTTATAACGAGTTTTATTTAAAATGTGGATTAAAATATTTCAGAAACTAATAATCGAACAGGCATACTGTATGCTAGCGAAATGTTCAGCATTTCATTTTCTTTATAATTAGATATTGTTTATCATTTATAATTCATATTATTAATCTCGTCTTCTTGAAGTTTTCAACTTCTATCGTGTGGTCTTAAGCACACACCTCAGTTGTTTTTTCTTTTCTTTCTTTTTTTTTTAGATGATTCCTCGATGCCCCTCAAGCTTTGATGGGAAAATTAAATAGTCCTTTTGATAAATGGTACTTTGTATGAAATATGGTGTGGTTTGGGATGATCATTTCGACCTTTGGGATCCCGCACGACGTAGAGAATGGTCTATAAATTTCATGAAATGCCTTGTGGAAATGTTGCGGTCGTCTCTTTTATTTTAGTGGTTTTTCGCATGGTATTGCGGCCTCGTACAATAATTCTTGCGTATTGCGCACAGGAATGCTCGGTTCTCGATAGCTATTTGAGATGCTCTGTGGGTTCAGGGTAACAGTCTGTTTTATAGTCTGATAGTATCAATTCCACTGCAGCTTGGCATTATTTTTTATCATTACTTGTTCGTATGAAAAGAAAAAAAAGTATTTACTATTTATTTTATGAATACCTCGGTTATATAGTTGATTTAGAATAATTTAGTTAAGCGTTTGCATATAAAAACGTTAATTAATTAATTTACGGATGTTCTTTGCTTCTTTTTTATTTAAGTATTTACTAAAGTTCATACTATACCATCCTTAGGCGGAGACTTGGAGGAGGGGACTAGAGGGGCGATCATTTCTCCCCTTTCCCCCAATATTTCGAAGAACAAAAATATAAAAAAAAAATAAATAAAATCAATAAAAATTAATCCACATGAATGAAAAAAACAAAACATCTAATCTAAAATCAATTAAGAAAATAGTAAAAGTCGACTAGATAGCTAAGCTAAGTGCTAGAAGTAGCTACTCAATTATTTTACCGCACTCTTTATTACTATAATTATTATTTTAATTTATTCATCCAATATTATATATCACTGGCTTTTATTATTAATTCATGATCTGCCTTCTATTTTTACGATAGCATTTTATCGCATGCTCCGAATTAAATTTGAAGTGTAGGATGACTGAGAGTTCATTTTACTGCCTAAAACCTTCAAATACAAATTATGTAATATAATCAATTGCTTTTGCTCAAATTTGAAAAAAACAACAATTAATATATAAAATAGACATAAATTTATTTTTAAATATATAATATTTTATTGTTCGTTTTACAGTAATTATGTTGATTATTTTAATTATCGCTCATAATTTTTAAAATATTATAAACTCCCGAGACTTTTTTTGTGAGGGGGGAGAGAGGATCATCGTCTATAATTTTGTCAATGACTTATCCATGATATGAATAATATAATTGCCAATAATACTATCAAAATCATTTCTATAATATGAAAAAAATTCATATCGATCATGAAGGAAATAGATAAAAAATCACTGAAATCGTAATACACTTGTAGACAGAAGATATGATGTATTGGAAATACGTGTACCTTGGGTCACTTTTGTTTAATGTTATATAACTTTTAAAATAACAATTATTTTGATAAGTTGAAAATGGAATTTTATTTTATATGCTTCGAAGATTCTATTTTAATTTTTAAATTATTTTACCAGCAGATTTTAACTATGAAAAGATAATTTAAAAAGGAATGAATGACATAAAATTACTATAGTTGTACCTTGAGCCATTCTATATTGCACCTTGGGCAACTACTTATACCTTGGACTAAGAATTCTATCTTGGGCAATATTTGTTGGAATAGGAATTATAATCATTATTCAACTATAAGTACCATTTATCTACACCGGTAAGCTAACTTTTTCATGTCATCCGTTGAAAGCTCATAATATATTACGCTTGCAAAAAGCAAATAATAATTTATAAACTTCTTCAGTAAAGACCATGAATCAAGACATATTTTGAAATTATATTAATAATTTCAATTATTAATAATTATATTAATAAGGGCCTGCCCAAGATACATTATATTGTAAAACGCTGGCCCATAGTACAATGATATGACTTGCAATGATAAAGTATTTTGCTTATTGCTTAGAACTTGTCTTCAATAGAAGCTAAAGAGATTACTATACATCCATCGATTAATAATTTTCAATATCTTTATTTATCCTAAGGGAGATACTTATTTTCTAGGTATATTTTTTTTTTTTTTTTTAAGTAAGGATATTTTTTTCTAGTGATTTATTCTCCCATTTTTTTTCCACTCAATTTCATCATTACATATAACGTTTCGTGATCCACTTCTATCCCATCTTTAGACAGTATCCTGCATCATATTAATTCTTCATAAGACCTGTCATGTTAATAAATAGTTTCATTTTTTGTCTTATTGCTGGAAATGTTATTTAAGTCTCGTCTAGGGATAGTCTAGTCAGGTACAGAAATCAAATCTTCAGATCTTTTCCAGCAATGAGACAAAAAATAAAACAATTTATTAACATGACAAGTCTTATGGAGAATTAAGATGATGCAGGATACTGTCTGAAGATGGGATATAAGTGGATCCCGAAATGTTATATGTAATGATGTAATTGAGTGGAAAAAATGGGAGAATAAATCACTGGAAAAAAATATTCTTCCTTAATTTTCAATATGTTTATGTACTCTTTTGATGCCAAATTAGTATATCGAGTAATGAAAAATTACTTTTCCAACTCTAAAACACTCTTATATCAAAGGATGAAGAACCTGGAATCTTTTACATCCCCATTGAGATATTTCTTTTTGTGATTGAGGTAGATTTATTTTAACGTTATAATTCTATTCTTTAAAAACAATCCAAAGAATTAATTTTACTTTTTTTTTTTCAAACCTGGAAAAACATGTTAAAATGGTTGTAAAGCTCGGGGACATCTAATGGTGAAATAATATCGAATGACCCATAGGTTATAATTCAAATGCATTAGGGAAAAGTATAAGTGTAATGTGAGAGTTGTGGCTGAGGTATAGAGAAAAATATTAATGCCTGTATCCTCAGAGGTGTATGCGCATTAACATTATTCTTGATACATGGTATTTCTCGGTTGATTTGTAGAGGCACCCTTTCCCGACTAATACCTCTCCCCGCAATGACGGATGGCCCTCCCCTCCCCCCCGGATATAGCCGGGCTCACGGCTGAGTGAACCCACATCCATTAATAAAGACTGATTGAAGTCGTGAAGCCCTGGACTGCGCGGGTCAACCGGTTGACTTTGTGATGCATTGACCAATGTCAATTGTTGGTTCGGCATTTATTGCTTTTTGAACGCTCCGTCGATTTTCTGGGAAAAGTCCCTTTAATAAACTATCCCGGTATTGTCCCACGAGTCCCGAGCTTCACAAGGCTTAAATATTATCATCAGGAAATTAATTAATCAGGGACTTCCCCAATTGTTGTATTTACTAATACTTAATTTTATATTAATTTTATTAACATCCGCCTGACAATTAGAAAACATCGTAAACTTTTTTTTTTTTTATTAACATAATATACAACTGTAATTAATAATAAATACAACAATTAAATATGAACAAGTAATATGACATGTACAACATGAGGATAAACTACCCATTGGTAGCACTCCAATTATATTTCTATATTAGAAGGTCCCGTGGCCATATTCTTTTCAGACGCCTCGGAGGGTAATCAGCAATTGAAGAGGAATCAAGGTTAGCAACGAGAGGGTTCGGATGGTTCAGAAGTTTATTATGGAAGGACAGGTATCTGTATTGAGCTAACTCGGAAACATATGGTACATTAAGGTCATTATGGATGATTTTATTTGTGACAAAGTAGGGATCATTAAGGATTTTGGATTATAGGGATTGGATACGAGATGAATTTGATGGTTTAATAGAGCCCCAAAGCTCGATCCCTTAAGTCCAAATAGGCCTTGTTATGAGTCTTTTATAAATAGTTGGCAGTTTATAGCGTTTGTCTAGTATGTGCTGGAGTAGTCGGAATTGTCGGGCGGTTTCTAGTCGTTTCAGTCTGGTGTGGGGGTTCCAAGTGAGTCGTTTGTCAAGGTGGAGTCCTAGGTATCGGATTTGGTCAACAGGGATAAGTGGGGTATTGTTAAAGGATACTGTAGGACAGGAAGACATAGGTTTACGACGAAGAGTAAAGGTAATTTGATGGGATTTATTGGAGTTTATTTTAATCCTCCAGTTTTGACACCATTTTTCAAGACTTGTGATCTGTGATTATCGTAAACTTAATTCTTTTATTACGGAAATTCCCGCAATTGTGGCGTTTCCAATCCGGAATTGCGATCGGCAAATTATGTTTATTTAATTAAGTACTAAAAATTCGAGACCTCCAACATAACATAAATGTCCTCTAAGAGAAATTATTCTCATTATTTTCATAGAAAATAAATGTTTTATTTTTGGTCTTGAGGAACTAAAAATAATTGTGCACAGATGTGCCATAATATATATTAATTCTCATTTTAATTGTATATTAAAAATGAGAATTAAAAAAAAATCAACGTTCTATCTTAACATTTTAACATTTATAGCGCCTCTCCTCAGCCTCTACTGTTTCTTAATACCAGTAATGCGGCTCAGTGCGAGGCGCTGGGATCTCCTAGAGTCCTGCCTTTCCTTCCACGAGTGGGGTGAAAGGCTTGGCTCGGAGTTCTTCTGAGTGAATGTATTCTGTAAATATTGTATAGTATGCATGTGTTTTAATTGTTATTTTGATTAGGTTAATTCTTTTGTTTATATGCATTTATTTTTATTATTATTAGTTTCTGTATTATTGATTATAGATAGAGTGTGCTCTCTGAACACTATTATAAATGTCCTTGATTGTGACAGAATGTAATATTTCTAAATAAACAAATAACACTACATAAAGCTATCTTAACAGATTATGGCTGAAGATCGTGTCCGATTGTGTTGAGTTCGAGTCCAGTCTTGGCGGGTTAAATTTATTTCGAGGCAGACCCTCGGAATGAATCTGAACCTTCTCACTCTGGTTAGAATTGCTGTACTTGTAGAGCAACTCCCTTCCCCTTGTATCAGAAGTGGTGGGGTAGGGTGACCTGAAAAAAAAAGTTTTGTGAAACCTTTTAGAAAAATGTGTTTATAATAAAAGTTCCAAGAAACGTTTTTGAAACAGAGTTTTCTGGGCATATTATGAATGTTATATAATCATTTTATTCTTATCTGAATGTAAATATATAATAATGTACAGTTCAATTACCATTTTTAGACATTTGGCGAATCAAAATATTTCAACAGAATTTTTTTTTTAAGTTTAATTTTAAAATAAAAACTCTGTAAATCTTTACTTGTAAAGCTGTGAGGACAAAAAATTGATTCTGAAATAACAGAAAAAAAATTAAAATAAATATTTAAGTCATACTTAAACTGTTTAAAAATAAATGTCAAAATTTCATTTTAACTCATTCATCAATCAGACAAAATAACTTCAGTAGTCTTGTTCATATGAATTATAACTTCCATTAATTTAATTTCTGGAACTTATCGAATTCCGTCCTTTTCTTTTGCTTAGGTGTGCGTTATTTTTGAAAAATCGATTTATTCGAAAACATCCTATATTTATTCTCTAACCTAATCTAACGTCTTGAAATATCAATTATTATGTAGCTAACCAAAAGAAATTGTGACGAAGTTATATTGATAAGTTATATTGACGAAGTTATAAGATTTTTTTCTTCTTTTTTAAGTAATAATCGTGCATAGTTTAAGAATTAATTTAATGTAATAGAGACTATAAAAGACGTTGGATGAGAGATCTACTTCAATCAACAACGTGTGTAATTGAAACTAGTCATGCCTGTCATTTAATTCATATCTTTGTGTTTCCAGCATATTGTTAACAAAAGTTGACAGGCGCAAATGAATTTTTTAAACCAAAAAAAAAACAAACAGATTTAGTATTTAAATAAATATTCGTTTACAAAATATAAATAAGATAATTTTAAAATAACTCTATATTTGGAAGTGCCTTTTAGAATCTTTTTTTTTCCAATTAAAGGGATGAAATAATGAAGACTAACCGGCGGGAACTGGAAGGAAATTTGTTCTCCCTGAGACGCCTTGTGATTAATCTGTTTTATATTAGGTGCAATAAAGGAGTCATTAAGGAAGGGATGAGAAAATGGAAGAAGCTGTTGATTGGGAGACATCAATCCTCATACTGTCGGGAGTGGGTACCTGATCCGCGAATCCTTGCGGGATGTCCTTCACCAAGGATATCCTGACCGCATCAACCTCAGAAAATACCTTGAGAAATATAGTAAAAGAAGATACTTCTCTTATTATATTAGAAAATGTATGATAATTTCTACAACCTAATAAAAGTTATATCACTATTTGTCATAATTTTCAATTGGTCGTTATTATCCTCCGGGTTCTCTATACTATTTCGTCTGTCCATAATCCATGGTGGTACTCTCAAAAGTTTATTTAATTATAACAAAAGTTGGCTGGAGAATGCAGCCATTAAACAAAAACAAAAAAAAATAACATATTATCTTAGTGTGGAAGTTTCGGCTTATATTTCAGGATGTTGCCATAGTTGTCTTAATTATTGCCTTAGTTTTGTTCACTCTGGGGAACAGGGTAGCTCAGTGGGTGAGCACTGACTTCCAGAGCTTTAAGTTAAGATCCCAGGTTCGAATCCGATTAATACTAATAATTTTTCACCAGCCGTGGATCGACTTTGGTGTCGAGAGACACTCCTAGGGCACACCCAGCGTCTATAAAGTAGTTAATTAATTGAGGGGAAAAACCTGGCAGTTGAGCATGATATCGGCCCAATCACCTCCCTGCACTACCGTTGGCCTTATAGCAGTACTTCCTCACTTAGTATTACACGTTAGACTCTTCATGGGCTGTAGTGATACAGTTTTTATTTCATTTTTTTAAATATTTATTTATTTATCCAATAACATTCTGTCACTTGATCAATGGTTATTTGGAGGTAAGATCACATTTACACAATATGTACAAAAACAATATAAAATAATAATCAAAAGTTATATACAATAAATAGTATAAAATTGGTTAAAGATAATTACATTAAAACAATTATAAAATCAGGCTAGGGTTTGTTCGCCCTCTAAATATTATGACAAAAATATGAAAACATATAAATGATCAAATATCTATGTATATAATATAAACATATCAATGATATATTTAGTCCTACGGAAGGTCTACACTATTTTGAGGGAAGGTATAAACCAAATCCTATTTTATTCATTCTGTGGGAAAACATCTAGTAAAAACTTTATATACTTTTTTCATCAATTTATTTGTCGATATTTATAACTGTATTCATATACTATGTATCCATATACTATGCTGGATTAGAGTGGCTCTTCCCCTCCTTTACAAGACAATACTTCCTAGGCACATCCCTTTACCAAATAATCCATAAACATCGTCAGTCCTATATATACAATCTCCTCAAATTTAAATCATTTGTCCACTCCATCTACACAAGATTTCGTCCTTCTGACCATAACACCACTTTCCACTGATCTATCTCATTTCAACACTCCATTGTTATCTCTTCCACCATTTTTTGGAATTTCATCCCGGTTAAAATCCGCCATATAACATACTTAACCATATTTAAAAACCTCTTATTCCAATTCCTCTTCAAGATCCAACATGGTGCTGGCTAATTTTTATTACCAAATAAGGTTTTATTGTTTTTTGTATACATAATTATTTTTTGTTTTATCTTTTATGAATTGGAAAAGATTCCGTATCACTTTTCACATAGCATTGGAATGAAAAAAAAAAGAAGAAGAAATTGTTTGTTTTTATTTAATTGTTTTATCATTTACATAATTCTATTTATTTGAGATGTATTTTAATTGTTTATATTATTTTTATTTTCTTATGAGTTCAGTAACACTTTTGACATAGCATAATGATAAAGAAAGAAAAAAGAAGACATTTAAGTTAATTTCCGGTTACATGATTATATGTATTTGACATGTATTTTATTTTTACATTTCTCACTATGTGTATATTTATATTTCATCCCTCTCAATCGTATGGCTCATCTGCTTTCATTTATTTATCTTTAAGCTATGTATATACCTGTTTTATTACTTATGCTTCAGTTATTATTTTTTGTATTAGATCTTTTAGCCAGATGTAATGCTCTTAAAGGGACTGACTTTGTCCCAGAATAAGGTTGATATTTCTATTTCTATATACTACTTATAAATCTGGTAAAAGAATGAAAAACATAATAAGTTATAGTGAATAAGTTACCCATTGGTAATACCTCACAGATTAGGTTAATTTAGGAGGTCCCTTGGCCATCTTCTTTTCAGACGCCTCGGAGGGTTGTCAGGAATTGTGTTGAATGAAAGGTCGGCACGTTTCTGTATAAAGTTCTTCATTGCATAATTAAGATTATACAGAGTTATATCGTTACTCTGTTACAATTGTATTGGATAAAAAGGAAGGGAAACTGTATATAAAAATACTCAGAAAAATAATAGGCAGGTTCATTTAAATGTAAAGCTGCCATTGTCCACACACGGTGAATACCCGGTCGACAAATGGAATTTCTATTAAAGTGCTTTTTCCTTTCCTGTGTCAACGATTTTCCTTGTTCGCTGTTAATTTATTTTTAGGGTACAATTCCTGTCCCTAACATTTTCCTGAGAAATTCAACTTGTCGTCCAACCCAATTTATTGTAGTTATGTCGGAGAGAAATGTTTATAAATTGTTAACTGACCCATGGTGCAGGAAAATCAATATATATATATATATATATATATATATATATATATATATATATATATATATATATAAATACACTCTTAAATTATTTCACTTATTATATTATACTAGCTTTACCCGGCCACGCGCTGTTGTAGCTTAGCCTGGCAAAATGAAAAAGAAAGAAAATAGAAAGCACATATGTCATTTTTCAAAAGGTTGGGAAATAAATTTGTATGTAAAATGGGTTCCATTTAAACAAATTTTAATGATTTTTTTCTCATTATTCAAATTGAACATTCACAATCATCAGAAACAGTCTGATTTTAACTTATAAAACTAAAATAAAAATTAATATAAAGAACGTATAATAGTATTGACCTGCATAAGGAGAATCATATAACTTCTTCAAATGATAATTTTAATTACTGTAGTAATTATAAAATTTTTAGTTATCCTCAAATAAAATATTGAATTCATCATTCATTTTTCAGCTTGTTTTCGGGAAAGTATGTTATACACATAAATTAAAAGGGTTTCAAGGAGAAGACATTAGCCAAGTTTCGTTAATATCGGTAAAGCCTTTTTGGCGCTACAGTTTATAGCGACACATTTTTTTTTGAAATGTGTTTTGCGGCTTTGAACAGAAAAACATTTACATTTTTATTTTGTTTACATATATAAAATTATCGTAAGACAGAAGTACTATGCCAGAAACCTTCCCAGGAGTGTACGGAACAACCTTCCAAAGTTTCATGGCGATCGGTTGAATGGTTTAGTAATGCACTAAGGACAAACAGACAGACAGACATACATTCATTCATTTTTATATAAAGAGATTAGATATTAGTCCGTGGAACAGACCCCTTTTTATCGAATTATTAACATCCGGCTGAAAATTCATAAATATTTTAATCTCATCATAACCTACAACTATTTTATTTACGAAAACTCTTGAAATTTGAGCGTTTTCAATCTGGAGGGGGGAAAACTTTACTCATTTGCTTTTTACATTTATCGTGAGATAATTTGACACGAGGTAATTGACATAACAAAAATATCGGGCCGTTTGTTCTATATAACCTTATTATTTTGAAAATTTGGGGTGTATTTCACGCCATACCGTTCAACATTTTTTAAGGCCACCTTTTTTATAGACGTTGTGATCAAATTATCTTACGATCCTAGTAGAAAGCATATGGGCATATACGAGTTTTTAGTACTTAATTAAATAGAATAAGTTTGTCCTCCTCCAGATTGAAAACGCCCCAATTCCAAGAGTTTTCGTATATCAAATAGTTGTATTTTGCGATGAGATGTAACTATTTACGAAGTTTCAGGCGGATGTTAATAATTCGATAAATAGGGGTCTGGACCACGAACTATATTTACTAATAAATAAACGATTTTATACGACAGAGGTCTCGAACTCTGTACTTGAATGACGTCACTGGTGCCCGCCTGACCTAACCTTTAACAGCGATCACCATAGTTCCGATAATTACATTATACAGGGTTCATGTTCAATGATTTTTTTTTTGTTTTTACCAAATATTAATTTTTAAATATTTAATGAATAATTAATTTCAAATATAATAGATTTTTCTTTATCATAATCCTTTATTGATATCATATAATTTTATTAATATTTTGCATTCAATCTTCTTCATTATTGCTTACATATTTTTCGTTTAGTTGGATTTTGAAGAAGGTCCCTGATGTAATTATGTAAACAGTGATTGGCGCTAAAGGCTGCTTTAAATATTATTATTTAAATATTTCTAAGTTATAAATTTCTTGTTGTTAGTCTTGCGGATGTGGGTTTCGACGAAGAATATGTAGGTTTGATGAAAATATGTGGACAGCGATTTTGGGGATTGAATTTTCGGTATCGCTAGAACTTTTATTATTGAGGCTTTAAATTTTAATTTCGGATTAATAAACCGAATGCAATATTTGAACTTCAATTCAATACAATCGGTTAGGGACGACATTTCGATTTAGCTGTACACAATGTAACGGACAGGTTTCAAAGCGACCTATCAGAGCGCGTTAAATTCTTGGCAAGTCCCGTTTGAGAAGTTGCTTCGGAAATTGTCTTTTAGAGTGTAACAACTGTTGGGAACTGATCTGAACTATGCTCCCGACTCCAAACAGCTTTCGCTTACAGTTCAAAAGGCCTTCTCGTCAAAGGATGTCGTGATGTTGGCTACATAGCTTAGGATCTGCTTCGTATCCTTAACACTCCTGAGGCATAAGCGGATATACCAGAAGATTTTTCTTCTTGATAAGTGCTGCAGTGTTCATATTTAATAATTGATTCAATATTTGTTTTATAAGGATTTACAAAAGTGTCTTTTGGGATTTCAACTTTTATCTTAGACCTTCACCATTTTTGGTTTATTATTTTCAATAATGAACCATTGTATTTGGTTAAAAATATAGATAACCCCTTTTAAAATTTAAAGTTTTACGTTTCATGATATGTAGAATCCAAAAATCGAATTAAAAAAAAAATCGTCCGTCTGCGGCATTTATCCAAGAGTACAGTGCTGATTGTTTTGAAATTTAGTATGAATGTTAAAAATCACCTGAGGATGATCCTCTGAACTTGACATTATCATTCTACCATTCTTTTGAAAATGGTGGATGAAACACCTGGGTTGCTTTAGATCGTAGAACTAAAATGGCTGTAGCGATTGCTTGAAGTTCTTTATTTTTATCTTTATAAATATAAATACTTCTTCGAAATTAAGCTGAAAAAAATAAAAATGAATTCATACACTTATTTGTCTATAATTAAAAAAATATACACTTTAATGTAAAATTTTATTTATTAAAGAACCGTAGGAACGATATCGTTTTTTATTTTTTGGATCCGAAACGTGGTCCTATTCATCAACAGATGAGTAACTTGTTACAGTTTTTTAAAAATAAAGTATTGGGTAGAATATTCGGATCGGAGAAGGATGGATCGTAAACTGTGACGTTGTTGGGAATAAAATAAAATAATTATTATACTATAATTGTTGGGCTTAGTAACGAAAGTATCTCTAAGATATAAGGGTAGATCGAAGCGAAGATGGGAGGATTGCTTTTAGATGGCGTTGTTTTTAGACAGTGATCGATTAATGAAAGTATGTCGACTAGTGTTACCCAAAATCGGTCTTGGTCTTGCACTTTATCAGACCAAGATTAAGCCGTCTGATTGTTGCATAACCAACATTAGTAAAAAAAAAAACAAAAAAAAAAAACGTTTTTGTGAAGAAAAATGAAAGCAAAATAGTTACTAATACTAGACAATTTTAGTTGATGTATGTAAAGAATTGGTAGAACCAACTTTTGCATATAAATCGTTCGATTTTTCATTCGGGGTTTAGTTAGGTGTTCTCACTCTGAAAAATTACAGGAATAATTCTATATTATGTAGTGGTAATATTTTTTAAAAGGTTATTAAATTTCCAACGAAACTATTAAAAAAATCGTCTAAATCGGACAAATGTTACAGAGTATTGAGTTTTATACTATGATTTTATTAATTAATTTATAATTAAGCCAGTTTACATTGCTTTAGGTCATCAAATAAACCGTACTCTAATGATTTCTATGATCCGTTATCAGGAAAATAGATCTAATTTCATTTTGTAATTTTTAATGAGCATATTTAAAATTTAAAAAAATTGTTTAAAATCGGTAGAAAAGTCATGTGTGTGGATATACCAAATCTTTTATTTAAATAAATAATTGGTGATATTGTATAGATTGTTTTTACTTTTCAACTCTTCCATACCTAGATGGAAAGTTATCACTATCTTTCTTGGCAATATCTATAATTAATTAAGGATTAAGTCAATTTTGTTAATTTTTTTTTACTATCTTATTTTAATTTGGACTGTACTATTATGTCAATAAAACATCTAAATGTACGTACCTCTTCTGTAGCGTTATGCTAAGATCTAAAGTAACATGTTTAATAAATAGCAATAAGCTAATAGGTAACGGCAAGACTCTTGCGGAAGACCAAGACTCAACTTGGTCTTTCATTTGAACAACACTAATGTTGACAGTAATTGATTCTATCGGCATCGAACCTTCGTGTTCACTAAGGCTTTTTATTTTTAATATGTAATAGAAAATCCAAGATTCAAAATGCCCAGTTTTGGGAGAATCATCTCGTATATAAAATGTTTTAATATTCCAGTTAGGTATGAAGCAGGCTATTATATTTTATCGCAAGTTAAAAGAGTCAGAGAAAGAACTTTATTTCGGTCCTCGAGAAGGATCTCTTTCTGTCTCAATTTTCTGCCTCGTTAAGGTTTTGGATTTCCACCATCTTCTATCGCTCCTTTGTCATATCGCTTATATATTTCTACTTCCTCAGTTAATATTTATTTATTTAACTTCTATCTCGATTTTATCATTCTCAAGAAAAAAAGTTACAGTCCTTAATTGTTTCATACGTTTTCGATACGCTCATTCGGGTAAAGTCGGCTTAGGTGTTTTTACATTTGGATTAAAACATCTCAGAAACTAATAATGGAACCTGCATACTTTAAGCTTGAAAAATGTCTAGCATTTTATTCTCTTTGTAATGAGTTAATATTTAGAATTGCATCTTGACGCGACGCCGTGTGAGAGAGGAAAAAATGAAAAAAAAAATGTGTCAAAAGCCAAAGTTTTTTTGAACATTTGAATTAAATTGTCTTAATAAATAAAATTCGGCTCTGCAACAAGGGAACTGTAAACGAGGGAAATTTTGATTTTTCATTTCATTGAGCCAAAAAGGAAAAAAAATAAGCTTAACGAAAAATATAAAGGAAAAAATAACAACTAAAGTGTGTTCTTTAGACCAAACGATAGAAGTGAAAACACCATATTTATATAATATGAAATATAAATAATAAATAATAGTTATTATAAAGACGATGAAATGCTGAACATTTCCTTCGCTTACAGTATGAAAGTCAGGTTTTTAGTAACTGAGATATTTTAATCCATATCTTCCATAAAACTCTGTACTCATTTGGTTTTCGACACTACTTTTTTCTTTTCGCCTCTCTAACACGAAGTCGCGTTAAGATATCATTTTGAATTATAGATGATAAAGAGGATGAAATGGGAAACATTTCCCTTGCTTACAGTGTGCGGGTCCGATTTTATTTTTTTATATTCTCGGAATGGTGCATTTTAAATCTGGTGGTTGGTAAACTTTATCTATTTAATTAGGCACTAAAAACTCATAAATACTCATTTGTTTTCCTCTTGGATCATAAGATAATTTGAGCATAAAATCGAGAAAAAACGTGGCCTTGTATAAAAATATTGAGTCGTTTGGCGTGACCTACAGTCCCAAACTGTCAAAATATCTATGTAGACCACTTTATTTTTCTCGATTTTGTGATCAAATTATATTACGATCCATGGGAAAGAAAATGGGTATTTACGAATTTTTAGTACCTGATTAAATAGACAAAGTTTGCCTATCTCCAGATTGAAAACACCTCAATTTCGAGAATGCTCGTAAATAAAATAGTTGTAGATTACGATGAGATGAAGCTATTTACGAAGTTTCACCCGGATGTTAATAATTTGATAAAAAATGAAGGGGTCTGTACCATGGACTATTAGTACTATAGGTAATATTACAATAAATAACGATATTTTTATATTTTTGAAACAGAATCTATATATGATAAAAATCCCATGGCATCGGTGACGTCTAGGAGACTGTAGACTTATAATGAGCTCATATAGGTTAACTTAAAAACGTTTAATTTTGGAGTTGTATAATGCATGGCTCAAAAAATTCTGTATTTACCGATTGATGAAATGTTAAAATCCGACTTGCCCCGTCTTAATCTACAAAATTACCACAGTCCAAGTTTCGATACCACTAACATTTTTTCAAATAATTTTGTTACCTTTTTAAAGTTTGTTACCTTTTTAAGGTCTTAAACACACACCGTAGTTGTTTTGTTTTTTTAGGTTTCATTTTAAATTGGATTCCCCTATAAATTTATATAACGACCTGTATTGTAACAAGCAATTTTCTCCATTCCACTACCAGTGACATTTTCTCCCGCAGTGTAAATAATGGATATCACTAGTTGGTTACACGCTGGTATTAAAAGCATGAGATTCCTACCGCATCCGACACATTCATTTTATGAGTTTGTTTCATAACCAATTGCAATGTTCCCCTGCCGTGCAATTGCTTCGAAAGTTGTTGTAATTGATTTGAAATTTTATCCGGCATGCTCTTGGCTGTCAGCTGTTTGTGAACATATAATAAAAAATTGGAGTAATGTTTAATCTAAAAAAATATTTTAGTGATGGATATATAATTGCTTGTTGGAATTGTAAGAATGAAAAATGATATTTAATAAAAAAATAAATAAATATAAAAAATAATTAGGTATAATTATTTCCTTATCAAATTTTCTCAAAGTGTACGCATTTAGTATTTAGAAGTGTTACATAATTAATTATAAAAAAAAAATGGGTATTCAGTAAACCCTTTGGAACTGACACCAACATTCTCTGGCAGGGGCAGGTAAGTTGGCATTGTAGAGAGGAGAGGTCGTGGAGTCCTGGAGAATTAAGGAGCCTAGAGGACCCGGAAGGAAGGATTGGGAAGCGTTAACCGCTTCCTTTAGGACTCGAGGGTTCGGCCAGAACTTGCCTCTCCTTCTTGACTTCATATCCTTTAATATGATTTCCTCGCCTTCTATACATTTCTCATTGAGATAACAAAGTTATTTAATTTCTCATATCTTAATATTACTAAGAATAAATTAATACTCACCTTACATTCAAAAATACACCAATGGCACAGAGTTAATGACTACATCGATGGAACAATACAGCGAAAACTCAACTACTTTTGCAGTCCATGTTAAACAATAGTAGAAGGAGGTAGTAAGGTGAATGCCCCAGTGATGGACAGGTTGAACTTTAAATTATAAAAAAAGCTTCCTTGAATATTTAAAAGTTCCAGTTTTTCTAGATTGAAGAACAGTGCTCTCCATTTACAACTGTATGAACAAAGTTCCTAAAAGAAAATTTTAAAATGCCTGTCATTGTTGTTGGTATAGTATTCATGAAATCAGTGTGTCTCATACCTTCCTACTTACAGTTTTGATAAAAGTAAGTTGAACTTTTATGTTATCTTATCTTTATAGTTAAATAAAGATTTTAGAATTTTTCTGAGGTATGTCTACTACTTGTACCGACCTCCTGTCCATTACTAGGACAATTGTAAGTTAGGGGTGTCCATCACTAGTGCACAAAGGTGTTTTTTTTTTTAAATGGAGATTATATTTGCATCACTGAATTTTTTTTTCAATTTAAAGTATTAAATAGAAAAAGTAGACCCTAGAGATTCTAGGTATCCAGAGAGGAGTTTATAACTAATAATTCTGGCGGTATAAAATAAAAAATACAAACATTTCCATATTCATCACTGCTGCGTTTACTCTACCGAGTTTGGGAATGGACAAGGATTATACGAAATGTGAGGAAGATGATGGTTTTCATATTTGTAGACTAGAAATAAAATATAATTAGAGTTGCCCAAATGCGAGACCGAGACGAATCTTGGTCTTGCAAACTCAGTCTTGGTCTTGCGCAACACTCTCGTAAGTCTTCCAGTTACCTATTAGCTTATTACTAGAGAGATATTACTGTAATTTTTTAGATATGAGAAACCTAACTAAGTTTGAATGCAAAATTAGAAAAGTTTAACTCAAAAGTATATTGGTTACACCAATTCTTTACATATAGTAACTAAAATTGTTAAGTATTGGTAACTATTCTGCCTCAATTTTTATTCAAAAAATCGATTTTTTTTACCTGTCTTGGTCTTGGTCTTGCAACAGATAGGCAGTGCAAAGTGCAAGACCAAGACCGATTTTCGGCAACATTAATTATAATAGGATTATATAATGTGAATTTGTGTTGGATTTTGATTACTTGAAAATGAGTTAGTAGCTCGGAAAGTTGTTATGACTTGAATAAATATCAAAATTATAACGCCTTATCTATCCTTGTAGAGACCATTTATAAGTACATTAAGTACCCTTGAAAAACTTTCTTTTAAAGTAACTAAATATATCTTCATAAGTTCGCCATTTTATTATCTCTTCGAAGTTCTTACCTGTGGATAGGAACTTCAAGGACTACAGATACAATCAATGACGGATGAGCTTAAGTTCAAGGTCCCTTATGAATATTTATAAAGGCTCATTGTGATTTGCTGACGTAAGTACCTCCTTCGAACTGAAACGTACTTTTTAACCACAACCTCCGAGCTTTACTATCAAATTATGATAGATAATAATGGCCGTAAAAGACAGTTTTCGTCATCTCCTTTACCTGGCTGTAAAGGAAGCGGAAGTGGAGGTGGCTGACAGGGAAGAAGGAGGATCTGTTGAGGCAGATACTCGACCAAAAGCCGCTTACAATTTCCTGAGCCGTCGGCCAATAACTTGGGGCTTTAGGCGAGGCTAATAATAAAGCTGTTCCCGCCAGAAACAACACTCTGCCTCAACCATCGCCAACAACCCGAGGCCAGGTTTAGTAACTTAGTGGTAAATCAGAAAATGTATATACAGAAGACTCCCGCTTAACCGGATTAGTGCCGGTGAAAACACATAAAACATCTCTTTTTCAGTTTTAAATTTTATAAAAATATCATAGGTTAAAAACTTTTCATAAAAATAGATTTGTTTTGAATAAAAGAGAAATTTGCCAATGCTTGTTTTTTTTCTCTCTAGTTTTGCAGTTGTATGCAGTTTGGGAGAGTGAATGTTTAATTCATCTATTCCATGATAAAAATTCATTGCACCTCATTTATTATTCTCTCTGCCTCCTTGCATGTTCACTTTTGATCTACTAGGTTCTATCGATCAATTGAATTTTTAAATTAATTTAGCTATTTTTAAATAAATAGTAAGAGAGAGCGGGGCTAAAAGTTACCGGAGTAAGTCGTTCCGTGTGAGATAGCCTTAAAACTAAAATAGATAAACATAAGTCATACAGTATAACTTAATTTATATACGTCCTGAGAATCTTATAATATTAATTATATATGTTCTAAACTTATATGTTCTTAATTAAAAGGAATGATTAGCTAAAATATAATTATAAAATAAAGCCGTTTCATCTAAAATATATTTTAAAAACGTTGCTAGTACAATAAAAAAAGCTATTGAAATATTTTAAAATAAACTTTTTTTTGTAATTTTTCGGATTTAAAAGAAAAGTTATGTTTATTTCTCTGATGGTCAGAATTTCTTCTGATAAAAGTGAAAATGTTCACTTTTTAGGAAAATTCAAATGTAGGGTGGAAAAAAGGGGAAAAAAACACTGTTAAAAAACTTTGGCCCAATCCAGATACCTATCCTTCCATAACAAACTTCAGAACCACCTGTATCCTCACGTTTTAAACCTTGTTTCCTCTTCGATCCCTGATGACTCTGCGACGTCTGAAAAGAAAATAGCCTTATGATCTTTTTATTTATGTATATTATTAGAGTATTGGGTGTTTCTCAGCAAGCCTTGTCATAATATTCATGGCATTATATTCCTGTTTCAAATTTACTAGATATATTTTTATTTTAATACAGTTGTGAATGTCATGAATAAAAACATATTCTTCAGTTATTTTTTTTAAGTTAAAACTTCTTAAGGCGCGTTTTGGACTTTTTTGTTTATAGTGAATTGATTGAGCCGTCAGATTTCCGATCTGTAACGCTCGTGTAAAGTCAGCTGGAGTCTAATAATTGAAGTGTTTTTGCGTATGGATGAAAATATATCAAAAACTAACTATCGGACCTGCATACTGAAAGCGAGGGAGTTGTTCAGCACTTTATCCTCTCTGTACGCGACGCCATATTCGAGAGACGAAAATAGAAAAAATTGTTTCAATAAGCAAATTATATTGAGTTTTATTGAAGATATGGATTAAAATATCTAGGAAACTAAAAAGCGGATCTGCAGACTTTTAGCGAGATAAATGTTCAAAATTTTATCCTCTTCGAAATGAGCAATTATTCAAAATTGTATCTTAACGCGACAGAGTGTTAGAGAGGCGAAAAGAGGAAAAAAAGTGTCGAAAACCGAATGATAACGAGTTTCATGGAAGATATGGATTAAAATATCTCAGAAAATAAAAATTGGAGATCCATACTGTAAGTGTGGAAATTGTTCAGCATTTCACCCTCTTTATAATGAAATTTTATTTATAATTTATATTGCGTAATTAGTCTCGCTTTGTTGATGTTTTTATTTCTATTCGTGGTCTAAAGCACACACCTTAGTTTTTGTTCTTTTTAAATTTAATTTTTTCGACTGGCTATTTTATTTTATTCGATGTATCGGTCTTATGAAAGTTCCTAAAATATAATGACTTTTTTCTTATATAAGCAAAATACGTGAGTGTTATTAAACTACTATTTTATGCAGAAAAACGATGTATTTTCATTTAAAATCCACTTTGCCTTTTCGAACCGACACTCCTCTTGGAAGTATATTCTTCGTTCCGTTCCCTCCTGTTCCTTATTATCATATCCTCCCTCCTCCAACTTCTTGCAGCCTTGAAGATCTGTTACAGACTCCCCACCTTCATCTTCATCCTCTCCTTAACGACAGTTGCCAACAACTCACCTGATATCCCTTTGATCAGGCCGCAGCCGCCTTCCCCCTTTTCTCTCTAATACTCCGAGGTAAAGGAAAGACGTCTCAACTCCTTGACAGGAGGAACTTCGACCCTTTCGTAAACAATTAGCGGAGGATGTTGTGGTAAGATAGAGCTCGGTGTAATTGTGATCAAAGGACAGACTTATTATATTACAATATCCTGCCATTGCGGCCTGGAGCTTTATAATTGTGCAACCCTGGCGAAACGGATGGCGTTTCCTCCTCGGATTCCTGGTTATTGTTAGATTTCCTCACGAAGCCATTGGAGGAATTGCTCATCCGCAAAGACTAAAGATAAAACATTTTCCGGTAACTTTCTCTTATGAAATTATAACAGGTATTAACCGTTGAAACCGATATTATCTGAGGCAATCGAAATTGTTGAATGGAAGAATGCCAATGTCCTTAGCTCAAACAGAAAACGATTTAATAATTTTATCCTTTAAAAAAAAACAAAAAAACTTTGTCAAGTAGAATCAATATAGCTTCCTCACAATTTCTGTTGTTTACAACTAATTTAACTTCTAAAGATTGTTTGATTAAAAAATCATAGAAAAAAGGTTAAAATAAAACTGACAAGAAAACAACAACTAAGGTGTTTTAAACCACACGATGGAAGTAAAAATATAGACTAGGCGAGATTAATAATATGAAATATAAATTATAAATAATAGTTTATTATAAAGAGGATGAAATGCTGAATATTTCCCTCGCTTACAGTATGCAGGTCCGAATTTTGGTTTCTGAGATATTTTAATCAATATCTTCCATAAAACTTGTTATTTGGTTTCAAAAACTATTTTTCTCTTTCCACCTCTCTAACACGGCGTCGCGTTAAGATACAATTTTGAATCAACTAGGGAAGATAAATAACATGACATATATATGTATTCTTTGTTTACAAATTAATAATATTTACAATATATATGATTATATTTGTATATAAATTATTGTTTTATAGCTATATTTTGTAATTTTTAAAAATAAAATGTCTGTAACAGGGATCAGTAATTTATTGAAATATTATCTATTGCTACAGAAAATCGAATAGAAACACTTAATATCTTATTTCTACAAATAATTAAAAAAACAAATATCTATTTTGACTTGTGCAAATTGGTTTCTGAATTCTCAATGGTATTTAAATTTTGAGATATTTTTGTCCTAATGTTCAAAACAGTCGTTATTATTTATTTTTTCGGCGCACTTTGCAAGACCAAGACCAAGACTGATCAGGAAAAAAGAGAAGCGTTTTTCTGAATACAAATTAAGGCAAAATAGATACTAATACTTGACAATTTTAGTTACTACATGTAAAGTATTGGTAGAACCAATGTAGTTTTACATTTGACTCTTCCAATTTTTCATTCAGGTTTAGTTAGGTTTCCAAATTCTGAAAAATAACAGTAATATCTCTATAGTGGTAACACTTTTTTTAAAAAGTTATTAAATTTTCGACAAAACTATATAAAAATCGTTTTAAAGTAACGTTACAGTGCATTGAATTTTGTAATGATTTTAATGATTGTTTGCATTGCTTTTGTTCATCAACGAAATCATACTCTAACCATTTCTCGGACAGGTTATAAGGAAAATTATTCAAATTCAATTGTATTATTTTTGATGAACATATTTAAAATTGAAAAAAAAAATATGTTTAAAATCGGTAGGAAAGTGATGTGAATGGACACACCAGATTTTTTCAAATAATTGGTCTTACTGTATAGATATTCTTTACTCTACAACTCTTTCATTCTATCACTATCTTTTTTGACAATGCCTTTAATTATCAAGGTAATTTTGTTGGATTATATTAATTTGGTTGGACTTAATATATTTATGTTAATAAAACATTTAAATGTACTATACGCTACCTCGGACTAATATTCGACAGAAGGATGATCTGGGGCCCACACGTTAAAATGAAAAGAAAGACTTTGAACAAGAGACTTAAAATACTATACTCCCTGTTTTCTAAATCAAAATAGAAAATTAGACAACAAATAAATACATACACTTAGCTGCTCAAACCCATTTGGACATACGCCTCACAGATTTACGTTTCAGCAAAAAAGACTCACTTACAAAAACTATAATCCTTTCAATCTAAAATTTTAAGACTAATAACTACAGCTCCCTGGTACGTCAACAACAAGACTTTACATACCGACCTAAGACAACCAATCATTGACCAGCA
Organism: Nezara viridula; assembly: GCA_928085145.1. Classification (NCBI taxonomy): domain Eukaryota; kingdom Metazoa; phylum Arthropoda; class Insecta; order Hemiptera; family Pentatomidae; genus Nezara; species Nezara viridula. The sequence continues at coordinate 151,812,824 of OV725080.1, read as the reverse complement.
CATAGGTACTCTCTACTCCCGATTTCATTTTAAACTGCACGGAAATCACAATGAACTTACCAATGACATGGCCACGGCTGAAATGCTCACCAGGAGTCAACTGAAAAGAAGCTGGATGAGAGATCTTCTTTCCTGATTTTAGGATATAAACAGACCAGAGAAGAGGTGCTGCTGGGTTCCATTCTTCGTAATGCCTATCATCCCATTTTCTACCTGCCAAAAAATCTGCTAATTGTCACTACCATGACAGGTGCGGATGAATAATTGAAGACAAAAAAAAAAAATGTACCTATTCTATAGCATTTTTCTGAGATGTAAATTAAGATTTTTTCTTAATATCAATAAACTAATAGGTAACTGCAAAAATCTTGCGAGACTCTTGCAAAAGACCAAGAATGAGTCCGCAAGACCAAGACTCAACTTGGTATTGAATTCGGAAACCACTACTTTAGACACCAGAAGGCGCGTGTATTTTTTTTAACGCTATAAATTATTCAGGTGTAAGATTATGTAAGTATTACCCTGCCTTGTGGAACCACGGCCTCAGTTGGGTTTTTTGTTTTTCTGGTTTTCCTTGAACTGCTGCTGGAGAGGTCAATGTTAATAACATGATTGCTAAGGTCGTCAGTGTATACCTGTTAAGGAATGTGTCAATTGTTTTGGTTTTTTTGGTATAATGCCTATTCACTGAAATAATATTATTAAGTGAGAGAAAAATAAATAAATTAATTCATAAGGTCAATGGTAATAATAATAATAAGGCTTAGCGAACCCGAAGGTTCGATGCCGATACCACCAATCGATGTCCACATTCTTCTATCCATCATGCTCCGTTTAAACCCAACTCCGAATATTCTGCGCAGTGCTTTATTTTCAAAAACTTTAAGACCTTGATCATCCCTTAATGTAAGCGGCCACGTTTCGCATTCATAAAGAACCATTGGAAGGATAATGGTTTTGTAAATTCTAATTTTTAAATTTCGGGACAGGAGGTGGGAACTATGTAATTTTGAAAAAGAAAAATAACTAGCATTTTCCGCCTTAAGCCTAACCTTAATAATATCCTCTTCAATTTCGGTTTTTTTAGTTATCGTAGACTCTAGGTACCTAAAATTCTGTACGTAATCAAACACATTTCCTTCTATATCGATATCATCGAAGATATCGCTGTTTTTGGCAGGTAACCATATATTATTTCTTATCCGTATTTATCTCGAGACCTAGTTCTTTACCAGCTTCCATCAACGTTGTTGTATTTAGTTTTATTGTTTCCATGTCATCGCTTAACAGTATCAAACCATCAGCATACCCAAGCACGGATATTGTTCCACACAGGTTCAAACCTTTTTCGGTATGTATCACCTCTCTAATGGCATGTTCTAATGCCAAATTAAAAAGCACAGATGAAAGAGAATCATCTTGTTTTAAGCCAATACCAAAGGGAATAATGAAATATATTTGTTTTGTTTTTTCTTTCATTTTGAAATTTTAACCTTTCAGCAAATCTGACAACTTAAGAATGTGCTTTGTAAGAATATGGAGATTCAAATATGAAAAGAGAATTTCTAATCCAGTTTTTTTTTTCCAAACTTACGTTATAAAAAAAGTTCTCATGTAGTGTATATAAGATTAATAGCAATGGTACCGTGGTAGAAGTAGAAGTGCTAACAGTGGTAGAAGGGGATTTGGGCCAATTTTTAGCCAAGTTTAACCATCAAAAATTTTTAGGGGGGCATATTTTGGGGTATTTTTGAGGAACTCATTTCGGCTAGTATGAATGAATTCCCATATGATTTTTCGGAATAAAAGTTTTCATGGTAAGAGACAATGGGGAAAATGTAACAGACCGCAGAAAGTGTTATTGTATATGATCTCGAATTTTTCTAATTATATTGTCTCTTGCTCTGTTTTTAAGAAAATGAGTAATAAAATAGCTTGGGAGTGGGTTATGGTTAGAATAGAGAATATAGTGAATATAGCTATGTAAAGTAAATTCATAACAACATTTTAGTTAAAATCAGGGCGTCCATTGTCCCCAAAAGACGATGAAATCGCTGAGTCAAATGCTAAATTAAATAACAGCGAAGTTTCATCGATGAGTTTATGGATGGTCTAAAGGAGTTCCGATGCCATCGATAAGCTAAGCGATGGATTATAAAAATATAAGCGATGAGAAATCAAATATGAATATATTTTCTAAATATTTTAATATTTTTACCTTTAAGAAAAAGCAACTAGGGTAAGCACACCAATGATGGACATAGCTAAGGAAATGTTTGTATTTTTTGGCTTATGTCGCCGTAATTATTATAGTTATGAACTTGTCTGTTGGCCATTTAGAATCTTTTAGAGTCTCTTTTTTCTATTTAACACTTTAAAATTATAACGAATTTCAGTTATGCAGTTATAATCGCCATTAAAAAAAAACAACATCTTTTTGCACTAGTGATGGACACTTCGAAATTCAATTGTTCTAGTAATAGACAGGGGGTCGGTACCAGTAATGAACATACTCAGAAAATATCTAAACTCTTTATGTAACTATAAAGATAAGTTAACATAAATATTCAACTTACTCTAGCAAAACTGTTGGTAGGAAGGTATGAAACCCACTGATCTCAAGAACACTATAGAAACAACAATAATGACATTTTAAAATTTCTTTGGGCACTTTGTTCATAGTGTTCAATAGAAGGCATAGTTCCTCAATCTAGAAAAAACTGGAACCTTTAAAACAATGAGAAAACTTATTATTTACATTTAAAGTCCTTCCTGTCCATCATTGGACCCCCAGTCCATAACTGGTTCGTTCATCATAATTTCTAATCAATAGTTCTCAGTGGCATTAATTATTCATGATTTAAACTGAGAAAATATTAACTTGAAGTTATGCTAATGAGTAAGGGATTAATATATTAGCCGGTACACGATAGAATATCATATTTAACATCGTACAACCACTCGGTTGTATATTATCAAAATATATGTTCTCGGATCACATAAGTAGTTAGAGAGCTATTGCTCTCAGGGAATACATTTCCATCTAATTCCGAGCCTCTTTGGCTATGTAGGTTTACTCAAGATCAATTACGTGGAGCTGAAACGCCTGTATAAACAGCTTTTCCAGGAACAAAATAATTCTCAGAGCAGTAAATAATTATTATAGTACTCAAGCACTCTGGATAACAATGTATACAGAATCTCTCAGTTCGTAATGGCTATATTTTTGGGAGTGATTCTAGACAAAATTTCCAAGTTCATTTTATGCATGGGCCAACTCCGAACAGAAAAAAAGATCAAACCAATTTTCTGTGTTCATGTTTTTTATTGAATTAGAAGGAATTACTCAAAAACCATTCAAGATAATAAAATTCTAAGTACACCATAGTGAAGTAGATAAAATTTTCTTTGAGAAAACAGTGATTAAATTTATTAAGATCTTAAGGGATTTTCAGGAGATCTAGTACGGCCGCTATACTTCTACAGTTACAGATAGTATTGCCCAAAATAGGTCTTGGTCTTACAAAGGCCGCCTAACAGGTGCAAGACCAAGACCAGGACTGGTAAGAAAAATCGACTTTTAAAAATAAAAATTAAGGCAAAATAATTACCATTACTTGATAATCTTAGTTACTACATATATTATTAATTGGTATGACCAATTTACTTTTGCATTTAACTATTCTAATTTATCATTCGGGATTAGTTAGGTTTCTCCTATCTAAAAAAATATACACTAATATCTCTATAGTAATATTCTAAGAAATAACTGCAATATTGTTCCGAGACTCTTGCGCAAGACCAAGACCAAGACTCGTCTAGCTCTCGCATTTGGGCAACACTATTTGCAGAGCCCATACACCAGCTGCATATCTCTGTATAGAAGTCATATTAATCCTCTAGAAAGTCCCATTAATCATTGACCTTAGTAAATTTAATCGCTGTTTTCTAAATAAAAAAAAAGTATTTAATGCACGATGGTGTACTTAGAATTTTATTATCTTGAACAGTTTTTTGTGAAACCTCTTCTTTAATAAAAAATGTGGCCACACAAAATTGGTCATAACTCCTTTTCCGTTCGCAATCGGCCCATTCATAAAATGAACTTTTATGTTGGAAATTTTGTCTGAAATCACTTCCCCTCCCCCCAAAGTTGGACCATTATGAACTTTGATACCTTGTAGACATGCTTATCAGACGACGCCACACACAAACAAAAACACACACACAAATTATATATATATATATATATATATATATATATATATATATATATATATATATATATATATATATATATATATATATATATATATATATGTATATATATATGTGGAAAGAATCTATTCTTATTCCGATTCACAAAAAGGGTCCGAGGACGGATTGTAATAACTATCGAGGAATTTCACTCCTTCCGGTATGTTATAAAATATTCACTTCAATCTTAACCAGTCGAATCACGGAATACGCCGAGGAAATTATCGGAGACTACCAATGCGGATTTAGACGGAATCGTTCGACAATTGATCAAATATTTTCTTTACGGCAAATATTAGAGAAAAAATTAGAGTATAACGGTATTGTTCACCAGCTGTATATAGATTTTAAAAAGGCTTACGATTCTATTGACCGCCAGAAACTGTATAATATTCTAATCGAGCAGGGGATTCCAAAAAAACTAGTAAATCTAGTCAGGATGTGCTTGACGGAGACACTCAATAAAGTTAGAATCGGTAATAATTTGTCCGAAAAATTTGAGGTTCGTTCGGGCTTAAAACAGGGGGATTCTCTTTCGCCTGTCCTGTTCAATTTGGCATTAGAACATGCCATTAGGGAGGTAATGCGAACCGAGAAAGGGTTGGATCTGGGCGGGACAACATCCGTGCTGGGCTATGCTGATGATCTGGTACTGTTAAGCGAAGACGTTGAAACTATAAAACTAAATACGACAACGTTAATGAAAGCCGGTAAAGAACTAGGACTCGAAATAAACGTGGATAAAACAAAATATATGGTTAGCTGCAAAAATGGCGATACTACTGGTGATATCGATATAGATGGTAATATGTTTGAACAGGTAGATAAATTTAGGTATCTAGGTTCTACGATAACTAGAAAAAACGAAATTGAAGAAGAGATTAAGGTTAGACTGAAGGCGGGGAATGCTTGTTATTTTTCTGTGACAAAACTACTTAGTTCGCGCCTCTTGTCCCGAAACTTAAAAATTAGAATCTATAAAACAATTATCTTGCCTACAGTTCTCTATGGATGCGAAACTTGGCCGCTTACATTAAGGGATGAGCAGCGTCTTAAGGTTTTTGAAAATAAAGTATTGCGTAGAATATTCGGACCGAAGAAGGATGAGTTAACCGGAGAGTTCAGACGGTTACACAACGCCGAATTGCGTGAGCTGTATCCGGGTAATATAATTGATGTAATTTCGTCGCGGCGAATCAAATGGGCTTGTAAAGTTGTTGAGCTTAGTAACGAGAGAATTCCTAAAAGGTTAATATTTGCTGTGCCGAATGGTAAGCGTCCGAGGGGTAGACCGAAGCGAAGGTGGGAAGATTGCATTAAAGCCGATCTGAAGGGACTGGGTTTGGACGGCGAACGGTGGAGGGAGGTGTGTAATAAGCGTATATATATATATATATATATATATATATATATATATATATATATATATATATATATATATATATATATATATATATATGTATATGTATATAATATATATAATATATAATATAATCTGTGAGGTCGATAAGGGAGTAGGTCTCGTGAATACTTGTCGGAAATACCTTCGCCAAGGTCACGTCCGCGAACTTGACCTTTAGTCCCTTCTAATCTCCGTGTACCTCTACCTGTACCAGCTACCTTCAATCAACGTAATGTAATTATAGAAATATTACAGATGTATTTATATTACAGGATGTATTATAGAAATATGTATAGATATATCTTAAAGCAGAAAAAAATATTAAATTAAATCAATCAATTAAATTAAATCGTTGATTTTTCTTCTAATTATAATTAATTAGACGATTCTAGATTATTAGGTGATTAGATATTCTAATTTGTATTATTAAAGGTTTTTTTTTAATTAGTTTTAGATATTATTATTTCAAAAACTGTGTTTGAATAATGATCCGAAAGTAAAATAAGTTATTATAATAGATTAATTCAACCCAAAATTAATATTTCAATTTTTAGGTATAAATCCGGTGTACTTCAATTTTTGAAAAAATCGAAGTACAAAATTAGAGCACCCAAACTTCATGTTGTTTTCATAGAAAAGAAGAATCTATTGATAGTTATTAAAAACAATATTTGACCAAAAAAATTGCTAAAGCAGATACAAACTTCCATTTTTCGAACAAAAATATTATTTTTAAGGCTCTTGCGGAAAGATATTTATTTTAAACTTTTATGAAATTTAATAAATGCGCTGCAGCGCACCTATCAAATCTGATGTATTAGTCATTAGCTATGAATTTACTTGATTTTGTTTTCTTGTTATTAATGTAGGAGTAGCTCTCTTGGCTCTCTTAACTCTCTTGTTCAGACAACAGCAGGAAATAGAAAGGACTAACGGATTGATGTGATTTAGAGTTGAAGAATGAAATGAACTGTATTTGTTGGGAATGTAGGATTTTACTGTTGGGATCTTTAAGTTGTTTTTTATAGTGTTATTTAAATGTACCAAGGTTTGTATTTTATTTATGTGTGTTTCTTTTGCCGAACCCTTAAGTTCTGCTCCATACGTCCTAATTGGTCACAGTGTGGTGTTGTAGATCAGTCGCTTGTTTCCTAAGTTGAGTGAAGATCTGTAGTTCAGAAGATGTGAGAGTTGATAATATCGTCTGTTCAATTATTGTCTTTTTAATTTAGTATGTATGTTCCAGGTAAATCTTTTGTCGAGTCCGAGGTACCGTACATAGTTTTTTTTAAGGCACTGGATTATTGTCAATGATAATGGGTAGACATGAGGCTTTCCTAAGAGATATTGTCACGTGGGTGGATTTGTTACTTTTAATTTTATTTTTCCATTTTTGAAAATCATAGAGGTGCTTTTGAAGGATATAAATATAAAACAACGAAATTTCGTAGTGCTTTTGTAGGTTTAAAAAGGCAACTTTTGAATGTTATTAGAATGTTGTTTGCCGAACAAAGTGTTTTTCGTTCCACATTACTGTTCATGTCATTATAGCAATTCACATTTACTTGTATTATTAGTCAATATAGTTGTTAACTTCAGTTATAAAACGCTGCAAATTATTTCACAATGGTTTATTATTTCCAAACAATTATACATCTAAATTAATATTACCTTCCTAGTTACAAAGAAAAATAAATAAAAGATGATTCCAGTTATTGGAATATACTTTTTTTTGTAATGGTTAGTAATATGCTAAAAAAAAAAAAAAATAGCATTAGTTCAGTAACACATTCAAAAACCAAAACAAACCTTTGCAGCAGAGAACATATAAAAAAAAAAACCTAAATACCATATCTTTGCTCCAAATTGTCCGATTTTAATGATTTTTTAGTAAATTCCGTAAAATTTTAAATAATCAGATAATATCTACAAAAAAGTGTATACGTTTTGAGTTTTTCGGAATTTAATTTTACCATCTCTCGTAACTATTTTCCAGCTTCTTTTCGTTGAAGTATGTTATATAGATAAATTTAAAGGGAAAGAAAATGACTTTAGTGAATTTTCATTGAAATCGGTACATTCGCTTAAGCGCTACAGTCTATAGCAACGCAGGTTTGTTGGCCGCCATTTTGAAAGTAAAAGGAGGATAGTAATGTCGATGAAGGAGGATTATCCTCGAGTGACCTCTGATTTTATATCCAAATTTGAAAAAAAATCGGTCCAGCAGTTTCGGAGAAAATGCACGGACACGCGGACGAACCAACATTTTTTTATTCGTTTTTCGAATTCTACGTATCCTGAAACGTGGAACCTCAAATTTTGAGGGGGAGGATTAAGTTTTTGAATATTTCAGTTGATCACAATGGTTCATTATTGAAAATAATAAACCAAAAATTTTAATTTTTAATAAATATTTCTTTAATTTGGAATATAATATTTATTATAAGGTAAGATGATAGCATACTTAACATGTCACCATGCTGAGTATGCTATCGCCTGATGCAGATCAGATCCGGTACATTAACACTGAGCAGCCGGCATATTGAATATGATTGACGTAGGCCAGTGATGCCGCATCACTAACAGATAACCGATCCATGAATACATCAAACGATTATCATGATCCGTTTAACCGTGAGCGATTAGATATTATTGGACCGGGGTTGGTCCAATGGGACTTGGGTATTTGTAGCTTCAGTCTTCGCTTCGTTTTGTCGAAATGACACGCTTGATTTCCTTATGATAAATAATATTATAGTATTTTATATAATGACATGATAATCGATTTATTTCTCTATTGTTAGAGAATCAGACTGTTGATAGTCTGGTATATTCTAGTTTGAATTTCGATATTAGTGAATGATAGTTTAAACGAACTATAAATTTCATTCAAATTATAATAAATATTCGTGCTGAAACTTTCATATTAGCTATTTCAGCCTAATACATTCAAAATTAAATTTAGCGAAACATACTAATCTAAACATGAATAAGATTTCTATCAATTATCTCATAGGTAATATATTTTGTTTACTATTTCAATAGATTTTTAGTTTATTATAGATAATAATAAACAGTAGTGTCAGTGAGTAAAGCGCTGTGTCCCTATGTCATGGCTTCAAATGCAACAATGGGAAGTAGTTATTTATGCTGCAATATCATCCATTTGTTAGGGTTCACCCAATCCTTATGAAGAGGGCAATTTTAATTAAATAATTAAGAGTGCAGTTCTGTTAGTAGAACGTCTCGAACATATCACCTCCATGCATAGCCGTTGTCTAGAAATGGTACTTCTTTACTAAATATTAAACCCAAACATCTATAATGGGTTGTTGTAATACAGTAATATCATAGTCCGTGGTACAGATCCCTTTTTATCAAATTATTAAAATCCAGCTGAAACTTCGTAAATAGCTTCATCTCATCGTAACCTACAAATATTTTTTTTACGAAACTTTTTGGAATTAGTGCGTTATCAATATGGAGGTCGGCCAACATTGTCTATTTAATTAGTTAACCAAAAATCCGTAAATACCCATTTGCTTTCCACATTATTCGTAAGATAACTTGAGCAAAAAGTCGACAAAAAAATGTGACCTTAAAAATTTTTGAGCCGTTTGGCGTGACCTGTATTCTCAAATTGTCAAAATAACGATGTTATGTAGGCCAAATGGCTCAATATTTTTGAAGACCACATTTTTTCTCGACTTTGAGCTCAATTTATCTTACGATTAAAGTAGAAAACAAATATATATTTACAAGTTTGTGGTACCTAATTAAATAAACAAAGTTTGCCGACCTCCTGATTGATAATGCTCCAATTCCGAGAATTTTCGTAAATAAAATATTTGTTGGTTACGATCAGATAAAGCTATTTACGAATTTTCAGCCGGATGTTTATAATTTGATAAAAAGAGGTCTGTACTACGGACTATCAGTACTATAAGTAATATTACAATAAATAGCGCTATTTTTAGATGTAGAAACTGTATATGATAAAAATCACTTGGCAACGGTGACGTCTAGGAGACTGTAGAATTACTATGAACTCATATAGGTTATCTCGAAAACTCTAAATTTTGAGATTTTATATTGCATGGCTGGGAAAATTATTTATTTACCGATTGATGAAATGTTAAAATCCGACTTGTCTGTCTTGATCTGCCAAATTACCACTGTCCGAGTTTCGATACTACTAATATTTTTCAACTAATTTTAGTTGCGTTTTGATTTGTCATTTCTTCGTCGTTCTTTTTACACCTCGTTTGACTTAATCCTTGTTCCTGAGTGACGGAATAGGATCTTTATATATTGATGAATCATATATCAAGGAGTAAATATTCTAAATATTTATAACGCACAGATTCTTATATTAATACTATATTTTTTTAATTATTTACAATAGATGTTGCGCGATATGTGCTGAATGTACATAATTAGGAATGCGCAAGGACGCACTGTGCACACGATTCTTGCACTCACGTGTCCTGCGGAGTCGGTTTTCCTTGACTGACGCCTGCCACGCCTTCTGCAATAGTCTTAGTCAGCAGTCGTCCTTCGAAGGATGACTTCTAGAATTGACATTCCTGACGTTGTTAGCGGAATAGAAAATTAATAGATTCAGGGTCGACAGAGCAATGTTATCAGGTGGTTTTTTTCGACCTTGTGAGCATACCTTAGAATATCTTTGCATTCTCACTATGAAAAAATTTCAAAATTGCGCATTGACGTATACTGCGTACTTGTTCGATGAGGTAACGCTTACTAGATGGCTTCTGAGTACTACTATACCGAGCTCCAATATCCTTTGCAAAAGAAAAAAAGTTTAGATTTCGAATAACTGGAAGAAAAAAATAAAATTAAGATTCCAGTCAGACAAAAAAAAAAAATAAATAAATAAAAGTCCAAAATTTCATTTCAATCCATACTTATGACAGACAAAGCTTACTCATACTCGGTTTTTTATTATTTTAATTTTATTTTATCGTTTTTAGTTCTTTTCAAAACTTGGCAATTTCTTATAGTCATCATATATGATCATAAACTTGCACAGGCTATGATCTGAAACCAATTTAATATGATGAAGAGATTGATGCATAATGAAGAGAAGGATGGTTGGAGTGATCATTCAGAAGTAAAATGGCAAAAATAAATAATAATATTTATTTTAACATTTTCCAATAAATATTATTATTTATTTTTGCCATTTTATTTCTGACTGATCACCTCAACCATCCTACCCTTCATTATTAACGACAGTCTACCATCAACTCTTAATTAATTAATTAATATTAAATATTAGTGTACTTAATATATATAGTTTTATATTTTTAGGTTATTTTATTTTATTATTTATTGTATATACTTTTGTTTATTATTTCGCTTCTATTTATTTTACATTTTTGTACATATTGTGTGAATATTATCCTACCTCACTATAACCAATGTACAAGAGACAGATTGTTGTAATACTCAATAAATAAATTTAAAAAAAATGTATATAATGAAATATATTTTCGGTTTTTTGTTCTTAACTTGTATAAAAATATTTATGGGATCTCTCTGTATTATTTCTCCGTTGACTTGTATAATAAAATTATTATAATATTATGAAGACATTGTTATATGGTAAATTGCGATATGGACGTCGTTATCGAAAGTAGTATAGTTAAAAATAGCCAATTTGCACCTGCCATAAAATTATTTGCTTATATCATTTTATTTAATTATTTTAAATGCGAAAATAATTATGGATACATAATAATTCAACTACTATATATACGTTCGTTATTACTTTGAATCCATCATCTAGGTGTCTTCATTTTTTCTAGTGGTAAAATTATTTATATTTAAATTTAAAACAAATATTCCTAATATTAATAAGAAAATCATATTAGTATTATTCGCTGAGTTCATTTAAGAAAGGAAAAGAGACATTTCTTTCCAAAATGGAATCGTTCACATCGTTAAGTAGAAATAAGTTAGGGAAAAAACAGATAGCAAAACAGATAGAAATTCAGATAGTGAAATCGTAGAAGCGTTTGAAGAATAACTATACACGATAGAGAAGATCAGTATCCCCGCCATAAACACATCAAATAAAAAAAGAATGTATTCAGTACTATTACCATACTTTTTTTTCGTTTTAATATTTAATAAATATAGAATAATTTTTAATTGTATTATCTTATTTATGTCTTCTACATAGTTGGCGTTTAAAAGGCTTCAGATTTTATTACTTTCAAACAGGGAGGAAAGGAAAAATCTCGACTTTATCACACTTAAGGTCAGGGGCGGATCTACTGGGGGGCTTTCGGACCCTCAAAATGGTAAAATACAACCATGTTTTATAGAAAAAAAAAATTTAAAAATACCTCTTAAAATATTATTGTTCGTGTAATTACATTTAAAAGGAATTAAGGAATCACTTAAATGCCATTTCATACAGGTAGTTAGTTTCTTTCTGTTTTTTCCAAAGTAATTATCGTTATTTTTATGGAAAAAAAAGGTTTCGGGCTGAAGACCCTCCCCCAAAATTAAATCCTGAATCCGCTAGTGCTTAAGGTCATCTATATCTATTTATGAATCTTAATATGAAAATTAAAACCAATTAATACTTACGTCAACATATAATCAAAATTTATTGCGGAAACAATACACGATATTACCATGAAAATATGTAATTATCACATCTCAGGTGTGGTATTAACACGAGATACCGCTAGGTTTCCTATCAGTGCCAATAAGAGAGAAACTTGCTAGCATTGAGAAAAGCACGTGAGGTAGCTATCCTCAGCTATCCTTGAGGAATGGTCCTGCAATTATCCTGTAATTAATACAGATCCAGATAGTTGTTAAGGACCGTTACGACCTTGCAGTGTCCTTATGTATTGTGCGGCAGCCAATAATTAGCCTTACATATTATCCAATAATCACGGCCAAAAAAAACATTTATTACAGGTTACGTTATTATATCACCGTTATGTCAAATTGATTTTTGGCACGTGATTTTTTGTCTCGTGAATTGTTTTGTCCGGATTATGACAAAATTATTTTTTTTTCAAAAGAATATTAGGAGGGTACCCCCTGTCCGCCTAACGCTGGACGAACCCCCAATTTCCAAATTATACTATTATTCATTGGATTGTACTACTTGTTATTCAAATCATATAATTGTATTTTACAAGTAACCTGTAGTTAAAATTATATTATGTTTTATAAAAATAAAATAAACAAAACAAAACCACTGTGTTGAGAAACGCCTAATTGCAAATCTCGTATCATGGCAACACTGTCTAGGGGTAACACTGCTTACGCGAGAAGCCTGCCCGGAGGTAACAGTAGAGTAGAGGTTACATGGAAGATAGTCAGAATATTTGTTTGTAAATAGTGTACATTGTGTTAGTGTGCTTTTATTGTATATATTTTGTATAGTGAGTGATTTAGATGTTGGTTTTTGTAAACAGTTTGTTTATATTCTTTGAGTAGTGTGTTAAATTTTTCGTAACAATAAATTTTTTAGTTCAAGTGGTGTATTGCGTCGAAGTGATAATTTTATTTTGATACCTCCTTACAGTTCGCACATTTTTTTAAAAATTGTAATTGTCATTTTATAATATTATTTAATTATAATTATTCTTATTTCCAATTTGTAACCATAGAGAATTTCAGTTTCCATACACAATAATTCTGGGAATAAAACATGTTGTGCCTTCGTTACGGTCCATCCCGCTTAGTATATGTAAAATAAAATATGACAATCACTAAAAAAGTTTTCGTATAAGAAGAATAAACAATAAATAATAATGCGAAGTGTTAATATCCTTCTAAAACTTCGTCAATGGCGTAACCTTCTACTTTTAAAGTTCTCTGAATTGGAGTATTTTCTCTTGAAGATAATTAATTTAATTATGTACTTACTGAAAACTCATAAGCATCCGCACGTTTTCTACTTGAATAGTACGATAATTTGATTACCAAATCGAAAAATAAAAAATAAAATGGGGGGATACTACAATATTAGGCCGTTTTGTTATATAATATCGTTATTTTGACATGTGGGGTTTAGAAATTACTCCAAACGGCCTGATATGTTTGTCGGATTCATTTTTTCTCGATTATGTCATCAAATTATCGTACTACTCAAGTGGAAACAAATGTGTGCTAATGGGGTTTAAATACCTCATCAAATTTATAAAGTTTACCAATCTTTTCTCTCCATTATCTTCTACGATTTTATATGCTAGATATACATTTTTATAAAATCTAACAGTATATCGCACTTCCATACAACTATTCTTGTTTCCAGAAATTTGAATTCATCTTTGAAAATATTTCTCTCATTTTCTCCTTTAAATAACTATTCTTATATTTATCATGTGTTTAAATGAGGCATGTATGACAGTTTCATGACGAAATTCAATTGTGTTTACTCCAGTTTAATTACAATGCTTTTCTGCTTACTTATTTATCTTTTTATTCGCTATAAAAATATATTTGCGCCTGCCAAATTTTTGTAGACAATCAGCAAATTCATTGTAGATACAAAAAATAATGACATGACAGGCATGGGGAAGAACAGAACTCAGCAGAACATCTTCCCTTTCAATCAATTAATTATGCTGTTTACGAAAGGCGATCTCTCATCCAACGCCTTTTTAGCCTCCTCGTGTTCTGGTAGATTTCAGTTTAATTTAGTGTAATATCTTTGATAAAGGGTCATTAAATGTTGGTCAAGTGTTGGAAGGTCGAGGTCAGTACTTTAAAAACATATTACAAAATTAGGTTGAGTAAAAATAATAGTTAGGAAAATAAAATAAATTGACAATTATCCTGCGATGTTTTTTTTAATTAATTATGTTTAATGAACTATATATTTTTCATTTATACACAAGGGCACACCGAATCGCTGCTTTCGACAAATCGTTCATTATCCGATCCTCATCCCTCCCAACATCCGTCAATCCAATACCCTTCCTACCTTTAAATCTCGCCTGTTCAATCATTTCTTATCTATCCAGTCCCCATAAAATTGTAAATAGTTACTACTGTAAATATGTATATAAACTATTAGATCGTTCTTCATTATTTTTATTTTCAATTTTTTATATTTTATTATTAACTGATTTAAATTATTGAGTAACTTATAATTTCTTCTATTATTTTTTTATGTTGACAATTTAATTACTCTATATTTTTGTTTATGTATCTCTAAGGCTCCTTAGCCTAAATTTTTGTCTTTCTGTATTATTCTAAAGTGACTCGTCCCAGAATAAATAAAGCATTATTATTATTATATACCAAACACAAGCAATATTCTATTTTTATTGTAAGTAATTTAAACGATATGATATAATAAATAATTAATAGATAGACTACATCTGGCACACATGGAATCTTTACTGTTCATAATTTAAAGTTATTTCATTCGCGTTGCTATTATTCATCACAGATTTATAAAAAAAAATCATTATTATATATCTATTTAGGTTAATTAATTCATAGGGATGTTATCATTATTAAAGCTTACCTAAATAAGCCACACACACTTTAGTTTAAACTTTAATAAGCGGATTTGCTCAAGAGATTTTCTCTAATGAAGTTTTGCCTGAATAAATTAAAATTGAGGGGGTAGTTTGAAATAAGCTCGTTAAAAAGTTATTCTGAAACCAAGCTTAGCTAATATAGACATTTTTAAACAAATTTTCTAAACAGTTTTAATGAAAAATATCTTGCTAAAAAATGAGGTAGTTAGTATAAGATTTTGAAACTTTATTAAAATTATTGATGTCTTTGTTTTATTGATTCCTATAACTATCAAAACTCTTTTAGACCATTTGGTACTTTGGGTGTTTTGTTTGGGAACATTGCTATTCCCATATCTGAAGAAGTGTTTGGGACTTTACTTGAATAAAAGACTAACATGAAGAACTCATACTAGACTGAACAGAAAACATTCCAACAGACGACATGGATTTTTTTCTAGATTACTTGACAGATGCTCCAAATTATCCTTAACTAACAAATATAGCATCTACAAATTACTTATAAATTCTTAATGGACTTACGGGATAGAGCTATGGTGCACTGCGAAAACTTCAAACCAACCTCAAAATTTTGTCCTTTGGATATTACTGCAAAATGTAGTCTGTTCAGGTCGTATTTCTTGTTGTATTTCTGTTCATGCGATTAATCTTTTAATTTAATTTTAAAACATAGTTTAATATAAATATTGGGAACCCGCATGTAAAAAGGAAACGTGAGATACTTAAAAAACGACATAAACAACTTTACCCTCTTTTTGCTAAATCTTCAAAACTAAAACTGAGCCAGAAACTGAATACATATACATATTTACTTAAACCCATACGGACATACTCATCACAGATATATGGTATTCCTAAAAAAATTCAAACCTTCCAATCAAAATTATTGTGACTCAGAACAAAGCACCTTGGTACGTGACTAACAAAACTTTACATACTGACCTCCACCATCCAACGGTTTACAAACCTATAAAGACCCATTACTAACGATTTTACACTAAATTAAACTGATATAATAACAGACTAATAAGAGACATGGCCACAGCTGACATATCCCAAAACATGAAGCGGAGACTAGAAAGGCGTTGGATGAGAGATCTCCTTCCTTTAACAATCCAAATAATTGAAACAAGTTAGGTTGAACAAGTACTGCTGAGTACTTTCCTTCCCCATGCCTGTCTTGCCATTATTTCCTGTATCTCCAGCACATTTGCTGATTTTCAACAATAAGTTGGCAGGCGCAAATACATTTTTATATGCAAAAAATATATCAATATTTAAAAAATTAAAATGTATTTATTGTTTTCATTGTTATTGTGTGCGTGTTTTGTTAAGAGTTCTAGTTATTATATAATTGTTAATAATTGGCGTTATTTTAACTGTCTGACTTTTTACCAATTATGATTTTTAAGATATCCTTATAGTAAAATTGTTGTAATATAATATAAAAATGAAAACAAATATTTGTAATACCATAAGGTTAATAATGTTTGTTATACAAAGATAAGCTCTATTTTTATTGAATTCTTCTCTTAATACAAATAAAGATTAAATAAAAATAAATAAAATTCTCAAAACAAATTTTCTATAAAAGTGACTAGAAGTAATTCCTGAAAGCAATTAATAGTCACTATTAAATATATATTGCCGTTAAAGCCATTTAAGAGCGTAAATAAAGTACATTTAACATTTTTTTTTTTAAGATTTCTCCCATTATTTTATGGACGTCTGATTTGAATTTTAGAGAGGCCCTTTGTAATTTGGTAAGATTTTTTTTACCCAATCCAGTTACCTTGATCCAGCTGATCACGCAGACAAAATTAAATGTTTTTTTTATTATAACCTTCCTTAGATATAAATTTTCATTTCATCTTTTTTTTTTTTTTTTGTACAATATTTATTATTATTATTTTCCTTTCTACTTCTTCTTCTTTTTCTTCTTATTATTATTTTGGTTGGTAGTCACATGTTTTTTTTTTTCATATGCCCTTTATTTGCTGATCAGCTGTTTGATAACTCCCCACAGCTGTTACTTTAACTTTATTCTAATGAAGAGAAGAATAGTTGGGCTGGTCAGTCAAAAAGGAAGGCAAAAAATAAATGATAATATTTATTTTTTACATATGCCGACGTTTCGACCTGAAGTTCAGGCCTTCATCAGGGCTAAGAAAATAACCAGATAACAAGGTATGAGAAACATAAGTAGTGATGGTAAACAAAAATAATAAAAAATTAAAAAAATTAAATTAAAAAAATAAAATAAATAAATATAAAGTAAAAGGAAATTGTTAGAATAATGACTAAGAACTAAGAGATAAATAATAATAACCGTTACAGAGTGTGGAATGATGAAGTAGGCATAATCAAAGAGGGTGACATAAGTGTTACAATGGGAATCTTAGAATAAAATGCAAAACATAAAAAAGAAATATGAAGTTACATAAGAAATGAAAATAAATAGTAAAATTAAAACATAAATATTAATTATTATGTAAATATTATGTATTATTATGTAAATATTATGTAAAAAATAAATATTATCATTTATTTTTTGCCTTCCTTTTTGACTGACCACCTCGACTATTCTTCTCTTCATGATCCACGACAGTCAACCAATTACCAATTATAACTTTATTCAAGTTTGTGATTTGACATGGTATGATGTGATCTTGGGTTTCTTTTCTTTTCTGTCTGAACTGGTGAAACTTTGACAGTTTATTTTATTCTTCAGGTGCATTTTAGAACATTTATTTACTTAATTTATTATTATTATTATTTTCGAATTGTTTGTTTATTTATTTTTTTTACTAACTCTACATTAGGAGCTAAACGTTTGATTTTAATGTGGACTATGGAGTTACTAATTAACTCGTTAATGTAGTTGTGAGTTTTGCAGAGTTAGCTCTGCTCCTACGTAACTCGTTGCCCCTAGCGAAGGAATGGCAGTTATGCTAATGATAGCGAGTAGTTAAGTTTAAAATTATATCTTGGTCGGTTTCCTAATGTTCTGTCCTAACAAAAGTCCTCCCAGAAGTTTGCATACACTCCCAACTTCCTAGCTCTACCTCTGCCTATGGTAATCCCATCGTTATTTCTAACTCCCCCATATCTGGAAAACAACGCTGGAGCCTCGTTTAGGTGCTTATCTCATTAACATATCAATAGGCCTTTCTTTTTAGTTAGGTAATATTATTTTTGCTTAGGTTAGTTACAATTTTATTTCGAATTTTATAAATAAAAACAAATATATTATTAAACATTGAAGAATTGCCTTTGCCTTGTCGAAATTAATGGAATTAGGTTGCATCATCTGAACAGAAGGATAAATGTACTGAATTGTATGGTTGGGAATTCAATTGAGAATTACAGTCAGAGATGGGCAAATGCTATTTTGAGTACCGAGCACCAAATATTTTAATCAATCACTGACCTTTTTTGAGTACCAAGAATTTAATTACTGCTTGAGTTGATGTCAAACAAATAACTGAAGTAGTGATTGAATTCTGAATATTGAATCAATTTGAGTAATAATACTTGGTACTCGGTACTCAAAATAGCATTTTCTCATCTCTGGTTACATTTTGGAGTAAACGCAAATAAAAATATAATAATATTTTAATATAAACACACAATAATATTTTCAGCGGATGTTTCGTCATGAGTTTGAGGCTTTCGCCAGGGATGAGGAAAGATTAATAATAACCTTTATTTATTTTTTTTCCTTATTGGATAAATAATACACTTTTTCAAAACTAAGGATATTAGTAATAGAAATAGAATAACTCATTCAGGCTCTATGTACAATAAATTATAAAAAAAATACAGGTAAATAATGATACTAAAAAGAAATATATATAAACAAAAAGAACCCTCCTCATGTGGAGGTATATGGGGGTATAACCATAGACGTATATGGATGGCTTGAGTGGGGAATCTGGCCATTGTTGGAACTTCCATAGATCTATGATATATTTCTTACTTCAATAGATTTATTTTATGATAATAAAGTGATTCTCTCTCTCTACAGAAGCTCTCGTGACCACTGTCGCTTCATCCTTCGAGGGGCATTATAGCGATGAGTAGAACTAGATAGAGATTGTGCCAGAGGATTTGAGCAATATGTAAGGTTCTGATGAAATTTAGGGAATTTTGCTGGGATAATTTCTATGAAAAATGAGATGTCAAGGTCATGGTGAAGGGTTTTGTTGTTTACAACGAACGGAGCATCAACTATTGTTAAAAATAATAAAAAAAAATATTATAAAATAGTTTTAAAAATTCTGAATAATTGCTGCTACTACCAAATATTTCTTCATCAAATTATTTTTTTATTTTCTAACGATAAAACCATATTAACCCAAAATCTATGTATTATAGTTAACCCAAACCGATAGTTATAGAAATGTGTAGGTTCATACATGTGTTCATTAGTTAAGAACATACAAATTTTATTATTCTAATTTTAAGCTCACTACTAATTTATATAAAATTGTTATTAATTATTTACCAATATATAGTTATATATAAGCGTAATATAAATATTAAAAATTATATAGTTTAGTTGTCTCGACGCTACTTATTGTTGGCCTGCTTAAGGTTTTTTTTTCCCTATAAAATATATAATAATATATGAAATAACAAATATATACAATTTTCCTGAGATATAATGTTTTTAGTAATCTAAAAAAAAAAAAGGAAATACGTTTTGAAAAAAGTTAACAATGCCGTATCTTTGCGTAAAGTAAATACCGTTTGGATTTCATACTCCTACTTTATTTTATTTTCTATACCAAATTTTCAGTTCCTTAGGCCATTTTGAAGGGAAGACAACCTATTTTAAACATTTAAAATCAAAATGGACTGAATTGCCTTTGTAAAACATAACTGAATAAGTCAATATTATAGACTAATTAAGTTATGTTTGATTAGAACAATTCATTCCATATTGATTTGAATTGTTTGAAATAGGTTTTCTTCCCTTCAAAATGGCCTAAGGGGCTGAAACGTTGGAGAAAATAAAATAAAGTTGGACTATGTGATCAAATGTGTGCATTTATTATTACTATTAATATGACGTCCTTATCTACGTGTTTGAATACATATTTTTAATTAAATACAGTTTTATCTTTCAGCCAATATATTTTTCATTAATTTTTTTTACGGACGTGATAATATGGATAAACTGCCATGCAATTGTACTAAACAGAATTCCTCATTTCATTCATAATGGAAGCAATAATTTATATTTTGGCTTTTCCATTCGACCCCTTGGCCTTAGTCATTTCCGGTGAATTGTCCGTCCGCCTGTCGACCGGAATTCTCCAGCAACACCGCCGATAGGGGATGTTATAGGGGTGCTTCCAGACAATACGGGGTCGGCTGACAGTCATGCTGGAAGGACTCCTTTGATAGAAATAGGATCCCTTGAAAAATAATTATAGCTGAAATAGTTCTATAATAATAATACTTACAAGAAAAAAAAAAAAAAAAAAAAGAATATCCGACTAAAATATTATAAATATTCAATCAGTTTGCTGTTTTATATATACCAAGGATGACCAAAGGTTTATTTTGGAACTCAGCTATTCCTTAGCTTGAAATTTAAGCTGTAATCAATAGATGACGAGATTCATGTTGTCTAGAATGATGAAGCGTGCAACGCTTCAACACGCTCTGGGCATCTCACTTCGAATCATCAATTGCCTATCGTCATATTTTATTTTATATTAATCTTCATGCATCATCGTCATTAATATATAAATATTTACACTAACATATCTCCGTATACTTGATAAAATATATTTTTAGCCTGCTGATGTGAACTGCATGTACAACAACACAGCTTGTCTGTGTTATGTAAAACATTACACAACTAATCTTTAATACACTTAGGGTATGAAAGAGGTACTATGGTTTCTCTATGGATAAGGTTCCTTTTGAAAACATTTCCTTCACAATATACTCTAATTTATTAATATTATTTATTTGTGGTTATCTCTGTCATAAAAATAATGATAAGATGGATGAAATATTTATGCAAATATGAAAATTTTTATTCAATTTACTTACTTTGTGTGTTATAAATTAAGGTTTATGTTTCCCATTTTAACTTATTATAATTTTTTTTTCTCTTTTTTCAGGTAGGTGATAATTGATCTATCGCAAACGGGATAAGAACAACGCGAACTCTGGATTGAGTGAGTAATATCGATAGTCAATGATATTGTTTTTATGTAATATGTAATTAATCGGTTTTGCTGTAATGTAGTGTTAAAACGGTTCTTAACAGTTTCGGAAAAACTTGCCTACAATCATCGCCTTGAAGCATTTTTAATTTTCGTATTTTACTTTCAAAATGGCGGCCGAAAAGCCTGCGTTGCTATAGACTGTAGCGCCTAAACGAATGTACCTATTTCAATGAAACTTCGCTAAAGTAATTTTCTCGACGCCCTTCTAATTTATCTATATAACATACTTCAACGAAAAGAAGCCGGAAAATAAGTTGCGAGGGATGGTAAAATTAAAATCCGAGTAACTCGAAAAGTACTTTTTTGTCGATATTGTGATAAGATGTTTCAAAGGTATTTAAATTTCCTAAAAAATGAAGGAAGAAAAAAAAATGTTTTTTTAAAAGTTTATGGAATTTGTTTTAAAAAACACGTTAAAATCGGACAATTAGAGGAAGATATGGTCTCTAGTTTTTTTTTTTTTTTTTGTATGTTCTACTGAAAAAGTTATATCCTTTGTTTTGGTGTTTGAATTTTGAATATTTTACTGAAGTAATGCTAGTTTTTTTAGCATATTACTAATGATTTAAAAAAAAAGTTTGGTCCAATAATTGGAATCAGCTTTTATTTTTTTTCTTTGTAACTTGGAAGGTAATATTACTTTAGATGTATAATTATTTGGAAATAATAAACCATTGTGAAATAATTTGAAGCGTTTTTTTTTTTCGTAATCGAACTGAATTTTCTTTTTGAGTCGTCAGAGATAAGAATTAAAATATTGTTTCACGAATTCAATTTCCCGTTATTGCAGATACTCTGAACCTTATCAAGCCTACGCTCCACATAGCGATGGGCATATAATAATATTATATAATTATTAATATAATGTTGATAACAATAGCCCTCGGAAATGATTGTTGGAGGAGATACAGATCGACCACCTCAACTTTGAACGACCCCCTCACCCCCACCCCATCTACAGTAAGTTGGCTTAAGTGGTCCTCTTAAACTTATCCTAAAAGAGATCTACTAAATGGCTCACTTATCCCACATTAATTTAGACTGCCAAGCCCCTTCTCTAGGTTAATCTTATTATATCCTCTCAACTTATCTCTTATATTTTCTCTTAAATTAAATATATATATTAAAATGATCTGTTATCAACGGATTCTCTCGTAAATATTTCATTTTTGCTATTATGTTTTAATTTACTTTAGGAAGGATCTTAGAAAGGATTTATTTTACAATAATAATACTCAAGAAGTATTTATTTTTTCTAATTTTCATTTTCAGATTTTTAGAATTTATTTACCAGTTAAAGTGCGATTTTGTTTTCTCAAGCTATATTGTACATCTAGAGCATTTTTGAGATTCTGGACGTTACAGAATGGTATGTGATCAATCATGCTAGGAAACGTTTCGAAACTACATATCTTGACAATTTTTCACTCTTGTAATTACTTCAGCCAACCCTGGGTATATACCCTTTTCTAAAGGATTCAAAAAGAAAATATCGTAACTTTTGAACAGCAGTAAATAACAAAATCTTCAACGTTTTACGAATTTATATATAGGTGCACAATAAATTGAATAATATTTTATTGGTAATCTAAAATATTAGAAATATATCACTTTACAAAAAAAAAATATATATATGTTACGAAAAGGATTATATTAAATTTCAGATTATATTTAAATTTATATTATTTATTATCAAACATAAAAAAAAGCTTTTCCCCGATATTTATTTTAATTTTATTTATTTACCCAGACCTGTCAGAAGTACTGACAATTAGCGAGTCTGCTGTCGGGGAAAATACTGGTAGTGACTTTTGATAGGCGTGAAGGAGAGGAGTGCCCAGCGGCATCCCTTCTTTTCTTGATTTTAGGGTATTTTTACTACAACTTGCCCCCTCCTAATGGAAGGTGATCCTTGTATCTGTTTAATCTCGAGTGAAACAGTTTATTGTAGCTGTTTAATGAAAGAAACTGTTTAAATTAAACAGATTGCTACTAAACACCCCACCACTAGAGAGGAGTGCCCAGTGGCATCCCTTCCTGTCTTGATTTTAGTATATTTTTAAGCTAAGAAATTCTTAATCCAGTTTCTTTTGAGCCTTCTAAGCGTGTTTTTGGGCATTTTAGTCGTGACTATATCTTGTATGAGTGTGTTAAGATAGATAAAAGTAAGTGTTCGGTTTCTGTTTTAAGTTTAATTTTAAGCGTCTTTACAAAAAAAAAAAAAAAATGTAAATTGAGTCAACCATTTGGGTAATAGTTCTCTGGTTTTTGGATTTTCTGGTTAAATTTAACCTAAACAAATTATCTAAAATATATTTTTCATTGATATCAATTTCAACTATTGTGCTTCCAAAATTAGCTCTATTCTAGGGATTATACTATTTGTTTGGGAATGGTCCGGTGTAATTAGATGACTAAAGCTGTAGGCTTTGGGGACATTGATGAGTCTGGGTAAATATAGGCAGACCATTAACGATCAGTGGAGAACTTTAGCCGATCATTAGTGATGTTTACTTTATCGCGGCGGGTGCATGGTGGTGTGAACAAGTACGCCCAAAGTACACCAGAGGTACATCTAAAGTACACCACTCCCACCTACAACATTAGGACCGCAGGTATTCGATGGTGGAAGTACGACTGAATTAGCAGCCTTAATCTAGTGACTCTCTTTGAAGCTAATTTCCGATTTCAATTTAATTCACTCGGCTCAAGCCAAGTAATTAACTTCCTTCAACTAACTTTCTCTCTTTAGATTATAAATCTACTTCGATATATTTTTTTATTGAAATATTTGAAATATAACGAGTATATATATATATATATATATATATATATATAATTAGATATATCTAATTGGACGAATATTGTGAAATTATTTATAAGTGATTTAAACAATTCTGTAAATGTATAAAATAAACAAAAACATTGTTTTTCGTTATTATTTTTTTTAAGTTCCATTTTGCAACTCACACCTGTTGAATAGGAACAATCAGCGAGAAATGTGTGGAAGAAGAGTATGAAGAAAGGCCTGAGGGATAGGAGTGCCCCGCGGAGTCCCTGCCTAACTTGATTTGATATTTATAGTTAGTGGAGGAGATCTCTCATGCAGCTTCTTTTGAGCCTTCTACTGGTGCTATCGGGCTTGTTGGTTGAGGCCATACCGTGAATTAGTTGGTATGTCCGTGTAATTTATTGTGAAATCTTTCATAGTAAGCTCGTATGTGATCGTTAACTGTTGTTATTTGTAAGTCTTTATGTAAAGTCAAGTTTCTATTCATGTAATATATATATATCATGTTACCTGTTTCATATTTACTTGTATTTATCATTTGATACAATCGAAAATTTGAATAAAAAAAAAAAAATTGTTGGAAATTGAATAAGCTTTCAAATAATCTTTATTTATCTTTATTTATTATTACATAATAATCTTTATATTATTTAATAATAATCTTTATTATTATTTAATAATAATCTTTATTAATCTTTATTTATCTTTATTTATCCATACATCTTTATGGATGCGAAACTTGGCCGCTTACATTAAGGGATGAGCAGCGTCTTAAGGTTTTTGAAAATAAAGTATTGCGTAGAATATTCGGACCGAAGAAGGATGAGTTAACCGGAGAGTTCAGACGGTTACACAACGCCGAATTGCGTGAGCTGTATCCGGGTAATATAATTGAGCGGCGAATCAAATGGGCTTGTAAAGTTGTTGGGCTTGGTAACGAGAGAATTCCTAAAAGGTTAATATTTGCTTTGCCGAATGGTAAGCGTCCGAGGGGTAGACCGAAGCGAAGGTGGAAGATTGCATTAAAGCCGATCTGAAGGACTGGTTTGGACGCGAACGTGGAAGAGGTGTGTAACAAGCAATTGTTGGAAATTGAATAAGCTTTCAAATAATATAGGTTCAATCAACCATAGAATGTACATTTTTTGAGTTATTCTGAAATAAAATTTCTTTTCCTTTAAAAAAGTTTCCCTAAAATTTCTGCGGGATGTGATTATTTTTTCCACTTAAAAGGGAGAAAATTCTTCAGAATAATGAGTCATTATTGGATTTAATGAGGAATTGAAAAAGATATGGCGTACCGAAAAAAATGAATAGAATCAACCCGTTTCATACATTTCAGACACCAAATTTTTTTTCTGTCTTTATGTCCGCATTGTCCAATGAAATTTTGTCAGGAGTAAGCTCAGCAATGGTTTATGGTAGACTTTTGAATTGTTTACATTATATTTAGGTTGGCTTTACTTAAAACATGGGCTTCAAATAAAAACAAAATGTTGCGATTTTTGTTCATAACAAAAAGTTATGAATTCTTAAGTAATTTATCTGAAGATCCCGGTTAGGCAATTACTTCGTCATCGAAGGGTACATCAGCTAGTTGAAGTATAAATTGATAAAAAATATTGTATTGATATATATTCTTCATTATTATTGTTTTTTTTCTGTATTTATAACTTTCTAACTGAATTATTGTACATTGGTGAGGAATGGACCTGACTCTGAGAGGAGATGAGGCTGAAAAAGCAGTGATAAGTATTTATTGCTCAGACAGACAGGACACTAATTGCAGGAACAAATACCTGAGCTGAGGTGGAGGGGGGTGAAGGGGGTATATTGCCACCTCTGAATTCGTTTGGAACCCTCGTTTGTCATTCCTTCCATCCTTCGCTTTTATCCTCTCTCACTTAAACTATAAGTTAAGAGCAAAGGATTCTAGTATTCGTGTTCGTAATTTCATTTCTGGATAAATAATTATAATCCTGTTTGCAAATAGTTTTGAATTTATTATAATAGTGTTTTTGTACGAATCAGTAGTGGGTTCAGGATTTAATTTTGGTTTGGGGGAGGGGCTTTTTTAAATATATATATCTGTACCCTGAAGGTCAAGGACGCCATGTTTATTTTTTTATTAAATAGTTTGGTGACTATGAAACAAATTTTTATATAGTCAAAATAGTTCAAAGTCTTAGAAAATTTGCTTCACTGATCGAATACAAAAATGGGACATAATGTTCCTTTTCTAAGGGATAGAGATATGAGAATAACTTTAACTATGCTAGAAAAAACAAATTATGTTTAAGCGGTCCTAGGTGACAAAAAAAAATTAGGAGGTTCAGCTTGAAAGCCTCTCCCCTCCTCTAACCTATATCCATTAGTGGGATGAATATTTTTAATGAACCACTGATAATAATTTTAAAAAAATAATACAATTATTATTGAAATAACAGATAGAGAACAATGGGCTGAACCAGAATTAAACATTTTATTTTTCCTGAATGGATAATGATCTATTGTGTGTACGGTACAGCTATTGTGTATTCGAGGGCATAATGTATTATTTTTCTGCCAATTGTTTATCACACAACTGTCAAAAAAAAAAAATTATTAACGGTAGAAAATAATAAAATAAATGTATCGAATAGCTGTATCATTGCTAATACTAATAATTCATAGTACATATATTATAAACTGATTCGTTTTCGATTATTTATTCCTTTGTTTTATAGAGAAATGATTTGTTTTTTAAAAGATTATATACAAAATTTCTAAAAAAAATTATACTTTTTGAGTTATTATTACAAAAAAAAAAAAGAAGAAGCAAATAATGTTACTATATCGATATTAATATCGGCCTCTTACGATATAATAAACATTTTTGAAATATGAATACCAATATAAATAATGTTTCTCTAGCACATAGGTCTTTAAATTAATGAATGAAATAAATAATAAAATCTTCTACTTTCATTAATAAAATTAATTTTCTAGTTCCTACCCATCTTCATCTATATTCACAAAATGATAACATTTACAATTATAATTGTGTATAAATTACGCTGGCACACTTTGCTATGTCTGATCATTTGTATCGTACTCTAAAAATGGGAACTAAATTGTGCGGTGAATAATTTTAATTGAAATGCTTTCATTAGGATCATTCGAAATATCTCAATCTAATGTTGATTTTTTAAAAAAAATCAACTAAAGATTCTTTTGTGAATGTGTCTTTTGAGAAATCAACTACGGAAAACATGATTAATAAAAAAAATTACCCCAGGAGATAAATTCAATTTGTTCCTATATCTTCCAGAATATGTATAATTATAGAAAAAATCCTTTCTGTATAGTGTAATAGTATAAAAAAATATATGAACCTTTCAGTTGACAGAATAAACTCCAATTTCAACATTTCTGATTATTAATTTTAGTGATATTTCTAGTGGAAAAATTTATACCTTTATTCACAGTTCTATATTTCAATACTGCAATCATCTACTCTGGAATCCACTTACTCACTATTTGTACAGATATTATAAATTTTCCAACTAAAAATATCTCTCAAAAATGTTGAAATTGGATTTAGTCATTTTGCCAACTGAAATCCTTATATATAAAAAAAATCTTTTCCTTAAATTTCTTTGTTTATTTAGAATCATATTTCATTGTTTGTTAATATTATTATAATTTGTTTTAAAATAAACAGGTTAGGTAATAAAGGCAATAAGATGGCCGACTCATTTGGCTTTATAGAAACAAAGGAGCGGAAAAATAAATCAAATAATAAAGGGCATTTATTTTGAGCCGACTCTCTTTGTGTTGTATCCTACCTCGCCCTTCTTACAAAAGGGAATCCCTTTTCTATACTTTTTTCCTTTTTCTTTTGTTTCTCACTTTCTTTCTTTATTTATTATTATAATTGTTATTCTTTTTTTGTTTGACTTTTATATGAATAATTCTTCGTTAATGAGGGCTTTCATTAATAATGATATTTCCTAATTCTCTCTTTTATAGGGACGTTTTGTTACGCCATTTTCATTTAATTACGAGACTTCCGTTTTTTTGATTGGATAATTAGTTCGACGAAATTAGTATTCCTGTTATGTAAATATTATTTTTTTATCAATTAATTTATTTCACGAACATGTTTTTCATAAGGGTTTTATTTTTTACTTCCTCTATTATATTAATAATATTTTATTTATTCTGGGACAAGTCCCTTTTAAATAGTATACTGAGATAGAATTGTGGGCTTTGGAGCCTCAGAGAATAATCATATAAAAATAAAACGAATAGACATAATTAATTTAAAAAAATATAAGTCATCTTCTAACTTCTTCAATTAAAAATAAATGAAATAAAAATATTTAAAAGGGTCTAATAATTATATACGTATTTACATCTATTTAAAATTTTATGGGGACTGAAGAACTAAATATTTAGTTAATTAATACTTTGACGTATTTATAAAATATTATTAGGTTCATTTGAGCTCAAAACATCATTAGAACTGTATTTTATATACTATGTTTTAATTGTAATGTTTTGTAATCATAAGTTTTTTTTCATCCAGAACCAAACAATATAGTTTAACCAATTTTGTTTAATTCAGTTCCATTTATGTTATAAACCTTTAAATTTCGAATAAACATTTTCTATCAATATTTTCCATGATAAAAAAATAAAATTCCTAATTAAAAAAGTATTTTTTTTCTTATAACTTTTTATTGAGAAATATTAAGATCATAATTAAGGAAAGTTCAGAGGGTGAGCCCTGATTTCCTGAGCTCAAGGTCCCAGGTTTGAATCCGGCTGTTGACTAGTAATATTTCATTATCCGTGGGTCGACCCTGCATTCGGGAGACCCTCGTGTGTCACACCCAGCCTCTAAGTGGCTAAAGTGGATACTCATAATTAAAAAAAAAAATTAAGGAGGAAAACCTGGTGGTTGATCGTTAAATCGGCTCAATAACCTCTCTGCAAAATCGTTGGCTTGTAACAGTACTTCCAATATAGTACTGCACCCAAGACCCTTCATGAGTTGTAGTGGTACAGGTTTTTACACTAGTGTACATAAAACAGAATCTAAACTAATCAAAATAACAACTTGTACACGAGCATAATTGTATACAAAATTTACAGAATTCATTCTCACAGGAGAATTTCGAGCTAAGGCTTTTCCCCCACTCATGGAAGAAAAGGCAAGACTTTAGGAGATCCCAGCGCCTCTCACCGCATTATTGGTATTAAGATCAACAAAGAATGGAAAATTTTCAAGAATAAACTATTTCCACCAAATTTATATCTTAAAATTACACTTCAAAGTCCCTAATTCTATTAACTTAAAGACATATTTTCTATTAGATGATTCCAGAGATGCCCATCTCTCGCAAGGTCGATGGCGCAAGTACCTCCTCCCACCTCCTAAGATTTTTTATTGCATACTTTTTCTTAAAAACAGAGCAAGCCAAAATATGCCCCCTCAACAACTTTGATGTCGCAACTTACGCCATGATACTTCCTTCTGGGTACTCCTGGATTATTTCATACAAATACAAATATGAGTAAAACATTGCATCCCATAATATCATAACATCAAAACTAGTTAGCTATAAGTCCCACGGATCATATTTGTGAAAAAAAATCTTGTTCTATAAATGACATTTCAGTTGTTAAATCAGCTTCCTAAGAGAAAAAAACTGGTGAAATAAATGTTATAATCTCATGTTTGAATGATTTTTTAAATTTCACATATATATATATTTTTTAATTTTATCGTTTAACCGATAATCCAGTCAATGAATAATTATAGAAGGAACAATTTTTTACTATGGGACATTGTTTGGGCCAGTAAGAACGTAAAGATACTAAAAGTCCCCACTTCTGGATGGTGAGCCAGATGTGGGTGGGGGAGAGGAAGGGCACCTAAGTAGGGTCCTTTTTTCGTGGTGCCGATTATATCAGGAAAGCTATCTATCGCATCGAAAAAGACCTCCTATACAAATTTTTAAGTGTGTTTACCTCCTCACTAGTCCAAACAATGTCCCAAAGTCAAAAATTGTGTTCCCGCCATTTCCTTTTTTCCCCATTCTCGAGCATTCATTGACTGGACTACGAACTAGTTTTCGAGGGCTGTGTCTTAGAGATCCCTGCATTAGATTATTGTATTTATTTCAAAATATTATTCCCATTATAAAATAAGTAGTATGTTTTGTGTGTATCCCATAAATTTTAAGCTCGCCGTAAATATTATGCGTGACTTTAACATATTAAACAAATTCCATATGAGAGATGGAAGAAAGTTTCAGAGAAATTTCCCTCCGTAGAAGACACAAGGCGCGTGGAGAACCACTGAGGTCGAAGCCTTAAGAGTTCTTGAGGCTGCTCCTCAACCTCGTGACCATCAACGAATTCTAAGTCCTGTCAGTAAGTACTTTGTCGGAGCTAATTTATATTTTAGAGTTGAATTATCTTCCATTAATTGTAAATTCTCTCGAGGATATTTTGCTTCCTGTTTAAATTATAAATAAATTCAAGCAAGAGAAGAGGTTTCGTAAATCAAATAGTTTTAGGTTACGGTAGGATGAAACGATTTACGAAGTTTCAGGTGGATGTTAATAATAACGGACTAAAATATCTTTTTCAATCTTAAGTAAATGTTATCACAGTATCGAGAAAAAAGGTGGCCTACAAAAATATTAGGCTTTTTGATGGTACCTTCACAGCCAACATGTCAAAATAACGAGTCGTTGAATTTAAAAACCGATCACTCGATAGGTCAATGGCATAACTACAGAACTTACAATTTTATTGTTAAACGTAAAATAATTAGACTTATTACTTTTTCTAAATAACGTAATTTATAAAACTGAATTAAAATTGTATTAGTGTAAAATTCTTCTATCCATTCACATTTTGCTTATATTATAACTATGATGTCGATTCGATTGAATAAGTCTAACTACTAATCTAACGGGATAACATATTTTGTATGTGATATCCCGATGGAATTGCTAAATTAAGATTCAATCTATATATAAAGAGACATGCTGTATTCTATCAAACTGTTCCTTAACTCATCGATGGAATTCAGCAAGTAACTTTATTAATGGATTTCCGATGACATTCATGATTTAAACGCCGAGTTTTGACACATGACGCATTACATAATTTATTTTCTGATTGAAGCCATGACTTCTATACGAAATAAACATGTCCCTGTTGGTTTTGCGGGATGGCATAGCTTCACGACATTTTTTTTTCCTCTCACGACTAATGCTATTTATATTTACTCAAATTGCAATTGGAGGATGCAATGGTGATATCATTACCTTGGAGATGATGTCATTTCGTCATCGGTGGGTATTGCTGGGTTACATCACCTGTTTCGAAATGATAGGTTTTATTTAAGAAT
Organism: Nezara viridula; assembly: GCA_928085145.1. Classification (NCBI taxonomy): domain Eukaryota; kingdom Metazoa; phylum Arthropoda; class Insecta; order Hemiptera; family Pentatomidae; genus Nezara; species Nezara viridula. Next base: position 151,781,170 of record OV725080.1, on the reverse strand, counting down.
AAATTTAAATAATCGTATCTTAAACAAACGAATAATTCATATATCAGTCCAATGTATCCTTTTAGGAATTACTAATGTTTCAATAATCTCTTATTTGTATAATTTAGTGTATTTAAACTTAAAATTTCATTAGGTGCAACCTGGTAAATAGAATAAAATTTAATAATATTTTAACTTTGTGAAGCAATTTTTATGACCGTCACTGTATATATAATCTATTTATATAATATGATGATTATTGTAATATAAAGTAAGTTCATTATAAAACTTTACAGACTGCAACTGCCAACTAACTTTCTAGCTGCATAATAAATTATATAATTATATTTCAGAAATGGAGCATTCAAGTTATGGCTTAAACATTGTAACGGATCCATTGCATGACACCAACAACCATCATGTAAATTCGCTTGAATAAAATGTTTTATTAATAAGAATATTATTCAACACTGTTTGAAATCTAATCAAATCTAATCAAGACTTTTATATGAAATTTTTAAAAATCATTTGATGATTTTTATTAAGAACAATTTTTATTTTTGATCATAAACGATAAAAATCACATCTTGATCATTATTTTTTAAGAAAAATTTTACAATCAACTTTAATAATAACTCTTGAGTAATACTCTTTTAAATCAAAATTATAATTTTTTGTAATCTCTATGATAAATTTTGAGTAGGGAGTAGTTGGTGGAGAATATTGGCAACTAGTAGCAACAGAAATAGGCACGTTCCTTTATCAAATCATCAACGATCATCTTCCTTCTTATGCTTACGACCATCTCAAATTTAGGTCCTCAATCCATTTCCTCACTACAAGATCTCGACCTTCTGACCTATACATCCTTTCTCATAGATCTGCTTCATTCCAAAATTCCTTTGTAGCCCGTTCTGTCAACTTCTGGAATTTCCTCCCGATCGAAATTTGGCATGCCCTCTCCCTATCCACATTCAAAAACCTCCTATTCCAATTCCTGTTCCAAAAACAGTCAGATCCCAGCTAACTATTAACATTATATTAAATTTTATATATGTATTGTGTAGCAATCATATAATCATACGATAATACTGTTTGTTTGGTATATACGATAATACATGTATTTCCTACTTTTGATTCCACTCAATACATCTATTTTTTTATTATATATTTTTACTTTTTATTTATTCAATTATAACCAACTTTTTTAAAAAATATTTATACAAGTAAAGTTTTTTTTTATGAAATGTTTTATGAAATGCTGTTCAACCATTATATATAGTTTTGTTCATAGTTTTAAGTGATTTTTCATAGTTTTAAGTGTTTTGTTCATAGTTTTAAATGTTTTGTACATAGTTTTATCTGTATTGTATATAGTTTGTTTACCTAAAGTTTTCTTTACTTTTTAGTTTATTTTTTCAATTTTATTTATTGTTTCAAAATTTTAGGCCAGTAGTATTCTTTTCTTTTTGTACAATCTTGTTATTCTGAAAAGATTTACTCCCAGAATAACGTTTTTTTTTTCTATCTCTGTATATATAGTGCAGGTACCGCGTGCAAAATTAAAGTGATAAAGCGATTTAAGAAATATAATTTACAATTTTTTTTGCATTTGTAACATAACCTACATATGTATTATGAGTGTAAAAGATGATTTTTATTTTCTACTCAAATTTTTTTTTAACACATTTATGTAAAATCGTATCACTCAATTATTGATCATTATTTTCAATCGAGAAAATACACATTAAACATCTATTTAATTTTTTTTTAAATCAGGCTTGATTTTAAAATTAAAAATTAAATATAATAATTATTATATGATTTTGTGGAAAAAATAAGTAATAGTTTTTAAATTTTAGAAATAATCCAGCTGCATAATTATTTAAGTAGATAGGCTGCTATAGTAGATTGTCATGCTTCAGCTTACTCCTTGGTCGTTTTGCAATCCTCTTAGCGCTAATTAAAATTTTAATTTAGATTTAAGATTATAAATTTTAGAATTGTTAAAGAACTATACACTTTGAGTACCCCGATACCAATCTTGTGTATGAGCTCTTTACTTTGCGGTGAGATAGATTCATCGCATCCTCTCCCAATCCACTTTCCAGTTAATGGAATTTCGATGCTGCTATAGCCCGGATATGCAGACAGCTGAGAATGGCATTAAGGCCTGCCTTTCCCAGCTGGAGTGCGTATTATTTTCCAGTCTATTTCCAGACGAAGTGAGCCCGAAGCTGATGAAAGCCGAGGGTGCCCCCCTCAACTTACCGACAGAACTTCGTTTCTTCGAGGGGGGGGGAGGTCAAATCATATCACACTGCTCAGAAGGTGCCTTCTTTATGGGATGTTTTCCCCTGCTCCCTTCCGGCCGATCTTTGTTCTCTTTTTATCTTTTTTGTTGTACTTTTCCCCTTTGTTTGCACTCAGTGCTCTGTCTCTTTTATGTTTTCTTTTACTTGTGGTGCGGTGGAACAAGCCTTCTCCTCCCGAAATACAAACGGTGATTAGGATCCGTCGGAGTGGAACTTTCGGTTTTCGCTTTCACTCTTCGATCGTGCCTTATGATGCTCCCCATCAGTTCAAGTTCACTGAACTCCCATTCTTCCTGATCTGTTCTGTTACTTCAATCCACTTCGAGAAACAGTTATAAGAAGTATTATTGACTCTTTCATTGTGACGAAATATAGTACTGTAAAAGTTGAATCTGTATAAGACATATTTTATTTTTAAAAAATAAACATAAAAGAATAATTTTTCGTACACTATATTATTTCTAGAAAATAGAATAAAGCATCATATTTACACAGTAAACTTTAAAAGTTGAAATTATTTAAGATATTTCCAAACCATCTAGTTTTTGATATTTTAATATTAATATGAACTCTAATATTATTATGCCTTATTTAAAAAAAAAATATTTATTGAGCTATATATTATTCTGTGGTTTGGAAAATATTTATAATGAGGTAAGAATACTATGTGTACAGAAAATATAAAATGAGCAGAGGAACAAAGAGCTAAATAATAATAAACAATAAATACGAATAAAATAACTTGAAGATAAGTAAATTAAAAAACAAAAAAAAAAAAAACAGATATACCTTTATATACTATTTATAATCATACGAGGTCTATCCCATTGCAGAGGGACTCAAAGAGATCCCTCCACCACTCTCTCAATCGCGTCACTTGTGCTGAATCCATTGGATAGTTATACGTTATTAAAATATATATATATATATATATATATATATATATATATATATATATATATATTAATATGTAATTTCTTTTCTTTTTTTTTTTCATCACACTAATAAGCAATTTTGAGAAGATCTTATGTTCATTTAATTTTTTTTCTGTTTATTTTTTAGTGGTTACATACTATTTTTAAATAATGTATATATGTTTAAATAATGTATGTAAGTTAGTTTTTGGCCAGATTAGTATTTTCTTTTGTATTAATTCATCGTTTTTATTCTAAGGGGACTTAGTCTCAGAACAAAGTTCAATTTTCGATTCTAATCTGTATATAATTGCACAAAAAAAAGTATAGCTTCTTTACATTTTTTATTGTTTACAAATAATTTAACTTTTAATTGTATTTAACAAGAGAATAAGCATATGGGGTTACACTTCGTTAAGATTTAAAAAATATTTTGTACTGAATAGAATAATATAATTAAAACACTTGAACATTAATTATTCATTACTTTAGATAGTAATAGTATTTTTTTTTTCGTCTACCACTTCCTCGCGTTTTGATTGGTTGGTTGGTTGTATAGTAAATGCGTAAAACCTGTTGATCATCAAAGCCGTTAATTAAAATTATATATTATTACATCTTTTGGTTATGAATATTGAGAATTGGATACAATTTAAAAAAATGTAAAATGCATATTAAGGTTAAAAGGAGGTGGGGAGTGTTGCGTGAGAGGTTCAAATATTTTTTAAGATTCCTCTTTCGGAGAGAAGAGATATGATTTTGCCTAGGATTTTTTCAGAATTTCCCAAAGGAACCGGTGTATTTGCTGGTATTCCCCGTATGTTTATGCCCCGCCCCTCGTGTTTTAGGCTGTTCGGGGATTTTCCCGGGCCAGGTTTGAGATCGGGGGATCAATGTCAGAGATAAAAGTTCCCCGGGACCGAAACACGAATTATTTTATTTCCTTTAAACTTATAATGGTTTGGTTGACGGCTTAGCATGTGGTTGATTTCCGAGCAGCGTGTGTTTTATGGACCACTCTGCCCACAAATTATTATTAGTATTAATTTAATTTAAGTAATAACTATTTTGGATTTTGATTGAAGGAAAAAGTAATTTTTTAAAATAATATATTTTTTAATGCTCCCAAAAATTAATCCCAAAAATTAATTCGTCGTCCTTGATGTGTCAGATTGTTTTACCCTTAATATTGATTATTTTTCTTCTTTTTTTTTTGTTGCATTCCATTGATAAAATCATTGCTTTCTATACTTTTACCAGATGGTTTTTGATTTAACGGTGTCTGAATTTTGATGGATAAAACACGGTAATAATTATTTAGGCTACGGTATAATCTCAAGGCCTGGGTTATGTAATTCGAAATATTTAATTATGTGAGATAAGATAATAATATACTTCCTCTTCTTTCACTTTCATCTTTCAAGGCATTCCTTTAAGGTACTGTTAATAAACCAATTTTTATTTTCCTGGTCATCTACTCTATAATTATTTAGAAGGACACTTTCGAATTAAAAAAAAATAATCAAAAACAAATATTTAAGAGTCTGTTGCGAAATTCTCGAAATTGAAACAGTGTGCTATTCGTCCTAATTAGAAGGTTTTCCCTATAATTTATCTCATTTCAGTAAATTATCTGTATATTTTTTATTTAAGAAAACTTTGTATTAATTCTCTAGTTTAATAAAAATATTCTCCTAATCAAATATTTTCACTTGTGTACCACGTTTTAAACACCTAGGAACCAATTTGGTTTAGTCTGTTGTCGGATCAATATGACGGGCCAATAGAAATCGTAAGTAAGCTATATTGATCCTCCTTAGAAGAGGTTTTATCTAATGAAGTTAATGCCTATTTTACTTTCACTTACCCATATATGTAATATATAGTAAGGGAATGTATTGCGATCGTGTAAATTTTGGAATCTGAGTTTTCAACGGAAATATACGTTTTGGGGTACCCTGAGTCCAAATAACCAAGTCCCGCAAAATGGTCTGTGCGTCTGTGTGAATGTCTGTGTGTGTGTATGTTAGCAGTGTAGCTCAAAAACAAAAAGTCGTACGAAACTGATATTACGTATTTAAGATAGGTATATGCCTTAGATGTTACAGCAACTTTTCCTTTAAAATCGGCTAACCGAATGTGGCAGTTTATATCAATGATAAAACACATTTTTACAATTTTTTCGAAAAATTACATACAATTTCATTGTATTTGTGTGTGAAAGAAGAAGTAAAATACCAAATCATTTCATGGATGTATAAAACATATGTTTATAATCCTGAATACATTTACTGTAGTTTAATAATTCAAGATCTGATATTATATTTAAATAATTAGGTATCAACGTCTGTTTATTCCAAAAAAAAATCGTCATGTAACTTTTTAGAAAATTAAATTAGTGAATAATTTCCCTTTGTGAAATCCCAACAGTATCCACTTCCAATTAGTGTGACAACTTTTGACCTGTCTATGACAGACAATGCAAATCTCTGAACTCGATTTTAGTAAACTTTGCAATGGAAAATAACAGTTTAATTACTAATAGTCGTACAATCCATAATCAACGGATTGTATCATAATCAACCGGTGAAATAATAATTAGGACTTTTGTTATTTTAATGGTATTTTTGATTTTTTAGCTTTAAGCTTTAGCTTTAGCTCGGTTAAAAATGCAATTCAAAAATTTTTCAATAGTCCAACATGGCCAGAAAATTATTTTTATTGAAAGTTGAACGGTAAGTGAAATTTGTGTGTTGCGCGCACCAGTTTTTTTTAGTTGTTTTTAAAACTTTCACTCGTTAAATTTATAACAATATCCAAGGGTTCCTAGTTGTAAAAAAAAAAAAAAAATTCGCACACTATTCTGGTGTTACAAAGGCAGCTAAGACAACTTTCCCTTCTCTGTTTCAGTTAGACAATAGCTGTTATTCCTGAGTAGGATTCCAATCCGTTACGACAAGATCAGGAAGAAGCATTGAGCGAGGGTGTTAAGGAGGAATGTCACATTTCTGTTCTTGACAAGAGCCTGGAGTAACGTGATGTTGGTTGGCGTTACAGTGGCTCAACTGACGAACTGTGAAAACGATTCTGCCAGTGACTTTTCGACAATGGTTTATGACAGCTGTTCTTTTCGCCTTATATTGCTACTTCCGCCTCAATAACACCGAATCCTACATCACAATCGATTCTTACATCTCCATGTTATATCTGTACTTCCTTCTACGCTATAAAATATTTGTTGGATTGTTATATATCGTCATTTAAAAAGCATATGTTTATTAATTTATGTCTTTTCTCTGTCCTTACTGCTAGCCTATATGCCTTCTTATTTTAATAAAACAAACACTTAATATTTTGAAAATGATTTTATTAATGTCTTTATTTGGACCTTTCGGGAATACGTAATCCTCTTCAGCACCTAGAATTGAATATGTTATAAATGGAAAAATGCACCTTTGCACATACAAGTGAATAATTAACTTGCTAATGTTTCTTCGATTTGGGCATCATTGGGGCTGAACAACCAAGATCACCACGTACATGCAGAAATAAATAAAAAAAAAGTAGTCAGATACCCGCTAATCTTTTATGTAAAATTACGTATTATTCATAATAATGTATTTACATATCAAGATAGAGGTGAGCCCCATCACCCTGATTGAAAGTCCAGAAATAAAAATAAATAAAACTAAGAAAGGCTAAGAAAGACCTGAGATACATTACAAGGAATATGTTAACCATGTGAAAGAAACAAACCTTTATGAAACTGGGGACAAGAAAAAAAAAAAAAAACCTACTAATACCTATTGTCAGATTCGAATTTCTTTTATTTCAACAGAAACACAGAGTTTACTGTTAAGAAGAATGTAATGTATTTTTTCGAAAAGTTTATATTCATATTTTACCATTCCACACAATTTTAAGTGTCTTGGCAAGGTTTCAAGATTTTGTTTTGATTTTGTATATAGTATGCATAAATATTTTCTTTACTTATTTATTTTTATCTTTACTTTTTATTTGGCCAGATATAACATTTTAATTTTGTACTTTTTTTGTTATTCTAAAGGGATTTTGTCCCAGAGTAAAATGTATGAATAGTAAAGAAAAAAACATGTAGTAGACATCACATTCACGAAGCCATCCAAATACATACTGAAGGAAATAGAAAGTTCTATTAATAGCAGCTAAGGAACATTATATTGAATAGCTGATCGAATAAAAAGAATATATTCCCAACAAAATTCAGTGGGCACTCGGCCATTTCACTAATAATATTACTGAAGAGCTTTATGCTTATTTTAGTAATCATATGAATAATTTAATATAGTTTCAATATTGAATCAGTCATTTATATTTCATTATTATTAATAATATTTTTAATTTAATTTAATTATTTATAAACCACGATTTTAGCAATTAAATTTCCTTTCATTATGCTGCGCATTATCAGGTTAGCCCTAAGCTTGATAAATAATTAAACACCCTTTCAACTAAAAAGACGGAAGTACATTTAGAATTAAGAAGCGTAAGTATTCATTTTTTTTTTGTCGTTTTATTCTTAAATTAACTATAAACAGTTCAGTAATTATTGGCGGGGTGTATTGTAAATCATCTGAAATATTTTTAGAGATATATAACTTACAAATAATTCGAAAACTAATAATATGTGAAGGGTTTCAAAGAAACTTTTCAAAATATCGATGCAAAGTTTAATTTTCATGTTGTTACTAATAATGCATTTTGAAGTCAATTTAAAACGATTTTTTGTTTAATTCATCATAGAATACTCTTTGAGCTGTGAAAAAAAGAAATTTTGGTTTCCTCATATTTTTTTTAGCTCACGAATATATATATGGTTTCTGAAGAACACTTAGAACAAGTTTAGTCGAAATCGTTATTATTGTTTTGGTCAATTGAAAAACCCATATTTCTTAGCTAATATTCTGCTCGATTTTTGACATGAAACATTACAAAGAAAAAAATAATAAATAAAACAGAATAGATTCATTCGTTTATGAAATAATTGTCGCCAAGATGGAACAGAAAGCAAAAAGTATATATTCTTAAGACGTTTTGAGGTTGAAATATGCTATTAAATGTAATAAGAAGACCATTTATAACGAAATTAGGTAGTTATCTTTCTAAAGTTATGAGAATTTATTATTAGGCAGTGGAGGTTTAGAGTTGATATGACGATTTTTAAATATTTATTCATTAAGCTCACTCAGCTTCGAAGTTATAATTATAAATGATTAAAAAAATAAATTATGACAATATTTTTGGAAAGTTGGTTGAGGATTGCAGTCAGAGAGAACACACACATAAAAAAATTAAGGTGTGTGCTTTAGACCACACGATAGAAGTTAAAACATTAACAAGGCGAGATTAATAATATCAAAAATAAATTATAAGTAATAGCTCATTACAAAGAGTATTAAATTTTGAACTTTTCTCTCCTTAAAGTATGCAGATTCGATTTTTTTTAGTTTCTGAGATATTTTAATCCATATCTTCAATAAAACTCGTTATCGTTTGGTTTTCGGCATTGTGTTTTCCTTTTCTCCTCTCTAACACGGCTTTACGTTAAGATATAATTTTAAATAACTGCTCATTACAGATAAAATGAAATGCTGAACGATTTCCTCGCTTACAGTATGCATATCCGATTTTTAATTTTTAAGCAATTTTAATCCATAAGCAAAACCAATTCAATTAGTCGAATTTATCCATGCGTTGCACATTGGAGATTTGACGGCTCAACCTAATTCACTCTCAACAAAAAAAAGTGCAAAACGCGCCTAAAGTAATGTTTACTTCAAAAAAAAAAATTATTTACATGTTACTTGCTTTTCATATTTGTTTCTGGTCAGCTGTTTGATTATCACCTTCCTCAATTGTTACTTCACCATTCTTACAACAGGCGATGGGATATCATATAGTGATGTAGTTTTGGGTTTTTGTATCCTGATGATGTCTGAGTTGTCGAAACGATGAGTTATTATCTTCATTTTAGAGATACCAAGCTATGTAGTTGGACTTCAATTAATAAACATACATTATTATATATATATATATATATATATATATATATATATATATATATATATATATATATATATATAAATGTTGAGTTCATATCAATAATACTTCACCAAATAATGTTGTTTTGGCAATATCCTAGCTAACAGAGGCTGCGATCAACCTGTTTAGAAAGCCTCGGCCTCCCGGCTAGGCCAGAGATCAAGTACACAGCTGTGGGCGACCTCGCTCTATTACCTGCTCCAAACTCGATTAGTATCGATGTTTTGCCTCTATAGGACATTAATCGATGCTATATTTTAAATTGTGATGCTTTATTTATTTGGTAATGGATTTTATATTCTTACAGTAATATACTAATTCTTACAGTGGTGGGAAGTGATGTGTAGGTATGGAGAGAATATATAAACAAAAATAATTTTAATATGAGCTTGTCGGGTGTGCGGTCAATATATTATGATATTGTGTCATGATATATATTATTATATATTGATCGCACTCCGACTTACTCCTTTTCTGATTAAAAAAATAATTTACTCCTTTCTTAAATTATCATAGACTGTAAAAACTATAGATAGTGCAGTCTTTGAATGATTAAGAAAAGAAAATATAAACACAAAGTTTATGAATGATTTAAGCTCGTGGATTTGAATCAAATACAGGCTCTAATATAAGCTGATAATTTATTTAAATGTACAATAAAATCAACTATATTATAATTTTTTTTTATGTTCTTATTATAAATTTATATAATGACAGCGTATTTTTTTTTTTAATCTATCTCCTTTGCATATAAAATAGTTATTTTATCTTATTTTTATCTATTTATTTCGTTGAAATTCCTGTTCAGATGGAAGAAATAAATTTTTTCCATCTATTTCTTTTTGCGTGGTTGATAATCTACCGCGCTTCTGCTCTGTCACTATGATAATTGATATGATTGCTTAATGAAGGAATTTTTAAAGCTCTATGCCGTTTCGTCAAAGCAGCACGACGTGTTGTTTGGGTGTTCACCAAGGAACCGTTCTTAAATATTTAGATGGTTTGGTTTCAGGGACTGAGATGTTAGCAATTTGAACAATTACTGAGGCAAACCTTTCGAGATTTTCTCCATGAGATGAGGATATTTCTAAACTCCTAATGTTATCGCTACAAGCGTTTGTATTCTTCTCCCAATTGCCTTTATTCTCCATTTCCCGATAGAATGTAAGAAATTTAAACAAACATCCTAACAACATACACATCTAAAATTTTACATATATAAGACATATTGAAGTATAATTCAATAATCAATATGGTGTGCCGCGTGCAAAAGTGCCGTGTGCAACTTTATAGGTGCCTCTAACCTATAAAGTTACACACGGCTCCTGAAATACAATCAAATAAATATGTGTTTAATCTTACCTTTATATATTTATTAAAACGGAGATATTTTAATGCCATTTTGAGTTATTAGAACCAAATACTTTATTAGCACCCAGCATGCTTTATCAGAATATTTTTTTATTAGTTCACCTCAATCCTGAAAACCTACTCGAAATTTAAAACGGTAGTAGACCCAGGACCATTAGTAAATATATTTTCTGGATTTTTGGCAATCCCTGCTTAATTTAGCGAAATATATAAAATTGTTGCGACCTCTATTAGCACTTTTTTAACATTACTGTACTCTAAATTGTTAAAATTCTACTGTTTATAACTTTAACAATATAAAATACTGATTTTTTTTTCATAACGATTTACTTAGAAGGGTAAGAAAACATAAATATTTAATCATAATTATCGTTAAAAAAAATTACAAATTAAATAGGAGACTCAACTTTTCTCGATGACGTGCTAATATTGCTAACTGCGTTGACCTATCACTAAGTTGCTAAATGGGCAATTGCTAATGACCAGTGTTTGCGTCAGGCTTCTCTCTGGTAATTGAGAGTGAATGCGAGGTCGTCTAATGTTTATTTTCATTTTTAGCATTTTTGGTTGTTATTTTCGATTTTTTACTTATTTTACACAATTAGAACCTTATTTATTATATAAAATGTGTTAAAACATCTTTAAATGGATTATGACTTATATTTTATTTTTATAATTCGTTCGGTTTTATTTATTTTATTTTTACGCTCAATTGTAGAAGTAAAAGAAAAAAGAAATGAGTAGCCGGCAATAAACTGGCTTATGTTTCGTGACATTTGTTCGTACGAATGAACCCAAACGATGATGGGATGATTTCATATTGACTGTAATATGACTAGGAGTCTCCTTAAAAATTTATATCGTGTGATTATGAAGTTTGAGATGGTCAAATTTGTTATTGTTACAGTGGTTTTTTGAATTATCACATTTAAGCCGTTTATTTTGAAAGTGGCCTACCTCCATTTATCTTCGAATCGAGATATTTAAGGGTTTGCGTTTCAATGAATTTAAAATTATACGTATAGTATACTAATGAGTCATATTGCTTAAGTGTATCTAAGGGTATTAAATTTATGGTTCCTAATAAAATAGTAACAATTATTAAGTGAATAATGTGCGTTTTCTTATCAAGAATGGAGTTAAGCCACTTTCAAAATTAACATCCATATTCATTATAAAATTTGAAGGTACCCAAGTCCATTCAACCTAATTTAAGGTGCTTCAAATTGAAAAACACAATACTCAGTTTATTTTACATATCTTTAAAACACTTCGGAAACAAAATTTATGCGATTCAAAACATTTTTCATTACAGAACATACAAAATTACAAACATTTTATTAACAAACAATTTACTATTCATCTACATTTTGTGCGTGTGAAAGGGATTTGAAGTAGTCATGATGTTCCGGTGGTATATATCGCAATAGGTCAATCATGTTCTTAAATTTTTTTATTGTAATTTGTCTGATATTTTTTAAAAATGGTTTAAAATTTTCATTCTCATTCATTGTTTTCCTATAGAAAATTTCAGATGAAATGCATCCAAATTATTTATAACCAATTTACTGATTCTCTTTCAGTATTCTAATTGTATTGTATAATAAATACTAATTATTAATTTAAGTTACCTTTATCGCTGCTTTCCAACATTATCAATAGTAAATATCTTTTGATGTAAGTATAAAATAAATGGAGTTAGGTCACTTTCAAACTACACGGTTCAGTTATTGAACTAATTCTGAAAACTTATGTGTAAAAAATTGCTCGGAATATAAGCAACTTGAAATGTTTTACTGATATATAGTATGAAGTTGTACATGTAACCATGGTAACCGGAAAACAACTGGAAAACGGAGTTAGGCCACTTTCAAAATAAACATCTCATTTGTTTCATATAAAAATATTTTTAATGAGTTGATCTACAGTTTGGTTTGTAATTATTTGTATTATATTACTGTTGAAATAATTAAATATACGATATTATTCCTAATGTATCCCCTCCTTTTGAATCGAGGATCGTCGTGAAGTGCTAAGTCGAAGCCTGGAGCCTGGCTGGAAGGCGAGCCCAACCTGCTCCACTGGAATCCGGTCTTCTCCAGCACTCCTGGCAATTACCTGCCCAATCTCTATCAGTCTCTCTTCACTCCAGTCTTCACAACATTTTAAACTAACTTATATCCCATCTAGTTCGCAATTCCTTCATTATATTCACTATATTATTGGGTAATAATAACCTTGTATTCCTAATTTGTTTATTATATTTTCGTAATAATTATTTGTTATATAGCCAGGACTCAACCTTCTTTAATTATATTGGTTTGGCAATTCCTTTTGATTTCTCTGTTGATTTTTATATCACTACTTGATATCTGATTAATAAACAGTCCCTAATGTGGATTGTTTATCATATTTGTACTATGTTAACAACCAGTTCTGTAAAATTTTGTTAAAATTAGATTTGAATTTTTTTTTCGCTCTTGTGCTTTGTGCTTCTATCCGCACCTGTCAGAGTATTGAAAATAAGCAGATGTGATCTCATTGTAAAGAAAGTTGGCATTTAAGATATGAGGAAGATTAGTACCCAGCAGTACCTCTTCCTGGTCTTGGTTCACTTTATAATTTAGGAAAGGAGATCTGTCATCCAGTTCCTCTTTAGTCGTGTCCTGATAGGGATGTCAGCTGTGGTCATGTTGTCAATAAGTCCGTTGTGATGTCCGTGTAGTTTAAGATGAAATCTGGAGTAGAGATCACGCATGTGTTGGTCGATAGTTGGTTGTCGTAAGTCAGTTTGTAAAGTTTTGTTGTTTACTTACCAATGAGCTCCTGTTATAAGTCGTCAAATTTTGGATTGTATGTCTGTTGGTTTTATAAGTGCGTCTTTTTTGCAGAACGGTAAATTTGTGAGGGGGATGCCCATATGGGTTTGAGTAGGTAAGTATTGAGTTTTTGTCTGATTTTCAATTTTGATTTGGAAGAAAGTGAGTACAGTATTTTCAGTCGCTTGTTTAAGGTCTGTCGTTTCATATAAGTCTTAATTTGTTTATTACATTTTCTTAATAATTATTTGTTTATTACATTTTTTAATAATCATTTATTTATTACATTTTCTTAATAATTATTTGTTATATACACAGAACTGGGTCTTTCTTCAATAATATTGGTTTGGCAAATCCTTTTGATTTTTATATCGCTACCATACACTTTATATCTGATTAATTAGTACCTAATAATTATTATTCATCATATCTGTATTATGTACAACCATTTCTGTAAACTCTTGTCAAAATTAGATTTGAATTTTGTGTTTATTGTTGCGATTTTGTTCATTATCGCTATATTTTTTCTGTGTATTATTGACTTGATATAACACATTAAAATTGAAAAAAAAATGTTCAGTTATGCAGTTATAACCTTCATTAAAAAAAAAAAAACACCTTTTTGTACTACTGATGGACAGTCCGAAATTCAATTGGCATGGTGGTCGGTACCAGTAATAGACATATAAGTCCCCTGTCCATATGTGTATAATTTTATTTCATCCTGAAAAACCGAAAGGACTTATTTAGCAAACCGATCCATGGAATAATGTAGCAGAGGCAGTAACATATACGGCAGGAGAGGGAATATAATATAACACACGGGCGTGTCATTTGGTCGCAATCCCAGGTGGCAGGCCAGGAAACTTCCCCCATCGCTCTATGTCCGACCTCTGCGACGGGCAGTTCGCAACTCCGGCATCCAGCTGTCTGCCTGTCCCTGAGCCATTAGGACTTTAAGGTTTGGAACAATATTTATATAGTTAAGCAATTAATCGTCTTAGATAACTCGTAATAGAAATGACAATGATTAATTTCTGTTTCATTCATTCAAAATTTATAGTTCATTCATAATTTAAAAAAAAATAAACATGACCAGGAAAACTTCGTCCCGAGGTCGTATTTTCCTCTTAATTTTAATTGAAAAGCGGATGAAAAAGGGATTGAATTGCTTTATTCATTCAACTGAGGAAATTCAATAGAATTCTATAAAGTTAACAATTATTACACAATGTTTAATTTTCAAATATCACTATTTATTTTGATTCTTATGATGATAACGTTGATTCTATTAAATATTTTTGTTTTTCTTTACTGATTAAGGTAACTAAAAGACTTTTAGCAATGTCTCTCGGTTCAGTTTTAACGAATACCAGGATAAAAGCTATAATTATGACCTGTATATGACGTCACATGAAATAAAGGAATTTTCACGAAATAGTAACGAGGTTAGGCTACCTCCAATCAACGGTAGTCATAGTTATGAACAAAAAAGCAGCAAGGAGCGAAAGAAAAAAGTGGAAGAAACGAATAATTTGACCGCTTAATCGTGCATATTTAGAATATCGTTTCAAAACTGGCAAAGAAATATCAGGAGATCTACCAGATAGCAACCTGGTAAAGAAAATACAATTTTTACATTGTGATGCAATTTCTATGACAGTTTCTGTATATATAATATATTTGTACAATATGATGATTAATGTAATATAAATTATTTTTTTATCGAAAAAAAGCGCCATGGTGCTAAGGAAAGAAACTGGGAGGAGAAAAAAAACAGACGAACAATTTGACCGCTTTATGTTGCAAGTGGTTTTAGAATATCGTTTCGTTATCAGCAAACAATATCCAGAGATCTTGCAGTAGCAATATAGTAAATAAAATGAAATTTAATAAAATGTTATTTTATTTAAAAATAACACATAACAATAAAGTCCATTTTTTCCTCTGTTTCTCAACCAATTTTCTTTTTTTTTGCTTATTGGCTATTGACGATCTTTAGTTTTATCAATAAAAATATTTTGAAAAAAGTGTATATAAATATATATATCTAAATATCAGATTTTTCAAAACCACTATTCTCAGAAAGTTCTTTGCCATTTACTTTTATTTTATTTTACAACTATGTAATAAAATTTAAAATTCTTTTTATATATATGTCATAACCATTCGGCCCTTTAATTTATGTACATAACGTCTTTTCTCGGAAGAAGGCTTTAAGAATGGGTCAGAATTCTACTATTGAATAATTCAAAACCTACAAATTTTTTGGTTCATTAAAACAACCAAGTATTTGGAAGCTTCCTGAATTCCTTACAAAAAGAAAAAAAAATATCGTCGAAATCTAAAAGAATTATGTTCGATAAGATTTACAATTCCATTTGTATCAGTTTATATTTTTTAAGAGAGCTCTATTGTGAAAAATTTATATTTGACATATTGCGAAGGTATGACTACAATGTTGGAATAAAAGAATTTAAAAAAGAAAGATGCCGAAATGCAGCAGAGAAAAACACATATATAATATAAACTTCACAATTAACAAGAAATTTCTAACTGAAAAAAAATTTATCTGGAGATAATAATTTAATCATAATTAGGTATTCTAATGATTTGGTGGTGTTAATTGAAAATGTAGAAATCGAGTTTAACTGGTAATATTTTTTTTTAAAAAGTATGCTATTACGAATTTTATTTAATATATTAGAAATATATTTTAAAAATTTCATTTGGTTTGCCTGCTATTTTCAATTTAAGCTACTGCAGTGTTTTCCTACTTTTTTTTTTTTTTTAGTTTTGATTTCGATACCACCCAAAACTTTTCAAAATAGATTATTATTGATTCTTTACCAAATAATTCATGAAGAAAATCTACTATTATTTTATTTATTCTTCTGAATATGTATCTATTTAATCGAACACACAAATGTCCGATCGAACCTTTGTACTGATGAAAATAATAATATTTTGATAAATTATAGGTCGATTGTTGAAAAATAATATTCTTATGTTTGAGGAGATCATTTTATGCTTCATCAAAATTGAGTATAACGTTACTTTGTTTCTTCATTATTTGATATCATTGATGCTTATTGAGAGATCAGAAAATAATATCTAATGTCAAAAATATTAGATAATTTTTTGTTTTATAAGTAAATTATTACATTCTGTTCGTTATATATTTATTAATTTCTGAAGTTTTGAGGAAGCCATCCTAATTTCATTTCGTTGTAATATATTTTTTTTTTCTTTTAGCAAATACACTTTCAGGTTTCAATGAAAATTTCAAAATTATAATTCGAGGAAGGAAGATAAATAATTAAATATTCAAGGAGTGAAACTGAACTGAAGGACTCAGACCATGGAGACAATCGGCAAAGTGGGCGAACTTAATGAAATGCTATGAAAAATTCATTGTTTGAAAATATTGTTTATGCAACTCCATTCCATCCGATCATTAGTCATCCCGAAGTATTGGATAACGTCACCTGAATAATGAGATAGTGGGTGTATCTTCTCCCGACGCAGGTAGTGAAATCAACAAAGGAATTTGATGCTTTATTTTATTTGATAAGGCATACCTGAGAAATAAATTCTAAATTACAGACTCGTGAAGTGTCCCAGGTACGGTATCACATAAGAAAGTAGTTATAGTCCGCGGTATAGACCATGAAGAGAATATCTAACACCAAATATTCATATTGCTAACGATACTATCAAAATGTCAGTCTTAAAATATAGATAGTCGATATTTCATCGATAAACACTTTTTAAATATAAATATAAATATTGATTCTCTAGCACATATGTGCATCAAATAATATGCCATCTATATAAATAAAATAAAGGTTTTGTCTGTACATTGAATTAGGATCAACCCGTTTTATGATATTCTACCGTTTCATACATTGCATACACCAAATCCACTTTTTAAAAAATGTTTGCCTGTCTGTATGTCCGCATTGTCCAACGAAATTTTGTAAACAATAGCTAATCGTAGACTGTTGACATTATATTTAGGTTTGATTGACCTTAAACATAGACTTTAAATGAAAACAAAATATTGAGTAGAACCAAAGTTATGAATTCTTGAGTAATTTGTCTAGACGTCCCAGTTAGACAGTTTCTCATCCCAACCTACTCTTTAAAAGTTTTATTCTTCAACTGATGGAAAAATTCATCACAACTCAACAAGAAAACTCCAAAATCTCCAACATCTGTAACGTGTTGTCGCTTAGAACACGTGTAAAACACATTTTTTTCATTTTTCAACTTTGTCCGATCTTCCCTTTCAAGGTGTCTTTCGATTCATCTCCCATGGCCTGAAAAATGTATACATTTTTTTGATTAACCAAACGAATTTGCCGAAAATTGGAAGAAAAACTCCTCAAAATTAAAATTACCCCTCTTCCCCTACCCAATATTATGAAATTAAAGTTGGATTCCCCCATCATACAATATCCATAAAAAAAAAATCTCAAATTTTAACTATATACCTGTCAACGATGGGCACATCAGCTAGTTTTTCTATAAATTGATTAATGAAAATATCAATTATTCTACCTTCTTGGTAAAATTAATTTTCTAGTTCCATCCCATCTTTGCTATCCTCAAATTTTTTTCCAAGTATTTCTATTCAACCTATTATGCCTTCCATTCACCCATAGATCGGGTTCAGCGAACTTCTAATTTATTTGCATCCTACATAGATTTCTCTGAAAATTCGTGGCCTTGGTTTGAGAAGGTTTTAACTAATAAATTTTGATAAATTGAGTTTACTGATTCAGAAGTGTCCCACGCGCGCTATTCAACACTACCTAGGGATGGCCACATATCGTCGATATTATCGAAATATCGATATTTTTCTCTACTACGCAATACATCTTTATGAAACAGGCAAGATACGGTGGACTCTCGGGAGATTTCGAGACCAAACTTAAACGCTCCATGAATTGCGCATTACGTTTTGTTTTCGGAATCTCAAGAGATCCGCATATTACCCAGTATTACACCGAGTTAAAGTGCCTCTATATATCCTATCGCCGTCAGTACTTCCTAGCTACCATTCTCAGATCATTAGAACTCATCGACCCTCCTATATTTTTCACAGCTTACAATTCAAATTCTCCATCCAATCCTGTCCCACTAGATCTCGTACTTCCGACCTCTATCCTCCTCCTCACCGAACTGCTGCGTTTGACAAATTATTTTTCAATTCAAGCTGCCTTCCTCTAGAATTCCATCCCTGCTGATATTCGACACGCTCAATCAGTTTCCTCTTTCAAACCTCTCCTCTTTAAACACCTACTCCTTTCTTAATCCGATCGATTATGAAATATTCTTAAGAGAAATATCTAAGTACTCCCAGAGACTACCTCAATTTATTTAGGTTATTTTAGTTTCTTATATATATGTACAATTTTCTTGTTCTTTCCTTTCTCTTTTTCAGTATTTTTATTTTTAATCAACTCTTATTGTAAATATATATTCTAATTTTGACCACACAGGCATACAATCTGTATTTATAATTTGTTCTAAAGGGACAACAGAATAATAAAATATTTTTTCATTCATTCATTCATTCAAGATGAGCAATTTTTTTTTATACATATATATCGATCAGGTTCATATATAATTCCTAACTCTTTCCGAAAACGAGTTTAATTTTTTTTTTATATTGAAATATCGAAGGGACCCTCTAGTAATTATAAATTATAATTTTTGTTTTATTATTTATTTATTATTCTGTTAAACAATACTTTCTCTTCAACACAGCTTAATATAAACCGGTTTAGGATTCAGGAAAGTAACCCATCATTAGACCCCCCCCCCTGGATTTGCCAAATGAATTACGGCATCGGAAACCCATCATCTGGGCTGAGATCCGGTTTTCTCACTGATAGCTCCTCCGTGCAAGGTCAAGGCAAGTAATAGTTCAGTAAGTGCAAGTTTTTAACAGTCCGTAGTTTGGAGAAAGCTGTAATATTATCTAAAAATATCAATTTTCTAACATGTTCACACCCATCGTGTTCGTAAATCTCGACTTCAATCATATTCAAATTGAATAATTTTATTTTTCATCTTTGAATTAAGTATGCAATAACAACTAGACAGAAAATGTAGGCCATAAAATATATAATTTTTTTTTTTTTTTATAAAATAAAATTTATTCTGGGACGAGGTCCCTTTAGAATAACAATTATGAACAAAAAATAAAAACCACATCTGGCTAAAAATTAAAGGATATCGACAATATCTTCAGTGAAAATATATTTTTAAAAAAGTAAGTTTTTAAAAATAAAAACAAACATTATTGGAATGAAAAGTAAAACAGAAATCAGTGGAAATAAAAACAAAATGTTATAAGCACTATGGGTTAATTCTTAAAATTTAAACTCAAACAATTTCTACAAGTGATATAGTTGAGAAAGTAGCGCTTGGATCTCCTGGAGTCTTGCTTTTTCCTCTATAGTTGGAAGGACAAGAGTGGCTTGGAGTTCCCTCTCCTAATCATAAATATAGGTATGTCTGTGTGTTATTTTTAAAATTTACTCATATTTAAATTATTTAATTTTTATTTATTGTATACACTTTTGGTTATTATTTAGATGTTATTATGCTTCTGTTTAATTTTTTTTATCAATTGTGTGAATGTAGTCTTACCTCACTAAAATTATTAACGAAATAAAACAAAATTAGCTGTAAAAGACCTTTATTTATTTATAATAAAGAAAATTAAAGGTATTCTAGAGGAAGGAATTTTTTAAATATCAACAAGAAAAATCTTTCTATATCTATGACACCTGTGAACAACAAAGTGCAATTTTGTGAGTTTTTTTTTTTTGCGTATCACTAGAAAGCTATTTTTTCTCTGTTGATGTGTGTCTAATGGGCTGAGTTATGTGGTATTACAGAGATGGGTATTTCTCTGTGAATCATGAGTAAAAACTCGAAAATTGAACTTACATCTGTGAAAATTCCAAACTTTTAATTAAAATATGATTTTTGCACACAAAATTTAAAGGTGTCAAAGGCACAGGCGTAGACTTGCCATTCTGGTTGGGGGAGTGGCGAGGAACCCTCTTCTCCTCATCCCAAAAAAATTTCGGGAGTTTAAATTATTATAAAAATTATGAGTGGTGATTAAAATAATCAACATAATTATTATAAAACAATAAAATACTATGTATTTAAAAATAAATGTATATATTAGTTTGTGTGTTTTTTTGCGTATGGATGTTTTTGGAAATACTTTAAAAAGCAATATATTTTTTTTATTAGAAGGTTTAAGACAGTCTCAATTCAAATTTGAAAATCAAAGATGAACTCTCTGATGTTTTAAATTCCCTGCGGGAAATATGATAAAACAACGTAAAAATTGAAGGGTGGATATGAATAAATTATAAAATCATAACTCCTAGGATATATTGCAACATATAAATATTTATGAATATAAACTAAAATTTCAATAATAGAAAAATCGGGTGCTGTAAAATACTCGCGTGCCTACTTCTAGCCCTGATCTAATTGACTTTTCATGTTTTTTAAATTGATTTTAAAATATAAATTTTATTCATTCATGTAGGTTAATTGTCATATTTATTTTTTAATTTTTGTTCTTCGAAACGATATTCCAGCTCGCTCTCTATTTTTATTGAGGTTACGGTTGCTCTCCTGGTAATATTTTAATTTTTAAAACATAAACTTTCCGAAAAACTTAAAACATAATTTATTTAGTGTCGATCCGTCGACGTTACAACCCCATCACCATTAAGAAATCTAAGATTTTATAGGTTAGAAATTGGGATTCGTCACTTCTCAATGAAATTCCCTTTCGATAGATACCTCATTCATAAAAATCCTTCACTTCTGAGAGAGATCTATTCTACCGTTTTATATATAGCGTTGATAAAAAGCGTGTATTGCTTTTATATGCAAATTGTGTTATCATATTTTTTTTGTCCGTGTAAGAATTTTAATTTTTCTGGTAAAAATATCAGAGGGTAATATACAACGCTATTAAATATGCCCCATACCGCTCCCCCCTCCATTGAAATTAAAAGAAAATTTCCTCTTTCCTCCTCTCCCCGACAGCAGTCCCCGTGGCTTTGATATTATGCGAAGGATGGGAAGCATATTCGGCGGCTATTTGTCTAGAGAGATATAGGAGTGGCTTGCTAATACGCTCCGCTAATCAAAGTAGACTTCGTGAGGAAACTGCCTTTGATGTCGTATGGTGTTTGCTCTTCGTCGTTATTAATATAAGATATTCCCAATTTTTTTCTCATTATTATTTTTATTTTTTATTTAAAGCTTTTTTTTTTTTTGTTAAATTTTACAACGCAATTATTCTTCAATATTGCAGAAGAAATTCAGAGGGGGCTTTAATAAAGAACCTTTATCATGATTAATTGACTGCCGTCTTAGCTTCCAATAAATTTTGTCGTGTAGTTGATGAGTTTTTAAATTAAGATAGACAAGACTCATAATTATTAAATTTATCATCTTACGATATTTTTAAAAGTTTTGTTATTAATCATAAATAATATAAAAAATATAAATATGACTTCTACATTCATATACAAATTCTCTTGCTTAGAATTAATAAATAATATAGGCATGTTGAAATAATAATTACTTTTAGTATATTGAAAAACTTTTTGCTGTAATTAAATGAACATTTATATTTATTTTACTTAAATAAAGCAAGCTTAAGCTAAGCATTATTGTCTTTTTAAAGGGACCTTAAATCCCAGATCAGAGTACCGACGCAAGAAAAGGAAACAAAAAGAATTGCTTCGGAGAAACTTTTAAATTTTTGTTCATTTCTTCATCCATTCCTGTCAGAAATACTGACAACTAATAAATATAGCCGCAGACTTTTCAGTCTGGTCGAGAGGGAAAGAACAATCGACCCTCCTATAAACGTCTCAGGAGTTTTTATCATGTATAAACTCTATATAATCCGATATCTATGTTTAAAAATAAACAATATAATGTGTACATATTAGAATTTTTTTGCGTCTGGGTACATTTGATAATATATTAACAAAGCTATTGAATTTGTAACATATTTTTATTTAACCATTTGAGGTAGTGATATGAACTATCAATTCTCCGATGCTTCAAACTCTCCACGGGAAATTTGTAAAAATTCTCACGTAAAAAATGGAAGGGTGCACATGATCATAGAATCCTAGGATATTTTGCTATGTAATAATTATTTTGAATCTAAACTAAAATTTCAGAATGTTAGCTTAGACATCTAATAGAGTTCACCCATTTTCTTAATTGATTTTGGTATACATATTTTATTCATTTATATAGATTAATTGTTTTGTATTTTTATTTTATTTTTGTTCTACGTAATATTGGGGATTGGGAACGACATTCCCCGCCTCTCTCCCTGTCTATGCTGGTGAGTAAGCTCTCAGGAAGAATAAAATTGGAGTAAGAAATTGATTGACGTGAGGTTGAGGAATGCCCTGCGGCATCTCTTCCTATCTTGATTTTAATATCTATAGTTAAGCTAGGAGATCCTTCATCCAACTTTTTTTAGGCAGTTATCAGAGATGATCATTATGGCATGCCTTGAATCAGTGAGTTGGTATGTCTGTGTAAGTTATTGTGCTATCTTTTGTAGTTTGTTGGTATGTGGCCGTTAACTATTGGTTGGCATCTGTTGTTCTTTTTTTGAAATAACATTGCTGACATGCCAAGGAGGTTGGCTATGGTTCTGATTTTTTTTATTAATTAGTTTGTAGTTTATATGAATCTTTTTGGCTGTACCTTTGATCCATAAAACGTAGGTCCAAATATGCTTAAGTATTGCATATAAGTGTTCAATTTATTTCCAAGTTTTAATCATTTCAATGGTACGGTGTCAAAACTTTGTTAGTTAAAACATTCATATTACCACACTGAGTTTCTGGGGATTATAATATTTTCAAGATCTCATAACGATAACAATTTTCATTGGACATCTATTTTTACATTAGAGTTACGTTCGTTTGGTTTTCTTGATCAATTTACAAACTTTAAATTAATATATCCATGCCATCCTTGAAATAGCACCTCCTCCCTCCCCTACTACACCCCTTATCATACCCCATTGGGGTGGCTTGATAACCAACCACATGGCTCCATGGACCATTTGGTGGGAGATGACTTCCTTTCCAAACCAACTGCTACTCTTGTTTTTTTGTGTGTTTCCTCACAGCTGACACCAGCCCTACAGCTTCCGTTTCGTCCTTCATAACTCGCCAATATCCTTTCCTTTAAGGAAAAAGCGATCTTAAGGAGTAGGAATTGGTTTTTAGTTTATTTTAAAACTAATTTGAATCTTATTGGTACATATTCGTATACTTATTCGTTCGTTTGATAATTTTTTATTGATAATGTAATAAAAAATGAAAAACTTCTGTTATATTGATGTATTTATTACAGTTATCATTTCTACTTGTAGCATTGTCTAATCTTTCTGGAAATATTTATATAATATAAGGATATTTTATAAATTTTCTGGTTAAATCATAAAATGATAATTATCACAGCAACATTTTAATAAAATCATATTAAAATAAATATAAAACAAATAATGTTTTCGTGATTATGTCATTTTAAAATTCTCACTTTGGAATATGTTCACTAATATGTTCGGAGGATCCATCATATTGAAATCCTTGTATAATTATTAACAATTGTTCTGAATGAAACTTGTTTGTCATTTGTAAATCATATATTTTTAAAAATACAGTTGATGATCTTAGATATTACAAAACTGTTCTAATGTATTAAAATATTTATTACATAAGAAAGCAAATTATTACTAAACACATAATACAATTTTTCATAAATTTAAGAATAGGACAGTGAATCTTTTTAAACCGATGTATCGGTCAAATAAATATTTTGCTTTCGATTGTTTAAAAAATGTATTAGGCCATTAAAAATATTTAAATTTTGGGGTAAATAGCATTTAACTTGTTTATAGTTTTAACATATAAATGAATATTGTACAATAACAAAGCAGTAAATTATTAAAATTACTTTTTACAATTATTTTTCAGTATTGTGTTTAAAAGATTTTTCACCGCAAGGGATAATTACTATATTTTTTTACTGACTTGAAATGACGCAATTACTAGAACTTCATTTTATTTATTTATTTTTACATACATTCTAGCCAAGATTAAGGAAGCCTTGGAAACAATAGAAGTCTTTTTTCTTTTGTTTCTTGAGACTAATTTTTGAATTTCTAAAATTTACCATGTGCATATGCTCTGGACTATCGTTTCGCATAGTAATAGAATAAATAAATAAATCTTTTTTTCTTATTACTGTTATATTAAGTATCTTTCTATTTATCTTTATATTGTATATGTTTAAATCTTCTCATTTTCTTTTCTTTTTATTTCTTTTGTTGGCACACAGTATTAATTCTGTAAATGTTTCTTTCTGTAAAGAGATCTCTTAACTTGAAATACCTTTTTTTTTTGCTGTTTTATAAAAAAAATCTAAGTTAACCTCTTTATCTGGCATGGTGGTATAAATTTTTTATTGTGGCCAATTTAAATAACGGGTAAGTACATTATGTTTGCTATAATTACCGATTAAATGCGAGAAATCCAGGCGCCTAACAAGTTAAAATTCCAATTGAAAATTATACTTAATAAAAATTATTTTAACCTCTTTTTTTTATCCTTATTTTTTGTCATAACATTTGTTAAATAATTAATTATCTAACTAAATAATCTATAAAATCTCAATATTGGGGCATTTCTATAAAATTGAGGCTACTATACTACTAAAAATAATAAATTAAATGGGTATGTTAATGCGTAATATATGACTTTCATACGGCCAAGGACAGAAACACATCCTATTATTAAAATTTCCTAACTCAAACTAATCCATTATTTCGTAATGGCTCATCAATCAATTCCTAATAATCCTCCATGGCCTCTGAAAGTTATAAATCATAATTACTTGATTTATTATACATTTTTACATCCCAGTCCTAACACATCTCTATAAAATTGATTCAAGAAAAATGGATTATGTTACATTTGGATAAAATACTATTGTAAAGGAAACTCGAGAAGATTCTTTATGATAAGATTGAGCTGAAGAGTGTGAAGTGATCTAGAGAGAGAGAGATAGATAGATGAGCTTAGTGAGTTAAGGTGACCCAATTGGTTCAAGTAGTTGGTGATTTCAGGGCTGGTTGAAGGAACATCAGTATCTTCACTGAGTTCGTTTGTCTTTAGTGTTCTGCTCGCTTGAGTTCTCGTTAACAGTTTTGAGTTAACTGTGTAATGGTTCTTGATGCTATCAAAAGTTTTCTCTCTAATGATATCACTATGTTCAGATTGGATAGCCCTGATATAAATCGCCAGTTTTTTATCTTATAAAATATATTTTATTTTAAAAAAAACAACTTAACGAAAACATTAGTAAAATTTTTTTTTTGTATTATCTCATGCTTTAAGTATTTATATAATAGTTGTAAAATCCACCACACTCAGAACCACTAGATATTAGCGCTCCAAGTATACAAGTCCGTCGTACAGAACTCTTTTTATCAAATAACATCCGGTTGAGAATTCGTAACTTACTTCATCTCATCGTAACCTACAAATATTTTATTTACGAAAATTCTTGGAATTGGGTGGGTCGTTTTCAATCTGGTGGTCGGCAAACTATGTCTATTTAATTAAATACTAAAAACCCGTAAGTACCCATTTGCTTTCCACTTTAATCGTAAGTTAACTTGGGCACAAAGTCGAGAAAAAAGATGTCCTTCAACAATACTGAGCCGTTTGGCCTATATTACCCCTTTATTTTGTCGATTTCGAGGTGTAGGTCACGCTAAACGGCTCAATATTTGTGAAGGCTACTTTTTTTCTTGACTTTGTGCTCAATTATATATATATAATTCAGCGGTTACAGTAAATAAATAAAGCCACAAACTCTTCAACAGATTTATTTATAATATCATTTTAAATATATAGAAACTCAACAAAATTAAAATATTCAACGACGATTATTTAACCCTTAGATTATTTAACCCTCATGATTATTTATCTTTACTATATATTACATATATACGTTAACTGAAAGTAAAAATTAATTGAAAAAACTATATAATTTTACCTCACTGTCAAAATGATACACCTCAATTCTTATTAGCTTTTAAATACTATTAATTTAGTTCAACACCTTGTTGACAAGCCATTATTTTGTACCACTCCTTGCAGTCTTTTTTTAATGGCGTCCACCATTTCTTTTTTTCTTTCTTTTTTTTCTTTTTTTTTATGATTCCGGGTCTAGCCTGTTCCATTCTTCGAGAAGATATTTTTAAGGTATTCTTTGCTAAAAATTTCGTGTTTTTTTAATTTATACTCCCCCTTTTGCCCCCACATGATCTATCACATTATGATTTGATGACTGTGGTCGAGTTTTTATAACAATGGGGTAAGTTATAAAATAGCCATTTCTTAAATAACACGACAGAGTCTTTGGGATCATTATCATAATAAAAACAAAATTTGTATTTTAGTCCAAATTTTCCTCAATGTCTTTAAACTTTCATCTCAAAATGTCTTTGTAAACATTTGTATTTATCATACCATTTGAATATTTCCAATGTAAAGTGAAGATTTCCTACACCAGAAGCCACCATACATCTATAAGAAACATAACATAAGAAAAAAAAAAATACCACTTTACTAGGATTACAATAAATAATTGTTTTTAATGTAATATAAATTGAACTTTTTATTTCTTCAGTAATTTCTATCAACATACAGGTGTATTTTTTTGACTGTGAGCCACTGTATATATGTAAAAAATTATGCTAAAAAATGGATAAATAAAGAAGCAGTCGAAGTGATAATAGAGTATATAAATAATTTGAAGTAAAATTAAATTTTTTTCATTTGGCGAAACATCACTTATCTAAAATTGGTACTACACATTCACACTTATATATTCTCTATGCATAAAATATATCGTATGGAGATAGGTTTGCCATTTAGAACAGTTTCATATCTTTTAAACACAGTTCTTGGAGGTTTCTACTGTAAATGGGTTGAGATTTCCTATATAGCTACTGTTAGTACAAAAGGTTGTATGCAAAATTTGAGTACTTTATAGGAGAGCATTAAAAACTGATTTTTTTTTTTATTTATAAATTAGTGTAATTTTATATATTATTCTCCTCTGCTATTTTCCATAGTAGCAAAGTACTTACTGAAGTTGTATACTACAAAATGTCACCTTTATCACAAATATAATAAACATTTAAAATTGTTACTTAGGACCTTTTTTGCTAAAAGTAACGATAGTTTATAATTTTTTACTCTATTATTCTTCTGTACGTTTTCAGTTCCAGTTCGCTTTAAATATTCTTTTTTTTCAAGCTACCTGCCGTTTCTAATCCATTTCCATCATCTTCATCAATCTTCTCTTTGTTGGATGTTGACCGCCAGCGAGAGAAATCCTCTTCAACAGTAAACACTTTCTAATAGGCTCAGTATTTAAATTCGATTGACCCAAAATGTGCGCGGTGAATGTGGGCCACTCTCTTCGGGAGACGGAAGGCATCATCAGTGATGCTGAAGAGATCCACGCTCCAAACTGGGTCGAGAGCTGTGGTGTACCTGAGGTGGTACTTCGTTTCGACAGCTAATGCAGTATTTGAGGACTATACGGTACCATCTTAACAGGTGAAGAGGTTCAAGAAGTAGGATTAACAGTTTGATGTATGTTTGTGGCCTCTTTCTTTTGCATTGCAGGACCTAATATATTCCGATCGTCCATATCGGAAGCACAAGCGGATCCCTGGATTTAATTTGCGGATAATTTAACTTTTTTTTAATATTGATCATTACTCTGGAAGATACAGAAAGAAGCTATATATAATGATGTTTAAGTGAACTTTGAAGGCCAGATAAAAAAAATAAAAAAATAATTTAGGGATATATTTTTAATATATACTTTGGCTTGTGCTAATATTTATTAGATACGCACATTATAATTTTAAAATAGTACATATCTTGATTCTTGAAATATTTAGCGTAGATCATTCACAAAAACATCTATTGATCAGTGTGAAAAAGACTCATATACATGACTATATAAAGGTATATTTGAACTTACGGAGTTGAGCTATGGGGCTGCACTAGACCATCGAAATCCTTCGCATAATCCTCACTGCTCCTTACTTTGTTAAAAATAAAACCATCCATAATGACCTTAATGTTTCTTATGTTTCAGATCTGGTCCAATCCAGATACTTATCCTTCCATAATAAACTTCAGGATCATCCTAATCCTTTCGTTTCTAATCTTGCTTCCTCTTCAATTCCTAATAACCCTCCGAGGGTTCTGAAAAGAAAATCGTCACGTGGTCTCTTAATGTAGACACATCATTAGAGTGCTACCATTGGGTAGTTACTCAACAAGTGTTTTCACGTCATTTTATCCATATGTTCAAATTTACTAAATGTATTTATTTAATACAGTTGTAAATATCATTAAAAAAAACAAAAAAAAACTTATAATTGTACAAATGAACCATTTTTTAAGGTATTAATTACTTAGGATCTAAAGTTCCAATTTTTTTAGATAAGTAGTTAATTATAATCGTTGTGAACAACGTTTAGGAAAATCCAAGCCCAGATAATAGATATAAAAAATAAGATATAATAATATACTTTAAAGTATTCATAGGCAGACTGTAGATAATTTATAATGACATAGGAGGTAAATGACCGTATCTAAATGTTATAGGAAAAACGTTCACACTAAAAACTTAAATGTCCTTTTGTAGCACGCAACAATAGCCTGTGAAAAAAAATGAATAAACATCCTAATTACAAGTTATAAAGAAATTCTTATTCATTTTTTCTGTGCGATTATTTTTTTCTATTTACCTTTTCGTACTTTGTACTATAAGAAACATTTTGCTTTATTAGTACAAAATAAAAACGTAAAATTGAATGAGTTTCTTGAATGATCAAGATAGACAAAATAAAAAGATCG
The DNA here is from genome assembly GCA_928085145.1 of Nezara viridula. NCBI lineage: Eukaryota > Metazoa > Arthropoda > Insecta > Hemiptera > Pentatomidae > Nezara > Nezara viridula. Next base: position 151,751,645 of record OV725080.1, on the reverse strand, counting down.
AAGAAATATAATTTCTTAAATACTTAATAGTTGTGGAAGTAGTATATTGAGGAAAGAGATTTAAAAAAAGAGAGAGATTGAGGAAAAGAGCGGTAAAAAAAAAAGAGAAACAAGAAAAAAACTTAAAATAGTAGGAACTATTTTATGTAGTCGACGTTTCGATCCAAATATACCGATCTTCATCAAGGCTTGAACGAACAAGATACAAAGGCTATCAAATCTGTAAGAGTTATAGATATTTTGATAAAACATTTTGAAAATTATGAACAAATTATTATTCTATAATAATATTATATATTATTTGTAACATTCGAGTAAATTAATTATCATGTAGATATGATTTTTTTTATCTACATTTATTGTTAACAATTTTTTTTTGCTTTAAATATTTATTTGCATCTATCGACTTGTTTCGACAATCAGCAAATGTGCTAAATTACGATAAATAATGACTTGCCTGTTATGAAGGACAGTACTAAGCAGTACCTCTTCTCTGACTTAATTCAATTACTTAGGTTGTTAAACGAAGGAGATCTCTCATCCAACGCCTTTTCAGTCTCCTCCTTATATTCAGGGCTAATGTTGTCATATTTCTTATTAATTTGTTTTTACGTTCTTTTAATTTTGTATAAAATCGTTGGTGATGGGTCGATATATGTTGTTCGACTGTTGGAAGGTGGAAGGTCAGCATGTAGTGTTTTGTCATGTATGAAAGTGCTTTTGTTATAAGTCGCAATAATTTTGATTGAAAGGTTCGAAGTTTTTGTAGGTCGGTCTTTTTAGCAACACTGTATATCTTTGACGAGTTTGTCCATATTGTTTTAAGTAACAAGTATGTAAATGTATTCAGTTTGAGTTTTGATCGTTTAGTAAAAATAGCGTAGAGTTGTTTGTTAAGTATCATACTTTTCATTTTTACATGCGTACCCCATGTCATCTTTTTATTGAAGGTAAGTCCGAGATCGTTTTTTACCGTATCCGTTTGAAGAAATAGGTTTTTGTCTATATAAACTGTAGGATAGTTGTTTTAAGATTTATATTACATGTTCGGATTTGTCATGATTAAGTCCAAATTTTCACAATTTGCACCTATCTTATAATTTAAGTAAGGGATGTAAAGTTAGTTAGACCTCCGTAGGAATTTGATGTTTTGTGAAAATCTTTAATGTTCTCTATTACAGCTTGTGGTTACTTGGTTTTATTTGTGAATGTTCTTAATTCTTTTTATTTACTCTGTTAAAAATAATTTCTTAATTTTTTTCTAAATATCTTCAAACTCCTACATTGTCATATAGCCTTTGTATCTTGTTCTTTCTATTCCTGATGAATACCAAAATCGTAGGCTCGAAACGTCAGATATTTTTTTGTTTTTTATTTTATTCGAAGATACCATTAGATCATAGAGTTACTGTGTTCTATTTATCTTTTGAATGGATTTTTACTTAATCGAAGTATGTCATAAATAGTAATATTTTAATTTTTAAATCATTAACATGTGATAAGTACCTAATGGTAACTATAGCAACCAAGAATTTTTTGGCAATAATTATGATTTATTTCGAAAATGGTACGTTTTCGGACTTTAAAGTAAAGCCCAGGCCTTAATGTATGTGTAAAAATCTTTATGACATGATTAATTCTGTCTATATCCGTCGAATGTAAGTTTAACTTCTCAATGAAATTACGTTTCATTTGATACTACATTCATGAAAATCCTTCGCATTTGATAGTCGGATAAGGGATCTATATACTATAGTAAACTGCTTAATGAAATAGTTTTCACTATTTTAACTTTTTTTTTTTTAATGACCGCCACCCTAGACCATCTCTTACCTAACTATAATTAATCAGTTAAATTATTTTATTTTATTATTAAATTTATATAAGAATGTGACTTTGATTGAACGTAACAAATTAATAAATAAAAAGGGGGAGGGAATTAAGGGAAGCTAGTTCTGTCAATATTTAATTTGGACATCTAATCCTGACTTGGAGTTTATACATTTATTTCTTCCGTTTATAAATCCTTTGCAAACAGACCCTCTGGTAATTGGCCGTCCATAATTAAACATTTCCCGGCATTATTTGCTTTTGTAATTACGTATTCGAGGGCGAAATTAAATAAAAACAGCGAGAGAGAATCGTCCAATTCAGGCTTCAGTGGACTTCAACCCCATCCATGGTATGATTTCATCCTCTGTGGAGTAACAGGATTTCAGGAATGGAAAAGTAAAAATACGACGAGTTATATAAATTGTAATCAGAATTTTTTTTGTAAATGTGTCATCAAAATAAAAGGTACTGGTACACAACCAGCTGTAGACAAAATCGTAGGACAGTCATCCTTAAAGTAATAATGTACCAGAAGTTAAGAATTTTCATTTTATTGATTACAGTTTTCATGCCGCATGTCTTGTTTATTTATGAAAAAAGACTAAAAAAATATATTTTTTTAAATAATTATTTTACAAATAATAAAATATTTTTAAAAATAAAAGTTAATCTATATTATTATACCTTATTTTTTATATAACATTTCGATATCATAAATTATACTGGTACTAGTATTGGTGGAGGAACTATTCGGGTCCTTGGCAACCCTTGACGTCACGTACTTAACAGCGTGGGAGTGTCAATATTAATTTCTTGAGATCGATATAACGTAGTGGTATGCAGCGGTCTTTATTTTATCAGTATATTTTTGGTAAACTATTTGATTAAATAAAATAGTTCAAATAATAACTTTTTTTTACTTATTTTATAAAAATTAAAATACTTTTTTTTTTTCTTTTCCGATGATTTAATGTGTCTAATATATGATGACAACAAGAAATAAACAGATATTCACGATAAAAATACATTTTCTTGTTGGTTATTTTTATTATTATTATTTCAGAAACATAAAATTGAATATCAAATTAAAATTTGATCTGCCAATTAGCTATTTTTTTGGCAGCTTTACAGTATCCCATCACATATCCAGAAAATCGATCAGTTCAGCAGAGCTCTTGGTAACTGCCTACGTAATCGTCGAGGTGAGCTGTACGGGTTTCTAGTGCGTTTAAGGTTTTCTGTCAAAGTTTGATTAATAGATAAAAAATATATCAAACAGATATCTATGAAGAACCCGTCGTTCACGATGATAAGTTAAATAAGTATTTGAATATAATTCAACTAATATTATTATAAATGAATTAAATAAATTCATACTATATTTTCTCTTTCACTTTTAATTACACAACTTAACATGTATGAGATGGTAGACGTCAAAATGTTAAAGTAATAATTGTGCAACGTTAGACAGGCTCTCATTCATTACTATAACATGGTTCCGACGATATGTACCCATATATCCAAGTGTAGTTACAGTATGTTTCACAATTCTAATTTAATTGAAATAATTATTTTATTTATTTTCCAGGAACCTTTACTTATATTTTGTTTTATATAATATTTTTGAAGGTGTTCAAATTTCTAATTTGTAATGTTTAATAGTATATTGGATTTTTAAATTATAGGATCAATTAATTTAAATGAAATTTTGTTTATAAAGAAGGGGCTTCTTTGGAAAAGTGATAGATATTTATAGAAATGAAACGAGATCGTCTGAATGTTGTGTAAAGAAACTATCCTTCACTTAATGAGTTATTTATCTTTTAATCAAAAAGAAAGATTATTCAGACGCAAGCAGACTTATATAATAGTCTTTCTAGTCATAGCTCATAGATACGTTGAAATAGAAACAGCCAGTCATCTATCCACGGTAAGGACGGTCAATAAAACTCGCCGACGTGGAGGATAAACCGGGTGTAGAAGACAATTACGGAAGGTGATGGTGCAGAAGAGCAGGCGATAAAGCACCCCCCAGATCATGGCAGCAGCGGACCTCCGCAGGAAACGGACGTACCGGAGGAAGTTCGCTCAAGACTGGAGGGGATATTATGTCCATCAGTTTTCCAGAGCTCCAGAGGAACACTGTCGTTTCCAGGGTGAACATATCATGAATACGCCATGAACATATAACATAAAACGTATCATGAATATGCCATGAGGTTTAGAGTCCCTCTATTAGTCGACTGTTAGGTTCTGAGCCGGACTCGCTAATTACGGCCCGCAACATCAGTGAAGGTCTAGGCACTAACTTAATAACGAACTAATTCCCTTCGTTCCGTTCTGGCTTTTATTTCTACAGTGCTTTCAGAATATAAATTGTCTGCTCAGAGAGGAAATATAGACCAATTTCGCCCTTCTCCATTGGCTTCTATATCGAATGAGTTAATTTTAATCGAAGTTTCTTTCTTAGAATATTCCTTGCTAAATGCATTAGCAGAGTTGGAAGCTGCCATCCTAACCTGCTAAGTTCTGTGCTAGAAGAGACAGGCCGTAGTGTCCAATTTGTTCTCTGTTCCTTTCTCCTCTCAACCAACAGATGGGCCATCCTTGGTCTAGTTACTGAATAGTCGTGTCCAATTTGTAAATTCCAATTCTAGACACTAGTATAAATTCTCTGTTTATTGAATATATCAGAATAATCTTAATATTTAAATTATTCAAGGAAGCTAGTCGATTGTTCTACATATCATGGGTGATAAATATTCAGGACGCAGTCTTTATAATTTTTTTTTATATTTTATATTTATATTTTTTTTTTGTGTCAACGTTTCCACCCAAACATGTGGGTCATCATCAGGGCTGAAAATTTTAAAATACAATCAGAGATATAATATTATACGACCGATAATGGTAAATAATAAACTATACATTTTTGTACAAAACTATAAGTGCTGTACATGTTCGGGTTGAAACAATGACTGCGTCCTGGCTATTTATCACTCTTTGATTTTTTTATATTTTTTTTTGTGAAAACTTTTTCAGCCGCGTTTTGAACTTATTTTGTGGAGATTGAATTAAATTGAACAGTCAGATCTCCGATGTGTAACGCTCGGGTAAAGTCGGCTGGAGTTGAATAATTGAAGTGTTCTGCATGTGGATTAAAATATTTCAAAAACTAAAAATCGGCTCTATATATTGTTAGCGAGGGAAATGTTAATCATTTCATCTTCTCTGTAATTGGCTATTAATCAAAATTGTATCTTAACGTGACGCTATGTTAAAGAGGCGAACAGGAAAAATATTCGGTGTTGAAAACCGAATGATAACGATTTTTATGTAAAATGTTTGTTAAAATATTTCAGAAACTAAAAATTGGATCTGCATACTGTAAGCAAGGAAATTTTTTAGCATTTTATTCTCTTTATAATGATCTATTATTTATAATTATATTTCATATTATTAATCTCGCCTTGTTGATGTTTTCACTTCTATCTTGTGGTTTAAATCACACATATTGGTTTTTTTTTAAATCAATCTTTAAAATTGGGTAGCCCAAACGTTTTTAACTTATAAGCGGAAAAACTACTGAATTGATTTACTACATATTTAGAGTTTTGTAGTAGCGGAGTAGCTCAGTGAATTAGGCACTGGGCTGCTAGACTTGAGGTCCTGGGGTCGGGAGATTCTATGAGGGCATACCCTCTATAAAGTGGGTCCTCTTAATAACATAATTAATGAAAATGGAAAACCCAGCTGTTAAGAGTGATCCCAATATGATCACCATTCTATACAACCGTTGGCATGGAAACAGTACTTACACAATACTGTACCGAAAACTTTTCATGGATAGTATTGGTACAGGTTTTAAAGTTTTGTAAGTAAGAGATCTCTTGAAGTCACGTTTTTTCTTCTATAGTTGGAGAGAGAAGCCTGGCTTGCGATTGTATATATTGTATATAGGTATGACTGTGTTTTTATGTTTTTAATTTATTTATCTTTAGGTTGTTTTATTTTTTTATTGTACATAGTTTTTGATTATTATTTTACTTTTGTTAATTTTATATTTTATGTATATATGGTATGAATGTGTTATATCATATATCACTATAATTATTGTCCACGTGACAGATTGTTATATTTCTAGATAAATAAAATAAAAATTAAGATTACTTTTTCTTCAAGAAATAGTGAAGATAGGCTTGAAGATTCTTGAAGGTGTGATCAATATACGATTGAGTTATTTTACGAACTAAAGATTACTCTGAAATTAAATTAATTTAATCAAAAACTGTTCAATAGAATTCTTTTCTTAGGTAATATCTTTTAATATCGTCAGCTCCGAGGGTGACGGACTGAAATGGTAAAGGAGATGAAATTCTAGCAAGGCTGATCCGTATATTGTTGGGGTGAAGGGATACTGGGGTTAATATCACCGAAGCCAAGTCCGAGAAAAGAGGGGACTGTAATCCTTGGAGGTCACAAATCCAAATCCCTGGATTAGATATAGATATAGATGGATTAGATATGGAATACTGCTAATTCCAGGTGACATCATTTGTCAAAGATGATGTCTACTTAAAGTTAATACCAAGAAGTTATTAGAAGGCATTGCATCCTCCCAAAAGGACTTATATTGCAGACACGTTATGGATGGGAACAAATAACTAATTCTTAGTATTTATTTTCCCTAAAATTTTTACTTTTTGTTTATTATAGAATGCATTGGCAATTAATACAAATAATTTACCTTAGGAAATTGTATAAAATATGTTTTATAAAAAAAAAATCCTAAGTGTGTGCTTTAGACCACACGATAGAAGTCATAACCCGTCAACAAGCCGCGATTAATAATATGAAATAAAAATTACAAATAATAGTCCATTACAGAGAGAATGAAATGGTGAAAAATTCTCTTGCTTACTGTATGCAGATTCAATATTTAATCTCTGAGATATTTTAATCCGTATCTTCAATAAAACTTGTTATCATTTGGTTTTCGACACATTTTTTATCCTACTTGCTTCTCTAACACGGAGTCGCTTTAAGATACAATTTTGAATGGTAGCTCATTACAGAGAGGATAAAATGCTTAAAAATTTCCTTCTTGTAGTATGCAGGTCCTATTTTTAGTTTTTGAGATATTTTAATTCATGTCTTCAATAAAACTGGTTATTGTTTGGTTTTTGACACTATTTTTTTCCTTTTCGCCTCTCTAACATGGCTTCGCGTTAAGATACATTTTTGAATTATAGCTCATCATAAAGAGGATGATGGAACATTTCCCTCGGTTGCAGTATACAGGTCCGATTTTTTGTTTTTGATATATTTTGACCCATGTGCAAAAACACTTCAATTAGTCGACTCCAGCCGACTTTACCCGAACGTTATACATCGGTGATCTGACGGCTCAATCTAATTCACTCTACAAAACAAAAAACAAAAAAAATGTAAAACTCACAAAAAGAAGTTTTTAGCTCTTAAACAAAAAAAAAAAAAAAAAGATTTGTTTGTGATTTTGTTTTTATGATTGCCAATTGTAAACATTTTGTAAAATTTTATAATTTGTGTAATATACTCTGCTACGCATTACCTCTCTACACCTATTGGGCATATTGTTTATAATATCGCTGATTTCACAAGATATTTCATTTATGGGCGTGATCATACTGCTCTCAGTGGCTGAAGATCTTTACTGTGCCTCTCACTAGTGTTAAATGCCGAGATGTTCAAACCATTTATAAACAACTTATCCTCTATATGGTCGCGTTGAGTTGTCAAGAAAACGAATATCTGGCCTAATTATGGCCCTAGATTGAGGGACATACTCCTATATAATTTCTTGAACATAACGGACTGCAGTCAAGTTACCGTCCACAATATGGAGTCGAGTCCGTCCTTTGTGTTTTCATTTCGATGGGGAAAGGGAAGGAAAATAAAAATAAATAAATAACGGCAGTAGTTCTTATTATGTGTAAAATTATAACATAATCATTGTGAAACGAGCAAATATACTATTGAATGTTTAATAATAAATTTTATAATTCTTTGGAAGTTGTTGAATTTTTTTTATATACATATGAAAATACCTGAAAATATCTTAATAAAACAATTAGATTTATTACATTACATATTGAAGGAAGGGGGACAGCTGTCTATAACTTTTCCAGCTGAAAATGAATAATTTAAAAAAACCGAAACATGTTTATGATTTCTTAGTTTGCACAACCTTAAAATAAAAATAAAATGTTTTCAAGGTCTAACTAGTTATGTAAAAATGTCTATAAAAATATTCTATATAAAATATATTTATACTCATACTTATTAAATATATTTTTTCCAACTTTATCTAAGAAAATGTATTGAAAAATCACGTGGAAATGGAGGTTTACATATGAGAGTTGAATGAATCGTAAAATCCTAAGTAATATTTCTTTATAACCATCCCAGCATAAAAATTAATATTTAAATAATATGAATATTTAGGTAGTGATAAAATAGTTACGTACCTACTTAAAGGCCTAACCAGCTAGTCGGATTTTTGTAAATAATTTTATTTTACGTATTTTATTCATTCATGCATCTCATCTGTTATTAATTTTAGTTGTTTTTACTTCAAATTATTAATTAATTTCAGATATAACAGCATTCTAATTTGTATTCTCATCTAGGCATTCCATCGTAATCTGTTGCTGCAGTTCATCTAAAAGGGGTTCAAGGTGTTAGATTATAATTATAAAATATTACAGTGAATACAATTGTTAATTAATTATACATTTATTATCATGTTACACTAACGTTCGGCCTCTCAATATTTCTTAAATGCCATTGGAACTTGCTAAGTGTTAGTATTTTTAACTTTTTGTACACCTGGACAATATATGACTTATCTCTCCATATCTTCAAGACATCTCTGTGATAAGTTCTGATCAGAACTCCAGAACATAGATGACACTCCCGTCCTACGACGTAGAGATGGAAGCGGAGTGTGGACTGGAGACGATAAGAGAGTAGGATTTGGAAGGGTCATAGCGGGCTCTAGGAAATTGAAACCCGAAGGGACGTCCCTTATTGCTTTCTATCTCCTCCAGATATCGGCTTGTCTTACAGTTTACACTTAACCTTTTCTAGTGATATCTTGGTTATTATGTTTGTATTTTTTTTTTAATCTGAAAAATTTTGGGAAAATAACTTTGTTCATAAGTCCTGAAAAAATGTGGCGTGCTTTGTTTTCTCTTTACCATTTTAATATAAACCATTTCAATGGAGTTAATTTTATACAACAATCATCTTTTACTTGAAATTGGTATCTATACACCATATTAAGTCATCTCAGAACTCTGCCTGGAGTTATGCAGTTAAGTATGGAATTAAACTACACAGAATTAGAGGTTGTGCAGAGGATATCGTTAATTTTTTAAATTCATATCAAATCATGACCAAGAGTGTAGTTGAATACCTCTTGGAGGTTTTGGAGTAATATTCCTGAAAAGCCAAGAAAGATTTTTGGCCACTGAAAAATCTATATCTTAATCCGGTAGAACATATTAGTGTACTGTTTAGGCAATATGTAAAAAGTCAGAATTCCATTCTTAGGACATATAAACTGCAATCTCAAGATTTAGATAATATATATTAGGTTCATTAATAAATTCTTAGAGGGCATACAAAATAAGCCATTGATAAGTTAAAATTCATACCAGAGGCAGCAGCACAAGCTACTAAATTAATTTTAACTAAAATTGCAGCGTTTGTTATATCAGTACTTTTTTTAAAAATTAAAAACTTAAATATTTGATATTTTACTTAAATAAATGTAAATCCAATACTCCTTTATTGGACACAATCTTAAATCAAATTAATGCACAATAACTCACTTAAGGATAAAAATTTGACGGTGGTGTCTTAATTTTATTCACCATAATTTTGGATGATTGTTTCATTTTGAACGCCCCTCTCCCCTCTAATTATCATACCCTAGATTATTAGTTTTACCTTTAGCAATGATGAAACTCTGTTCTATTTTTTGACGAATTCCTTCATTCTCTCGAATCGGCATTCTTTTTGAAGGAACTTGAAATTACAAAACATATTTTTAGTAACAATATATTAAAATTTTATGTAAAATAATAAAAAAAAAAAAGCATACAACATGAATTTACCATAATATTTTCAGTCATTTTTTTAAAAATTATTATTACTAAAGTTGATGACAACTCAATTATATATATAATCAGTATTTTTCTTACTGGAATAGATTAACAGAGGCACTTTGACTAAGCCATGGAGGCGTTTCAGTTGCAGAGCCTGGCGGTGTTTTAATTAATTTCACGCCGTTTCTTACCTGGCCCCGAAGAAGAAGTTCAAGGGCGCCTGTAGCACTCTCCATCAGATTGCTTGTTCAGCTCTGGAGGATGGAGGGGGGAGAGGGCTTCTTCCAGTTCTTATGTCTACCGTCTGGGCGGGAAATTATTGTTCTCGTGTTGCTTGGGTCAAAGAAACACAACGAGGGTTTCAGAGAGATGTATAATATACAATCTATATTTTCGTGGGTGATAAATATTCAGAACGCCGGCTTTTTAAAAAAAAAAAAAATGTTTTATTTATGCCAACGTTTCAACCTAAACAGATGGGTCATCCCCCCTGACTTTTTCAATTACCTACCAAATGTACTTGAACACCCTCAGTGCTCAAACCACGGTTAGTAAGAGAAAATATTACAAATTTGTATAAATGGATTATATACATTATTTTTAGTTTGTATAACTACTTACATATTTAATTTTTAATATGTGCATTGCAATATTAGTTAAGATTCATGTACCATCAATCACTATAGTTTATTATTTATATCGGTCATATAATATTATATCTCTGATCGTATTTTTAAAAAAATTCAACCCTGAAGATGACCCACATGTTTGTGTTGAAACGTTGGCATAAATAAAAAATTGTTATTTTTTTTTAAATAATATTTTTCACCCATGATATGTAGAACAGTCGACTAACTTCCTTCTATATTTTCGTCTTATTTTGGTTTGTTTTTAATCTTCCATATATTTTTAAGAATATTACAATCTCTCCCCATCAAGGACTATAATAATAGTGATACAATAATACATTTACGAAAATTATAAGATTTACGAAAAATATAAATAAATAAAGTTAATTTAATAAGAAAAAAATAACTTAAAAAATAAAGTAAATATCTTAAGCACATGTTTATTTAGAAAAAAACTGTTTACAATTAGCCATTCAATATCAATATTTTTCATCAATTGGTTCAATTTTTCTTAAACCCATGGTTGTTTTAAAACTATATGTTCTGCAATATCTTCAAGCTCATATTTAATTTTATTAATAACAAAATTATAAGGGTTTTATCTTATTTATTTATTTATTGTAAAATAAAATTATGTAAAATTTTATGTTAGTTTTAATATTAATGTTTTCATTTTTTTAATTTGCAGGTACGTTAACTTAACTGACTGATAAGTGATCTTTCTATTCTGGTAAGTGTGTTAAAATTATTCGAACAGGTAAATTATAATCGAGTTTTACTATTTGCGAATTATACACTTTATTTTTTTATATGGTATTGAAAAATCTTTAAATTATCATGAGTATAATGAACCATAAATTGTACAATTTTTGAGTTATACAAAAGTAAAACTTGTATTCTTCTTAAATTTTTTTTCTGATTTTCATAGTGGATGTGTTTATTTTTTGGCACTCTCGGAGATCAGTATAACATCATGGATTTGTTGAAGTATGTAATATGATATGTTATAATTACAAAAATATTGATATCAATACCAGGCTAGTTATTTTTCTTCTAAAGTGGCACCTGACAAATATTAAAAAGAACTTTCAAAAAACAAAAACATGTTTGTAATAAGCAAACCCATTCTAATTATGTTGCTTTAATCAGAGGCCATTGATAAAGTATTTATGAATGGGCCAGCTATCAGACTGGGTATTAGCCCTCAGTGTTGCAGCGATCTGCCTTGTCCTAATTTATTCACTAGAGGGAGCTATTGTTGAGCAATCAGCTGGGCGATGTGTTGGCCGTGTTGTTTAGTTCGGCCATAATGGATAAGGCTTGTTGTATACTGTACGCTCTCTGTGCCTATAGTCTACTGGATACACCTCCAAAAACCATTTGTCAATTAATGATATTTACGTATCATTCATTATCTGGTTTTATGTGCCATTGGGATGCTATTAATGTTTGATAATTGCTTTTATCTTTAGAAAAGTTGTTAGTAAACGGAAAAAATCTGGCGCCCGCAACACACATCTTTTACTTACCGCTCTACTTTGAATAGAAATTATTTTATGGCATTTTTGGGCTAATATACGATTTTTCAAGTGCATTTTTAACCGAACTAAAGGTTATAGCTTACAGCTAAAAAATCATTATTATTATATGAATGGTCGATTATGGAATGTACGACTATTAATTATTTAGCTGTTATTTTTTATTGTATTGTTTACTAAAATGGAATTACGAGATTTCATTCCTGTCTTAGATAGGTCAAAAGTTGTCACACTAATTTAAGTGAATACTGTTGGGATATTACAAAGGAAAAATTCATCAAATTATTCTCTAATTTAATTTTATAAAAGTTTAGATGATTTTTTTGTAATAAACCGAAGATTGATACTTAATTATTTAAATATATTATCAGATCTAGAGTTATGAAACTACAATAAACATATTTAAGGTTACAAAGATATCCATGAAATAATTTTATGTTTCACTTCTTCTTTCACACAAGTACAATGAAATAGTATTTTAAACGATCTCATTGTCCTGATTTAAATAATTTTTTCCAAACTTATAAAAAATGTTTAAAGCTCACATTGAGCTAATAAATTTCATTGAATTTCCTTAAAAAGATGTGATTTTTGTTGTAACATTAGTTTTCATCAAATATTATTATTTATAATTTTTCGTCACTCTCCATTAACTTCTACGATTTTCTATATTAGATATTGGTTTTATAAAATGATACGCTTTCCAACGATGTATTATACGTATTCCTTCTGACTAGTATTTCCGGAGATTCATTTTCGACCCATATAAACATTTTCCCCTTACCTTTAACAAAAATTCTCACTTTTTTAATTAATAAATTCTTTAAACAGTTATATTTAGCATTTTTTCTTAACTCCTAACAATGAGATATAGTTACCTATACATTACCTTATATTACTATGTATTAGATATATAAGTAAGTGAATTTAATAACCCATAACGTGATGTTTTTCAACGAGTGATTTTTTTTTTCATGTCATATTTCCGTGTTTTACTATATGTAATTATATTCTAATACATTTATATATACAATGAATAAATAAATAAATACAGAGTTTCGAATCTCTATAATATGTCTTGTTTTCTATATTCGTGAAATCTTCAACAAATCCAATGATTGACCACTCATTTTGGAATATTTTCTTCACCTTCACGTGCGAAAAATAGTCACAACTCCAAAATTTTAGGGTAGGATGATATGAAAGAAAAAAACTTGAGTATACATTTTTCATATATTTTTAATTATACCCATGATAATTTGAAAGATTGCTAATTTCCCAATAAATAAATAAAACCCGCAAAAATTGGACCATAATTAACAAAGATTGAATTCATTTGGTATACAAAGATTATATTTGGTATACATAACGATTTCTTCTTCTTCGGAGATACTTCATTTACTTTTCTACTACCTAAATATAAAATAAAATGCGTTAATGAAATTGAACCACTTTTAACAAATATTTACCCAATAGTAATTTTTACAAATATTTTGGTCTGTTGACGATTAAGGAAGCACAATTAATTCCTCTCTTATATAGTACATAGGAGTACATATTCCTCACTTTCATATTATTTTGCTACTTCTTCACTAAACAAAATATTTTGCGAATTATTCTCACGGTTCATCTAGTATTTCATATTTGTTGTATTATTTATGATTACATTTTAAATGTCGAGGCCAAATCATTAAATCGTTGTGGTCATATAATTTGAATACTTCTCTTATGTTTTCTGTAATTTTGGATTGTAATTTAATTTAAAGGAACTATATTTAAAATGACTTCCTACCGAATTTGAAAATATATGGAATATTTTTTCAGAAACATTGACTTTCGATTGTTTTCATAAACTTTATTTTTTTGTTATTAGTAGTTGGAATCAAGGTTCTTCTAGAGGAGTTTTTATCTGCTCCTTCTCCGAAAGATATAGGAAGGATCTCCTGAGAGGATATTTATTATCGGCCTCACCCGAGGAGGGATTATTGTTATAAAAATATCAGTGTGTTCCACCTGCCCTCACTCCTACCTTTTTCAGAATTTATCGCCTCCACTTATCGAAATCCGATAACCCCGCCGTTCTTCTGAAACAAAGTTAATTTTGCGGCCTACTGTCCCCTTGAAGGGTTTACGTAAAACCTTCTTATTTTTATTAGAGGTTTTAGTGTTCATATATAATGCCTATTTTTCTCTTTATCTTATTCCTAATATTCCTCTAAATGTCGTCTCAAAAATACAAGGAAAAATCTAACCCTTATAAAATGAAAAAAAAAGTAAAAGAATGTTGAATTCTCTTACTAGTCACTTAGAGATTGAAATTTCCGACGCAGTTCCTGTCCACCAGTACACTTTAATTCCATTTAGCTTCCTTTCTCAGACACAGTCCGGTGTCTCTGCTTTATTTTAGACCATAGACTAACGTGGAACCCTCATACTAGACTTAAAAGACAGGAACTAAACCGACGATACGGCCAACTATAATGACTACTAAACAGAAAATCAAAACTTTCCATTGAAAACAAGTTACTGATCAACAAGACAATACTGAAACCTATCTGGACTTACGGACTTGAATTGTGGGGAACAGCAGAATTTACTAACATCAAACGCATCCAATCCTTCCAATCCAAAGTCCTTCGAACAATAGTCAATGCTCCGAAAACCTTACACCATGACCTTAATATCCCATTTGTCCTAGATCTTATCCCAGCAAAATTCTCCAAATTGCACCAGAACCTTACCCATCATCCAAATCCCTTTGCACAATCTCTATCCAGCACCACCCATCCATATAATCCTCCAAGGAGGTTAAAACGGCAGTGGCCCCGCGATCTTTTATAGTTTGTAAATATTAGAGTTCCGGCAATGGCCAGATTCTCCACTCACGACATGAGTGTATCGGGCTAAAGCACTCTTGCTCAATCTCCACTGGGTTTAGCCCTAGTGACGCGGTTGAGAGAGGAGTGCAGGGAACTCCTGGAGTCATACTTTTCCCTCCACAGTTGGAATGACAAGTCTGGTTTGGAGCTCTCTCGCCAAATTGTAAATATTGTATATTGGTGTGTATGTGTTCTTTTTATTTATTTATTTTTAGGTTATTTTATTCTTATTTATTGTATATATATTATTTTTCCGTATAATTTATTTTATTTATTGTACATAGAGTGTGAATGTGATCTGTGAACTCTATTATAAATGTCCTAGAGACAGATTGTAATATTTTTCAATAAATAAGAAAAAAAAAATATTGAAATTAAATAAATATCTGAACAGACAGGAGGCGGTAGAAAATATTACTCTTTCCGATCTGTATTAAATTATATTCGTCAGAATCGAACATTAAAATATTCTGAGAACTAAACTATAATCCTCAGAAGCTACTTTGAAGGAAAATGTCAATGAATTATATTTGAAGGTTTCAATGTTTAAATCACGCCTTGAAAGCTAATTTTATCTTTTATTTTTAATCAGTTTAGGTATGATTTTTATTTTCAATTTTTGTTCTGGTATTTCGGAACTAAAACTTAATATCTTGCAATTTTATAAGTAATATAAATTTACCAGTAATCGACAGCTTTTAACTCACTAAGAGATAATAAGCTTTATAGACCAAAAAAAAAAAAAAGGTGCAAATATAAAATATAAATATAAAATATAAAATATAAAATATAAATATAAAAAGTACAAAAACTTAAGGGGGCGATTAATGAACTTATACCACAAAAGCTGATTGCTTGATTTTTGAGTAAAAAAAGGCTAAGATTCGTTTTTAGGAGGTTTCCTCATTACTTTAGGAGATAAGTTTGAAATTTGTATTCATTTATCTGTGATTTACCATTTCTTAGTTCTAGAGAATTTATTTAGGTTTTGTTTTGTTTTTTGTCTGTAAAATATGTATCTGCACCTGTCAACAATAAGTTGCCAATCAGCAAATGTGATGGTGATAATGATATAATGACATGACAGGCATGGGGAAGGAAAGTACTCAGCAAAGTACAAAGTACTCTTCCCTAACTTGTTCTAATTACTTAGGTTGTCTAAGGAAGGAGATCCCTCATCCAACGCCTTTTTAGTCTCCTCCTCATGTTCTGAGGTATATCAGCTGTGGCCATGTCTCTTATTAGTCTATTATTATGTCCATTTAAATTTGTGTAAAATCGTTGATATAGGGTAGTTATATGTTGGTCAACTGTTGGAAAGTGGAGGTCAGTATGTAGAGTTATGTTAGTCACGTACCAAGGTGCTTTTGTTATGAGTCTCAATAATTTTGATTGGAACGTTTGAAGTTTTATTAGCTGGGTCTTTTTAGCGATGCCGTATATTTGTGGTGAGTATGTCCATATGGGCTTAAGTAAGTATGTATATGTATTCAGTTTATGTTTTAGTTTTAGTTCTGAAGATTTGGCAAAAAGAGAGTAAAGTAGATTGAGTCGTAGGTTTTTTAAAATTAAATATCAAGCCTATATATCTACAAAATCTGAGGGTCTATTGCTAGTGTTTTTTATTAAACGTTTTTCATGAATAATTAAATAATTGGATGTTTTTTTTTAATCCGATAAACACTTAATTTGTTTTCAATTGAACAAATTTGCAAAAATTTACTAACTGAACTAAAGCTGCGGTTCATATTAATGTTGATCACACCTCTTAGAGTGTCTGTTACCTGATTTCGCCAAGATTGTACATTACTAGTATTCTTAGCGACTCGAACAAACGACAAATTACAATTAAGTTATTCATTTAAGATAAATTATAACTCAAATCTAAGTCCAATCACTGCTTCGTACTCATTTATGCTAACTTTTTTTTAAGAGCTTAAAACAAATAACAGTCATAAAACCAAGTCTGAAAGCCAAAAAATATTTTTAAAAAATAAGAGTCAATTGTAAACAAGTAATCTGTGTCAATGTTTCGCTAATTCAACTATCATCAACACAGAAAAAGATAAAATCAAACTAACGAAAAACATTTTCAATACTATGATTTAATAAGATAATTTAACCTAGTAATTGTTATAAGCAGTGTTGCCCAAAATCGGTCTTGGTCTTGCAAAGTGCAAGACCAAGACCAAGGCAGACTAACTGTTGCAAGACCAAGACCAGGACTGGTAAAATAAAATCGATTGTTTGAATAAAAATTATTGCAAAATAGTAACTAATACTTGACAATCTTAGTTACTATTTGTAAATAATTGGTATAACCAATATACTTTTGCATTTAACTCTCCTAATTTTTCATTCGGGCTAAGTTATGTTTCTTCTATCTAAAAAATTACAGTAATATCTCTATATTAATAAGCTAATAAGTAACTGCAAAACTGTTCCGAGACTCTTGCGCAAGACCAAGACAATGATGGCCAAGACTAAGTTTGCAAGACCAAGACTCGTCTCGTTCTCGCATTTGAGCAACACTACTTTTAAGCGATATTTTAATTATCTAATTATTAGCATTCACGAAGAATATGACGGTATGTATCATTTATAAATCTTTTATTACTTGATTATCACGAAGCCCATTGGATTATGTTTATATAATATATTATAATAATGGAGATGCTAATTTAAATATATTTTATTAGTGACCTTTACCCAAGGCAGTAAGTTCAAGAACTTCTCCCCTCTCTCTCTCTCTCCTAGCTTAGTCTCCCATGGTGAGTGATATATTGCTAGTATTCCTCAGAAGATAATAATAGTTTATTACTTCCTTATGAATAAATTACATGCCGGCTATCCTTCATTAATGATGAATAATCTCTTCATAGAAATCAATTATTCAACAATAAACCAGAAGCTTTGCAAATATTAATAAGAAATGGCCTTGGTAAAATTTCAGAGTCAAATAAAAGTTATATCGAAATTAAATATTTGTTTCTGGATTACATTTTTGTACAAACTTAATTTAGTTTAGGATACTTATGATATACCGAAGCGATCTGGGATATGAATACTAACACGTGGAGAAGACCAATAAAGAAGTGCTTACAGAAATTGGTCAAGTAATATCCCATGATATGAAGGCACGAAGGTTAAGATGGGCTGGGCATGTAGCTCGTAGCAATCCATCTGGAAGCCTCTGCGTAACAACGAATGCCTCCATAGAGATAAAAGATCACGTGGAAGGCCAAAAAGCAGATAGATAGATAGAATCAACAAAGATACAATAGAGCTACGTGCAGATAAATGGAAAGAAATAGCTCATCAACTCCGTTAATTAAAATTATATCTGGTTGTGAATATTAGGGATTGGATAAAATTAAAAAGATGTAAAATGTACTTTGAAGTTAAAGTTGTCAACGGTTATTAAACTTTTGTTATTTAAAGTTTTCCAGTCCGCTGGTGTTCCTCAAGGTAGTATCCTAGGTCCTATCCTCTATACAGTTTATACTGCTGACATCCCTACCTATCCCAACACTGTCATCACCACATATGCCGATGACACATGTATCCTATCAGTAAACAATGACCCAGAAATTGCATCCCAAATGCTTCAATCACACATCATAAATCTAGAAGAATGGTGTCAAAACTGGAGAATTAAAATAATAAATCCCACCAAATTACCTTTACCCTTCGTCGTAAACCAACGACTTCCTGTCCTACAGTTTCCTTTAACAATACTCCACTTATCCCTGTTGAGCGAATCCGATACCTAGGACTCCACCTGGACAAACGACTAACTTGGAATCCTCATACTAGACTGAAACGACAAGAAACCGCTCGACGTTTCCGATTACTTCATCACTTACTAGACAAACGCTCTAAACTTCCCATTAATTACAAAAGACTCATATACTTGACTATAATAAGACCTATTTGGACTTACGGAGTTGAGCTATGGGGCTCCACTAAACCATCGAATTCCTCTCGCATCCAATCCTTACAATCAAAATCCTTCGTAAAATCCTCAATGCTCCTTACTTTGTCACTAATAAAATTATCCATAAAGATCTTAATGTTCCTTATGTTTCAGATCTGGCCAAATCCAGATACCTATCCTTCCATAATAAACTTCAGAATCATCCCAACCCTCTCGTTTCTAACCTTGCTTCCTCTTCAATTCCTGATAACCCTCCGAGGCGTCTGAAAAGAAGATGGCCCCGTGATCTCCTAATGTAGTCATATCATTAGAGTGCTACCATTGGGTAGTTACTCAGCAAGTGTATTCATGTCATTATATCAATTATGTCCAAATTTACTTGATGTATTTATGTAATACAGTTGTTAATGTCATAAAGAAATAAAAAATAAAAATAAAATAAATCGATAAACAACAATTTATTTGCTATCCGACATCCTGCGCCCGTATAAGATACAAAAAAGAGACCAAATCCGAAACAAACTGGTTATTGTTGAAGCTTATCCTCATCTCGGGAAATTGTTCTCGGAATAGGAACGTCACTTGTAAAGCCTGCCCGATCCCAGGGCATTACAATACATAGCGGCAGTATTCGATACATAAAATAGATAGAAACAGCCCCTGTGGATACATAAAATAGAAATAGTTGCCAATATGAAATAAGCTAGTGCCTAAGCCATCGGAACCTGGGTATAACCCATACTGAATAGTAAGTATCCGATTTTATAACTCACTTCTACTTACATGTATACCATTGGTTCAACACCAACAACTGCATTGTCCACAGTAAGTTATAAATTAAAAAGATAAAACATTTTACTTATATAACACACCTATTTTTAAATATAAACCTATATATATATAATATTATTGACAGTAATATTGTTTAAAAAAAAAAACTCAAGCCACATCGCCTAATCATTGAAGATATCAAACTTAAAATTCAATTCTGCCTATCGCTCGAAAAATTTTTACAGACCTTTTATCAAATTGACTACCACATATGCGTGGCTTAGTTTTGTATATTAATGTTTCTGTGGGCCCTATCAAAAATGTTTAACATAAAATATATCCAATCAGTCCAACGTACTTCGAACTATAGTCTATTCTCCGTTGTATGGAACCAACAAAACGCTACACCGTCACCTCATGCTATTTGTCCTAGACTTTATCTTAGAAAAATACTTGAAATTTCACAAGAACCTTACTTATCAGATCAGGATCACCTTGCATAATCCCAATCTAGCACCAACCATCCCTAAAACGGCAGTAGCCCCGCGACCTTTTTTAGATTGTATATGTTGGAGTTCTGGCAATGGCCAGATTCTCCGCTGAAGACAGGAGTGTCTGTGGCTAAAGGCCCTCTCGCTCAATCTTCCCTGGCTTTAGTGCTAGTGACGCGGTTGGGAGAGTAGCACAGAGATCTTCTGGAGTCCTGATTTTCCTTTTATGGTTGGAGGGTTACGCCTGGCTAAATTGCAGTTTCCTTGGCTGATTTATCAGATATGATTATGTGTGTGTTTTTTTTTAATTTACATAGATTTAAGTTATTTTAATTTTATTAATCAAACTCTTCAATCACACATCAAAAGCCTTGAAGAATGGTGTTAAAACTGGAGGATTAAAATAAATTCTAATAAATCCCATCAAATCACCTTTACCCTTCGACGTAAACCTATGACCTCATGTCCCACAGTATCCTTTAATAATACCCCACTTATCCCTGTTGAACAAATCCGATACCCTTGGACTTCACTTGGACAAACGTCTAACTTGGAATCCTCATACCAGACTGAAACGACAAGAAACCGCTCGACGTTTACGACTACTCCAACACTTACTAGACAAACGCTCTAAGCTTCCAGTTAATTACAAAAGACTCATATACATGACTACAATAAGACCTATTTGGACTTACGGAGTTGGGCTTTGGGGCTCCACTAAGCCATCGAATTCCTCTCGTATCCAATGCTCAATGCTCCTTACTTTGTCACCAATAAAATAATTCATAATGACCTTAATGTTCCTTATGTTTCCAATTTGGCCCAATCCAGATACCAATCCTTCCATAATAAACTTCAGAACCATCCGAATCCTCTCGTCTCTAACCTTGCTTCCTCTTCTATTCCTGATAACCCTCCGAGGCGTCTGAAAAGAAGATGGCCTCGAGATCTCTTATTGTAAATACATTTTGTTTTTAGAGTGCTACCAGTGGGTAGTTTCTCAACAAGTCATTTCATGTTATTATTTTCTGTTATCAAATTTACTTAATGTATTTAATTTGTTAATACAGTTATAAATATCATGAATGAATAAAAGAAAAAAAAAATATTTATTGCGTATACATTTTGATTATTATTTAGTTATTATTTTTACTGTTTATTTTAGACATTCTGCACATATTTTGTGTCTGTAGTCTTTTCTCACTATAAATATTGTGTATGTGACAGAATATTCTTTTAATCAATAAATTAAAAAAAAAAAATGATTTTTTAAAAAACTAGGTTTATAAAGGTTCGAAATTTTCCTCTGGATGTTGCTTTTATGACAGAGACGAAGAGGGTTTTCCTCTCGATACAAAACAGGGTCCTGGATACGAAAGGACCTTTTATGAAAAAAGGACCCGGGAAAGGATATTCTTGGTTGACGACCTTTATCCCGTTGCAGGCACTAACTGGGCTAATGAGCGGGCAAATGGAGCCTGCTAAGTGGGATCTGTTTGTATGTTGTATAATTAATTTATACCAGAATACAATGTTATACAAGGGGGAGTAATTAATTTCAGATAGGGTTCTGTGTAATCGTCCCTTTGTACGGTTGAAATTAATGCCTGATACCATTCAATTTGGGAATTATGTTTTATTTCGTTTCTTTGTTGTATTTGATCGATTTTTTAATTTAATTAATTATCGTATTTATGCCTTATTATGTCCCAATATTTTCTGATCCATAGTTTGTTTTTTCCACAAATTTCTGTTTGAAATATGTTTTTATATATATTTTTATCATACATACATTTATACCAAATGTTGAACTTTTTTTTTAAATTTTTTAAAATTTTAATATTATAATTTACTTATGTTATCATTCGTTCATATTCTTTCAATTTCTTCTTGTTATTTTTTTTTTTTCATTTTTCTCTTTTGAGGACTTCTTTATCTAGAAGTTTATTGAATAAGAATACAATCCAACGCATTCAATGTTAACAATCGTTCATTCATACAATATATATACTTACAAACGAGAAATAAATATTGATAACTAAAAAATATATTGAAGAAATTTAATGTAAAACAAAAGTATCAAATCTCTCTGTTTCATGAAAAAGTTTTTTAGTGCTACCGTACTGCGCCCTAATCCCATCATCCAGATACGATTTTTTTTTAACTTTCCAGGATGTAAGTTTTCAATTCTTCTCTTTTTTAACGATTTTTGTCTTTCATTTACCCTTTTCATTTGTATAATTTCTAAAATGAGGGTTGTCCCGCCGTTAAGCTAACAGGGGATATCCTTCTAGTAATAATAATAAATTATAATGTTTGTGGAAAATAAAAATAATAAGATGAAAAAAAAAAATTAAATTATAAATTAACAAACTGCAGAATCATCCGAATCCTCTCGTTTCAAACCTTGCTTCATCCTCGATCCCTGATAATCCTCCGAGGCGTCTGAAAAGAAGATGGCCTCGGGATCTTCTAATATAGAACTTTAATTTGAGTTCTACCAATGGGTAGTTTCTCTTCATGTTGTACATGCCATGTTACAAATTTCTCATTTACTTATTGTATTCTCTATGTAATACAGTTGTAAATTCCATTGAAATAAATAAAAAAAAAAAAAAAAAAATATAAATACTTCAGAAATTGAATTATTGAAATAAAATAAATCTGTATAATCACATTAATACTTACTCTCTGCCGTATGTACATTTATACATATTAGTTCATATTCAGATCACTGCCCCTTTTAATCGTTGAGGAGGATTTTTGGGATAGCTGAATAGAAATTGGGCTAGAGGATTTGGAATAATAATAAATAATAAAATAAATAAATAAAATAAAATAATAATAATATAAAGGCTAGAAAATAAAGACTGTCCAAACAGTCTATAATAAATTCTCCACACTTAGCTGAAAACCGAGTGTTAGATCACGGTAATTTGGTGTGAGCCAAATATTACCCATTGATCTGTGAGTGAATTGTGTTGCGCTGAAGATTGTGAAAATTTTTTTTGTATGAGGTTGGATCACTGAGATTTGATGCTGGATTAAATTAAACAAAATATTGAGACCATGGTTATATTGCATATAATTGAATAAAATAAAAGGCATTTGTGCCTTTGTACAATTGTGTGTTTCTTTATAGATTAATTACATATTGCTTGATTGTCAATTTGGACTCACTTTCTGTCTGAATTTGAGCTTCAGATTTTGGCCACTTCTTCTTCCTCCCCATACATACTCCACCAGGCTGTTGTCTTGAAGTTTGGCAACTTATATTTTGTTTTCTTGTCATTTTCTTATGAGAGTACCTTACTGTGTGCGCACTTCACCAAATGAACAGATTAACTCTACAGGAATGGTTTGCAGTAAAATGTTGGTGAAGTTCTGAATTGAACAATTTTTTTAATTTGTTATTTTTGTGGTTTAGTGGTTGATCTCTGAACACCGAAGTTGATAAAAGAACAAGATTATTACCAAAATAATTAAATAATATTATTGTTTGAAATACCACGGTGACGCGGCTATATCGTCGTGTTCTTCTCAAGCCGACTTTCTCTCACGCCGAGACCCTCGATGTCCCAAAAGAAGGCCGAAGTAGGCCGGGAGTGGAGTACGGCTAGGCCAATCGAAGAACCAACGGTATCTACAGCAGAGTCACGTGCAAGTGGTTCCGTGGATCGTCACGGCTGCAGTTGCCGGATCAGTTAGTTGCATTGTCCCCGCCGGGCAATAGCAATGTCAGCGAGGTATCTTATTCCAATCAGATTAGAATAAAATTGATCAAGTATTAGTTTCTCGTATGAATTCTTCGTTATTTATTTTCTAACCACCTACTTAAATACGTAAATAAATGAAGTATGTAGTAATGGGATTCTAAGCATGAATGCTCAATAGCACAATGTTTCAAATAAAACAGTATACAATAAGCAAACTGTGTACACAGTAACCTTTTATTTTGTAATTCTTATATACTATTTTACATTGTTGCATAATTCCATCATGCAGTTTTTTTTTATTAATTTCTAAGTTAGTGTTTAATTTCTGTACTCTGGAAGTAAAGGACACCATGCCACATCTTTATATATATTTTAGAAGCCAATTATTCATAACATCGAGCTATTAAAATTTATTTCTTAGTTACTGTGTAACGTGGACACCAAACAGCACCCTAGAAAAAAATATTAAAAGATTTGGGATAAAAAACCTCCACTTGATAACCGGAGCAATCTGACATCAGATTACTAACACATGCTGAAGAAAGGTCAATAAAGAGCTGCTTACAGAAACTGGTCAATCAATATCTCATGATATGAAGGCACGGAGATTAAGATGGGCAAGGCATGTAGCTCGTAGCAATCCATCTGGAAGCATCTACGTAACAACGATATCACGAATAGAAGATCACGTGAAAGGCCAAAAAATAGATGGATAGGTCGAATCAACAAAGATGCAATATAGCTCATGTAGATAACTGGAAAGAAATATTCCAAAACAGGCAGAGATGGAGGAGGCTTGTTCAGGCGGAAAAAAGATCTATAAGGTCTGTAATACCAACAGGAAAAAAAATAAATAAATAAAGACACTAAATTATTTAATACAAAAATTGACATGATGTCCTTTACCTCTGGAGCATAGTGTTTATAATGATGTTTCTAGCATAAGCTTCTTACATCTTATATCTCCGAGATATGTGAGATACATGTTTTTTTTTATGTATCTGTTTGTACCTTTCATGGATATGATAATCAGCAAATATGTTGCTGAATTCGTAATTGGCATTTGAGACATGAGGAAGGATAATACTCAGCAGTACCTCTTCCTGGTGTTTGTTTATTTCCATAAATTTTTCTCATCTATCTTCTTTTCTGTCGCTTTCTGATGGGCGTGTCAGTCGTGTATAATTCTGTTGTCGTGTCTTTATATTTTAATTAGAAATCGGGAGTAAACAGTACGTATGTGTTGGTTGTCGAAAGTCGGTCTGTAGAATTTAGTTCTTTACGCTGTTGTTATTAGTTTTAAATTTTGGGAATGAATTATAGTCTTTGTAAGTTGATCTTTTTTGTTGAACCATAAATATGTTAAGAGTATGTTCATTTGGGTTTATGTTCAATTTTGATTTGGGAAAAAGAGCTAATCATATGAAAATAGTAATCTAAATATAATTCTGTGGCACATGTGTAAAGTGTGTTAAGTGCGATTATGTCAATTTTCATTGATATCACCTGAAAGCTAATTTTTCTTTCTTTGTGTTTTCTGAGATAAATTATGCGGCTATTACAAAGATGATCTCGCACATGTGAAAAATTCCAATCATATTTTTCTAAAAAAATGATTTTTGCATTTAACACATACAGTACCATAGATTTGTGTACAGGTGCCATAGAATTAATTGATTTTTATTGTTAGTATTTTTTTAAATAAATGAGAAAACTTGAGCTTTTTTCCCCCTTAGGTTTTTTAAACTCTTACTGGTCGTTTTGTACAGATGTTTCTTCTGAATGTTTTCTTAGTATAGACGATAAATAACTTCCCAGACTCTGGTAAGTTAGTAATGAATAGATTCTCAAAAGATCGGTGGATGCTGAATAGTTTTTTTTTCCATTCGGAAGGTTTCCTTTCTGCTCGGACAACCCCTCCCAATCCCTCCCTGTTCAAACATCTTGAGCTGCCGTTGTTGAGCAGCCTTCGTTGCGGAGTTGGCCGATGCTAATATTCTTTTCTCTTGATTAAATGGTCCCTTGTAAGCTTTGAAGCAGTCAAAGGCTGCTTTGCTTTGCTTTAACTTCTCAGATTGCTTTGCTTCATTACACTAATGACTCCCCGTGGCTGTCCCCACCACTTTATATTTCCGAGGTTTAAACTATGGATCGTTAATCGTGTTGCTATAAATATCTAATTTTCCTTTAATACCAATGTGCCGTTAAGTGGACAGCGCACTGTTGTCTAAGAAAGCTTAAAACAGCAAAAACTCTGAAAATTTTGATTTAAAATAATAGCAAGAATGTTTTTTTAGCTTCTCATGATTTCTGAGTCGATATAGACTAAAACTATGTCCGTGAAAACAGCCGTTTTTAATATTATTATTTTTATCTTACCCGATTTTTGAAATGTTTTTTGCCAAATATTAAATATAATTACCACCTTATCACAGCTAACAATGCAGTCCATTTGACGACAGAGCAATTTCATAAAATGACTGAATTCAATCCTTGATTACGAGAACAAAAAGTCCGGCTCTCAGGAGCGATGGATTTTGATTTATGACATATCAAACGAAAGTGTATTCTCAAGGAGAATTTACAAATTATAATTTCGCTAACAAAGTTTATTTCTATTATTTCCAATTTCTTTCAAATCATTCGAAAAATTGGAAGGTTAAAAAAAACACGGATAGAGATGATTTCAAAAGTTGAAAAATTGAAATTGTGGAATTTAAAATTAGCATTTAATGGAATGGTGTTGAAATATGTTTGGAAAGGGTAAAACCCTTGTTGTTGGGCCCCCAACCAGTTTTCGGTAAGTACTACAGGTATTGATAATATTAAGTGTTGGGAATTATCTTGAGTTAGCGAAAGGCGCTCATTTGAAGCGGGAGTCTCTGCTGCGCTCTTATGCTCTGTATTCTTCATCTAGCATCTCCCAATATTTATTTAGTTCTATAGGTCGAAAAAATCACTGAAGATTGGAAAGCGGACAGTGGTCGCCAAGAATGGACGAATCTTACGTTTTTTGGCAAGAAACCCACATTCCTGCACACTATCATTATATCTCTTTCATTCTGAACTCAGTCAGATTTAATTCCTTCGATTTTTGAAAATTGGGTATAAACTACTTTTTGTTCTATATTCACAAAGTAATAACATTTACAATATATACAATTATGGTTGGGAATAAATTTGGAATGTATATAAAATGTTACGAATACTTTCGATTGAAATCTATATGCTAAATTTTTTACCGATAACTCCGAATGGGAACACTTCAGTTCTTATTTCTTTTTTTTTAAGGATAATTTTTTTTATTTTTATTTATTTATTTAGACATATAATATTCTGTCACAGGGACAATAATTATATTGATAAATGGACACATTCACACCGTATATACAAAAAAGAAACAAAATTAACAAAAGTAAAATAATAACTAAATAATAATAAATAAAAACTTTATACAATAAAAAAAATAAAATAACTTAAATATAAGTAAATTAAAAACATAAAAATACCTATATACAATATATACAATCAGGCGGGGAACCCAAATCCCTGCGCTACTCTCTCAACCGCCTCACCGGTGTTAAAACCGGTGAAGGATAATTAGAAAAAATATCTAAATTGACCTTCGCGAATCAGTTTCTGAATTCTCCATGGTATTATAATGTTGAGGTATTTTAGTCCAATTGTTCTTATTTGATTTATAGCTCATTAAAAAGAAATTTAAATGCTGAACATTTCCCTCGCTTACAGTATGCAAGTCCGATTTTTAGTTTCTGAAAATTAATTTTTTAAATTTTATTTATTTAATGCAATTTACAACTGTATACAAATATAACCAGTAAATATGCACACGTTAGAAATAATGACATGAACAGACTTGAAGACATGAACAGACTTCATTGGCAGCACTCTCTATTTAATTCTAGGTAAGAAGATCGCGAGGCCATCTTCTTTTCGGACGCCTAGGAGGATTATCAGGAATCGAGAAAGAAGCAAGGCTGGAAAAAAGTGGATTCGGATGGGACTGCAGTTTATCATGAAAGGATATGTATCTGGCTCGGGCTAAATCAGCGGCATATGGAACATTAAGGTCTTTATGAATGGTTTTATTTGTGTCAAAATATGGGGCATTAAAGATTTTTGATTGTAAGGATTGGGTGATTGGATTCGATGGTTTAGTAGAGTCCGGCTATAACATTTTCTTAAAAATATATTTATTGAAATTTACAACTGTATTACATTACAAATACAACAAGTAAATCTGAAATCTGAGATCTTTAATTCCATGTGCAAAAACAATGCAATTAGTCGACTCCAGCCGACTTATCCGAGTCTGACGGTTCAATTTCATTCACTCCCTAGAAAAAAAGTGCGAAATGCGCCTAAAGAAGTTCTTCAATTAAACCAATAAGAATACTTTAAGAGATAGTGTTTAATATTTTTTTCTGTGCAACATGATTATATTTTAACATTTTTTGAAGGGGAGCTTTAGCCGGAAAGTCCCCATCACCTCCCCCTGTAGATCCACCTGTGATGGTCTGTAATGCCAACAGAAAGACAAAAATGTGCAATATTTATTTAATTAATATATACTATAAATCTTTTTCAATTAGTGTACTATTATATTTATATTACTGTTATCTTATATACATTATTTAAATTTTATCTTGGTTTATTTATTTTTTTCTGTCAATATATTATACTTTTGAAATTATGTTTAATTTTTAGAGCAGATGACTCCCATGCTTGGGTAGATACAAGAATAAATATACTTAGACTGAAAATCCTGACTATCTATTATCCTAGATTACTCTGTTAGTCATACATAAGATTTAGGTGGATCGACTCTGAGGTCAAAAGACCCTTGGTCTCACCATCCTCTATTAAGCGGGTACTCTTAGTTAATTAATTAAGGAGAAAACCTGGCAGTTGAGCATATTCCCTGTCAAATCACTCCTTACACCACCGTTTACAATTACACAATAATTTTTTAGAAATTAACTCAAGGAAATACATCATACGTCATAGTAGTACAGGTTTACACATATCAGACATCCCATCATCGTGTTATAAGAGTTCTGAAATGGATTTAAAATGCCTCTCCCCCCTTCTCCGATTACATTAGATGCACTGAGACCCTTTTACTCTTAGGAATTTATTATAATTAATAATAAATGTAATAACAAATTAAAAATTGATTAGTCATTATTTTGTTTAATAAACAAATAGTTAATTCTTTACGTAATATTCGCTAATTAGAATACATTTTGTCCTAAACTATTGGGAAACAGCCATATTTATTAAAATTGATTGATTATTTACTTATTAGCATATGAATCTAGTTACTTACTCAAAATCATGTGAGTGAAATCAAGTTGCTTCGAAGTCCCTTGTGAAGTTTAGCACTAACCGTCTCTTCGCCTCCTTTCTTCTCCCGTGGCTGCAATATCAGAGCCGTAATTGATACAGTTGGAACTCCCGATCCCCGATATCCAGGCCTCCATAAGGGTCTGTTATCCCTTTTTTTTCTTTTCTTTTTCTTCATTTTCTTAGTTGGGAGGGGGAGGGCGGTGTTTTCTTGACGTCCCCCGAGATCAATCTCTGACAGATATAAGTGGGATTTGAAATAAGAAGGGAGGGAATGTTTTATGAACACGATTCAGCTCTTACTCCGTTGATTTTCGTTGTTGAGTATTTTCGCTTTTATTTCCTTTCGGTCCTCTGGAATTGAAACATCATAATCAACCAGAAGAGATATTTATATTTAATATCTTGTATTTTATTTTTGTTTTCTGTAATTCATAAATAATAATTGTGTAATTGATTGTTAATTTAATGTCATTCTTCTTCAGTGCATTGCAGTTACGTTTGTCTGATTTAAATTATTGTAAAAATAATTATATTATTTTAAAATAAATAAAATTTAGGTCTGTAAAAGTTTTTAAGTAGACAAAAATCAGATATATATATCCAAGCAAATATATTAAGAACTGAAGAGAATTAATAAGGAATTACAGAATAGCGTCAAAACCTTTAACAATTTTTAAACTTGAAACTTTGTAAATAAACATCAGTTTATTTAATAATTATCGATACATTCAGGGTGTTTATGTGGGTGGAAGTAACCCTCAAAATTTAAAATTGAGGAAGCACTTATGGATCACAGCCTAAAATTTCCGCCTATTTATTACACAATAAATCGAACTATATTCAATAATATGTATGAACTAAGGGGGTAATCCCTGTCCGAATTACTGCGAACCGACCCCCATTTTATAAATTATACAAATGTTCATTTAATTGTACTACTCGGTACTCAAATATTATAACTGTAGTTTGCATCTATTCTGTAGTTATGGTTGTATTATTTTTTATCAATATAAAATAAACGTAACGAAAACACAATTCGGACAAATTTTTAATTTCTATAAAAATCTATATTATACATCGCACATTATTGGCAATTTATATTATTATACAATTATAATTATTCTTATTGTCAATTTGTAATTATAATAAGGGAGATCACTCAATCTCTGCTGGCTTTCACCAGTGAAGTGGTTGAGGAAGGAGCGCAGGGATCTCCTGAAGCCTCGCTTTTCCCTCCACATGTGTGGGGACAATTTTGGTTCGGAGTTCCTCTGGCCGATTGTAAATAGTGTAAATAGGGTTGCCTTCGTCTAAGATGTTTATTTTTATTACTTTTTTTTAAAAGAAAATTTTAGTTCTATTTACTCATTTATTTTTATTCTATTATTACTATTCTTTATATTTCTTTCTTCACTATAAGTATTTTATTTTGTTCTTATTTAGCTTTATATTATTTTGAAATTACCTTATTATTTTTTGATTTTGTAAATATGGTGTGAATGTGCTCTCTGAATTATAAATGTCCTTTATTGAGAGAGATTGTAATATTAAAAAAAATAATAATAATAAGTGAGAAGTAATTCTGGAAGTAAGAAGTGTGGTGTCTTCGTTACGGTCCGTACCGATTTGTATATGTAAAATAAAATATAACACGATCACTAAAAATATATCATACAGAGATAAAGATAATAATAATAAGGCTTATTGTACCCGAAGGTTCGATCCCGATACCACCATTCGCTGTCTAAATTCTTCTATCCTCTTTTGTTACTAAGCTCAGTAATTTTATTCGCCCTCACGGTAATCGCCTCAATTATATTAATTGGACACAGTTCACGCAATTAGGCGTTTTTTACCCGTCTAAATTCTATGGTAGACTCATCCTTCTTCATTCCGAATATTATACTGAAAAATACAGACAGAAACATTCACCCGTGGAGGAAAGGGCTGGACTCGTAGTTCCCTTGGCTGATTGTAAATATTGTGGTTAAGTATGAATGTTTTTCTTTTTTTTATCTATTTATTTGTTTTACTTATAATTTATTTAATTTGCTACGAATTTCTGTATATTTTTTAAATTTGATATCAAGTTACATTTCTTTGGTTTCATAGTTTTTACTTTTGTTATATAGATCCATATTATTTTTTTTTTATTGTATTGTATATATGGTATGAATGTGCCTCACTCAGATTTAGTAGTGTCCTTAAGTGTGGCAAAATGTATTATTTCTGTATAAAAAAATATTTAGACAAAAAAAAATTAATGGAGAGGGGGTCGGTACCAATAATGGACATACCTCAGAAAAATTCTATAATATTTATTGTTAAATAAGATAAATTTTCAACTTACTCTTAGAAAAACTGTTAGTAGCAAGGTATGAAACACACAGCACTGATCTCTATAATACAATAGAAACATCAATGATAGGGATTTTAAAATTTTCTTTTGGGAACATTATTCATACAATAGAGAGCATTGTTCTTCAATCTAGAAAAAACTGTAACATTTAAATCAACAAGGAAGCTTATTATTTACATTTGAAGTACAATCTGTCCATCATTGGGACTCCTGTCCCAGTGTATATATATATATATATGTATATATGTATGTATTTGAATTTTCAACGGTGACACCATTTGACCTTAACATCTATCAATATACCGATTTTAAGGTATATTTACGATATCTATTTACTTTATTAAGGTTTTTTTCATTTTATAGATTTATGCATATTATTTATTTACTAATATAATAAAGTGCATAAAGACCTGTTGTTGTATAAAGCAAATCTACTACGCCAACCGAGTAGTCAAGTTTGATTAATTCCCCTTTGGACTTTGTGGCTACGGCAAGTAGAAAGGAAGGATTGTCGCGCCAACTAGTGATAAAGGCTTGATAAATCGTCACCACGGCGGAAAGGTCATTAGGGAAGGCAGCGCTAGTGTTCCGCTATCGGCTTTATCTCGGAGTTCAATGATGGAAACGGTACACACTCACAATGGCAAATTACTTTTCACTGTCTGTATTCTTGTTTCTCGTCTCCGGGCTAAATATAGTATTACTCAAGTATTATCAAACTCGAGCAGGGAAATTTTTACTTTCCTACCACAGGTAGGGAGTATTGTAATCGGATCAAATTTCCGATCAATATATATATATATATATATATATATATATATATATATATATATATATATATCGGGTATATGGCCGAAACACCCACCTTAATAACATGATCTGCGTGGATTCTAGTTCATTACCGAAAGTAGACAGATTCAAATACCTCGGCTTCACAATAATCTCAATAAATGATCAACTAACAGAGATAGACCAGCGAATAACAAGTCCGAACAGATCTTTCTTCAAAGGTACTGAAATCCAGAAAAATCTCCAGAAATCTGAAAATAAGGGTGTACAACGCCGTGATTAAGCCAGTTCTGCTGTACGGTTGAGAAACCAGAGATCTAGCCGGCACATTAGAAACCAGAATTGAGAGATTCGAAAGAAAAGTACCACGTAGGATAACAGGACCCATATCGGACCAGAAACTTGACACAGGGAGGAGAAGGAACAATAAAGAACTGTCGAAAGAAACGGGTCAGTCAATATCTCATGACATGAAGACAAGGAGGTTAAGATGGGCAGGGCATGTAGCTCATAGTAATCCATCAGGACGCCTCTACACGACAATGAATGACAGAGTAGTAGGCAAGAGACCACGTGGGAGGGCAAAAACCAGATGGATAGATAGGATAAACGGCTGAGCTCCATCCAGCAAACTAGAAAGCAGTAGCCCAAGATAGGCAGAGGTGGAAAAGGCTGGTTCAGGCGGCCAAAGATCTTCAAGGTCTCTAGAGCTAACGAAAAAAAAAATAATAGATTATATATATATATATATATATATATATATATATATATATATATATATATATATATATATATATATATATATATATATATACATATATATCAGGTACTGCCCTTTGTCCATAGATGCACCACTAGGATGGTGGAATTTAGAAAACCTTCGATGCCTGAAAGTCCGGTTCGTGAGCTGTGAATCGAGGCTAACCCCCTTCGGTAGAGCACAAACCTCAAAACCACTGCAGCGGCATTCGCTGAATGATTCCAATCAAAAGTGGTTCTTATATATTTCCCGACGATTTCACCTGATTCTATTGTAATTCGCAATCCTATATGTGTTCCTAGCTTGGAATAAGACTGTTAGTATATAATAGTGTGAGTGTAATACATGTGCATTGAATTATATACAATAACTATCTATATATTCAGTCGTGATCATAGAAATGAAATCATCCATTAAGAAAATTCTCAAATTTTATTTTATTTACCAGATTGCTATCTACAAGATCTCTGGTTATTTCTCTGCCAGTTTCGAAGTAATATTCTAAAAACAATTGCACTCACTATTAAGCAGTCAAATTGTTCGTTTGTACTTTTCTCCCCCAACACCTTTCTTTCTCAGGGTACCATAATATCGTTATATAAGTTCTAACACCACAAAAAATGTATTTTGGAATAAAAAAGTTGTAATTGCGGAATTTCAATATTCAAAATGATATTAATAAGTGGTACAATTAAGTCATAAGTAAAGGTAAATGTAGGTTCACTGCTTCAAGATATTTTACAAGCATAATTTTTTGAGGAAGTAAATAAATATTCATACTACAGTAAATTGTAACTTTGAAGCTGTGTTTCGTAAAATTATAGTAAATACAGCTAGAATTAGCTTTTGAAACCAAAGCCACGAATTGTTGCTTTTAGCCGTTATATTTAATCGTCGTTGTATGTTTATAATCATGTATTAAGTTTTATATTTAATGTAGTAGTCCGTGGTACAGACCCCTTTTTACCGAATTATTAAAATCCTCCTGAAACTTTGTAAATAGCTCCTTCTCATCATAACCTACAAATTTCTTATTAACCAAAATTCTTGGAATTGGGAAGTTTTCAATCTGGAATTAGACAAACTTTGTCTATTTAATTAGGTACTAAAAACTAGTAAATACCCATTTGTTTTCCACTTTAATCGTAAGAAAACTTGAGCACAAAGTCGAGAAAAAATTTGGCCTTAAAAAATATCGAGCCGTTTCGCGTGACTTACACTCCTGAATTGTCAAAATAACGAGTTTATACATATGCCAAACTGCTCAATAATTTTTAAGGCCACCTTTTTACCACCTTATCTAATTAGATAGACAAAGTTTGCTGACCTCTATATTGAAAACGCCCCAATTCTAAGAACTTTCTTAAATAAAATGTTTGCAGGTCACGACGAGATGAAGATATTTACGAAGTTTGAGCCTGATGTTAATACTGTGATGGAAAGGGGTCTGTACCACGGGCTCTAGCGTTCTATTAGTTATTTCTGACATCAGAAGTTCTATTTTATATTTTTTTTTCATTTTTATTTGTTAGTTCGCATCAGTTAATTAGAATTTCTGACAATCACCAAATGGACTGACAAAATCATTTGTTGAGAAGTGAATAAAATGTAATACAAAAATAATGATAATATAAATATTTAAAACTTTTAATAGATATAATGCAATATTCCTTCCATGGTTTTTATTTTTCAAAGTTACAAAAAAATGCTAAATATACCTTTTGAAAGAATTTGATAAGTTAATAAAGGAGAAAAAAAAATAAAAATGCAGAAAAACCTGCGATGCTACAGACTGTAGAGCATAAACGAATGTACCGATTTCAATGAAACTTCACTAGTCATTTTCTTGACACCCTTTAAATTTATCTATATAACATACTTAAACGAAAAGAAGCTGGACAAAATGTTACGAGGGATGGTAAAATTATATTCCGAATAACTCAAAAAGTATACACTTTTTTGGCGATATTGTGATAAGATGTTTCAAAGGTATTTAAATTGCCTAAAAAACAAAAGAAGTTTCATCGAAATCGAAGCACTATTAGTAGAGATATCGCGATTTTTAAATATTTTTACTTTCACTCACGTATATATGTAAAATATAGTAAGGGTAAGTATTGTGATCGAGAAAATTTTTGAATCTGAGTTTTCTACGGAAATAGACGTTTTGAGGCACCCTGAGTCGAAATGACCAAGTCCCGAAAAATGGTCTGTGTGTCTGTGTGTTGTGTATGTTAGCAGTCTAGCTCAAAAACAAAAAGTCCTACGAAACTGATATTACGTATTTAAGATAGGTATATGCCTTAGATGTGACTGCAACCTTTTCTTTAAAATCGGCACACCGGAAGTGCCACTTTATATCAAAGCTGAATCACATTTTTTTACGAAAAAATGTAAGTATATTTCTCATCCGGATTCTATATTTCAGAATGGTTTTTCTTTTGGATTTTCTTAATTATGTATTGACTGAGGTTTAGCTTATTATATTAGCAATCAAGACTACTTATTTGAAACTAATATGATTTTGGTTAAAATTTTATTGTATAATATATATAACTAAAATAAACTTTTATATATATATATATATATATATATATAATATATATATATATATATATATATATATATATATATATATATATATATATAAGATAGAATTTGATAGAACAGAACTGAAACACTACCCCATAAGCAATCTGTCCGAACAAACTATGGAATTCCATCTGCCAGTGGTTGCTCGTGTCTTTGCTCTTTGCGGAGAGCTGTTGCCATCAAATATTATTTCACAGGCGAAGAGTAAATTTTGTCATCGTTTCTCTTCTCTTTTGTGAACGGTTTCGATTTCAATTTGCTCATGAAGATTTCAGGCAATTACCTGATGGTTGTTTTTCTTTCCCGCCCTTTTACATGTTTGTCTTTCCTCATTTTCCAAATTGCTTTGCCTCGAAATGTTTGCTTTATTAAACTGATGTAATTAAAAAAATATTATTCATTTCATTGTGTACAGTATTATGATATATTTTAATAATTTTAGTACTTGAAGCATTATTAGTTATTTCCCTGAAACGATTTTTGATTGATTATTGATAATAGAAAGATGTTTCTAAATTTAAAAAGTATATATATGATAATAGGTCTTTCTGTAAGGCTTATATATTTTACAATCACATATTTATCCTGAACTTGAAAAAAACTGTTTTTAGCCTACCAGACATTTAATTTAAGTAGGTACACAGTTATTTCAATAGCATGTAACAAACTTTGTTTTGGGAATCAGACTTAGGCAAAATATATTTTAAATATTATGTGGTGGGCAATTAGCATTTAACAACGGGAAACTATTCTATTCGGTAATTTATTTTGTGTTTTTAAAATACAAAATAAAATACATTTTTTGTATTTTAGTATATTAGAAATAAAATACAAATACTTTTTTTGAATTACTGCCAAAGTCTGGTTAGAAACTATAACTTTTATTTACGTGTTATTCAAACCAATTCGTTTGAAATATTCAGTAACTTTTATTGCCTTATTATTTCATTAAGTTGTGGAGATTATATTATTTTATAGCTATTTTATTTTGTGTGTGTGTGAGACAGTCAGTTTCGAGTAATCTCAAACAAGGTGCTTTGATTATTTTTGGTGGTCTCAGTTTGTAAACTATTGTTCATCTTTAGTACTATTTGAACAGTTTTGTGGTTTTACATTACAGTTATCCTGTAGATTTTATTTTCAAACGACAAATCATAGACCTTAAAATATAGGTAATTATGTAACCAAAAGAAATGATGTGGACGTTATATTGGCCCTACTTGATGGAAGTTTCTTTTTTTTTTGTTGTGATGATTGCCATTTAGATTCGATCAGAGTACTAACGCATGGAGGAGAATGATCGTAAGAAATCATTTAAAGAAACTGGAAAGTCAATATCTCAAGATATGTAGGCAACGAAATTAAGATGGGCTGGGCATGTAACACTGAGCAGTCCATACATCAGGAAGCCTCTGTACAACAATGAAAGAAATCTACAGTAGACAAGAGACCTCGTAGAAGGCCTTAAACTAGATGGATAAGTCGAATAAAAAAAGATGAAATAGATCAGAATGGAGATAACGGGAAATAAATCGCACATGATAGGCAGGGATAGAGAAAGCGACAAAATATCTACATGGTCTGCAAAGCCGTGAGAGAGAAAAAAAATTTGATGGTTCAATGTGGATTTTGTCGGATTATAACCACTTCTTTCACTTAGATATGCGTTTTTCTTAGGCAAGACTACATAAAAAAATTGCTTATTTATTGCATTTCGTATCATATATTTTATTCTTATAGGTAATTTTGTAGCCAATTGAAATGGTGTTGAGCCTACTTGACAGAAGTTTTTCATTTCATTTGAGTTGATTGCGAAAACTCAACCCTCTTATCCCTTTTTTTTTTTTTTTGGAGTATATTTAATAGCCATCTAGCTATATTAGTTTAATAGAAATATATATATATATATTTTATTAATCATAATAATAAGAAAAGTTGTCAATTATTTTTTTTCAACCTAATTAACTAAAATGTTGTTACTTTCCTTCTTTAATGGAGAGATTAAAGTCAATCATAGTCGCTTAGAGTGATTATTATTAATTTATGTGATCAATCATGGAGGAATCTATCCGTGTGGTTCTCCAGCAACTTTCTACAGATATCCAACGAGAAAGCCCTTTATTAGAACCAGTTCTCGAGCTACCTCGATCTGTCTCATCCGTGATCATAGATTGTTGATTTTTTTTTTTTCGTTTTGACAATTTCTTCATCGATTTGATTCTTTGAAAATTTTTGCCGGTAAATCTCTGAAGTGGGATTCCTTAATATTACTGTCTTAATCAGTAATTGTTAGCATATTAAAAACAAATTATAGATTTTTTTAATTGAGTTGATTATTTCAGAAACTACATATGTGCCATTGTTACTTTTTTTTTGTATATGTAAAAAAAACTCAACCAATTATTTTATTATTAGAATCTACAATCATATATTTCTCTAACATTAAGAAAAAAAAATTATTGCATTTTCTTATTAATTTTTTTCTGGTTTCTGACTTTGATACAAGTATAATTCGATAAAGTACTTTTTTAAAGTGACTCAGTTGTTATAATTATATTTTAAATTTTACAAGTTTCTCAGTCAGGTGTTTCTCAAGGTTGTATCCTAGGCTTTATCATGTACACAGTTTAAACAGCTGATATCCCTACCCATTCTAACATTTCATCAGGACTAAGAAAATAAGAACAAATAACAATATGTATGAGGTACTATTTACATAAAAAGAAAATAATTATATTGAGGTAAAAGGTGTAGTCTAAAAAGTTAGAATAAACTTAAAGCAAAATAAAGTAGATAAAATAAAATCAAACAAAATATAAAATAACGATAACAAAGATAGTTATAGGAAGTAACAGAAGCAAAGTTAGGATATATTACAAAACGGTAATAATCTTAGAAATTTATCAATACAAAAAAACAGTAACAGAGAACTATGAAATAAATAATAAGGGGCAACATAGTAAGGATTTTTTAAAAATTTTTATACAGTTATAAATATCATTTTAATTTTGTAAATTTTTATTTTGATGCAGTTGTAAATATCATGAATTAATAAATACACAAAAAAAAAAAAAAATACATGATGCTAACATCATTATGAATTTCCTCGTATAAAATAAATACCATTTGTATATTTTTTATTTAGTGCTCTGAAAAGAGTTAATGAATCCAGTTTAATAAGATTTCTTTATAAAATAACTTGAAAATAATTAATTAAAATTTTCATTTCTGGAATGAAACTGAAGTAGCTTGCATTACTCCATATTACTGAAAGACCCAATTGAAGGCAGGTAATTAAACCGTAAGCTATGGAAAGAGAGAGAGAAAGGGCAGAGTTAATAGACTATCATTAAGTCCTGCTCGGCCTAACTTAAAGTTCGTTGCTTCTTTTTTCTCTTTTAAAGCACTTTCTATGCTTACAAATAGCTTTTTTTGTTTAGTTTTTTTTTAGAGAAATAGATAGCTTAAATTCCTTTTGGTCTAAATGCAGATTTTAATTAGTGTTTTGGTTTTGTTTCCTACCATTCAATCCTTTGAAGCCTATTATTGTTTAAACAAGAAATTACGAAAAGAGAAATACATATAAGGACTCTTAACACATGCGAGAGAAAAGCTGTAGACATAATTTCTTACATGCTTACTACTTGAGGATCCACGCAAAGGAGAAATTCCCTCTCTCTAAATAAGCAATGAGAAAAATCGAATTATTACAATTTTTCTCATGGAAAAGATAATATTTATCTCTAATTTCTTGGTTATTCTGTTATTTCCCCTCCCAGAAATTTGCTTCTGGATGTTTATTCTTTCTGCTTATGTTTCTAGCTCTTCGAATACTCGTTACTTCGTGCTCGAAATTCAAAATTTCCACTAATAAAATATTTTTTTTTTAAATTTTAATATAGTCAAATAATCTTGAGCAGTTTATAATAATAGTATCCAAGACGGAAAAATGTAAATAAGTATACTTTACAATTTATTTTATTTATCTTTTATATATTTTCATAACTATTTAGTAAGAAGAAATAATAAAATTACTTATTATATCTTCAGCAGTTTATAATAAGTAATTTTATTATTACTAAATAGTTATTTCGGATTCTTGATAATCCGTTTGTGCTTTTTTATTTTATATATGTATATATATATATATATATATATATATATATATATATATATATATATATATATAAAAGATAAATAAAATAAGTTGTAAAGTATATTTATTTACATTCTTCCGTCTTGGATACTATTATTATAAACTGCTCAAGATAATTTGACTATATTAAAATTTAAAAAAAAAATATTTTATTAGTGGAAATTTTGAATTTCGAGCACGAAGTAACGTCCTTCTCTCTCGGAAACTATTTCCTCACCTGTTCACTGAGTTTCCCAGAGTTCTTTTGCCATGAGACTTTATAGAAATATATGACAGCCCCTTGGAGGAGAAGGGGACCACGAATTATTTTTTCATTTTTTCAAATATCTCCTTTTTTAATACTTGATTCTATTTAGTAGTTTTACCTCTTCGTTGGATGTGGTAAAGTTGGTTTTTAAATGATGTTTCAATGAAAAATATTATATCTTTTTAGAAGTGTTTTTGAAAATCGATTGTGTTGGAGAATAAATTATATTTTTTTAAAATTTCATATATACATATAATTAGCATACCCCACCATACGAAAAAAAACATTGTGAATGTCGCTATTTAATTCTGTATTGTACTCTTAAAAAAATTAGAAATAATATTAACTAAATTTACGTAAATTGTCCTAAATAATTCGAAATCTTAACAGTGACTTTGCACTCGTGCAAAATTTCAGGACTATTCTCTGATTTTTACATGTTAAAAAAATTACCGGGATCTATCTATTTTCATAAAATTTCTTAACTTTCCGATGTTTTCCAAGTCTGGTAGATCCAGTATACAACAGGTTACTGATAACACTGCTCTTACATTTAATGCATTGATTTAAATAATAAATGTAATAAAATCTATTGTTATTATTAATTTTATTGATCTAATTAATAACTTAATTAATTTTAAACACTTTAGATAATGCCGAGAATACATTGTACTTATGTAGTTACCTGGATGAGTGGGGGACTAAAAGGTTTAACTTCTTCAGGAAATTTCGGCAGATTAACCAAGTTTAGCGGGAACAGAAACTTTGTAATACCTCCTCTTTTAGAGTAACAGTGTTCGGGAGGAGGGGGGGGGGGGGTCTAGTTAGTAGGACCCTCTTTAAGACAACATTTTAATTATTAACAAGGTTGGAACAATTTACAGCTTGAGATAATTTTAAAGTAATTCTATCACGGAATCCATTTTAAGTCAGGTTTATGTTACAATTTAAATAAGTTTATTGTTTATTTCATAATTGTCTCAATTAAAATTGAAAAGCTATTATTAAAAATATATATACATATATATATATATATATATATATATATATATATATATATATATATTAATTAGAATTACCTGT
Organism: Nezara viridula; assembly: GCA_928085145.1. NCBI lineage: Eukaryota > Metazoa > Arthropoda > Insecta > Hemiptera > Pentatomidae > Nezara > Nezara viridula. The sequence continues at coordinate 151,710,345 of OV725080.1, read as the reverse complement.
ACCACTACAACCCATGAAGGGTCTGGGGTTCAGTACTATTTAGGGAAAGCACTGTTTCTAGGTCAACGGTTGTGCAAGGAGGTGACTTGACTGAGATCACGCTCAACCGCCAGGTTTTCTCCCTTAATCAATTATTTAATTAAGGGTACCCACTTTACAGAGGCTGGGTGTGCCCCAGGAGGGACTCCTGACCCAAGGTCGCCCCACGGCCAATGAAACAGATAAATAAATTTTCTGCCATGAGCCGGGGTTCGAACTCGGGACCTCTGGATTGGAAGCTCAGTGCCCTACCACTGAGCTACCCCACTCCCCTATATATATATATATATATATATTAATTACAGCATTTCATATATATATATATATTTCATAGCATATATATATATATAATATATATATATATATATATATATATATAATATATATATATATATATATATATATATATATATATATATATATACATATATATATATATCTAATTTTTTTTTTTGGGTCGGCACTTCAGACCATGAAGATATATATATATATAGATAATTTTATTCTATTTTCGGTATTTGTTTAACAGATAATTTCCAGGTTCGTTCAGGTTTCAAATAAGGTGATTCCCTTCTCATGACTTAAGGTTTTTAAAAATAATACATTGTGTAAAATATAATGAGTTACATAACGCCGAATTACTTGAACTGTACTTGGTAACTATAACTAAGGCGAATAAAATTAGCTAGTAAAATAGTAGCGAAAGGATCTCTAAAATATTGAGAAGCGTCTGAAGGGTGCCGAAGTGAAGGTGGGAGGATTGCGTTAGGGCTGCTCCGGCGAGGTTGGTTTTGGAAGGTGATTGATGGATGGAAGTATGTAGTCAGGGCACCTCTGGGTTCGTTAAGCCTTTATTATTTCATTCTATATTAATATGAATTTAATTGAGACGGATATATAGTTGACTGTTGAAATCGGAAATATGCAAAATAATTAATAATCAAAGGATGTGCAGTCAATAATTATATTTATTAATACAAACCAGTACAAAATTCACTAAGAAACATAAATCTACTGTTAGGTTATAACAGGAAGAATGCCAACCACACTTATTTTATTAACTCAAAAATGTAAAGTAAAAAAAAAAATCCAGGTATCAAAAAGAGTGCCTTTTTTAAAACAAATTTAGTTTTTATCAGAAACTGGAGGATTAAAATAAATTCAAATAAATCCTATCTGTTTATCTTTATTCTTCATACTTTACCTTTAGACATCCTGTCCTACTGTATCCTTTAAAATAGCCCACTTATCCTTGTTGAACAAATCCGATACCTAGGACTCCACCTGGACAAACGACTCGTCTCAGACTGAAACGACTAAAAAAGGCCTATCTGGCCTTTTCTCCTTTTTCTGCTGTGGCATTTAATATTAACTAGGATAAGCGAGAATCAACTGCATTTAACCATTATACGATTGGGTTAATATTAAATGCTACTTACCACATCACTTCCTAATATTAAAATATTTTCTTACTATTTCGTTCTTATTAATAACGTCTCATATATGTTATAATTTTTATAGAAGTAATAGAAAAAAAAAATTCTACAATAATTTGTTATAAAATTGGAAAAATTATGATAAATGAATCTATAGCTATGCTATGCAGCGAAGAGAATGTAGATGGGATAAAACTGAAATCCGCCTATAAAGATAGACAATAAATCAAACGTCAAGAATAAATATAAAGCTTGAAGCCGTTCGAATAAATTATGCCTCAGCCTGATGGCCCTCTCTCTTGCCTTATTCACACTTGAATTATTCACAGTTTTTTCTTCTTCTTCTTCCCTCCTCCTCCTTCCTCGAGGGTTCTTCCGATTGGTCCCGCTGCGGGGGGAAGAACAATTATCGTCTTTGGGGGATTTCCGGTGGGAAGCAGTTTACCTCTATTCAGGAAGCCTTTATAAACAGTGGACTTAGGGCGCCCTTAATGGATGGGGCACCAGAATTTTAAATTCGTTTCCCTCTTTTCCGGCCTCCCCCGCTCCTGAATTTTCCATTATAATTGCGGGAAGAGAAAATTAGCAGCATTGCAGGCGTGAAAAACTACACGGAATCGAGTAGTATTTTTAAAAATTCAATTATTCATCTTAAAATTATGATTTTTAAATAAAATTGGAATTGTATCGTTAATGTAAGTGTATTAGTAATATACACTTTAAGAAAATTTTTTAATATTAATATAATAAACCACAGTTATAGTTCTGACGGTGTATCTTTGCAAATGGATTTAATTTTTTTTGTCTTCATATTTCCATTCACACCTGTCATGAGCCTGACAATAAGCAGATGTGCTGTAACTAATAAGAAAAATTACATTTTAGGCATGAGGAAAAAATAGCAGCACTTCTTCCTGGTCTTGATTTATTTCCTTAATTCAAGAATGGGGATCTCTCATCCAGTTCCTCTTTAGTCGTTTAGTGGGTTTAATTGACAGCGAATTTAGTCTTTTACCAATTTCATTTTTTCTATACAGTCATTTAGTTTATTATTCATAGAAACCCTAGGAAATTCTAACCGCACATTTTACACTAGTTACAGAGACCAAAGTTTTGGGGTCAACAGGTTTGTTTTATATAATTAAAAAAAAAAATCTCTATAGTTTTAAACAAGAGAATGACAAACTGCAGATTGATTTAAAAATTTTCAAACCTATTTCCTAAATGAAAGTGGTAAGAAAACATCCCTGAATCAAAAATCCATTATTATTAAGCTCCATTAGAAATCGACCAATCGGCTACTGTGGCATGATAGCACTTGAGGTTAAGGCATCACCTTTCGAAGTGTTCTAGCTTAAAATCTATTCGTATTTGTATTTATATCGTCGCGGAAAAGACAAAGGCAATCTTAATAGGCTCCAATCACCTCCTTAAAACTGTTCCTAATAATCCAACTCTGTTCCTACACAATAATCCCATCAATTTTTACTACACCATCAAAAATCTTGGAATAACCATTGATCTAACGCTTTCGTGGAAAAACTATATATCCAATATTTCCCGCCGTACCATTTCCACCCTAAAACGTTGAAATTATCTCCGTCACTTATTTCCTTTTGAAACCCGTCACTTCCTTAATTATTCCTCACCTTGACTATTCCTGTAAGGTATATGAGGACGTCTCTGGGGATCTCGAGACGAAACTTAAACGTTTGATAAATTTCTTTGTACGATTCATCTTCGGGATCCCAAGGATCCCCACGCCTTTGTTTCCCATTTTTATGCGGAGTTAAAGTGGCTTTATCCTTCCTACCGTCGTAAGTATTTCAAGTCATCCAATTCCACCGTCCCTCATACATCTCCGAACTCCTTCAATTCAAATCCTCTGTTTGTTCCCGCGATACTGGTTCCCGGTCTTCTGATGTATACATAAGGGCCCACCGAACCGCTGCTTTCGATAAATCGTTCATTATACGATCCTCATCCCTATGGAACTCCATCCCTTCCCACATCCGTCAATCCTATACCCTTCCTACCTTTAAATCCCGGCTTTTCAATCATTTCTTATCCATTCAGTCCCCATAAAATTGTAAATAGATACTACTGTAAATATCTACATAAATTATTAGTTCGTTCTTCATTATTTTTACTCCATTTTTTTTATTATTAACTGAACAAAATTAGAAAGTAACTTCTGTATTTTTATTTATGTATCTCTGAGGCTCCTTAGCCCACATTACTGTCTTGCTGTATTATTCTAAAGGGATTAGTCTCAGAATAAACAAAGTATTATTATTATTATTTATACTCCCGTTAGGGTGTATAAAGCTTATTACCTGTTAATACGTTAAAAACTGCGTATTGCTGGTACAGGTCTGTTACTGATACATTTAACCTAATATTTTTTAATTGAAGAACAGTAGGCCCATTGCAGAATATTAAGGGCACGGACAAACAGAAAGTTATACGTTCCGGCGATAGGATATAGCGATCTAGTGATTTATACGTGTTATTTTCTATTCCACTGTCACAGTCTCACATAGTGCGACCCTCCGCAATGATACAGACAAAGAGACCGCAGATAGCTGGGATAGATCCGGCCGTGTGTGCCTCAACTTCATCAGAACATGATTATTTGTTCTCACAGAATTTTTAGTTTCATATACACTCTTTTCCTTATTTAATAGTGTTTAACAATGTCTATTTAATTGAAATTATATTCGCTATTACGTATTATACATTTTAAAAATAGTCAGGGATGGTGACGAGAAAGGGTTGGATCTGGGCGGGCCAACATCCGTGCTGGGCTATGCTGATGATCTGGTACTGTTAAGCGAAGACGTTGAAACTATAAAACTAAATACGACAACGTTAATGAAAGCCGGTAAAGAACTAGGACTCGAAATAAACGTGGATAAAACAAAATATATGGTTAGCTGCAAAAATGGCGATACTACTGGTGATATCGATATAGATGGTAATATGTTTGAACAGGTAGATAAATTTAGGTATCTAGGTTCTACGATAACTAGAAAAAACGAAATTGAAGAAGAGATTAAGGTTAGACTGAAGGCGGGAAATGCTTGTTATTTTTCTGTGACAAAACTACTTAGTTCGCGCCTCTTGTCCCGAAACTTAAAAATTAGAATCTATAAAACAATTATCTTGCCTACAGTTCTTTATGGATGCGAAACTTGGCCGCTTACATTAAGGGATGAGCAGCGTCTTAAGGTTTTTGAAAATAAAGTATTGCGTAGAATATTCGGACCGAAGAAGGATGAGTTAACCGGAGAGTTCAGACGGTTACACAACGCCGAATTGCGTGAGCTGTATCCGGGTAATATAATTGATGGTAATTTCATCGCGGCGAATCAAATGGGCTTGTAAAGTTGTTGGGCTTAGTAACGAGAGAATTCCTAAAAGGTTAATATTTGCTGTGCCGAATGGTAAGCGTCCGAGGGGTAGACCGAAGCGAAGGTGGGAAGATTGCATTAAAGCCGATCTGAAGGGACTGGGTTTGGACGGCGAACGGTGGAGGGAGGTGTGTAACAAGCGATTGGTGGTGTCGGCATCGAACCTTCGGGTTCGCTAAGCCTTATTATTATTATTATTATAGGGATGGTACCAGTTAGTGATGCCCAAAATCGGTCTTGGTCTTGCATTTTACAACACCAAGACCAAGGCCGCCTAATTGTTGCAAGACTAAGACAAGGACTGGTTAAAAAAATCGATTTTTTAAATAAAAATTAAGGTAAAATAGTTACTAATACTTGACAATCTTAGGTACTGTATGTTAATAATTGGTATAACCAATATCCTCTAATTTTTCATTCGGGCTTAGTTAGGTTTCTCTTATCTAAAATATTACAGTAATAAGTTAATAAGTAACTGCAAGACTGTTGCGAGACTCTTGCGCAAGACCAAGACTTGTCTCGGTCTGGCATATGGACAACACTAGTGACAATGGTGACAAAAATACACTAATAAATGAGACTTATTTATTTTTGCGGGCCTTCGTTACAACCTTAGGTAGGTTTTCTTCTCGTTTCAGTGGTATCAAATAACGAGTAATATTAAATTATATTTGGCAAAACTATTTTATTAAAAGCCAACGTTTCCAGAACTAGAAGTTGGATGCTTGATAATCCGTTCGCGCTTTTTTATTATTATATATATATATATATATATATATATATATATATATATATATATATATAATTTATATATATATATATATATAAATATATAAAAGATAAATAAAATAAGTTGTAAAGTATGTTTATTTACGTCCTTCTCTCTCGGAAACTATTTCCTCACCTGTTCACTGAGTTTCCCAGAGTTCTTTTGCCATGAGACTTTATAGAAATATATGACAGCCCCTTGTAGGAGAAGGGGACCACGAAGTTGTGGACGTTAGAGTCCCCCGTGGACCGTTGACCCCTCCAGGAAGATTGTATAGGGATTTGGTGTATTCCTCCAGGATCTAGCGCACTTTATAGGGGGGGCCTTCTTCTTCTACTTACGGTACTCTGTCCTCTTAGTTAATGTTCAGGCTTTACTAATATTGCTACTAAGTAGTTTGGTCGACATCATTACATTTTTTGAAACTATTTTTTCTTTTATGTGAGCTTTATGATTAATTACTTAATGATATTTTTTTTAAATTATCCTTCGTTAAAACAAAAATGAGTGCGATCTCTCTAAAACAATATAAGCCTATTTTTATTACTTTTACTGGGCTGAAAGGAATATAATTTTTTTTTGTTTACGTTTTTAATTGTCCTATGAAAATATATTGTTTTTTTAATTTATTTTTTTTAATTTTACAATATCTATTTACTATCGGTTATAACACAAAAAAAAATTGTATGTTGTGGAGATGGTTGACTGTTATTATAATTTGAGAAGTAATTGGTTTGGTGAGCAGTCAAATTAAATCCTATATATTATAATAGTATTTTATTGGATTCGCCACAAAAATATTCAAATAATTTAAGTAATGAACTTTTTTGTTTAGGTTTTAGAAGCTTCAAATCATTTCTATTTGGTTGATATTGACTGACATAATTATAGTCCATGGTACAGATCCCTTTTTATCTAATGATTAACACACAGCCTGACACTTCGTAAATAGCTTCATCTCATCGTGATATACAACTATTTTATTTATCTAAACTCTTGGAATTTAGGCGTTTTAATCTGGAGATCATAACATAAGATGATCACAAATTTGAGCCTACAAAAATATAACCTCGTTTTTGGGAGTATAGAACATACCAAAAGGCTCAATATTTTTAAATAAAATGGGGTATGTACCATAAACTATTAGTAAAAATTCTTAATGATTTTGTTTGTAAGGTATTACTTCTGTTATAAAAGTATAATCAATTCGAAAAAAAAAATACAAAGTAAACAATGTTTTATTTAAAATTAAAATATTGAAAAAATAATTTTTAGAATATTGATATTTTGTTTTATAAAAAATAATCTTATTATAAATGAAAATTAATCTTTGACTTGGGGCCCACACGTCAACTGAAAATACTATACTCACTTTTTTCTAAATCGAAATTGAAAATTAGACAAAAACTAAATACATACACTTACCTGCTCACACCCATTTGGACATACACCTCACACATTTAGGTTCAGCAAAAAAGATTCACTTAAAAAAACTACAATCTTTTCAATCTAAAATTTTAAGACTAATAACTGCAGCCCCCTGGTATATCAACAACAAGACTTTACATCCTGACCTAAGACAACCAACCATTGACCAGCACATAAGTACTCTCTACTCTCGTTTTCATCTTAAACTACACGAACAATGGACTTATCAACGACACGGCTGAAATGATCATCAGGAATCGATTGAAAAGTTGCTGGATGATAGAAATCATTTCCTCTGATTTTAGGCTGTAAACAGATCAGGGAAGAGGTGCTTCTGGGTTTCATTCTTCGTCATGCCTATCATGCATGCCATTTTCTACCTTACAACAAATTTGCTGATTGTCACTGCCATGACAGGTGTGGATAAAGAATTGAAGACAAAAAAAATATTGTTAGTACGAATATATTCTAAATATCTCGATTAGATTTTAAAATAAAAATAAAGAAAATCCCTAAAGTTCTGTATAAATGGAGATTTATATTATGATAAATAATAAATTATTATTATTATGTAATCTATTTGAAATGTAATGTTTCTATGTTTTTGTTTATTTTTTTCCTCTCCAAAGAGGAAAACTGCGCCAATTAAAGCTTCAACTGCTGATCTCAACTTTCTCGGCCTAAGATAAAGACACTTCCGATTTAAAAAGCTCCCGACGAAAATTTTCATCAGGGGTCGAACGTTCTGCTCCATCAGCTGTTAATTCATGCGCAACTTTTGTGTTTTTTACTGATTGCTTCTACTTTCCACATTTTTTGTTTGTTTTTCTAAACCGAAAGCTTTCCAGTATCCGTTTTAAACTGCTTGATTGTCTGAAAAGAATAGCTCATTTTAGAATTCTTTTATTTTATGTTTGTTTAGTGGAAATCTCCTCTTTGTTTTTGTCATTACTTTTTCTAGAACAATAATCGTCTCGTTTTTATTTTGAAGTTACTTTTGACAGATGTTGATAGTTATTATTATCACGTTTTCGTGACTTGTAGTATTTTTTATACTTATCGACGTTTCACAATTTTAAGTTCATGATCGCCTCAGGATCCTAAGAAACGTGGCCGAACTGTTACCAATTTTTCACAGGACAATTTTCCTATTACTTATATCACTCGTGAAGGCCTATTTAAGAAATAAATTAATCAAAATTAGGCTTTGATTGGAAATTTATTTTAACGTTTCGAGGAAATTGGGTAATTCGCAAAATTCAATCAATAACATTAGTCAATAGTCATTATATTTTAATTAATGACCAATATTATTGATTTGGATTTTGTGACTTACTCAATTTCTTGGGTGATAACATATTGCGGAAGAGAAGAACGAAGCTTTCCTCGAAACGTTCAGATAAATATGCAATTAAAGACTAATTTTAATTAATTTATTTCTGACCAATAGGCAAATTAATTACTAAAAAAAGAAAAAAGGTCAGTATTACATAATGTCAAAAATACTTACAGTAGGGAATAAACTGACGCAATTAGATTAGATAAAACTGGCTTGATTTGAGATTGATAGAAAGCATTTTAGTCTTTTTATAAGAGGTATTATTCTTCAAGCAAATAATCGGTCGCTTAGCAAGAAAAATACTTCAATACTTTAAAAATAATTAAAATTAAAAACGGTACCATTACAACCCGAAAAGGATCTTAAATTCAGTATTTTTTTTAGAAATGACAAGGATTGTGTAAGCTGATTTTACTGGGCTTTTTTACACTCAACCACCACATTTTTCTCCAATAAAGTTTCCCACCCTTGATGTGCACAAGAGAACACACTATTTCAATCGTGGATTGGTTAATTTTTTTATTTAATAAAAAGGCTTAAGTAATTATTTTTACGTAAATAAAAAAAACTTTTCTTGTATTTGTTAAGGTCCAATTTCATATAGATTTTTCTTATATGAATTTTTGTCTATATTTTTGAGCAGCGATTGAAATGTATAGTTAAAAAAATAAAAATAAAATCTTTTCAAAATTTTTATTTCTGATCATCAGTGATAATAATGATATCCTGATCATTATTTTTGATCAAAAATTTTACAATTTATTATAACAATAGTTCTTGAGTAAAACTTTTTTTATATCAGAAATAGATTTTTTTTTTTTGTAATCTCTATGATATATTTTGAGTCTGGAGTAATAAGTGGAGAAAATTGTTGTCAACTATTAGCAACAGAACATCTTTTTTCAAAATTTATTAGAAATTTTGGCTTACAAAAAAAATATGTATATATAGTGCAGGTACCGCGTGCACAATTAAAGCCATTTCAGAAGTATAATATTAAAAATTGTGTACATTAATAATGTATAAATACAAACTAATATTTTATTTAATTTGTGTTAAATGTGACCTTTATTATCTGATCAAAATCACAAATTAATCATTATTCTTTATGTAAAACAGTATCACTCATTAGTGAGTAATTATTATTTTTAATCGAATAAACAATCGTCAAAGATTGATTTAAATTTTTACTTCTAAATCAGACATGATTATTAAAAGCAAAATCAAATATAATAATTATTAAATGATTTTATGGATAAAATTATTATCGAGTTCAAACTCTGGTTTTGACCAAACCGCAGTGAATTATGAATGAAATATAATTCATTACTTACTGATATAATTAAATATCTAGGCTCGAATTATAATTGTTACTTCTGCAATTTCTTAAGGGTTGAATTCCAAAAGGTAATTAGACAAACTTGCGAGCAGTAAAAGTGTCGGAATCCGTTTGTGAACAATCTGAGCCATTTCCCTCAGTTCAAAGGAAACATTTCCCCAAGTCGAGGCATCTTCTCCAAGAGAATTATAACAATCTCTTTGGGATTCCACCAGCTCGATTTTCCTTTCAAACCCAGTATCGATTCTACGCCAGTATACCTAAGTGTGCTATTTAGTATTCACATTTATTGGCTCAGATTTCCTGTTTTCATTTCCTTTTTTTAATTTGTCTAATTTTAAAATCCTTTGTGATATCCTTCATTGCCCTTATGTCTTTAATTTATTTTTTGTGTGGGGTATAAAAAATATTGATCAACATTATGTACATAAGATTGACATTGTATTACCTAATTATCATCATAATGCATTTTCCTTACCTTATTGTATTAATTCTTTTCTTTTACTAGTCACTCATATTATTGATGGATGACGTATAATCCTATGAATAGCACATAAACTCTGTTGTTATAAACTTCTATTCCTTCTAGTCAAGCTATTATTGTTGTTCATATGCTTATAAATTAATACCGCTATATATTCACATCTATACATAATCTTATAGATCTCATACATTGATATTTAGTATTTATTATATATTGTATTACATTATCATTATGGTATAATTACATAATTATACTATGCTAGAATTGTATTATATTGAAATGTAACCATGTAAAAATTATTTACTTATCATTAATGGCACCGACCGACAGATGTTGCCATATGGTCGAACCAAATTGTAATTGTTGGTTTATAAACTCTAAACTCTAAACGCTGAAATCTGAATTTAGAATCATCGTAATACCATTCTTAAATTTTATGAGACAAATATTCTTAACTATTAAGTTTCGGTACAATTGATAGAGATGCACAGCTCTACAATATATAAAGTATAAATTTATAACAAATAAATTTGCCATAGCAATTACATAAAAAAAATTTGCATATTACAGACATAATGACACGATTATATCAGTGGCACCTATGCATATTGTGTCTAATGAAAAAACCATATTTACGAAAAAATACAATTGAAAGTTTGTAATTTTCACAGGTGTAAGTTAAATTTTAGAGTTTCAATCCATGTTTCAGAAAGAAATGCAGAAAGAAATGAAACTCTGTTATATTCGCATAACTTAGCGCACTAGACACAAAGAAAGAGCGAAAAATTAGCTTTCTTATACATTTTTTATAAGATTTTTATATTTATTTATAAAATTTTCACTTAACACACTTTTCACGGGTACCATAGATATAGATATAAATACATTATCCTTCATATATTCTAATGAAAAAATTTAACATTAGACAACAGTGAAATTCATTCATGAAAAATGTGTTGGGGTGGAAATAAAGAAGGAAAATACTCAAGTTAAAGAGAAAAAATTACAATATTACATAGAATAGAAATATCAACTTTATTCTTGCAAAATGTCTCTTAAGAATAACAATATTGTTCATACAAATTAGAATTACATCAACTTAAATATTTGGTAATCTCTCAGTAAATTGTTTGTAATTAAATTATGGAAGAATATTTTATTTTCTTTGGTTCTTTAAAATATTAAATATATTATATTTATTTATTTTAAATTTGCTACTGCGTTGTAACGCATCAAGCAAATCTGTTGGAGTTTATTGTATCTTCTTGTATTCTTGATACTTGCTTAACTTGCTAACAGAATATCTCTGGGCCACTGCCTTTTTAGTCGTCGTTGAGGCTCACCGGGTAACAGGGAGGAAGAAAGAGATAGAACGAGTGAATTTGGATGATTGAGTGCAGAAGGATGAAATGTTGTGTACTCGTTGTGTATGTATTATTTTACTTTTGGTATGTTCATGTCTGTGTGTATGGTGTGATTTGAAATAAACCAAGGAGCATTGACGATTTTACGAAGTATTTTGGAATGTGTGGTTTGAATTTTGTTTATGTGTTTTGCGGAACCCCAAAGTTCTGTTCCGTATTTTCAAATAGGTCTTAGTATGGTGTGGAGATATATAGTCCGAAAGATGTGACAGGTGTTTATATCGTCTGGTCAGTTATTGTTTTTTTTTTTTTAGTGTGAATGTTCCAGGTGAATTTTTTGTCCAAGTATAGTCCGAGGTACCGTACATGTGTTTTTGAGGGAACTGGTTTATTGTCTATTGTCACTGCAGGGCACCAGATCTTCTTCAGGGAGAAGCTAACATAAGTTGACTTGCTGGGATTGATTTAAAAAAAATAAATGTATATTAAGGTTCACTTAAACCATAGTTTACTTGAAACTTAGTTTTTGTCAATAACACATTGTTTCTTGGCGCCTCAATTATTCTCTGGTAGAAAGGGTTATGAAAAAAACAAAAAAAACAAGTTCTAGTAGAAATAATGGAAACTAATTTTGAGGCTTTCATAATATTTTTTTATTACAAAGTATTGAAAACTGTAAGTGGAAGAGGAGAGGCATCCCCTTACCCTAAGCTGGGAGTAGATCCTGCTGCAGGCGTGGTGCTAGGGGTTATGATCTCCGTGAGGTTGTAGACCGTGTTCCCGTTGACCTGGACGACTTCCTGGATTTCGCCTGCCCCCGAGGAGGAGTTGCCGATGGACGAGAACAGCGGGCCGATGTTGGTGCCGGTCACCGAGGGGCTCAGGTTGACCACGTCGAAGATGGAGAGGCAGGAGCTGCCGTTCCTCACGTCGGGGAGGCAGAGGATGCTCGGGTAGTAGCAACACATGTTACTGTTGCTACACTGCAAAATACATATAATATTAAACTATTTTTAATATTAACGTAATTAATAATATTTAAAAATATTTTATATAGATAAATTTAAAGAGCTCAGAAATAGGAGGCTTTGACCAAGTTTTAATGAAATCGGTATATTTGTTTAAGTGCTAAAGTCAATAAGGCACAGGTTTTTTGACAGCCATATTTATAGGAAGTAATTTTTGGTGAAGTGAAGACCTTTCGCCAAATTTCAATAAAAACCGCATATTAGTTTATACACTACATACATTCTATAGCTGCACAGGTTTTTCGGCTACCATCTTGAAAAGAAACGGGAGACGGTAATGCTGAATTCTGAACATCATCCACGGGTGCGCTTTGACATTGATACCGAATTTCAAATGAAACGGTTCTGTAGCCTCGGAGGGAACCCGGATATTTTTTTTTAAAATGTAAATATTTTTTGGATGGACGGCGAGAGTTAAGTTATTTTGCTTGGTTGATTACAAAGGTTGGTTATTGAAATAATAAACCAAAATGGCATCATTGAGTATTGTTGATACAAATTTATTTTGTAATTTTATTATATCTATCCCCAATCAGCATAAAAACAGGTTTAATATATATATAAATGGAAATTATAGAAAACAACATGTCAGGCATGATGATGAATAGTACCCAGTTATAGCGTTTTCCTGGGTTGATTCAATTGCCTCAGTTAGTTAAGGCAGAAGATCTTATATCAATTGGCATGTCAGCTGACCATGTATCTCTTATTAGGAAGTACTTGTAAATTAGTGTTAAATGTTTGATAAGGAATCCTTAACAGTTGGTAGGTGGAAGGTAGTGTGTATGCTTTGATAATCATATGCTGATAAGGTTCTTTGGTTATGAGTCGCAATATTTTTATTATGTTTAATTCTATTTTTAATATTTTGAAATTTCATTCTGTTTATGTGTAGATTTTTATTTAATAGTATTTTTAAGCTGTTTTTTACTTTTGGTTTTGCTCCGTCTTTTTTCATATTATACCGCATTAAGGCAACAACTTAGACCGAATAAAAAAAAAAGTTTCTTATTGAAGTAAAAACTTTTTTAGTCGCGTTTCACACTTTGTTTTAGAGAGTGAATTAGTTTGAGCCGCAGATCTCCGACTCGTAACGCTCGGGTAAAATCGGCTGCAGTCGGCTTATTGGAGTATTTTTGCATACGGATTAAAATATCTCAATCTATTATTAAAAATTATATCTTAACCTCGATGCCGTGTTAGAGAGGCGAAAAGTGGAAAAATATTGTTGAAAACCAATCATAACGAGTTTTATGGATATGGATTAAAATATCTCAGAAATTAAAAATCTGACCTGCATACTGTAAGTGAGCCAAATGTAGAGCATTTCATTCTCTTTATAATGAGCTATTATTTATAATTTGTATCGTAGCTTGCTGAGAGATCTCCTTTCCTCTTTTCTTCGTCATGCCTATCATGCCATTTTATATCTAACAAGAAATCTGCTAATTCTCACCACAATGACGCGCGCAGATGAAGTATTGAAGACAAATATATATATATATATATATATATATATATATATATATATATATATATATATTTCAATTATTAATCTCGTCTTGTTGATGTTTTCGCTTCAATCGTGTAATCTAAAGCACACACCTTATTTTTTTTTAGGTTTATTTCTCCCTATAAACTATTCCTACTGTTAGATCTACGTTCAACAGTACATCCATTTTTTTTTTTTTAATATAGTATATTATCTGACACATGTTCACAATTTTATTACTACATATTATTTTAAGGTTTTTTATTGAACAGAAAACTTAGTTTTCTACAGAACACATTCTTTCCACAAATTATAGAAAAACTGACTTTATAAAATATATTACATAAAATATTTTTCAACCGTTATAAATGTCCATACGTTCGCTAAAGATATTTCATGTATATTTACCCAATGCGACCCTGTTCTTCGCAAGTTTCAATATAAGGAAAACTTTAAATTTTTCTATTCTTACAACATTTTAAAAGATAATCAAGTGTCAAATAAACAAAAGTTATCAAGAGTTGGTTTAGTTTTGGCCGAAGCAGGGCATACAAACCAGGCAATCAACAAAATAAATTTTCCAACCAATGCTTATGTCTAGATAAGTGTGAAACTATTGTAGAAAAATTTACTTTGTTGATTTCGTGTTGTTTTTTTTTTTTAAACTGTTGTTTAATATTAGAGTAAAGAAATATGTTAAATGTTTATTAATTGATCAAAAGTTATATAATCGGTAATTTTATGAAATTTATATTGAGGAATAATAATAAAACCTTCTAAAATCAAGGAATATAGGTATTAGAGCTCGTAGTATACTTTTAAATCATCACATGAATAAGAAATATAAATATATAACCATTAATTAAAAATGTAACAGTGAAAAAAAGTTAAATAATATTCGTTTGCAGTACAGACCCTTTTTTGTCATAATTATTAACATAGGTACTAAGTAATATGAACATTTTCTTTTTTCTTCTCAACTGAATCTATTTTAATTTGATCACAAAATCTAGATAAAGGATGGCCTATAAAAATAATCCGCCATTGGCGTTCATACTCAACGTGTAAAAAAAAATCCAGTAGGCCACCTTTATTCTCGATTTTCGTGATCGAGTCACCTTACAGTTTAAGTAGAAAGCAAATGATTATTAATGAGTTTTTAGTAATTAATTAATTTAATCAGAAAATCCTTATTTCTATTTTTTTGGGGGGGGGATGGCAAGGGGCTTCAGTCCTAACGATTACTTTTTAAAATATTTATTGTTATTTACTTTGGAAGAAAAAGATGAAATAGAGTTTAAGTGATTCTTTAAGTACTATTAACTGTAATTACACGAACAATAATACTTTTAGAGGTAATTATTAATTTTTTTTTTCATAAGACATGGTTATATTTTATTATTTTGGTGACGAAGGGGGGCTGCCTCCCTGTGGGTAGCGATGTGGTGAAGCCATTCACGAACTTTTAGAAGAATATTAATAATTTGATAAAAAGGGGTCTGCACAGTTTAACGCATGTTGAATTTTATTATTGTTTACGTTGCTTGTTTTATTTTTTCATCAGAAAAATACCCAAACACTTTGGTAACGCCATAATAGTCTTCTCTTAAAGACGACTCAAAATTAACTAATGCTTGTATTGGTAATGTAAGAATTACTTAAATCATAATAGTGCTATCTTTTGTAACCACTAAAAAAATAGAAAATTCCAATCTACAAAGCCATTAGTGGTGTCCAAAATTGGTCTTGATCTTGCAAAGTGTAAGGACAAGACCAAGACCACCTATCTATTGCAAGACCAATACCAAGACTGGTAAAAAAAAATAGATTTTTATAATGAAAATGAAGGGAAAATATTTACTAATACTTGACAATTTTAGTTAATATATGTAAAGATATTTTATAACCAATATACTTTTGCATTTAACTAATTTTTCATTTGGGCTCAGTTAGGTTTTTCCTATCTAAAAAATTGCAGTAATATATCTATAAGCTAATAGATGATTGCGAGACTGTGCGAAACTCTTGCGCAAAACCAAGACAGAGTTTGCAAGACCGAGACCCAATTCTGGCATCATCAGGGCAGAAAAAACAAGAAGATAAAAAATATTGCAATTGACATCTCATTAAGCTATTCAAATATATACTTAAGCAAAGAGAAGGCATTAAATTATATAATTTCTTCACTATATTCTGAACATCTGATGACCTACTTCGCAATTTGTTGAAATAATAATGTGTTTCTATCAAGACAGGTGAAAGGTTTTTTAGGATTGGTCTTGTTAGTAATATGTAATCTCGTTGAGTGGAACCTATCAAAGATTATTTCATAACATAATTTTGTGAATCAGATCTTTGGATATTTTTAAACAATATATTATAAAACGCTTGGACATTATCTAGATCACTAGTCAAGATTTTTAAAAGACACTAACAATCTTCAAGTCCGTATACTCTTTGCAAGTGAGATCGTGTGACACCCCCATGTCTTGCCACCTGTCTCGCACCCCCTATGTTTTGCCACCTGACTCCCTTTCCCGCAGATGTGATGCCAGAAGTATCCTCTAATTTGCCTAATGGTTCGCCAGTTAAGTGGATAACGTGCCTCAGAGGAGAGTTAGAGTTTAATATAGAGGAGTAGTGTGGAGCTATATAGCAATAGCTATAGCCCGGGCTCTATAATAACTCCTGTAGGAGGCATAAAGCTCCGCGACTTAGCACTTCGGACTTTATTATTATACCACTCCACTGGTAAGAGATTGCCCTCCTAGGCTCTATAATTATAGGTATAATATCCAATAATAAATACAGCTAATATCCATCTTATTTCTCCAAAGTAAATTAAAAGCCTAATGTATAAAATATTTGTTTTAAAAATTATATTAAAATATATAAAACTTTTATTGAATAGATACCGGTGGATACTTGTATTAAGTGAATTTTGTTCTAGGTTGAAGTTCGTATAATACAAAAAAAAAAAGGAATAATTTGTTTTCTGTATTTAACTGACTATAATCCCAGATTAACTTAAATAAGTTGTTATAGTATAATAAATTTAATACTCAATATAAACAATAAAATTTAATACAATAAATAGTTATATAATATAATGGAATATAAAATAAAATAAAAAACTAAGGTGTGTGCTTTAGACCACACGATATAAGTGAATACACCAACAAGGCGAGATTAATAATATGAATTATAAATTATAAATAATAGCTTATTACCAAGAAGATGAAATGTTGAAAGTTTCTCTAGCTTACAGTACGCAGGTCCGATTTTAAGTATTTTAAATATTGTAATCCATCCGTTCAACTAATCTCGTCATCATTTGGTTTTCGACACTATTTTTTTTCTATTCGCCTCTCTAACACGGCGTCGCGTTAAGATAGACTTTTGAATTACAGCCTATTACAGAGAGAATGAAATGCTGAACAATCTACTCGCTTACAGTATGCAAGTTTTTAGTTTTTAAGGTATTTTAATCCATATTTAAAAAGAATTCAATTTACCGACTCGAGCCGACTTTACTCGAGCGTAAACACTATCGAAATCTAACGGATCAATCTAATTCACTCTCTACAAAAAAGTACAGAATGCGTCTAAAGAAGTTTTCACTTCAATAATAATAAATAAAAAATAATATAATTAATCCTGGAAGAATCTCAATCTTCTTTACGGGAATTGGACTTATTATGACAATAAAAAATTGTTGAAGAATACGACAATTTTCGGAAATTTTCGTATATAAAATGAAATTGAACATTTATTATTTGGTTGATCGAATTTGTCTTTAACTATTTCAAAGAACCATGTGCTGTTTGAAATAAATAATAATAAATAAAATTTAATTTAATAAAGATTTATTATATGTATTCTTTTCATACAATTTTAAGTACTATGATTTCAGTTGCATAACAAATTTATTATAACCGTACAGCAGTACCGAATGATTCTTGATAAATTCATTATGAAACTTATGCATATAAAATTACAAGAATGAAATAAAAAAAATTTGGTAATTTTGATAGTATAATAATAACTTCACCACTTAAGCATTAATATACTACGCTATAGATTTAGTCAACTTGAAGCAATAAAATTATAGATTTAATTTGTTTAAAGTAAAATGAATAAAAATTCAACGTATTTATCTAATTTGATTAATATTTGGCGAATAGAAAAAACAATGTATGGCATTCTGGCAGAAATATTTTACAGTATTTTTTTTTTCATTTTCAAAAGATTACTTCTGTGAAATCAGTGTATAAATTTATTTTTAATTTTATTCACGAAGTTTTTAAACATTTTGTAACTCAACTAAATCAATTAAGTGATACCTTCAATTTAAGTAAATTTATAGAACGATATATATGTGCTTCAGTGGTAAATTTACTTTTCAGTCTAAAAAAGCATTATTTTAATTTTGGTACTTTTGTTCTATTTTCAAAATACTATGTACGTATCAAAACGTATTTCTTTAATTTGATTAATATTTGGCGAATAAAAAAAATGAAATGTTTGGCAATTTGGCAGAAATGTTTTACGAAATCATTAATTTTTTTCCATTTTCAAATGAATACTTCCATCAAATAATTTTATAAATTTATTTTACTCAAGATTTAAGTTACTAAAGATTTTTTAGCTCAACTAAATCCATTAAGTGGTACATTCAATTTAAGTAAATTTATAGAACGATATATATGTGCTTCAGTGGTAAATTTACTTTTCAGTCTAAAAAAGAATTATTTTCATAAATAATTTTGTTCTATTTTCAAAATACTTTGCAAATTATTCTATGATTAAAGTTCTGCTCGAAATCCAAAAGTTCTTCAATGCAAATATACACGCATAGAGAAAAATATTTATTTTATAAAATTTAATGCATATGTGATTATTAACATTGAAAAAAAAAAAATTTTATTTGTTACTTTGTACTATTAAGTATATATTTCTGAGCATTATTATTTTTTAATTATCCACTTAGAAATTGTTCCGCTGAAATTTTTATTTAACTGTTTTTGATTAATTATTATTATTATTATTAATATTTATTAGTGTAGTTATTAATTATCAATTAATAAACTCACGGCAGTATTGTAGGCCAGGCAGCCGGACGCTGTGCCTCCTATCTCCGACAGACTGCTGGGCGTTGTGCTGCTGCTGGACTGCGCCTTGCAGCTGTGGAATAAACCCACAATGGACAACAAAATCAACAATTTCATTTCAACAAGCAACAAAAAGAAGCAACAACAATTTGAGACTAAACCTGCCCGCTTTCACCGTTTGCTCTTTATAGTCGCCTTTTATCTTCAACTCAATGTCGTTGCGATAGTTTGCGGTAAAAACAACGCATATTGCAATTATGTTTTTAAAACCTTATTACCATTTTTATTTATTTTTTTCTTATAATTAGTTATTAGTCAGTGATGAGTAATCCTCGGTGTATTACTGTGTTCATCATTAATGACATCATATCCAGAAATATTTTAGGAATTTAGTAACTTATCAGATTATCATGGGTGTAATGAAAAATAATATTTTTATTTATAAGATACATATTTCTATCTACAATAGTAATGAGCAAATATGATAAAAGGAATATATATGATATAATATCAATGATAACTGAACAAACGAAAAGAGAAAAAATAAGTAAGCAAGAATATGAATAACAGAAAATAGTATAAAACCGAAAATAGGGCGTCTAAAATTTTCCTAAATACTTTTGACTACAACGATTGTATTCTTTTTATATTTGATTTCTTTGCTGTTCCCCATGACTCAATTCCGTATATCCAAAGTGGTTTAATGAGGAATTTGTATATAATTAATTTAAAATAAATGTTATACTTTTTTTTTAATTTATATGAAAAATAAATTTAATTTTCTTTCTATCTTTTCATCCTGACTTTTCTAAAAAAATTTCTCATTTTTCGAACCTGAAAGAGAAAATAATCTTTAAAATGATAGGTAAATCATCAATTGGATTGGATTTAAAGAAGAGAATTGGATGAAAAATGTTTCTCTCTTATTCATAATTTAAATCATGTTTAAATCTCTGTTTGGATTATTTGCAGGATTATCTTCTTAAGTTGCTTCCTCATAGATTCTTTATAATTTTCTTACGCGCCTGAAAAGAAGATGACATCTGAATCTTCTAATACATAAAATTTATTCAAATCCTACAAATGGGTAGTTTCTCTACAACTTTATTCAGGTCATTATATATATATCAGATTATTATTTTTTTTTTTTTTTTATACTTATCCCAAATTTCATTAAGTTCAAAAAATACAGGCGCTGAGCTTCGAATGCGTAAGGTTCTGAGTTCGAATCCCGGCTCTTGGTAGAAACAATATTTATTCTGCTTCATCGGCTTGCTAAGGTCGCTCCAAGCCGATCAGGACATTCTCCCGTGTTACACCGCGCCACTATAAAGTGGGTACCATTAATTAATTAGTTAAGGTGGAAAAACTGGCTGTTGAACGTGATCACGGTCAAATCACCTTCTTGCACAACCGTTTACCAAGAAATAATACTTTCCCTAAAAGTTACTGAACCCAAGATTCTTCATGGGTTTTAAAGGTCTTTTTTATTTTATTTTTTAAATTTATTGAATGTAATAGTTTATGTTAACATACAAGATTTCAGACAATTTACTAACAATATTTTTTTGTTTTTTTCAGGTGAGCCATAAGAATAATTTTGTCGTCTCTGGTATGTATATTAACATTAAAATTATTTAGGGAACATAGTTGATCCGGCACAATGCATTCAATCGTTTATCATCCAATGAGCTGTAGAATTATTTTTAAATAGAACCGTTGTATAAATTACTGACTTTTCACTCATAATTTGTAGTTGTAGATATGCTTTATTAGTCTTACTGACCTAAACATGTGGTTCATCATCAGGACAATAGTTCGTTGGCAAGACAAGACTTTTTCAAGAACCAAAATTATTCGTATTTACAAAGCAGCTTCATATATAGTTAATAAAGTTGATATTTTAATGAAACCTTTGTAAAAAGAATTGGTCGGAAGCCATGTCCCCTGTAGATCGTGAACTCGAATCACCCAGACAGCAGAGGGTAATCGGGAAGTGTGCATTGACATCCAGAAGGCCCGAATCCAGGGAATGGAATTGGTATAACTTTTGATTAACATCTCCACTAGAAGTTTTAATTATACATCCACAACTCCATTACCATTACAAAATTCTATTATCTTTCAACTCCACCACCCTACTCCTCCCAGATGTTTTATAATGCGTAGCATATGTCTACCAACAGCCATATTTATGCGTGCTGAAAGATATTTCAGTATAAGCGACTCCCGTCCAGAGAGTTTCACATCTGATTTTTTTTTAAAGTTAAATTAAGTTGATTGAGCAACTTATTATATTATTTAACTGGCTATTAGCTCATTAGTTGGAAAAATGAGCCAACTGTAAAATTTCGAAAGAATGATTTAACACGTTAAATGGTCAAAAAGACCTTATTTTTTTTAGTCGATATCTTAGTATAATACAATACAAGTAAAATAATCAAATAATCAATGTTAAATATAATATTTATTTAGTAATAATTCTAATTATTTTATCTCTGCTATAAAATGGTATACACTAAAGATATACCTGTAACCTATGAGTCATTCACAACTATTTATGCAAACGACACAACAATTCTCAGATACCATCAAGATCCTACATAGGCCTAATTAACTTTACAACATCACTTATTTAAATTACAAGATTTGTTCAAACTGTGGAAAAATAGCAGCACGCGACACTTCTTGAGGGAAGCGCTCAAGTGCTAGGACAAGAGATTGTTTTGGGTTTTTCCAAGTTAGGGTGTGCTCTGTGGCATGCCATCCTCCCCAGTTCGGACCAAAGCCGATAATCTAGTAGGTTGAGATCAGCGCTTCCTGAGGGCCAATCCGAGGCAGGGATGAACTCTGGAATGTTGTTTTGCAGCCACTGCTGGGTTAGCCTGTCCTTTTGAGCTGGAGCGGAATCCTCCCGGAAAACCCAATGACTTCCAGCAAACAGAGTATCATTTAGAGGCTTGAAAGCAGGTTCCAAAATATCGTCCTGATAGGTTTTAGTGTCTGTTTTATGTCATTTTTCACTTGTGGAGCCATCAAAGCATATTCCCCACGAAACCATCACAGAGGAAGGGTTATGACCTCTTTCTACTCTTCCAGTGACTTTCTGGCCTTCTTTAGAGCTGTGTGCGTACACACGACTACTTTGAGGATTACATTTTTCTTCAATTATAAAAATTTTCTCATCCTTAAACAAAATCTTTCGATGAAGACCATCGGTGTTACGGCCAAAGAGCACTTTGGATGTATTCACTCTAATGTTTTTTGCGTAGTGTTTAGCCTTTATCCATCCTAAGGTCACTTTTTATTATGTGAGACATTGATCTGACAGAGATTCCCATTTCCCGAGACATGATTTGTTGTTTTCGAATGGTATTTTTTTCTGATTCTGGGTCTCATTATATCTATTTATAGTGATGTACCCGAAAATACGGCTGATAGCTTAATTTTTCTAAGTGCTGAAAATCTCTGACCTTTAAGTTGGGGGGATACCATGACTCTGTACTTGTAAGATACGATTCGCTTTCTCGTTCCTTGTATGTTTTCTGTTTAATTTTATGTCACGTCAAATGTTATTTTTATCATTTTTTTTTATCAAACTTTTAGAATATTATTTTGTTGTACGATAGCTCAATTATGTTCTTAAGAGTTGTTGGTTCCCAAATGTTTAATCTCTTTTAGTAAAAATAAATAAATCTAAAAATATATTTATAATTAGTGTTGGATATAGAAGAGAGTAGTAACAATAATAACGGTTGCAATTACAACCACAATAAGACCCACAGTTACAACCACAACCCAGAGGTGTACCATTGACCACAATCTGTACTCCATCTTCACAGACATGCTCTGCTTGCACTTTCCCTTCCTTCGGATTGCCGGAATAGAAACAACTAATCTTCGAGCTCATCAATACTGGTTGGGCAGCTTTCTCAACCAACTGCAGAAATTAATCTACGTTATCTGTTCCTTAAGTTCATTCACGAAATAAGTCATAATTACTTACTCCATCTTGTTGTAAATAATTTTCAGAAAATAAAATGTAGAAATGCCACTTTGAACTTAATATTGACAAATACTACAATAATTTCAAGAAAATATAATAAAATAATAGTATTCCGAAGTAGAGACATCATATTAACATCCGCCTGAAACTTCGTAAATAGCTTCATCTCATCGTAATCTACAACTATTGTATATAAGATAAATCGAGAAAAAAAGGGAGGTTTAAAAAATAATGAGCCATTTAGCGCATCCACTACATTCCCAAAATAACAAGGTTATATAGGACAACTCAATATTTTTGTAGGTGACTTTTTTTTTTCGATTTTGACATCAAATTATTCTACGATCCAAGTGGAAAGCCAATGAGTATTTACGAGTTTTTAGTACCTATATAAATACAAATTTGCCGATCTCCAGATTGGAAACTACCCAATTTAGACAATTTTCTTTAACAAATTGTCGTAAGTTCCAATGAGATCAAGGTATTTATGAATTTTTAGGCGGATGATAGAAATCTGATAAAAAGGAGTCTGTACCACGGTCTATAGTAAAGTTTTGACAGATCATTAAAATGAATTATAGAATAAATCAAAATAGTACATGTAGCAGCTCATTTTCCCTAGTCTTTGTTTACTTCCTTCATTCAGAAAATTAGATATTTCATCCAGCTCCTTTTCATTCGCTTTCTGATGGGCATGCTAATTGTGGCCATGTTGTTTATAAGTCTTGTATCCGTGTAGTTTAATATGAGATCGAGAATAAGAGTACGTATGTGTTGGTCGATAGTTAGTTGTCGTAAGTCGGTATGTTAAGTATTGTTGTTTACGTACCAGAGAGCTGATGTTAGTAGTATTAGAATTTGGTTTTAATGAAATTTTAGTCTGGTTTGCTGAGCCGCAATTCTGTAAGAAGGATATTTCAGTTTTAATTTGAAAAAAATGTATAGGTCCTTCATTCGCTTGTTTAAACATTTTTTTTTTCGTTTTTACTTGTGGCCCCAGCTCATCCCGCCAATACAGATTTGTGCATCCTTGTTTCGTCGAAGTGTAAATGTTATACGTTCTGTGAATTTCTGATTTAATCCTATAAATTAATTTCCAAGTGATAATAAATTTGGTTAATTTAGTAAGTAATTTTGTAAATTTAGTAAGGCTGGTCTGGGCGTTTTGTTAACATTGTTTTATCATCTGCTTAGGTTACAATAAATCTTATAAGGTAGCTAGGTATGCCATGCAAGTTATTCCTAATTAAAGGTTTAAATATAAAAATTATTATTATTATTTTTAGAACAAATAGGTCAAAGTCTTTGTAAAAGTTAACTATTTTGTTAAATGTAAATGACCATTAATAGTGATAGTTCACAGATTATTTATTTTAATTTTTCAGAAGAAAGATTACCGAGAAAAATTAATTAATAATATTATTATATTGTTAAATGTTCGTTCTTTTCTAGCAGTTGAGCATAAATATTTGAGCGGTAATAATTTGTTTGAAAATCCAACAATCGTTAAATATCTCAAGGTTTATAGCTCAAAAATTGTCCTCTCTACTTAATCTAAAATATTTTTTGTTCTTCCTCTTTTGTAGTCAGCATTTTTTTTTTTAAATATATTTATGAAGCTCCTTAGCCCACATTTCTGTCCTTCTGTATTATTCTAAAGGTACTCGTCCCAGAATAAATAAAGTATTATTATTACATTATATGGAACAAAATTTTCCATCTTTGTTCTATAAAGAAAAGTAGTGAAAATTTCCCCTTGTTCTATAAATGTGTAGTTATAAATATAAAAAAATAATAATAATTTTTGGTATTTCCATGAGTATTGGTAATCGAATCCTCACAGCTTCAGCCGTTGAATTTCCAGCTATTACAGAGTTAGTTATAGCTTTATCCTTACTAGGAATCTGAAGCCAGTCAAGTCGAATTATTTTTAAAAGACCGAGAGTGCATCGACTTAACATCATTAGTCCCCTAAAGACTGAGATTTTTTTTTGCCTTTGCCTCCAACCCCAAGCTGCGAGAATAGTCTTTTTTAAATCGCTTAAAGCCAACCGTTCTCACAAATGGCCCTTTTAATTTAAATAATCCCATCTTCGCTGCTCTATTTTATCGACCCCTATTTCCACTTCTTCTCTTGTTTATTTTTTCCCCCTTTCTCCAATTTTTTCCATATATATATATATATATATATATATATATATATATATATATATATATATATATATATGGTCTCTGAATTCGGATGTTTTGTTTTAGTCTGTTAAATCTTAATCATATCATCGCTTGATTAAAAAATGTATGATTAAGTTGAACATCTTTACAATACCTGTTGTAACTCAATTTTCAAATCATGCTTTTTAAGTTTGACGAAAAACGATACTGTTACGTAAATAATAACTCGGAATTTGAGAGCCTCCTAACGCAGTAAGTGCATCAATCAGCATACCGTCATAACGCGTGAAAATTCTAATATTAGTGTATAATTGTTGAATAAATTACTGTATTTTATTCATTGTGAATTTAGATTATAATGAGTAAAATTACTCTGTTCTGCTTTTCTATTGGGTTTTACTTTTAAGAATATTATCCTGATATTACATAATGACATATTAGTAACTATCACTTTACAATTAAGTAAACGCTAATCATTAGGACATGACTAGGATTCCTTTTCGAATGCTAGTGATGTTTGTTGGTTACCTAAGCATTTCTTGAGTTTGATCTCGGAACATTATCTAACCGAGAAGATTCTGCGTTTTTTTCGATACGTTGCTTACCGAAATGCCAGAGATATCAGGCATTTCTTCCGGCTTGAAGAACGTTTGCAGAAGAATTGCATTCTGCGATGTGGCATTATCAGAGCATTAAAGGAAAGATGTAACAGGGGAATTGTGCAATACAATCGTCATGCTCCGGTTTGCGCGGTGTGCCAATGTCGAACTTCATCTCGTTTTCTTTCCCTCTCTCTCTTTCTCTCTCTCTATTTCTATATATATATATAGAATATATCCGATACTAGCAAAAAAATCCTAGCATAGCCGATGATATAGCTGTCCTCGAAAGTTATCAAGAGAATATTGAGAGACTCTCTCGGACTCTGTTTAAAGAAGCAGAGCAAATCGGAATACAGGTCAATTTAGATAAAACAAAATACATGATAGCCGAAGCATCCATCCTAATCACATGATCTGCGTGGACTCCAAGTCATTCCCGAAGGAAGACAGATTCAAATACCTCGGCTCCACAATAACCTCAATAAATAATCAACTAAAGAGATTAACCACCGAATAACAAGTCGATCAGATCTTTCTTCTCCCTTTTAAAGGCAGAGCAAATCGGACTACAGGTCAATTTAGATAAAACAAAATACATTATAGCCGAAACATCCACCCATGGATGTTAAGTACCCAAAGGTACTTAAATCCAGAAAAATCTCCAGAAATCTAAAAATAAGGGTGTACACCGCCGTGATTAAGCCAGTTCTGCTGTACAGTTATGAAACATGGGCTCTAACCGTCACAATAGAAGACAGAATTGAGAGATTCGTAAGAAAAGTTCTACAACAGGACCTATATGGGACCAGAACCTTGACACATGGAGGAGAAGGAACAATAAAGAACTGCTGAAAGAAACGGGTCAGTCAATATCTCATGACATGAAGGCAAGGAGGTTAAGATGGGCAGGGCATGTAGCTCGTAGCAATTCATCAGGACGCCACGACAATGAATGCCAATGAATGCAAGAGACCACGTGGGAGTCCAAAAACAGATGGATAGATCGGATTTAACAAAGATACGGCTTCATGAGCTTCATGCCGCAAACTGGAAAGCAGTAGCCGAAGATAGGCAGATGGAGAAGGCTTTTTCAGGCGGCCAAAGATCTACAAGGTCTGTAGAGCCAACGGAAAAAAAAAAAATATATATATATATATACTCACACACACACACACACACACACACACACACACATATATATATATATATATATATATATATATATATATATATATATATATATACATTACGTATATATGACATCTCTAACATACAAAATAACTTTATTTTACATATACTCGGAAGATTGATTACTGAGGAGGTGGAAAAAAAAATTTTGTTTAAATGAGGTCAAGGATGAGGATTTCCATAAAGAGGCTGTTAGGGGATCGCAAAACGAGGTAGTACGTATGAGGAAGTATTTTTGTAAGGAAACAGTTCTAAGAGAAAGAATAAACATATTTGTGGATTGAAATCTCGTGTTGAACGAATGAACAGTGGAACAAGGAATAAAGAAATCAAGAAGATGAGAAGGTTATTTTCTGTGGTGCAATATAAATGTATTCATAATAAAAGTATAAATTTGATAAATACTTTTACTCGACTACCCTTGTGTTTGTTCCAGTTGTGCTCTCATAGAATGGCTATATTATATTGTGCTATTCCTTCTCAATTCGAGGTATAACAAAATCAAACAATATTAAAAGGAATAAAATTTATTTTCCCCCCGGCTTGCATTGTATTAGGTGACATAGCACACCTCGCGCAGACCGAAGTAATAAGTTGCGTGGCACATGCTCGGCCATCCCCTGTCCCGACGCCGTATATTAGAGCCGGAGGGGGATGTCATCGTAAAGTTGTCCGCGCTAGGAGGGTCCGGGATATTCGACCGGCGGTAGTATAGGGTCGCTAATAAAAGAGCCGACATGGTCCGTACCGTTTAGCCGCAGGAGGGGAGAAGGATAAAAAGGTCCTTAGAGGGCAGGAAGTCGTTAAAGAGCTCGAAGGATGGGTATAAGTTTTAATGATAATTAGGGTGTGATGTGGTCATCCACTTCTATGTCCTACCTCCTCGTTCTCTGTCTTACTACTGGTACTTCTGTAGTTTATACATTTATAAACATACATATATAATGTATATTTCTTGGTTGACGAGAGCAGTAATTATAAAAATGTGTTAAAAAAAAAAAAAAAACGGCCTGTCTTTATATTTTTAATTTTAATTTTATATTATGATATATTACTGTATATAACAAAGAACATTTACTTTTTAAGAAAAACTATAAAATGTAATGTGTATATAACAATAATAATATAACTGAGGTGATTCATCACGGCGAATTTAATGGGCTTGTAAAATTATTGGATTTAGTCACGAAAGAATTCCTATAAGTTTAATATTTGCTATCCGAGAGTAGAAACATTCAAATATCTCGGCTCCACAATAACAATGAACGACCAACGGTCCGAAATAGACCAGCATATAACTAGAATATAAACAAAGCTTTCTTCTTCATTTCAAATGTATTGAAATCCCAGAAAATCTCAAATTAAGTGTGTACAATGCTATGATGAGGCCAGTTTTAACATATGGCTGTGAGACCTGGATATTGACCAACACCCTAGAAAAAATTATTGAAAGATTTGAGAGAAAAATCCTCTCAGGATAACCTGTGCGATTCGGTATCAGAGTACTAACACATTGAAAAGAAAGACCAATAAAGAACTGCTTACAGAAACTGGTCAGTATGTATCCCGTGATATGAAGGTTAAAATGGGCGGGGCAAGTAGCTCGTAGCAAACCATCTGGAACTTCAACTGAAAGCAAAAGACCCCTTGGAAGGCCAAGAAGCAGACGAATAGATAAAATCAAATGAAAATATATTTTATTTTTCTGGGACTGTTGTCTCTTTAGAACAAATTATAAGGGCTGAATACATGTTTAAGTGGTCATAAATATAGTTGATATTTACAATATTGGTTGTACATACATAATAAGCGTACATAATACAAACAGAGAAAACTAACAGCTCTCTTAGGTATATTTAGGAGTAGGTGTTTAAAGAGGAGAGGTTTCAAAGATGAAGCTGATTGTGCGTGTCAAATATCAGCAGGGATGGAATACCAGAAGGAGGCGGTTTGAATTGCAAATGATTTGTCAATCGCAGCAGATCGGTGAAGAGGAGGATAGAGGTCGGAAGTGCGAGAGCTAATAGGACGGGATTGGATGGAGTATCTCTTGTGATTCCAAAAACAGAAATCAATCAACAAAGATGCGTGCAGATACTGGAAAGAAATAGCCCAAAACAGGGAGAGATGGAGCAGTTTTGTTAATGCGGCAACTTATCTACATGGTCTGTAATGACAACAGAAAAAGAAAAAAAAATCCGTAATATTATTAACAAAATGCTTAATATAAATATATGTTGAAAGGTTTGAGCAGTGATAAAAGCTTATGATGGAGCAGCAGTAAAAATTCAATTTGGGATAGTGGAGCTGTGATAGAGAGATTAATAAAGGCAATAACTCGATCAGCTCGTGCCGTAGCTAACTAAATGTCACAAGCTAAACTAAACTTGCTTAATATATTTGCTTCTCTTTGAGCCCTAACTCTATCAAACCTGTATCCGATATCATCGGAGAGTAAGAGGCTTTGTTCATAATCTGTAGGGTCTACTGTATAATTTGTACCATCTGCTTCCTTTACCAGTTTTATGATGAATTTATTTATATGTCCAAAAAATAAATTGGGTCGTTCCATGTCAAATCATTCATATAGTTCTCTTCATTTTTCCCCTCTTCATCCTTTATAATTATCGTGCTTTCGCTGTGGAACTGATGAATTGGTTATTAATGATTATTATATATTTTTTTATAATATAAATATTTTTTTATATGAAGTTTAATATATTTCTATTTAATTATAAAATGCAGAACGGATTTCTGTTTTAACCCCAAGAGTCAAGAGTTTTTCTCCAGTCGGTGCTCGACTTCTAAATTGAATGGTCGAATGACTCGATTTTTAAAACAACAAAAATAGTATAAGTATTTTATTTAAGGTCCACGATGTTTTTCTAAATCAAATATTATTTCTTATCTAACTTTAAATAAAGAGTTAATTACTTTAGTTTCTTCGCGTAAATATATTTCTATGAGAGAAATATGTTATATAAGTTGACAAATTTCATAACATCATAAACTCATGAACGGCAAGTACTGAAATCAATCATAGATATGATTTTGCTTTCTCAATAATCCAAATACAGATATAGAAATGATTAAGTTAAAATACTTTTTTTTATTTATTTATATGATATTTACAACTGTATACAGAAAATACATCTGGTAAATTCGCACATGGATATAATGACATGAAACACATGTCGAAAAAAACTACCTCATTTATCTCATTATATTTATGATAGTATATTACAATTTATCATAATATTGATAAAGATATAACATTATTTGAAATAAGTGTATTTAGAAGATGGTAATGCATTTTTGGTTTTAATATGTGGCCAATGTTGAGTGAATATTATCTCATCGTTGTAAGTTTGATAAGAATTTCTTTTGTAAAAAAAAAATCGCGTTTCAAATTGAATTATGAGTTATTTTTATATTAATGTAATTGTTTCTTGTTATGCGGTTTAGGAATGGTAATAAACAAATTGAATAAATATATTTTACGAAAAATAATTATATGTCCATAATTTCTTCATTAATGCAGTATAATATTCGAAAATGAACTATTATGCAATAGCAGATTCGTAGTTTTAGTTAAATAGATAATTAAATTATTTAGATTTTCTCCTGTTTGATTCCAAGTGTTTATAATGAGTTTTAGAAACGGAAGAAAATTAACTTAACAAACTCATATTAAAAATAAAATAAAACAATAAAAATATTATATAAAAATAATATACCAATAAAGCGGAAAAAGGAGAGTTTTCTTATATGTTTACACGAAAGAAGCGGAAATATAAATTTCAGACTTTAAAAAACGCATATTACCACAAATCGTCCAACAACTGATCTAGGTAAGCCATTTGAACGATATTTACTTCATAATATGATATTTGGTATGTATAAATTTTGCCGTTTTTAAAAGTATATTCTATAGACGTTTAGACTTAAATTTATTAGCTAAAATTTACCTATTGATATTTTTAAAAATTCTTATTACTAAATTATATTAGTCTAATTTTAGATTTTAATTAAAGATGTTGTGAAATTCAAGATGTATTTTATTTTAAAAATTCCCTCTCATCTGTCTTTCTTTCAGCATTGAAATTTGCTTCTTAATTTCATGGAACAACAATAGTTTAATAAATAAAAAAATTAGCTTTTTTTTATCTTATGAGTCTTATTTTTTTTTTGTAAATAACTTTTTTTTAAATTTATTTATTTATATGATATTTACAACTGTATACAGAAAATACATCTGGTAAATTCGCATATGGATATAATGACATGGAACACATGTTGAGAAACTACCCATTGGTAGCACTCTAATAATATGTCTATATTAGAAGATCACATGGCCATCTTCTTTTCAGACGCCTCGGAGGGTTATCAGGAATGGAATAGGAAGCAAGGTTAGAGACAAGAGGATTGGGATGGTTATGAAGTTTATTATGGAAGGACAGATATCTCGATTTGTAAATAACTTAATTTTGTTTTCATTAAATTAATGAAATTCAACATAATTATTTGTATTTATAGGTCAAAACTACTAGTTTCTTTTGTTTGTCTTACTTATACATTCACTGATGTTCTTAAAGTGAGCCTTATCCACTCAGTGTTTCATATATTTATGTTTATTAATGAACTACTACTTTTTTGTAAAAGGTCTCTTTTACTTATATTCCATGTAGATTTTCATAACAATGCTAACTGTGTAGTATCCTTTTTGTATCTTGGTTATTCTCTTAAAGATATCCTTCTAGATCCGGAAGGTAGGGAAGATATCATGAAATATCAGAAGCAATGAAGATGATACACTGACTAGTGTAAAATGTGCAGGGCACGTTCACGCTTAATCTTCTGTCATGTTTTCTCAAAGCTCACGCATTAATTCTTCTCCAAGCCTTATATTTGTATTTATATTTATAATTTTATATTGTTTTTGCAATTTCTTAATGTTTTATACATTTGTTACTTGAGTATAATTTTAAACAGGAAAAAAAATACATTATAAACGAAAACTAAATCCCGAATGAGAATTCGATTATTGGTTTTAGAAAGGGTATAAACCTCAGAAATAGGTTTATAGTAATCCAGGAACCTGACTTAACACTATCGTTTGAAAAAAATACTATATAGTTATTTTATAACAGCTCTAAAAAAATTAATATATAATACAGTTTGTACAGTCTTATTTTTTTTTTAGGTCTTTTATAAAATTTAATTTTTTAAGAGAGTGACACAATTTCGTGCTTACTACTCTTATAAAGAAACCATTCAATCATTTTAAAGAATTTTATTTATAATATGCCTACGATATGAAATATAGTTATAGAAGTGCTTAGATATTCATGTAATTCTTAGAGATGTACTATTTTCAGACGAAAGAACGACAGTAATAAACAATAGAAATATAAAATCAGAAATGAGGATTTAATATAAATAATAGGTATGTTTATTTTTATTGGTTGTTCTAATTAAATTAAAAAAACGTTTTTTTTTTTTATTATTCATGAAATTTACTACTTTATAAAAATAAATAAAGTAAAATATATAAATAAAGGGCTTAGTAACGAAGGAATTAACACCGATTATAACACCGATAATTAGTACCGAATGGTAAACGTCCTAGGGTAGACCGAAGCGAAGGTGAGAAGATTGCATTAAAGCCGATCTGAAGGGACTGGGTTTGGACGGCGAACGGTGGAAGGAGGTGTGTATAAGCGATTGGAGGGGTTGGCATCGAACCTTCGGGTTCGCTAAGCCTTTTATTATTATAAAAATTAATATACTCCTAGTAAATATGATACATGGAAATACAATGACATGAAAAGACTTGTAGAAGATCTACGCATTGCATTGATAGTACTCTAATAAAGTATCTAAATTAGGAGATCACGAGGCCATCTTCTTTTCAAAATGAAATTATAAATAAATAAATTTAGTTTACAATTTGATGGTTTGAAAGCTGCTTCTGTCCTACGTAATAATGAAGAAAATATCTATGTAAAAAAAAAATTGATTATAAATTTAAGAAATTATATTTCTATTTATAAATTTTTGTTTATGTGCTACAATGTTTTCGACTATTTAAAAAAATAGTTATTTATCAAGAAATATGACTATTCACGTAATTAATTGTAATTTTTTTATTTATTAACAACATATTAATCTTTTATTATTGCCTTAATATGTTATTTATATTTTAAAAAATGACAACTTAAAAATGTGAAAAATTGTGTTATTTATCTAAATTAAATTTAAAATTATTACATTTAATCTAACTCATCCCCTCAACCATCAATTTTTCGATCAGAAAAATAAAATATTTGTATGAAAATGTTTTATTTTTCTGTTATTTTCCTTTTATAACTTTTATTGCTTACTAGTGCAAATATTGAAAAATACCGAAGTGGATTTATCTATAATTTCATCCCATCATTTTACTGTTTCTTTACTTTCAATTGCCATCGTATTATATTCTATTATTCATACGGAATTAAATGTCGCAGAATAAATTTACTTTTCTTCTACTTCATCTTCTTGCAATTACCAGTAGAAGGCTAGTCATAAAGTTAATATTACATAAGCAATTATATTTTCTCTAATTGACTGTTACGTAATCTGAAGAAGTCGAGATCTGTAACATATGTAACATTTCCTTATGGTGTATGATTTTTTTCAAATTTAATTATAATCTAACTTTTAATAATACCTTTATTATTAATCTTAGATTATTATTGTGTGGCCTGTAATTTTACTTTAGCCAAGGCCTCGTTTCCTTTCTGGTGCCCTAGTTTCGATTCGATGGTCATTTCCAACTATCTAATCTCGATTTAACAAGAATTGATGGAGGAACCTAGAAGACTGCTGTATCCGGATTGATAATCTGATATACTTAAAAAAAAATTGTAATGTGATTTGGTTTCCTCTTCAGTTTGGTTTCCTCATTTAAATCCTATTCATAATCATTTTTAAAAATAGATAAATTGTCAACGAAGACAAAACATTAAAAAACAAATTATGATTTTTATTAAGGAAAACTGTTTAATTTATTTTGGAAGAAATTAAAAGCGAAGAAATTCAAATAGTGGTACGTGGTAGTCTGATTCAATTACGACTACAAAAGAAAATTCAACCAAAAGTCAAAATACTATTATCTGTACGTTTTTATTTTCTTTACTTTTTAATAGATTAAATTTTAACATAATTATTATTTTCCCATTAACGTCCCCTTATACCCAAAGGCATCCTTTGATAAACCTATATGCATAACTAAAATCAACATAAAGCTAGAAAAGATATATGTAAGATGATGATTATGTTATAAATGGAAAATCCGAACAACAAATCCTCGAGTTTCCAACATACAGGTAAATAGATAAATAGTTAACTTGCCAACGTTTCAGGCGCATCATCAGGCTGAAAAACCAAGTATTGGAGTTATTATGTTGGATTCTCATGTTTAGTTTAGTAATGTTACTTATGGAATGGCCGTGTATCCACTGCATTTTGGTTTGGGGATGGATGTATATAAATTCCTTAGAGTTTTTTCATTTTAATTTATTATTTTTTAAATTTAATTTAACATGGTTTGTATTATTATATTTTAGTTATACCTATTGGTTTATTATTTTCAATAATGATTGTAATCGAACGAAAAATTAAAAAAACGTAACCCCTTCTCAAAATTTGAAGTTATACATTTCAGGATACGTAGAATTCGAAAAACGAATAAAAATGTGTTTGTCCGTCGGCCGTCCGCCCATTTTCTCCGAAACTGCTGGACCGCTTTTTTTTTTTTTTTCAAATTTTAATTTAAACTCAGAGTTCATCCGAGAATGATCCTGCTTTATCAACATTACCATCCGCCTTTTCCTTTCAAGATTGCGCCCGAGAAAAACCTGCGTTGCTATAGACTGTAGCAAAATGTCAGTGACACTGAGCACTGACTAGGCTCTCTCTTGAGTAGTCTAAAATATAATTAAGGGATGAAACATGAAAATATAAAAATAAAAAAAAATTATTACAAATCTTTTTAAAAAATTGGATGTTGGAAGGATGAGATACTGTCTGAAGAAAGGATAAGAAAGTGTTCCTAAAACGCCATAAAAATAAAGAAATATTGTTGGGAGAGTAAATGCTATTAATAAATTTTATTTATATAGCTCAGATAAAAAGCATCTCCCTTAGGACTTTTGAAAAATCTATTGTAAATGTCCTTAATAAGACTGATTGTAATAATTCTCAATAAAAAAAATTGATAAATAATAAATTACAAAAATATAGTTGAACTAAGCACTGACTAGGGTCTCTCTAGAGGAGTCTAAAATATAATTAAGGGATGAAACATGAAAATATATAATAAAAAAAAATTATTACAAATCCTTTTAAAAAATTGGATGTTGGAAGGATAGGATACTGTCTGAAGAAAGGATAAGAAAGTGTTCCTGAAACGCCATAGAAATAAAGATATATTCTTGGGAGGGTAAATGCTGTTAATAAATTTTATTTATATCCCTCAGATAAAAATCATTTCTCTTCTTACTTATGAAGAATCTATTATAAATGTCCTCAATAAGACTGATTGTTATAATTCTCAATAAAAAAGTTTAATAAATAAAAAAATGCAGATGGACTAAGTTGATTAGTTCATTTTCGAAATTCTGCTTGAATTTCACTCTGGAGCGGTAAATCATAAACGAAGTAGAAATTTAATAAATTTCTTTGAGCGGAAGGTGCGAAAGCGGTCTTCCAATTATATTCTAGCGAATTTCTCTTTTTGTAAATTAATCAAAAATTTCGCCCAATCCTTGATTATAACGTGCACGCTATCAATTTTATCAGAAAATTTTTAATTCATACAAAAAAAAAAAAAAATATATATATATATATATATATATATATATATATATATATATATATATATATATATTTCTGTGAGGATAAATTTCGGTAAGCTGAAGTTAAGAAGTAGATACGATATCTTATTTTTAATATTCACGACACGAAACAATGCTCAATTTCCTTTTGTGGCCAAATTCGTAAGTTAGTAAAATTGGTGTATCTTCTGTGAACCGATCTGTATTCATGGTTTGTAGTTGAGTCATACTCTTTGGGGGTTGTAATCGTATCTCGTTTATTATATTTACAGTGAAAATATATAATATTTATATTGGATTGCTTTCAAACATTTTTTAAATTTACATTGGCATTTATTTTTATCTATAAATGGCTTACTAACAAGCAAATGTCGTACGAAAGGTGTTACGTAAATATTTAATAATATAAATAAACAGAAAATCAACTAAATCTAGAAATAAAGTAGAAGTTTCAGTCCAAATATAGGAAAACATATATTATCTTCAAAAAAATATGAAAAAACATTCTAATAAAAAAATCATGAATTAGGTTTATATTTCATATATTATTTAAATATATACAATTTAATCATACAACCCTTCAATATGCATCTGATGTATTTGTTCATATATAAATATAAATATTAAAAAAGTATATATCTGTTTGATATATTTTGAAAGCAATCATGAGGGTATGAAGAGACTTGGATAAAAGGAGCAGCGTAAATCGGCCACAAATAAACGAGTATAATACAAAATATATATTAATAAGCCAACAATTCTGAAATTCTGACAGGATATGAATAGCATGGAAATAGTTTTCGTGTGTACACAAATTCAAATACCTCGACTTATAAAAAACGCAAACTGAGCTTTCTTCTGTCTTTCAAATTATTAAAATACTAATTATAAAATAATCTATAGAAATCTTCACTTAAGGTAATTCATAAATAATTTAAAGCCAACTCTGTTATGAAGCTGCGAGATCTTGACACTATCAAACACCCTAGAAAGAAGTAAAGATTTGAGTATTCACGCCTCGAAGGAAAGGACAAATAAACAACTGCTTAGAGAAAGAAATTGGTCAGTCTTATCATATGAAGGCAAGGAGGTTAAGATAGGTAGGCTGCTAAATACCATGTGGAACATCAAAAACCAAATGGGTATATCAGATCAACAAAGATGGAATAGAGCTGCCTGCAGATAACTGGAAAGAAATAACTTAAGATATGCAGGAGGCAAACGATCACCATGACATGTGAAGAAAAAAAAAATATATATAATTTAATCTTAATTAATTTTCTCGTTTTACTTGTGCTCTTTTTGGTTTTTATTTTGTCTTTACTTAAAAGTAAAAGATCATATAATTTTTTTTTCTTTCTACCCTAAAGAGCCATTGGCGTTTCACTATAATTTATATTCTGTAATGATACTTTGTTAAATTTAAAAAAATTAACACAGTCCAAACTTTCTCTTCACTATATTGAAGAATTTACCTTAGTGTTTTCTCTAGTCCTATTTTTACTTTCCTACCTACACTAGGTAAGCTAAGTATTGCGATCGGGTCAAATTTCCGATTTGCTCTTTTCGACGGATCTATACGTTTCAGAGCCCCTTGAGTCCGAAAAACACATTTTAAGACATTGGTCTGTCTGTCTGTCTCTTTGAACGCTATTTTGAAATAGGTAGGAAATCATGTAGAGTGGACACACCAGATTTTTTTTTTCCTGTAGTAAATTTATATAAAAATTTATAAGGGCCTAAAAGAAAAAAAATACTACTCGATAAACAAGCTAAAAGTAGTTTTTAAAACAGGTGAATTACTGAAATCAGTACTATGTATTAGAAAACAGAGTGATATTTTAAGAAACATATATATGAACATTATAATATGCCAATTCATATTTGTTTGTAGTTTAAAACTATATAAAAGTACTCCAGTCGACACCCAGTTCTGTTTCCAAACCAGGAGTTAAAAATATGTGATGTATATGTTAATGTACGTAGATATAATGCTATTATATTACATTTAATGTTTGGTGAGGATTAATATATCACGAAATGATTATGAGATAATAGAGTGATAATTGGTGTATTAACTGGAGCGAGCTATATCTGCAACATCTGGTGTCGGCTCATCTCGTGCTAGGGCACTATATTAGTGTACGCACCTGTTTCTCCTACAGTCGACACCCAGCTCTGTTTCCAAACCGTATATTATCATAATAATTGCCTCTGTGGTGGATTGTTTTGCCGTTATTTTTCGGATAAATGTTTAGTTAATTTTTATTAAAATATTTTTTATTTAAGAAAATACTTCGCACGTAACTCTACCCGTCTTAAATAACAGAAAAAAAATGTCGAATAGAAATATCAACTTTAATCTGGAACAAAGTACCTTAAGAATAACAATATTGTACATATAAATTAACATTAAATTTGGCCAAAAGATCTAAACATAAAAAATAACTAAAACATAAATAATAAAACAAGTAAATACATACCTTAGTATA
Source organism: Nezara viridula (assembly GCA_928085145.1). Taxonomy (NCBI): domain Eukaryota; kingdom Metazoa; phylum Arthropoda; class Insecta; order Hemiptera; family Pentatomidae; genus Nezara; species Nezara viridula. Next base: position 151,671,764 of record OV725080.1, on the reverse strand, counting down.
GCTTAAAGATATATTGATGAAAGCAGGTGAGCAGTAGGATCACAATATTGTCATATCCCTGCTTTATAACATTGTAATATAATTATATCCCTATACAATTATATCCCTGCTGATATAATTGTAAAGGAACGTTAAATTAATTTTTAGGGAAAATCATTGTCATTGGAAAAAAGAAAAAAAAAGAAAATTAAGTAAAGAAAATAAATTAATAATATCTGTTACATAAGAGCTTTGAATGAATGTTCATTAATGGTGATGTAAACAATTAAATATTATTGTAAGCTATTTACAAAAATGTAGATTGAAAGGAGGAAAATATATACCTACCTATACAATGTCGAGGAATACTCTTTATTTTACCCTTATACATTTATTCCATGCTTTAATTAATTTAAATTCCGTGACAACGTTTCGGGTAATTTTGCACATTTTTAAGTCTAATATTTATATATCATTATTATATAATTCTACTTTTTTATCTAATTATTGCAACATTTGCACTTTGCAAGACCATGACCAACACCGCCTATCTGTTGCAAGACCAAGATCAAGACTCGAATCGATTAAAAAAAATCGATTTTTATAATGAAAATTGTGGCAAAATAGTTACTAATACTTGACAATTTTACTATATGTAAAGAATTGGTATAACCAATATACTTTTGCATTTAACTCTTCTAATTTTTCATTCAGGCTTAGTTACGTTTCTCATATCTAAAAAATTGCTGTAATATCTCTCTAGTAATAAGATAATAAGTAACTGCAAGATTCTTACAAGAGTCTTGCCCAAGACCAAGACCTAGACCAAGACTGAGTTAGCAAGATCAAGACTCGTCTCGGTGTCGCATTTGGGACACACTAACAACAGCCTAATGTTCACTGTGTATTAAGAGCATAAAAATCCAAGGACTGAAGATATAAAAAAAGAGGCAATGAAAAAATAAAAAGTATTACATTAAAGTCACAATTATATATATATTTTTTTGCTAGATTTACTGTTAAAAATCATGTCCTAATTACCTTTAAATTGATGAGAAGCCTAAACTATTATGAAAGGAACCAGATCTACTCAGCCCTGAATGATTGAGCAGCCTGTTGAATAAAGAAGTAGCGATCCAATCCGCGGAATCGAAAGGATGCTTAGAATTATATATGGCCGAATCTGCCCTGTAGCCTCTCACATCACTTACCGTGGCGGCTGCATTAGTTTCAGTCAAATAAATGTTGTACCACACTTTTTTCATGTGTTTTCTTTGTTAGTATAATTATTTGCTTTAAAATGAGATATAAGTTATTTAAGTGAAAATTTCTTTGGGCTTGTTTTGCACTTTTTTTTTAGATTAAGCCGTCTTATCCTCCGATATGTAACGCTCGGGTAAAGTCGGCTGAGTCGACTAGTTTAAATATGTTTGCATACGGATTAAAATATCTCAACAAATAAAAATCGGATCTGCATATTGTTAACGAGGGAAATGTTCATCATTTCATCATATTTATAATAACCTGTTATTCAAAATTGCATCTTAACGCGATACCGTGTTAGAGAGGCGGAAAGAAAAAAATAGTACCGAAAACCAAATGATAACGATTTTTTAGGAAGATATGTATTAAAATATCTTGGAAACGAAATGTAATTGGTGAATGTTCAGCATTTCATCCTCTTTGAAATGAGATAGTATTTATAATTTATATTCCATATGATTAATCTCGCCTTGTTGGTGTTTTCGCTTTTATCGTGTGATCTAAAAGTCTACTAATTGAAGTGTTTTTTCATTAGGATTAAAAAATATCTCAAAAACTAAAAATAGGACCTCCTTATTGTTAAAGAAGAAAATGTTCACCATTTCTTCCTCTTTTTAATGAACCATTATTCAAAATTGTATCTTAAGGGGACGCCGTGTTAGAGAGGAGAAAAGTGACATAAAAATGTCGAAAACCAAATTATAACGAGTTTTATTGATGATGTGGATTAAACTATCTTTGAAACTAATAATTGTACCTGCATATTGTAGCGAGGGAAATGTTCAGCATTTCATCCTCTTTATAATGAACACATTTAAAAATTTATTTATACCATTTATTTATTATCATCCATACTATTTTGATGGAATACTTTATTTTAAAAACTGTTTTTAAAGATTAAAGATTAAATGGTATGATTATATTTTAACAATGGGCCTGTTTTTTTCGCAGAATAGTAGGAAATTGAAGTTTAGTGATTTTTTAAGTAACTCACGCTTTCTGTAGAATAGGAAGCGATAACAAAAAAATACTTAATTTAAATAATGGTCAATTACTTCACTATAAACTAGAAAAAAATTGACTTTAAATATAAGTATTGTTTTTATTATTAGCACCATTAAAAAAATACCTTTGAGCGGCTAAACCACGCTATCTGTTTATAAAAAAAATCTTAAATTATTTTCTACTTATTTTATCTACCTCCAATTATATTACAGTTACCCCACTTTTCAAAAAACTTCCTTGTTTATTAGACTTTAAGTCAATATTAATTTAATTGAAGGTTTATGAGGAAATAGGGAGGGGGTTAGCTCAATGGTAGGGTACTGAGTTTCCAATGCTAAAGGTCCCAGGTTCGAATCACAGCTCATGGCAGAAAAAATATTTGTTCTGTTTCATTGGCAGTGGGGCAACCCTGGTTAGGTAGACCCTCGTAAATAATGATTATAATATTAATAAAAATAATTAATTAGGGGGGGAAATCTGGCGGTTGAGCGTCATCTCGGTCAAATCACCTTCTTGAACAGCCTTAGACCAAGAAACAGTGCTTTCCCTAAATAATACTGAACCCAAGACCCTTCATGGGTACAATATTTTTTTTTTTATTACGAAATAAGAGATTCATTTCAAATTGGAATTCGTCTTTTTAAAAACCAATATAGGTGGCCTTTCAAGTTAAATTCTGTTTTTTCAAATTTTTTTTCTTGTCTCCTACTCGACTACAGATAACCTACTTTTCGAAAAACATCCTTCTTTAATAAGATTTAAATGGATATTAACTAAGTTGATATTTGATTGAATATGGACAATGAAACATTGACTTTGACTTAATGAATATAGATGGGCTGCGAAGGTCATTTTTCTTGGATTTGTTTTTTTTTTTTGCGTTTAATTTATCGAGTTATGTTTTTATACATATTTTCCTTTATAACTTTTTGCTATTTTGTACTAAAATTTCGTTATAACGTGTATTAATTTAATATAAAATTCTTGTAATTTTATGTAGTATGTTTTTATGTCATATGTGGGGTTACAACGTAAGGAACAGAAAAAAAAAATCAGAAATATTCTCACAAATACATTTATTCTAGTTGGATCAATCATTTTCCCCTACCCCTGGAGTAAAGTACTGATACATTCTTCTTCCTGGATGAATAAATATCCAAACGATGTAATAAATTAAAAAGTAGTCAAATCAAAAAACGCTCGGAATCTCCTGCTCCTGTCACGGTGACAAATGTTTTTTTAACTCCCCTAGGCCCTCGTTTTATCCTTGATTAGAGATCGCCCTTGGAGATTTCGAAGTAACTGCTTACAGTATGAGTTATGGTTACTTTTTAAGATTCCGTTACTTCCCCTGTAATAGATGGAGAAACTCTTCATCCGACTATGTATTTTGTAAATTCGCCTTTTTTTTAATTACTACAATAATTTAGCTATCAAAAAAATAAATATTTTACTGAATGATAAACAACCTTAATTTGGTTATTCATTTTTTTTATTTTTTTTTTATATCATTATCATATTGAATCAATATACGATTAATGTTTTAACAAAAATACCTCATTTATCCCACAGAGTTTCTTTCATTATTAAAAACATTTTTTAACAAGAAGTATTATTTTTTATATATTTATTTTATATGGTTTCGGCCCTAAAAGCCATTTTTTAACATTCAAAAAAAAAAAAAATACAAATTGACAAAATAACGCCACTTTTAGTAATTGGCTTCTTAGAATGTATTTTTTTCTCTTCTCGTTCCTGTTAAATTTCTAAACATCACATTCAGTTTCTATTACTTTCGGTAATATTTTAAAAATTTTAAGTGAATAATTTTCTTGAAACTTTTTACAACTTATTGAATTACTTATTGTAAATTTATATTATGTTAATTTTTTGTGAACTATTGTACATTTGGAGAATTTTTCTTTGCATATTTTATGTTTTTTTTTATTTTCCAGTTTTGGCCTATTTTTCTTAAAGTTATCTTCTTGTGACTTTTTTGCCTATTGGTTAGTATAATAAGTAATTACATTAATTTCGATTATTATTTATTAGTGAACGTTTCGGGAAATCTTTAACCCTCTCTTCATCATACGAGTCAAAATCAAAATTGGTCGAAGTAAGTCCCTGATATTAATAAGTTTGTTTAATGTTTTATGTTCAACTGAACATAATACATTGAACAAACTTATTAATATCTTAGACTTATCCAATTTCGGTGTAAATCATAGGCTGAAGAGAGAGTCAGAGATTCCATGAAATAATCATTAAAACTAAATGTGTTGATTTATTATACTGACTTATAAGTAGAAAATTAATGAATAGATAATTTTATGTTTTATTACTACTTTTTTTACGGTTTCATTGCATATTATATGGCATATTTTATGAGTTTTTTTCTGCATGGAATTGCGGGCAGTGGATTATAAACATTTGTCACCGTGACAGCAGCAGGAGATTCCGAGCGTTTTTTGATTTGACTACTTTTTAATTTATTACATCGTTTGGATATTTATTCATCATGGTAGAAAAATGTATCAGTACTTTACTCCAGGGATTAAGTAACTATAATATATGGAATTAAGTAACTAATTCGAACGATTCCTTTTCTTATTGCTCTGCTTCAATCATGAGATTTTTGAATAACCGAATCCATTTGCAGCTCCGCCATCCGGCATATTCTCGATCGTTCTGTTTTTCTGCTAGTCAGTATTCTAGACGTCTCTTGGACATATTTCATCTGCCGGGGAGTGCAATGGTGGCATAACAACCCTGCCTCGATTCGACTCCCTGCGCAATATTGTCCTCATCTCTGCCCTTTCTCCTCGCTCTGTCCGGAATATATTTCAAGGATCGTGTCCTTTCTCGTCAGATCTGCAATAAAAAACTTCATCTATAGTTGTTTTTCTATCTAAAACTACAGATATCCGGTAGGCATATTATGTAAATTTAAGAAACACTTTCACAATATTTTAAATACTGGAAATGATGATATATATTCTTCTTCTGAGTAACAGAGTACTGAACCGTTAATAAAAGAAACGAGAAAAGAGTTTGAAAGATGTACTAGTCACCGATAAAATAAAATCTTATAAAGCAGCGCGAACCGATAATATTTCTACTGAACTAATTAAGGCGAAGCTCTAGAGTTTTTAAAATTAATTAGCATTTTTTAACCTATTTAATTTAACCTATTGATTAGCAAAGTAAGCTAGATCTTATGGTTTTTAAAAATAAAGTATTGCTTAGAATATTTGGACCGAAAAAGGATGAGGAGAATTTAGGCGGTTATTTAACATCGAATAACATGAGGTATACCGGTTAATATAATTGAATTGATTGAATTAAAACGAATAAAATTGGGAATTCAATTTTTTTTTTTTTTAAAGAATCTATAAAACATTAATATGAGCTGTGCCGACTGGTAAGCTTCCGAGTGATAGACCAAAGCGAAGATGGGAAGATTGAGCAAAGGCTGATCTGGAGGGGATGGGTTTCGACAGTAGCTGGCGGGAGGACATATGAGCCTTTCAGTTGACAGAATGACTAACTCCAATTTCAACATGTTTGGTTATTAATTTTACTGATATTTCTTGTGGGAAAATGTATACCTTTATTCACAGTTCTATATTTCAATGCTACAATCACCTATTGTGAAATCAACTTACTCACTGTCTGTACAGATATTATAAATTGTCCAAATAAAATTATCACTAACTGTTTTTTTGGGGGGCAGGAAGGGGTATACATTTTTTTTTGTATTTCAGATTTATTTAAATACTAGCAATGCAACCTGCCACAATCAAGGGCATTTATTATTATAGCTCTATGCTTACATTCATTCTTATATACAATTTAAAATACAAGCTAAGAAGAAAAGAAAATAAGAATAAAACGTAAGTAAAAATATATACTTGTAAAAAATTAAAAAAAAAATGCACTGTAAAAATTAAAAGACAAGAAAAGGAAAAATAACTTGTCACACATTCATTCCTATTTACAGTCGCTAAAATTACGTTACTGATGTGTTGAAATTGTAGCCCGTCGTTCTGTCAATGGAAAGGCTCATGAATAAGGAGCTATTGGTGATATCGACATCGAACCTTTGGATTTCTAAAGCCTTTTGATGATTAAACTTGCAGGTATTTGATTTACTGTTCGCGAGTGTTTCGATAGAGTTAACATATTACAATCTAGGTACCACAGAATTTCTGAAAAGTTTATCAAAATCAGATTAATTGCAAAAAGATTTAAACAGACCGACATGGAACAATATTTATTCGCTAATTTATAAAACGCGTTCTAGTTCACTATCCATTGGATTTTTGCACCAGTGAACGCGGTTGAAATAGTAGCGCAGGGATCTCCTGGATTACTGTTTTTTCCTGTACAGGTGTAGGGTTAAGTCTATTTTGGAATTATCTTGGCTAATTGTAAATAATGTATGATATATCTGTGTTTAGTCTGTCTTTGTTTAAGATATTATTATACATTATTAATATAGCCATTTTTTTAAATGAAAACTTCTTTAGGCGCATTTAGTACTTTTTTGTGGAGAGTTAATTAGATTAAGCCGTCAGATCCACGATGTGTAACGCTCTGGTAAAGTCGGCTAGAGTCGACTAATCTGCATACTGTTGGGAATCTTTCAGCATTTCATCCTCTCTGTAATAGGCTATTTTTCAAAATTGTATCTTAAAACAACGACGTGTTAGGAAGACGAAAAGGAAAAAAATAGTAACAAAATGATAACGAGTCTTATTTAAGATATGAATTAAAATATCTCAGAAACTAAAAATTAAACCTGCGTATTGTTAGGAAATGTTCAGCATTTCATCCTCTTTATAATGAGCTATTATTTGTAATTTATATTTCATATTTCTAATCTTTCTTTGTTGACATTTTCACTTCTATCGGGTGGTCAACAGCACACTCTTTAATAGTGTTTATTATTATAGAAGATAGGTAATATTATTCACTAAAAAAAAAAAAATAGAATTTTTTTATTGTAAATTTTGTTGGTTCATTTTTATCTTCTACCATTTTATCAGACTTGTCTCAATTATTCTAACGAATACCGGAGGTCTAAATTTTAAATCGGCGGTAAGCTAGAGGAAACGCGATAATAGAGTCTAAATATCAAGTCGGCCGAGTGGTCTGAATTTCAAAACCCCGGCATTATTCATGAAGGAGGTAAATTTCCGCCATCTGGGATGCAAAATGGATTCAAAACCCTCAATGGCCCCAGACGAAGGCTTTAATTATTCTGCCAAGTTTAGAATCGGCCTGGGAGTGGGGGCCAACTTGTCGGGATATATCCCAGGTGATGTGTTTATATGCAAATAAATCGATTATAAATCGACAGAGGTGAGGTTAATCGAACTCGAGTTCACGATCTCTGTGTCGGCACGGCGGGGATCATAGCTTCGTGGATAATAGAGAGTTACGGAATTGACTTAATCCGTAACAAATAATAATAATATTAATTTAACTTTTATTTTAATAATTGAGTTTGTTAAATATGCCAATTGGTGAAGCATGTATTGTATTGACGGTTCTCATAACTCAAAGGATAAAAGGACAGAGCTATCCCTAGGTAGCCATTCAAGCTATCTCTGAGAGCTTAGAAAAAGTTATCTAGAAGATACTGACCTGACACAATAAGGCATATTATCAAGACTTAGGGAACAATTACAGATTTCAGCAAAAGCTCAATTTCCAAGGTTCCCTAGACTTCTTGCAGTTACATTCTTGAAGTCACACTCTTGCCAGGAGTTCTGGATTGAACTCTTCTAGTCAACCCATATAAACAAGGTTATGATTATGAAAGAAAAAAAAAGTTATATTATATATAAATGACAATTGACATTCAGTTTTTTGAAAGCGGTAATGGAATAGTAGGCTATATGAAGAGTGGAATATGGTATATAGTTGAACAATAGGTCACCCTCTATATCTCTGATGTTATATTATTATTTCTTTATCAGAAAACTTTTTCTTATTTAATATCTACTTATAATTCATTTATTTTATTTCCACCATGTACCTTTTATATTTAGTATCTTTTTTAGCCCTGATGAAGACCTACAAGGCGGGTCGAAACAATTAAAAATTTATTATTTATTTGACCGTACCCCCCAACCAACTCTTTCTCATATTCTATCACGGTCAACCATCTCTACATCATTATAAATGTATAATTAATATACAAATTGAGGTGATGACATTATACAGGGCGTGTAAAATTGTTGGTGTTAGTATCGGAAGAATCCCCTAAAAGGTTTATGTACGCTGTACACTGAGATCGAAGGGAATGTGGGAGGATAGCGTCAAAGCTAATCTGGATGGGTTTTGTTTTGACTGCTGTCAATAGATGGAAGTATGTAGACATTGAATGGTGGTGTCGGGATCTTATCTTTGGATTCGTTAAGCCTTTTATTATTATTTGTTGTAAAAATGAAAAAAATCACAGGGGAAAACTTGTAACTATAATGGAGTCTTTGGAGAAGTTTGTTTTTACTTACACTTTACACCTTATGTTGACCAGATTGCAGGGCAAACGGATTTATACCAAGCCATCGCGTAGAAGGAATTAGAAGCATTAAGATTTCTTTAATCAATTTTGTGCGTCAAAATTTACTTGGAGTTATCAAACCAAAGATACTTTCTGTGAAGTCATTTCATTTAATTTAAAATAGTAAAATTGCGTGGTAGGTATTATTTATTATTAGGAATATTTTTACTGATTATATTATGTGTATTATATGATACTATACATTTTAATTTTTCATTTTATTCACTCATAAGTATTCATGAATTTTTTATAACATTGTCAGTTTACATTATTCTCTTCCGCTTAGTGACTGCTATCTAAGTTCTAAAAGTACAAAACATAAAACATAATCTCTGAGTAATATTGATAACCGGTCTGGCATTGAACAGTAGTAAACAGCGCACTTATTCTTTTCTATACACACACATATGTGTGTGTTTGTGAGTGAATTCTAATAATACATATGAAGTTCTATAAGTTATGTTATAGAATAAATTTTATAAACTGTTTATTAAAATTAATATAAAGAATGATTAAGCTAGGCAACTAATTTATTTTAAATTATATTTCTTACACTTCAATGCGTAGATCATTAATATTAAAATTCATTAGATATTAAAAATAAAATCCAAGAAAATTTTCCAAGATACTCGTAATATAATCTTGATAATAATTATGTTTATTACAGTGTCAAACGAATGTTTGTTGTGTATTATAAAACCCAATATAAAATATTGGTTATATTCATTGACGATTTTTTCTTCTAAACAAACATTTCCTTGATATTTTTTTTCATATAAAAGACAGAAATAGTTTAAGCACTCATACGATAAATAAACTTTTAGTAATTAACAAGAAAATTACGAAAAAAATAAAATATGAAAAAAAAATTGACAGTTAATCAAAAAAACATCTGTACCACTACAACCGATGAAGGGTTTTGGACTCAGTTCTTTTTCAACCCCAACAGTTGTGCAAGGAGGTGATCGGGCCAGGATCACGCTCAACCGCCAGGTTTTTCCTATTAACTAATTATTTAATTAGTATACCGCTATAAAGAGGCTGTGCCCCTGGAGGATCTCCCGAAGCTAGGATCGATCCACGGCTGATGAAAAATTACTTGACATCAGCCTGATTCGAACCCGTGATCTTTAGCTTAAGAACGCCGTACCTAACTCACTGAGCTACTCCGCTCTACGTAAATAACTAAATAAATAATAAATAACTTCCTTACTTATGTTTTGAAACGTTTTGGAATGACGTGCTTTGTTTTATTGATCGGCCAAATTTGTACTATAAATGTGAGATGTATTCTCTTGATGCGGCACTTGTCTTTTTCTGGTACAGGTATTTGGGAGATATAAGGCTGTGTTTAAATATTTTAATTAAATTTTCTATCAAAAGTTTTTCTACTGAGTTTTGTTCAAAATTGAGTTCCTTAATTTCTGTGTTGTTCCTAGAATTACAGGTCTAATCGTCGGTTCAGTGTAATAAGTCTTAAATATATTTTTGATTGAACAGAACTTTTAAAAACGTAAATAGAACACATTATGGTTCAAAATGACTAACCTATTTATATATCTAGTATATAGTCCGTGGTACAGACCCCTTTTTATCAAATTATTATCACCATGACATTATGTCTTCAAGCATTTTGACTAATTAATAAAAATTAAAAATAATTAAAATTAAAAACTGTACCGTTACAACCCAAAAAGGTAAATAGTTTCCTCTCATCGAAAATTTTTAACTATTTTGTTTACGAAAACTCTTGGAATTGGGACGTTTTCAATCTGAACGGGGGCAAACTTTGTCGATTTAATTAAGTACTAAAAACTCGTAAATGCTCTCTACTTGGGTCGTAATATAATTTGATGACAAAATCGAGAAAAAAGATGGCCTTCAAAAATATTTAGCCGTTTGTCCTATATAACTTTCTTATTTTGAATATTTGGGGATGTAAGTCACGACAAATGGCTCAATATTTCTGAAGTCCACATTTTTCTCGATTTGATGAGCAAGGTATTAAGCAAACGGGTATTTACGAGTTTTTAGGACTTAAATAAATCGACAAAGTTTGCCCCCCTCCAGATTGAAAACGCCCCGATTCCATGAGTTTTTGTAAATAAATTAGTTAAAATTTACGATGAAATGAAACTATTTACAAAGTTTCAGGTGGATGTTAATAATTCGATAAAAATGGGTCTGTACCACGGACTAATAGAACATAGTTACAAGCGCTAAATGGAAAATTCATAATGTTTCTTAGTGATTCAAGTTTATGAACTATGACTTAATTATTTTTAGTAATAAATTTATTCAGTATACTAATATTATGTCACTGAGGTGGTTCCAGATTTCATAATATAGTTCGTGTATAATAAAAAAAAACTGCTTAGAGTGGCTTGCTTATCAGATGATTTTACTATAAATGGGTATCAAAGAATATCTGGGTTAACCCATGCTTATTATGTATAGTACCCCCCTCCTCCCGGCCTACCCGTGGTCGCCATATCAATGAGGCTAATATAAATTCATGTATGTAACCTCCTGCCTTCCTTGAGATCGCCGGTTTTAGGCTCAGTCTTTGATAGCACAAGACTTTGTCGAGCTTCTATAATTTCTACAAATATTCTATAATAAATACAAATATTTCTTTAATACTTATTACATAAAGAAGTAATATGTTTACATTTAAAGATGTAACAAGAACGATTTTTTTTTTTTTTTTTTTTTTATTGAAAAAAGAAATACATTTTGCCTCGATTCAGGGCATTGAGTTCGGGATGAAAGAAACAATCATACCATATATACAATAAAATAAAAAGAATAAGAAAGTTATAATAAAAGAAGAAAAAAAAAGAAAATTTCTAATAACAGAATAAATCAAACATGAGTCAATATTAAACATATATATATATATATATATATATATATATATATATATATATATATATATATATATATATATATATATATATATATATATATAAAATTAAATACACATCCATACTTATTTACAATAAAGGAGCTGAGGAGGCTCCGATTCCGGCCCTTTCCTCCACGTATGGAAGATAAAGCAGGACTCCAAGAGATCCCAGTACTTCTCTCTCAGCCGCGTCACTAGGTGGGGAATCCAGTTTAGACTAAGAGAGGGCACTAAAGCCACATACACTCATGGCTTGTATGGAGAAGTTGGCCATTGCCTGGACTCCAGTGACGTTGTTACAAAAGCTTCACTGCCGTTTTAACCTTCTAGGAGGATTGTAGGGATGACTGGAACTGGATAAGGATTGTGCTAAGGGATGATTATTAGGGGATAGATATGATATGGGTATTAGGTCGTGATGAAAATTTGAGAATCGGGATGGAATAACGTCAACGACATAAGGGATGTTAAGGTCATGATTATGTTCGTAACATAGTAAGGAACATTCGCCATTAAATGGAGAACTTTAGACTGAAAAGATTGGATGCGTTTGATGTTCGAAAATTTAGTTGTCCCCCACAGTTCAAGTCCTTAAGTCCAGATGGGTTTTAGTATGATCTTGTATATTAATAGATGGTTTTAATTGAGAAGTTAGATTTTCTGTTAAGTAGTATAACTGGCAAAATTCTCGGTTAAATGTTCTTGTCTTTTAATTCTGGTATATGGGTTCCGTGTTAGTCTCTTGTCTAAAAGGAATCCAAGATACCGAACTATGTCTGAGTTTAGGAAGAGGTATTGAGTTAAAAAGGATATGCGGACAGGATCTGTGTCGGAGGGTAAAGGTGACATGCTTTCATTTGGATTCATTGATTTTGATGTTGTTGCGCCACTGCTCTATAAGGGAGATGTGTTTAGGGAAGCTATTTCAGGGTCTGGATGGTTTGAAAGAATGGCGGTATCGTGAAGAGCGAAAACTAAATAAAAAATTAAATTATTATATTTAGGTTTTCGTTGAGAAATTCTTAACAAAATCTTACTTTCTCAGATGGTAGCAAATGATGAATCATTTATAGTTGTTCTAGTTTCGACGCCATAAGACTGAAAACCAACAGCGTACTCATTTTTTTATATCTGAGTTATATAAAATGGCATTAAGTAAGCATCCTGGGAAAAACTAGAATAATGGGTATTTTCCTGTCTTTTTTCTAGTAGACATATTTAATTTAAACGAAACTAAAAAAAATTGTGGTTATTCACATATTAAAAGATCATGCAATACCTTCTTCTTTCCTCCTGATTAATAAAAAAAAATAAATGAAAATATGAACAGCAAAGCCAAAGTGTAAAAAAAAAAAAAAACATTCTAGTTAATTTGTTTAAAGTGTAAAAATAACTGTAAACGATTTTCACAATTTCTATCACAAGCCTCAATTGCCTCACATGTTGATCGATGGAATAATTAAAGAAAACTGGATGGTTTCTGTTGATAAATCGATAATTATATCGACAGGTGGATGTCGATTGGAGTTGAGAAATTGATGAGGCAATCAGTAACGAAGCTCATTAGTTTTCTGTTGTCTATGAACCTCAGTGTACTACTGTCTCTCATGATAAATTTCTTAAGAAGGCAATCTTTTATTAGATATATATTACGTTGATATTTGTTTTCGTTTGGCTCCAAAAAACAAAACAAGATTCGATGGAAAATGCGATTTTACAGCTTTTCTTATATTAACCAACTATTTTTTATATCAGTTTTGTCTAATTCCATCCACTATTTTCTTAGACACGCCTTTATTTCAAAAACAGCTCGATCGGTTCGGCTTAGATTTACAGATAAGTTTTGGGATTTAAAAAAAATTATCTTTTAATTTATATATGCGTATCTTCCTCGATATGTCTATGTCTTAAAAATCGCACGTTCGATTTGACCAAAAGTATCAATGTATCAATTTCATAAAAATGCTATTAACAATTAAAACTAATCTACCTAACTACTAATAATTAAATGGCTAGAAAAAGTGTTAGGCAGTGAACATATGGGAAGGTTTGTTTTATTTATACTATAGTTTTTATACTTTAAAGTTATATTTTATGAGTTTTATTTTTTTTATTGATCATCAAACCTATCTACTTTGGTTCGATTTTGTTTTATATAAGTGTATTTGTCTTTAATACAATTATTTAACTTTATTTTTCTTTATCTTATCTTATCTTTTATTTCTTATTAGTATTATTTAAATTATTTATTTATATTTTTTGTATATATGAGTCTGTCTGAATTTATTCTTTTAACACTGTTATTGTCATTGACTGAGATATGAAATTATATTTAAAAAGAGGGATTTATATTTAAAATAAATCGATTCGATGATATTTTTACAGGATTTTATGAAATTTCATCAACTTCTTTTGATTAGTCACTCGTTAACAAAACTATACTTAAAAAATAGTTTTTCTATATACACATATTACAAGGCTTACGTGCAGATTTTAGATGAAGATATCAGGATAAAAAATGTGATCGTATAAACCACTTTTACAGCTTTAGCTGCGGTTATTTCTTTGAGTTTGTTCCTGATTCATTAATTTACTTTTTAAAGAAATGTCTTAATATTCCTGATTCGCTCAATTTTATTATTTCTTCTAGTTTTTCACCTGGATAGGGTGAGAAGGGGTAAAGTTTAGATTAGCATCCTACAACTCAATAAAGGAGCCCCTAGTGAGTGTACTTTTCCTCCATTTGGTTTAGCCTAGTTATCGTTCTCCTCCTTCCTTCCCGGTGAGACTCCCTCAGGATGATGTTTGGCTATTCCGAACTGGAGAGGAGACGAGAGTTGCCAGTTGGAACTAAGTTAGCTGACAATGAAGGCGACCAACTTGACTGAGGGGCTGATTCCCAAACTTGACTTCTCAAACTTTCTCGCCCTTTTTACTGCCAACTGGTGTCCCCAGTTCTAGGGGGTCTATCTCGATATTGCCACTCCTCAATTCCTCTCTTATCTTTTCTTCGGCTGTTCTTCAGAAGTTGGAATTCGAATCGTTTAGGGAAATTAAAATAAATCACTACCATGACAAATAGTCAGAATATGCAGTATGCAGTATTGGTTTTTAAACTTCCATACGTTTCGAATCAAACATGTTGGTGATCCGAGTAAAAATAAAGATAAAAATTCAGAAAAATGGTAAATAATTACTATTATTTTTATAATAATATTATCTCATTTCTGTGTCTCGAAAGTAAAGTGCACCATGTCCATTTTTATATTAAATAATAAAAATGGACATGGTTTTTCCATTGATTCTTAGTAACTAAGAAACACATTTTAATAGCTTAAAGTTATTGAAAATTGACTCCGCGAACAAATACAAAAATGTACTTTAGTGTCCTTTACCGGGGTGCAGACTTATTAGAGTGAAATATAGAGCAAACTACATTAATATTGTACGGTTGCTCAACTATGCTAAATCACACAGCATTCTCATCAAACAATAGATGATATTATCAGAAAAAGTCTGGCAAGTAAGGTCAGTATAGCTTCTTCACCGCTTTCATTTGCTAAAAAATATCTATAATAAAAGGTCTAAAAATTTTCTTATGAGATTAAATCTCTGGAAGAAGCCGTTTTCGGAAATTCAGTAATCCCTCAACGTATACGTGCTTCATATCCACGAGTTATGTTTATCAGCAAATATAAAAATGCAAAAAAGATCCGCATTTCCAGATTGCATATTTGATAATTCGTAATTAAAAAAAAAAATCCAGTGCATACTGAATATATTTCTTGTTACTGTTAGTGCAAATGTCGTATATAAAAATTGAGCCTTTTTACATGAGAGCACATTATTTCTTTATGATTTATTAGTATAATTTTATATTTTATTGCTCTCTGCTATTTTTTAAAGGAGTATACTACTTATATCAATTCTTTTTTTATAGTGCTACCAGTGGGTAGTTTCTCAACATTTGTTTTCATGTTTTTATTTTCTGTTATCACGTTTACTTAATGTATAATGTCAAAAATAAGAGAGACTTAGTTCACACTATTGGAAGACATAACAATAATATGAAGAACGGTTTAGAGAATCAAATACACGAAGGCGAAAATGTGGTGAGATGTACGAGGCATATTTGGTGATGGAGGATTCCTAACAAACAGACTTCCTAAGTGACAAATTCGAATAGGTCAAAGTTATTGAAAATTGGCTCCTCAGAACAATTACAAAAATGAATATGGTATTGTTGTTAATTGGGGTTTTAAAGCGTAAAACATCGAGGTCATTAACGATGGATTTGGTGTTATTTATCTCCAGGATACAGATTTGTACTTTCTCTATTTTTATCTTGGCCTTGAAATAGATAAAAATTAGCATTATGAATTATTTTCATTTTTCACAATCAGTGTTATTTTTGGAATGATTTTAGGTGAAAAAACAAAACAAAAAATCCATATGGATGCCCTCTAGTAGTTTTGTATTGTTATTATTATTATTTTTTTTTTGTTATGTTTCAGAACAAATGGGAATCTGATTTTATAAAAACAACAGATACTTGATACTTTTTTTTTTTTTAATGTTGGCAAGTCATACATATAAATGATTCCTCAAAGACGGACGTACCGAGAACTGTTAGAAGAGAGGACCACTGGAGTCTCTGTGTACGTTTCAGGTGATTTAGCTGGAGTTGTGGTCTCTGCGATCCCCAACCCCTATTTCAAGCTCCATTCCCCTGAAACATTTCCTCTTCGGCCAAATTGCAGCCCAACCCATGTCACTCTCCTCTTCTGTGTTTCTTTCTCCCAGCTTTGCTAAATCGTACTCTGAGAGGCCTTACTGAATACATCATCTCTTTTATTTTCGTATATATATTTTTAACATACCTTATTGATGTCACATATTGTCTCATTTAAGAAAAACTATAATTACAATAAGGAGTATATTGATACCATAGTAACAAATAATATAAATAAATAAATTAAATAATAGAAATATGGTACAAGAAATAATATCAATTTAAAATCGCATAAAAAAAAAAAAAAAAAAAAAAAACCATCTGCCTTAAGATACTATTTCGCTGGTACTGCCTAGACAGCGACCGCTCATGCTTGTCTATTTGGCTGAAACTGCTCACCGTCGCAGCCAAATCTTATTAATTTAGCATCCTAGTTTGTTATAATTTTAAATAGAAATCTTAGCCTTAAATTAAATGGTTTTTATTTGTATCGAAAGAGCAGCAATAGATTTTTTACCATGTCATGCCATTTTTTCTGGTATTTAAAGTTGAATAACAAGGTTAAGTTATGTCTTTACTATGAAATGTTAACAATTATCCACATATTAATTCCCACCTTCTACAAAATTATTGTTTCTTGTAATATTTTGAATATAAAATAAAAGCATTCATGGTATTAATAATATGATAAAGCATTGTTTTAATAACTGAGGATCTATCACCGATTTTAAATCTATTACTAATTATTATTTTGATAATTAACAGTAATTATTACATAACTGAATAGTAATACATATCGTATATTTGTAATGAAATCACAGCAGGCAATGTTTCATCGTTTTGTCAATAGTAATCAGTAAATCATTACTTTAATTAAAAAATACAATTTTACTTTTCAATGTCTGGATTTGAATATTTACTTGAAGTTAAATTTTTTTTTATTATTCAATGTCACTTAGATCTGGGTATATTTGAATTGCTCTTGTTACACCAAACTTTAAACAATTCTTTACTATAGCTGTCTTTAAATTTTAAATAATATTTAATTTAATTTTGCATAAGTTGATAAAAAAAAAAAGGAATGAAATGTATCAAGATGACTGTTATCATAAAAAAAAAAATGCTCCGATATAATAACATAACCTATAACAGCCGTGCTCCCAACAGCTTCAGCAGTCATGACTTCATACCTAGACTGCCGAGCAGTGCCAACGAAATAGGTTCCTTTATATTCCACTAAAGCAGTCTTCAACCGCCAGCAGTCGCTGCCGTTGGCAGTACCAGGAAAGTAGTACCTTTATCCACTTATATTTGATGATAATTTTCCTTTGATATGTATTTTGTGTGGTACATTAATGTATTTTAGTTGGATATTACATATCGTTTATCTGTATATTTCCACTGATCAGCTGTTTCATTATAACCTTCCTCAGCTGTTTTGCCTCACTTTTCTTCCAGTATGCGATTAGATGTCATGGAGTGATGTGATCTCGGGATTGTTTTCTTTTCTGTCCTGATGAATCTTGAATTGGCGAACATTGACGGGTCATCTTTACCTACATGGTAGCGACACAAAGCTGTATTGCTGGAATTTTTCAAATTATAACCTAAAAGAGAAACATTTTATTTTCATGAAATAGTGTAAAACAGTGCTTTTTTTTTTCTTGTTTTTCATACATTTTCTTAATATTCAATTTCCCTTTCTTTCCCTTTTCTTACTTCCTTTTTCATCGCTTTATATATTTCCCTTATATTTTTTCATATTTTTTTCCTAACCTAATTCATACTTTCTAATGATAAATACTAAAATGTTTAAAATTATACAACAATGACAAAAAAAATAATATATAGTTAATATGTTCAATAAATAATTGAAAATCTTTGTAGTATATGCATGCCCCTCCAATGAATAATCCCTCACCCTATCCATTCACGTGGTGGTGGATGATTTTCTGAGAGTCTAGGGCTACGCTTTCGGTTAAACACTATAACCTTTATGTCAGCAAAAAAAAAAAATCTATTTTGGGGGGAGGGTGGCTTTCCTCCCCTAGATCTACCAATGGCATGGGTATGAAATCTGCCAAAATACAATCCATATAAGTTAGAATACCAGTGTAACATCAGTTGTAGAAAAATCTTAGAATAACATATTTAAAAATACATTATGAACAACTGTTTATATTTAAGTGGCGATAACTAAGTTAATTTATGGCGGTTAGTAATCTAAACTGAGGGAGAAAGACTGGATTTTTGGCCTGCTCCCTGGTGATAAAAACCTGTTTGGTATTCATTCCCCTCTTCGCTGGAATCTCCTAACTTTTATTGGCCGCTGGCTGGAGCACTCCTATCTTGGCCAGATCCTCCACTCCACCAAGCCAACTGTTCTACAATTTAAAAAAAAAAATGATTCTGTTATAGTAAAAATACATCTAATACATGTGAACATACATTAGGAGATCACGAGGCCATATTTTTTTCAGATGCTTGTGAGGGTTATCAGTAACAGATGTAATGTTGCCCAACACTTAGCAAGACCAGGACCCTGACCGCCTTATTTTTGCAAGACCAAGACTGGAAAAAAAAAGTTTTGTTTATTGTTACTAATCCAAGACAATTTAAGTTACTATATGTAAAGAATTACTAGATCCAATATAATTTTTCATTTAACTCTTCTAAACTTTCATTTGAGTTAGGTTTTCCCATTTTGAAAAATGAAAGCAATATCTCTTTTAATTTTTAAAAGGTTAAATTTCTGACAAAACTATTTTAAAAAATCTGGCGTGTCCACTCACACGACTTTCCTACCTATTTCAGAAAAGTTTTTATATCTTTTTATATATTCATGAAGAAATTTAAAAAAAATTGAATTAGAATTATTTTCTTGCAAATTGATCAAAGAAAAGATTTAAGTACGATTTGTTTAATAAACTAAAGCAATGTAAACCGGCTTAAGGTAAATCAGGGTAAAAATTTCAACACTCTCTAATATTGCTGATCAAAAACTTTTTTCCGTAGCTTAATTTTGTCAAAAAATAATTTCTGCTAAAAGTAGACAAAATATTGAAGCATGTGTATGTGTGATGCGGGAAACATATTTTCTTACTTTCACTTAATCATCATTTTTCTCTCATTTATACGTTTCTTACACCAGGATATGATCCCGTTATCTTACAATGGAAACTGAATAGCTGTAACTTCGTTAATAGTTGTCCGAAATGAACAAGTTTTATAAGTTTTGTAGGGAATTTCATTACCTTTCAAAGAAATTTTACCATAGAATATATACTTTTTCTCCTCAAAACATTTTTCTTTTCTCTCTAATTTTTTTCCTGATTTTTTTGGGAAATAAGTCCATTTACATTGCTTTCGTACATCAAATAAATCGAACTCTAATGATTTTTCTGATAGGTCATCAGAAAAATTAGTCTAGTTCAGTTGCGTTATTTTTAATGAATATATTTCAAATTTAAAAAAAAGTGTTTAAAATCGACCGGAAAGTCATGGGCACCAATTTTGTTATTTAAATAATTTTTCCACAAATCCATCGAATCCCTCACGTATCCAATCCTTACAGTCCAAAATCCTTCGTAAAATCCTCAATTCTCCTTACTTTGTCACTAATAAAATCATCCATAAAGACTTTAATGTTCCTTATGTATCTGACTTGGCCCAATCCAGATACCTATCCTTCCTTAATAAACTTCAGAACCATCCGAACCCTCTCGTTTCTAACCTTGATTCCTCTTCGATCCCTCGTAACCCTCCGAGGTAACTGAAAAGAAGATGGCCTCGAGGTCTCATATTGTAAATACATTTTACCGTAAATACAGTGCTACCAGTGGGTAGTTTATCAACGAGTGTTTTCATGTTTTTATTTTCTGTTATCACAGTTTATAGTTGTAGATATCATAAATTAAAAAAATAATAATAAAAAAATAATTGGTGATATTGTATAGATTGTATTTACTATACAACTCTTCCATTTCAAGGTAGTGGCCTGTCGCTATCTTTTTTGACAAAGCCTTTAATGTATTGTAAAGTTAATTTTATTAATTAGATTAAACTTTACTATATTTATGTCAATAAAACATCTAAATGTTTCTATTTTCTAAGATCTAATGTAATATATTTAATAAATTGCAATAAGCTAATAGGTTACGCCAAGAATCTTGCGAACTTTAATGCAGAACGTCATAAGTCCAAGAAGGCGTTATTATAGTTACTTATAAGGGTATTTTGTAATTAATCGTAAGCTTAAAGCGTTTGTCTAGTGCTGAAGTAGCCGGAAACATCGAGCCATTTTTCATCGTTTCACTCTGTTATGAAGATTCTTCTAAGTTAAACCTTTGTCCAGGTGAAGTCCTATGCATCAGATTTTCTCGACATAGATAAGCAGAATATTATTAAATGATACTACAGGACAGGAAGTCATAGGTTTATGGCAAAGGGCAAAGATGATTTGATGAGATTTATTGGAAATTATTTTAATTTTTCAGTTTTTATAAGTTTTCTGTTATGTGAGATAGAAAAATTTAGGGTATGTTTTAAATATTAACCTATTATTATTAATTTTCGTTATTTGTATTAACTGTTTTATCCTTTTCTTTTGTAGAACATCCTTGACAAGTTCAACCCTGGAGCCCGGCAGATGATTAATGCTGGGAAGGCGTACCTCAAGGCTCTACATGGTGAGTCTATTTATTGCTTTATATCTTATAAATAAAGTTATATATTTATATAAATATATATATATATATATATATATATATATATATATATATAGTTTTCCTCTTATTTTTTTTTATTTTTTTAAAGAATAAGGCTTTCAGAACCATTCGTTCTTATTCATGACCAAATATCATTTTAAAATTGTTTCATTATTGTTACATACTATCTGAAATACATAATAGCATTGAATGGAAATGGCTAAGAACAGTTTTAATAATTATGAACAGTTTTACTGGGTTTTCCAATTAAAAAAAAAAAAAACCATTAATGTAACGAGTGTAAAACAAAATATGCGCTGTGGGCCCATCACACAACGTTTAATTCAATTTTCAATTTTAACTCTGTGTAAAAATTGGTCTTTTCATGCATTGTTTTATTTCGACACAAGTGCCAGTTATAAAAAAGGCCGCTATATTTATTTATATTCTAGTCTTATTTTTTACCTAAATTGTATTATTTTTTGTTTTATTGGTTGCTGGCCAAAAGACACCCATAAAATATGTTTTTATTATATTTCATTCAGTTATTCGTAAACAATATTATAATGAGTGACATATCCTTAAAATATTTCAATTTAAAAATAATGAAATTTGAAAAAAGTTTAAGGATGGTTGATTTATTATAATATTTTTTACAGATACTAGATAATGGATCAAGAAGTCGAAACTTCGAAAATAAATAAAAAAGAATTTTATTGGTGACTTTTGGCCAAAAATCAATGAAATAAATAATATTTATATTTCATTGTTGGTATTTTTATTTGTTTAAATACAGATATAATGTGCCACTTCCATTTCGTCAATTTTGGTAAAAATATTGTTACATCCGAAGTATATAAAGAGTGATTTTAGCTAAGCTCTACACCTATTTCGAGGGACTTGAAATAGAATCAAATCAATGAGCGAATAAAATTATTAAAAAAAAAAAGAATGGAAGTAAATTGATGTTAATTAAATTAATAAAATGTTTACATTTATCATCAAAAAGAAATTTTAAAAAAGAAAATCTTATCACTAATATAAGACATGGTAAAAAAAAACTTAAATAATATCAGATATATAGAATAGAATAGAATAGAAAATTAAACTTTTTTCTGGGACTAAGTCCATTTAGAATAACAATGATGAGTTAATACAAAGTAAAGTAGAAATCTGGCCAAAAACTAACTTATAAAAAATTTAATATTATATACATTATTTAAAAAGTATGTAACCAGTAAAAAATAAAATATATATACAAATGAACATAAAATATTCTCAAAACTACTTAATTGTGATGAAAAAAAAAAAGAAGAGATATTACATATTTATATATACATAACTACACAATTTATAAACAATAGGCTATCTAATAGAAAACTAACTTAATACAAAATATAATAATATCTACAGTGGTTTATATAATAATATGCAGACACTAAGATAAAATAAAATCTTAGGATACTTGTGGTGTAATGGAAAATAAAAAATAAACAAATAAAAGGAACTATTTATACGTACATTCTCATAGTGGCACACATAAAGACAAAAATATAAAATAAAATCATATATACCCGAAAGAAAAAGCACAACCTGAGGAGAAGAGAAAAATACATAAAATTATATATATATAGTGTTTAAGTATAATCTCATTTTTACGTGGTAACCGTCAGTGAGTGAGGCAGCTTTATTTGATGACATTGTTTATTTTTTTAATATCAGTTTCCGATTGTCAAATTACAATAACCATATATCGATGTAAGAAAATCGATTTTTTTTTAAACTTACTCACTACCCAAATTGATCAACATTGCAAATTTGGTTATTTTGACCGACTATTCATTTGAGGTTTGATGTCTTATTTCGATTCCTATAAGGCGGAATCAAATTCAATATCTATTGGGGATTCAATGAATACTTCTGTAAATCGTTTGACATTAAAGTTATAAATAAATTCTGTGGTTCTCAAATATATTCAGTATTTGAGTAAGATGCTTTGTACTCATTACTCAGAGTAGCATTTGCCTATCTCTGCTACAGGTGAATAAACATTTTGATTATTCTTCCTGTCTAGGAAATGAGAAGATGTAAAAAGTGGCCCAAGGAGTTAATTGGATATCCTTTGAGATAGAAATCCTTGATCCTTGTTAGAAGAGCTGCTAACTTATCGTCCTTTAGCATCGCCATTATTTTTTATTACTCCCCCTCCTCGCTCTCCTCCCCGATCTGCTATTGGAGGAGGATTTACTGCTTCCACTTCTGCTCTAAGGGTGGCTTCCTTATCCGATGGTAGTCCATGTCGGCCTAAGTCGGGGTGAAATGTCGGATAATGTTGGTCCCGATCGATCCTAACATCTACAGCCTACTGTTTCTTTTTTTTTTTTGTATTTTTTCATTTACAAGTGTCGTTTTTTACCATAAAATGAGTCTTTTATTTTTACTGTAACCTCTAATCTAATCATATCATTGTCAAACATTTTTATGAATTACGAAAAACTATATTTTCTTTTCCAATTGTTATATAAAAACAATATTTTTTAAAAAATTACATGCAAAAAAAATCCTGTGCCACTACAACCTATGAAGGATTTTGGGTTCAGTACTTTGAAAGAATGTACTATTTCTTGGTCAACGGTTGGTCAAGGAGGTTATTTGATCGAGATCACGCTCAACCTCCACGTTTTCCCAACGATAAATTATTTAATTAGGTTAATTAAGAAGGATCTGTCGACCCCATGATCAATCCAGGACCGACGAAACAGAATATTATTTATTGAGATATTTTACAATCTGTCACATCTAAGGACAATAGTAATAGTGATAGAAGAGTAGCTCATTCACACTATGTACAATAAATAAACAGCAAAATAATAATACTGAAAGTTTCTTCTGTTCATTTTTTCTACTTTTGGTGTCTTGAAGTTTTTTTTATTTGTTTCAATAAATTAGGCCATTTTTCACCAACATTTTATTATTACGCATCAATTTAACGTTTCGACCATACTAAGGGTCATTTCCAAACCTGGAAAATTATAATATCATTATTAGTTAATATTCAGCAATTATAAAATGAATTTCTTATTACATTTAATTGAATTGTCTAACGTTCTATGTCAAATTATTTCCGATATACTTAAATTTATATAAAAATATACATAAAGTATACACTTTTTATTAAAAAAACCCTTACATGTACGTAACTATAAACATTAAAACTCTAACAATTAAAAACAAATGACTATTACCTTGATGAGTCCTCCTAATATGTTCATCCTTAATGTTCTAATTAATATGTTCAGTGAACATTAACTTGTCAATTTTTATAGGGGCTTCGCCCACGTCATTTCTGGAGGGACTGACTTATATCGTCCTGGTGGGGATAGTCAAAAGGAGAGGGATTTTCCTTCTAATGTTTTGCATTGGTGGATTATTATATTATTATATACGAATTTTATTAAGTATATTTGCGTAAAAAGTATTTATATTGTCCACATCTGTATGGTTGTTAACAGAATTTTGTAATTTTTTTGTAATATATATAGACTCTATAATCTTTCTTTTATTGTTACTACTTTCCTTGTATATTATTTTGGCATTTTTAAAATCAAATTGGTGTTTGTTATATGTTGTATGTTGTAAAAGGCCGGTTGATGTGTTTGATTTGGACTTGCAATTTTGTTCATGTTGTTTCATTCGTTTTATGAACCATTGTCCCGTTCGTCCTATATAAGATTTATTAGTGCAATTTTTACTATCTATTTTATAAATAAGGTTATTTTTCATGTCATGGTATAATATATTTGGTATTGGTATACAATTTTTTCAATTTTATTTACAGGCTTTTTTCCTAATACTAATACTAAAAGTAAATGTATATACACTAAACTAATCAAAGTAATTACTTGTACATACGTGCATTTATACAACATTTTAAAAATTCATTCACTCAAAAACTTCGAGCCAAGCCTTCCCCTCTCCCCATTCGTGGAATGAATCCCTGCGCCTCTCACTCAGACGCATTATTTCTATTAAGGACCATTGGAAGCTGACCAGAAGTGTTACATATAGACATGTATGGCTTGAGTGGAGAATCCGGCCATTGCCAGAACTCCAATATATTCTTACAGCAGGTCTCTGGGCTACAGCCGCTTTAGCCTTTGGATGATATGTAAGGGCAACGAAACAGAATAAATAATTTATCTGTCATCAGCCGGATTCGATCCCGGGACCTCTATAATTGGAAGTCAGCACCCTACCACTAAGCAACTCCACTCTCTTTGTATCATGTTTTTATATCTTGTATTTATAGCATGTTTGCTGATTGTCAATAAAAGGTGCAAATACATTTTTTAAGCAAAAAAAAAAAAATGCAGACTAATAGTATTATGTAAATGTGTTCATTTTTCGTTTAATCATATGATTTTTTTTTTTGTAATTTATCTGGAAAGCAATATCACATTTAAGCGGATTTCCGCTTTCATTTTTAAATCTCATTTATTTTTTTCACTCTCCGCCCCCCCCGCAAATTAATGCCCTGATTTCCTTGGGATTCCAAGCGGGTACACAGAGTTCAGCTGCGTAATGGAATGAATAATATGTTGAGGGGGGAAGTGAAGCGGTATTTCGGAAACTTTTTAAACTTTTATTTCCTACCAAAGTTTTTTTATTTTATAGTTCATTCCAAATAAATCTAATCATGTTTGGTGTATTTTGTATAAATAAATATATCTTTTTGTTTACTTAACAATTTT
Organism: Nezara viridula; assembly: GCA_928085145.1. Taxonomy (NCBI): domain Eukaryota; kingdom Metazoa; phylum Arthropoda; class Insecta; order Hemiptera; family Pentatomidae; genus Nezara; species Nezara viridula. The sequence continues at coordinate 151,645,849 of OV725080.1, read as the reverse complement.
GATACATATTTTCAACAACTTAAGTAAATATATTAAAATACTTATATTGTGACAAAAAAAACTTCGCTTGGTATGAATAATATACCATATGGCAAGATTCAGGTTACAAATTTATAGAAATTATATAACACTCTTTATTATAATAACAATTTATAATATCCTGTAAAATCCGCAACTGTTGTAAGGTATAATAACCTATAATTAGCATTAATAATGTTTGAATTATACCAATAATATAAACACCAAAATACACGAAATGAAAAGGATATATATATTAATTGTTATTTGTAAACTTGATAGAATTTTGTGTTTACAATAAGCCTTTTTATATTTTATATTATAACTCTATTCTATTATGCACTCTTTTATTATACATCCGGTTTGACAGTTTATCTTTATTTCATAATGATATTTTTTCTCTTCCTCTTTTTATGTTATTATATATATTTTTTGTTAAACAATCGTTTGGTTAACTGCTCATATTTTTACGTCATAGTCGTAGTTCCCAGATATATGATTAAAAAATAAAATTATTTAAGAAAAAAGGAAAATAGTGCAACTGGCTAAAATAATTTTCTGAAATAATTCACAAATAATGAACAACATTAGATATTTACATTGCTAAAATTAATTTTAAAAATATAAATTTTTTGGTGTTTAAAAGAACAGTCTACAGCATATGTGGTGAACCTGTAGGCTTTACGCTGTATATGGCCACAGTGATGTAGTTGGAGCCTCCAAACGTTTTTGCGCGATATTTATTAATTTAGTACTAGAATTAATTAATCTTTCATTTTTCAGAAGCAAACATTTTCAAATTAATAGAATTAAGTTGAATGTATGTTTGTGGGTGTGTGTATTAAGCAATAAATAAAAATAGCAACACTAAAATATAAAGAATAGTTGGGGCTTCCATTTTCACTGCCTATTTTCACTATTTTCGTTGGTGACCTGCTAATTGTTTATCCGAAATGCTACTCAGTTTATTTCGAATGCTGTTTGTTCTCTGAACCTAGACAGATAGTTTTGAAGAAACATTTGTTGTGATAATCAACTAATACAATTTATATACTTACTAATATAAGAACAGTTATATAGTAGGATTGATACTATCGTGGGTCAGCTATTCATTATTAATTTATAGCTTTGAAGGCCTTATGATTGACTTTTAGATTAAAACTGTAGTTTAAATCTTTGCTTTATTCTATTTTTTCAAAAATAATTTTCAAAAAGATACAGTGGGATCGGATTGACTATCTGACAGTGTCAAAGTTCTGCATTGAAAGGTTTCTGTTATCTCTTCTACCAGCTGCCCTTTCTGATAGCGGCTCTCTGTTCATCAAGCTCTGCTGGCTTCGAGTTTGATAATATTTTTAAGTCTGGAGTTTAAATATTGTGCTTATAATGAAAAATATAGGCTAAATTTATTTATTTGTCAGTACGCTATTGAAAATAGGTTCACTAGTTTATGAACCAATAATTAACACATTTTTGGGTCTATTTTCCATCCCAACATACATAATAACAACAATAATCTTTATTAATATTAAAATACTTGTATTTATTTTGTTATCACGTATATCTTTAATGTTACGGCACCTTGGCCATTTTGAAACATTTCTTTATATATACCATAGATATAAATTCTTACTATGTAATATGAAAAATTTGCTATTTTCAATTCTGCAACTTAACGATAGTAATTAGAAAGAATACAATAGAAAATTGAACTTTATTCTCTGGGACTAAGTCCTCTTAGAAAACAATGATGAATTAATACAAAAGAAAATATGAATCTTGCCAAAAACTAACATTATATACATTAATTTAAAAAATAGTATGTAACCACTAAAAAAATGAACAAAAAAAAAAATAAACAAACATAATATCGTCTCAAAATTACTTATTATTGTGATTCAAGAAAAAAGAAATTACATATTTATATATACATAAACATTTATAAACAATAGGCTAACTAATGAAAAATTAACTCATTAATATCAATAAATGAAATGAAATTATATCTACAGTGATTTACATAATAATATGCAAACCTTAAGAAATCAAATATCTTCTCAGGAATACTTGTAGTGTAATGGCGAAAAAACAAATATATATACATACATACACATATTGGTACATATAGAGACAAAAAGTATTACCTGGATAAATAAAAATAAAGTAATATAATCAAAGTAATGACAGTATAAGTTAATATATAAAAAGTAGGCTGAATTAATAAACTAACGCTATAAAATAATATTTTAACAGTTAAACAGAAAATCGTCTCAAACGTGACTTGGACTATAGAAAAATAATATAAAAATACATAAAAAATATAATACATACATATATAAACAGATATACTTAGAAAGAAAGAAAAAAACAAGACCTGAAGCAAAGTGAAAAGCAAATAAGTAGTAAAAATAACAATCAAAATAGGTGATTAAAGCCATTGATATTTTATGGTTAATACTTAAACAGTAGGCACCATTACTAGTAGGCCATTTACTTCGCATAAATATGATTCATAAAATGATATTTATGGTTGCGAATCGTCTGATATTCGTCGATACAGATATTTTTAAAGAACGAATAGAAAGTCTTTAAACATTCATAAAACCACATGTTAGTGTGAAAATGAAGTCATTATCGTTTTTCCTTTTGTTTTTTTCGTTTCCTGAAAAGTGATTTTCAGATTTGATGGTTAGCATTTATATTATTGATATAATTACCATATGTCTAATTTTGTAAAATTAGTTGTCATTTCTCCTCATTTAGACAAAAAAGTTCTCATTTTGTCGGTAAAATTTTTATTGGTGGTTAATTTACTTTCTTATTTTATAGAAATATGTCCAAAACTATCTTACAACCTGAATCCGAACTATTTTCAAAAAAGTTACTATATACCACACTCCTATTCATATCTCATCACCAAATTAAAATTTAAATGAAGGTTTACTAGGTTACTTTAAATAAATTTTGTGGCAGGCTTTTCCTAATAATGAGCATCTTCTGACTTGTATTTCTTGTATAGCTCAAAATCAACATTTTTGTATGTTAATATAATACTAACATACAAGAATCTTATTTATTTTATTTATCTCGGAGTAGCTTAAATTAATATCGTTATTTTAATTAATCATAAACTGCTCATTTCTTATAAATATGAACTATACGAATTTCGCTTTTTCACTTTTAACTATCTATGAAAGGATAACAAATATATGCAACGCAAGTTTAAGGTAAGCCTTTTAAGGTAAGATAAGGAAAAATTATTTAACATTTTAGGTACGATGAGCGAAAAATGGGGTGTGGGTTTGAAGACGGCATTATTTGACAGTTTTCCCGTGCCCCTGTAACGGAATACTTTTCATCACTTCCACTCAGCAATTTAGCCCTTTTATTTAGTGTATCGTTTCAAACTTTTTTACCTAACTTTTATACTATTGAAATATAAATTGTACATTTTAAAAATAAAAGAAATCAGACAAAAACTAAATAGGTACACTTACCTACTCAAACCCATTTGGACATAAGGCTCACAAATTTACGGTTCTGCAAAAAAGACGCACTTACAAAAACTACAATAATTTCAATCCAAAATTTCTAGGAAGAGGTACTAATCTTCCTCATGCCTTAAATGCCAATTTTCTATACAATGAGATCACCTGTGCTTATTGTCAATACTATGACAGGTGTGGATTGAAGTATGAAGGAAGAAAAAAAAATATTAACTTTTAAACCTTTATTTTTTACACACTTGACATTTTATACAATTGAATTAGTCAACAAATTAAAATAAACAAAATATTTTTCTGTTTGAACTCTGCCATTTTTGCGTAGTACCAGAAACTGCCCTAAATTATATATCACAATGTGATTCATTAGTGTGATTCAAAGAGTGATCTATTCGGAGTTGATTAGAAAGAACGAAAAGATGGTGAAAATACAGGTCAACATAGGTATCATTTTCGGTGTTGGAAAGATAAAGAGGCCCACTTGCAGTATAAGTCCGTCCACTTTTACCATCACCTGTAAATTACTAGTTCTAGCCCAGAAACTACCTCATACATTTTTTTATATTTTTTATTGAATAATAATAGTCAGCCACACTGAAGTTTATTGGTACTAGGGCTATAACATTCATTCACATAATATGAACATCAGAAAGGAAAATAAATAAAAATAACCAAATAAGAAGAGAGAGAAAAAAAAAATATAAATAAAAAGATAAAGTATATACAAGATAAGTAAAATAACATATGAAAGCCGAATGATAATAAAATAAATAAAACACATCCACACCTATGTACAATAGGTCTCATACATAGACGGGTTTAAACAAAAAATAATATGATATTATTCATAATTGTTTGTAAGTTCATTCTAAAAATTGTAAGTTGTCCAGATTTGCATGAATCTTCTAATTATTCTGCAATATACATTACATTATACTCTGGAACGCTAAGAGACAAGGACAATCAAGTTACGATTAGCAGCAAGGGCTCCAGATGAATTATTCATTCCAGCGAGAACAAAACAGCTCCAAAAAATCTCGCCGCCTGGAGAGCAATTAGAGAAGAAGTAATTGGAAGAAGATTGACACAAATGAAGAAGATGGCAAGAAATTGCCTCTCTTGGGTCATTGTAGTCCCAAACCATTAGCCGTTCTACTCTTCTTTAGGATTCCTTCTTGTAACAGGGTTTCGTGTTTTATAAAATTAAGATCCTAGTGTAAATTTACTTGTAAAATTATCAACAAATAATATAGATGTTACTATGATTTTTTTTAAATAAAATTAAATTTAAACTAGTTGGCTTGTGTATATTGGTCAGTAAACAATTCGCAATATTATATTTATTTATTTGAACATTCTGTCATTTGCACCTGCGCTGCAACGCAACTAGCATATTTGATGTATTAGCCATTAGCTTCGAGTTTGTTTGATTTTATTGCTTGATTGATTTTGCTACTATTTATTTTATGAGAAGGAGTTGATCGGTGGGTGCGGTCAAATAAATATTAAATTATACAAGTAGTATTATTTAATTTTTTTGCCGACGTTTTAACCCACTTTGCAGGTCTTCATCAGGGCTACAAAAGATACAAAACATGGTGAAAATAAAATAAATGAATAAAACAAAGGAGAATGTTGTTTTCTATTTTTATTCATACTTATTTTCCATTTTTGTTTGTGTCTTCTATATATATAATACTTGATATTTTAACTACATTGTCACCCACTATATCACTGATATCATCTTTTTATTTTTTATCAGACAACTTCTTCTTATTTTATATCTACTTATATTCATTTATTTTATTTTCACCATGTTATGTATCTTTTGGCAAAAAATTTAAATAATACTATTTGTATAATTTAGTATTTATTTGACCGCACCCTCCGTTCAACTCCTTCTCATATTATATCACGGTCAACCATCTCTACATCACTATTTATTTTAATTTTCCATTTTGTTATTATTGTAGGAATTGGTCCCTTGGCCATTTTCATTTTTAGTCTGGATCGATCAGGTAACAGGGAGCAAGAAATAGAAAGCACTAATGGATTGAAGTGATTTTGAGTAGAAGAATAAAAGTGTATTTGTCCTGGATGTAGGATTTTGCTGTTGGGATGTGTAAGTCGTTATGTATAGTGTTATTTGAAATGAACTAAGGTAGTTTGACACTTTAATTAAAGATAAACATAATTTATTTATTGCGTTGGCAATTAAGTCCTTTCGGTTTTTCAGGGTGACATAAAGTTTATTTTAATCTACAATATATTGACCATTCTTTAATATGGCTTTTTCCCATCTTTTCACTAACTTCATACATAATGTCTGAAGTTTATTGTTAAAAAACTGATACAAGTGATTTTTGATGTCCTCTTCATTTTGGAATTTCTTTCCATTCATGGAGTTCTGCAGAGAGCGGAATAAGTGGTAGTCACTTTGAGCTAGGTCTGGTGAATGAGGAGGGTTGGGCGAAAGATCCCATCCAAGGCTCAATAATTTATTGAGTGACCAATAAGGTGTGGGACTTAGCGTAGTCTTGTTCTAACACAATACCCTTCCGATTCTTCATAACTGTTCAGAATGTTCTCCAAATTCGTTGGGAAGCTGAATTATTGCTCTTCAAAGTCATTCTTTATTTAATGCCTACATAAGGAACACATTTGTTGTTTGTATGTGAAGGTCTTGTTTATGTCATTTTATGAAGTTTATGTGGCTCTAAATTTTTGCTAAATTTTTTGTAGATATCTAAAATCGTATTGAAGTTAACCTTTTTAATGATTTTCGAAAAAAAAATCACGTGAGGAACCTAAACATTAAGGCTGGAACATAGCCGAGTTTGTGCAAATGGTTTTCTACGCTTGTATGCGACACATTTAGTACCATAGAAAATAGATTACAAACAGGATAAAAAATCCTCCTTAGAGATTAATTTATCAGACAAGAAGTGTATCATAGTGACATAAAAATAAACAGATAACAATATTCTTTTCTTTGTTACTTGTGACTGCACATCCCAACCAACTCCTCTTTATTATTTTTCAAACTATTAATTCAGTCAACTATTAATCCACTATTATTTACTGAACATATTACTAAAAGAATTGAATAATTAATATGAATTATGATTTACTGAATTTAAGGATTAAGTAGGGCAAGTACCTGAACCCAACACTGAGGCAATGGATTATATTTATCTCTGCAGGTGATTCAGCGATTAGTCTCTTAAACAATTAGCTACATGACAGAGCTTTCCCAGATCGTGTTAAGTATTTAAGAATAAGTTCTAAATCGAGAAGAAAAACCAGGTAGTACTTCCTCCGGACGACGAAGAAGTATTGGAAGATGAGGGACTTTGCATTGCAAGTGGCGGGAGGAAAAGGGAGATTCAATTAGGACCAAGTGGGGTCCAAGAGATTAGCGAAGGGAATTCGTTACGGCAGGTCAGTCAGCTTACTCTGCGCAGGACATTCTCTTTTATTTTAGCTAGATATATTTATATACATATACATTTTTTTTAAATTTAATAATATAACATTCTGTCTATTTCATAATAGACACATTCACGATATATGTACATAAAAAATATAAAATAAACAGAAGCAAAATACACAAAAAATAATAATCAAAAAGTCCTAACAATAAATAAAAATAAAATAAGTTAAAGACATTTTTTTTTATTTATTTACTTTTGTATTATAATTGCCACTGCGTTGTAACGCATCAAGCAAATGTGATACCGTTTATTCTTTCTTCTTTTATTCTTGATCCTTGTTTACATTGTCAGCAAAAAATCTCTAGGCTACCGCATTTTTAGTCGTTGGGGATCAGGAGACAGGAGTTATTTTGAGTTTTGTTAATGTAGACGTTTTTTGCGAGACCTCGTAGTTCTGCTCTGTATGTCCAAATAGGTCGTAGTAGATTAGTCGCTTGTTTAAAAATAAAGATAAAGGAATTAAAAAAAATAACACACATACCTATTACACTATTTACAAGCTGGCTAGGGAACCAGGCCTTTCTCTCCAACTACGGAGGGAAAAGCAGGACCCCGGGAATTCTCTGCGCTAGTTTCTCAACCGCGTTACTAGTGCTAAGGCCTAAATTGAGGATGAGCGAGAGCACTTTAGCCGCACACACTCATGTCGTGAGTGGGGAATCTGGCCACTTCCAGAACTCCAATATATATATATATTAATATTTTAATGGAATTTACAACTGTATTACATAGAAAATACAATAAGTAAATGTAAAATTGGTAACATGGCGTATACAACATGAAGAGAAACTACCCATTGGTAGAACTCAAATTAAAGTTCTATATTAGAAGATCCCGAGGACATCTTCTTTTCAGACACCTCGGAGGGTTATCAGGGATCGAGGAGGAAGCAAGGTTTGAAACAAGAGGATTCGGATGGTTCTGCAGTTTTTTATGTAAGGACAGGTATCTGGATTGGGTCAAATCGGAAACATATGGAACATTAAGGTCTTTATGGATGATTTTATTTGTGACAAATTAAGGCGCGTTGAGGATTTTACGAAGGATTTAGTGGAGCCCCAAAGCTCAATTCCCTAAGTTCAAATAGGTCTTATTATTGTCATATATATGAGTCGTTTATAATTGTTTGAAAGCTTAGATCGTTTGTCTAGTAAGTGCTGCAGTAGTCGAAAACGTCGGGTGGTTTCTAGTCGTTTCAGTCTGGTGTGGGAGTCCAATATATATAAACTATAAAATGTCGCGAGGCCACTGCCGTTTTAATCTTCTAGGATGATTATATGGGTGGGTGGTGCTAGGTAGGGATTGTGGGTGGAATTCGGATGATGACAAATGGCGATCATTCAAAGTTTACTACAGTAATGTATATACAATTATAATCGTATGTATTGTAAATGTTAGTTTGTGAATATAGGACAACAAGTAATTTGTACACTACAATAATTATATGAATTGTAAATTTATTACTTTTTGATTATAGAACAAGATAAAATTATGTTTCATATTATTAACCTGGCCTTGTTGATGTTTTCACTTCTATCGTGCGTCCTGAAGCACACTGGGTAGTTTGTTCATTATGTTTTACAAAACCATCGTTTAATCTAGATGATAACTACATCCGATCTGGAAAAAAGCTGAAACGTTAGAGAACAAACTCTATTAAAACAGTCGGTTTGATGAAAATGGAAGGCTCAAAAGGATGGTTTTATTAAAACCCGGAAAGTGTGCGAATTAAATCACGCCATCACAAAGCCCGCGGCTGTACTAAGAGTACCGAAAAAAATTTTGCATGAAGTGCTATTGCATTCGGTCTAAGTTTGTACAGCTCCACAATTGACAACTCAAATCATAACTTCCTGATACAAAAAGCTTCATTGATTTTAAAATCAATTTTCCTAGCTGAACATACCTCCCTGAAGAAGACCTGCCAAGTCGGGTCGAAACGTTGGCTTTTAATAAAATAGTTTTGCCTATTTATGACCGCCACCCCGGACCATCTCCTTCCTTTATAATGCAACAGCCAACTATTAAATATTCAAAATTTTATAGATTTTTTTTTTGTTAACAAAAGTATTGAGAGCACCTAAAAACTTACTTTAATATTCAATATATATTTAAAGATCTTTCCACATTCAAAATGTGATATCTTGTAACTGCCAAAAAATCTTATATCATACTTTGATGTCATTAATATCCCTAAACAACGCCCCATCAATTAGTGACTTCTTGTTAGTGTGCACTAGCTGATCCCAGATTTAAAATGAAGAAATTAAGTACCCATATGAAGAATTTTCGATTTAAGATATTTGAATAATGTAACATTGAATAATCCGTGATACAGACCCCATTTTATGAGAGTATTAATATTCGCCGAAAACTTCGTAAATATCTTCATCTCATCTTAACCTACAAATATTTTATTTACGAAAATTCTCGGAATCGGGGCGTTTTAATCTGGAGATCGGCAAAGTTTATCTATTTAATTAGGTACTAAAAACTCTTGAATATCCACTTGAATCGGAATATAATACATCACAAAGTCGAAAAAAAATGTGGCCAACAAAAATATTGGTATGTTTGGCCTATATATATAACCTCGTTATTTGAATACTTTTGGGAGTGTGGGTCACGCCAACAGCCTAATATATTTGTAGGCGACCTGTTTTTTCGACTTTGTGATCATATTATCTTAAGAATGGAAAATAAATGGGTATTCATGAGGTTTTTGTATCTAATTAAATAGACAAAGTTTACTAATCTCCAGATTGAAAACTCCACAATTTCGAGAATTATCATGAATAAAATATTTGTAGGTTATAATGAGATGATGATATTTACAAGTTTTTAGTCTGACAAAAAAACATCTGTACCACGGACTAAATCTTATTCATAACATTTAATTAATCATGACTGATTCCTTATATTTTTTAGAATAGAATAGAATAGAAAATAATTTTATTCTGGGACGAAGTCCCTTTAGAATAACAAAAAAGTACAAAATTAAAATATTATATCTGGCCAAATAAAAACAAACATAAAAATTAAAAATAAAGATAAATAAGTAAAGAAAATATTAGTTATACATACTATATACAAAACTCTTGAAACCATGCCAAGACACTTAAAATTATGTACAGTGGTAAAATATAAATATACACTTTTAGAAAAAATGAAAACTACATTACATTCTTCTTAGCAGTAAACCCTGTGTTTCTGTTGAAAAAAAAGGAAAAAAGAAAGTCGAATCTGATAGTAAGTATTTAAGTGATGAGCTATATGTAAATACATCATTATGAATAATATGTAATTTCACATAAAAGGTTAGCGGGTATCTGACTATGAATTGGAATAGGAGGGTTTTGAATGTAGACAGGGATGAAGAATGCCAAATTTTTATTTTTTTTAAAAGGAAAAATATATATAGGAGTTTTGGAACGAGGCATATCTGTGAGAAGGAATGTAAAGGTCGGAAGGTCAAGATCTTGTGGAAAGGGAGTGGACTGAGGACTTGAATTGGAGAAGGTTGTAGGCGTAAGAAAATATTGTCTTCGAATGGAGGGGAAGAGCCACTTTAATTCAGTGTAGTGGTGAGAGACATGGGAGTATCTCGCGGCACCAATCACCAATCATATTTTAATTTTAATTTTACAAATTCTAGACACACCTACTTAGATTTATTATATATTTTATATTTTATTTTTATACATTTATTTTGTATTATTTATATATATATATATATATATATATATATATATATATATATATATATATATATATATATATATATATATATATATATTAAATATACTTAAAATAAGAATAAATTTATTGATGAAAGATAATTGAACATGGGCGATTTTTCATATTTTCGCTAATTTTACTGTAAATTTTTTTAAAGCAATTTCAAATCGAATTCCCATGTATGTTTTGCGATAATTGTGTTGTCAGTTGCTCGTTGTTTGACTTGCGACAAGTGGCAAAAAAGGGGGAATCTGCAAACACTTGGCGCCGAAGACGGAGTGTAATTTCATATTTCCCCGAGAGGGGGGGAACTTGGCAGGCGTCAGTAAAAACGGACCAGGCCGTGTTGACAGTTACAATGCAGCTCCCTGATTGGTGTTTGAACAAGCTCTCTCGCCCAATCACATCCACAGTCCTATCCCCTCCAATCCTATTCTCATGTCATGAATATTATATTATGTTGATTTCTACCTCGGGAGTGCAGATATAATAAGGTCATGATTCTGTTATACTCGCTATTCCCTCTCTGCAAACATTAATATACTTACTTTGTAATACATTGGTTGTGTCTACTTCTCTTGTGCCCGGGTTCGATTCTCTATACAGTATTTTTGTTTTGTTTATTATTATTTTAAAAAATGAATCATTGTAATCGACCACGAACAAACAAAAGTTTAAACCCAATAAAATTTTGGGTTTTACATTACTTGAATTGTTTTGATTATAATGCATGCTTGTCTAAGATAATTAGAAAATTAGACTACTTGGTTCAAAGATTTGAAGGCGTTCTGAATTATTTGAATTAGTTCTAATGCAGAGTAGATTTTTTTTTTTTTATAACTCATACAATTTATACCAGAAAAGAAGTTAAAGTTTTATGTCATTTTCTAATTTTATTAAACCAAACATGAAAAATAACAATTTTATAAGAGGACGATTTTTTTTTCTCAAAAGTAGTAAGGAACAATATTTGTATTGTGGCAAACATATTAGATATATTAGTATATGGAAATAATAAATTGTTGTGTAATAATTTGAAGATTTTTTTATATTTACTTTCCTGGATCTAAATGTTAAGGAAAATACCTGTTGCTATCGAGTAAAATTATAGATATGCATTTTTTAACAGATCTCAACATTTCAGAACCATCTGACAAAAAAAAAAAACAACCAAAAAACGCATTTTACGGGTAAAACTATTTTATTGAATTTTCCCCCTAAATTTCTAGTTAACCGCTTGTAAGTATTTTTTTTCGATTTTTCGAGCGAACGGTTAGATCGATATTGTAAGTTAGATGGTTTTAATTGCTCACTCCAATCTCATGAAAATTTTGGAACTATTTGAACGATTTTGAAACTTATAATACTTTTTTAAAAAAATTAATTTATTTAGAATATTATCAGTTGCTTGTAGTTTTCATATTTTATCATATATAATTTCGTTTTGTATTCGTTTTTTTTATCATTATAGTAAAATGAAATAAATGAATATAAAAAACGTTAAAATTAATTTTTAAAATATCTCAACTTGAGAAATAACTGTATTTATCCTTCAGAAATGTACTTTCATATCTACTTGATTGATAATTGATGAAATTGATTACAATTATTTAAAATCGGCGTAGTATTTGTAGGGCTTTCTAGGATTATTTCTATAGTTTTTAAATATATGTTTTTTTTATAATATTATTATGTTTGTCTTTATAGAATTAATTTTTTTTCTGTTGGCATTGCAAACCCATTAAATCTTTTGCCGCCTTAATAAGCCTCTGTCGTGGGCTATTACTTGGATATTGATTGACCAGTTTTTGTAAGCAGTCCTTTATTGGTCTTTCTTCTCCATGTTGTGATATTCTGATCCCATATCGCTCCGGTCTGGTCGGTTATCGTGGGGTGGATTTTTATCTCAAATCTTTCAATACTTTTTTCTATTTTTCTAGGGTGCTGTCTAGTGTCAAGGGCTCACAGAGCTGGCTTTATCATAGCATTGTACACCCTGATTTTGAGATTTTTCGTGATTTCATACATTTGAGAGCTCTATTTGTGCTGGTCTATTTCTGACCGTTGGTCATTCTTTGAGGTTATTGTGGAGCCGAGGTATTTGAATTTTATAGTCTTTTGTAGAATTTATAGCCTTCTTTATTTTATTATTAATTTTATTCTTGTTTTAAGTAATCAGTGATATGCTATTACTTTATTAGCTCCCTTACTTAACCTGAAGGAGTTTTAATAAAGTGTCGCTAATAAATATAGCGGAGAGCTCCTCTCCCCCCCCCCCTCATCCCTTAGCTTCATTTTAATGGTAATTATTCCAGATAAGGAATTTCATAAGCGGTCTGTCTTAGCTGGAGTCGGGATAATCTAATTCCCCGGCAGGGCTTTTTACTCCGTAGGTTTTGAATAAATCTAGAAATTATCAATTCTAATTCCCATCTTGGCCAATCCCATAAATAAATAAATCATTTCCTCTATATTAATTATTGTATTGTACTGTATGAGGTGATTTATGAATAATGGTTGATCTTACTAAAAGTAATAAATGACTGATTAATAAATCATCTTGTATAATTTAAATAAAATTCAAATAGCAAAAAAAAAAGGAAAGAAAAAGTCTTACAATGTTTTAGTATTAGTTTAAATTAAATTAGTACTACTGTTACTGTAAGGAATACATAACGATCCTTTACCAAGAATTTTATACACATTTAAGCAGTTTAATTAGAGATAGCTCCGTTCTTCTGACTAATAAGGCGCTGGATGAGTCAGCTGTTTGGTAACTAAGTTGACATGAAAAAATAATGTTGAAAAGCCAAAAAAAAATCTAAAATTTGAAATATAACTCAGTATACAATTTTTTAAATATTTATATGATATATATAATATATAATATAATATATATTAATATTATTAACAATCAATGAAAAATTTTATTTAAGGTACATAAATGAAGTCTCTATTTGCAATAATAAAAAATAATACTTGACTTTTTTTCAAATTAATTAAAATGGAATATAAATATACTGCCAAAATTAAACCTGATAAAACAAAACCAAAGCTACAAATCACTAATGAAATATTAATTTTTTAATTTCTGAACTAAGCCAAGGTCTCCCCCAATTTTTTCCAATCCTCTCTTGATCAGCTTTCCTCATTTTCCTCATCAGCTGTCTAATTTTTCTTCTTTTCACATACAGTGGCTATTGTCCATCGTCTGTTTATTCCATCTTTCATCGACCATCCGTGCAACGTGCTCAGCCCATTGCCATTTTAGTTTTAAAATCACCTCTTTGATGTCCCGGAACTCAAAAACTAAAATCTATGAAATCATTTTTTATTACCTACAGTTCTTTATGGATGTGAAAGGTGGCCGCTTACATTAAAAGATGATGAACATCTTAAGGTTTTTGAAAATAAAGTATTGCGTAGAATATTCGGACCGAAGAAGCATGAGTTAAACGGAGAGTTCAGACGGTTACACAAGACCGAATGGCGTGAAGTGTATCCGGTTAATATAATTAAGTTGATTACATCGCGGCAAATCAAATGGGCTTGGTAACGAAAGAATTCCTAAAAGTATTATATTTGTTATACCGAATGGTGTACGTCCGGTACTGTTGCACAAATGCGAGACCAAGACGAATCTTGGGCTTGCAAACTCAGTCTTGGTCATGGTCTTGGTCTTGCAGTTATTTATTAGCTTATTACTATATAAATATTACTGTAATTTTTTAAAAGGGAGAAACCTAACTAAGCCCGAATGAAAAATTAGAGAAGTCAAATGCAAAAGTGTGTTGTTTATACCAATTATTAACATATAATAACTAAGATTGTCAAGTATTAGTAACTATTTTGCCTTAATTTTTATTTAAAAAATCAATTTTTTGGTTACCATTCCTGATCTTGGTCTTGCACCAGCTAGACGGCCTTGGTCTTGGGCCGATTTTGGGCAACACTAGGTATACCGATGCGGTGAAGAGGGGAAGATTGCATTAAAGCCTATCTGAAGGGATTGGGTTTGGACGGCGAACGGTGGAGGGAGGTTTGTGATAAGCGATTGGTGGTGTCGGCATCGAACCTTCGGGTTTTATTATATTATTTTATTATTATTATCCTAAATTTTATACTCAGAATACCTATTTTCCAATTAAAGGTAAAAATATTGCTAAATTGAAAATATTTCGATCAAATAGCTAAGAGAGGATGTTGCTCAAGGCAGAGAAGGGATTGACGCGGTGATGTACACGGCGGCATCCTCTCTCTCCGTTTGCCCTTTCACGATTCCTCTTCTTATCCAATCGGGCTCCAGCTACATTCACATTCTACAAGAACATAATTCAAATATTTGAACACTAAAAAATAATACAACAAGCTTTTAGAACGTAATAAAATCCAATAGTGAATGACACATTTTGTTATAGAGACCTCCTAAAATGGAGGATGGTAATTGTCGGATGACTTAGGGCTATATTGGCTATGCCTCCGGGCCGAGCGTGACTGCCCCCTTTGTGCTTCCCGGTCACGGATCCACATCCTCGGGGGGATTTCACACATTTTATGAGGAGTACCTGAGGAGGGCCCTGTCCCGATATGGGGAGGAAAGAGGATTCCCGAAAATGGGCTTAATTCCGGGCCGTGGTATGACTTAGTCATCTAGTCGTATATCGGCGAGCTCATGGCCGCCAGCCCTGGTGTAGCATACATTAGGGATGTGGTTTCCGAAACGTAACATCACGAGAGCCGTTATAGGAATCATCTAATACTAGGTAGCTACTATCGGTTACGAAGTAATAAGCGTCGTTTAGTTGCAGACAGAGGTTTAATTGTTTTCTTTCTATTAGAGAAGAGAAATAAACGAAATAAATTACTCCAAAAATATCTAAATAAAAAAATGCATATTTTTATCGCTAGTTGGCAACCAAAAACCCGCCATGTTAAGTTTGTATGCTACATTTTTCAATGATATAAAATATTCCAAAATAACTATAGCTAATATAAATATAATTACTAGTAATTATAAATAATTACTAGAGCTAAAGACCGAAGATTACACAAGACAAAACGCAATCTATTGTTGTAGTATAAAAACAAAAAGAAAATTAAAAACACCTTTGCCACTACAACCCATGAAGGGTCTTTGGTCGATCAACGGCTAAAGAAACACAATATATATATATATATATATATATATATATATATATATATATATATATATATATATTGACAGTTTTTATGAAACACAAAATTCTAGCATATGTGGATGATATAGTTGTCCTCGGAAGTTATCAAGAGGATATTCAGATACTCGCTCGGACTCTGTTAAAAGAAGCAGAACAAATTAGACTACAAGTCAGTGTAAATGAAACAAAATACATGATAGTTAGCCGAAACATCCATTCTAATAACATGATCTGCATGGAGTCTAAGTCATTCCCGAAAGTAGACAGATTCAAATACCTCGGCTCCACAATAACATCAATAAATAATCTATTATTATTATTATTATTATTATTAAACACTTTATTCAGAAATATTACAATTTGTCACAGAATAAATAATCAACTAACAAAGATAGACCAGCGAATAACAAGTGCGAACAGATCTTTCTTTTCTCTTTCAAGGGTACTGAAATCCAGAAAAAATATCCAGAAATCTAAAAAAGGGTGTACAACGCCGTGATTAAGCAAGTTCTGGTGTACGGTTGTGAAACCTGGGCTCTAACTGCCACACTACAAGCCAGAATTGAGAGATTCGAAAGAAAAGTTCTACTTAAGATAACAGGAACTATATGGGACCAGAACCTGGACACATGGAGGAGAAGGAACAATAAAGAACTGCTGAAAGAAACATGTCAGTCAATATCTCATGACATGAAGGCAAGGAGGTTAAGATGGGCGGGGCATTTAGCAATCCATCAGGACGTCTTTACACACAACAATGAATGAATGCCAGAGTAGTAGGAAAGAGACCACAAATCAGATGATAGATAGGATAAACAGAGATACGGCTGAGCTTCATGCCGCAAACTGGAAAGCGGTAGCCCATGATAGGCAGAGGTGGAGCAGGCTGGTTCAAGCTGCCAAAGATCTACAAGGTCTGTTGAGCAAACAGAAAAAAAAAAAAAAAAAAAAAAAAAATATATATATATATATATATGTATGTATATTGACAGTTTAAATAGTAATATAATCTGCCTCATTGAAGGGCAACAACTATTGAAGGACTACATGAGTTCATTCTTAGAATATATAGGGTGTTTCAGGGTTAAGTTGCCAAACTGAAAATATGAATTAAGTACCTCAAAAGAGGATAAAAAATCTATGAAGGTATGTCCGCAAACGCTTTGTTTAGGAGATATTTACACCTAAAGATTGTCATTGTTATGAATTATTGACGTTATGTTAATTAAATAAAACTTATTTATTTGTTCCAACTGCTTTATTAATTAAATGTAAACATTAAATTCATATTAAATGTAGTTCAAAGTGAAGGTAGTTCACTACAATGCCAAAATGTTAATTATCCTAATCAATAGATCGACGGTGCAGGACCAGTGGCTTGGCCTGCACGCTCTCCAGATCTGACACCACTGGATTTTTTTGTTTATAGTGACATTAAAAAAAAAAAAAAAATCTATGCTAGTTTTGAGGTCCTTAATTCATTTTTGCACTTTGGCTACTGAACCCTGAAACATCCTGTATATGAAAAAACAGGAAAATAAAACCTTAAAAAATAATAATAAAAATGATTAATAAATAAAAGCAATCTTCTTATTCATTCCTATACTTTGTGCTTTGAAAGCCACGAAAAAATGATGTTTTATTATTAATTTTAATGACGATTGTAGTAATATTATGAATAATTTATGATTAGGGTTCATAATATTAATTTGTTTCCAAAATAAAGAGTAAAAAAAATACAAAATCAAAGCAGTTAAAATTACAATAAAATGAGAGATGATCCTGGGAAAATGAATTAGCAGGTAAATAATTCTGGAAACGGATAGAAAATTAATTTGAGGATGGTACGTACACTAAGTGAAGAGCGATAGGGAAGAAATACAGCCCCTTTATGTAAATTTAATAAAAGCAAAATGAAGCAAGAATAATGGCCCCTATTAGGG
Organism: Nezara viridula; assembly: GCA_928085145.1. Lineage (NCBI taxonomy): Eukaryota > Metazoa > Arthropoda > Insecta > Hemiptera > Pentatomidae > Nezara > Nezara viridula. The sequence continues at coordinate 151,627,976 of OV725080.1, read as the reverse complement.
AAAGGAATAAATTAGCTATTGTAAAAGGAAGGGAACTCGATAAAATGTTCATCAAGATGATGATTACAATATGTCATCTTGACATTATGTCAAAACAGGGCTTAATTGAGTGTTTATAATTAATCGACTCGATTCTGTTATTATAATTAGTTGGAGGGAACTGAGTGGAAATGGATTCCTTTAGGGCATTAGCGAGCCCGGGTGCTTTATTGCCTACATAAATCCAAGCTTGCGAACGAGAGAACCTTTCCTTCCGAAGTGAGCAAATACCCAAGCCAGTGATTGAATATAGATAACAACTTAGGGAGTGAAAAAGTAGCCCATTTAACCAACTGTGGATAGGTTCTCTGGAGGTAAAGTATTTACATTTAAAATGAACATCACCACTTTTCCAGCTAAGGAAACCTTAAATCACTATAAAGAAAAATTTATTAGGTAACAATGAATTTTATTAAAATTAACAAAAATATCTTATGTAATGTATATAGGTTATTTATGCTCTAGATTTAAATATGTCAACTAAAATGTAAATCCCTAACAATTTATTTTTTTTTTTTAATTATTTCTTAATGATATTTACAACTGTATTAAAGAAATACATCTAGTAAATTTGAACGTATGGATACAATGAAGTGAAAACACTTGATGAGTAACTACCCAATAGTAGCACTCAAATGATATGTCTACATTAGGAGATCTTGGGGCCATCATTCTTTTCAGACGCCTCGGATGGTTATCAGGAATTGAAGAGGAAGCAAAGTTAGAACCGAGATAATTGGGATGATTTTGAAGTTTATTATGGAAGGATAGGTATCTGGATTGGGCCAGATCTGAAACATAAGAAACATTAAGGTCATTATGGATGGTTTTACTTGTAACAAAGTAGGGAGCATTGAGAATTTTATGAAGAATTTAGGATTGTAAGGATTGAGAGGAATTCGATGGTTTACTGGAGCCCCATAGCTCAACTCCGTAAGTCCAAATAGGCCTTATTATAGTCATTTATATGAATCTTTTGTAATTAATTGGAAGTTTAGAGCGTTTGTCTAGTAAGTGCTGCAGTAGTCGGAAAGGTCTAGCGGTTTCTTGTCGTTTCAATCTTGTATGAATTTACTTTTTAAATAAAAAAAAATCAAGTAAAATTAAGCATTTCAATTATTTTTCTATCATTAAAAATCATGATTGTGTTATATTCTCTCAACTGCCTTGCTGTTATTTAAGTGATTATATGAGAGCGTAACTTTATATTCACGAAAGTTCGCGGAGCTACCTTCGATAATTATTCGGATCATATAATTTGGAGAATGTGTCTAGTTTAGGGACAGAAACTAATAAGATATTAAGATCATGATATAGAGTTTTAAATATAAATAAAACCATAGGAGAAGCTGGCTGTGGTTTTCAATCAAAATACAAAGTGAAAATAAATAAATTATATTTATTTTTGCCGACGTTTCGCCACAATGTTCATGCCTTTATCAGGGCTGATCTCACGGGAGGTTCCCGTAACACCTTTGATGTCTTTGATGTATATAATGGCCTTTTGTGTTGTATAGGAGCCTTTCTTGTGATCAGTCCTCATGAACTTTGGGCCGAAACATTAAAAAAAATAAAAATAAATATAATTTATCTATTTTGACTATATATTTTGACTGGACGTCCTAACCAACTTCTTTTCTATTATTTACTACAGTCAGCCATCAATCCACTATAATAAATAAAACTGTTTTCTTTTTGTGTGTGGCGATTCCAAAAAACTTTATATTTTTCCTATTTTATATTTTCATACTTTTCCTATTCATTCTTTTTTTTTAAATTACCCAGGTATGAGTGTATAAAAGAGATAATCAGGGTACGTTTTTTTAAATTATTTATTTTATTTTTGGATTTACGTGTTTTGAAATCAGTTAACCACCAATCCACTATAATAAGTAAAACTGTTTTTTTTTCTTTTTGTGTGACGATTTAAAAAAAAATTAAGTGTAATAAATGTTTTCAGCATAAGAATAAAAATAGGCGACGCTATTTCTATGACCACGACTATAATGCCCCATCGGTGGTGCTTATACATATCCAAGCATTATATCCAACCGGATGTTACCTTCCTATTTACGTATCCGGGATTACTCCTGCTCTGGCACTTCCGACCCCTACTAATTACTCAGGCAGAGCCACAGCCTCTATAATCCGGCAGTGCTGCCTAGATCAGACCTGACCCTAGTGAGCAATGTGCGGTTCTCCTCGAGGTCCTCCATCTAGGTAATCCGCAATCTTCCGGCAGGCTGCCCCCACTTCCGCTCGCCACTCTCATTGCGATCCTATCTCTGTAAAGAGGATGTAGAGGGTCTTTTCCGTACAGTTATATCGATTCTACTCTTTTTTTTCGATAGTTATAAAAACCTACACCGCCATATATGGATTAACCATTTTCATATTATTTTTTAGAATTGTAGTAACTGAATGTACAAGAAAGTCTGTATAGTTGTCGTAAACACTCGAGATAAAATGAACATTTGTTACCAATGGTGATCTTAAACAGTTTATTTTACAAATATTAAATTATGTCTGTTTATATTTAACTTATGGTTCGAATAAAACAAAACAATATTCTCCATGAATTTATGAATAGAATAGAATAGAAACATTTTATTGGCTTAATATACATCGTAGCCATGGATTTGCCCATTTACCGTTTGTAGGGAATAGTTTTATAAGTAGAAGAAAATAAGTAAATAAGTACACTATAAGAAGACAAAAACAAAAATATTTGTATATAACAAAAATCGTAAATATTTTTATTATTTCAAATCCTTATCCTTATCCTTATACTTATCCTTATCCTTCGCAGCACTTTTGACTGAATTTTTTTATGTAGGAAGTTTCAGCACAACTCCGCAGTTCTATGCCGTAAGTCCAAATAAGTTTAAGGAAAAGTTTATAAAAGGTTAGTTTGTTAGTTAAAGATAATTTTGAACCTCTGTCAAGTAATCTGGATAAAATACCGTATCGTCTGTTTAATTCTGTTTGTTTTTACCTATTGTGAGTCCTCCAAATAAGTCTTAATAAGATTTTAATGTTATTAAACTATATTTCAGGTGAAGGTTTATGGTTATGAGTGAATACTACATTTTTTTCATTCATCTTAATTTTCTACCTAGTGGTCCAATCTGCAATATCGCTCAGATGATTTTGATGAGTGGTAGATGCACTAACAGGATTCTGAGCTTAGGATTGCGGTATCGTCTGCAAAAGTAGCCAGTATTGTGTCATTTAAACACACACATTAGTTTTTTTGTAATTAAAAAAATAGTTTTACATTATTATCGTGAACCCTTTTGTAATTTTTAAAGCTTTTCATATATTAATTTGTATATATATATTTTTTTTTTCAAAAAGATCGATTAAATAGCACTTTTTTTTTTAAATCCTCACAATGATAAATTACATTAGGGAGTAGCTAAACGAGGGTTGAAATGGCCAGTACTCTTTTCTCGAGGCTACATCGGAGGGGTCGCCAGGAACACGAAGTAGGAGGAGTCGACACACACACACTCGCACACCGATGTCGCCCTCCCTCGAAGAGGAATGTGCTCCGTGTCCCCTGGCCAGAGAGGTATGTTCCGAGCCTGGTGAGTGATGTCTGCCATCGGTGTATACCTCTACTCCCTGCCTCCATGGAATTCGGAATATTTCATTTTGGATCTCCGGGGTTCAGAATGGAGCGTTCCACTCAATGGAAAGTTAATTTTTCGATATAGAGAATGGAATGTCATTTAATGGACAGGAAAAAAAAATGTTTTAGGCATTCTTTGTCGAATCTGTCTGTCCAAAATCATGTCGTACTAAAAACGCTTTTCATTGCATGTATAAAAGTGTATGGGATTTTCAAAAATTCCATGATACTTTCGGACTTTATGTTGGAAAAAAATTTACTTGATTAAGAGACGTTATATACGTTTGTCGTGTTTTTTGCTTAGTTTTAATTTTCTCATTTTTAGGTTATTTTATTTTATTTATTGTATATTCTTTTTGATTATTATTTATTGTTATTTTGCTTCTATTTATTTTATATTTTTTGTACATACAGTGTGAATGTTATCCTACCTCACTACGTTTATTTATATTTATACTTATATTTATTTATATTATTACTTATACGTTTATGGACTGGTTACGGAAAGTTTTGTCTTTTTTGGCTTATGCCGCCATAGTTATAAATTTATCCGTTGGACATTTAGAATCTATAGGGTCTTCTTTTTCCATTTAAAACTTTAAAATTAAAAAAAATATATTCAGTTATGCTGGTATAATTTTCATTAAAAAAAAACTCCTTTTTGCACTAGTGATGGACACCCCTAACTTCAATTGTTCTAGTAATGGACAGGGGGTCGGTACCAGTAATGAAAATACCTCTGAAAAATTCCAAATATTTATTTAACTGTAAACTTAACGTTAAATATAAGATTACATTATGTTCAACTAACTCTTAGCAAAACTGTTAGTACGACGGTATGAAACATACTGATTACAAAAGCACTATAGAAACAACAATGATAATCATTTTCAAATTTTCTTTTGTAAATTTTATTCATATAGTTGTCAATAGAGGGCTTTGTTCTTCAATATAGAAAAAAAATGAGACCTTTCAATCAAAAAGGAAGCTTATTATTTATATTTAAATTCCAATGTGTCCTTCATTGGCCCCCCTGTCCGTAACTGGTGCGTTCACCTTACCGTTATTTTTTTATTTTAGAATTATAATAAAAAAAGTAATTTTAAAAACCGATAACAGTAATAATCTTACCCATCCTAAGACAATTTACTTCTATATCTACTTAAACACGCATGAATTTTGTAAGAGAAATTGAACCTACCTTGTTTGTAATTTGTAAAATAAATTTGTTACTTTGTTTACAGGGTTTTGTAAGTTATTATATTGTTGTGGCTCTTTGGCAGTAGTTTAAGATTCATGTTGCTAAAATGCCGTCTAAACTACAAAATATCGATAGTAGCAGAGGCTTATAACATTTCTAAAATATTATCGATTTTTTTATATTTTAAATTTAAATATATATAATAATAACAGACTAATAAGAGACATGGCCACACCTCAAACATGAGGAGGAGACTAAAAAGGCGTTGGATGAGGGATCTCTTTTCTTAAACAACCTAAGTAATTGAAACAAGTTAGGAAAGAGGTGGTGCTGAGTACTTTCTTCCTCCATGCCTGTCATGTTGACAAATGCAAATATACTTTTGATTACAACAAAAAATATATATATGTATTAAAAAAATTCAATCTAAAGAATAAAACAATAATTGCATTTATTAATGTTTAGAAATGACTTTAAAATGAAAAAACATAGACTGCTTTAGCCATATTCTCCAACATAATGTGCCTTTTTTATCCTGCAGTCAGATTTCATATCTATTGACCAAGCTCAATAATAAATTAAAATTAAGATATATTAATAAAATAATTTCTAGTTATTGCGTTTATTTTTCCTTTTTTTTTATGTTTTCTTTCTTCACCCACGACCTACCTGGATGTGTGGTTTTGTTTAGAAAACTGGCATTTTAGAGATGAAAAAGATTAGTATCTAGCTGCACTCATTTTGCCCGGTCTTTGTTTACTTTTTTAATTCAAGAAAGGAGATCTCTCACACATCTCCTTTTTTAAATAATATTCTGAATCTTACATAAAGGGGGGGGCAGCCTGAGATGATGACTCCGCGAAATGTTGGACGATATTTAACTGAACTTGGGTGTTTAGATGCGATTGTTTTTTGATAGCTGTTCCTATTGGTCGAGGGTGAGTTGTCCTTTACGATCTTTCAGCCGCCTTGGGGTTCCTTTTATTTTTCAACTTTATATCAATCCTTTATAGCCAGGTCGTAAAGGGGCTTATTGTGAATTAGTCAACCGACAAGAATCCCACCGTCTCGGTATCGCTTTGGCAGACCGTATACGATAAAGAGGTTTTTTCGCACTTGGAAAAAAAAGTGAAAAAAACTATTTTATAAACTAAAGAATGAAGGTACAAAACTTATAACGAACTTATAACCTAAATAAATATAATTGTTAAGATGCAATAAATATATTTATTATTGCAGATGGAATTATATTTTTAATTATTGCATATCCTGTTAAGTGGTGTATGGTGGAAAACATCAGTCAACGATGATTTTAACCAGCTTTATAAAAAAAAAAAAAAAAATCATTCTATAAAATAAACCAGTTGTGAAATGAACTTACTAGAAAAAAACATGCAATAAAAGTTGTAGCTGTCTCATATTTTAGTATTTTACTAAATTTCTTATTTTGTAAACTATTTAAAAAATTATAGAATAGAATAGAAAATAATTTTATTCTGGGACGAAGTCCCTTCAGAATAATAAAAAAGTACAAAATTAAAATGTTATATCTGGCCATATAAAAACAAACATAAAAAGTAAAGATAAAGATAAATCAGTAACAAAAATATTAGTTATACATACTATATACAAAATATTAAAAAAAAAATCTATATACAAAACTCTTGAAACCTTGCCAGAACACTTAAAACTATGTAAAATGGTATAATATAAATATACACTTTTTGAAAAAATAAAAATTACAGAAAAAAATAAATGTAAATTCTTCTTAGCAATAAACTCTGTGTTTCTGTTGAACAAAAAAAAAGAAAGTCGAATCTATAATGAGTATTGTAAGTTATGAGCTATATGTGAATACATTATTATGAATAATATGTAATTTTACATAAATGGTTAGCGGGTATCTGACTGTTTTTGGGACAAGAATTGGAATAGGAGGGTTTTGAATGTAGATCGGGATGAAGAATTAAATTATACAATGTAATCAAAGAAGCTTTGAAGAAACTTTTGCTTGTTGTAATTTGGGAACCGCTTATTCAACATGCTCAAAAAATAATGATCGGATTTATAAATATTAGACTCGCAAAATATAGTGGCCTCACTTATGATAAAAAAGAAATTTAATTCTCATTTAAACAGAAAAAGAAAGTTTAGTATTGCCATATTTTTTATCTATATTGTTTTATCGATTTATTTTAAAGATGAGTCTCCAATGGCACATGAATGATTCTTATAGTTCGCAGCGGGCTTAGTAGGGCCATTATATGGATCCTAGAGCCATGAAGGACTAAGGATATAGTAAGATATAGGAGGCAGTGGTCGAGGATATGGCTCAATTGGCCTAAGAGAGAGAGGGAGGGGGGTGTAACCGCCCCTTGGAGGAATATATGTGTCATTGAGGATACTTGTCTAAAGGAATAGTTATCTCTACCAACTAACTTATGCCACTAGTTGTTATAATATATTTGTATAGTTTTTGTTTTGTACATATAAATATTCCGGAATAATATAAACCAATTTTATATCATAACCGATGTTAAATAAAGAAGTTCGTAGACTTTCATGGCGGTAACATCCTCAGTCAGTCTTAATTTTATTTGTTTTATTTTAAAGCAATATGCCACGCCCATCTTAACATCATTACCTTAATATCCTGAGATGTTCAGTCATCAGTTAATGTAAACAGTTCTTTATAGGGCCCTTCTCTTCTATGCAAGTACTCTGATCCCAGATTTCTCCGATTATCTTGTTGATGAATTTACTGTCAATTCTTTCAATACTCCTTTCTAGGGTATACATTAGTTTCTAAAAGTCGGAGCCGTTCTCGTTTAATACACATTGTATTCAGGATTATATATTAGTAACAAACTAATCAAGAGACATAACATAAATTTTAATTTATAATTTGGAAAAAAATTCAAACAACACAGCCTTATGTCTCCAAAATGCAGACAAAGAAATTTATGTATATAGAAGGCGAGGGAAACTCCAATAGAGTATGACATCATGCAATTGGATGTCATAGAGTGATGTTCGATTGGCTATTCTTTTCTGTCTCGATGATGCCTGAATTGGCGAAACGTTGACGGATTTTTCGTCTGAATTTCGGAGACATCTAAATTATAACCTAAAAATTATGATTAAATACATAGGTCTCATTGCTTTCATTGTCCGAAGTATTGCGTCTACTTTGCGATCGTAAAAATTGTACAACTTGATACACTACTCTGTAGAATGCCGTTTACTATTTCTTAACATCTAGAGGTCGATTGTCCTATTCTCATGGTAATATATCTTTCCGTTAGGAAGCTTTGTATAAACTAAGACATCTTCTTAAGCCCCATTCATATAATGTCTCTGGTATTATATTCCTGTCAAATTATAAATCGTACTTTTAATAACATTGTAGCATCTTCTAAATATAATTGTGAATTTATACATTCTTGAAGATAAATTAAAAATAACACCTCAGCTCAAGGACGTAATAACCAAGATGTTTGACATTATATTATATACAAATTTTTCAACTGTTGAATCTCAGAACTAATTATTATGGCATTGATTTATGTGGAATCAATTTAGTTTAACTTAAAAAACAGAAACTCGTTCAATAAGTTTAAAATTTATAATATTATCCAAGTTTACTAATTTCGACCGAAATCCCTCCCCTCGGCTTTTGTCCTACAAAAGACTGGAAGTCAAGGAAGTGACAATCCTCCCCGACGAAGAGGATACAAGCGGAGTACAAGGGACGACCGGAAGGGCTGAGACTAAGGTTAATCCCGAGCGAGGACACAATGCCCTGCCCCCCCCCTCTCCGCACTAATGAGATGCAAAATAAATTTGAGGGGGGCCCCGGGTAATGCTGTTATCAGGCATTGTCCCTTCGGCTATAAACAGCCCAGCAATCCTTCCATTGTCCCCTCCACCTTCCTTCACTCCTTACTCAGGAGCAACTTTTAATTAGAACTCCTCCGACTGTACCGCCAAGATATATACTGTCCTCTTTGTCCTTATGAATGTTAATTAGCGTCATTTTACGGAAAGGATTCACCAAGGGCGGCGTATCAATTCATACGTAAGAGATACGACTGAATAGGGATAAGTACTACTTCTCGCTTTGTGTCATTCACAAAGTTAGAACTCCGTTTGCTTAAACCTTTAACAATAATAAGGAAACCTTCCTAACGAGAATATTATCAAACATCAACATATAAGGAACATCAGCGGAAAATGTTTATTCGTATATAGTATTATCAATATATCTATTTTTTTTTAACTCTATTCTTCAACTCACACCTTTCAGAAGTTTCGACATTCAGCGAGTGTGATGTCAAGACGTAGAAGATTGGTCTTGGAATAGGCGTGAGGAAGAGGAGTATCCAGCGGCGTCCTTCCTGTCTTCAGCATAATATTTATTGTTAGTGGAGGAAATCCCTCATCCAGCTGCTTTTAAGCCTCCTTCGGTTGCTATTGGGCATGTTTTTTGTGGCCTTGCCTCGGATCAATGAGTTTGTACGTCCGTGTAAGTTATTATGAAATCGTTTGTAGTATGTTCGTATGTGGTCGTTAACTGTTGGCATCTGCAAGTCTTTATTTAGAGTAATGTTACTGACGTACCAGGGAGCTTTGGTGATAGTCCTGAAAGTTTTAGATTGTAAAGTCTATAATTCACGTATGTCAGTCTTTTTGGTTGTCCCATATATCTGTGAAGCGTAGGTCCAACTAGGCTTAAGTCGGTAAGTATACGTATTCAATTTCTGTGTAAGTTTTAATTTCTAATTTCCTGCAAGGAGTGACTACAATAGTCGTAGTCTTAGATTTAGAGTTTTTGTTTTGTTTTTGATATGTGAGCCCCATTCTTCTGTCAAAGGTTAGTCCAAGATATTGAACTTTGTCTTTCTGAGGAATTTGGATATTGTCAAGGTAAATAGCTAGGCAAGTTTCACGTCGAAGGATAAAAGTGATATGTAGTGATTTTTCTTGGTTGAGTCGAATTTTCCAGAGTTTGCACCAGTCGTAGAATATGTTTAGATGATATTGTAGAGTCTGTTAAATTTTAATGACTTGTCAAGATTGTTGTATCGTCTGCGTAAGTCAGAGTATTGACAGGATCTGAAATATCATATGTGTAAATGATATACAACAGAGGAGCGAGTACTGACCCCTGAAGCACTCTTATAGGTAATTTAACTGAAACAGTCGGTTTACCTTCATACTTTACCCTGACAGTTAATAAGTGATTAGATTGTCCCATTGGAAAATATTTCTCCAGTTTAATAGGTAACCAATAAGAGCTATCCCTGAACTTTATATAGCAATCCTCCAATATTCACCCTATCATATAAAGAATAGCTTTTTATCATCACAGGCCGTATTATTAACATTATAAAATATAACATTATAAATTTAAACTGAAATGTACTCATTACATATTGAGGTAAAAGCACCAATAGCTAAGTGCAAGACCAAGACCAAGTCCGCCTAACTGTTGCAAGACCAAGACTGGAAAAAAAATCGATTATTTAAAATAAAAATTCAGGCAAAATAGTTACTAATACTTAACAATCATAGTTACTATATGTTAATAATTGGTATAACCAATATACTTTTGCATTTAACTCCTCTCATTTTTCATTCGGACGTAGGTTTCTCCTAACTAAAAAACTACAGTAATATCTCTATAGTAATAATCTAATAAGTAACTGCAATACTGTTGCGAGACTCTTGCGCAAGACCAAGACTGAGTTTGCAATACCAAGACTCGTCTCAGTCAGGCATTCGGACAACATTAGTACCTATCAATACCTAAAAAAATATTTAAATTTTTAAACGTAAAGGTTCATTTACCTTAACATCTTTCATATATACTGCGATATGCAGAGATTGTATTTTACTGTATTTCTAAGTTTCCACTAGTTCCTCGCAATTTGAAATATTAATAATGAAAAATACAACTTGATTTTGATTAATATTACAAAAGAAATAAATTTAATTAATAATTAACTGTAAATAAGAGTGAAGAATAACAGGTAAATAAAACAACTATAATAATAATAATAATTTATTTTTCAAATTATGGTTATGTCTCTAAAATGGATTTTCCAAAACATATATATTCAATAGCATTAATTAATTAATTTATAATTAAATTAATACTCTTTTGTATTATAGGTGTGCCAGGCCGTTATAATATTAAAAATTAACGGTTCACTTTTGTGAGTATATCGATGAAGGTTGAAGAACAAAGAAATAAAACAAGGAGATATTTATCAGTATCCATTGGACTGGTGGAGCCCTAATTAATTCAGTCCTCTTTTGTCGGCAGATCATTGTTTCGGGATCCTCTACTCTGTGTTGTACTGTTCATTGTAGTACGCTGTGCTGACCCGGCCACCTCTCCTGTCACTATCTATAGATATAACATTGGGGAGCAAATGTCTAGGTTCGACTCTACTTTTAAATCATTGTCAGACAATAGTGTAATCTCTCACGGGGGGCTTTATAAGCTGAAAAATAACATTTTTTGCTTGTTTATGGCCCCTAGAAATTTATTTACAGAGACTAAGATTGTATGCAAATTAAGTTGATAGCTAGGTATCTTTTGTGAGACTTGATTTTACAAATTTTATCTGAACTTGAGGTGATAATGCCAACATTTTCAGAACGTACTGTTGCATAGGTTCACTTTTCTAGATTCGTATTAAAATTACGAAAATAAGATACCAAATTAATTTAAGAAAGTAATTATGGCAGGTAAAAGTTTGAGGTTTTTTAAGACACCAAACCTTCAAGATAAGTCTAATTAAAACTCGGATAATTCGTAAAAATAAAGAACTATATAACTACTAAAATGATACTACATTGATGATGCTATGTTACCGTAAATTTAAGATGACGTGTAAGTTCTTAGGGTAGTTCGAAATCAAAAAGTCTATGAGATCTTTTGGGAAAATTCTCATAAACGAATGAATAATAACTGCGGAAAATGGAAAACATTTTGCTAACTTTTAATATTTGTATGAAAAAAAAACAACTAAAAAAGATAAGTTTTATTTTTGAAGTTTGGAGAACTGGAAAAAAATGTTATGTTATAAATAATAATTTGAATATATTATTTCTCATTAATTTTTAAGGATATAAAATGGAATATAATTTGAAGAAAGATCACACAGACCTCAACAGACGGAATTTTTCATTGTGTATGTGTTGTTAAATTTATAAGAATATTATATTTTGCATTTATTATCTTTGTGAGAATAAACACTTTTTCATTCATTTAACTGCGGAAAAGTATTTCTATGGAAAAACATAACGGAAATAATGTTGCTTCATTGAAAAAAGTCTCAGAATACGTTCTTATTCGAGCCGTACTGTTCAGTGAGATTTTTAAATGCTGAACTTATTTATGTGTTAAAACAAAGTCGCTCAAAGTAACACAAAACATGTTGTATATCAAAAATAGTTCCAAAAAAAAATTCAATTTTTTTTTTTTTTTTTTTTTTTTTTTTTTTTTTTTTTTTTTTTTTTTTTTTGGGTGCAGTGCACACGCCTTAGCCCATTCGGCTACCCCGCCCACCAAGGGTCTTGGGTACAGTACTCTGTTTGAAAGTACTTTTGTCAGCGGCTGCACAATGAGGTTTTACCCAGGATCGGTTTACTGCCGATATAACAGAATAAATCATTTATCTGCCATCAGCCTTATTCAAACCATGGACCTTAAGCTTTGGAAGTCATTGCCCAGTCCACTAAGCAACCTCGCTCTCTTCTTTGAAGTACATAATAATTTATTTTATAAAATGTTCCTTAATGACTTTTTGCAATGAATCCACGATTTAATCAACAGTGTGAGAATAAAATAAATGTAACATCTTAATTTTTTTTTAAAGCAATTAAAAACCAATGAATGAAGTTTTAAATTTTTCATTAATTTCCAAATCGGAGAAAAAAGAAAGCTACATTGTTTTTATAATCGTTTATATCCTTTTTATTCTAAATATTCGGTATGCTTAGTGAGAATAGAAATAAAAAAAGTATAACATCATTGTGTCAGGGAAGTTAGAAGAAAGCATGAATAATCCTGTCGTTATTGAAATAAAAATATAGAAGAGCGAGGACAGTTCGAAGAAACTTAAGGATATTTGGACTCGAAATAAAAAAAAAAAAAAAAAAAAAGAGAAAGAAAAAAAGAACTTAAGTTCTTAAGTAAAGTTTTCATTTTGTCGAACAAAGAATTACTGAAAGGCTCCGATTCAGTAATTTCTTTCAACTCAAGTTTCGGCGATGAAGTTGCCTGAAAAAAAGAATCCCTTAGGAGAGACATAATAAAATGAAAGAAAGATGAAAAAAAAAATCTTTATACTGAAAATTAGAATCGTATACAGGAATACATTTGTTGTAGCTAGAGTATAAAAATAATGATATATATTTATTATTATGGAAAAATTCTAGAAGAAGCAGAAACTAACTATTATTATTTTTATACTCACTCACACCTGTCAGAAGTTCCGACAACAAATAAGTGTGATGTCCAAATGTATAAGTTTGGAATAGGCGTGAGGGAGAGGATTACCCAGCGGCGTCCTGCCTGTCTTGATTTTAATATTTGAATTTAGTGAAAGAGATCCCTCATCCAGTTTCTTTCGGGGCTCTTACGGGTGTTATCGGCCATGCCTTGAATCAGTGAATTGTTACGTCCGTGTAATTTTTTGTTAAATCTTTTGTAGTATATTCATTTATAATCGTTAACTAATAATAATTAAATGTAGAAGTATTTGTTAAAAAATATGACATTGTTTTAAATTGTAAACATTATTTGACTCGAGTTTAAGTGATTTATGTTTATATTAGAAAACTGTTATTTTTATAGGTTTTTATTAAAGTACATACATTTTTAAATTAATTTTAACTTTGATGTATCTTACAATTTTCTTTTCTTTTTTTTTAGGTAAGTTGATTTTTTATGATGCCTATGGAATCCAGTATCGTAAGTTTATATTTATTGATTTAGTTTTAGACTAGTTTGCCCCTGCTAATAATTCGTATAGTTTATTGGTTAGTGAACAATTTACAGTATAATGATGTAGAGATAGTTGATCGTTGATATAATATGAGAAGGATTTGATGGGAGGGTGCGTTCAAATAAATACTAAATTATACAAATAGTATTATTTAATTTTTGCCGACGTTTCGACCCACTTTGCAGGTCTTCATCAGGGCTACAAAAGATACAAAACCTGGTGAAAATTTTCAAAAATAAAAATGATGAAAATTTTTCATTTATTCTTTTGTAACCCTAATGAAGACCTGCAAAGTGGGTCGAAACGTCGGCAAAAATTAAATAATACTATTTGTATAATTTAGTATTTATTTGACCGCACCCTCCGATCAACTGCTTCTCAAATTTACAGTATAATATAGAAAAAATGTAAAGTTTCGTTTGTCTGTCAGAATCAGATACATATGTTTTGCATGATTAACCTTCAAGCCCATTCGAGCGCACTAGTTTCTAATTATGCTTATTTTTGGATTTTTGATAATCCTTCTGAAAGCCGAACCATCTGAAAAGAAAATATTCTCGAGGCCCTTGTAATATAAAAATTATTGGAATACTACGAAGGTAACTTCAATACGAGTATATTGACGTAATTATACTAATTCATATTTACTTTTATATAACGATTCTTTATCTACGATTTTATACAAATTTAAACAGACATAACAAGAGACGTGACGTACCCATGAACATGAGGACTAGACTAAAAAGGCGTTGGATGAGATATCTCCTTCCTTAAACAACCTAAGTATTGAAACGAGCTAGGGAAGTGGTGCAGCTGGGTATTGTACGATCCTTCCCCAACCTGGGGTGTCATTATTTATTTATTTTTTTCACCACATTTTTAGATTGTTAACACAATGTTAACAGGTGCAAATTCTTTTTATATTTATCTTTATTTCTTACCCCAGAAAATATTGAAAATCTTTGAGTTTTCTCTCTGGAAGAAAATGATCTGTGTAAAGGAGAGGAGTGCCCAGCTGCATCCCTATCTTTCCTAATTTTAGCATTAATTCGTTAAGGGTGAAGATCCATCATCTAGCTGCTTTTAAGCCTCATATTGGGAATGCTAAATATCGTCATATTTTATATGAGAGTGTTATATTGCCGTGTTATTGTTAAATCTTTTGTAGCCTGTCCGTATATGGTCATTTACTGTTGGCATTTATAGGTTTCTAATCCACATTTAATTATTGTTTCTGTTGTACCATGAAACTTTATTCATAGTTCTGAAACTTTTTACTGATAAATTTGTAGTTTTTTTAGATGGGTGAGTTTGTTTGTCCCTCATACCTGTGAAGCGTAAAATAATAATAACAGAAATATATGTCATTTATGATATTGTAAATTTTTAAACCGTCTATTGATTTTTATTAATGTAATCGCCTTCTTCGTGAATATCGCTTTAATAGCACTTAAGTCCAGTCAAAATGCATGACAAATTGGTATTAATTTGGCACTCTACTAAAGTTGTAGTAAGAGAGGACCGTGGAGGGTAAGTCCCCCTCCAACACTAAGCCCCTAAGCCACTAGAGTTATTAAGTTAGGCTGCGCTTAAAGCCTGCAAACCGCGAGGTGTTACTCTTCTAATAGTCTTGGAGCGCCGGGGCAGCTTGGTCCTACTAAGTCAATCTGACCCGCACGACGATCCTGCTCTGCGGGTAGTGTAGTTTTTTCCGTGAACGGCGCAGGTAAATAAAATGTTGCATTTTACAGTATTTTTTCTTTCTAAAAATTATATCTAAATCAGAAACTGAACTTTAAATTTAAATACTTAAACCCATTTTAATTCACATTTAACAGATATTTGGGACAGCCAAAGCAATCCACATAGGAAAACTACAAACGTGACAATAAAAAACTTTTAGAACTGTAACTAAAGGTACATAGTACACTACTTTACCACTGACACTACTTTATAGAAAAACTTTTACATATAATAACCAGCTATTAACGACCACATACATACCACCTGCCCTGTTAAAAAATTGGGTTCTATCAGCAAAAAATCAGTTTTCAATGTTGTCATTGTATACTAGTCCGTGGTACAGATCGCGTTTTATCTATTTATTAACACCCGCCTGAAACTTCATCTCATCATAACCTACAAATATTTTATTTACGAAAATTTTCAGAATTGTAGGACGTTTTCAATCTGGAGAGCGGCAAACTTTGTCTATTTAATTAGGTACTAAAAACTCATGAATACCCATTTACTTTTCACTTGAATCGTAAGATAACATAATCACGAAATAGGAAAAAAAGATGGCTTACAGAAATATGGGAGATAAAATGTGAAATTAATAAACAACTATCCTGTGATAATATCGTCTGTAGGAACCCCTCATTGTCAATATAAATTCAGTTATTTTTCGCTCGTAGTAGAAAACTAAATATATTTAGATACTGAGCCTTCTCCTTCAGGAAACCACACAAACCTCTGCTATAGGATTTCGCAATGTGATACCTGGAAGCCTTATAGTATTCAGTGTATATACATTACACGTTAGCTATATCTGAAAATCTGAAATTTAAAACAAATTTGCTCAAATATATGTCTTAAATATATATATATATATATATATTCAATGACATCTTTGAATTTTCATATAGGCTTACTTTAAGATATAAGAAGTAACAATTTTTATAATTACCAACAATTTTGACAATTATTACGGCCTGTTGGCATTCGTTCCTGATTCCTCTGACGTGTTATAATATTCTAGTTTGCTGCTTTAGCTACTTCCCTAACATGACAGCCACTATTTTTTTTTTTAATATGAGAGACATCTTGAGGCACACTTATGTACTCTTTGCCTTCCCCGCTTGATAAAAATACCAGTCGGTCCTGACCCTTGAGGGATCAATAAGCTGGATGAGATAACTCAGTCGCTAATGCCCCCATCCTCATCTTCTCTCTCTGGTATCTTCGATATCGGGTCATCTTTTCTCTTATCTACCACGCATTAAAAAATAATAAGCTTCGATAAGGATCAAATTATATATACTTACCGTCTTGGTGGTATATCAACTTATCAGGCCAAAATGACACCCCCTCGAATCCTTGTAGCCTGGCTGTGATGGAATATCTTTATAAATAACCAAATTTAAAAAAAAAAATAAGTTAATAATGAGAAGTTCAGTTGGACACCGCTCCGTCCTTGTTTGGGTAGAGACATCATTTGTTAAGAAGAAAACTCGGGTTGTAACTAAAATATCATGTTATGATTGGAAAATTCCAACCACTTATTGTTTATAAAATTCAGATAAAGAATGAAATGATACGTCAACGTTTCGCCTATAAAGGCATCTTCAGGTCAGAAAAGAAAACAAACCCAAGATCAGTTCACTTCATTCCAACCGACGCATACTGGAAGAAATGTGGGGTCTGTTAGCTCAATAGCTGAAGAGTGTTATGATCGAACAGCTGATTAACAAAAATATGGCACAAAAATACAAATAATCTATATAAATAAAAATGTAAATGTTCGTTTGTTCAAAACCGCTAGTCTCCAAAACTTTTTCACCGATTGCTTTGAAATTTTGACATAAGGTTTCTATTGGATTAGGAGTGTTTTATATACATTTAATCACCCCCTGGCCTTCTGTTTCGGAAAGGCGGCCGAAAAACGTGTGTCACTATAGACTGTAGCGCCGAAACGGCTAGAACTATTTCAATTATACTTGGAAAAAGTCTTCTCCTTCAATTTATGTATATAACATCCTTCTCCGAAATCAGTATGAAAAAAAATGTTTCGATGAGTTCAAAACCATATTTGGGAATAAATACAATTTTTGTTTATTATACCCATCATTATTTGAAGGCTTCCTCAATTCCCTACAAAATTATAAAAAAAAAATAAAAAAAACATCGAAATCGAAAAGAATTATTTCCGAAACGAAACAATTTTTACCGGCCGAAGTGGGTTCAAATATTTTTCTAATGAGGAATTTGAGATTCTTATTTTGCATTTCGATAAATCTTTAAATACGAATTTTCATTGCAGTCGAAAAATAAAAATTTTACTTGCAATTTTCATCATGATCTTCGATTTTTTTTTTCTCTAAAAACCACAAAAGTTGTGATAACTTTATATTAGTTATGATTATTATAGTTGTGATTATATTAGTTGTGTAATAGCAACGCTTGCCCGGTTACATCTAGTTATAAATAAAAATGCACATTAAAGGAAGGTTATTCTCTCTCTCTCTCTCTCTCTCTCTCTATATATATATATATAATATATATATATATATAGGATATATAAACCTAATCGTAACAAAGGCATGCAATAAATTAAAAGGAGAAGGTGCTGATGCTGAGTTTTAGAGCAATAGCTGAGCCAGGATTTAATTAATTATCGCTAGTGAGGTTCAAGTGTCCGCTGTCCTCTACTCTGGAGTGGGCCCTATCGATTCCCAGTATCCGATGACCAATCGATTCTTGGGCTTAAAGCTAACTGCAATCGGATGTTTAAGTAAATAAATATTTAAAATCAAATTTGCATTGTTTATGATAGTTCTGAGTGAAGATATAAAGTTTAAAAAAAAAAATGAAATAAAGCGGAAAAAAGTGAGCAGGCCTTGTTTTAGTTTAGAAAAGTGATGACAAATTATTAAATAATTTCATTAATGCATATCTTATTAAACGGAATGTAACTTTAAAAAAAACAATAGAGCAGCCGAATTTCTTTTTCCAGCTTTGAATTTGATTAATGAAAATATGAAGACGAAACAAAAAAAAGTTGAGACTGCTGGAAACTCTTGTCACTTCTAAATTTTGAATCCTCTAACTGAAATAACAAAAACTATATTGATGCAACCGTTTTTAAAAAATGACCCTGAAAAGACACTTTCCTAACACCTATCAAGTCCTTACCACTCAAATCACTTACAAATATTTTACCCGAATTTTTTTGGGCTATCTGAAGAGGCAGCTTGGATTTACCAGTTTAAAGTTGAATGTTTTTTAGGTAGAACTAAGTGATCTTATTTATTGTTTGTTGTTATTTATAGGCGTAAGAACTCCAGTTTTAAAAAAAAAATTAGACTATAATGTTAAGCAATCTTGACTAGAATAGGAAAAATGGTGAAAATAACTATTATTAAAAAAATAGAACGATATGAGATTGTTGATACTTTCTACATAAGTGTTTCATTATCATTAGAGATGACGGTCGGATTACATTTATCGAGAGAGATGATGGTGTTTGCCTGCTCATCATGTATCCATTAGCATAATGTATCCATGTCCTCTATCCTTAGTCTCAATTCGTTGGTGAAGGGTTCCCTACGCAATGCACGATGTGGCCACCCTGAGAGTTTAAAATAGGCTTGTGGCCGGCCTCTAGGTTTTTTTTTTTCATACTTAATTAAGAAATTTAAAAAGAAAAAATATCAGGAATGAACAGGTATTTATTTTATATTCAGTTTGTTATATAAATACTATCTCAGTAAAAACATGTTATTGGATGTATATTAATTATTAATATTGTCCATTGTGTAAAGACCTTCTTAAAATTATTTTTAAATAAATGTGCAACTAATTAATTTATTAAACGTTGTTGTTAATTAAGGAAAAAGAAATTAGAAGATCAGAGATTTTATAAATTGTCAAATTGTTAACCTGAATTGAATATATGCCGATGGAGCAGAGACATCTGGTATGTACAGCGACACGTGAGTACAACAAACAAGTTAAGTGGCGGGGATCGAATCTTTGATCCCTGGATGTCGGAGTCAAACAGAGTTTGAGCTAATCAGAGGAAAGAGGCCACGGCTCTGTTTAAACAGTGAGCCAATCAAACGGTTGGTATCTTCTCTCTTCAGTAATCCGTCATCTCATTGCTGGAAAAATGCAATAAATTATTATTCTTGCAATGACAGGCTTATTTATTTTTATAACTCTAATGATTTATAGAATCATTAGGATTTAGAGCTATATAATGAACCTCAACGTCTTTCATTCGTAAAAATCGATAGTTGGTTGGTTGTTATGAAGTCTAGGCTCGAAAACCTGTTGGTTATCAACGCCGTTAATTATGTTTATATGTATATATAATATGTTTATATATATATATATATATATATATATATATACATTTTTTATATATATGTTTATATATATATATATATATATATATATATATATATATATATTCATATCTGGTGAATGTGAAGAATAGTTAATTAAGTGAAAGTGCGTATTTATCCTCTGCGTTTACTTCGACTGGAACTGTTCCTTCCTTACTGATTTAGGTATATAAATTTTATTATTAAGCACAATGTAATTATTTGGTATTCACTCTGGAAAATCAGATTAAATCATAACAAATCACAACACATAATATTTACGCTTCGACGAGAAACATGCCCACCAGTTTATAGCAGCAAGAATCCAATTCCTCAGACGGACACTGTACGCTACCTCAGAGTAATATTTGACAGATGGATGACCTGGGGCCCACACGTCAAAATGAAAAAAAAAAGACTTTGAACTACTATACTCACTCGAAATCAAAATTGAAAATTAGACAAAAATTAAATACATACACTTACCTGGTCAAACCCATTTGGACATGCGCCTCACTTACAAAAACTACAATCTTTTCAATCTAAAATTTTAAGACTAATACCTGCAGCTCCCTGGTATGTCAACAACAAGACATTATACCGACTTAAGACAACCAACCATTGACCAGCACATACGTACTTTCTACTCCTGATTTTATCTTATACTGTACGGACATCTCAATGGACTCCTCAACGACAAGGCCACGGCTGAAATGTTTATCAGGAGAAAAAGAAGCTGGATGAGAGATCTTGTTTCTTGATTTTAGGATGTAAACAGACCAGGAAAGAGGTGCTGCAGGCCTCCATTCTTCGCCATGCCTATCAAGCCATTTTTTTACCTAACAACAAATCTGCTGATTGTCACTACCATGAAAGGTGCAGATAAAGAATTGAAGAGAAAAAATAAATTGTTTATGCACAAATTTAGGATATAATTGTTTCACAATTATTCGTATAAATGTGTCTGATATTGTAAATAAAAAAATATATCAGTTAAAATTGTTACAAAGATGATGACGAAAATAAAAACAGAGTTAAAATCATTTAAGACCTTTAATCTTTACCAAGCCTGAGAGTTGTTTAAAAATTCTTTTATTCCGGAAAATTATTCCTTTTTATGGGCAGTTTTCCACTCCCCACCATATTTCGTAAATCATTAAAATGGAAAGAAGAGGACCATAAATCGCGGTCCCCTCCAGAGGAGCGAAGAAGGAGCTTCCAGGACCCCTCCCTTCCAGCTCCAGTGGCAGTATACTTACTATTTCATAAAGGAAACACTGCCCTCTTTGTAATAAAGTCCTTTTGACAAACGAGTTTAAGTCCTTTTTTTCCTCACAAAATTCAGTCGTAAAGCGATCAACCGGAAAAAATTGTCGTATGTTAAACGTGCTGCAGTACGACCATATGAGAAAAGCCATATTTTTATCCATGCTTAGAAATATATTGCTTCCGATGTTGCATACATCATAGTCGTATATCTTAAGTCAGAGACTCTCAGCTGTTTCCGTATTATGATACCACTCATGCATTTATTTGTCTCTCTTCGTTTAGAAGAACCCGCTTAATGCGGAATAATTTGAACTTGCCACAAATCTCAAATAAGAAATAGCACATGTAAATAAAATGATCTAGAATTAAAGACTAGAACGTGCTTCATTCTATCAAATATATTGTATCTTTTCACTGTATTCATAAAAAAAAATCACATAATCACAAGATATATATATATATATAAACTTAATTAACGGCGTTGATAAACAACAGATTTTACACTTTGACTTCACAACAACGAACCAAATCGATTTTTCAAACGAATGAAAGGCATTGAGGTCCATTTCATAGCCCTGATGCTTTGCCGTTACGATAAATCATTAGAGTTATAAAAAAAGTAAGCTTCTCTTTTATTTATTTTTTCTTTCTCCCTACCTTGCCTTTTAGGCTATTCGGGGTTTTTCCCAGACGTGGAGGTAAGGCGGAGGATTAATGCCAGAGTTTTAAAAAAAACACCTTCACCAGGACGCGAACTCGTTTTTATTTTATCTGTTATTTGGTTATCAGTTTGCTGGGCAAGGCGCGGTGTTGTGCACATTATCCCATTCGACCACCTCGTCCTCAAAAGTAGTAAGCCTGTCATTGTAAGGATAACTACTGCTTTTTCCACCAATGAGATGAGGTATTACTGATGAGGGAAGATACAAGCCGTTTGATTGGCTCCCTGTCTAAACAGAGCCGTGGCCTCTTTCCTCTGATTAGCTCAAACTCTGTTTGACTCCGACATCCCGGGATCAAAGGTTCGATCTCCGCCACTTAACTTGTTTGTTGTACGCACGTGTCGCTGTGCATACCCGATACCTCTGCTCAATTGGCATATATTCAATTTGGGTTACCAATTTTACAATTTATAAAATCTCTGATCTTCTAATTTCTTTTTCCTTAATTAACTACAACACTTGATAATTTATTCAGTTGCACATTTATTTAAAAATAATTTTGAGAAAGTGTTTACACAATGGAAAATGTTAATAATTATTATATATCCAATAACATGTTTTTACTAGAACAATATTTACATAACAAACTGAATATAAAAGAAATACCTTTTCATTCCTGACATTTTTTTTGGTTTTTAAATTTCTTAATTAAGTATGAAAAAAGCAGCGCTCTCGATCAAACTCCACCGGCTTTAGCACCGGTGAGGCGGTTGAGAGAGTAACGCAGGGATTTGGGTTCCCGCCTGATTGTATATAGTGTATATAGGTATGACTGTATTTTTATGTTTTTAATTTACTTATGTTTAGGCTATTTTTATTGTATATAGTTTTTATTTATTATTATTTAGTTATTATTTTACTTTTGTTAATTTTATTTATTTTTTGCATATACGGTGTGAATGTGTTCATTTATCAATATAATTATTGTCCTTGTGACAGAATATTATATGTTTAAATAAAAAAAAAATAAAAAAGTATGAAAAAAAACCTAGAGGCCACAAGCCTATTTTAAACTGTCGGGTGGCCACATCGTGCATTGTGTAGGCCCCCACTTCACCAAATCTGCTCCATCGGCATATATTCAATTTGATACAAACTCTGTCCTAATGATTTATTTTTCCTTAATTAACTATAACGTTTAATAATTTAATTAACTGCAGATTTATAACAATATATGCAGCTGATGTAAAAATAGCATTTATTTGTGTTACCATAACAACATCATCTCTTAACGACAACTAAAGACTGCATGTTTGAGCACTAAAAATATATATAAGTATAAAAAGTATAATAGTCCATATAATACATAATAGGTAATAATATTACACTTACATAATCACGATCTTATATTGTTCGTCGAATAAATGAAGAAAAAGGATCAGCTATAAGATAGGTTTTCAGGACAGTTGTTATGCGAGATATTTTCCCGTATATTTTTTTATTTTTCTATTCGAAAATAAATATCATTGCATTTAGTTTATTATTATTAGTTTATTTTATTTTAAATAAATATTGGTATATGTATTAAACATAGTACAATAGAGGGAGAGAAAATCGGTGAAGCGAGTGGATATTTATAGGGAGAAAAACTGGCATTGATAAGGGTAGGTCGACCGCGCTGGGTTATTGCAGTGGCTAACATATCGGACTAACCTACTGTAGCGTTAGATAATAATATCAAGTCGATACTAACTAGTCAAAAAATAAATATTATTATATTAACATGAATACAAGAATAAAAAATCTGGTGTAGTGCACAAAACGATATCCATTTATTATCCTATTAAACTTTCAGATTATTATTTTTTTTTTCAGGGTATTCATAACTGTTATTAAAATAAAAATACATCAAGTAAATATGAATAAATGAATATGATGATTTGAAAAAAACGTTGAGAAACTACCAACTGGCAGCACTCTAAAAATGTATTCACATTAAGAGATCACAGGGCCTTCTTCTTTTCAGACGCCTCGGAAGGTTATCCGGAATCAAAGAGGAATCAAAATTAGAGACAAGAGGGTTCGAATCTGATTTTCTTATGAAAGGATAGGTTGGATTGATTATCTGGATTTGGTCGAATATGAAACATGAGAAACATTAAGGTCGTTATGGGTGGTTTTGTTTGTGACAAATGTAAGGAGCATTGAGAATTTTACGAAGGTTAATTTAATATATTTCATTTAGTTCTATTGTTCTAAAACAGAGATATTTGATAATGTGCATATCGTACAGTACTTAAATAATTCTGTTGATTAAAATGCTAAGAATAGAAATTAGAATATTTTTTTTTTCTGAAATTTTTAACATCTTCAATAAGTTTGATAATTTCAGCTGATTTGCTATTTTAACTTTGTCTGCAGGATCAGCTGCTTTCTAATGATAACCTTTCTTCAATGTACATTTTATTTTCTTGTTTCCTTCTTTTATACGTATTTTCTTATTATTATTTTTTTTTTTTGTGGCATATTTATTTATTTAGGCTGGTACATGTTTTTCATATTTTTCTTTTGCTGTTTCAATATATCATTCCTCAGCTGTGTTGCCTCACTTTAATTTAGACAGACAAATCTGCGTTTTTTGAAGTTTTCAGTTATACATTAATATCGATTTTTTGTCTATTGGTGAGTTTTTATTCGTTTAAATGAAAAAAAAAAAAGATAGACATGCAGGTCAGTAACTATCTTAATTAATTCCAAATGAATCCCGTATTAACAATAAAAGTATTAAATTATTGAAAAAGCTTGATATAACATCGACAGATATTTAAAATTTGCAAGACACTTTTACAGAAAAATTTAAACAATAACACATTCAATCTCCAAAATATAATTAGGACCACCAGCTTATCCGTACGTTTGAAGCCCCTCAACTGAACGACTATAATTAACCTGGTTCTATTTTATGGTACACTACTGTTCGAACATGTCAGGAAAACAACTGGAAGAAGGTTGTAATATGTTAAAAATGGAATTTAAAAAAGTAGCTGAAAGAACCTCAAAGCAAATATTAAAATATAAACATTAAATATATAGCTGAGCATAAAGTTATTTTCAGTTTGAGAATTCCTCACTAAGCGAAAGAAAACGTTTTTTTAAAAACTCTGAACAGTTGGCTAACACTCTTTTCAATACCCTAATACCAGCAAACATTCCGAATCTTTGGCAACAACTAACACAAGATTAAAGATTATATTTTTTAATCCAACACTGTCATCACCATCTATGCCGATGACACGTTTATCCTATCAGTTAATAACGATCCTTTAATTGCATCCCAAACTCTTCAATCACATATCACAAGCCTTGAAGAATGGTGTAAAAATTGGAGAATAAAAATAAATTCCAACAAATCCCATCAAAACACCTTTACCCTCCGTCGTAAACCTAGGACTTCTTATCCTACAGTATCCTTCAATAATACTCCACTTATTCCTGTTGAGCAAATCCGCTACTTAGGACTCCATCTTGACAAACGACTCACTTGGAACCCCCATACCAGACTGAAACGACTAGAAACCGCCCGACGTTTTCGACTACTGCAGCACTTACTAGACAAACAATCTAAGCTTTCAATCAGTTATAAACGACTCGTATATATGACAATAATAAGACCTATTTGGACTTACGGAATTGAGCTTTGGGGCTCCACTAAACCATCGAATTCCTCTCGTATCCAATCCTTACAATCCAAAATCCTCAACGCTCCTTACTTTGTCACAAATAAAATCATCCATAAAGGCCTTAATGTTCCATATGTTTCCGATCTGGCCCAATCCAGATACCTGTCCTTCCATAACAAACTGCAGAACCATCCGAATCCTCTCGTTTCAAACCTTGCTTCCTCCTCGATCCCTGATAACCCTCCGAGGCGTCTGAAAAGAAGATGGCCTCGGGATCTTCTAATATAGAACTTTAATTTGAGTTCTACCAATGGGTAGTTTCTCTTCATGTTGTACATGCCATGTTACCAATTTCTCGTTTACTTATTGTATTCTCTATCTAATACAGTTGTAAATTCCATTAAAATAATTTTAATATATATATATATATATATATATATATATATATATATATATATATATATTTTAAAAATTGTAGGGATAGCCCATCTGGTCAATAGTATTATTTTTATTTTCAGTCGTCATTTGACAAGAAGGAGAGAAATTCCACTATTAGTTAGATGATTACAATTTTTATTAAATAATTTATTAAGATTGGATTTTATCAAAATATTTCTTACTTCTTGTTCAGTGCGTACTATTTATTTTCAAGTTTATTTATTATCAGCCAATTTTTAAATTTTGTCAACCTAATGACTACACATCTAATTACGACGTTTCGGCAAATTTTCAAGTCTAAATACCCATCATGTGTACCTGTCCGTTTCACTTATACGAATTGCATGCGTCTACTCGTGATAAAATTATTTATTCTTGTCATGTCCACCTTATCATGTGTCACACACAGTCTCATTTCTATTCAGTGACTAGTATTACAATATCAGTGACAAATTAGGTTTTATTATTACTTGCAAAAGTTTTTGTTGAATAAACAGTTTAGTGTGCTACCATTGGGTAGTTACTCTGCAAGTGTTTTCATGTCATTATAGCCATATGTTCAAATTTACTAGATGTATTTATTTTATACAGTTCTAAATAGCATTGAGAAATGATTTAAAAAATGAATATATAGGAAATCAACGTATTGTTTATTATTTTTTTAAATTTAATTATAAGAGTTAGATTTCAAGATTTATTCAAGGCAGGGATCAGACCCATCACCGATATATAGATCAATATGAAACTGACAGAACCATATATGTCTAAAATACTCTTTACAATGCCTACAGCAGTAGAAGGGTTATAAAGTAAAAATTTAACAGAACATAAGAAGAAATATTTTAAAAAATTCACATTTGCATTTATTTTATATTACACTACAAGAATTGTTAGCGTCTACTTACTTCAGTTTAGGATCTTGTTACTTAGCTTACTTTGTTCATATTTTAATGCACTTACTGTTTATAATTTTAATAAGCTTATTCACATTGTTTATAAATTTTGTCTAAATATTATGTTGCGTGTTTCTACATCGTCTCTCAGAATTTGCTTATTTTACAGTGAAATCTTTGAGATTATCTATTCAAAACAGGCCAAGAGTACATAACAACAATTGATATTTATTGTTTGTTATAAATTATAGGGTTATTTTTTATTTATTTATTTTTTTTTTATTTATTTTTTTTTTTTTTTTTTTTTCCCCTTATATGCGATATCACCATCAGGCCATGTCTAGTAGAGCGTCTATCAAGAGAATTCGGCCGTTAGGCTCAACACCTTGTTCTTCGCCAGTCAAACAAAAGCCTCGTCAATGTCGTCAAACACCTGCAGTAACGCCTATTAGCTCCAGAGAAAATGAAACCCAGCCAGGAACATCATCAAAACCAACAATTGAAGAACTTCAGCAACAACCAGGTACATCTTCACAAGAGATAACCGAACAATCTCCATTTTTCACCCCTAACCCCTATCAGGTGCTTCAGAATGATAAAGAAGTGATGGAATCCGCTTCAATACCAAGAGATCCCCGACCTCCACCCATATTCGTTAAAAACATAAAAAATTTTCAGTTACTATGCTCACAACTGAACAAAATAACAGGCTCTGGAAGCTATTCATGTCTAAGCAGAACAAAGGACACGAAGATATCACCAGATACAGCTGAAACCTACAGAAAAATTGTGAAGTATCTAATGGAAACCAACGCGGATTTTCATACGTACCAATTACGGCAAGATCGAGCTTTGAGGGTAGTCATAAGAAATCTACACCCCTCAACACCAACCGAAGCAATAGAAGAAGAATTGAAAAATTTAGGTTTCATAGTGCGCCAGATTACAAATGTACAGAAGGAGAGTAAAGAACAGCCAGGAGTAAAAGTTCCTCTACCCTTATTTTTCGTAGATTTGGAGCCAAATCAAGGGATCGAAAAAATATATGAAATTAGAAGAATATACTACACAAGTGTTATAGTAGAGAAGCCATATCCTAAGAGGGAAATCGTACAGTGTCACAATTGCCAGGCATATGGCCATACCAGGACTTACTGCCATCATCTTCCGCGCTGTGTGAAGTGTGGAGAGCAGCACAAATCCGGGGAGTGCACAAAACCGAAACGGGATCCTGCAGTTTGTGCTTTGTGCCTTGAAGGACATCCAGCGAACTATAAAGGCTGTCAGATCTACAAGAATATCAAATCAAGATATCAAAAATCCCGGACCCAAGAAGAAGCAGAGGCATCAAGAAGAGAACCTAACGCATCAAGAAGAGGACCTTCAAAAATAATTGACCCAACGGTGTCTTTTGCACACTTATTAGGAGGTAAGAATGATGTTACTTATTGTGAGACCCTGCCGCAACAACAACACATGCCTCAAAATTCTCAACCCCACCCTCAACATCTTAATCAAACTTCACCTAATCAACAGTTTTATCAACACCAAATTCCTCATATTCCTCCTCCTTCAAATGCAACAGATCTCACAAGTTTGTTAGCATCTTTCCTCACCGATTTCAAATCCCTTGTTACTCCACTCATATCACTCCTCACGAATCTCGTATCTCACCTCATCCCTCCTTTGAAAAATCCTTAAATGACTCACATCCCTAAACCCATATCCATTCTCCTTTGGAATGCGAATGGTGTTAGAAATCATACAGACGAACTATCTACTTTACTACTTGACAAGAACATTGATGTGGCACTAATTACTGAAACTCGACTAACCACTAAACAGCACTTCAATATACCACAATACCTGACATATCGTACTGACCACCCTGACGGAAAAGCACATGCCGGTACTGCTGTAATTGTACACCAATCCCTCTCCCATCACGTACTCCCATTACCAATACATGATTTCCTACAGTCCACCGCTATCGTGATAAAAACCTTCTCCTTTCCGGTCACTCTTGCATCAGCGTATTGCCCTCCTAACCGATCCATATCCAATGCCCAATTCAGTTCTCTCCTCGACTCCTTAGGACATCACTTCATCTTGGGTGCAGACCTAAATGCCAAGCACCAACAATGGGGTTCCAGAACCACGAATTCTCGTGGCCGAACCCTGCTGTCTGCACTCAATTCCCAACGTTTTCACCTCCATTCCCCCAACTCTCCTACCTACTGGCCCACAGATCCCAACCGTAATCCTGATCTTCTTGATTTCTTTATCCACAGCGGCTTAAGTCCCCTCAATTGTTCCATTACACGTCTAAATGAACTTTCCTCTGACCATAGTCCTCTAATCCTTAATGTTTCACTTGAGCCTGTTCCCAAACCTTCTCCACCGTCATTCATTAGGGGCCCAGTAAACTGGGACCTTTTCCGCCAAATAATCTCCGATAATATTGATCTCAACATATCCCTCAAAACTCCCGATGACCTTGATAGTGCCGTAAATTCCTTTACTACCACAATCCAACAAGCTGCCTGGACTGCCTCCTTCCCTAAAGACTCCTCCAGAATTCCTAAAAAGACCATTCTACCCCAACACCTCCTTGACCTAATCCACACCAAACGCCGTGCCAGATTATTGTGGCAACGTACCCGACATCCTGCCGACCGCTGCTCCTATAATTATTACTGCAAAAAATTAAAACTGGAATTAGCCACCTTCAGATCACATTCCTTCAACTCCTACCTATCCTCCCTCTCTTCTCGCGACAATTCCCTTTGGAAAACCACAACCAAAATCCTAAATCCTCACCGCATTTCCCATCCCCTCCGACGAGATGATGGCTCCTGGGCAGCATCTGACGAAGATAAGGCTGAGGAGTTCGCCATTCACCTATCCAATACATTTATTTCACATCCAGAATCCCATCCTGCCCACACCGTAACAGTAGAAGAACTCCTTACATCACCAATCCCACTTTCCTTGCCCCCAAAAGCTATTCATCCTTCCGAAGTGAAATTTCAATTAAAAAAACTAATCCCCCGTAAAGCTCCTGGACATGATCTCCTTACCCCTCAAATCCTTCGACAACTTCCATCCAAAGCAGTCATATTCCTTACATATATCTACAATTGTATCCTACGCACCACCCACTTCCCTCTGCTATGGAAACACTCCACTATTATCCTTTTCCCAAAACCAGGCAAACCTCCCAATATCTCAACATCCTATAGACCAATTAGCCTACTCCCAATCCTTTCAAAAATTTTTGAAAAGATCCTTTTGAAACGAATCCTACCCATTATAGAATCCCAAAATATTCCTTCCCATCAGTTTGGTTTTCGCTCCCAACATTCTACTGTTCAACAAGGACTCCGAGTTGTTGATCATATTTCGTCAGCTCTTGAAAACAAGGAATACTGTTCGGGTGCATTTCTGGACATTGCACAGGCATTTGACCGGGTATGGCACTCCGGACTGCTCTTCAAGCTTAAAATCCACTTACCTCAGTCCTTGTATCTAGTCCTCCGATCCTACCTCTCTGACCGCTCCTTCCGAGTTCGCTGTGGAACAGAATTTTCCAATATCTACTCCGTTAAAGCCGGTGTTCCCCAAGGCAGCGTCTTGGGTCCCGTGCTTTACATCCTCTTTACTGCTGACATCCCTGTTCATCCCGATACTTTTCTTGCAACATTCGCTGACGACACCGCAATCTTATCATCCAACTCTGATCCCAACATAGCATCCTTAAATCTCCAAAACCACCTCACCTTAATTGAGCACTGGTGTAATAACTGGCGCATTAAAGTTAATGAATCTAAATGCCAACATATTACCTTTACACTCCGACGCAGTTCCTGTCCACCAGTACACTTTAATTCCATCCAGCTTCCTTACTCAGACACAGTCCGGTATCTTGGTTTTCATTTAGACCGAAGACTAACGTGGAACCCACATACTAGACTCAAAAGACAAGAACTCAACCGACGATACGGCCAGCTATACAGACTACTAAACAGAAAATCCAAACTTTCTATTGAAAACAAATTACTTATCTACAAGACAATACTGAAACCTATATGGACATACGGACTTGAACTGTGGGGGACAGCAAAAGCTTCTAACATCAAACGTATTCAATCCTTTCAATCTAAAGTCCTTCGAACAATAGTTGATGCTCCGTTCTATGTAAATAACAAAATCCTACACCATGACCTTAATATCCCATTTGTCCTAGACCTTATTCCAGAAAAATTCTCCAAATTTCACCAGAACCTTACCTATCATCCAAATCCCCTTGCACAATCTCTATCCAGCACCACCCATCCTTACAATCCTCCTCGAAGGTTGAAGCGGCAGTGGCCCAGAGACCTTCTGTAAATAAGCATCTATTGGAGTTTTGGCAATGGCCAGATCCTCCACTCAAGCCCGAGTGTGTATGATTAGGTTAGTTCTTTTGTTTATATACATTTATTTTATTTTATTGTATTTATTTTTATTTTATTTTATTGTATTTATTTTTATTTTATTTTATTGTATTTATTTTTATTTTATTTTATTGTATTTATTTTTATTTTATTCTATTGTATTTATTATTATTAAGTTTCTGTATTATTATTATTTTTTTTTTATTTATTGTAAATAGAGTGTGAGTGTGTTCTCTGAACACTATTACAAATGTCCTTGATGTGACAGAATGTGATATTTCTAAATAAACAAATACAAAAAAAAAAAAAATAAATAAATAAAAAAAAAATATTATGTTACTGCCACTGTTGGGGCCAGGGGTACTTCAAAATTGAAGTACAGATCTTTCCCAGGTGCGTTTCCTCAATGGTGGTGAAAATTCGAGTGAAATTAAAAACGTTGGGAAAGAAGGAAAAAAAAAAAAAAAAAATTAATGAATGAGACCTGTAAAACAGAGAAAAAAACAAACGCATGCAAAGAAAATATTAAAAAATAGAAATATTTCAATAAAATTTAAAAAATGAAAAATAAAAAAAAAATTCCCTTTTGAATGTTTACAATTTATTGAGAAAGAAAAGAGATATAAATTTATATAAAAGTTGAGATAGACAATACTTAAAAGCTACGAGAAAAATAAAACATAATACAACATCCAGAGAAAATAAAAGAAATTAACCATTATCAATAAAGAAAAAAATCAATTTCTGAAATTGTAAATAAAACAAGAGAATTTTCCAAAAGAATGAAACAAATTTAGGGAAGAAACCAGTTAACTAAATGTTCAAATGTCTTGGTGAAAATAATAAACACAACAAGCCAAGTTGGAGGTTCTGCCTCCAACCTGTTACCTTCCGATCTCCAGCTGTCGAGTAATCGATGGTGGGGTCGTATCGATATGTATCGAGTACTCAGCTGCGCCCTACAGCTGATCTTCAAAAATGGCGCTGGTGAGGTGACAATGAGCCTGGAACTTGGTGAAAATGGTGGGGGTAGACTTCTGCTCCATACGAAAGGTAGCTCCAGACTGGCTTAAGACTGCATCCTGACAGTACTATGGCATTATTTGTGTCTTAATCCCTAAGACTGGGTATTACTGCCGGGCTGGTGTGTATACAAATGAGCGATAATACATCGCAAACGAAGGCAGATATAAACTATAATATAAACTTTAATATATTTTAGGGACAATATTCCCTGGCCTATTACAAAAAAATAATAAATATTCATTCCATTATTCACACTAAAAAGGGGTAATGGTGAGAAAAAATAATAATTAAAAAAATAAAGAAATGAGCGTATGCGGCGTTAACAGCCACAATTATCTATCTTTTTGTATCTTGTCCGTTATAGCCCTGAAGAAGACCTGCAAAGTCGGGTTGAAACGTCGGCTTTCAATAAAATATTTTTAACGCTATTTATGACCGCCACCCCGGACCATCTTCTTCCTTTATAAAAAAAAAAAAATATTTTTATAATGTACAAATAAAGATGAAAAATAAAAGAAAACCAAATAAGACATACAAATATACCTTGTATTTTAATTTTATTTATTTAAACAGGATGGAAATTAAAGTAGAAGCGAGATACGAGGCCACAAATTGGTGAGCAGGTGTTGGTGTGGAAGAGTAAAGTGGCCCTACTCCAGCAACACTAACACACCAACACCGACACGTGATCTCATATCCTGCGGGGGGGGCGGGACCCCTTAGTTCAATTCTTTCACCCCTCTACGTTCTTACCAAGATTAATTTCAACTCTTCCTAACATTGTTCAGTTTTCCACACTTTCTTCAGAAACAATATTTTACCAACAAGATAGTTATAATGGAAAAAGTATCTTTGACATACATAATTTTTGTTTTCTCCATTAGTACAATATGAAAATATGGACGCTCTTTGAATGTACTGAATTATAAACAATTCTTAAAATTAATAATAATAAAACTTCTACATATTAATAATAATATATATTGTTTTCAATTATGTTGTATATTAACAATTTGTTTTCAATAATTACATTTTTGAAATAATGGTCTAAAGTTAAAAATTGATAATTCTTTGATAGAATCATTTAAAGCTTACAGAATAGCTAATTATAAATTAATATTGACGGATATTTGCTACTTACCTATAAACCCACCTTTAGTTAAGCGTGAAAAATACCATTAATTATGAATAAAGCAACGTTTAATGAATCAATTTTATTATAAAAATAAAATTATCTGCTGAAATCATCCTCTCTGTAGAAACAGAGCACCTAAAGGGGAAGTTAATTTAGTTTGAAAAAAAAAAAAATCTTGAAAAGTTTCTTAACCTTTCCCTTTTTTTTTATCCCCTTATTTTTCCCTTCCTTCCACCCTTCCAACCTTTTAAACTTTTATAAGTTCAAGATTTCTAATTTTTAATTAGCTTTACCAGCCATTAATTTCAACCTTTTTTCCTTAATTTTAATATATATATATGTATATATATATAATCTACTTTCTGTATATTGGACTTATAAATCTCTATATGACAAATTTTCAGTTTAAAAAAAAAGGAAGAAAAATGTAGTAGTCATAAAAAAGGGATCTTTATTTTACTTTAGTAAGAATGGGTAATAACTAAATAAATAAAATGTTTCTACTGTTACACTCAGTATGGAAATTCGTGGATAGCCATATTTTCAAGTAATTCTTATTTTTTTTCTATCATGGTCTCAACATAAGTAAATTTCTGTGAATTTCTATTCAAACATAAAGTAAATTTCCCTTTAAAAAATTCATTTTATCTTTGTATTTCTTGTGGCAAACAAGGTATCAAAAGGGCAACGGTTGTGTTAAAGGACTGTTCACTACAATAAAATGCGTTAAAAATTAAATAATTTATAAAAATGTGACATGAGGTTACGTCAAGTAGGAATCAACATAATTTAAAATAATCCTTGATTGTTTTTTTTAGACGTTTAAAAATTATAGAAGAAAACAGAAACTATTAAAATTCTTAAGCGTATGCTAAGAAAGTGTAGTGATATAAAAATTAAATATCCAAAATATTGCTTTTAAGAATTTTTTATCTCTAAAAAAAATGTCTGTCAAATGAAGTATTTTTGCTTCCTCACTTATTAGTCATTAGTTGCTCTATTATATTTCACTGTCAAAGAGTGAAAGTGATGTGTTGTGATTTGTCTTGGTTGAGTTGAATTTTACGAAATTTTCACTAATCATTTAGTTTCGTTAGATGAAGTTGTAAATTCTGTCAGGCGTGCGTGGGATTTTTATGGAGACCATCTCAGTTTTAAAGTTTTTAATATCCTAATAACTGAATATTGCATGAAATAAATGTAAATTAAACGGAGTAGTTGTCATACCTGTAACATGGAATCCACAGCAGAATACACTTTAAATAAACTTTTTGAATAAAGATATTGTAAAGATGTTTCACCTCGTAAAACAATAATACAAACTTCCTTTTCCATATCTTTACTCCATACCACATATCACTGACATTGAATTCTTAACTGTTATTTATATTAATTTTAATAGCTTTATGGATTTTAATCAAATTCATACTCCATGATGATTGATTTCGTATCAAATCAAAGAGCCGTTTAAATTTTCAAACTATTTTGTTGCAATATTGTTTGTTGTTTCAATTTTAAAGTTTAAGCTTATGTCGTTTATGCTTATTCTCTTCAAGTTGCTCCCAGCTTATGAACTAAATTTTCTATTAGCCATGTTGAACCAGGTTCAATTCCCGACAGCCTTAATAAGTAACGATTATTTATTTCCCATGGGATCAGCTGCAGACCTCGTGGTTAGCTTGACGTTGTTGCTGATTCCTTTAGCAATCTGTATGTTTCTTCTGCATCGAATGTTATGTATTAACATTGATAACATTATATTGTTAGTCTTTTTAACTTTACTATATATATGTGAGGAGTATGTCCACATAGGTTAAAACAATGATATGTGTGTATTTAGTTTATATTTCAGTTTTAGTTTCGAGGATTTTGAAAAAAAAAATCATAACTAAACTTTTGTATGTGACTAACAAAACTGTACATAATAAGTCCACCTGCCAACAATAAACACATAACATCAATTTTACAACGATTTGGTACTAATTTACACGAACTTACTAACATATTAATAAAATATATGGCTTCAGCTGACATGCCCATCAATACGAGGAGAAGAAAAAAGGCACTAAATAAGAGATCTTCTTCCTTAACGAACCATAGTAATGAAATGAAGCTAGGGAAGACGTACTGCTGGGTAGCTATCCTTTCATATGCCTGACGTTTCATTTTTTTTTTTTTTTGTCAGACCATCTGTTGATTGTCAACATTTTATGGAATGTTGTAGATGAATATTTGAAGAAAAAAAAACATTGTTAATATAATCATCATTACAAAAAAAAAATTATCGCTTACAACAAGACAAAAAAAGTAATTTAATGAAATGAAATGAATGAAAAAAATATTTTATTATTCTGGGACTGTTGTCCCTTAAGAACAAAATATAAACACAGATTGTATCTCTGTGTGGTTACAATTAAATATTTTTTGTATATTTACAATAAGAGTTGACTTAAGATAAAAATACTGAAAAGAGAAAGAAAAGAACAAGTAAATTGTTCATATATATGAGAAACTAAAATAACCTTAATAAATTGAGGTAGTCTCTGGGGGTGCTTAGATATTTCTCTTAAGTATATTTCTCAATCAGTCGGATTGAGAAAAGAGCAGGTGCTTAAAGAGAAGAGGTTTGAAAGAGGAAACTGATTGAGCGTGTCGAATATCAGCAGGGATGGAATTCCAGAGGGAGGTGGCTTATATTGCAAAGGATTTCTCAAACGCAGCAGTTCGGTGAGGAGGAGGATAGAGGTCGGAAGTACGAGATCTAGTGGGACGGGATTGGATGGAGCATTCGAATTGTAAGAAAATATAGGAGAGTCGATGAGTTCTAATGATTTGGTAAAGAAAGGTGGCTAATAACTACTGGCGGCGATAGGATGGGTAGAGCCACCTCAACTCAGTGTAATACTGGGTAATATGCGTATCCCTTGAGATTCCGAAAACAAATCGTAGTGCACAATTCATTAGGCGTTTAAGTCAGGTCTCGGAATCTCCCGAGAGCCCACCGTACACCATACAGCCATAGTCGAAGTAGGGGAAAACTAGGAGGTGACGGTACTTATATGGAAGGAGATATCGTAGACGATTGAACTGTTTTAGGGTGGAGATAGTGTGACTGGTAATTTGGGAGATGTGAGGTTTCCAGGATAGGGATTGATCAAAAGTAACACCTGTGTTTTACTTACTTAATATACACTGCCAATCCACTTCAGCTACATTTTCGATGTAATGGGATAAAATGGCCAGTCGAATTTGTTCTATTGGATTTTTATTTAATTATTATGTTAAATATGATTTATTGAAAATTTAAAAAAATAACAATAAACGGAATATAGTCCTCCCTGCCTACGTAAAAAACTTCGGGTTTCAATGAATGTAGTTTATCAATACTCTCTTTGCTAAAACCCCCACTCGGTTGAAAATTGGGCTGCCTGCCTCTAAGCTCTTTTGTCCCCTGCATCAGTTTTCTGCCATTGTATACTCTCCTGGATCCGTACTATATATCTATATATTCAACGAGGAAAATTATAATTATTTTAAAACCGACAAAAATGGTTTAGATTAAAATTAATAACTATGTTGAACAGCTTGGCTGTACCATTTGGAAAATAATTTTCTATAAATGTGTTGTTTAATAAATGGAAGACATTCAATTTTGTTTTCCTCTTCGTAGTTTTATTCGCACCTGTTATAGTCTTTAAAAGTAAGTTATAGTGATGTTAAAGTAAAAGAAATTGGTATTTTAGGCATTAGGAAGGATAGTACCCAGCAGCACCTCTTCCTGGTCTTAATTTACTTTCTTACTTCAGGAAAGAAGATCTCTCATCCAGCTCCTCTTTAGTCGTCTCCTGATGGTCATTTCATCTGTGCCATGTCGTTAATAAGTTCGTTGTGAGGTCCGTGTAAGATGAAATCGGGAGTAGACAGTACGTATGTGTTGGTCGATAGTTCGTTGTTGTGAGCTGATGTTAATAGTCTTAAAATTTTGGATTGTAATGATTGTACTTTTTTTACAATTAATTTTCAGTATTGATGGTGGACAATATTAGAATTAAAAATAGCATAACAAATGTATTTATTGAAAGCTGAAGTTTCGCGGTTTAAAGGACAAAATACATACAAAGATTAAATACGTAAAAACATATAAAATTTAAATATATTATTTTTAGAGATAAAAAATAAAACGTATATTGATAATTAAAGAAAAAAATTAGAATAAACATTTAAATAGCATAGAATAAACATTAGAAGTAAACACACACCTAATTACGAATTATGAAAAATGTGTTAAGATATTAGAATCTTTGAATAAAAAAAATTTTTTACTAAGACTTGTTCTTGACTAACTAGATTTTGTTATTTTCATGAAAAAAAAATGTATTTTGTATTTATTACTTATTATTTATTAATATAATATTTTTAAGTAACAAAACGTATTTAGATTGGTACTTTTAAATACGATCTGAATTTTATTTTTTATTTTCCATTTACCCTTAGCTTTATTTTTAATGGTATGCTTTTAAAAGGATTATAATTAGGAACAAGGACCACTTATTTTTGTTTATACAGTAACCATAATTCGATTTAAGGCTAGAGTAGAGAAACATTTTTAAAATCCATTATTAGCCTTTCCTTTGGGGAGCGCAGGACCTTCCACTTATCCTTATTTATCCTGCTCCTCCTTGCTGAGTACTTCACCCCCTAACCCTGGTGCCTAAAGTACGTTATTACTTAAAGTAACGGTGGGGCCGGGATAGAGGCTGAAGTAAGATTGAGTGGCCGGCCTCCTGAGTACACTCTGTTAGCAATCCTCTGTCAGTGGCGATTTTTCTTCAAGTTCAGGGGGCGGAGGAGGGAGCGATGATTTCCCGGGAGCACGGGAACAGCATTAGCTCGTCCTGGGAACTTGATGGCGGTGGTTAGTGGAGTAAGGAGAGGAGATGTGATAGAGTAGCTACAATATGAAGTAGTAAACTCGGAATAGGCTTTAGAATGTATTGCATACATTAAGATATAATTGGAAGCTAACAGAGTACACTTTTCGATGATAAAAAAACAAAACAACTAAGGTGTGTGCATTAGACCACACGATAGAAGTGAAAAAAAAATCAACAAGGCGAGATGAATATGATAATGTGAAATATAAATCATGTATATTATATATTTCTAAAAGTTGTTTTTTTTTTTTTTTTTGGCGGTACGCAATATCTTCGTCAATTCTTCATCAAATACAATGATTCTTCTTTTACTTCACTAAAACTAATAGTCCTATCCCCCCAAAATTACTGGGAAAAAAGTTATGAAGGAAAAGAAACTTTATTTACGAATAACTCAAAAAGCATGAATTTTTTCTCCATTTTACCCATGACAATTAAAAACATTACTAAATTATCTACAAAACGAAAAAAAAACACGTAAAAATCGGATAATTATCATCAAAGATACAGTCCATTAGTTTTATTATACTTAATAATGTCTTTATATTTATTAAAATTAATATTAATACTTAAAAATAACCTCTTTAAAGATATTACATTAGTAGTAGAATACACTTTTTTTCCAGGGATATATAATAACTTTATTATTTGTTAAAGACATTTGTTTGTTCTTACATTTTTTTTTCTTAATAATTTAGAAAATCCCATTATTTTCTATTTATTACTTTTATTATCTTTCCAGTCAGCGTTTAAAAATAGGTCCTAGCAAAGCAATATGTACAAAGTTTTTGGTCTATTATGTTTAATGGAATATTGTAATCGATCAAAGAAAACATATTAATTCCTTCCTTGCACAATACATCGTATCTACTTATTTTCATATTGTTTTACTACTTATTCACTAAACAAAATTTTCTGCGAATTATTCTCATGGGAAATCTAGTTATAGATAATAGCTCATTATAAAGGGAATGAAATGCTGAACATTTCCCTCGCTTTCAGTATGCTGATCCGATTTTTAGTTTCTGAGATATTTCCCTAGATTCCTGAGATCTTTTTGCGTTAAGATACAATTTAAATAACAGTTCATTACAAAGAAGGGGAAATTCAGAACATTTCCCTCGCTTACAGTATGCAGGTCCGATTTTTAGTACCTGAAATATTTTAATCCATATTATTCCGTGGTACAGATCCCTTTTTATCGAAGTATTAAAATCCGGCTGAAACTACGTAAATAGGTTCATCTCATCGTCACCTACAAATATTTTATTTACGAAAATCCTCAGAATTGGGGCGTTTTCAATCTGGAGGTTGGCAAACTTTGTCTATTTAATTAGGTATTAAAAACTCGTAAATACCCATTCGCTTTTCACTTTAATCGTAAGATATCATAAGCACAAAGTCGAAAAAAAAGGTGTCCTTCAAAATTATGGGAGATATGACCTCCTTATTTTGAAAATTTTAGATTGTAGGTCACGCCAAACGGCTCAATACTTTTGAAGGACACCTTTTTTCTCGACTTTGTGCTCAAGTTATCTGACGATCAAAGTGAATAGCACACGGGTATTTACGAGTTTTTAGTATCTAATTAAATATAAAAAGTTTGAAAACCTCTAGATTGAAAACGCGTCCATTCCGAGAATTTTCGTAAATAAAAGATTGTTACGTTACGATGAGATAAAACTATTTACGAAGTTTCAGCTGGATTTTAAAAAATTGATAAAAAAGAGTCTGTACCACGGACTATATCCTGAACTAAACTCTTTATCATTTGGTTTTCGATACAATTTTGTCTTTTCGGCTTCCTAACACGGCGACGCAAACCAAATTTTCAAATCTCGTTACTTTTTATTTTATCACATTATCATATACCTTTTATTTTTTTTATTATATATATTATTACCGATGATTCCAAATAATAGTTATAGCTTCTTTTGTTACTCATAATTCCACCAACAAAATAAAACTTGAATGGAATGTATCTGAAACACCCAACTATAAAAAAAAAAATCCATACATATTGTTTTACATTTTACCACTGAAAATATGTATATAAATTATTAGATTGTTCTTTATTAATTTTAATTTATTTTAAATTTTTTTATTATTAGCTTATTTATGTTAGAAAGTAACATATAATTTTTAATATGACTATTTCATCACTCAACATTTCTTTTTATGTATCTCTGAGGCTCCTTAGCCCACATTACTGTCCTTATGTAATATTCTAAAGGGACTTGTCTCAGAATAAATAAAGTATTATTATTATTATTATTACATTTAATCATATTAGCTTTTTAACATTTAGTAGTATGTGTGTTCTATATTTTGCATGATGTAATCTGTACCATTTTTTAATAATGCGAAAGAAAAATCATCTGTTTTTGTCCTTCCCTTTCTTCTTTTTGTGGGAGTTATGCCAGTGTTAAAAGTCCTCTCCCTGAGGACGAGATCTCGTAATTATTTTGTCTTGTTAATTTCATTTTATCAATTTGCCGGACAATGCTTGTTTTGCACAAGCGTTAGTCCGCTCGACCACCCCGCCCCAAAATCGTTATAAATAAAACTTGCTGTTCACCATTCATTTAATCTCAGTTCAACTATCCGATCCTCATTCCTTTGTCTAACATTGAATTTTGTGATGTATTTTTACTTTTATAAGATGTATCATAGACTAGAAATTCTGGAAGTTCCGCTTAAAATAAAACTCGTCCGTATTAAAGAAAAGAACTTTGGAATCCTATTGCTTTCTGTTTTCTAAGGATCTGGTAATGTTACAAACATGTTTTTTTCTCTAAGTAAACTATACCTGTTAAAGTCAAAATTCTCATTTTACATGTCCCATTCATTTTCTGTTTTTATTTTAGTTGTCAGCATAGAAATGAGATGCCAGGCGAACAATTTTCTTCTAAAACCCAGGGCGATAATAACCTCCCCCGAAACCGACGTATAATAGGAAAACTTCTTTATTTAAAAGTGTTTTGGAATAAAAATTGTGGAAATATTGGAATTGTGTCTTGGTCAGTTTTTAGTTATTCCGATTTCTTTACAATTTTCTTCGATTGAAATAAAATAAAATATTATTTTACAAAAATAAACGTTATCCTTGAGAAAATATCGACACTCTTCATTGATTCTTGTCATTCATTTATTGTTAAAATAATAACATTAAAATTTTCTATAAATGGAATTTTATTTAAGTGTTAGTGAACATGTAAAGAAATCATTTTTCAAACAAAACTGCAGATTATTAACATTTTACTTTTTGAAATTTCAACTTTTAAAATGCTAAATGAATTCTTCCTCATGTTCTCATTATTTCTATTGAATAAAAAAATTGTAAAATAAATTTGCTGTTTATTTTAACTTATTAAAAAAAATGTGTGCCTTTTTTTTTTATGTATTTAGGATAATTTTCGTAAACCACCTGGGGCACAGCCCTTATTTTTCTGATTGCATTCGAAGTTCATTAAAAAATAAATAAACTTGTCATAGAAATGAACTGTATATAATTCACTAAGATTTGTATTTTATCTGAAAATGGAATTTAATATTAATATGCCTCGGACCAGACGTGTTTGGACGATATTTATTAATCTAGCGCTAGAATTAATTATTATGTAACTATTTAGATTAATCTCCACTGGCGTTAGCACCAGTGACACGGTTGAGAGAGTAGCTCAGGAATCTCCTGGAGTCTTGCTTTACATTCTATAGATCGAGGGACAAGCCTGGCTTGGGGTTTCCTGCATGATCGTTAATATTGTATTTGGCTGTTTTTTTTTTTGTTTTTTTTTTATTTTAATTTACTTGTCTTCAAGTTTCTTTTATTATATATAATCTTGGATTATTAATTAGTTATTCTATTTACTTTTGTTAATAGTATGTTTTATGTATATATGGTGTGAATGCATTCTTACCACTCTATAATTATTGGTCGTATGACAAATTGTTACATTACAGAATAAAAAAAAAAATTTTAATTTCAAAAATTAAAAAAATGAAGATATATATATATATATATATATATATATATATATATATATATATATATATATATCTTATAGGTATATATATATATATATATATATATATATATATATATATATATATATATATATATATACCTGTATAGTGGCAAATAAAAATAGTAAAATATAAAACATTATTGCGGCCTCCTTTAGTACTGCCTTCACCTTACTGAGGTCTCTAATGATAAAAAGATTTCTCATCAATGAAATATTGCAAAACATATTAAATGGGACAATTATTACAGAGGTATCATTTAGCAAAAATGCTATAAAAAATCATTCCATTGATGAAAATTCATTCATAAAAGAATACTTTACATTTCCATATCCAGCACATTATTGTTTTTACCTCCACAATTTTCATGTTTTCGATTTGATTGCTCATCACAAACCACTTTCTGCCGTTGACAATATCTATCAAATGTACAAAAATTACGATAAGGAATTGTGACACGTGAAAAGCTTTCAATTATTGATGGAATGGCTAGCTATTATTTGAGCCGTGTCAGGGACAGTGCTGCGCTCTACTGGCAGCTGTCTGTCTCAATTACCTCCAATAGATCCTTTATTGTCAGGAATTGATTAGTCATTTAACCTAACATATTTAGGAATTATATGTATTTAAAAATATATGTTTTTTTAGTAAGGAATCATCAGTATAACTATCCATTCAACACGCATTTAAACATAAAACAAAACAAAAAAAAAAATGTTTAATCAGATCCAAATATTATAAACCGTCAGAAATTTTGAGATCAAATCCAAAATATAAAATTAAACTTATTATTTAGCTTGTGTTTTCCTAAGCTTATTTATTATCCGACAAGCAATATTAAGTAGTATCTTATGAATATTGTTTCCTTAAAGTGTATACTGGTTTACTAGTGCAAATATAAAGTGTCTTGTCACAGTGTTAATTGTTTTGTGGATAGTTTCGTTTGTTTTGTATTTAGAATGTTTACCTTATGTTTTCTTTACATATTTTTTTTTCTATTGATTTTATTTAGGCCAGATGTAATCTTTAAATTTGGTTCTATTTTTTTATTCACAAGGGACTGTGTCCCAGAATAGAGTTAGTTCTAGATAGAGTTATTTTCTATATATCTATTAGCACGGCTTCTCTCCAAAAGATTTCCATCTTCCGAAACTTCCTTAAAGGTAAAATGATTCTCAGAACGCATTTTCTCACAACATTCCTTCACGAAACCCTGAATAGTTCAGTTCTGGAATTGAAAACTTAATAAAAAGTTGAGGAAAATGTATAGAAAATGAGGATAAATATTTTAAATAAAAATATTTTGATTTCATTAAGTTATTCTCCTAAATAACATTTCTTATGAAAACTGATTTTTCATATAAAACGACCTATTAATATGGAGTCCTGTATGTTTTAATATAGTAGTTAACTCATCATATTTCTTTAAAGTTATTAAAGAAGGAAGAGAGCACTATATTTTTTTGGATTTTAAGAACACTGTTCTACTAAAGTTTAAGTAATTTTTAATTTTTTGCTTTGGCTGGCAATATCCCATAACAGGGAACGGGTGTCTGTTCCTAATTACAGAGAGCGGGTTTATCACGGGATGGAAGGGATGGGGATGAAGGGAGGGAGGTGTAATATCCAGTCCTCCGCGGAACAATCTTCTTGAAAGGATTAACCATTCCCAGCGCTAATTTTCCTATTTTCCCTAAATATAGCGTTAATAATCTTTCTATAGAAATTATATCCTCCAATGTTTTGCTCCCCCCCCCTTATTTGAGAACTAATTGGAAATTAATTGTTCCTCTCTCGCCAGTTAACAAAAAGGTAATTGGAATTCTGATAGTCCCGCCCGGTGCTTGTGAAAAAGCTCATGTTATTACAAAAAATATGTAATAATGTTCATTTCCAGTATTTTTAATTAGCAATTTATTTTTATGTTTAATCATTTGAGTTTTTTGTCAGCTTAAAGTTAATTAGATTTCTACGTAACATGATTTTATAAATGAAATAAATTTGTTTTACAACAAATATTTATATATAAGAGTGTATTAAAAGGTTTTTTTTTTATTCATTGATATTTACAACTGTATTATAAAAAATACAAATAGCAAATGTGCACACAGTAATAATACAATCACACGAAAACGCTTGTTGAGAAACTACCCATCGGTAGCACTCTATCAATATATTTACATAAGTAGATCACGAGGAGTAAATAAAATAACTATGTATTTATTAGTATACAGCACTTTATGTATTTTTTTTTTGTTGGTATTACAGACCTTTTATATCGCCTCAACTACCGTCTCCATATGTGTCTATATTGTGTCTATATTATACGAAAGTTTATATGTATATGGTACCTTAAAAAAAAAAAAAATAAATAAAAAACTAACTAGAATAATGCTATATAGTATTAAAAACTAAATAGCCATTAATTTTAAATATGCCAGCAGAAAATAATACATTTCATACATAATACGTTTTCTATGACCAATAATGTGTACTTA
Organism: Nezara viridula; assembly: GCA_928085145.1. Taxonomy (NCBI): domain Eukaryota; kingdom Metazoa; phylum Arthropoda; class Insecta; order Hemiptera; family Pentatomidae; genus Nezara; species Nezara viridula. Next base: position 151,582,978 of record OV725080.1, on the reverse strand, counting down.
CATTTTATTAAATATTTACATTAATTAAAATATATTAGAGAATAATGGAAAAATATTTTAAAGGATATATATATATATATATATATATATATATATATATATATATATATATATATATATATATATATATATATATATATATATATATATATATATATTTGTACATTTTAAATTAAAAATCAGGTGCGCGCATCACAGAACTGTCACATGCCTTCTTAGCAGAAATAAGTATTTTCAGACAAAGGGGAAATGAAAGTAAAAAAAAATTTACGTAATATTCATTTACGATTCTTTGTGGGTATTTATATTTGTTTAAATACCCTTATATGTATAATTTTTAATTTTATATTGTTGTATTCTATACAATTAAATATTAAATAATGCCAACGATATGAGTTATTTCATTTCATATGAAGATCATGTTACATATGGATAATCATGGCCAAAATGACAAAAATGGCCTGTTATAATCTTTCGGGCGAGCTTGGGCAAGCTATTTCTTTGATTACTCTATTACAACTATTATCCGTTACGATCTCTTATTTCTCCTTTCATCATCAAATTCTTTCATATTTTATATTTAATATTCTCCGCCGTAAACCAATGACTTCCTGTCCTCTAGTATCCCTTAACAACACCTCACTTATTCCTGTTGAACAAATCCGTTACCTAGGACTCCATCTGGACAAACGTCTAACTTGGAATCCTCATACCAGACTGAAACGACAAGAAACAGCTCGACGTTTCCGACTACTTCATCACTTACTAGACAAACGCTCTAACCTTCCAATTAATTATAAAAGACTCATTTACATGACTATAATAAGGCCTATTTGGACTTACGGAGTTGAGCTCTGGGACTCCACCAAACCTTCAAATTCCTCTCGCATACAATCCAAAATCCTTCGTAAAATCCTCAATGCTCCTTACTTTGTTACAAATAAAATTATCCATAATGACCTTAATCTTCCTTATGTATCAGATTTGGCCCAATCCAGATATCTGTCCTTCTATAATAAACTTCATAACCATCCCAATCCTCTTGTCTCTAACCTTGGTTCCTATTCGATTCCTGATAACCCTCCGTGGCGTCTGAAAAGAAGATTGCCACGTGATCTTCTAATATAGAAGTATTATTAGAGTGCTACCAATGGGTAGTTTCTCAACATGTTCCATGTCTTTATACCAATGTGCGAATTTACCAGATGTATTTTTTGTATACAGTTGTAAATTTCATATAAATAAAAAAAACATTTAATATTTTTTTTTCATAGATTAATGTGAATTGGTTAATTACTTTAAAAAAATAATAAAAGTACATTAGAGTAAGTCAATATTGAAAATTAGCCATTTAAGTACTGACAAAGAACATCAATTGATATACTGAGTTTAATCAAAATCGTTATAGCAGTTTTTGAGAAAATCGATGAGTTGAATTGATTATATAAAATACCACTTACGGTTTGCTGAAGATGTTGCTGTAACATCCTCCTGTAAAGTCCTAAAAACATGTATTTCCGTTGAAAACTCAGATTAGAAAATTTTCACTATCGCAATACTTACCCTTACTATGTATTGCATATATAGATAAGTTAAAGTAAAAAATGACCAGTTCATGATTAATCCACTGTTAGTATTGAAAAAGGCGCCTTTGATGTCAGACACTACATACACCTGCAATATAGTCATAATGATATGGTGAGAAATCAAGAGAAACATATCTTCCTTGCATTATCTGTTAAGTTATGCCGCAAGTTCCATATTCACAACCACTCGTAAAAATACAAAGCAGGACTGTATGAATACATAAGCAGGCGGGACCGATAAATCATGTTCTTGATTTATGTTGTGTTGTATTATTCGTTAGGACCTTCCTTATCTCTTATGTTACTTATGCATCTTTTATAGTAACATCTCTTGTTTCCTTTGCTAGTGTTTATATTCGTTGGTCTACGGTTCTTTTAACTTTTAAATTTCTGATAATATTTATTGTAATGTTCTATCACTATGTGAGTTTACTAGTTTTTATGAAATGTTTTACTTTATTTATTTATAAATTGCACTTATTTCTGACAATAAATTAACCATATACTACTATATTCAGTAAATATGATATCAAGGAGAACAAAGATTAGCAAACAAAAATAACAAAACATTAAATAATAAATAAAACAAAGAGTAAAATTAAAATAAGATACCATGTTAACACAAAAGCAAAAGATAACACAGAAAGTCTTCTGGGCAGATCAAATGGATTTGTAGCAGTAGATAGAGCTTGAGTAAGTGGATTTGAATTTAGTGTCAGTCTGTCAATAAAATGATTAAATTAGTCAGTTACCGTGATAGAAGGAATTTCAAGGTCAGTGCGTAACGTGGTATTTAAAACATAAAAGGGCGCCTCTACAATTTTCCGAAGGAATTTCGACTGGAATGACTGAATTCGTTTTATATTTGATGTATTTGCTGTTTCCCGTAGCTCGATAACATATTCCCAAAGTGGTTTAATGAGGACTTTGTAAAAAGTTAATTTATTAGTCACCGATAATTTATAATAGTCTGTCAAGTAAGAAAGAAGTCCGTATCGCTCATTGAATTCTTATCTTTTTTGTTTTATGTGGCATGTCCATGCCATTCATTTGCCCAAGTTGACACTCAAATATCGTACAGTCTGTGAATGCGGTATAGCGATATTATTAAAAAACACTTGAGCGATATTTCTGAATTCATTTCAATCGTATCACAATTTCAAAACGATCGGGGATATTAGCAGTTTTGAATTAACGAATATTTACCCACAAAAAAAAATTATAAATAAATTTAAAAACAAGAGGTTGACAAACGAAGCAGTTCTAACTATTTAAGTGTGATAGATGTAATGATTAATATAAAATATCCTCACCAAATATTCTTTAGTATTTAAGCATTTCTCGGATTATTCCTGAAGGCTAGGGCTTTTGAACGAAATCGAAGCAACACCTATCAATTGGGGTTTCTATCCCTCTACGCAAGGTCGATGGCGCAAGAAACTTTCCCCTCCCCTTTTCAAAATATTTTATTTCTCTCCTCTTCTTGATAACAGTGCAAATGAAAATAAACTTAAAAAGATCATAGATCATTTACAATCACACTTACTTCAGTCTGTTCTCTTGTTCTCTACTGCCTTAGTTTAAAACTTTCTATCCGAAAATTCGTGACCCTGTCGAAATGTGTCCCCTCAAAAATTTTGGTAGCGCAACTTACTCCATGGAAACCCAACACCCTTCTGAGGACTTCTGCCTATCATTATATAGGATATTTGTTGATTGAAGTATTTATAAATGAAAAATTAATAATAATATTTTTAATACCATTGAAAACTGCTAATACCGGAAGATTCAGAAGACGAAACAAAATAAAATGGTCTGATAAAACCGGAAGGCAAACCAGGAGATATGTAATGGAAGTTGCCGAGATGGTGGTGGCCTTTATAAGACCACGACGGAGGTAAATTCGTTTTTTTATAAGAATGGGCGCCCCCTCCCGGCAAATTTACTCGTAAATAGTCTCCTAGTTTTTCTCCCCCTCTTGCCCTTCCAATTATTCCCCTTGAAATATCATCTTTGTAAAAAATATCCACTCTTGTAAAAGGTCCGTAAAAATAAAAGGATTTTGGAAGGTTGCTCTGACTTTCAGTCGTAAATATATCTATTCACTTTTTTTTTTAAGTAGCTCTGTTTTGTATGTAACGTTGAGTCAAATCCCATATTCACTACACTGCAAAAGTTTAGAGGCGTAAAACTCAAACGTCATCAATGCCTATCCAATATTTATTTCAATAATCTCAATACTAAATTATCAATTTAAATTTTATTTAACAAGTCGTCAACTTTAATTTTATTCCAACTTCGTCATTATTCAAAACCACTGATAATTTTGGTACAAGTCCCAATTTGATTAGAATCAATAAGTAAAATTATTCAGAAGACTAAAATTTCTTTCCTGCTCGTTTCTTATTTTAAGATCTAACTTTTTCGTTTATTATTTTTTTTACTGCATCTTACTTATGCTATCTGAACTATCACATTTCCCACAGAAATAAATGTAAATAGCAAAGAAGCTGAATATAAACATGTAATATAGATTGAAGAAATACCTACATTAAGGTTATAATGAGGTTATGAAGGTTATCATTACGGATGGAACCAGTGAGCTAACGGTTTTTCAATCGATGGTTGAAGAATCGCGCTTAATTTCATCGATGTGTTTAAGAATGATGAGCTTAGAAACGATTCTTATTATGTTTTATGTGTATACGTTAACGAACGACTTTCTTCCATTGCCTGTCTGTAATCAGATACATATAACGGACCATATCACTACTGATAGTCCAATTTTTATGAAATTTTTGGATGTATATGGGTTGGTTTTTGGATAGTCCTACATAAATTTTATCAACTTCTATTAACAATTTTCTTGGTTTTTGTATGGTCCTACATACATTTTATGAACTTCTATTACAATTTTAAATTTGTAGGTTCCTCTTCAATTTGTAAATATACCTATTCATTTTTCTTCTTTTAATCTTAATTTTTAATTATAATGGTGTTTCAATTTTTCTTCTTGTAATTTTTAATATTTAAATTGTACTTTTTAACTTCTCTTCTTTTAACATTAATTTTATTTGTTAAACTGTATTTTTAGATTATGTTCCTGAAATCATTTACCTTTTATTTAAGTGTCTTTGTTAAATTACCTTTTTCTAATCTTTAATATTTAATTTTGATGGTTTTTCTCAACTTTTCTTCTTGTAGTTTTTAATATTTAAACTTTAATCTTCTCTTGATATTAATTTTTATTTTATTTTACGTTTTTGTTCGTAAATCATCAGCCTACTTTTTAATTGTCTTTGTTAACTTATCTCACTTTAATCTTTAACCTGTAATTTGTACTATCATATTCACCTGTAATTATTTTTAGCTTTCTAAACTTGTAAATTGTATAAACCTTTACACTCCGACGCAGTTCCTGTCCGCCAGTACACTTTAATTCCATCCAGCTTCCTTACTCAGACACAGTCCGGTATCTTGGCTTTCATTTAGACCGAAGACTAACGTGGAACCCACATACTAGACTCAAAAGACAAGAACTCAACCGACGATACGGCCAGCTATACAGACTACTAAACAGAAAATCCAAACTTTCTTTTGAAAACAAATTACTTATCTACAAGACAATACTGAAACCTATATGGACATACGAACTTGAACTGTGGGGGACAGCAAAAGCTTCTAACATCAAACGTATTCAATCCTTTCAATCTAAAGTCCTTCGAACAATAGTTGATGCTCCGTTCTATGTAAATAACAAAATCCTACACCATGACCTTAATATCCCATTTGTCCTAGACCTTATTCCAGAAAAATTCTCCAAATTTCACCAGAACCTTACCTATCATCCAAATCCCCTTGCACAATCTCTATCCAGCACCACCCATCCTTACAATCCTCCTCGAAGGTTGAAGCGGCAGTGGCCCAGAGACCTTTTGTAAATAAGCATCTATTGGAGTTTTGGCAATGGCCAGATCCTCCACTCAAGCCCGAGTGTGTATGATTAGGTTAGTTCTGTTGTTTATATACATTTATTGTATTTATTTTTATTTTATTTTATTGTATTTATTATTATTAAGTTTCTGCATTATTATTTTTTTTTATTGTAAATAGAGTGTGAGTGTGCTTTCTCTGAACACTATTATAAATGTCCTTGATGTGACAGAATGTAATATTTCTAAATAAACAAATATAAAAAAAAAAAAAAAAAATTGTATTTGTTAGCTGTAAATTTGTTATGTATGTCTATGTAGTTGATACAATTGTAATATAGGGCGAAAATGACCCAGGTGGTTGACGAGCTCAAAATATTTATTAATAAATAAATAAATTTCCAATTTTCGCTTACCTATGTGCGAATTTATTTTCATTCTTATACCTAAATTTTGAAATCGGTTTGATTTTTCCTGAACATAGTGTATAATAAGCTGCGTTTTAAAGGAGACAACGTTTTCAATTTTCAGTTATATTAAAAATTTATTGTAACAAATATAGATACTTTTTATATTAACCTCATAAGTTCATTTTCTATTTTTTAGTTATTAATATTCAACATTCCTTTCGATGTGATTCTGAAATGTTGGCGGTCAAGGACTTGCCGATCTCCGAAGTTGAATATTATTGAATCCACTCCGACTGATTGTTTACCATAAAATTCTTTCCTGAACTCTAATAAGCAGTATTGGATCAAAACTTTTCAATTTACTTTAATAAGATTTTGTACCTTCATTAGTTTATATGATAAACCTTTTACTTTATTTATGACTGATTTAAATTATGTCTAAAAAGAAATACGTAAGCAGTAGTTATTTAATTGACTGATATGTCCGACATCAGTCATGAAACACAGCAACAATTTTAATATACAGGGGGTTTCGTAATTGCACGGCACTGTTTTAGGCATATGTTCACTAACACAAAATAAACAAAAAAGCTCGTATTAACATATATCTCAAACTCATTTATTAAATAGATATCAAAGGTTAAAGATTTATTATTTATTTACTACATTAAGACTGACAGCACAAAGTTTAACATGTTTAATACTAAATAACAGTTTTTAATCACCTGATAAACAAATGAACGATGAGCAATGCCAATAGTTGCTCATCTGTTTGTCTAGTTCTGTGTGTTTTAGTGTGAGTGAATACTATGACACAGTTCAATTTATGATTATCTAGGGAGACATCATAAATTTATTCACTTTTGCAGAAAAAACAGACATGATTTTAACTTATGGCGAAGTACATACTCTAAATGTTTTAATAATAATAAATAAATAGTAATTATAAATAAAAATTCTTTAACCTTTGATATCTGTTTAATAAAAGAGTTTGAGATATATGTTAATATGAACTTTTTTGTCTATCTTGTGTTAGTGAACACATACCTAAAATAGTGCCGTGCAATTACGAAACACTCTTTCTCTCTCTCTCTCTCTCTCTCTCTCTCTCTCTCTCTATATATATATATATATATATATATATATATATATATATATATATGTGTGTGTTTTTTTCCCTTTAATCTGTTTTTTAATTCTAAATTAACATATTTAGAGATGGGTATTTTTATTTGTTGGTTTTGAAAATCATCAGTATGAAAAATAGTCAACATTGTCTGATATAATGGCTAGCTGACGTTCCGACCTAAACATGTGGGTCATCATGAGAATACTAGTTTCTGCCTAGTATACCATTAATAACTTAAAATAATAAAAAAATATCAGTCGAATCAATTCTTGATAAAATCTCAAAAGAAAACACTCTTAGCTGCCTGCATTCCTAAAAATACGAGAAAGCTAAAATTAGTATCATTCATAAAAAAAAAAAAAAAAAAAAAAAAAAAATGTCAATGGATGTTGAAAAAAAAATTTTGGTTGGATTTAAAGTGCAGGTACATTAAGTGAGTAGATTTGACAAATGTTAAGTGAGTTGATATTTTCACCATAACATTAAAATTCTGTGACATCTCCATTGTTTTTTCTATTTTTTGTTCTTCTTTAAGAAAATATAAACAAAGGAAATGTTTTTAAGCTATTCCCTAATGAATACAAATTACGAATTAAATTGTAGATTCTTGAAGACAAAATTGCTTATTTCTTATAGAACATTGCAAAGTAAATGCAGACATCTGGTTAGAGAACCGCCATAACATTAGCTATTCATCAAAGCCCTCCCCCTCCTTGATATTGGAGACCCAACCCTTTTCATCAAATCTCTACTGTATCCCTATTCCTCTCTGTTGTGTTTGCAGACAGCTCTCTCTAAATGATGCTTAAGAACACAATGGGGGAGGGTAACGTTACATCTATTCAGCTGTCACATCTCTCTGAATGGGACTAGCAATGTATAATAGTGTATTTGTTTAATATAATTTAACATATAATTAAGAAATAAATTAACTAGTATCATTTGCACCCATGAAATGTCTAAGGTTATGAATCTTTTAAGGAAGTACTCTTTCATAGTTAACGGTTGAGGAAGAAGATGATTTGACCAAGATCACGCTCAACCACCAAAAGTACCTACTTCATAGGTGCTTAAGTGCCACAGGAGGCTCTACGTTAACGAAACAGAATAATTAATTACCTACAACACCCGAATTCGAATCTGCGATCCGAAGCATAGAACTGCAGTGCCTCACTTCCGGATCTATCTCGCTAAAAGTGTAATTTATAATGCTGTATAATGCTGTAATGTAAGTATATAATAAATATCCTCTGAATCAATGATTCTTTTACTGTAAGAGCTTACAGAAAAAGGTTTCCAGAACTGTTTCATACAATGGAAGATTCGCAAGATTCATTCTAGGCATATAAGAGAGATGTATATTGATGGTGATAATAAGTAAATATGTATGAAATCAAGTACTTTTTTTTTTGGCTTTTAGGTTTTAATAATTAGTCAATGCTCCTTTCTATGTAACCAACAAAACCCTACACCATGACCTTAATATCCCATTTGTCCTAGACAATCTCTATCCAGCACCACCCATCCATATAATCCTCCAAGGAGGTTAAAACGGCAGTGGCCCCGCTTTTATAGTTTGTAAATATTGGAGTTCTGGCAATGGCCAGATTCAGATCTCCACTGGGTTTAGCCCTAGTGACGCGGTTGAGAGAGGAGTGCAGGGAACTCCTGGAGTCATACTTTTCCCTCCACAGGTAATTTTATTCTTATTTATTGTATATATATTATTTTTCTGTATAATTTATTTTATTTATTGTACATAGAGTGTGAATGTGATCTGTGAACTCTATTATAAATGTCCTAGAGACAGATTGTAATATTTTTCAATAAATAAGTTTAAAAAAAAAAGTTTTTAATAATAATAATACTTTATTTATTCTGTGACGAGTCCGTTTAGAATAATACAGAAAGGCATAAATTTGGGCTAAGGAACCTCAGAGATACACAAATAAAAGTAAAGAGTAATTAAACAGCCATAGAAAAAAATATATAAGTCACTTTCTAATTTTAGTCAGTTAATAATAAATAAAAAAAAGGATGAAGTAAAAATAATGAAGAACGAGCTAATAATTTATATACATATATTTTTGTTATATTCCCTTTAAAGTCGGTTTTTATTTTTTTCATTTTTTAAATTTTTGCTTGGTATTATTGTACATATTGATTTGTTGTAAAATGTTACTTCTAGAAGATTAAGATCTTTTGAATATTTCTCCTTAATCATTTGATCACAAGGTATAATAGTAAAGTTGCATTAAAATGTATGATATTTCTTAATTAATTAATATTAATATAATTATAATGAATATATAGTTAATGATGTACTTAATAATTAATTTGGAATACAAGTTGTTTTTGAAGTATGGATTTTAATATTGTAAGCATAAACTTTGCCATGTATCTTATGTTTAAAGACAAGATTTAAACGCTTAACGAATCATACGGAGTGTAAAAGAGATTTGTGAACTACATTACGTCGGAGCGTGGCCTGAGTTGGAGGAATAAACTTTGTTTTGAACCACTGCCTCTCGGTTTTGAAGATTTGCATCCTAAAAGTGGGAACAGATAAGAGAAATTCTTGAGTAAACCGAGTTTAGGAAACTTGTTGTTCATGTAAATTATATCTTATCGAAAACTGGGACTGAAACAAGACTTTCAATAACAAGAAAAGAGGAAAAGAAACTCGAAAGAGCCAATAGAATCCATATTTAAACTTTTCCATCGGCAATCCCGACTTTTATTGGCTTAATCTAACCAAAAGTTTCTTTTATACTTGCAGATAAATTATTTATTAGTAAAATTATAATTTATTATACTTCCATGGAATAAGAAGCTTCTTTTGAACTTGTTGAATGATAACATTAAAAACTACACTTACTTATACTTGTTTATAAATATTTTGTAGATTTTAAATTTGTTAGTTATGGATAATTCGAAGCGTCTGTCAAGTAGCATGGAAAATAATCCATATCGTATATTCAATTTTCTATGGAGCACGAAAACTTCAAGCATCCTAAAAATTCAAACATTTCAATCAAAGAAAAACATTACTTAACGAATGACTTGCTACACAAAGAAATGGGCAACCAAAAGTTTCAGATACTGCAACACAATACTATAAAAACTTCCACTAGACTGACTTACAACATGAACCCATTAAGTCAAGCACTTATTTCCACCATGAACCCGTATACTATTAATGCGATGGCAAAGCAATTTCCTAACTTCATCCCTGCATATATGTAATGTTTATACTATATATTTGTAGTTTTTTTTTTTTTTTTTTTTTTACTTCTCTACTGTTACTAGTTAAAGAATCATTGTAATTGGATCAAATTTTCAATGTGCGGTTTTTAATAGATGTGTACAGTTTATATGTCTTAACAGTCCCTGATCGAAAAAACAACATTTCTTATCATTGATTTTTCTGTACATGTGTGCCACTAGTATCTCATAAATAGGTCGAACTATTTTTTTTTTTTTTTTTTTTTTTTTTTTTTTGTAGATTTTCTATCCGTGACGCAGTAAAGAGTTGTGAGAATAAGCGAAAACCATGTATTCTATAGACAATAGCGCCAAAACGGCTATATCGATTTCCGTGAAACTTGTGTTTTTCCTTAACCTTAAAGTCCTTTTAATTTTATAATATATAATAGATATAAGAAATATTAGAAAAAAAAGTTATGACGAAATGAAAATCTTGTTACGTTGAAACATCAGATATATTCATTTTATACCAAAGTATATTAAGAATAATTTTAGAGGTGATTAGATTCTCAACAACACACCCGAAAAAAAATAATCTGTGGTGTAATAATCGACTAATAATAATATTTATGTTTTTAAAACATTTTGCTCATGTTTCATGGATTCTCGTTTAATTTTTGTAATGTTTCTCTATTTTTTTAAAAGGTACAATATACTGAAAATAAGTTTTAAAAAACCATCTTGCTTGCATTGGCAGATATACGTGAGAAGGGGGGAACTTTCGGACTGATTCCCCACTTTCAAAATGGAAAAATAAATAAATTTTTTTTATTGGTCCAGATTTTTTTATGTAAGTGGTAACAATATATTCTTTTTTAAAATTATTACACAGCTACTAAATTTAATTAGATATCAAGAAAAATATAAGAAATTAACTTGAAAGCATTATTGTTATTGCAATCACTTTTTTCCCCTTCAATGGCCGCTTAGATATCGTTGTAATGAACTTTTTTTTTCTCTTTTTTCCAGAGTAATTACTGTTAAAGATTTCCTTCCATAATCATTTATAAATAACTGTATTACAAAAGTTATTTGTGAGATTGATATAAAACAACTATACGGAATTTTCTTTAAAAATAAAGCAATTTAGACTGTGTGATTCCTTTCTAGGAAGCTTTAACCACTTTCTCTATGTTAATAGTACCTATTGAAATAGCACAAACTGAGTAGTTGGCCTTACAAAGAACCAGCTAGGCACTTACTATCAGTATCCAATGATTGGATTGGTCGCTGAGAGTGAGTATAATGTGCACCTGGTCCGGAGGGATCTTCTATTGGCGGACATAACCATCCAATCCTATCCTTTCGCTGTCTCTATTGCCGGCTATTCGGCTGGTAACAATAGTTCAGCCTTAAACGGGATTTTCTTTATTGTGGGCAATCTCAATATAGACGGAAAATATACATTTGTAAAACCATTAATCTTATCAATGGAATCGAACTTTTTAGGCGTCTCATTCATGATCTTGCTGAAATTAATAATTAAATTTTTTATTATTGCAAACTGTTACCCTTTATGTTCTTCTTTTGTCTCTTAGCAGAGACCATTCCAAGGCCTGCTTTGTTACACTTCGATAGTTGTCCCGACCCTGTGCAACAGCCATCCAATTAATAGCATAATAATCAATCATTGATGTGGTTTCAATCCTGCCCGGAGGACCAAATTGTAGTTATATTTTGTCGAGATAGGGTAAATATTTCTACATATTTCCTCAGAATATTTTTATTTTTAGATTAATTACTCAAACCTATTATTCACGATTTGTGTGTAATATATATAATACAAACTTTTGTCCATTATTTTTTTAAGAGTAAAGATTTTTTTAGAGGGTTATCCACTAAATTAATTATATTCTTAAATGATAAAACAATTATAAATTTAGAAAAAAAACAATACATGGATCTTACTTTCATAATGTCTTTAATTAATATGTTATTAATTTGAGATTTCTGAACGAAGTTAGGATTCTTTGTAATAACAGTATAAAACGAATTATATTACACACTTACTTATGAAACCTGTACGTTCATATTAGCTCAGATATATTTTATATATATTGTAGCCTTCTCCTGAATTCCAATTCTGATGATCCCGGGTTCGTGTTCGGTTGTGGTAGGTAATTATTTATTCATAGAATATGTTAACAATCATATAAACATAAAATGTTTTATCATCTTTAGATTGGCCCTGGGTTCTGGAGATCCTTCTAAGGCACACACAGCCTCTATGTAGTGGGCAAATAATTAATTGAGATTAGTAAACTGACGTTTGACCTTGATTCTCGGTCAAAAACGGATTGTATTGGTAAAGATTTTATTGTTATTTTTTTATATTTAAAAAATATTTACCATCTACTGATAAATATATAAAATATAAGTATCATTAAGTTTTCGTTTAATTTCCTAAACTTGGCAAGTTCGTATATTTATCAAGTCCTAATAAATATTTCTAGGGGGCGCTAAGTATTTGCTTTGTAAGGGATGTTTTAGTTTGGTTCGTTTGCTTAGGCTCTTCTGGTTTGTCTTTTAACATGCTAGAGGACACAGGGCGCTTAAATGTCGCATTTACTTTTCTCTTATTAAACTTGCCTCTTTCTAACTTAGTAGTCTTTACTACAGTTGTATATTTTAAAATATGAAAGTGATCAATATAATAATCCAAAGCACTAGCGGATCCAGCAATTAATTTTGTTGAAGGTTTCAGCCCAAACGCTTTTTTTTCTTCTATTCATATAACGATAATTACTTTGAAAGAAATAGTAAGAATCTAACTACCTATAAAAAGTAGTGCTTAAGTCATTCTTGAAGACCTATTAAATGTAATTAACAAACAATAATACTTTTTAGAGATATTGTTTTTCGGAAGATGTTTATATATTTCACCATTTTGCGGAGAGAGGGTTTTAGTCCGATAGCCACCCTCCTCCCTCGGAGATCCGCCTGTGATCAAAAGTGAATAGGTTTAAATTTCTTTTTCGATGATTCAGAGTGTGTGTGATTAGATATTCCAGCTGTAATTAAAATTATTCAATAAATATTTTAACATATTAATGAATGAAATTAATTAATTAAAATTGAATACTCGATATTTCACCGTTGTAAATAATTGAGGAAAGATATGGTTCTGGGTCGCAGATACAAAAAAGAATTAAAATAGTGAAATAAATATTTTATTTCAAGCCAACATTTCGACCCAACTTTCGTTCTAGCCTGAAGAAGACATGCATAGTTGGGTTGAAACGTCAGTTTGAAATAAAATAGTTTTTTTCACTATTTTAAGTCTTTTTGTGACCACCATACCGGATCATTTCCTTAATTAATAAATTAATAAAATGTAATAAACAGTAAAGCTGAGATTTTTTGCCACTGCGTTCCTTTTGTACTTTTACTAGAAATAGAAATAGAAATAGAAAATCATCTTTATTCTGAGACAAGGTCCCTTGAGAATAACAATATTGTTTAAACCAATTGACAATAAATCTGGCCAGATTACCTATTATAATAAAGAATAACTACAATCTAAGTAATAAAATGAATATATGGATAGTTTTGGAGGGTATATTAAGGGAAGCAGATGGGTACAACGGTTACAATATTATAATATTGGAACAAAAAACAACAACATATTTATAGCTAAATAAAATTGGAAAGAAATGCTAAATAAGTTTTATAGGTAACCAATTTTAGCACCACAACATAATAAAAAAATAAAATGAAATACAAACAAGAATAAAATAAAATAACTATAGTAAATGAATGATTTATATATGTTTCTTAAGACGTTTAAGTGAAAGCATGTGAAGATATTGTGAAAAAGTATACAAGTATTGTGATCTACCTATGACGCAATAGATTACGAGCAGAAAAAGAAAAAACAAACACATACATATACATATACATATATACATAGAGAGGAGAGTGCAGAAGATAAGTAAAAAAATAAAATAAAATACACTTAAAAAAAATACATTTATGAGTAGAAATCGAATACATATATGAAAAACTCAAGTTAGCAGCTTTACAGATTAATTGTACTTCTCTCCTCTTTGTTTTCTATATTTCTATGTATGATTAATTTATTATTAATCATGTAATCTTCACTATTTACTAATCTTCTGGAACCTTCCGTTTTATCACAAGATTTGTAATTTTTATTATTTTATTATTCATCCTTTATTTATTTATTTCATTTATTCATGACTGAGCCGAGACACAATAGCCAGACTAGAAAGATACGAGAGCTGAAGGACAACAACAGATAGGGCTGAAGAGGCGCCCTGCTCAACACCCTCCCCGCCCTGATTTAGGTTGTCCATTCATTCTGTCCAGTGGCCGCCAATTTAGCTCACCCCTCTCCCCTTCCACTCACATCCTCTTATTCTAACTCTCTCTCTCTCTCTCTCTCTCTCTCTCTCTCTCTCTCTCTCTCTCTCTCTCTCTCTCTCTCTCTCTCTCTCTCTCACACTATATATATATATTTATATATATATATATATATATATATATATATATATATATATATATATATATATATATATATATATATATGAAACTTTAACTCTCTCAATATATATGAAACTTTAGGTGGTTATTTATAGCCTAAACCTTAAGATCCTAATTGCATAATATGTAACAGCATATGTATTGTATATATTATATTGATGGTAAGGAAGTACTAAAGATCATAAGGTTTTAGCTATAAATAACTCACTTCAGTTTTAACGTTTTGAGACGTTATTGTTCCCTTATCATTATATAAATAAGTAAAGCCCGGACAGTTCAGTAGATTTTTCTCCTCTGTTTCCAAACCAAACATCTTTTTTATTTCTTGATTTATTAGCTGCTGACGAGGTTTAGTTATGCATTAAAAAAAATTGTAAATAGTGCATTAAAAAAAAAATGAAAATGTTAGTTTGTTCAAAAGCGCTAATCTTTAAAGTTCTTCACCGATTGCTTTAAAATTTTGATACAACGTTGACTTTCGTTTAGGGAATGGTGGAAAAAAAGCGTGTATCGCTATAGATTTTAGGACCAAAACGGCAGTTACGATTTTAACGAAACTTTATTAAAATCTTCTACTTAAAGCACTTTTAATTTTTGTACACAACTTACTTTTTTAAAAAGAAATTTCATAAAAAGTAACGAAGGATTCAAAATTTTATTCACGGATAACTCAAAAGGTACTCAACTATTTTGTATTTTAAGTACATATTAAATTGTATCTACGTGTGTATAAAAATGCAGAAAAGTCGAAAAAATATGTTGGAAATATTTAAATTCTTATGTTTTCCTTTCTTTTTCATTTCTGGTTATGTTCGAATATTGACCACGGCGAACACTATTATAGGTATATACTCCTATATACATTTATAATGATATTATGTACTGTAAATGAACTCCTTTATCATTCTTTAGAATGCCTTTCATTGGGACTAAAGATAATATAACAATAAAATTATTTAAAAGTTATTTGTGAGTTACCTAAAATTCTTTGTTATATTGTTTTGGGTCTTTCTTATTAAATATGCTTTGCTTTATTAAGTTTTTTTTTCCCCAGAAAATCTTTGAAAAATGTTAATAACATGTCAATAATCGTATTAATAGTCATATCTTGACAAGCAATTAATTTAAAAGTATGTCTTTTTTTGAATATTTAAATCCCAATTTGACAGACATAGACTTTTCTGATTTATGTTATCAATATCTTCATTATTCATCGTTGAGAAAGCTTTTAAAATAAACATAATTACTAAATTAAACTGAAACATTTATTGAGCAAGAACGACTACATTGTAAAGAGTTGATGTTATATCCAATAGGATCAATGTAGTTATTGGCGGGTTTTATGAGAAGCTTTGGCGGGATATGAAAGTTGTGACCTGGGTCTTAGACCATTATGGAACAGCTGACCCCGGGGTCACAATATGAGACCATGACCCTCAGACCCCATTTGTACCTTGGTCCCAATCAGCGATATTATTGTCGGCAGCTTTGTGCCTTGGTTCAATAAACTCTCAAGTTCATTGTATTAGTTAAAAATAATATTTTTAATTAAAAATATTACTTGATTTTGTAGAAGTAGTAAATAAAATAAAATTGCATGGAATAGAAATAGAAATGCTTGAGAAAAATGTGTGAAGATCACCTTTGATTTTTTTTACTAAAACAGTTAGTCTAAGATTCAAATGTTTAAGTTAAGTGTTGTAAGTCCAAATATTTTGGAACTATACTTTTCACATAGACACAGAAACTTCCTTGCTTGTAAGAGAATAAATTACTGAATTACTTGAAGTAAGATAATTCAACAACAAAAAATCCAATTTTCATTATGTTGGTCCAATTTTCACCAAGTTAAATTATAAATATCTTCATAACCATCCCAACCCTCTTGTTTCTAACCTTACCTCCTATTCAATTCCTGTTAACCCTCCTAGGCATCTGAAAAGAAGAAGGTCCCGTGATCTCCTAATATAGACATATTATTAGGTTGCTACCAGTGGGCAATTTCTCAACATGTGTTTCATGTTCATGTTCATGTTTCATGTGTCATGTTCATATGTGATATCCATGTACGAATTTACTAGATGTATTTTTTTTTATAATTAATACGAAAACCATAATAATTTTTTTTTTTTTTTATTTTTTCTATTTTTTTTTTTTTTTTATTGAAATATTTTTTCAATTGGATCTCCTCTTTACTTAATTTATTAACTACCACTTGGCACCATAAAAGATATTAACTCCCGTAAATTAGAAAGAAACTGCATTTATCTCATTGACAAAAATATATTATGTGATAATTCTTTAATGCATATGTTACCGGCAGAATACAAAAATCAGGCATTATATGACATGTCTAGCCTTTCTTTACAACGAGTAAGCGTTTTCAATAAAGTATAAAATTGAATAGGCTTTTTAATGTATTAGGAGGTACTTAAAGCTACGTGTTAAAAGATGTGAATGAAATGTTATATTTTATAGAAAAAAGGACTTAATACTTCTTATTCTAATTTGATTTCCTCTGAAAATATTATAATAGCTAATTATAGTAACTATTGCATCTTATTTATTTTACTTGACTACTTATTTCTTAGATTTCATTGTATTAATTGATATTCCATTCCATTTCTTTGTTATTGACGGACCATAACGATGACACCAAGGTGAAAATCTGTATTTAGTATTAGAAGAGTAAGAGTTTACAAGAATCCAACTTTCCAGCCCAGTCATCTAGGCTCAATAGTGCTTTTCTCGTATAACGATAATTCGAACTATCATTCCCTGTACAAATTTCGGGTGTTACATCACTATTTTGTATTAGAAGAGTTGGAGCTTACATGAACTCAACTCAAATGTAATTAAATGAGCTGTTGTAAAATGGGTGTTGGTCCGCTGTTTAATTGATCTTACATATCGTGATTTTTATTCACTGTATATAGGTATGTGTGTGTATATATATATATATATATATATATATATATATATATATATATATATATATAGAGAGAGAGAGAGAGAGAAAGAGAGAGAGAGAGAGAGAGAGAGAGGGAGGGCTGGGGTAGCCGTGCGTTCTAAGGTTCTTGTAATAGGTAATCAAAGTTACTTACAACGCCAAGCGTGGTTAGAACTGGGATGGGTAACCGCTCGATTTGGATGATTGTTCATCAGAGAAAGCCAAGCTGCCCTAGATTTCCCCCTCCCCCGGGTATGTGAGGCCCGTCAGTCTACCAGTAGTAACTCACACCGACCGGGCGTAGGACTGATGACCCTATCCCAGTTTATTAAAACGGGAATCGGGATGTCTGCGGTCAATGATTTTCAATGTCTGGAGCGCCAACCGAAGAAAAAAAAATATATAGTATTTATTTATATGTACATTTATTTATTTATTCATAGTAGATATAGATATAGTATTTATTTATTTGTAGATAATATACTGTGTCATACGATTTAAATGTTTTATTTTATTGGTAATTGGTGATGGTATATTTTCTGTCTCTTTCTTATCGGGAAAAGTCTTTATCTTGTGTATGTTTAGCCCTAAGTCTCAAAACTAAGGCCAAAACGTTAACACAGGAAATAAACAATTCCTGTACTTCAATGACTGTAATCCCATAACCTACTTCTCTTACATTCTAGTATATCCTCTTATACATTCTATTCATTAAAATAATTATATGCTCAAAGATAGTTAAATTTTTTAATGTCTAGGAATGAAAAGAAGCTTTTCAAAAACATTTTAATTTTATAAACATTAAGAAAAATACATAAAAATGTCTACCTGTGTTAAATGAATAAAAGCTCTATAAAATTACTTTTCAGTTCTCATTTAATTTTCTCTCTTTAGTAACCTCTAGAGGACAGAAAATAGAATAAACGGTCCCTTGAGGTACTTGACTTGGAATGGTTGAAAGGGCCTGCCCTTGCAGTAAATCTGCAGACCGACACACTCGAGGACAGGGAAAAGGCAGCTATATTTAATTCTTGTTAATGGCGCTGCGTGGCGCCTTAAGGTAGCGCGGGATTATACGGCGGGAGGCGGGAGATTGGGGGTTGCGCGGGAGATTGGGGGTTTGCGCGGGCAATTTAATAGCGGTGGTCCCAGCTCTGCGATAAAACCAGGTGTGGGCCAATTACCTTACCTTAATTTTATACTGATTACTTCTGTCCCCGGGCACTTCCGCTCGCTCGCATCCCCACCCGGGAGTAAATTGTTGGTGGTAAAACGTGGATTAACTTACAATGAACACGAGGGAGTGCTGAAATGAAGGAGGGTTCCGGCTACAACATGAGTATGTAATTGGTTTCCATAGAAACAGGTATGTGTAAATTAGAAGGAAATTATTTTGGAAGAAAAAAATATATTTTTACTTAATTTAAATTTATGTCAGTTTCAAAATTATTGAGATATAATGAGAAGAAAAATGACTTCTATTAAGAACTATATTAGTTTTAAATATTTTATTTATTTATTTTCCCTTAAATTTGCCACTGCCTTGTAACGCATCAAGCTAGTGTGTTGGCATTTATTCTATCTTCTTGTATTCTTGATAGTTTCTTAACTTGTCAGCAGAAGATCTCTAGACCACTTCCTTTCTAGTCGTATTTAAGGCTCACCAGGCAAGAGGGAGGAAGAGATAGAACGAGTGGATTCGGATGATTGAGAGTGGAAGAATGAAATGTTGTGTATGTAGGATTTTACTTTTGGTATGTTCATGTCTGTGTGTATGGTGTGATTTGAAATAAACCAAGGAGCATTGATGATTTTACGAAGTATTTTGGGTTGTGTGGTTTGAATTTTGTTTATGTGTGTGCGTTTTGCGGAACCCCAAAGTTCTGCTCCGTATGTCCAAATAGGTATTAGTATGATGGTGTAAATTAGTCGCTTGTTTAGTAAGTTGAGTGGAGATCTGAAGTCAGAAAGATGTGACAGTTGTTTGTATCGTCTGGTCAGTTCTTGTTTTTTTAATTTAGTGTGAGTGTTCCAGTTGAGTTTCTTGTCCAAGTATTGTCCGAGATACCGTACATGTGTTTTTAATGGAACTGCCCTGTTGCCTATGGTCAAAGCAGGACACGATATCCTCCTCAGGGAGAAGCTGAAATGAGTTGACTTGCTGGGATTGATTTTAATTCTCCATTTTCAAGTTCGTGGAGGTGATTTTGAAGGGCTATTAATGCGATAGTATGATTTATGTGAGAAGAAGGATTACCGTATCGTCAGCAAAGTTATAGAGAATAGTGCTAGGGTGCTCAGGGATATCAGATGTGTAGATAGAAAAGAGAAAAGGGCTAAAAACACTACCTTGTGGTACGCCCTGTATTGTGTGAATGTATAAAATGAATATAAATACGTATATATTTTAAATATAAATACGAAAAAATGATCTCTAAAGTTATTGTAAAAATTTGAGATATTACCTCTATAACTTGGTTAACCAGGAGCTTCTAGAAACAGGATGTATCTTTTCAGTTCTTCATACAATGTGATACATTTTCCTGATACATTATTTCAAAGATAATTAGCCTTAATGAAAAGTGGTGGGGACATGACTAGTTAGCTTGTACTCGTGTTTACAGCTTTCAAACTTTCATCCAAGAAATATATTTATGTTTTATTTCACCTTTTTATCTCTGAATAAAAGGATTTCTTTTAAATGTATTTATTTATTACCTTTATTTATTCACAAATTTCTTTATTAAGTAATATTACATTTTTTTCACATTTAAAGAAATTATTAGCTTTGAAAAATCGATTTTTATAATGTATAACTGAGAGACACCAGGATAGAATATCGAGTTTTAAAGGCGTATATGCACACTGCGGTGGTATCAAGCCATTACCTATAGTCCCCACCAAACTTACTCTATGTTATTTCAAGTTCTTAACTAAAAATGCACCCTTTTTATTAATGGAAAATGCAATTTAAATATTATATATGTTTTGCATCATTCAAATTCTATTGCAGCTCAAATTTACACGATTTTTATTTCCATGCAAGTACAATTACAATTAAACTCAAGAACAATTAAATTCATCCTATTTTTAAAAAATGAAATTTTCCAGAAATACTCCTAAATATATCCTTAATTATTTCATATTATAAACTAAACAAGATTAAAACCGAAATGTTGTATTCCCTTTGTGCCATCCCTTGCCCAGAACCGAACTTTCCCTTCAGAGAGTTAAACTCATCCATTCATTAGATTCAGATTGAACTAACCCATTAAAAGATAGGATCGACTGGACCCAGGCTGTTGATACAGTGTTGGCGCAGCAGAGGGTGCCCGAAGTTCGGCGTCCAAAAGATAAATTAGCGAACCAACTAATGACCGAAGTTGACCAGTTTGTT
Organism: Nezara viridula; assembly: GCA_928085145.1. Taxonomy (NCBI): domain Eukaryota; kingdom Metazoa; phylum Arthropoda; class Insecta; order Hemiptera; family Pentatomidae; genus Nezara; species Nezara viridula. The sequence goes on along the minus strand of OV725080.1, from coordinate 151,561,804 downwards.
GGGAGTTCAGAAATGAGAGTCCGTCGCAGTCTGGTCTGCACCTCAATGCATTTATTGCACCAGCCATTGCATTCTATAATGCACTCAGTTTCATTGCATTGATTGAGAGAAACATTACTCTGGTTCTCTTCAATGTTCAATAGAATTATTTATGAATTACTTTTTTTCTCTGATTTTTTTTTATGTGTTGAATGTATTAGAATTTAATAAATTTAAAATACAGCAGAACTTTATTTTCTTTTTTTTTTACGATTCTTTGCCAGCTACATCTCCAAGTTTGATCTGTTCGTTCCTGTGTTTGTGTCGATATCGCACAGATTGTCTTCAAATCCACACTTTGGTCTTACCCTAGGACAGCGCATCCTGGAGAGATAAAAGCTCTCTAGACGTACTGAAAAATATTCTTAGCATACCTTTATTTATTTAAACCTCTTACCTGCCTGTTTTTTTCAATACGAATGATAGCCGTAGTAGATAAATTGATCTTTAGCTGAGGAAGATCTCGCTCCGATAGTACCTAGCACAGTTATCATTTAAGCGGTTAACCAATAAGTTCTATTTGTCATTATTACAATTATATATTGAAAACATGTATCATTAAGTATGGAAATACTGTTTCTTGTTGTTTTCACTAATTTTTTTTTAATTTCCCTTCTGATCGCAGAAATTTAAAAAACCTTTGAAGTTTACTTACTATATGTAAACTTTTAAAATATTTTTAAGTTTGAAAAAAGTATTTAAAATCCTTTGATTGATTTGGAGTAATATTGGTTTATTATTTTCAATAATCAATCATTGTGATAGACCAAAAAATTCAAAAACTTAACCCCCTCTCAAAATTAGAGATTTTACATTTCAGGGTGCACGGGAGTCTTTCTCGATGTAGAACAGGCTTTTGATCGACTCTGGCACCCAGGACTGCTTTACAAACTCCGTAAATTCCTACACCCTACATACTTCCTCATTATCCGTTCCTATCTTACTGATAGATCCTTCAAAGTAAATCATAATAATGCCTATTCATCCCTTTTTTCCCAGTCCGCTGGTGTTCCTCAAGGTAGTATCCTAGGTCCTATCCTTTACACAGTTTATACAGCTGATATCCCAACCCATCCTAACACAGTCATTACCACGTATGCCGATGATACATGTGTCCTATCAGTTAATAACGACCCAACTATTGCATCCTAAACCCTTCAATCACACATCACAAACCTTGAAGAATGGTGTCAAAACTGGAGAATAAAAATAAATTCCAATAAATCCCATCAAATCACATTTACCCTTCGTCGTAAACCTATGTCCTCTTGTCCTACAGTATCCTTTAATAATACCCCACTTATCCCTGTTGAAAAATTCGATACCTTGGACTCCACTTAGACAAACGTCTAACTTGGAATCCTCATACCAGACTGAAACGACAAGAAACAGCTCGACGTTTCCGACTACTCCAGTACTTACTAGACAAACGCTCTAACCTCCCAGTCAATTACAAAAGACTCATATACATGACTACAATAAGACCTCTTTGGACTTACGGAGTTGAGCTCCGGGGCTCCACTAAGCCATCGAATTGCTCTCGTATCCAATCCTTACAAACCAAAATCCTTCGTAAAATCCTCAATGCTCCTTACTTTGTCACAAACAAAATCATCCATAACTACCTTAATGTTCCTTATGTTTCTGACCTGGCCCAATCCAGATACCTATCCTTCCATAAAAAACTTCAGAACCATCCAAACCCTCTCGTTTCTAATCTTGCTTCCTCTTCGATCCCTGACAACCCTCAGAGGCGTCTGAAAAGAAGATGGCCTCGAGATCTCCTTTTGTAAATACATTTTTAGAGTGCTACCAATGGGTAGTTTCTCAACATGTGATTTCATGCCATTTTATTCCTTTGTTCACATTTACTGAATGTATTTTTACTTGTAATACAGTTGTAAATATCATCAATAAAAAAAAATAATAATAAAATAAAACATTTCAGGATGCGTAGAATTCGAAAAACGAATACAAATATTTTTTGTAAATATTTGCCGTCCGCGCATTTTCTCCAAAACCACTGGACCGATTTTTTTCAAATTCGGATATGAAATCAGAGGTCACCCGAGGATGATCCTCCTTCATTGACATTACCTTTTATTTTTAAAATGGCGGCCAAAAAACCTGCTTTGCTATAGACTGTAGCTTCTAAACGAATATATAGATTTCAATGAAACCCATTTCTTTGAAGCGCTTTAAATTTATCTATATAACATACTTCAACGAAAAGAAGCTGGAAAAAAAGTTACGAGGGATGGTAAACTTTAATTTCAAAAACTCAAAATTATACACTTTTTGTTAATATTTTATATAGTTTTTTTAAAGTTTACGGAATTTTCTAAAAAAAAAAAAAAAAATCGTTGAAATCCGACAATTCTGGGCAAAGATATGGTCTCCAGTTTTTTTTTTTTTATATGTTCTACTCCAAATGTTGTTTGGTTTTTAAATTTTGAATGTGTTACTGTAGAAATGCTATTTTTGTCAGCATATTACTAATGATTAAAGAAAAAAGTTTACTCCAATAATTTGAATCACCTTTTATTTATTTTTATTTGTAACTATGAAGGTAATGTTACTTTAGATGTATAGTTGTTTGGAAATAATTTGCAGCGTTTTTTTTTTCCGAATCATTTATAAATATTTTTATAAACTATAAATATTTTTATAAACTATAAAAATAGTTCTTTGAATCAGTTCACGAGTCGATTACTTATCTTCTGTTGTGACCATTCAGTACACAGAGCTCTCTGGATCAGCTCATGAGCAAACCTCTCGTCGCCATTCAGTATGCGACAGCTGAAGTCCTGCTGGAGAGTGAGTGTACTGGAGAGGGGAGCGAGTTAGCTGCTCTCCTCCAGCTGGAGAAGTTACCTCTCTGGAAACAAATTAGTAGGACGTGGCAGTGAGGTCGGGTTAACCCCAGGGTTCGTTTTAAAAAGGGTCCTCCCAAGTTCTCTACAGCCTAATGTCGCCCCACTCACATTTAATCTCCTCAGTGAGGCTGCCTAAATTAAAAGGTAAGATGTCAACTACCGTTTCGGAGCGAATACTTCTCTCTAGTTGTAACGTTCATTTACAGCCGTAAAGTTTAATTTTTTTTTTTATTTTACGTTTCGTCCAATTTTTTAATTTTATTTTGATGTATTAGTGAATAAATACGCTACATTGTCAACCCAAAACAAGCTCGATCAGTGATCAGGACAAAATGACTCAATAACACATTTATTGTAGATTTTCTTGCCTGTTATGATTATTACATAATTTAAATATTATAGTTATGTCCTTCACCCTTGTTATTATTAAACTATATTAAATTTGAAATAAGAAAAACAATTGGTATTATTTTTATTTTTCACTTCCCTATCTAGCTCCAGCCATCCCTACAATCCTCCCCGGAGGTTAAAACGGCAGTGGCCCCGCGACCTTTTGTAAATATGTATATATTGGAACACTGGCAATGGCCAGATTCTCCACTCAAGACATGAACGTCTGTTGCAATAGTGCTCTCCATCAGTTTCCACTGGTTTCAAATGACAGTGACGCGGCTGAGAGAGAAGCACTGGGATCTCCTGGAGTCCTGCCTTGGCTTCCACGTCGGGGAATAAGGCATGACTCAGAGTCCCCTGAAGGTGAATGTAAATATTGTACATAGGTGTGAATGTTATTTATTTATCTTTTTTTTTATTTTTATTATTTTTTTTTTTCTCTAGTCACATCCTTCGGGTTTGGTACCATTTTCTCATAATTTAACATATGTCTATTTTAGGCCATAGGTCACTAAAAAAAACACAGTTTTTTTATTACCTGTATGTTTTATTCAACGTTTCGGCTTCAGGAGCCATTTTCAAGAACCTGGAAAACTGTATGAATGCCCTATTGAAGAACAATACTTTCTTGATACCGTCTGCAAATAGAGAAACGGAAAACGACATTCTTTGAAATAAAAAGACTGAATTAGAACGAATCATATCGTAATGACAAATTTTAAAAATTTTATGGCGCGGTGCATGTTTTGCAGGTTCTTGAAAATGGCTCCTGAAGTCGAAACGTTGAATAAAACATACAGGTAATAAAAAAACTGTGTTTTTTTTTTTTTGGTGACCTATGGCCTAAAATAGGCATATGTTAAATTGTGATTTATTTACTTTACTTTAATCTATTATTTTATTATTTTTTTGTAGACAGGCATACCAATTTACTTACTTTATTTTTTTTATATTTCTTTTTTTATATATTCACATATTGTGTGAATGAATCATGTAGCCTTAATATTAATGCCCTTCAATGTGGCAGAATGTATTAATATTCAATAAAGAAAGTTAAAAAAAAAAAAAAAAACTTTTTTCACTTAAAAGAAGTCTGTGCCTGTTTGTCAGTTGGTGTATAAACACTATAACTCAAAAACGAAAAGTCGTAAGAAACTAAAATTACGTATTTATGTAAGTTTCATACCTGCAATATTGCAAAAAGTTTTTTTCTGAAACAAATAATCTATTAACTTTATATCTTCGATTTGCATACCTTTTCAATTTTCTTGAATACAACTCAAACGATTTTAATTAAACTCGTTATTTTGTTGTAAAACTGTGCGGATTTTAATATCAGTTATTACTTTCTTACCTATATTTGCTAAGGAAAGTATTGCGATCGGGTCAATTTTCCGATATGCGGATCTAAACGTTTCCGAGTCCTTTGAGTCCGAAAAACACAGTTTTAGCCATTGGTCTGTCTGTCTTTGCCAACTAATAAACCGATTTTGTTGCTTATTTTTTTAATTTAGTAAGGTTTTGACTACTGATGCCTGTGACACAAATTGGATCCTCCATGCGCAATAGCTGCTGCGCAATAAATGAAAAACACGTTTTTCTATAGACTGTAGCGCGAAAACAGCTATAACGATTTAGATGAAACTTTCCCATAATGTTCTAATAATTGTCCTTTCAATTTTCATATATGGACTAAATTCCCGAAAAAATTCGGGAATCAAAAAGAAAAATGTTTTGGGACCTAACTCGCTAAGTATATATTCTATGGTAAAATTTATAATAAAAGTTTTTTAAGGTGATTAAATTACCAATAAAACAGAACAAAAAATCGTCGAACCAGTATTAGTGATGATACAGCTTATTCTATTTTCTACACATGTTTTAATTTATTAATTGGTAAATTGTTGACTACCGTGGATAATGCAGAGAAGAATAGTTGGGATGATCAGTCGAATAAGAAGGAAAAATAAATGATAATATTTATTTTGACATTACCCGATGTTTCGACCTGAAGTTCAGGCCATCATCAGGGCTGCTTACGGAGATGTAAATCTACGCCAATCTACGCCGAAACGTCGGCTAATGTCAAAATAAATAGTATCATTTATTTTTGCCTTCTTATTTGACTGATCTCCTCAACTATTCTTCTCTCCGTTTTAATTTATTACTTTCCTACCTATATATGTAAAGATATAAAAACTTTTCTGAAATAGGCAGGAAAGTCGTGTGAGTGGACACACCAGATTTTCTTTTATTGTCATTTAAATAGTCATTAGGAGCTTAAATGTTGAATTTTCAAAAATTCAAAATACCATTATTAAAAGTATCTTAATTAAAATTAAGATGCTATAACTTTAATTTAAAATACCTTTAAGATATTTATAATTTTAATTGTTAGCAATAATAAAAAATTTATAAGTATATATGTAATCGATAAGTATGAATTTTATAATTAACAGAAGGATAAATGGGAGCAATATTATAAGTTAAAAAAAATTTCCGTAAATATTAGTACTAATACAGTTGTATAATATACCCTTATAAAGCTCTAGATTTAAGAATCAACAATAACTACTATGTTAAGGTTATATTTCTATAATATCTCTACATATTGTAAATTGTAAATATCATTAAATCAACTTATTATTAATTTTATTTTATTGAATAGGAATTAAACATATTCAAAGCAAATTTATAAAAACATATTTTTTTTTTTTTTATGTTCGTGATTAATTGGAAACAGATAGTGCACAGAATAGGCGTAAATTATGATAAATTTCATATGTTTTACTTAGAATTAAAAAAGAATATCGTGATATTAGATGTTTTAATTTTTATTATTTAAAATTTTATCGTGCTATTAGATTTTTTTCTTTTTTAATCCCTGGAATGAAACTGATAAGAACCATATTCGTTACTATTACTTCGATTGTTTAATACATTTTCAATCAAATGAGAACCGATTCAGCTGAAACAATTTTTTTTAGAAAATATTCCACTTTGCTTTAATCTTGTAGAATTATTTGTTTAATTGTCATAGTTATGTGTCTATTTATTTAATATTTTTTATATTTATACAATATTGAAGAAGCTTTATAAATATTTAATACATAACTTTTTTTTTACTATCGCAGGGGCTGCAGCGGCGTCGAGAATGTACGTGGACGCCATTACTAAGCTGGCTCGCCAGTCACAGCAGGGGACTTGGGGTGGATCTTCTGATATAGGTCAGTTATAATAACTTATTTTTATTGGTTGTTGTAATTTAAATTTACTTATTTAATGTATCTTGAATTTTGCATCGAAACCTAAGACTTCCTACTATGAAATATTTAAATTATGTGAATGAAAGTATTTTTCTATTTTTAAAAGTAATTTTTATCCCGCAAATATAATTAGTAAAAGTATTGACAAGTTTTATATTCCTGCTAAAGATAAATTATTAACCCAGCAATAATCTAATGTGATATATGAAATTAGGTGTGTACATTTTTCGAGGTATATTGACGAAACAATCCAAACATTGCAAAGAAGAATGATTCAGCATGAATAAGATTGCAGAAATATTAACATCTACCTGTGGGTAGTTTCTCAACAAACGTTTTCAAGTGATTATATTCTTGTGTACACATTTACTTGATGTATTTATATTGTAATACAGTTGAAAATATCTTGAATAAATAGCTAGCCAAATATTAACAAAAAGGAGCCTGACTTAGCATTTGATTTTTTTATGTACAGCCTCCTTTTTATCAAATTCTTAACATCCGTCTGAAACTTCGTAATTAGCTTCATCTCATCGTAACCTTCAAATATTTTATTTATGAAAATTCTCGGGATTGGGGCGTTTTCAATCTGGATGTCGGCAAACTTTGTATATTTAATTAGGTACCAAAAATTTACTAATAACCATTTGTTTTCTACTTGGATCGTAAAATAATTTGATTACAAAGTCAAAAAAAAGTAATTATCCTATAACAAGAAGGGTGCCCAGAAGGGGATTTCCTGGCGCAAGGTGCGCCATACACTTTTTTGAGGGAGGCATATTTCGATGTTTTTTTTAATTTTTGACAGACAAATTTCGATGGAATAGCAAGTTTAATTTTATATGATCTACATTTTTTTACTACTCCCCAGGGATTTATTTGCTATACGCTACGATTTGCTTTTTAATGTTGCTCAAGTTTTAAGAAACGGTGAGCAATAAAATATCTTGGTAGGAGAGAGGGGTAGATTTTTGCGCCTCCCTGTCCTACAAAAATATCGGTCCATTTGGCGTGACCTCCACCCCAAAAAAGTTAAAATAACAAGGTTATATAGGACAAACGTCCCTCAACCCCATTTATCCTAAAATAAATAGAAAAAGGAGATAAAAATTAAAAAAATTACCAAACGTCCCAATAGTTTTCCTTTTTTCATATTTTTTGATCATAGATAATATGATCAAAAAATATAACGGCTCAATATTTTTGAGGACCGCCTTTTTCTCGATTTTGTGCTCAAAGTATCTTACGATTCAGGTGGAAAGAAAATTAGTATTCATGAGTATTTTGGACATAATGAAAAAGACAAAGTTTGCCGATCCTCAGGTTGAAAACGATTTGTAAGTTACGATGAGATATTTACGAAGTTTTAGGCGGATATTAATAATTTGATAAAAAAAGTGGTCTGTGCCACGGACTATTGGTTTGTTTCTTATATCTTTTGTTAGGCTTTCTTTTGCTGTATCTCAGATACATGATAACGTCTGCATTAGCTGAACACTCGTAAGTATTTAACATGAATTAGATTTTAATAATGTTAAAAAAAGAGAAGAATAGCTCTAAAATAAATGATATTTGAGGTTCTGAGTATTGCAAAGAAGTTGGATAATGCTGATAATGAAAGGATTATCAGTAATAATTTTAATCAATTTTATTATGAAACGTTGAACATCTTGGATAAATCTATTAATATTACCTGATTTGCTTTTTTAATTTTCGCGAGACCAGATTTTTTTTATAACCTTTCTTTGATGTGAAATTGCGTTTTCTTTTTTTTATATAAATAATTATTTCTTTGCATCTTATTATTTGTATTTTTGTGGTATATTTATGTATTTAGGTTGGTGGTTAAAAGTTTTCTTCTGTTTCTTTTTGCTGATCAGCTGTTTGATTGTAACCTTCCTGAACTGTGTTACCTTCTCTTTCTTTCAGTGTGTTTGAATATCATGGAATAAACTAATCTTGATTTTTTTTTCTGGTCCTGATGATACTTTTTTTTTTACCTGCGTCTTATGAAACATAGCTGTGAGGTTGGATTCCTCACATTATAATCTAACATTTAAATTTAATTTGAGTTATTCTATGAAAATTAAGGATATTTTATTATGTGAGGTAAGAGGTTCTCAGCTGAAATGGGATATGTTAGAACACGCGATTCGTGTCAGTTCCAATCCATGTTTGATCGATATGCCATTGTCTAGTTGTGTTCTCTATTTATACAGTAAATGGTAAATAATGGTTATTATTGAATAAATTCTCAAAAGTTTTATGGGTCAGAAATCAATTGGACTAATAAGCAAAATATATTATTGAATGCAATAAAAAAAGTTGTGATTAAATATAAAATATAATTTAAAAATAGGTATGAAGCTAGAAACGAGGTAAGGTAATTGTCATAATTATTTTAATTAAAATCAGTATGACCTATCAACACAAAAACATTGGAAGTGCGTCACAATAACACTATTTGTTAAATTAAATATAATAGCATTCTGCTCTAATTTCATAGAAAAAAAAAAATGATTATCTGCAACTGCAACGGCGATATGATTTCATCACATTCTATAGTTTAATTTTCAAAACTTCAAACAAAGTTTATTAGAACTTCTAATATTAAATGATTATTTATTTTTCCCGGAAAAGTGGGAATATCAAATAGTTCGATTAGAAATGTTTGTTTTTTTCTATTTCGTAAGAAAATGATAAAAATTACTTTTCCCCTAAACTTTTAAATTTACAATATAACTGGTTAAATTAATAACATGACTGCTTTTGTGTGAACACAACTGAATTTTTTTTTGTTAAAAATTATAAAGTTTTTACGTTACCTTTCTTGACTACCCATTTTTATAAAAAGTTTTTCAGCACATTAACCTCCTTGCTTAAGAGTTTCCACTCCAAAAGCTTTGCCTTTGAACATTTTTCTTGGTCAAAACATACTTGCTATATCATCATACATATCTTGTTATCATCAAATAGTATATATATATATATATATATATATATATATATATATATATATATATATATATATATTAAAAATTATATAATAAACATATATCTACAAACTCATCCATTCCTCACTTCAGTGTTTTTCTTGATTCCTTTTGTCGACATTTATAAGTCCTAGCAGTAAAGTAAAGGTTTCCAGAGATCTCTAAGCAGGTAGATTTGAAAGCCCTTCCCCTATTGGTCAGTTGTAAGGTGCCCCCAACATAACCTTTTGGCAATTCTCCAACTGACTTTTCCTGGCACGTGTTTTTTCACCAATTTTAGCATTCACTTCCTGGATACTTGAATATTACAATTAAAATTTATCTATTTTTTTTTATTTATATTTCTGTAAATTCTATTTATAATATTCACTAGATATACTTATATTCTCTCTCTTTCTTTTCTTAAAAACATTTTTTTAAATTTATGATTCCCAATTTATTTCTAATCCGTGTATATTAATAATATATAAATATACCTCACTTCATACATAATATATTTATTCTTTCCTCTGATATCGATCCAAAAACAGTATTTAAAGTTCGCTTCAACACCGAAGTTTGTTGATATAGTCAGTTACATGTACCCTCCCTTTATCGTTGCTAGCACGAGGCAGATGTACAGAAGGAAATAATTTAATTCGTTTCTGTAATCCTGGAGTTTGTCCGGACTCCAGAGCTCGGTCCCCTCTGGAGGAACCCTCCGCATTCGGACTGGAATTAAATTCCAACGGTAATTAAATCCATACGGCATAGTGTTCATTATGCTCGCTCCCGCAACCGTTTCTTTTTCATCTCGGAGTGTTTCTGAAAGGGGTTCGGAGATACGTACTAGGGTGGATTCCTCAACAATTGCAAGGGTACTGCGTACTCTCCGCAAGTAGGGCTCAAAAGTATATCGTTATGAACAGAAAGTTGTATTACTCAATAAAATAATAATATTAATAAATAAAATAAAATAATACCTTTATAATTTGTTGTTATATCTGATATATCTCCAATAAAATTTAACGTAATGTAGACAATCTTATGGACAGTTCGCCTTCAATAATATGTAGGTATAATATTGATACCGATTCAAATGTACTAGTTGTGTTTTTTATCTCGTACAGTTGCAAATTTCAATGAATAAAAAAAAATTTTGGAACATGATGGACGAATTAAAGTAGTTTCTAGCATTTTCTTTCTTTCACCTAGGCTTAATTTCTATTTCAATTTCGGATCTTCTCAATCTTACATTTAATAATTATTTTAATGGCTTAGTTTGTCTAGTCAATTATTCTAATGCAACTTTATTGTATATTTCCTACTTAACCTCCATTGGCTTAAAATAAGCGTGAAGTAGTTGAGAGTGAAGGGCAGAGATCTCCTTGAGCCCCGTTTTTCTCTTCACCGTGTGTGGAGTGGATGGGAGGGGGGTGAGGGCAAGACTGTTTCGCAATTTCTCTGGATGATTGTAAATATTTTATGTAAGTATGCCTGTGTCTAAGAAGTTTACTTGACTTTCGAAGTACATTTTATTTTTATTTTTTCTAATTTATTATTTTTCTTTGCCTCTCTTTATGCTATTTTATTTTGTTCGTATTTGTATATATTATATTTCTATAACTTAATTACTTTATTTTTTGTTTTCTTTAATTATGGTCTGAATATGCTGTCTGATCTCGATTATAAATGCCCTCAATGGAGAAAGAGTGTAGTATCTCTTAATAATATAGTTTTAAAAAATATTCTTGATTATATTTATCTATTTTAATTATTATTTCCCCTGCAGTCACACATTTCAGCCATTGAAGAATGTTATGCAAATTGAAGAAGTAAAATTAATCCAAAGAAATCCCAACAAATTACTTTTACTCTTCGCTGTAAACCTACAACATCCTGTCACACCGTATCCTTTAACAATATTCCACTGATCCTTGTCGAACAGATCCGTTACCTAGGACTTCTTCTTGACAAACGCCTTACCTGGAATCCTCATACTAGACTTAAAAGACAAGAAACTGCCAACAGATTCCGACTACTACAACACTTACTTGACAAACGCTCTAAACTTCCAATATTCTACAAAAAAAAAAAACTCATTTACACTACCATCTTTAGGCCCATTTAGACGTACGGTATGGAGCTTTGGGACTCTACTAAAACATCAAATTCTTCCCGTGTCCAATCCTTACATTCCAAAATCCTCCATAAAATGCTAAATTCTGCTTATTATGTAACAAATAAAATTATTCATAAAGACCTCAACATTCCTCTTGTGGAAGACTTGGCCCGAACTAGATATACCTCTTTTCATTCCAAACTCTTTGGTCACCCCAATCCTCTAGTTTGTAACCTTTCATCCAACACAATTCCTGACAACCCTCCGAGGCGTCTGAAAAGAAGATGGCCAAGGGACCTCCTAAATTAATTTATCTTTGAAGTGTTACCAATGGATAGCTTCTTCACAAGTACCTTCATGTAATATATTCCTGTAGCAAATTTACTGGTTGTATATATGTTTACAGTTGTAAATTTCAATAAAATGATTAAAAAAAAAAATATTATTTCTTCTACTTAATATATTATTCGACTTATAATTCTCAATTTGTAGATAACACCGGGTGCTATCGTTATCCTCACCCTCTGTTCTGCAAGGTGCTATCAATCGGTTACCCTCCTGTTACTTTTTTATATCTTTCTCTCGCCCTCCCTGTTCGGATCGACTTATTCGGCCCCCCTCGAGTTATGTTTGCAGATCATCCGTCACGTAGCCGTCGACTCCTGCATCAATAACAGCCCCGATGACACCCTCCTAACTGCCTCCAGTTGCCACCCCGATCGACATTATGCAGCCTCTCTGTCTTGTCCCATCCCCACCTGCGTAGGACTCTTCTGTCAATAAGTCAGGTGAATGAGTGATGGGCGATTCTTCTTATTCTCAGCTATGGATCTATCTGATATTGAAGCTATCTAGTTTTGGTATTAAACCTGTTTTATCTAATCGAATAGATGGTCTTACCCAGAGTCGAAACAGTGGTGTAGTAGTTTCTCCCCCCTTCAAAAGTAGCAAACATTTATAATACAAAAATCCTGTACCACTACAACTCATGAAAGGTTTTGGGTTCAGTACTTTGTAAGGAAGTACTGGTCCAAGGCCAACGACTGTAGAGTTAGGCGATCGAGCCAGGGTCACGCGCAACCGCCAGGTTTTCCCCTTACTAATCATTTAATTAATAGTACCACCTTATAGAGACTGGATGTGCCCCAGCAGGAGCTCCCGATTTAGGGTCAATCCACAGCTGATGAAAAATTACTTGATATCAGCCGGTTTCTAACCCTGGATCTTGATCTTGATCTTAACACTTGCTATGTATGGGACATGGCAGGTGGGTTTTTAAAATGTTTATGACAAGTTGAATATAATAAAAATTATACAATTTCTGACACCAAAAACAAGGGAGGAGGAACAGGTAGAAAAGTACCGAACTATACCTGGTTCGAGGTGATAGGGCACTGAGCTTCCAATGCTAAAGGTCCCAGGTTCGAACCCCGGCTCATGGCAGAAAATTTATTTATCAGTTTCATTCGCCGTGGGGTGAACTAGGTCGGGAGACCTTCATGGGGCACACCCAGTCTCTATAAAATGGGTAGTGGGGGAAATCAGGCGGATGAGCGTGATCTCGGTCTAATCACCTGCTTGCACAACCGTTGAGCTAGAAACAGTGCTTTCCCTAAATAGTACTGAACACAAGACCCTTGGTTGTAGTGATACAGGTTTTTTTTTTTTTTAATATATATTACATATAAAATGTCTGTGAGGTTAAATCAGTTAACAATTAAAAAGATAAAAATATTTATAATTTTTATAACAATATGGTTTATTCGAAGACTTTTTCACACCATTGTGATTCACAATCTTTAGAACTATCAATGGATCCTGGGTAGTGTTTTTCAGATTTTTTAAGTAAAAACTTCTTTAGGCGCATTTTATACTTTTTTTTTTGTGAAGAGTGAATTATATTGAGCCGTCGGATTTCCGATGTGTAACGCTCGGGTAAAGTCGGCTGGAGTGGAAAATATCTCAAAAACTAAACATCGAACCTGCATACTGTAAGTGAGGAAATTATTCAGCATTTTATTCTCTCTGTAATGGGATATTATTCGAAATTGTATTTTAACGCGACGCTGTGTTAGGGAGATGAAAAGGGAAAAAATAGTGTCGAAAATAAAATAAAAAAACTAGTGAAAATATCGATTCAAATATCTCAGAAATTAAAAATCGGGCCTCTTTATAATGAGCTTGTTTTCATTTTTGCTTCTAATAATCCCTTAGAACCTCAGTAGCAGCTATTTATAATACCGTTACTTGATCAACCTAGTACAATGAGATAATGCTTCAATTGGTGGAATGATAAAGGAATCAATATTATTTTAAATAAACCAGATCAATCATTATTAGATGTGTAGTAGTTTTTTATTTATATTTCACTATATGTATATATATCAAAGCTGTTATGTTATCATAATGCAATTCCTAGCATAGCAACAACTGAGAGATTATCTATTTGCTATCTATGGTATGTATTACCTTTGATGTCACTCTCTAAAGCACTCACGGTTATACTGTATCGCCCACTCACTGTTATTGCTGTTAGCAAAATGGGATTTCCTCGTAAAACCTTTTGAAACAGATCCCTTAATTAATTGGCTGCTATTATTATTATTATTGTTGTTATTATAACAATATAACATCGATGGAATACTCGGAATCATCAGAATGTTATCCTGGTTGGTTATAATTTAATTAATCGAGTAATCAAAGGTTCAATTTCAATTTTATATCGAAGTTTAATTACAATGTAATATTTTAGGTATTCAAATCAGATTCGGTTTTCCATGGAAGCAATAAAATACTGACAATACATAAATTAATAACAGGATTCAACATTAATTATTAAATATGTGTATATACATATATACATTTATTTAATTGGAGGGAAGTTGGTTGAGGTGTCCAGTCAAAAATACAAATTAAAAATAAATAAATGATAATATTTTTATTTTGTCTGACGTTTCGGCCCAATGTTCAAGCCTTCATCAGAGCTAAGAATATGAGATATGAGAAACTATTAACATCAAAAAGAAAATATTAATAATATGCAGGTTAAAAGTATAATCTAATAACATATAGAATTATTTATTTTTTTATGTTAATAGTCTCTTATATCGTTATCTTTTCTTTTCCTAATCCTGAACTTTTAACCAAATCGTCGGCAAAAATAAAAATAAATATCATTTATTTATTTTTAATTTGTGTTTTTCACTTAACAGTTCAACCAACTTATCTTCAATTATGAACTACAGTCATCCATCTATCCACTATTATACATTTTATAGTTCTTGTGCTTATGCATTGTAATGATAAGTTTGTTATTAAGCTGGGTACTCTTCAAATCTCTCATTTAGGTAGCTTGCTTGTTGAGTTGTACAACACCCTGGTAAATAATGCAATAAATATCGAACAAATACGAAAACTTAAATAGTAATCTAGCGATATGTTAAATTTCATTTTTTATAAATAATTATGAAATGTTACTTTGTAATTAACTTTCCTGAGTCTTAGTTTGGAGACTCTTGACTTAGGACTTCGTATAATATTTTAAAATTCATTCAATAAAACATTGATATTTAATTTTACAGCCTTATATTGTATTACAGCCTTCTGCGTGTATATTACAGAAAAAGAATAAATTAACCCGTTAATGTTACGCTAATTCAAGCATTATCAGAATATAAAAAAAAAAAGGTGGAACACATTACTGAATGAAATCTAATAGGAGTCATATAAGATATAAAATTTAACAAAGATTGAACTCCCTAAATTTATGGATTCAAATTTATAAAAAGCCATATATTAACTCCTTAGAATCGAAGTTTAATATCTCTCTATCTGATAATATATTTAAATAATTAGATATCTATCATCGATTAATTTTGAAAAATCATCAAGTATTGTTTTAAAAAAATAAATTAGTGAATTTGACGTATTTTCCTAATGTGAAATCACAATATTATCCACTTAATTATTGTGACAACTTTTGACTTATCGGTGGTAGGAGATAAAAAAACTCCATTTTAGCGAACTTTACAATGGAAAAATAAGAGTTTAAGAGCTAATAGTAGTACAATCTATAAACATTTATATGTAGGTTAAAGATACAGCTGTATTTTCAAATCTCACTCATATAGCTCAGAGAATGGAGTTATGAGGTTTACAAAAACAGACAGATTTACGAATGTTTTCCTTGCCTACCCTTAATATAATAAATTGAGTTTGTGTTATTTTAATAGCCTTAATGAGTTGTTACAAGTTAGCTGTAAGATTTAAGATTTAGCTCTGTTAATATACTCTTCAAAAACTTTGTAGTAGCCCTAAATTGACAGAAAATAATTTCTATTCAAAGTAAGTAAGTGAAAGTTGTGTGATGCGCGCACCTGATTTTTTAACAACATTTTAGAGACACAAAGCTAATAATTCTCCAATTATAATCTATTATTTATTTTCTGTCCCTTGTTGAATTTTTCGTACGTTTGTATTTACATAAAAAAATATTAATTTGTTTAAGTACAATGTATCAAACTCTAAAATTCACTCTATTATCGAGCGAATATATCGCTGATAGAGCGAAGCGTTCTATAATGCAACAATCAGCTGATCGCAACTCCTCATCAAAAATGCAGCTCTCCGCAGTGCATCTTTTATGCAACGCCCATCACTCCACTTCCCAAACCCGAAATTAATTAAAAGCCCGAATTTTTTAAATGGATAGTAAATATTTTGTGCTTTAGCCAGATTCCGTTGTTCACATTTCTCGAATTTCTTTTAATACAATTTCCTTTTCACTAAAATTAGTTCAGTCCGGAAAATGATGCAAGATTTCATGTTATGTTTATGTTTGAGAGTTTTTTTATTATTTTTTTTTTTTAGGGATGTCGACACTTATTAATCCTTATCCAAACAAAGATGTTCCTTATCTCTTGGAGCATTTCATCTTTACTAAGATGTCAAAGCGTGATTTTCGTTTTACGAGCTTAAACTCGGTCGAAACATGGCCCGAAAGACCTGAAACATTAATGGCTTGTAGTGTGGCCCTAATGCACAAGACGAGTCTTGGTCTTTCGCACTCAGTCTTGGTTGGTCTTGGTCTTGGCGAGAATTTCGCAAAGTTCTTATAGTTAATGCTATTTGTTAAACATGTTACTTTAGATCTTAGAAAAACGTTACAGAATAGATACATTTAAATGTTCTATTGACATAAACATAGTAAAGTCCAACCAAATTAATATGACAAGAAAATAAAATTAACTTAACAATACATAAAAGGCATTCCACTTCATTATGGTCATTAAAAATAACACAATTGTATTAGACTAATTTTCCGGAAAACTCATAAAAAAAAATCATTAGATTATTTCTTTGATGAACTAAAGCGATGTAAACGGGCAAGTAAACAATTATAAACTTCAATACACTGCAACGTTGCTAGAATTATTCCAATTTAAAAGATTTTCTTACAGTTTTGTCAGAAATTTAATGATCTTTTTAAAAATGTTATCATTACATACTTTAGAGCTTTTCTGTCATATTTGAGAATAGAAAAACCTTACTAAACACCGAATGAAAAATTTAAAGAGTTAGTTGCAAAAGTATATTGGTTCTGTCAATTATTTACATATTTAACTAAAATTGTCTAGTATTAGTTACTATTGTGCCATAATTTTTATTCACAAAAATGCATTTTTCTTTACTAGCCGAACTAGTGTCTTGATCTTGCAACAATTAAGCGGTTTTGGTCTTGCAAAGCGGTCTTGTAAAGTGCAAGACCAAGACCGATTTTGGTCAACTCTAATCGTCTGTTTTGAAAATTTCATATTATTAATTCCTTGTTGATATATCCACTTCTACAGCATGGTTTTAAGCACACACCAGTTTTTTGTTTTGTTTTTTGTACTAGATGAGATTCAGAAAAAAAACATTAATTTTTATTTTTTATTTAACCCCGATTCAACATTCTACTTAATCAAAGAATAGCAACATCCTAGCGCAATGCAGCCAACCTTCCAGTACTGAATTTCCAACTAACTAAAAAATAACTATTTATCAGAAACCAATTAACTTTTTTCATTGTGATTTTTGGGTTCAGAAAATATAATTATATCAGCAATTTTTGAGCATTAAAAATTTTCTTTGTTGGCCAATATTATTAAATAAACAGTGATCATTTATAGTGAGGTGAAGAATGAACAGAAAAGAGAAAGATAGAAAAAAGTCTGAAAAAATAGCTTTGTCTATTTAGTTAAAGTTTTATGCAGACAAAAAATACCAAAAAATTGCAACTTATACAGAAATTTACAGTGTATTGTTAACATCAGATACAGATATTTGTTACAATTAATTCCACAAATGATGAAACTGAAATGACATTGTTAAAACTTAACTGTTGATGTTTCACAGTAAAAAAATAAATTTATTAAAAAAATCAAATGGAACATTAACTGGTGAGTTAAAATTTGTTTATTAATTTTTTCCTCATGGTTGAATGACGTATTATGTTAGCTGGAAGTAGATTTCATAGAAATAAGTACGTTTAAGCTAAAATATATACTAAAGTAAAAAATTGTAAAAAACGTTCTACTTCTAATTAAACGAAATAATCACACGTCCGCCTTTCACTATATTATTAATCATATTGAGAAATGAAGGAGGTATTGCAGCTAGTGGGCATATTGTATGAGACTGGCGGTGACATAGATAACCGAGAAGACTAGGATATACACAGATATACACAGGACATACACAGCTTGCAATATATCTCCCCGCTGGACGCTACCCGTGGATCTGATCCATTGTCCTCCGCCTGCTCCCTTATCAGTCCTTCGGGACCGTTGCAGATTGCCTCTGTCCTGCTTTGTATGGAAAGTCCGAAGTCACTGGAGAACCCCTTCCTATCCCCAGCTGGATCGCTTCCGCTGATCAAATGGTCAGGTTTTTACCTGCCATCTGGGTAGGAATTGCTATTTCCTGCTCCATTTTACTTTTCCAATCAATATAAACTTAGAAATTCCCTAATTATGTTCTTGAGTGGAAAAAAATAACTTAAATTAGAGCTGCAATATAATTAGTCAGCGGTGCAGACAGATTTTTATCAAATTATTAACTTTCGTCAAAAACTTAAATGGTTTCATCTTGATTAAAATAACCTACAACTTAACTATTAATTATAATTGTGGGTAAATGGTTGACTGTCGTGAATAATGAACAGAAGAATAGTTGGGGTGATCAGTCAAATAAGAAGGCAAACATAAATGATAATATTTATTTTGACATTTCTACCTGAAGTTCAAGCCTTAATCAGGGCTAAGAAAAGAACCATATAACAAGGTATGAGAAACGTAAGTAGTGTAGGTTAAAAAAAAAAGTAAAATGAAGTTATTAGAAGAATGACAATAGTAAGAACTAAGAGATAAATAATAATAACCGTTACAAAGTTTGGAATGACGAAGTAAACATAATCAAAAAAGGTAACATAAGTATTAAAATGGGAATCTTAGAATAAAATGTGAAACAAAAAAAAAGGAATATGAAGTTATATAAGAAATGAAATATATCTCTTAATTATTAATTAATTTACTGAGGTACTAAAAACTCATTACCACCCATTTGATTTTCAATTGAATAGTGAGATAATCTGATTAATAAAAAGATTATCAACAAAAATATTGGACCATTTTTCCTGTAAAATCTCATTATTTTGACATGCCTGGGGCGGTGGTCACTCAAATCGACACCATATTTTTATAGGCCACATTTTTTTCCCGATTTCGTGTTCACACTATCTTAAGATTCAAGTGGAAAGCAAAATTTGTTTTTCATAAATTTTTAGTGCCTCATTAATTAAAAAAGTTTAACGATCTCCAAATTGAAAACGCCCCATTTCCGTGAATTTCTCAACTAAAAACAAGTTGTATATTACTGTAAAATGAAGCCATTCACGAAGTCTTAGAAGAGTGCTAATGATTTTATAAATAGGGGTCGTATATTAGATTGAGATTCCAATTTTAAAATAATTAAAAAAGGTTTTTTATGTACCTAAAAACTTGATGTAACGGTGTGTCTTTGAGGCATGAGGAGTTGAAGCGTGGCCTGAGTCCAACGTGGCGTGACATATATCGCTGCCAAAAACTATAATATAAATCTAGCCATCCATCTCTTAGGCGTACTTTTATCAACATACTTTTTTAAAATCTAATAAAATATATTTTGAACATGATATTTCTATTCAGAGTCAATATGATGAGAGAAAATCGAGAAGATATTTGTTGAATAGAATTTTTCAAGCTTAAGGCTATATTCTAAGCTAATACGTAATCAATACCTAGTTTCGTTGAATTTTATCGAAAATTTTCTATAATATCCTAGGTATATACTTATATAAAATAAGATCGCATCATTTTATCTAACTGTAGACACATGAATGGTATTCATTGGTATCCATATCATTGGTCTATATTCATATCACACACCAATTGTCTATATTGTATTTTCATGTTTATTTTTTATTCAATTATAAAGGAAAATATCTGGTGTGTCTGATCACCAGTAGACTTTCTTTCTATTACACCTTAAATTTGTACGATCTTCTGCGATTGTTTGATGTATTTACGCAATTAATCAAATTTCGAAACACGTACTTCTGTATCTTATGAATAATTTATAACAACAATTAGAAAGTTGTAATGGCTAAGTTAGGTTTACTATCGATAGTATCTATTTATCTGATCGGCTGGGAACTCGTCATCTTTCCTAATCGATGCGAAATAGCATGCTAAAATATTACATCACCAATAATATGAGGGTTGTAATGATCTTGATGTTCAAAATGGCTCTTATAATTATTAGGCTGTTGTTTAAATGACAAATGGTAAACTGGCTATTTCGAAAAATCGCCAGAGATAGAGATAATGCAAGTAAAAGTATTATCGGTCACGCATTCCATTCGATGACATATTTACCGATGTTTTTGATTATAGAACCTTCCTTCAGTTTTTCATGGTTTAATTATATATTAACCAATATAAATTCCAACGCATTTTTAAAACTTGATTATGTATTTATATTTATTTATTATTTTTAAAAATGATTTTGTAGATATTTAGCTTCCCTGCGTTACAAATAATCAGAGAGCTGTGTTATATATTGGTATTCATTGCGAGAAAATGGGTTTTCAATTCACTCTAAATGTCGACATTAAATCTAGCTCATCTTGCCTATGAGAGGATATATACTGCGTACTTTATTATCCTTTTTTTTTCACATATACTCCAGTGCTACTGCATTTAAAATTATATTATAAATGGAGGTGTCCCTTAAACGTTGAGGTTCTTATCGAGCGATTTGACTATATACTGGCATATAAAGTCTTAAATATCAGTAAATATTGTTATTATACATACATACATATACATATGTGGTATTCATGTGAGATTTAATTTTGTATTTATGTGGTCTTATATTTTTCTGTTTTATTTTATTAATTTAGGCATATTATAATGTTTTATAAATAGTTTTTGATCTACTGTATTTAAAAAGAAAATGAACGTGTAAATAACAAAAATTAAAAGGAAACATATTTTTAATATATTTAAATTCGGATAAAATAAAATTAGTTATGGATTGATGGTTGGCTGTAGTGAATAATTGAAGAAAAGGATGGTCGGAGAGTCAAAATAAAACTAGCAAAAATAAATAATAATATTTATTTTTACATTTGCCAACGTTTGATGATGATCTCTCCAAGCCTTTGGTTTGATTAGCCCTGATGAAGGCCGAAACGTCGGAAAATGTAAAAATAAATATTATTATTTATTTTTGTTTTTTTTATTCTGATTGATCACCCCATCCTTCTCTTCAAAATAAAGTTAGAAATGATGAATAGCTCTGACTGAAATATGAACAGTCAACTTCTGGAACTGTACCTTGAATAAAATGTTTACATACTATTCGAAATTATGGTTTAATTTAGAATGTATTTTATGAATTATTAAAGTTTATACATTAAATTAAATTAAAATTTTAATTTTTGAATACTTTAAGTTTAGTAAATTTAAGATTATTGCATTGAAAGTAGTATTAAATTATTAGTTTCATTATCAGGAGACTGCCGAGGTTAAATTCACTGTTATCATGTTTGGTAATGGTTTTGGTTGTAATTTATTTAGAAATATATATTAAAAGTTAGCATTTTCGTTTTAAGATTTTGTAGTAGATGCTTCTGTAAAAAGCCCAGCTCATTGCTATCGCTATGTAAATTTAAATTCAAATAATAAGACATTATTATAATATTATTCTATCATAATGTAAAAATAAATTATGATAATAATGGGTAGATGGAACTGGCCAGAATGTAAGCCAGTCGAGTTGGGGTC
Source organism: Nezara viridula (assembly GCA_928085145.1). Taxonomy (NCBI): domain Eukaryota; kingdom Metazoa; phylum Arthropoda; class Insecta; order Hemiptera; family Pentatomidae; genus Nezara; species Nezara viridula. The sequence continues at coordinate 151,539,769 of OV725080.1, read as the reverse complement.
ACCAAAGTGCCATCAGCAGGGGCTAATAAAAGTTAGCGGGGGTAAGTTCCTACTTCACCGCCCCCCTAACAAAGTTGATCCTAAGCAGACCCCCCTCACTGAAATTAGCCACTCTTTAACGGCATCACATCCTCCACTTTAGTCCCCCTTCATTTGCAAGATTTCTTTTTCCCGGAGCTCCAGTCGTTGCTTCTATTCCTATAAGAATATCTTGCCGAGGAACCGTTGAAGTACTCTATCCTTTGTTCTATTTGTTGATTATCTTTTTTCTTTCTAATTTCTGACGCCTCCAAACTTTGAAAATATATTAATAATTATAAAAAAAGGTATGTGTTCTTAAACTGAAAAAATCGTGAACTAAATTTAATATTTGTGAATTTGCATTAATATTCCTTTCGATAATATTCCCTCCCCCCAAGTATGAATAATTTTAAAACTTATTACAGGAACAGTTTTTATTTTATTTATTTATTTTTTTCTCAGTTGGGGCTATAGACCATATAGATAGTCTTCATACAAACGTATAGTGCTTGTCGAATATAGCCCAGAGATATAGATAGCCCGGAGAGGGGTTCATCCAACATCATGTTGCTACGGATCTAGGTCTTCATGGTTCGACGGCAGGCCATTCATAGTTCTCTAGCCGAACCTGTCTGGAATTCAAGGACAAGGACCTTGATGTGAAGGACTGACCTTGATCCATAGATTATGGCTGCTGAGAGTCAACAGAAGTACGAGAACTTATGTTTCTTTCTCTGAAACAGGAGAACAAGGACCCTCTCCTTTCTTGCTTGTCATACTATCCGGGGTTTTCCCCCGAGTCATGGGGTGAGGGCGGGGTATTAGTGCCAAAGCCTCTGGACGTTAACTCGTATTTATTTTCTCAAATAATATTTGATCTGGGTGCCCGGGTAACGACGGTGCTGTACACCCGCATAGCCTGCTCCCCCACCCTGCCTCTGACTAAGGTACAAAGGGAGCCACTCCCATCCTTGAAAACCACTTCCCGATTTAAATAAACGGTGTAGTGTGGTAAGCCCTACCATCGGTCGGTATAAGTTGCCTCCGGTAGTTTGATGGCCGTTTTCCCTGGTGGACTGTCATCCATCCAAGTACTTACCACGCTCAATGTTGCTTAATATTGATTACCTTTCACAAGCGCCTCAACTCTCAGCTATCCCGGCTCCTTCTATACACAAATGCAAGTACATTTTAAAAAAAAAATTATTTATAAGTTAAAATATTTATCTCCATCCTAATTACAATTGTTTCCATATACAAAATCGATAAAAACAGAAAACTCAATGAGTTTCGAAAGATTTGCTTAAAGAATAAACATTTACAATTGAATGCAGGAAGTAATTAAGCATTCAAGTTGTTTATTATATAAGGCTATAATAATATTGACTGAAAAGGCCGCAGAATATTTTTCGAGTGCAAAGACCTCTCTCTCGTAACGCTTGGGAGATAATTATAAATTTGATAATATTTGCTTTTATCACTCATTTGTAAGGGAAAATATTTACCCTATAATGTTTACCTTCCTTCCCACTTCCGATTTATTAATGAATTATTCATAAACTCACTCAGCCGACGGTGCTCGTCTTCCGGTTTCCAACAATTCACCCTATTTATGGAAATACTCGTTTTAAGGAGGTTTACTGTTAAGGAAAGGAAGAGATCCTGCCCATTCATACTTTAGTATAATTAATTAATAAAATTTTACACTATTTATATTACGTTTCATTGATACAGATCTTCAGAATAAAAAAAATTGTTGTGCCTTAGAAAATATTTTCCTGATTTTTTACAAAAAAACTAAATCGGGTAAGCGCACCAGTGATAGACATAGCTAACGTTTTTTTTTGTTTTTTTTTGGCTTGTGCTGCAGTAATTATTATAGGTATAAACTTCTCTGTTAGACATTTAGAATCTCTAGGGTCTCCTTTTTCTATTTAACACTTTAAAATTGAAACATTATTCAGTCATGCAGGTATAATCTCCATTTAAAAAAAAAAAAAACTAGTGATGGACTACCCGAAATTCAATTGTTCTAGTAATGCACATTGGGTACCAGTAATAGACATCTCAGAAAAATTCTACAATTTTTATTCAACTATTAAGATAAGATAAATGTTCAACTTACTCTTAGAAAAACTGTAAGTAGGAAGGCATGGAACTAACTGATATCAAGAGCACTGTAGAATCAACAATGATAGGTAATTTAAAACTTTCTTTTGTAAACTTTGTTCATACAGTTGTCAATAGAGGGTATTGTTCTTCAATATAGAAAAAACTGGAACTTTTAAAACAACAAGGAAGCTTATTATTTACATTTAAAGTCTAATCTACCCTAATGGTTTTTAAAATTTTCAATTGGTGTTAGGAATTTTTTGTTAATGAATTTTTTTGTTGGGTGAGTTGTAGCATACCCTAAATCTTATATTTTGGGTATGCTACAACCTTATGTTTTAGGGTTGTGTAAATTGATTCATATTTTCTGTTGCAATTTAATTGTCTAAAATATTTTATATTAACAAACATATGTTTTTATGAGTTATGTCGAGGACAATTTGTTGAATGATTTAATAAATGAATTAAAACATATGTTCTTTTAAAAATAAAATGATTTAGACAATTAAATTGCAACAGAAAATCTGAATCAATTTGCACAACCCTAAAACACCCAAAATATAAGATTTAGTATATGCTACAGGAATAGTACTGATACTTGCTATATTAAGTTGAATGATGTATTGAAGGAAAACGCAATGAATTCCTCCCTATTATAACATATATCATTTACTTATTTCTAAATATATAATTTGGTTTCATATAATTTTGAGCCGGACCAACTGGTTAAATTTATTAATGTGTATTATTTCTTAATTTAATTTAGTTGTAATATATATGTATTGCTACTATAATGTTTACATCGTTATTATTTGAGGGGAATTATTTATCTTTTTCTCTTGCTTTATTTATCTACTTCTGTATACATCTTATGTTTCTGTGGCAGTTTTTTTTTTAATTTTTAGCCTTGATGGTGATCACTTGTTTGGGTCGAAACCTCAGAAAAACAAAATGAATCGTATGAAACAATTATACTGCATCGTGGCTGTTATGCGGGATACCACCATCTAGTTAAACGGAGAGGGGAAATCGTGCACTCAGTCAAGCGATATTTTTTTTTTTCGTAGTGGGCTCGGAATGGACAGACATTAATATTCATTTTTTGTTTCGGGTTGACAGCTTTGAGGAAGGGCTAACATTATCTGCACTCAGGCGGAGTGGTCTCAAAAACTGAATGACAAACTGGAGAAGGAATTCCAGCAGACGTCCTCCGCACATAGTCCTTGATTGATGAGATCCTGTACTGGAAATCCTTTTCAATCCTTCGTTAGCGAATAAGTATTCCAGTTTTCTTCGGAATATCCTTCGCCATATTGAGCTTCTCGTCTTCCTAATGTATTTTCTTGACATGTCTCTGTGATACGTTTCCGATATATGACAAATTGTTGATTTGACGAGTTTTGACCGCATTGAATCTTCAAAATAAAACAATTTTTATAGGCTTAAAAAAATTTATTAAATTATTTTAAAAACTAAATAATGATTTAAAATAAAATAATTGTAAAGGAATATTTTTTGAATATTTTTATGGCAAGTGGAGATTTTTTTTCTTTCATTCGATGTTACTTTCCTGTCTTAGCATTAACAAATATATTTTTTATATGTTAGATGTAATATTGTGATAAGAAACGAGTTCGCTTGTGTCATAAATTTTTCGTATCATAAAGTCACATCTCCCTAAATGATAAAGATGAGATTGAGGCACACTGTTCAAGTTAGTTAAATTTCAGTAAATAAAGTAATTTTTTTTTCAAAAGTTGAACTATTTTTATTTAGAAATATTAAAATCTGTCTCAATTATGGACATTTATGATAGTGTTCAGTGAGCACATTCGCACTCTATGTACATAAAAATAAAAATAAATTGAACAGCAATATAATATAACTAAAACTAAATGTATAGAAACAAAAAAAACTAAACTAATCAAAATAACAATTTAAATACAAATATACTTTTAAGCAATATTTACAAAAGTCATTCAATTGGAGAAACTCTGAGCCAAGCCTTTCCTCCAATCGTGGAAGGAAAGGTAGAATTCTAGGAGATCCCTGCGCCTCTCACTTAGTCACAATACTGGTAAAAAAAAGTAAATAACGACTAACATTTAATACAATTATAAGATTAAGTATTAGTTATAGAATCAGTTATGTGTCGAATAGATATATAGTAACATAAAATCTGGAAACTCCTGAACTATAGCATTTAGAGGACTCCTAGCATTTAGAAAAAGTCGTGAATTTTTGGCAAAATATATTTAAAAGTTTGGAGATAGAACACACTCATAAATTCTGCGCTTTGACTGATCTAGCACTAATATCGATTATGGTGATTTAAATTTCTGCAGGTCATGAAAAAAACAAAAAACAAGAACCTACTGAATTATTAAATATCAAAACTGAAATATATAGATAAAAAGTAAACTGAATCTAAATATGTACAGTAAAGAGAAAAAGAAAAACCCTGAGCTTACAATGAAATTGCATCCAGCGGATCCATTGACCATAAAATTCATTGGAAACACTGTGCTACCTCTAAAGCAATTGATGAATTAAGAAACGAGCTGAATTCTTACGATGAATTTAGGAGCGGTTTGATGAATTTCTGGCAACATTGATGAGCTTAGCGCTAAATTCAAGAACTTATCCATATTCGGGAAATATTGATCTTATCTGCAACGAGCCTTCCATCTAGTTTTTAAGTGAATAATTTTATAATAAATACTTTTAAACATTTCAAGTAAATATAATTTTATAATATTTCTAATAAATATTTTTGGAAGTGAAAACTTCTTTAAGAGCGTTTTGCACTTTTTTGTGAAAAGTGAATAAGATTGAGCCGTCAGATCTTCGATAAGTAACACCCGGGTAAAGTCGGCTGGAATCGACTAATTTGAGTGTTATTATATAGAGATTAAAATATCTAAGAAACTAAAAATCGGACTTGTATACTGTAAGCGTGGGAATTGCTTAGCATTTCATCGTCTTTGTAATGGACTATTATTCAACAGTGTATCGTAACGCGACGCCATGTTAGGGAAGCTAAAAGGAAAAAATCTTGTCGAAAACCAAATTAAAACGAGTTTTATTTAAGATATGGATTAAAGTATCGGATATAATTTATATTTCATATTATGATATTTTCACTTTCATCCTCTGGTATTAAGCGAACCTTATTTTATTTTTTTATTTTTTGGTTTATTGTTTTCAATAATCAACCATTGTGATCGACCGAAAAATTCAAAACATAACCCCCCTTCAGAATTTAAGATTTCACTTTTCAGGATGCGTAGAATTCGAAAAACGAATAAAAAATTTTTTTTGTCCGTCCGCCGTCCGCGCATTTTCTCCGAAACTACTAGACCGATTCTTTTCAAATTTGGATATAAAATCAGAGGTCACCCGAGGATGATCCTCCTTCATTTACATTACTATCCGCCTTTTCCTTTCAAAATGGCGGCCGAAAAACCTGCGTTTGCTATTGACTGTAGCTCCTAAATGAATGCATAGATTTCAATGAAATTTCTCTAAAGTCATTTTCTTGACCCCCTTTAAATTTATCTTTATAACATACTTCAGCGAAAAGAAACTGGAAAAAAAGTTACGAGGGATGGTAAAATTTAATTCTGAATAACTCAAAAAGTATACACTTTTTTGTTGATATGGTTTTTAAAAGTTTACGGAATTTCTTTTAAAAAAATAAAATCTTTAAAATTGGACAATTCTGGAAGATATGGTCTCCTGTTTTTTTTATATGTTCTACTCCAAATGTTTTATCCTTTGTTTGGTTTTTAAATGTTGAATGTGTTACTGTAGAAATGCTATTTTTGTTAGCATATTACCAATGATTAAAAAAAAAAGTTTATTACAATAATTGTAATCATCTTTTTTTTTATTTTTCTTTGTAACTAATGGTGGTAATGTTACTTTAGATATATAGTTGTTTGGAAATAATAAACCATTGTGAAATAATTTGTTTTTTTTTATAAGAATTATATTTTATTTATTTGTAATATATAAATACAGTTATTTTTTATATTTAACTAGAGGAGACAATGTTATTTTGCGAACCGCCCTCTAATTTCCATTACCGCGGCGATAAATCCTGGCGTGAGGAGTTGCTCTTGGAAATTAGGTGAGACCGCATGCCCTGCCTATCCTTCCTCTACCAGGGCACTTCATCATTTCTCCTCCTCTAAATTAGTTTTATCAAGCAACTTGTTGACCTTCCTCTTTATAATATTAATTTATTATCCTACCTTCGAGCCAGGCCTTGGCACACTCAGGCACTTGCGGTTCCCGCCATCTTATAGCCCGTAATTACAACCGCTGCCATATTTATAGCTCTTGCCAACTCTGGCGTATTCAGTAATTAGGCCTTCTGCTCCTCATACTTCATCGGAGTACTTCTTCTGCGGTTTTCGGTCTCTTGTTTGTTTTGGAAATAAATTATATGGAGTCTCAAGTTTCAAGGATGATACATAATGAAGACTCGGTCAATTTATGGAGATTTTTTTATCAGGTTCGTTTATAAAATTTATAACATCTGAGATACAAAAATAATATAAGGGATAATAATTAGTAAATATATATCCAACACAGTAAATCTGGGTAATATCAGATATTTAGGTCTAAGCAATACGTAGTGGATAAATGATACTAATAACGTGGTAACTAATGTAGAGGTTGATGGTAATACATAAATGGTTAATGGAAAGCGAAATTCTTCAGCTCATAAATACTCACTACCCTTGAAAGTAATCAAGAAGATATTTTGAAAGTTGCTACAACACTGATAAGAGAGGTAGAACAGATCGGCCTACAAGTAACTGAAGACAAAACAAAATATATGATAATCAGCCAAAAAGCCCACTCCAATAACAGGATCTGCGTAGAAGGAAAATCATTCTCTATAGTACAAAAATTCAAATACCTCGGCTCCACACTAACCTCAATGAATGACCAACTGGCTGAAATAAACCAGTGGATGACTAGCGCAAACAACAAGAGCTTTCTTCTTCCTCTGAAAGGTATTTAAATTCCAAAAAATCTCAAGAAATCTCAAACTAAGGGTGTACAATGCTATGATGAAGCCAGTTCTAATATATAGCTGTGAGACCTGGACACTAAAAGAAATACCAATAAAGAACTGCTTACAGAAACTGATAAATCAATATCCCATGATATGAAGGCACGGAGATAAAGATGGGCGGGGAATGTAGCTCGTAGCGATCTATCTGGAAGCCTATACGTTACAATGAATGCCTCAATAGAAGGTAAAAGACCACGTGGAAGGACAAAAAGCAGATGGGTAGATAGAATCAAGAGAGTTGCATGCAGATAAATGGAAAGAAATAGCTCAAAACAGGCAGAGATGGAGCAGGCTGCAAAAGATCTACATGGTATGAAATGCCAATGGAATAAAAAAAAACCTTCCCCATGGTTATTTTTTGACAATTTCGCTTTTATTCAAACAGATCAACCACTCGTCTCAATCACTCACTTTATTCGATTAAAAAAAAAAACGAACGATTTCCCTTGATAACAAATCATTCTCTCTTACAACTTCAAGGGTAGAAGCAGTAAAAAATTCCTTAAAAAAATATATATATATTTCTTGTTATACATGCGAATTTCGTGCCTTCAAGTACTTGAACTGTTTACTCTATACTTTCACAGAATATACACTTATCTTATAACGATTTTACAATATTGCACGTTACTTTTAATCTTTTACTGGAAGTATTTTCTCGGAACACTCTGAAATTCGTACCTATTGGTATTCCGAATATCCTCTTCAACGATTGTTTCGGATTACTCAGAATACACTGTATTTGTTTTTACTTTTTTTAAAGGCTTGAAAATATTTTATTTTGGATGAATCCTGTAATCCGTTCTTTTTATTGAGATTTCAGTCGAGTTTTTTTTTTTACAGTAAAGATTAAATGTTTAAAAAAAATGTATTCGTGGGTTTCTATTGATTGGCTAAAACATATACATGTAGATTCTATCCATTTTTGTTTTCCACAGTTACGAGAATAATTCACATAACATGATATGCAAATGAATGAATACTACAAGGATATATTGTGGAGGAAAGAAGGAGCTGAGGCTGAATAAAAGAAAATTTTATATACATAATGAAATGATAAAATGATAATGAAAAAAATAAAATGATATATACATAGAAGAACAATTTTTATTAGATTTTTGGCAAACCGTTTCTATTATATTGTGTTGTATTTCATTTCAAATTATTTCTGACGTGGCGAAGATTTCTTTCTCCTGCCACTCTACCTGCATATCACAATGAAAAACTATGTATTGTGAGGTAGTGAAATAAATTTAATTTTCCTTGGTATCTTAAAATTGTTCATTCATCAATTAAAATATGTGTACAAATTAAAAAATCCATTGCTAATATTAGTCTGATTTCGATCATCATTTTTATTTTTGGGTAAATTAGGATCCTGAAAAATTATTATGGATATAACGTAAATTATATACTTTTTTGAGTTATGCACAAACAAAATCTCTTTTTCTTCATATCTTTGTTTTCTGGGGGATTTGTTAATTTTTCTCGGCTGAAGGAGAAAATAATATTCAAAATGGTGGCTGGATCATTATATCTGATGTACAATTGACAAGGATATGACCTCTTTGCAAAAACATCTTTGAGAAATTTCAATGCTATGAAAGTTTGATATACGAAGATTTTAGATAACTTGAAAACTATGGTCAATCATTAGTTCACTCTAGTGGTCAAACGGAACGAGCTGATTCTAGTTTTATGTTTTAGAAACTTTTAACATTTTTTTTTTTATACAAGTTATTTTTCTCTATGATGCATCGTTTTCAAATTATAAGTGAAAAACTGAAACCACTTCCGAAATTTTATATTTTGCCATTTTTATGGATAAGCCATATCCAAATCACATAGCACCCCCAAAAGACATACAGATCCGTCCAGAAAATATCTTCAGCAATTTTTTTCTTAATCGACTGGCTTTCGACACCAAATGACTGAACCAATAAACGATTTATTAGGAATATTGTTGCTAACGAGTTGCTCTTAATTCTTTCTGTTATGAGGCTTTTTTTCTGAACTTATTTTGATTTTCAGTATTTCTTTTTAGTTCAATATTTTACGGATAAACACACATCGAAAATACACAATGAATTTAATCTAAAAAAAAAAAAACAGCTAACTTCATTACCAAGAGAGATATACCAATAGAAAGGATTTTCAGTCAATTTTCTTTTTTTATTATATTGTAATTGCTGATCCCTAACACATCATTAAATTGGTCATTTTAAGAAATAATAAAATTCAATAAAACGTTTTTGTCTTCTCGTATATAATTTTCTGAGTCCTGTGTTGACAATAAGAAGAACGGAACCGTCTTCTTGAAGTTTGGAAAAGATGTAATGACCGAAACCAGTAGCGAAAATAATTATATATATATATTAAGACAATGTTTTTTTTTTTATTGAAATTGATCTAAATCCTATAATATTGATCGTAAATTGAAGAAAAAAAATATATATTAAAACAATAAAACAAAAAACTTGGCTAATTTAATATTAAATATATTTGAAATATATTGTGTGTGATTTGCTCATTATATTAGAGTAAAATATGTCTACGTAATGTAATCGGAATCTTTACAAAGATTTACGATAAACTGAGACTGCCTCAATCTGAAGCCGGGATAATACTTTACCTCCGCGAGGGGCAAGAAGTGATATTTCTTTGCTAAAAGGGATGCCTGTTTGCGCTATCCCTAGAGCCGTTATCCTGTTAGTTATCCTGTCGGATATCCTGTACAAAAACAGGAGGAAAGGAGCACTCATGTACGAAAACATTGTCCTATCCAAACACCACCTGCACCTCCTTCCTCCCTAATCCCTCGGTCAATAACAGCTTTTATCCCAGTCACTTTCGAAAGTTACACTCCGAGCTTTGTTTTACGAGTAGTTGTTAGGCACGACATAATTTGAGATGAAACTTTCCACGAGCGTCTTACTCAGTAAATTATCATTTCGGAAGTTTTAATAAATGCATTACAAGATTTGGAGAACCTGAGTTAATTGGTCTTAATGAGTATAAATTTTGTGTTAAGTTACAGTATTTAACTCTACGTAATAAGTCAGATTCTTCGAAAAGGTATTTTCCTTGTAGGAAAATGGATTATCAGGAATTAATTATTGATACCTGATCGAGTATAATATTTAGATTCGTTTTTTACTTTCCTAACTATACTAGGTAAGGAAAGTATTGTGATCGGGTCAAATTTTCGATATGCGGTTTTCGACGTATCTATACGTTTCAGAGCCCCTTGAAACGAACATTTAAACTGCTTTAGCGAACATTAAACATCTACAAAACTATATAAAAATCGTTCATTTTGGACAAATATTAATGAAGTTAAAGCTATTCAATTTCCAATGTAAGATTACAGGTACATCCTAGTGTCAGAAAGTGCTGAATGAGAAAAAAAAATATAACTTAGTGAAAGTAATAAAATCTGTTGTCTGCTGCACACAAGCTTCACTGTTACCTCTACTTTTAACAGAAGTTATTTTTTGACAAAATTGGGCTATGGCAAAAAGTTTTTGATCAGCAATATTAAAAGATATTGAAATTTTTACACTGATCTACCTTAAGCCGGTTTACGTTGCTTTAGTTTATCAAATAAATGTGCGTCCTGACTATTTATCACCCAAGATATTGTTTAAATATATTTTTCATAAGGCATAGTTATATTTTATCATTTTGGCTTTAGCCCGAAAGCTACTACTCCTCTCCCCCATAAACTCACCTGTGTCTATTAGTAAAGAAGTAAATTTCTTGCTAGCGGGTCGTAGTTTTGAGACCTATTGTTAGTGTTGCCCAAATTCGAGACCGAGACGAGTATTGGTCTTAGTCATAGTCTTGGTCTTGCGCAAGAGTCTCGCAACAGTCTTGCAGTTACTTATTAGCTTGTTACTAAAGAGATATTACTCTAATTTTTTAGATAAGAGAAACCTAACTAAACCCGAATAAAAAATTAGAAGAGTTAAATGCAAAAGTATATTGGTTATACCAATTATTAACATATAGTAACTAAGATTATCAAGTATTAGTAACTATTTTGCCTTCATTTTAATTTTACCATTCCTGGTCTTAGTCTTGCAACAGTTAGGCGGCCTTGGTCTTGATCTTGCATTTTGCAGGACAAAGATCGATTTTGGGCAACACTACCTATTGTGTAAACAAATTTTGTAACTACCTAAACCGTCCAGATATTCGATTTTACATAGTCAAAATCCTGCAAATGTTTGATTTTGGTTGGAACGAGGGCTACATTTTTTAATAAATTCAAATTTAAAGTTTTGGGGATAATAATATTTTAGTGTTAAAGTCGCTAAGATGTTTAGTCTTAATTAGTTTTACTCTTATTTATCTTATCGCCAGCTTTAACTGATTCTCATTCCTGAAACACCCCCACTCCAGACCACCCCAACACAACATATTGTCCTCGAGAGCAGCCAATTAACCAGACCATTGTAGGAAATCCTTCTCTCGAGGAGAATTCCCCCGGGACCCTCTTTCGGATCTGTTTTGAATTACAAAACGGAATAATCTCTTGGAGGAGAATAAAGAGGTTGAGAGCGGCGGATGGTAAAACAATTAGAGGGAAGGGGCTCACTCAGCGGAGCACTTAGGCCGTTATCTTTGTTGATTTGTCACTGCTGCGGCGCGTTTCGAACCCCCACGCGAGGGGGACTCGAAAACATCTTAACAATCCCGCTCTTTAGCAGGTCTCCCCTCTCTCTAATGGAACTGCAAACATCGCCGACGCATCCTCAGTATCTGCTTTCTACGTATGCTAGTTTTACTTCCTTTTATTTTCCTAGAGTAAAACTTTATCTATAGGCACAGACATCGGAGAGCGAGAGGGGGGGGGTGATGGTCCCCTCCAATATAAATATAGAGGAAAGAAGAATATCGTTTCGCCCCCCTTCCTCCCAATATTTCAAAGAACAAAAACAAAATAATCAACAACAATTAACCTGCATGGATGAATAAAATAACTTCAATTAAGGAAATAGGGAAAGACTCGACTAGATGGCTAAATTAAGACCTACATTTTTACTAAGCTTATTTTAGATTTTATTTTATATTGAAATATATCTATTAATAGAAACATACCTATGTATGTATGTGTTCATTTTATTCATTTATTTTTAGTTTATTTTATTATTATTTATTGTATATATATTATTTTTCTATATAATTTATTTTATTTATTGTACATTGAGTGTGAATGTGATCTGTGAACACTATTATAAATGTCCTTGAGACAGAATGTAATATTTTTCAATAAATAAGCTAAAAAAGAAAAAAAAAATAGAAACATTTCTAAGGATTTTATGATTCATTCATGTTCATCCTTCCATTTTCAGGTGAAGATTTTGTCACATTAACCGCGGCAAGTTTAAAGCATCGGAGAATCGTGCCTTCAACTCACTGCCTCAAATTTTTAAATAAAAATTAAAAAATGCAATGTGTACGTATACATAAAAAAAATCTAATATATAAACATTTACTCTGTGGTACAGAATCCTTTTTTATCTAATTATTAACATTCCCGTGAAACTTAAATAATTTCATCTCATCGTAACCTACAACTATTTTTTATACGAAAACTCTTGGACTGGGGCTGTTTTCAATTTGAAGGGAGGCAAACTTTGTCTATTTAATTAGCTACTAAAATCTTGTAAATACCCATTTGTTTTCCACTTAAATCTTACGATAACTTAAGCAGAAAGTCGAAAAAAAAGTGGCCTTCAAAAGTATTAAGCCGTTTGGCTTGAACTACGCCCACAAATTGTCTAAATAACTATGTTAAATACGAAATTTCTTGGAATGAGGGCGCTTTCAATTTTAAAGGGTTCAAGCTTTGTCTATTTAATTAGCTACTAAAAACTAGTAAATATCCATTTGCTTTCCACTTGGTTCGTAAGATATCTTGAGCAGAAAATCGATAGAGGTGGCCTACAAAAATATTGGACCGTTTGTCCTATATAAATTCATTATTTTGACAATTGGGGGGTGTAAGTCACGCAAAATGGCTCAATATTTTTTAAAGCTAACTTATTTCTCGATTTTGTGCTAAAATTATGTTACGATTCAGGTGGAAAGAAAATGGGTGTTTACGAGTTTTACGAGGATCCAATTATATATGCAAAGTTTGTTTAAAACGCCCCAATTCCGAGAATTTCCGTAAAATATTTTTATGTTACGATGAGATAAAGTTATTTACGAAGTTTAAGGTGGATGTTAATAATTTGATAAAAAAGGGATCCGTACCACGGACTGTTTATATTTATGTATAGTGGTATATTGCTTGTTTTAAAATAATTACTTTGATTGTGTTAATTATCCTTCATAATTTTTATACGTAATATATACTACCGAGACTTTTTTTGCGGTGGGGGGGCGGTGACTGTCACCCACACTCCAACAAATATGGAAATTCTGTACTGACTTAATATGCTTTCTGATTATCGGGAACTTGATTTTTTTTCTAATTCATGATACTTACGATTGTATTAAAAAAATAAAAATACATCTAGAAAATATGAACAAATGAATATAATTACATCAAAATACTTGTTGAGAAATTACTCACTGGTAGAATTGTAATAACATGTCTACACTAGGAGATAACGGGTCCATCTTCTTTTCACACGCCTCGAAGAGTTATCAGGAATCGAATGGAAACCAAGGTTAGAACCGAGAATATTGAAACAAATCGGAAACATAAGGTCCTTGAAATTTTAACTTAAAATTATAATAAAACAGTATATCCCAGTTCATGGTATTTTTCTAAACAAATGTTCGGAGGGCTGTTTGTGAGTTTTATATATTTCAAAACTTAACCATGAGTTATTTAATTTAATAGTTTTGAACAATAATTATTTTCCACCAAGTTAAGAATCTGTACTTTTTTCGTTTCTGTTGGTTTTAAAACCTTGCAGAACTTTTTTCATGCAAATATGCTGAGTTTTTTTTTTTTAACTCAATCCATGCATCGGTCTTTTTTAGGAGGAGAGGGCTTTAGCTTCGGTTTTCGTTGTTACTATTGAACATTCATTGTTGTGTAGAGACTTCTTGATGAATTGCTCCGAGCTACATGCCCATCCCATCTTAATAGCCTTGCCTTTATATCATAAGCTATTGATTGACTAGTTAACGTAAACACTTCTTCTCCACCATGCGTTAGTTCTCTGATCCCAGATAGCGTCTGTTATCGGGCGGTGAATTTTCATAAATATTCTCTTTATATTTATTTTAGTATATAATTCTCTGAATTTATCATTGTTTGAATATTGTCTGCTGTTGGTCTTAACTCCTGATGGCTTTTGACCAAGAGTATTATGGATGTGGATATTTGTGGATGGAAATATTTTTTCAATAAATGCGTTACTATTATTATTATTCTATTTGTCAACACTTTTACAAAAGGTTTTTTGTTTACTTGAGAGGGGGAGAATCAACTCCAACCATCTCAGGTATGTTCTATTTTAATTTCTATTGAATGTTGAGAAAGCTTCTTACAATTCTGGCAGTATTCAGCAGCACCGCTTTCTGAGCTTCCTTTATTACATGAGTTGGGAATCCCAGCCTGTCAGTAGCTTCCTTAGTAGACACCGGTATCAGGCCATTGCTGGAGATCACAACGCCCCTAACGGTTACTTTATTAAGTTTATACAAACTTTTTAACTCAGCTGCTAGACCTTGATATTTCCGAATTTTTTCTGCACAGACTGAGTTAATGTTTCCGTCATTTGGCACAGCAATATCTATAATTTCAGCCACCTTAACACAATATCAGGTCTGTTGTGGATCACGAGATGGTCTGTTATAAACGATTGATTCCAATATAATTTTAAGCCATCTTTCTGGCAGTATTTATAGTAGAGCACCGAATCGTTTAATAATTTAATTTTTAGACCAATCGCCTGGCGATAGACTTTGGCAACATCGTCATGTCTTTTTAGGTATTCTGTACCTGCAAGAGCTCCGCAGCCTCCAGTTATGTGTTGAATGGATTCATATTTGCTTGCACAGATCCTACATTATTATTATTATTGTATTGTGATTAGTATAGAATCTATAATGAGCATATTTTACTGACTTTTTTATTTAAATTTAGAATAACATCGGGATTGCGAGAGGTAAATTGAAATGAGAATTATTATTATTGTAGCTGTTTACAAAGTATAGACCCTTATCTTGGTAGAATATTATTATACAATATTCGAGGCCTTTATAAATACCCCCGGGCTACAATAACACCACCTCATCCGCTTTTCATAAGTTTTTTCTTTTGAATAATTTATCCAATAGAAGGAGCGAAAAAAAAAAATCAAGAGGGTTGACCCACCTCTCATAGGAGCGTATTGAAGTTGTTTTATGCAAAACCAGAGAGCGTTTTTTTCTTCCTTGAAATAAATATCAGGCTAGGGCGGATTTGATGCTAAAAAGCTACAGTCCACCCTCCGTGGAACCAATCCTCCTCTCTAATTTATTTTAATTCAATATTATTTACACTCACGCATTTCAAATTATTATTTATTTTGTCACTGTTGATATTAAAAGATATACAGATAGATATTTTTTTTCTGTCTTTAGAATTCTATCCAAACCTGTCATAAGTAATGACAATATGCAGGTGTGATCTCAATGTATAGAAAATTAGCATTTAAGGTATGAGGAAGATTAGTACCCAGAAGTACCTCTTCCTAGTCTTGGTCTACTTCATAATTTAGGAAAGGAGATCTCTCATCCAGCTCCTCTTTAGTCGTCCCCTGATGGGCATGTCAGCTGTGGCCATGTCGTTGTGGTGTCGATGTAGTTTAAGATGAAATCGGGAGTAGAGAGTACGTATGTGTTGGTCGATAGTTGGTTATTCTAAGTCAGTATGTAAAGTTTTGTTGTTTACGTACCAGAGAGCTGCTGTTAATAGTCCTAAAATTTTACATTGAAATGATTGTAGCTTTTGTAAGTGCGCCTTTTTTGCAGAACCGTAAATCTGTGAGGAGTATGTCCATATGGGTTTGAATAGGTATGTGTATGTATTTAGTTTAGTCTGATTTTCAATTTTGATTTGGAAAAAAGAGAGTATAGTATTTTCAGACTTTGTTCAAATTTTTTCGTTTCATTTTGACATGTACGCCCCAAGTTATCCTTCTCAGATAGATATGTAAACAACTTTATAAAATTGTAAAAAAGAGAGTATAGCTACTTCTGGCCTGAAAATTGTAAACAATAAATAATATTAAAATGAAGTAAAGAAAACCTTAAGTGAACAAGCTATACAAAACTTATAAAACTATTTAAAAACACTTAAAACTATAAACAAAACACTTTCGTTTTTGTCAACTTTTGTTTTTTTACTCATACCTATAATAATGATAATGACAATCAGTGAATGAGATGATCGATTGTTAAATATAATGTCATGAAAGGCAGTGGCATGAGGAGGATCAGTGCACAGCGGCACCTCCTCCTGGCGTGATATCTACATTAGGCGAGGAGGTCCCTCATCCAGCTCCTCTTCAGTCTCC
Source organism: Nezara viridula (assembly GCA_928085145.1). Taxonomy (NCBI): domain Eukaryota; kingdom Metazoa; phylum Arthropoda; class Insecta; order Hemiptera; family Pentatomidae; genus Nezara; species Nezara viridula. The sequence continues at coordinate 151,523,020 of OV725080.1, read as the reverse complement.
TACGGACGATACCTGGTATATACGTCGTGGCCATGTCATTTATAAGTGTATTAGGATGTCTTTTTAGCTGTTCCAAATATCTGTGATGCGTAACTCCAAATATGTTTTAGTGAGTATTTGTATGTGTTTAATTTCTTTTTTAGTTTGTTTGTTGTTTCGAAAGAAGTGAATTCAGAATTCTTAACATTTCATTTAGCGTTTTTCTCTTCTTAGTTATACGTAGGCCCCACGTCATTTTTCGGTCAAATGTCAGAATAGTGAATGGTGTCTGTCTGTGGAATCTGTGTATTGTCAAGAAAAACTGGAGGGCATGTTTCATGTCGAAGGGTAAATGTGATGTGCTGTGATTTGTGACAATGAAAACTATAAAAAACATATAAGCAAACTATATATAACAGCATAATTAATTAAATGGGAATTTATTAATGGTTAGGAACCAGGATATTAATTTTACTAAGGATCGTGGAAGAACTGATATTTTCATTAATTAATTTACAGAAGAAAATAACAATTTTGTTGATGCGCCTGTGTGCTAGAGACTCAATCATATTTAAAAAACGTTTATAAATCAATTAATTATCGACTCTCGATGTTGGACTTTCGATATTCCGTCCCTAACTGATCCGGTAGGCTGTTTTTCTTTTCAAAAATAAATTATTGACAAATAATATCTGGCGATTCCTTGCCTCTATTCCTTGATCCCGAACCTGTATTGGCCTTGGGTAGAACAAATACTAAAGGAAGGACCCGACAGCAGCTGTACATCGAATAGCATTGAAGAGGAATGCTATAGAGCGACGCCACAGCCCCGGCGGCTTTCAAAGGGACTCAGCTACACCGACTCCTTTTCAACTGCTTCAGGTAAATTATTCACTAGTGAGGCTAATCTCCTCAGCCCATTCTAAGCAGCCATGATTAAGCACCTCGGGCCGCACATTAAGCACCTCTGCCACACAACTCTCGGTAATTTGTGTTAAGCACACAGTACATAAAGTATATCGCGTTTCAATATACGTCAGGGATGACTTAGTACTCATCTCTGAGGTATATATATTCTATTTAAGAAATTACTTTTTTTATTTTATTCATTAAGGCATATAATAATCTGTCTCGTGGACAATAATTATAGTGATATATGAACACATTCACGCCATATATACAGAAAATATAAAATTAACAAAAGTTAAATAATAACTAAATGAAATAACCTAAAGATAAGTAATTTAAAAACATAAAACAAAGCCATAATTGCTTTCCACTCGATTCGTAAGATAACTTTAGCAGAAAGTCGAGAAAAAAGGTAGCCTTCAAAAATAGTCGTTAGGCCTATATAACCTCCTTATTTTGACTATTTGGTAATGTAGGTCACGCCAAACGCCTCAATATTTTTTAAGACCACCTTTTTTTTCGACTTTGGGCTTAAGTTATCTTACGATTAAAGTGAAAAGCAAATGGGTATTTACGAGTTTTTTAGTACCTAATTAAATAGACAAAGTTCACCAACTTCCAGATTGAAAACGCCCCAATTCCTAGAATTTTCGTAAATAAAATATATAACATGGGCCTGAAACTTCGTATATATCTTCATCTCATCATAACCTACAAATTTTATATTTATAAAAATTCTAGGAATTGGGGCGTTTTCAAAATGGATGCAAACTTTGTAAATTAATTAGGTATTAAAAATTCGCAAATACCCATTTGCTTTCAACTTTAGTCGTAAGATAACTTGAGCACAAATTCGAGAAAAAAGGTGGCCTTAAAAATATTGAGCAGTTTGGCGTGACCTATACTCCAAAATTACCATAATAAGGAGTTTATATAGGCCAAACTACTCAATGTTTTTAAAGGCCGCTTTTTTTCTTGACACGGCCATTCGATATGAAAGAACTGTGTTAAGAACTTTGATATCTAACATTCTGATGGATTTATTTACTAATTTCTATTCATCAATTTTCAGTCTATAAGTTGAGAATTAAATTTATTGTTTTGTTAAATAAAAGAAACATTTTTTTTTAAATAAGTTATAAGTGTAACTTAATTAATTTACATTATGAATTTTAATATCTTATGAAAAATATTTCAAAAGGGTCTAATAACCAAATATATAAAATTAAATATTAATTGGTTCAGAGCTTGGACTTATTAAAACTCCAGAGTTCATAAACTCAATCTGAACAACACTCTCTCGCTACCGTGAAATTCATAATTAAAAAAAGTCGTTTAATTTGTGCCGTTTATCTACAAAGAGGTTTGTAAAATGTTTACGTTTCATTTCCAGCGAGGAGAAGGGGGGGAGAGGGGTTGAAGTTGGTACAAAATTAAAAAGGATTAAGTCGGTTCTAAATAAGCTCGCAACGATTTTCTTTTTTTTTTTTTTTTCCTTCCTCGAAGTCTCTCTACATTGGCAGATGAAGTGCTTTCGTGCTTAATGAAGATTTTTCTTATCCAGTTTAAACGTATTTCGGGACGGTTTGTTGTTATTAGACGTTAAGATGAGCCTTTTAAGGGCGTAATATCGGGAGCCCTTGTAAGGGACAAGTTTAATCTCGAGAAATATCTTTGTTGCAGCGAATAATTTTATCGCCTCCCTTTTTGAAACAATAGCCTCGAAGGGCGAAAGACCTTTAATAACAGTTCTTCTACTGGAACCTCCCTTTATTGCTGCCTGATAAAGGTTTATCCAAGTTCAGATTCTTGTTTTATCTCTTTTCTCATTACTTTTCTTTGATTTACTTTCTTTTCAATTTTTTATTTTGCTTGTATTGTTTCAGTTTGTATACAGATTTTTTTTTTTTGATGTTTGTATCTATAAAAATAATATCTTCTTATAAATCTACTACCTATTTTTACTCGACTAAGCGAAGCGAAACGATGGTTATATGTTTGGTTCGTCCACTAAAAGTTATGTAGTGCTTCTTTGAGCGAACGGTAGATTTTTAAATTGGATGTCTCGAATTTCTATCAAATTACTGTTTAAAGTGTGTTTAATCTATCTCCTTAAAGGGGCGAACAGATTTTTTGAGCGGATGGCATGGTCGATTTTTTCCTGTAATTACTCAGTTAGATTCCGTGAAAGTTTTGAAACATGTTTCAGTAGATATGGAAGAGCATTAGGGTGGAAAGAATTTCCCAAATTCTTTTGTCAGTTTTTTTTTAAATTAAAATATTGGTCTATTATTTTCAACAATGAACCATTGTGATCGACCAAAAAATTCAAAAACTTAATCCCCTCTCAAAATTTGAGGTTTCACGTTTCAAGATGAGTAGGATTCGAAAAACGAATAAAAATTTTTTTTGTCCGTCCGACGTCCGCCGCCGTACAGCGTCCTCTGACTACTACTGGACCGATTTTTTCAAATTTGGTTATAAAATCAGTGGTCACCCTTCATCGACATTACTATCCGCCTTTTACTTTCAAAATGGCAGCCGAAAAACCTGCGTTGCTATAGACTTTAGTTCCTAAACGAATGTACTGATTTCAATGAAACTACGCCAAAGTCATTTTCCCGACACCCTTTAAATTTATCTATATAACATACTTCATCGAAAAGAAGCTGGAAAAAAAGTTACGAGGGATGGTAAAATTTAATTCTGAATAACTCAAAAAGTATAAACTTTTTTCTTAATATGGTTTTTTAAAAGTTTCCGGAATTTCCTAAAAAACAAAACAAAAGTCCTTAAAATCGGACAATTAGGAGCAAAGGTATGGTCTCTAGTTTTTTTCCCTGAAGAGGTGAAAATTTGGATAAATTTAAAATATATTTTTGTAATTGTTGAAATTAAAAAATCCTTTTCTTTTTTATATGTTCTACTCCAAATGTTATATCCTTTGTTTGGTTTTTAAATTTTGAATGTGTTACTGAAGTAATGCTATTTTTTTTAGCATATTACTAATGACCAAAAAAAAAAATTAGTCCAATAATTGGAATCACCTTTTATTTATTTTTCTTTGTAACTAGGAAGCTAATATTACTTTAGATGTATAGTTGTTTTGAAATAATAAACCATTGTGAAATAATTTGCAGCGTTTTTTATTATATTAACTGTTAAAAAATGAATCGTGATATTTCCATTTAATTCTTATTTTATTCATTTAAATTAAAATATGCATTTTTTTTTGTTCTTTTGAAATTTGTAACAATTATTCTTTTTTTAAAACAAATTATTAACTAAAGAATACTCAACATGGAGAATATGAGTATTCATTGTGTAAACCAAGAGTTGTTTTAAACTTTTCTCACTTTTAATCCACTAATATTCTGTTTAACGATGGAAAGACATGGACCAGAAGTTTTCAATATTATTATGAGAATATTATCAAAGGCACCGGCAAGTGGATATCGCCGATGCAATTAGAGTCACCCAGATTGTGGTCGTCCGAGTTTAAACCAGGTTTAGAAAACCAGAGGAACAAATAAGAGACCTGTTATGAGATCTCAACGCATTAAGACATAAGGTTATGACAGAAATATTGGTATTACTGCAAGAAGCAACCCTTTTCATACTGTCATGTTTTCAGAATGGTCACGTTTATGTACGGTACATTACCATATTTTGTGTATCTTTCAATGCAGAGGTAGAAGTGTGGTGGTAGTGGTTTTTATCTACTCCTGAGGACCATCATGATGGGCCATAATTCGCAAAAATTTCGAACTTCTTGACGACAATACGCGAACTCATAGGGAAAAAGTTGTTCATCAATTTCTAGGAAATTTGGACATTTCGCGTTTGCCACTCCTCTGATCTCAAAACCATTAAGCACATGTATGATGCACTGCAAACAAAGCGTTTTGACCACAATCTATAGCTTCTTAATCTTCAGCAACTGAAAGCATTATTTCCGTGGTTATGGCATGACAATGGTTCTTTAAAAAAAAAAAAAAAACACGATTTACCTCCATATTGTGATTTTATTTTTTCAACTTTCACGTGAATGGCTAAAAATAAGCCAATTATTGAGAACTACTCATAGAAAAAGAAGTCTCCATCATATTTTCTAAAATAAAATTCCAAAATTGTGATGACTGATTTTTAAAAAAACATGTATTTGAATGGACCGCTTCTCTGACCAAAATAGCACTAAGTGCTTACTTAACAACTCATACAAATGTTTATTGTAGTTACATATTAGACAATGCTAAAATAAGCAGAAGCTTCTGATACACTAACAAATTTTGTATACATATATATATGTCATACATAAATGACGTGTTATACATATACATGAGTTTGCATGTAAATGGAGATTGAGATTTACCGAAGCCCTTTGTTATATTCGTATCACGTTTCCTGTAAACAATTGAGAATCCCTACATTATCTTGGTCAAAGATATACAGTCTGTTATATAAGCCCCTATTGAGTATCTCTCGCGTTTAATACAATAATTGACAATTATTATATAGTGTACGTTTCATACATAGATATTATAATTATGCCACTACAATAGTTAAATCTGTGTAGATAACTCTAGTATGTATATTTATGTACTGGATGTCCCGTAAGTAGTGGGAAATATTTTTAGGAGAAATCAAGAGCTACACAAAAGTATATATAAACATTAATGAAGTGTTCGGCAGAAAAGTAGGATATTAAAGTGTTTAGTTTTTGTAAGTGAGCCTTGTTTTTTTTTATTAAATGGGAAGCGATAACTAAAGAAATATTTAATTTACGTAATTAATAATTTTTCCTAGGTAAACTAAGTTATAAACTAAGGTAACCAAGCTAAGTCCTGTTTTGAAGAAACCTCATCAATTATTCGCGATTTATTTTTATCAATATCCAACTATACTACACATATTCCACTTTTATAAAAACTTCCTGGTTTAATAAGCTTTAAGCCCACATTAATTAGTAGAGGTTTATTAGGAAAAAATCAGAGATTTACCACAAGTTGAGTATTGTTTCACCAACCTTATTTTTCCATGTTTAGTCTCGATTTTTTCCTTTTTTTCCTTAGCACTAGTCGTTATTTATCTAATGATATTTTCAACCCGTCTCTTTCTGCTATTCTCTTTAGTTCATTTATCTGATTAACTGCCTCTTGTTTACTTTCCGCCATAAGTGCTAGATCATTCGTGAAAGCCAATTACGTGATTTTTACTCTTCTTTTCCCCTTACACCAGATTTATTGGAATCCGAAAATGTTCTCATAATTTTTCCAAAACTATATTGATAATCCGTCATCTTGTCTTAACCCTCTTTTAATTTCGAATGGTTTACTGATTTCCGCATATATATTTAAAAGTGACATTTATAAAAAAACATTAAGGTATCTACGCAGATACAAATACTCCTTTTTATCTTGTTATTTCCTCCCCTCGCTGGAAGACTGAGAGGCCCCGAGCCGACAAATCATATTTAAGCGTGAAGCCGCGTCGCGAAGATAAAGCGAAGTGAAATGCTAAATCCGACATCTCAGCTGAGTGGAAAATGTCTTGTGAAAAGTTGGTCCCCTTTCCTGGAGATAATGCGTTTGCCCGAGTCCGAGCCGCGCCTTCATAAAGTCCCCGATCAGATCTGTCCAAATGAAGTCCCCCCTCGCTAACTTTTAATAAGTTAGTTGTTTTTCTTCCCAACTAGGCCAGGTGTTCTAACTCATTCGATATTCTCGCTCCGCTCTTTCGTCTTCCGAGGTCTATTTCCTCTCTTTCAGAATCAAAAAAGTAAGTTAAAATATTCAGTAAGTTATCCAGAAACATTATTTATTTATTCAGTGATGATGACTCGATACTTAATTACGTAATTTGGTGATGTGGGGTGGGTGTTAGGGTTTTGGATGGTGTGGGTTATTGATGATGGAAATGGGGATGAATGGGGGGGAAATGGGTGGGTGTAGGGGGGGAGAGTATTTTTATGATTTGGAGGAAAGGTGAATTGAAGGTATTGAATTTTGAAGAAGTTTTGAAGTTTGGAGAAGGTGGTGGGTTATTTGTTTTGGTGAATGTTTGTAAGATTATGGAAGAGGGGGTTGTAGGGGAAAGTTAGTGTGTGTAAGAGGGGATGGAATTTAGAGGGGGATAAAATTGAAGAGTGGGGGTTAAGGGATGAATTATATTGGAAGGTATTAAAGAAGTGGAGGAGTTTTGTTGTGGAATTGGTAAGAAGTTTGGTTGGGTGAGGGTTGGGGTAATTGGGGTAGGAGGATATTGTAAGGATGGTTGTGTGGAAGTGTGATTTGGGTAGGGGGTGTGTGGGGGTATGGGGGGTTGGGATTTTTTTTGTTGTGGTTTTTAGGGGGGTTTTTGATGTTTGATTTAAGTGGTTATAGTGTTAGTTAGATGTAGTGTTTATGTTTGGGTGGTTTGTGTGGTGTGTTGTGAATTGAAGATGGTGGTATTTTTTGTTGTATGGGGGGTGGGGTGGGGTGGTATGGGGTTTGGTAGTGTGGTTTTTAGGTGATTGTTATTGTTTTATGATAGAGTTGTTTTGTTTTTATGGGGGTTGGGAAGTTTATGGTGGGATTTGTGTTTTATGGGTTGTTGGTTGAGTTTTGTTTGGGGATGTGTGAGGTTGGTTGTGATGTAATGGAGTGTGTGGTGATGAGTGGGGTTGGGGATATGGTTAGTATTTTTGGTGTAAGAGGATTTTTTATGTGTTGTTGTGTTGGTTGGGGAGGATTGTGGTTAGTTTATTGTGAGTTGGAGTTGGGAATTGGGGTTAGTGAGTGGGTTGTGAAGTGAATTTTGATGGGGGTATAGGTGGGATGTGGTTTTAGGTTGTTGTGTTTAAGAGTTGTGGTGTTTTGGTTGTGTTTTTGGTGTGAGATAGTGGTATGGTGGATTGGGAATAGGGAGTGTGGGTGGGACCCATGCTTATTTTCATTATTATGTTTATTTATATTAGTATACAGTTTTTTTCATGTATTTTTATTTTTAATCTAATTTAATGTACTGCCAAAATATCTTTTATTTATTTTGTATTAATAATTTGTTAATGGGACATCAATCCTAGGATAATAAAGTTGTTTTTTATTTCCTTTATATTTTTTTATTCACAATATGTAAATTGTAAAATAAAAAAAAAAATGTCAAATTTTAAGTTCCTTCCTACTTATAAGATTCATAATGAAATTTCATATGAATTTATTCATATTTGTATACATTCGAACCAGAACTTTTAATTTCAATTAGTTAAAAATAAAAGTTTTGGCCTTAATAGCTATAAACAAAGTTCTTTTTTTAATTTTACGAAAAGAATCAATCGAAATATAGTTCATCAGAATCTATTCACCACGATTGAATCATTGCTAATCGATTCAGTTAAAATAATCGAACATTCCATCTCTGCGCTTAAACATTTACTTATGATAATTATATAATCTACTTATTGCCTACTATCAGATTTATGTTGAAATTCAGGACCCTGATGACAGTGTACTATGTGTTTGTTCGCATGAAATAAACATTAATAATATTCTGATTACCGAGATGTATTGTAATAGCTACAAAAGATAACGCCCTGATACTAGTTCATACCTAACTAGTCGTTGGCACGGCAGAGCTATAGGAAGCCATCTACAGTAAACAAGACAGAGAACCATAGTATAAACAGGGGGGGGCCGGTATTACCGAAGATCGTATCTTATCGGCTCGGCAAACAGGGGGGTGCCTCTGTACTATCTGATCTCGCTGGAGTAAACACCCCAACCAGCTCTTAATCATTTTATTCCTTTTTAGTTGAGTAGTTTCCTACTGTAACGTTGTGGCACGAAACGTTGCAAGTGTAAAAAAAATCGTATAAAACCAAGTTTAGGTCGTTTCATAGAAACTATTTTATAAAAAAAAAGTAAGAAAAGAAAGAGAGGTAGAGAAAGTGAGGAAGAATTACTTTTTCTTTGCAATGCTCTCGTGTTATTTTATTTTATTAATGTTAGAATAGCGTGTTTCAATTTCATCTTTTGCTAATAGTCTTCGATATATTTATTTATATTGAATATATTTACAAATTAATATAAATATATTTACTTTAAATAAAAATTTAATTGTTTTTAAAATTTAATTTTAAGACTAATAACTTGCGCTCTCTGGTACGTCAACAACAACGTACTCTCTACTCCCGATTTTATTCTAAACTACACGGACATCATAATGGACTTATCAACGACATAGCCACGGCTGAAATACTCATCAGGAAGCGACTGAAAAGGAGCTGAATGAGAGATCTCCTTTCCTGATTTTAGGATGTAAACAGACCAGGGAAGAGGTGCTGCTGGGTTCCATTCTTGGTCATGCCTATCATGCTATTTTCTACATGACCACCAATCTGCTAATTGTCACTACCATGACAGATGCGGATGAAAAATTGAACACAAAAAAAAAAAAAAAATGTTTTGAGATAAGATTGATGGTATTAAAGGATTGTTTCATTTGATTCATATTCGGTTTTCCCTATTTCTCTAACTTGATTAAGGTTACTCTATTTTTCTATTTATTTTAGCCTGGAGAGGGTCACCCAATATTACTTTACTACGGACCATGTGTGTAAGACATCGTGCATTCAAAGATCTGCATTCCAACTGAAAATACGTATATAGAAATATATATTACTATTGCATACGATACACCTAATGAAATGTTATATTTCAGTGTTAAACTACCGAAACGATTTTAATATTAAAATTCCATTTTTTTTTTCGATATTCTAATAATATTTCAAAATTATTATGGTGTTAGTTATTAATCTATGAAGTCAATAATTTAAGCACGTTCGATTCCTTTATAATTATGTATAGTTAATTCAGAAATTGAGTTTTTATCAGCAGTTATGTTTTATTCTTCTGTTTTTTTTTCCCTTAAAAATAATTATCAAAATGATGGGTCTCTATGTATCAAAATGTATTAGGATCAAAATATTAAGGAATTAATATTTATATATTTTTTCTTATAAATTTCTTAATATTATTTTTCAAAATAGCATATTAATTTCAAATTGTATTTACTTCCTCGAGGACTATTTTAAACCCTTTTATTAAAATTAATTTTTTTAATTTTTATTTACAAAAATATCTGGCGACGTTTCTGACTATTTTTTCCCATGAAGTCCAAAAATACGATTATGTATATATCTATTAATAATATCTAAATCTTTTATCGACAAAATACTTTTAAAAAATTCCAACAATCATTGTTAGCAAAATATAAAAGTTATCATTTATCACATAATTGTGTAACGACCTTCACCAAAATGTTTGTCTTTCTTGAAAAAAACAAACATAAAATGAAGTGTGGTCTAAAAACATATTTTATAAAAAAATATATTATATACATTTATTTAATTTAATATGAGTGATAAATATCTTGTAAGGTTTTATTAGTGCCAACGTTTCAACCCAAACATGTGGGTCATCATCAATGCTCGAACCACGCCCTAATGATGACCCACATGTTTAGGTTGAAACGTCGGCACTAATAAAAACCTTATAATGACTGCGTCCTGAATATTTATCCTGTATATGATATGTAGAACAGTCGACTAACTTCCTTCAATAATTTATTTTAATAATTACCTTAGGATCATAAATTAAATTTCCATTCAATAAAATGTCATTTATTTCCTCAATATATTATTGGTTTTAAACCATTGTTCTTTTTATTATATTCATTTTTTGTAATTTTAATTAAATTGAATCCTCATGAAAATAAATAGGATTTGAAAAAAAGATATATTTCTTTTTTATTATGTACTCTAAATATAAGCTTCAACATATAAAAATAGATTCATAATTGTGGATTTATGATTGATTATAGTGAATAATTAATGAGAAGGATGGTTGGGGTGATCAGCCAAAATAAAATAGTAAAAATAAATAATTTTATTTATTTTTTCATTCGCGGACGTTTCGGCCCGAAGTTCAAGACGTACAAGAAGAAAGTCAGACAAATACCCAACAGACAAACAAAATAAAATTATTTATTTTTTACTATTTCAATTTTACTGATGAACCCAATTATCCTTCTCTTCAATTATAAAAATAGATGTTTTGTCAGTTATCCAATCCATTATTCACAGGATAAAAAGTGAAGTTCTTGATAAGTTGGTAGTTTACAAGTCCTTCGTAATCCTATCTTCTGATGATTTGTTCATGTAAAAAATGATATTTTTAGGTTACAAAAACAAATAAATAATACATATTATAATTACAATATTACTTAACTTCTACTAAAAACAAAGTAAATAAATACTACACGTGAATCGAACATTTATCTGGAACATTAAGTGGCGTATCGCATGGTGGAGGTAATGGCCCAGCCAGGATTCCATTAGTTTTAATAATATCAACCTCGTTGGCTCTGATAGGAGTTGAAAGAAATCCCTCTTCCCTTTATTAAAAATTTATTAAAACAAATCGTCTACTTTGTCAGCCACTACAGCAAGGTAATTACTTTATAACCTAATTTACAGCTAATTTTACTGCTCAATTACTCATAACAGTTTTTATAATTTTTCATTTTCAGATAACTACTGAATAAACTATTTGATAATTATTTATAAATTTATATTTTATTTAACTATAATTATTTCTTTTTTTTTTACAGGTGAGTTTCCTTTTTGGTCTTCCTTTTATCGGTAAGCTTATCTACAAATAAATATTTTTTATAAATATAGTTATTAAAATTTACATATGTATTTACAATAAATACAACAAGTAAATGTGAATTGGTAATGTGATGTGACGTGTACACATTTGATAGCCCCGGAATTAGGGCCCTGATCACAGGCAAAGGTTTAAATGTAAATTACAAAAGTTTTTGTTATTCTAAGTAAAATGAACCTTCTCAATCACTCCAGAGCCGTTTCTTTCAAAAATGGCTGCTGATTTAAAGAATATTAGGCTAGTAATTTGAGGATCGAAACGAGAAATATATTGTGAAAAATGAGGGAAACGCTGTCATTTTTTTAACTTGTGTATATGAATTCAAACTTGTAAAAATCAATATCGCTAACGCTAGCAACCAAGGGAAAACGTTTTACCTCCAAAAAACTCATAATTTGTCGATGTTTTGTTGTTGTTGTTTTTTTCACATATAACTCCTAAACGGTGCATAGAAGAAAACAATGTATTTAAAAAATCTCAAGTTCATAATTTGTTTAAGTGATTTAGTAGAAAATCTCAGTTAATGAATCCCGATTTTACCAAATATGTCAAAAATCGAGACAAATTACTATAAATGGCGTTGTAGCTTGGAAATTATTTCTCTAAGAGAAAAAAACAATAAAGTTAAAGTTGTAGAGCCAACAAACGCCAATCAAATTTTGCGTCCAATAAGTATTAAAATATTTAATGTAGATCAATTATACCTCTTGAATCAGGAATCGTTATTTCTTCATGGAATTCGTCTTCTTTCGACAAATCGTTACTCATGAGAGTATGAACTGGAATACTCCGTTTTGTATTTTGAAAATATATTGTACAAAGTCAATTTTTTTTATTTATCATAAATAAAATACATCAGAGATAAAAATATTTTTTATTTCTGAATATCGATTTTTTTCGATAAAAAAAGATGTTATTATGTATTTGACATATTTCCTATATATTTTTTAATAAACAATTTGAGAAATTCCTGATAAGGAAAACTCTTTGATACAATAAACCAACTTCGACGAAATTTACTTCGTAATACTTCCCAGAAATGCTTCAGACGATAAATTTTTTATTTCCTAAAATATATATTCTGTTATTTTATCTTTCTCTGAATCTGTCAAACGCACAAATCCTCATTCAATTTCGAAAAAAAAAAATCGGAAGTTTTTTTTTTTTTAAATAGAATCATCTAAAAGTTTTTATTGAACACATTAATATTTAAAATTTAACTAAAATATGCGAACTGCTCGAAAAGAATTATTAATAGGAAAATTCAAACTAATAAAGCCTTCTTTAACATACAAGTGAAAAGTTAACTTTCCAACGTTTCGCCGATTCAGGCATTCATCAGGGCAGGAAAAACAAGATGGATGCAAAAAAAAAACTTTGTTCTTCCTATTTTTTAATTTAATTTTATATACAACTCACCTTCCTCATATCGCCCAATCAGCTTACTTCCTATATGTTCCAAAATTTTCGAAAAGCTTACTGTACAAAAGACTAGTTGATATACTAACAAACACACACAGAATACCTGACCATCAATTATATACCAACTACATAGAGTTACAGACTACATATCTACAGCACTAGAGCAGAAATTATATGCGACTGCCGTATTTCTGGATGTTGCTCAAGCGTTTGGCATTAGGGTCTTCTCTTTAAACTCAAGACAATACTTCCACCTGCCTATTATCTAATTCTAATATCCGTCATTTCCGACAGATTTTTCCCCGTCCGACACGGGTCAGAATTATCTTCCATCAGGCATATCTCAGCAGGAGTACCCCAAGATTCAGTACTCGCTCCACTCCTCTATATCACATACACCCATGACATACCTTGCAGTTCCAACATTTTTATAGCGACATATGCAGACGACACAGCAATTTTAGCAAGACACAAAAGTCCAACATACGCCTCACAGATCCTACAACTGTATTTAGTCCCAGAATAATACAACGATTTTCATTAATTTAAATAAATTATATTTATTTTTATTTTTCCCGACGTTTTGGCACAAAGTTCAGGCCTTAATTAGTGCTCATCTTATGAAAGGTTTCCGTAAGATATTACGGAATAAGATACAGATCTTACCTCCAACCAACTTTTCTTCCATTCTCACTACAGTCAATCATTAATCTAAATAATTTAAAAAATACATTTCTTTTGAAACATTTATTAGCACTTATATATTCCGCCACAGCAGTATTTGCTACGTGTTTGGTTAACCAGGAAATCGCTCCACCACAATAGAGATGATACTTCGTCAAGAGTTTTCGTCTTCTTTTTCATTATCTTTATTTTCATATTATTTTTTTTCAATAATCTTCAAACTACACAAGAATTTGGTTCCCTCCTTAAATTCATAAGTCCGTCAAAAATTTTGATTGCAACTTGGCAACTTGCGTACCCCTGAATCTATTACTTTATTTACTTTGTTAGCGTTCTTTTCCAAATCAAAAACAACTATTAAGATATAATAATTAACTAATTACATATTACTAACTTATTACTATTATTATGCCTATCCCTCCTTCATATTGGCGATGCTAATCCGACGAAATAAAGCCTTGCCGTGGAGTAATTATTGCCTTGACGGGGAAGACAGGTGATCATTCAGAGGCGGTAATCAAACCCGGGCAGGCGAGAGGGGGCGCTCCATCAGGAGCAGCCAACCAGCCAATGCCAAGGCTAATTAACTATCACCTATCTCCCTCTAGCGGCTAATCACCGAATTAATTGACTCTCTGTTTGCTTACCATTTAAAGCTAAATTAATTCTCATTAGGAATCGCCTGATTGGAACATCCTCCGTCTCCAAGGCATCGTCGATATCTATTTATGATTATTTATATAATTTGTAACAATCAACACATATATTATTACAGTAAGGCTCGAAATAGTTTTGTACCAAATATAAGCCTCCGCCATGCTCAAATATCATTATTTCTAAAATAAATAAAGTCGATATAAACATTTTGCTAGGCTTCAATACTGCAACGGTGGTAAGTCTGTAGATCGATACGAGACAAATTGGGCTTTGAAGATTTTTATGCGTACACCAAGACACGGATAGTTCCTTCTGAACTATCGGGCCCTAATAGTGTTATCCGCACTGGTGTAATAACTGGCGCATTAAAGTTAATGAATCTAAATGCCAACCTTTACACTCCGACGCAGTTCCTGTCCACCAGTACACTTCAATTCCATCCAGCTTCCTTACTCAGACACAGTCCGGTATCTTGGCTTTCATTTAGACCGAAGACTAACGTGGAACCCACATACTAGACTCAAAACACAAGAACTCAACCGACGATACGGCCAGCTATACAGACTACTAAACAGAAAATCCAAACTTTCTATTGAAAACAAATTACTTATCTACAAGACAATACTGAAACCTATATGGACATACGGACTTGAACTGTGGGGGACAGCAAAAGCTTCTAACATCAAACGTATTCAATCCTTTCAATCTAAAGTCCTTCGAACAATAGTTGATGCTCCGTTCTATGTAAATAACAAAATCCTACACCATGACCTTAATATCCCATTTGTCCTAGACCTTATTCCAGAAAAATTCTCCAAATTTCACCAGAACCTTACCTATCATCCAAATCCCCTTGCACAATCTCTATCCAGCACCACCCATCCTTACAATCCTCCTCGAAGGTTGAAGTGGCAGTGGCCCAGAGACCTTTTGTAAATAAGCATCTATTGGAGTTTTGGCAATGGCCAGATCCTCCACTCAAGCCCGAGTGTGTATGATTAGGTTAGTTCTTTTGTTTATATACATTTATTTTATTTTATTGTATTTATTTTTATTTTATTTTATTGTATTTATTATTATTAAGTTTCTGGTTTTTTTTGTTTTTTTTATTGTAAATAGAGTGTGAGTGTGCTTTCTCTGAACACTATTATAAATGTCCTTGATGTGACAGAATGTAATATTTCTAAATAAACAAATATAAAAAAAAAATAGTGTTGTCCAAATGCTCAGTCTTGGTCATTGTCTTGGTCTTGCGAAAGAGTCTCGCAACAGTCTTGCAGTTACTTATTAGCTAATTGCTATAGAGAAATTACTGTAATTTTTTTTTTAGATAGGAGAGACCTAACTAAGCACGAATGAAAATTAGAGGAGTTAAATACAAAAGCATATTGGTTATACCAATTATTAACATATAGTAACTAAGATTGTCAAGTATTAGTTACTATTTTGCCTTAATTTTTATTTTAAAAATCGATTTTTTTTAAGTTAATTGTAGTGCTGCCATTACTAGGTTTCTATGATCGAGAGAGGAGCTTATATTGTTTATCAATAGTGCGTTTTTGTCGGTAAGCCACTTCAGCGTTAATTCTGCATCAAATCCCAAGCTTGAGCCACCAATTTTGAATATATATTTCACACTTTTGCCTATGATTATATAAAGATTACTGAATTCCCTACAAAAGAGAAAAAAATCATCGAAATCGTACAATTATTAGCAAAAAATATTGCTTGTTGAAATTTTTAGTTGGTTCTAAACATTAATGAAGTTTGAAAATTGATTTTTGTTTCCTTTTTCGATTATATTTAGCGAGCTCTACTTTATGGTACGTTGCATTATTTTATTTTATTGCTAATTTGTCATTTGATCACTGAACAATATATGTGTGTATTTTTCGCACAGATAACTAGTCATTAATAAAAATAATTACATATAGTTCGACCGTGATTGTTTGGTAACCTTAGGACGAGCTCAACTGATTTCAAATTAACGTTTTGTAACTCGGCTATTGTGGCATGACATCACCTCAGGTTCAAACCCTCCTAGCTTAAGATCTATTCGTATTTGCACTCTCTTTTAGAATCATAAAGCTTATTATCTGTTAATCAGTTGAAAACTGTCTCTTAATGGAACAGTTTTTATCAATGGTGCATTCATACTATATAACTTTTTATAATGGAAGGGAAGAACATCTCAAACCATTCATTATTCTGTTTTTAAAGTCGCTAAAGCTTTCGATACTGCTTATGACCTAACCGGATTATCTTATGCATAAAGAGAAAGAAACTTCAAAACGTTATTAATTTGGCAATGAATAGCCTGAAAGAATAAAGTTTAAAGGGAAAAAAAGTGAAAGCCTTACAAGGGTGTGCTTAGCCATTTCCATTGCTCCCGACTTAATTCTTTCATTCTTTGTTCTCTACTGGAGGGAGGAGGGGGTAATGGATTAACCCTTTTCATAGCGACAACTCTTCCCGTTTGTACCGATTTCCATTTCGGTTTAAAACCCTTCACACGCAGGCCACTATTGTGATTTTCTAAAGAATGTTTACAATTAGAAAAAAAAAAAATTTTCTTTGAAAATTAATTATACTTACGCTTAATGGTACCGGCAAAATAAAATATAGAAATGTGACTTATAACAGAATTCAAGTTATAAATATATATACACATGCTTACTTAAATCTAAATTGGCATACTCTTCACAGATAGAAATAGAAAAACGCTGCAATTTATTTCACAATAGTTTATTATTTCCAAACAATTGTACATATAAATTAATATTACCTTCCTAGTTCCAAAGAAAAATAAATAAAAGGTGATCACAATTATTGGACTAAACTTTTTTTTTAATCATTTTTAACCATCCCTCGTAACTTTTTTTCCTGCTTCTTTTCGTTGAAATATGTTAGATATATAAATTTAAAGGACGTCGAGAAAATGACTTTAGCGAAGTTTCATTGAAATAGGTACATTCGTTTAGGCGCTTCAGTTTATAGCAACGCAGGTTTGTCGGCCGGCATTTTGAAAAGGCGGATAGTAATGTCGATGAAGGAGGATCATCCTCGGGTGAGCCCTGATTTTCTATCCAAATTTGAAGAAAAAAAAATCGGTCCTGTAGTTTCGGAGAAAATGCGCGGACGGACAAAAAAACATTTTATTCATTTTTCGAATTCTACGTATCCTGAAACGTTAAACCTCAAATTATGAGAGGGGATTAAGTTTTTTAATTTTTTGTTCGTTCGCAATGGTTCATTATTGAAAATAATGAACCAGAATAACTTTATTCTAGGACGATGTCCCCTGAGAAAATAATAGAAGATTACAAAACAACAGAAAAACTTCTGGCTTGAAGAACTTCATTAAATAAAAGTAGTCACATTAAATAAATGTTATGTAATCTAACAGAATATACAAAACCAAACTGAAAAAAAAATTGTACAAAATACTTAGAATTTTTTTTTTCTGTTGGTATTATAGACCATGTAGATCTTTTGCCGCCTTAACAAGCCTGCTCCATCTCTGCCTGTCTTGAGCTATTTCTTTCCAGATATCTGCACGCAGTTTATTTATTTATTACATATTTGTTGATTATATCTATCCACCTGCTTTACGCCCTTCCACGTGATATTTTATCTTCTATGGAGGCATTCGTTGTTACGTAGAGGCTTCTAGATGGATTGCTACGAGGGATATTAATTGACCAGTTTCTGTAAGCAGTTATTTATTGGTCTTTTTTAGATTGTCTCAGAACTAGATAAATAATACATTTAAGAAGTGAAATGAAATAATCACTGTTTTGCTAAAAAAAAAAAAGAAAACATTAAATTACTCTAATAGAGGATCACCAAGGAAAAATAAATAAAGTAATGTAAAATACAAAGAAATAAATATTTATGTATTCTATCTTAGTAAAACATCTTTTTTTATGCGCATATGTGCTAGAGGATCAATATTTATATTGATATCCATTTTTCAAATATGTATATAATATCGATATAAGTATCAACTCTCAATATTTCAAGGCCGATATTGATAATCGATGACAATATTGATAATTCATTATTCCATCCCTACTACGGTTAGAAAAAAATTATAACAATTTTTTAAAATGAAGAAACTGTGTGAGAAAGTAATCAGAACATCTACTAGTATTTTCGAGATACCTGTATAACTTATTTAATATAAACTCAACTTATTAGGTGTTTTCAGCAACTTTTATTTTTGCGTGATATTTTAACAAATAATATTGAATCTAATTTATAAAAATATATAGCAATTTGTAAAATACTAAGCCATATACTTTTAAGGAAAGCGCTTCTTCTGCCGCATTACGATCAAAGATTACGGCTCTTTAACTGAAAACACTTTTCTCGGGGGGAAAATGTACCATAAAAGCTACATTAAGCTCTCACTGACTTGATTCTGCTCGGATAAATGTCTGGAAAATGGGGCTTTTACTTCTTGAAATTATTTTTGTAAAAAAAATGATTTACCTCTGTCCGTATTTTTCGAGAGAAACAGTAAAAGCCGAGATTTTTTATTTTATTCACATCTAATTTATCATTAAATTTAGAATTTTTATGAGAACGCTGTTGTTTTTTTTCTTTTCAGTGTACATAATTTACTATTAACTTATATCCCTCAAAACTCAAGTTCTTTTGAATGTTCAATCCCATCATTACCATTCAATGGTAATTACTGAACCCTTCTTCAATAACTTGAGTTAATTAAGTAGCAGAAATTTATATCAAATATAAGTAAGAGAGCGAAGCAGCTCAGTGAATTAGGCACTGAGCTACTTACTAAGCTTAAGGTTCGAATTCGGTTGATGTCAAGTAATTTTCCATCAGCCGTGGATCGACTTTTATAAAATGGGTACTGTTAATTAAATTATTAATTAAAGGGAAGAACCTGGCTGTTGAGCTTGATCCTGACCCGATCACTGCCCTGTATAACCGTTGTCCTTGAAAGAGTACTTTCTAACAGAGAACTGCACCCAAAACCATGAAATGTAGTGGTATAAGATTTTATTTTTTTTATAATGTTATTTCTGCTATTTGCTATTCACACTCTTAGGTGAAATGACTTTTTTTTCCAACTCTCAAATAAATACATAAAGCTTGTCAAACAGGAAAAAAGAGAAAACAAGAATAATCCGAGTAGAAGACTGATTTAGAGAGAAAAGTCGTTTTTCTCGTTGGAGAAATCGGGTAGAGGAAAATTGACTGTGACCCAGGACCTAAGGGAAAAATCCGCTAAGGGTTGATACATATTGTGATACCGGAGATGTATTATGTATCGAGGAGGAAGACCTGAGGGGGGGGGGAGAGGGGCCTATATCCTGTACCTCCTAGGCATTATAACAAGCCACTAAATCCTCACTACCTCTCTCACTCTCTCTCTCTCTCTCTCTCTCTCTCTCTCTCTCTTGTTAGCTAGGATTGAGCCAACACTGGCAAAAACACCAGGACTCAATCGATTCTAACACGTGTCTAGTGGGGGCTGAGTGAACCCTACCGAAACTTTAGAAGGCCCTGAAACAATTGCTAAAAAAATATAACAGTATGTTATACAAGAAATGTTATTTCCTTCAACAATTGCTAGCTCATATTTTAGTTAAAACAAAAAAAATCTTTTAAAAAGTTTGAAAATATTTATTATTTATTTATTTGATATTTTGTTGTCTCTACCCTGTAGGGTCATTGGCAACGCCTTTAAATTACACTCTGTTGTAGAGTTTTATCACTTTTAAAAACCTTAAAGTTTTTTTGACTGCACTTTCACTGTCTTGTAGATTTTGTTTTAGACTCTGTGCCATTTCTAACTTTTCCCTTGTATGTTCAAATGAAGGGCAGTCTTGAATAATGTGCTTTCCTGTCCTTTGTTCATTGCAGCTCTCCAATGTCCAATTCGCATTCTGCAAAGGGCTGTCTCCTCTTTTCGATATGATCGGTGAGAGGTTTCCCATTTTAAACAGTGGGGTTTAATTTATTTTAGTTTCGATTCTCCTTGTTCACATTTGTTTTGCCACATGTTCCACACATTTTCCTTAATTTTTTTAACGTAATCCTCTAGAGGGATTTCATTAATTGATTTTACGGATATTATATCTGGCTTTCTTGCCATGTTGGCTGCTTGATCGGCTTGTTCATTACCGATGATCCCGCAATGCGAAGTGACCCAAATGAACACTACTTCTTTGCCCTTCTCCCTAGTAGCCACCAAACGTTTCTTACATCTTTTGCGAGAGAGGTTTTGGACCTGTTATGTTCAATAGCTAGTAATGAACTCATAGAGTCTGTCACCACTGCCCAATTGGTAGTTTCACTTGTCTCTATGTGTTTAAGAGTTTCTCTAATTGCTATAATTTCACCAGTAAATACTGAACAAGCCTCCGGAATTTTGAATAGTTTTTGATTATTACAATTTATAACGGAACATCCTACTTCCTTATCTCCTTTTGAGGCATCCGTATACAAGATGTGACACTCCTTATATTTTTCCAAAATTTCTAAAAATAGTTTTTTTAGCTTCAGCTGGAAGTGCCATATCCTTTTTATGTCTGGCAATCGAGGTATCTATAGTTGGTTTGACATTGGTCCATCGGGGAATTATTATATCCGGCACATCCAGAACATTTTCAATGTTTAGGTCCGAAAAATTATCAAGAAGTGTTTCTATAAAGTTTTTCTCTCTCATGTTACCTGTTTCCTCATTACCGAATAATACCTTATTTAGTATGTGTCTTGGGTTAGTCTTGATTTTAAGACCATACTTCGTTGTCATGAATAACCTTCTGATGGTTAGCAGCTCAGTGCCTGATTCACTGAGCTACTCCATTCCAATTAAATAATGTTATTAAAGATTATTATCATATGTATTAGCAATTCATAATCACTGCTTGAAATATTTTCAGCGACTAGTACTTCTTCGAGTCTCCTCTCACACAATGATTTATAAACGATTTCAGGATGGCAATTCAATGCATTATATATTTTTCGTTTTTTCAGCTTGAAAATAATTGTAAAATATTCCATTTAGTTCCCATGTATGCATGTTTAATTACTATTAAATAATATTGTATACTCATTGGTTGACCAGTTGACTGTAAAAATAATTTAAATAAATTAAAAATAATATATAAAAATAATAAATAATAAATAGTTAGAAATCCGTAAATGGGTTGTGGTCATAAAGTAACAAAATAAAAATTAACTATTGATTAAGCCTACGTTTCGACCCAACTATGCATGTTTTTGTCAGGGCTAGAAAAAACAAGATACAGAACTATATAATAATGTAAGAATTTACATTAAATTAACTATTTACAGAGCAACTTTATTTAATATTGTTAGAGGTGGATATGAAAAATTTTCAATACTGTACTCTAGTAATTGTATTTTAAGATTTATGTTGTCTAAAATCCTCAGCTTTACAACGATTTATTATAAATATATGTATATTACAACTCTTGTATCCAGGAATTCGTTCTCAACCTTGAAATACATTTCTACCTTTTTATCATTTAATTAGAAAATATGGTTTCAAAGTTTTTCACAATTGAAATATTTAGAAAAAAAAATCAAATATACTGTAAAAAATAATCAGTTAAGAAGATAAAATAAAAGATTTTTGAGGGTATGTACATCTAATTTTAACAAAGTTTTTTATTTACTGGTTTGTATTAACTTTAGGTTTTTTTTTTTTTTTCCTTTGCAACAGTTTGTCTCGAAATTGGGCCAGCAGGTGGTAGAGAATATTTCCAGAAATATCTTTTTCTCAGAACGTTATAGCTGTTTGGGAAAACTCTGAGAAAACAATTGTCCTCATGAAAAAGGAAAAATAGACAGAAGGGGTGAACAAGGAACTAAGGGGGTAGATTTTTCAGAGGGAGGTGGCGCGGCCTGGTTCAAATAGCCTAAACAACTTTCTGCTCCATTACTCGCCACCTGTGCGAGATACCTTCTCTCTCTCATTTGAAATCTCTTCTTAAGGCTCTGTCTCTATCTCGAGGCCAATTTATTCCTTCTTTTTGGCTTTGTAAAGGTGCTTCGTGTCCTGGCGGGATAGTATTAAATTAAATATGTCTCTTTAGAAGTAGCGGTATTCAGTAGTTAACTATGAGATAACGAGCGTTGTCGTTTTGACGATTTTTTAAAAATTAGACAGTATTTATCTGGTCTTTGCTTAGCCCTCATTAATGCCCGAAACGTAGACCTAAACGTCGCACAGTGTGGCCGATTACAAATCTAGCAGCACTAAAAATAACGTTAAGATTATGATGAGAAACATATTTACCATTAGGTAATTTATTATTATTTCTAATAAAAGTTGGATATATAAGCTTTTATTTTTTAAATTTCACGTTATTTAGTTGGACGAAAAGACTGACCTAAGAGAGGAGGTGAGACAGCTTCAATTAGAGGCCGCTTCAAAGCGCCATCAACACCTCGTTGCGATGATTAACAAAGACCTTTCCTTCGCCTTCCTCCAATTATCACCTCCAAACTAACTTGTATCATTTTCTCCTTCCTCGCCGTTTCATATTTGCAAAATTTCTAATTATGTTCAACAAATTGTTATAATACAATTTTCATTATATAAATTATACGTTACTTAGAAATTATCATATAACTATTAATGAAAGAACCAAAAACGGTTCTTAAAAATATTTACCATTCCTATAATTATAATGAAGGAATTAATGAAATTTTAAACTTTATTTTTCAATTCACACTTGTCAGAATTATCAACAACCTGCGAGTTTGCTGTCCGGAAGAAGAATATGGAATAACATGTGGGTAGGCATGAGGGCCCTGCGGCATCCCTTCCTATCTTGATTTAAATATTTATTGTTCCCTCATCCAGCTTCTTTTGAACTTCGGGCATGTTGGCCATGCCTAGAATCAGTGAGTTGATATGCCCATGTAATGATAAGTATTTTAAAAAAATATATTTATCTCTGACACCAGTCTAGTGATTCAAAAATTGTATTTCTGCAAATTAAAAAAAAAAAAAAATAAATAAACGGTCTAATTTCAATATTTTTTTAGAAAGCGTTGGATTTTATGATTTAAAAGAAATATCTTTAGAATTTTATGTTGCTTTAAAAAAAAAAAAAAGCGTAGAATCATGCTTTAACTTAACTAAAAAAAAAGCTTACTTTTTGATTATTTTACAAATGATAATATAAACTTTTTTATCTCATTTTTCTGTAAAATATTTTATATACCTATTTTTTTTTGTTATTTCAATTTCAAGAATTTTGATTGATATCTCATGAAAAACCTTACAGCTATTTTGATACTGTCAATAAAAAAATGATTTTTTCCGTCACTATCTTGAAACAAAATGGCGGATGAGTAGTGTCAACCATCATACTTTATCAGAAGAGGCTGTAGAGATACGGAATACTTTAAAAATTGGTGAAAAACGCTCGCGTGGCTATCCCCTATTCAATGTCGACTTTGCATGCCCCCTCTGAAGAAATTTTATTGTTATTTTCTTCTTCTAAATATGAGCGAGCCTCCCTCGAAACCTCTCCTAAAAATGTTTGGTGGCATAATTCGTGCTTACCAGCTTTAGGCATCCCTACGAAAAATCCAAAAGATACAAAAGGAGGATACATCAGGCGGATGAAGGAAGAAACGGAAAGACTTGGAATATCGGACCAGGACTGTCTGGACAGTGAGGGGTATGGTAAGAGACTAAAGGAGATCACTGTTCTTGTTAAGAAGAAAAGTTCGAGAAAGGGAGTCGCGTGGACGGAGGAGAGAAAGCGGCGGCACTCGGAGATAATGAGAGAGAAGTGGAAAGAAAGGAAAAACAAGAAAGAAGCCAAGTGTCATGATATTCGTGTAGTCTCTATGGCCGTTCCGTGATAGGAAAATATATAATTTTAATTAACGGCGTTGATGACCAGCAGGTTCTACGCCTTTACAACACAACCAACCAACCTAGAAATGGTATATGCGTGGTGCGCAGTTGGCCTCTATCGTGATAAATATATGGATATATATTTCGATAAATATAAATATATCGGCTCAATAGCGAGCTTCAGTATAGTGCGAATATATCTTGTTTTTAAGAATAATAGACAAAAAGCAATGTTGTCAGATGGATGATGTCAGTAAGTGAGGATATTACTACAGGTGATTGGCCGCTACTGCAATAAATACGCAGCCAGGCGGGAGTCAGCCAGTAAGAATGAATCAGTCAGTTCGTTACTTAGCACACTCAACCACCTGTCGCCCAATTGCATTACCGTTCTGAAAATGATACGGTCACGCGATCGTTACAAATTCATTACGGTAGCTATATGGCTGCTAAAATCAGTAAAAACCATGCAGTCAGAGCTTTGGAATTAAAAAAATATTCATTATTACTTAAATTTATTTAGTTTGCATTTTGTGAGCTTATACTTGAAAAATTGTAAACAGATAGCCTTGTGTTTTAAATGGAGATATAAATAAATATTTCGCCAATTTTTTTTAATTTTTCAGGCGTCATTATGACAGAAAATAACCTAAATTACATCATTTCGATGATATACTCATGTATATAGTCCGTGGTACAAACCCCTTTTTACTAAATTATTAACATCCTCCTAAAACTTCATATGAGTAGCTTTATCTCACCGTAATACAATTCTTCTATTTACGAAAATTCTCAGACTTGGAACGTTTTCTATTTAGAAATCGACTAGCTTTTTCTATCTAATTAAATACTAAAAACTAATACATACCCATTCGCTTTTCAAATTCACAAAGAATTTGGTCACAAAGTCAAGAAAAATGATAGGGCATTGGCGTAACTCCCACATCCAATATGTCAAAATAACGAGGTTATATAGGCCAAACAGACACCTTTTTATCAAATTATTAACATCTGGTTGAAAGTTCGTTAATAGTTCCATCTGATAACATCCATCTCGTAACATACAACTATTTCATTTATGAAAATTCTGGAAATTGAGACGTTTTTAATATGAAGGTTGGCAAACTTTGTCTATTTTATTGCTTTAATATCCATTTGCTTTCCGCTTTAGTCGTATGATAACTTGTGTATAAAGTCGATAAAAAAGGTGGCCTTCAAAAATATTGAGCTTTTTGGCCTCGTTATTTTCACATTTTAGAGATGTAGGCCACGCCAAACGGCTGAATATTTTCGTAGGCCACTTTTTTCACCGATTTCGTGTTCAAATTATGTTAGGATCCAAGTGGAAAGCAAATAGATATTTACGAGTTTTTAGTACCTAGTTAGATAGATAAATTTTTTCGATCTCCAGATTGAAAACCCCCAAATTCCAAGAGTTATTGTTAATAAAATAAGTGTAGGTCACGACAAGATGAAGCTATTAACGAAGTTTCAGGCGAATGTTAATAATCTGATAAAAAGGAGTTTGTACGACAGACTACAAAAGTCAACTCCATAATTTAAAATAGGCCTTATAAATTCATTGGAAGTTTGTATACTAATAGTCGAAGTTACCAAAAACGTTTAGCAGTTTCAGTCTTGTATAAATATTCCAACTAAGGCGTGTGTCCAGATGGAGTGCTAGGTACCGGATCTGTACAAAAGAGGTAAGTGGACCTGAAAAATTAAATTGTATTGTTAACTCAATATTTTTTTAAAAATTGAATAGCAACAGATACGAAAATTATTTTATTCCTTGTTATACATATTTGAGGGAGAACATTCCCTGATCCAATGATTTACGATTGTCGATCACCGACGCGGATTCGAAGGCAATGAAACACGGCAATCCCTTAGACTTAAACAAAAGCTTCGATACCGTTGGGAGTCCTAACGATGTTTTTTTTCGAAACAAAAGCTCCGAAATTGCTCGAAATACAAAACCTCCGCTCATGACAATCCTCTCGTCGATCCTCTGCTAATTGCAGGCTAAGCGCTGACCTGAGAGGACTAGAGGACTAGCTCATTAGTTAGAGAGATAAGGCTGGGCCTCGAAGGACTGTCTCCTGTCGATAGCAGGCAGCTACAATTACACCACACTGTCGGCCTCCAATGTCCACTGTCACGACTTTATATTATTTGTTTTATCCCTGTAAAGGAATGTCTGCTATGTAGTTATTAGCGAAAAGATTAAAGCTCTTCGGAATAGTGTAATCAATACAAAAAATAAAAAGACGAGGATGATAAATTACCGGGGTTTAAAGTTTAAATTTGTTTAATTCAGCTTATCGTTGTTCCGAACCAAGCTTGTTTAGATAGATATAGACAGAAGTTGAGTATATGAATGAAAACATGTTTATTAAACTTTTTAAAAAATTACACAAAGTATATATATATATATATATATATATATATTATATATATATATATATATATATATATATATACAAGCAACAACACATAGAAAATGGAAAATTCCGTCTGTCGAAGTCTGTGTGTAATTAATAATAAATATTCATCACATTTATAAATGAAATAAATCACCAATAATGTATCTACAGTATTATTATGGATACATCCATTCTAGCAATTTTATGTTTCACTGTCTTATCTGTTTAAGTAAAGTTTTCAAAAAAACAAACATTAATACATCACAAATCCAATAAATAAGAAACTTAAATTCAACAATAATAATAATCATCAAATACAATATAACAATAAAATAAACGTTACAATAAATAAACACGATATTGTATCAATAGTTTACTATCTGACTAATTGGGATCTTTGCAATGTGGCCTGCTGTACATCATTGCTTAAGGCTTTCCAGTTAGAACCCTTTAAGAAACCAAATAATTCTTCTGGAGAACAGGTCCGCTGCCCAAAACATTTCTCTCTTAACTCACTCAACATATGGCAAGTCCCCAAAAAGTGAATGATATCCTCTTTTTCTTGAGAGTTAAATACCGGACAGCAATCGTTGTTCCCCAGTATTCATGGTTTTACGCTTAAATCGAGCAACTCTGTCCTACATCGAAAAATTTATCCTATAGTCACAATATCAAAACTATCATTAATATAGGGTGTAACAGTGCCCACTGAACATAGTCTTGCGTAAACAGAAAAACTTGAATGAAGACATTTTTCTAGATTATTTTAAGTTGAGTATATATAATACAAGAAGTATGTATAATACTGCAGGTCTAAGAATAAATGAGATTAAGATTTAAAATATTTTTTAAAAAGTAAAAAATAACAAATTTAAATAGTATAAACAATTCTTACAAAACACGAAGACCATACACAGGCCTCACTAATCCTACAACATAATTTTCTTAAATTACAAGATTGGTTGAAACTATGGAACATGGGAAATACGACATAATCACGACAAACATTTACTCTCAGAAAAAAACCTCCGCCCTTCAGCTTATATTTATAACAATCAAATTCCTCTAACAGATACGGTACTTTACCTTGGTCTCACTTTCGACAGAAGGATGACATGGCGCCAGCATATAAAAAAGAAACGCTAGACTAAACAAAGACTCAACATACTTTACTCTCTTTTTTTTAAATCTTCAAAACTGAAACTGAGACAGAAACGGAATACAAATTCATACTTACTTAAATACATGTGGACATATTAATCAAAAATACATGACATCGCTAAAAAGACCCACTTACAACAACTTCAAACCTTCCATTCAAAATTATTGCGACTCATAACAAAAACACCTTGATATGTGACTAACCAAACTCTACATACTGACCTCCACCTGCCAGTTGTCCAACATATAACTACTCTTTACCAATGATTTTATACTAATTTAAACGGACATCACCACCGATTAATAAGAGACATAGCCACAATTAAACATGCGGAGGAGACTAAAAAGGCGTTGGATGAGAGATCTCCTTTCTTAAACAATCTAAGTAATTGAAACAAGTCAGAGAAGAGGTGCTGCTGAATAGTTTCCTTCTCTATGTCATTTTTTTTTATGTTATATTTCCAGCACATTTGCCGATGGCGATGGGGTGGCCGAATGGGCTAAAGCGTGTGCACAGCACCGCGAGTTGCCTGGCAACCAGATTATAGATTTGAGATGCTTTAAAAAGTACAAGTTCGCGTCCCGGTGCCGGAGGGGATTTTAAATTCCCCGCCCTCACCCCCCGGTCCGAGAAAATCCCGTATAGCCTAAATGGCGAGGTAGGGAAGAACAAAAAAAAAAAAAAGTGCAAATAATTTTTTATAGTAAAAAAAAATAGTAGCTTAACAATTACCTGTATATTATACATAAATAACAGCCAAAACGACCTATATACGAAAACTACAAACTTTTTAGTCGAAAGCTTTCAGAACTATTACTAAAACTCCATGATACGTGGCGAATTACTTTACATAAAGATCTAACATGGTTAGATGGACAGTTAATGATCACATACACTATAAAATATTTTACGATAACTTACTCGGACATCCTAGCACTCTCATATAGGATATTGCGACAATTAACATACCCAATAAATGACTTTGGAATCTGAAAAGAAACTGGATGAGGGATCTTCTCGGTTAAAAATTCTTACCAAAATCGAGACTGGAAGGGATTCCACTGGGCATTCCTCTGCCTCACGTTGATCAATGATAATACTCATATCATTAATGATAACCCATTAATGATGTATTAACAAAAAAATTCATTTCTAGTCCGGGTAGTAAGATTTTTGTAGCAATTTTAGTTTGGTCAAAAATGAAAGTATAGATAAATAAAAACCTTAATTTTCTTGCGTCCCTGCTTTTCGGCCAAACTTTCAGGGGGTAAGTAAAATACGAGATTACATAGAAATATAATAGCAGTAATATAAGGTTATAAAAATTAGCCAGATTACTGTTAAACTTTTGTTAATGTATTTTATGTGTAACTTATAAATTATAAATATTTTTATAAATGTAATAAATATAATAAAAAAATATTAAAATTTAATGCTCTAACTAACAAGGCAGAAGTTTCTCCATCACTGTTTCGGAACAAACTTTCCTCGTACAAAAGCTTTTATATGTGCTTTAACTTTTGCACATTTTTCCTCATGTATTCCCGACGCTTATAACTTAAGTGTGGAGTGGATTATTTATTTCAGACAGGAAATTTAGTATTGTACGATGTTTTTAAACATTCTAAATCTGGATGAGTTTTAGAAATAGAACAATGCTATATATAATTAATACATATAAAGTGGTAAAAAAAAAAAGAATATTTATACGAATAGATTATTTACTTATTAAAAATATTGAATATTATCGACCAAGCTTGGAAGTGGAGTGTTAAAAAAAAAGGAGTAAAAAAAGGGCTGTTCTTCGCGATTTGACTTACCTTAATTGTAAAAAAGACGTTGAAATGAGTACATTCCCAAAATGAACTTAATCACTTGCGAAATCTATGATTACAACTAAAAGTATTATCACTATACTTACTACACTACACTATACAGCAGAGTTTAAAGAAGTGAAGAGACTACATCTCTTTTTGATTAATTAATCGACTCCACAATCTTTAAATGAAAATCAAACATTTAATAAATTTTAATGGATCGGTGGTGGTCGGTTTAGTTGTGTAGTACCGAAACAAATAGCCGAAACGTTTTTGTTATGACTATTGCGAAACCGTGACTTCCATAAGCCCCGCCATAAAAAATTTCAAAATAACTCATCCCTCCTCTCCCGGCCCAATTTTATGAAATTGAATTTTGACCCTTCTCCCCATAATACAAAATCCATCCCAAAAAAAGATTCTAAAATTTCAACTATACACCAGTCAACGACTGGTACATCAGCTAGTATATTTTATAATAAACAAACAATATGTACAGAATCCCTTTTAAAGGCATGGGGCATTTATAAAGGAAATAAATTATCCCTTTAGGTGACTAAAGTGGAAAAAAAAAATAAAATATATATATGTGTAGATTAGATAAATTTCTCGATGGAATGTAGTTAGTCTCTTTATTCATCGATTGATCCACCGTTGGCTTATCAATTCCATCGGTTATTGGGATCGATAGACCCGCTAGATGTGACCTCATTATAACTCCAGTTCCAATATTTCCAAATCGACTTTACATATTTATTTCTGTTTCAAACTACTGGAATCTAGCATGTCCTTCTTAAATTAGTTCATTAAATCATTTAATTATTCCTGTTTGATAAATTTGAAAAAATATAATAAGAATATCAACATTGAAATATCTCAGCGTATGCTAATTTTTTATTTTTCGCTTTTCAACATTTTTCTTTTCTTCTCAAATATTAAACAAACAAACCTACCCACCTAAAAACTATATTGAAGTAAGAAAAATAATTTAATTTTCTACAAGCCGTTCCAAATGTAAAACCTTACAGTGAACACTATGACAATATTTTTTCTATCTTAATATTAATAAACTAGTAAGTGCTCGATATTAAAATGGAGGAGCTCTACTCCCTCGAAATATTACTTTTTCTATTTGTTCAGAAACAACAGAGGGAAACTTCTTGTTTATTAATATTTAAATGAAACGGAGTGAATTCTTTTCCGGAAAAATATCAAAAATGATCCAGTCCTGGAGGGTATAGAGAGAGAGGCTGGAATTTTTCTCGATATTTAATAAAGTTTTCTTTAAGCCTCCCATTCCCGGCCTTTATCCTGGACAAAGTGACTCCTGAGGGCCGCTAATCTATTTAGTCCTATCTTTTCCTGTTTTCTTTTATTTATATTTTAGCTTGAGAGAGTTGCTTCTTTAGTTTGAAATAATCCTTACTTTATTTATTTTTTATCATTTAATCTTTGTTTTTTATAAAATATTTCTTAGATAGATATGGTTGATGTTGTTCTTAAATAAACATTTTTCTTACTTAAATATTTGAAGAAGGGGATGGAGCTGTTAATCAGCTATTAACATTTTTTTTTATGAATATATGAAATGTCTATTTACAATGTAATTGATGTAAAATCTGACTAGAGAAGGTTGAGATGGTCTTTGGTTGTTGAGATGGTGGAAACGGACTGGCCATCATCAGGGGAAAGAAGACAGTTCCAGCAAGAGAATCCTGATATGGCTGCCAAAGAAGCATACAAGAATATGAGTTAAGCATACTGCTTGAATCATGTATTTTCGATACATAATTCGGGGAGAATCTTAACATATTTCATTACAAACGTCAAATTAAGTAATATAAACTTAAATCTTATCAAACAAAGTAGTTTTTCTAAATGTGGACTGACTGTAGTAGAGCTGACCTACTCTAGTTTATTTACTGTTGTAGATGGCCTCTAGTATTTACTCTTTTATGTGACATTTCGTGAGGGAATGAGAAGCAATGTATAGGAATGTAGGGTTGCACTATAAATTGTACTCAATTGTGCAGTGGACAAGTTGTTTATTGAAAAATATCTAATCGATAAACAATCGACGAAGCAGGTGCAGAAGAGAGAAAGGAAGAAGCCTGGAAAAGAGCCAGTAAGTGGCAGCAGCTGGAGAAGGACACTGGGAGTACAAAGAAAACACTTCGTGCCTGGAGAGAAGGAAGGATGTTGAGAAGAGAAGCTTACGACACTGAAGATTAAGAATATCAAGCCTTCAGTTTTAAGACTTTAATACATTCATTTATTACAATTTTCAAAATAAATTGTTTTGTTATACAGGAGTGAATATTCCTTTTATTTAGTTGTCCTATAGGCCTCATAATTGAAGAATAACAAACCAGGTGAGTCAATTCATTCAAAGTGTGTTTACTAAGTACCACAATTCAGATATATTATATTCTTATTATTTCTTGTCACTCAGTATTACAAAAGCATTAAGTTCCCGAATCTCCAACGACAGTTAATTACATCCAGTGATGGGGTTTTGTTTTAGGAAAATTAAATTCACGAGTGTAAATAACGTAGACGCCTGACAAAATAGAAGGAATATTTACAATTGCCGCCAAACAGATTATTTACATTACTTTGAAGCAATTGTGTTAATTGGCTCAATTAAATATTTTTCTAGCTACCGATTCCTATCAAACAAAAAATGTCATTTAAAAAAATCAAAATTTAAATGACACTGTCTATTTTCTGCTGAAAATCGGATAAACTTTTTTCCATTTTGTAAATTAGGTACTAAAAATTCGTAAATTTTACTTCCCACTACAATAGTAAGATCACAAATCGATAAAATCGATAAAAAATGTGGCCTACAAAAATATTGGACCATAAGGCCTATATAACCTCGTTATATATACATTTTGGGGAGTGTAGGTCACGCCAAACGGCAATATTTTTGAAGACTACCCTTTTTCTCCATTTTTTGCTCAAATTATCTTAAGATTGTAGTGGAAAGTAAAAGTTTATTTACGAGTTTTTATTACCTAATTAACTAGATAAAGTTTTCTGATCACCAGATTGAAAACGCCCGAATTCCATGAATATTCCTAAATAAAAATAGTTGTAGGTTACGACGATGAGATGAAGTTATGAAATTTCAGGTGGATGTTAATAATTTGATAAAAAGGGGTCTGTACCACGAGCTGTACCTTTTTCTACTGTAAGTAGAGTGGTAAGTGAATGTTTCGTGGAGCGTGCACCTCACCAGATTTTTTATATTTTATTTAATATATATATTGTTATTATTTTTTCTGTCAGCATGCCGGACCTTGTACCACACATATATATATATAGATAGATACATACAGGGGCCGGGATAGCCGTGGGGGCTATGTCCCTTGTAATAGGTAACCAAGTTATGCAACGCCGAGCTCGGTTAGCACTTGGATGGGTGACCGTCTACCGGGGTAAGCCACTCTACCCGAGACCCTTTCCCTCGGGTTTGTTAGGCTCGTCAGACTGCTTGAGGTAACTTGCACCGACCAGACGTAGGACTGATAACCCTACCCCCGTGTATATAATCAGGAGTCGGGATGTGGTATAGAAGTCCACATCTCGCGGTCAAAGATCTACAAGGTCTATAGCACCAACCGAAAAAAAAGATATATATATATATATATATATAAATCCGGAGGGAGGGAGAACGACTTATAACTCGGGATTTCACTTATAGGCGGTATAATTACTTAAGTGAAGAGACAGTGCCAGTAACGACACCTCGGCATGTTCTATCAACAGGGACCATCTCACGACGACCGCAGATGCTGAGGGCAGGGGAGGGCTATGCAAATGAGATCAGAGAGGGATGAGAGCTCCGGAGTGATTAGTCGAAATGGCCCAATCTAATCTGCCAGGTAGCCAGCGGCCTTGTACCTCACTAATTACAGGTGCTTTTTGCCCCCAGCACTGACTGCTCCATGATACAACAACAGCTGTTAGTACACAGAATCGATCCTCCCTTTTTGCCTGTTCTAGTGGAGGCAGCCTAAGGAGGGAGGAAAATCGATTTAGGATGTGTTTGTACGATGGCAGGGAGACGAAGTATAGATTATCTACAGGGAATACAGGTCCATCATAGAGAAATATCGAGATTTTTCTTCCTATATTCGATATTTTACCATCGATAGTATCTCTTTCGATATTATCGACTATCGATATTGTCCCTTCGATATTTTAATGTAAAGATTAAACTAAAACTATCGTTTTATTAGAAAAAAAATGATACTCATCTTGGGTGTTTCATATAGAATGTGCATAGTAGAGGAAAATATCGATATTCAATAACATGGACTATCTATGGTCATCCCTAAGTAGAGTAGAATAGCACATTCTCACTCACAGTTAGCCCAATTTCTTAGTTGGGGCCATCTGAAACCAAGGCCACGAATCGTCAAAGAAATCTACATAGAGTGCAAATAAGTTACCATTCCGCTGATTCCGATCTATGGCTGAATGGAAATTTTTGAAAAAGTTGAGGATGACATAGATGGACAACTAGAACTAGAAAATTAATTTTACCAAGGAGAATCGAAGAATTGATATTTCCATTAATTAATTTATATAGGAAATTAACATATTTTTTGATGCACCTATGTTTTTAGAGAATCAATGTTTATATTGATATTAATATTTCAAAAATGTTTACAATCTCGATGAAATATCGACTATCAATATTTCAAGTCCGATATTTTGATGGCATCAATATTTATAGACCGAAATTAATATCGATATCCCATCCATAATATATATACATTTTGTATTCCATTTTGCCGTTTATTATTAGAGCGAATGTATGCTGGCAGGCGTGCATGTTTCTGATCAGGCCTGTTGAAATGGTCAGTTTTTAGACCAAACTTTAATATGAAATGAGTCATCTTATTTACTATGAGCTCCCGGCCTTTTGTCTTGTTTTAAATTTTATAATTTAGTCAGTTGAAATTATAGTGAATAAATCGAATAATTAGATTGCATCTTGAGTAGTGTTGCCCAAATGCGAGACCGAGACGAGTCTTGGTCTTGCAAACTCATTCTTGGTACAGGTCTTGGTCTTGCGCAAGACTCTCATAATAGTCTTGCAGTTACCTATTAGCTTATTATTATAGAGATATTACTGTATTTTTTTAGATATGAGAAACCTAAATAAGTCTGAATGAAAAATTATATTGGTTACACCAATTCTTTATATATAGTAATTAAAATTGTCAAGTATTAGTAACTATTTTGCCACAATTTTTATAAAAAAATCGATTTTCTTTACCAGTGTTGGTCTTGGTCTTGCAACAGATAGGCGGTGTTGGTCTTGGTCTTGCAAAGTGCAAGACCAAGACCGATTTTTAGCAACACTAATCTTGAGCCAAAAATCAAGGTTCTGAGTTTTTTTTTTTTTTTTTTTTTATCTTTGCTGATACATGTTGAATAGTTGATATCTTTGCTTGAAAAAGTAGATTTTTTCTTACTTCTTTCATTACCTGAGTTTCTTCCATTTCTCATATCTCCTCTCTTATCAATATAGCCACATCAAACCTTCCCAAGTTTCTCAGAGAAAATATAATACTTAGCTGAGTAGCCCAGAGCGAGGGGCACTCCAGAGTACTCAGTTTAAAGGAGCTTTGGAGAAGATCCGCCTTCTAGATAAATTTCGCTTAAATGGAAGCCGAATTGGCTGAGTGATAAGAGGTTCGATTCTCCTCCTCCTCCCCTCCAACAGTCCCTGCCACTTCCCCTCAAGTTAATGCAGCTCTATCGGAATGGGAAAAAGAGATGGCTGCGATAACCAAATAGCTTTAGCTTCCAGCCTCGCTCTCTCTCTCTCTCTCTGCTTCAGGTATTATTATCATTTGATATTACTATTATAGAGAGCAGCATTCTGATTACAATATATTCGTTATTTGAGAAAATAGAGGATTTTACTAATAACACTATTTAAATACATACATATATTAATAAATAAATATTCAAAATGTATGATTTTTTAGTTTGCTTCTTTTATCTTGTGACTTAAATAATATAAAATTATAATGATGTAGAGATGGATAACCGTGATATAATATGAGAAGGAGTTGATCGGGGGTGCGGTCAAATAATTACTAAATTATACAAATAGGATTATTTATTTTTTGCCGACGTTTCGACCCACTTTGCAGGTCTTCATCAGGGCTACAAAAGATACAAAACATGGTGAAAATAAAATAAATGAATATAAGTAGATGTAAAATAAGAAGAAGTAGTCTGATAAAGAAATAATAAGATGACATCAGAGATATAGTGGGTGACAATGTAGTTAAAATATCAAGTATTATATATATATATATATATATATATATATATATATATATATATATATATATATATATATATATATATATATATATATATATATATAGAAGATACAAACAAAAATGGAATGTAAGTTTGAATAAAAAATAGAAAACAAAGGAGAATAAAGAATGTAAGTTAAAAGTAAACAGATTGCGATAAAAGATAAGGAATGAGTGTATAACAGACTAATAATGATTACATTTGATAACTGTAGGTTACGTATATCAAATGTAATCTTTATGAGTTTGTTATACACTCATTTGTTATATTTTACCACAATCTGTTTAATTTTAACTTACATGCTATATTCTCCTTTGTTTTCTATTTTTATTCACACTTATTTTCTATTTTTTTTTATATCTTCTATACATATAATACTTGACATTCTAACTACATTGTCACCCAATATATCTCTGATGTCATCTTATTATTTCTTTATCAGACTTTTTCTTACTTAATATCTACTTATTATTTATTTTCATCATGTACCTTTTATTAGTTTGTATCTTTTGTAGCCCTGATGAAGATCTGCAAGGTGGGTCGAAACGTCGGCATGATAATTAAAAACTGCTATTTCTATAATTTAGTATTTATTTGACTCCTTCTCCTCATAACTCCTTCTCATATTAAACAGTCAACCATCTCTACATAATTTAAATTATTAAATAAATATTCAAAACGTATGATTTTTTAGTTTGCTTCTTTTATCTTGTGACTTAAAATAATAATAATAATAATAATAATATAAAATTCTAATGATATTTGTTCACTATGACTAGTCAAGCTTCATAATAGTTTATTTTAATTTGTATGAAAATTAGTGGTTTTTTGTTTACAGTAATCCTGTACGAATAGCATGGTGTATTCTTAATTGTACCAGCTCCATGTATGATGCGTAATACATTTATCAATTAAAGCATTACAATTCTTATAAAAGTTATAAATTATATTTTTTTAGTTATAATTCAAGGTGCCATTTTCCCTAATGAATCACTTAAAAGTAAATAAAAAATAAATGAATCAGATAATTATGCAGAAACTAAAACAGAAAATACATAATTAATTACTAAAGAAAATTGTTCGTTACTTAAATTAAATATTTTTTTAGTCAAGAACAAACGTGGCATTTGAAAAACAAAAAACTACAATTTCCTACCTTTCTGCTAAAAATCGGACTAATGTTTATATAAACTTTTTTGTAGATTATGAGGTCTGCCATCACCTTTGTAAATATTTCTCTCTACTTACGGGACGCTGTGAATAAATATGAAAGAGATATAAATACTTTAAAATGTGTTTTTTAAACATTGCTTCATTGAATAATATTACGTTTTGTCAAAAATGAGGACAATTTAAAATTTAATAAATTAGAATAATAAAAAATATGTAAATTAAAAGGAAAATCGAACATTCCTTTTGTAATTCCTTTAAAGACCACTTTATTCCTACGAATGTTTATTACAAAAACATTTTTAATTCTTAAATTATTCTGATTTTTCACCATATGTACGATTGTTAATTAAAACTATCCATGTGATTAAAAAAGAAATTAGACGGTTAAAACGCGATATCTTATTGTTAGATTGCCTGTTAGACATTTAATGTTATTTCAACTCTCTTTAATAATAAATGAAAATACAATATTCTATAGATTACTATTTAAAACTTATTATATATTTTATGAGTTATTATTATTTTATATTGATATCTATAATTTTTAAAAATACGATTTATTAATATTTTTATCGTCAGTTGCATTCTTACAGTTATGTGTTTACCCTCTCCCCCCTCATTTAAAATACCAATAATATAACCAATAGACAAAACTTATCACAAATATTTGTTTTAAAAATTATATATAAAATTGATTTAGTTTCATATTCTTGGTACAAACTGTTCGTTTTAAAATTAAATATTGTTTCCTTTTTTTTATTTTTTTTTATCCCCATTTATTTGAAGTAGAGGATTCCGTTAAAGTGCAACAGGTCGTTTTGCGTCAATAGAAAAAACCTGAGCCCGGATGGAATGGCAGAGCAGTGTACACACAGCGGGGGGAGAGGAGGGGGGGGTGCTAGCCAGGTTGAGCCAGAGAGCAAACAAGGAATGTTGGCACAATAAAACAGAAGCCACGATATTGAAGTGAGGGCACACATAGCTCAGCCGATATCGGGGATGGCCTTCGATATATCGAGATATATCTCGATTCATTTCTGCTATGAGATAATTTTTATATTGGTTAAGCTGTGGGAAGTTAGTCTCTGAGGCTACGATAAAAAAAAAAAATTCACATGCAATCCTTTGATCCTTCCTAAGCTAAAAATAGGACGCGCTCCCCATATAACTCAGAGTGAAATGTTGATAAAAATATTTTTAAATTAAGACCTAATATTTATATTTGATGACTATATTATCCAACGTGTCTCTTGAATAAAGTGTACAGTAGCCATCAAGAGTTTCAGAAAATGTTTACGTAAACCACAGTTCTATCAACTTCGGTTTTGTGTTTTTAAAAGTACGTCATATTTTATGTTAAATAGGAAACTATAGCTAAAAAATATTAAAAAGATAGACAAACTTTTATTCAAATAAAAGGAGAGTTTACTATTGTTAAAGCATTTAATGGGGACTTTTAAACATTTAAGGGGGACGGCTCAACGACATTTTCTGTTTTTGATAGAATTATTGATTGCTCCCGCCTATTTTTTTTTTTTTTTTTTTTGATCACCCTATTACGCGACTACAGTGTACTAAGTATACTAAGGTATAAGTTAATAGTAATTAAGTTGAGTTTTATTATGGAATGATTTTAGTTTCATCTTTAGTTATGTAATAAAAATACGTGATTTGATTGTTTTTTTTTTTCATCCCAAAGTAATATCCATTTTAGCAAAAATAACCAAACAAAACTTTAATTCCTTTTTTTTTTATGAGTGGGATGTATTCTTGCCAGACGATATAGAGGACATTAATACTAATTTAAAGTTATAACGTTTGATTTTTGTTTAACTCCTTCACCTACACCTGTCAGAAGTACTGACTTTCAGCGAGTTTACTGTCACGAAGAATAGTGGTAGTGGCTTGATTGGCGTCTGGGAGAGAAGTTCTCAGCGGCATTCCTTCCTATCTTAATTTTAGTACACTTGTTAAGCAAAAAGATCCCTCATCCAGCATATTTTAAGCCTATGTAAGTTTTTTTTTCTCTTTAATTATTTATCCGCACCTGTCATGGTGTTGGCAATCAGCATTAAATCACAGAGGATAGGCACGAGGAAGGATAGAACCCAGCAGCACCTCTTCCTGGTTATTATTTATTTTTTTTATTTAGGTGAGAAGATCTCTCATCGACCACCTTTTTAATCTCCTCCTGATGGGCATGTCAGTCGTATCCATGTCGTTATAAATCTGTTTGTGTGTCCGTGTAGTTTGAGATGAAAACGAGTGTAGAGAGTACGTATGTGTTGGTCTATAGTTAGTTGTCGTAATTCGTTATGTAAAGTTTTGTTGTTGACGTATCTGGGAGCTCCTGTTACAAGTCGTAAAAGTTTGGATTGAAATGACTGTAGTTTTTGTAAGTGCGTCTTTTTTGCCGAACCATAAATCTGAGAGGAGTATGTCCAGATGGGTTTGAGAAGGTAAGTGAATGTATTTAGTTTTTGTCAACCTTTAAATTTCGAATTAGAAGAGAATGAGTACAGTATTTTCAGTTGCTTGTTTAAGGTCTGTCGTTTCATTTTGACTAGTGGGCCCCAGGTCATCCTTGTGTCTATGTAAGTTAAAGTATAATATATCGTATATAATATATATTATGTTGGCATGTAATGGCCTTTATGTTAAGTAATGTTTGTGACGTACCATGGAGCTTTAGTTTATAGTCCTGAAAGTTTCGGACTCGAAGTTTCTAGTTTTCGTATGTTCCATTTATCTGTGAAGCGTAGGCTCATAACGGTTTAAATATACCAATGTAAGCGTTCAGTTTTTGTTTTAAGTTTAATTTTAGACGCCTAGATATGCTTATAATATTTTATTTACCTGCGGGACAATATATATATATATATATATATATATATATATATATATATATATAGAGAGAGAGAGAGAGAGAGAGAGGGGGGGGGGAGAGAGGGAATAGAAGAGGATAGAGAAGAGACTAATGAAGTGGGTCATAGCTAATCCATTAAAGCCAAGAACTCTCAGCCCAAGCTGGCCTGGACCTGCAAACAGTCGTTAGTAGCGAGGACTTAAGCAGCCGGGCGAGTAAACTGTACTCTTTAGCAGTTTACCATCCTCCGCCTCATCTATCTCCTACTAGCTGTAGGGGTCAGTGGGGGTGATGTTAGGATGCAATGAACAGTTTCAAATAGGTACCACACCACCTTCCTATCATAGTTCATGTTTGTAAAATAATTTAAATGCAAGTATGTTATATAACCAAACTAGCATTGTAATCACCGATATCGAATGTTCAATTCTGCATTTCTTTTGTTTAGAACTACAGGCGTTAACTTGACTGGAAATTTATATAAATCAGTAAAAAAAAAAAATCTCTAAGAGACAAAAATTCAATGTTAGATTATAATTTTAAAATTCACAGCCTTTTGTCTCAAAAATGCATATGAGGAATAAAATATCCGTCAACGTTTCACAAATTCAGGCATCATCACGAGAGAAAAGAAAAGCAAATCTAATATCACATCACTCTACGACATCCATTACCTTCCTGAATGAAAGGTGAGATAGCACAGCTGAGGAATATTTTAATCAAACAGCTGATTCCTATCATGGTTATAGTTATATCTATTTCATTTGTAATTTTTTAATTTTCTGTGTCGTATTTATGGATTTTCTTTGGAGATTGCATGACATTGATATTGGTTGGATATTGATTTTCATCAGTCCTTTTTTTTTTCTTTCCTCCTGACCTTCATCTGTGTTAACTGTGTTAACTTCCTTCAAATATGCGGTTGGATGTCATGGAGTTATTTGATCTTCGATTTCCTTTTTTCTTCTGTCCTGATGATGCCTGAATTGCCGAGACATTGACGGGTTTTTTATTATTTACTTACATTTCGGAGACATAAGGCTATGTGACTGAAATTTTTCCAATTATCTCTTGAAATTTACTTAAAATATTTACTAATGTTTTTTTTTTTTTTTTTTTTTTTTTTTTTTTTTTTTTTTTTTTTTTTTTTTTTTATAAAACTTGATTTAAAGGATTGATTGCGTATCAAATATTGTATAATCGGATTGCAGTTAGCAGAAGGAAACCAATTTAGAAAATATGCAAATGTGATTAGTGTTTGTTATTTTCTACAAAGTAAACCGTATACCAATATATTTTTTTCCTTGTCTGGCCTATGTAAATTTAGATTTATCTCTCTTTTTTTTCCATAATTTAAACTTTTTTTACTATACAGTACACGTGTTAGGGCCTCAGAAAAAGACATCATTACTACCAGAACAGATCATACAGGAGCAGTGGAAGGATACGCCAGGAGGAGTCAAGACATAAAGGACAAAGGGCGAGGCAATCTGGGGAGGGGTTCGAGTTTCCAGAGCTAACTAGAGTCCTCAGAGGGTGTTCTAACACAATATCAAGTTGGCCCTGGTCATCCGCAACCCCTATACCATCAAACGCCCCCTACTTCCGCCCTCTCAGGGGCGAGGCGATAATATGTCCGCACGTCAGGGGGTCCGTCCTGTTTCCGGTAGGAGTCAGGTCTAAATTGTTTGAAGTGAAATAATGGCTTGTGTTTGAACAACAAGTACGATTACTCTAACACTTATGTTAAGAATAATAGAAAAAGTTATTTTTCTACATTAGCTAGACCCACTTTTATTATATTTATTAATGTCGGCCTAAATCTTCGTGAATGGTTTCATCTTAATGTAACCTACAATATTTGTATTACTATCAGAAATAGGTCGTTTTCAATATGGAGATCGGTAAACTTTGTCTATTTAATGATCCATTTCCTTTATACTTGAATTCTAAGCTAATTTGATCACAAAATGGAGAAAAAAGGTAGCCAACAAAAATATTGGGCCATTTCAAACTAACGAGGTGGCGATAGGCCTATCGGACTATTATTTTTGTAGGCCATCTTTTTTCTCGATTTTAGAATAGAATAAAATAGAAAATAATTTTATTCTGGGACGAAGTCCCTTCAGAATAACAAAGAAGTACAGAAATTAAAATTTTACATCTGTATTATTTTGTACCAAATCTTCTTACAGTTCGAGTTGAAAAAAAAATGTTTATCGATAACTTTTTATTGCCTCTTTTAATTAATAAATTTATCCAGAAAATGACCCATTTCTTAGAATTTTCATAAATAAAATATTGTAGATTAGGATAAGATGAAGCTATTCACGATGTTTTTGACTAATGTTTATAAGTCAATAAAAATTAGTCTGTACTATCACACTATTTACTGTAACACAATTTACTGATAAGTAAAAGTGCTTGACTGGTTGTCATGCGTCATGGGTATATACGATGCGCCGCACAGTCGTCTTTCCCAGTCAATCTTTTTTTTTTTTTTAACTTTTTTATTGAAAATATTACAATCTGTCTCAAAGGACATTCATAGTAGTGTTCAGAGATCACATTCGCATTCTATCTACAATGAAAAATAAATAAATTATACAGAAAAACAATATATATACAATAAATAAGTATTAAATAACCTAAAAATAACAAATAAAAAAGAACACATACATACCTATTTTCACTATTCCCAGCCAATCTAGTAGAACAAAAGTCAAACTAACAATAGGGAAAATATTTATGGAAAATAGCATTAAAAGTGTGTTTATAATAATAATAATAATACTTTATTCTGGGATGAGTCCCTTTAGAATAATACTGAAAGACACAGATATGGGCTAAGGAGCCTCAGAGATACACGTCGGTGCAATTAGAAAAAGAAAAATTAATCGAAAAAAATTACAAATATTATAGGTATAATTGACGGGAAACTTCGAAACTTGAGAGCCAATTTTAATATTATAGGGCACTGGTTTGATTGTCAGAATGAGCAATAAATAAATTTTATACGTTTCCGTTATGATTTTTCCCCAAAAAATATTGATGTGATACGTAAACAAAAGTCTTCTTTGAAAGTTAGTACAAAATTCATAAAATGGTTTGGGTTATTATAAGTAATATTTTTTGCACTATATTTGCAATTAGGTAGAAATTTGAAATGAAGAAAAAATATGTAAAGTACTAAGTTGAAAATGTTCTTGACCAGCCCACTGCGTTGGGTTGGTTTAAAAAATGTAGCAGTGGAGATACGACGTTGGAAACGATGAACGGCTCCGGGATTTATTGAATATTGATAAGGTTCTGCAGGAAGCGGTTGAGTCAAATCCGTCCACAAGTACTCGCGAACTTTGCCTTGAGTATATTGTGTCGAAAGATATTGTTAGTCGCCATCTACCCTCCATGGGGAAGGTGAAAAAGAGCAGTAGACTGGTCCCTCACGAACTTACTCCTCAGCGATCAGCTAACAGGTTAGAAATCTGTGAAATTTATTGATAAACCCTTCTGATATGAGACTCCTGCCTCATCCACCATATAGTCCAGACCTCGCACCATCGTATTACTACTTATTTAAATCCATGGTCTATTTTCTTCAAAAGAAAACATTTGATAATTTTGCGGAACTTGAAATTGCAATCCAAGAGTTCTTAGACAGCCATGCCAAAGAATGGAACCAGCGTGTGATCGAGCAATTGGCTAGCAGATGGCTAATGACGGTAGATAACAATGGACTATACTTTGAGGATTAATTGTATTTTATATTAAACAAAACAATAGTACAAATATTTGGTTGAAAAAAAGTAATTTATTTTATACACCCTATTATTTTAGGTGTTTTAGAGAAACGTTTAGCCACAGAGGCTGTTATTTCTTTCAGCGTTATAACCCTCTACAGCCCCTGGAGAAGAGACCGCTGCGAACTGACGGAGAGGAAGTGAGATTAAGGAAGGAGAGGAGAGGAGGGGGTTATTAGGCGGCTGGAGAACTGGAGGAAATTACAAAAGAAATGTCGTTACTGCCTAAGTGCCTGTCTCCAGGGGCCTTCTCCAGCCACCTCCAGTTCTTCCCAACGTTACCTCCTCTCCTGTTAGCTTAAAGCGACTCACTTCATGTCAATGTTTATTTTATCGATATCTGTTTCGTATTGTAGTTATATATCAATTAATAATCATCCCTTTATTTTCCGATTGTATAATAATCTTCGATAATGTTCCAAGGTACGTTCTTCTAAAATCCAAAAACCAACTTTATCGTTTTTCTTCAACAATTAAAAGGATTTCTCCTTCCCATCTCCATCAACATTCAATTTTTTAAATATTTACCAAATGTTATTAAGTATTTAAAACATTATGTTTTACTGAAAAAAAAAATTTTAATTTAATTTTTTTGATTCACACGTGTCATAATGGTAATGCCAACCAGTGAATGCGAGATCGATTGCTAAATATAATGTCATGAAAGGCATTACGAGGATCAGTGCCCAGCGGCACCTCACTCGGCGTGAAAT
The DNA here is from genome assembly GCA_928085145.1 of Nezara viridula. Taxonomy (NCBI): domain Eukaryota; kingdom Metazoa; phylum Arthropoda; class Insecta; order Hemiptera; family Pentatomidae; genus Nezara; species Nezara viridula. The sequence continues at coordinate 151,478,469 of OV725080.1, read as the reverse complement.
CTACATTAGGCGAGGAGGTCCCTTATCCAGCTCCTTTTCATTCTCCTACAAACGTTACCTGGCATATCCGAAGTATTGTCCTGAGAGAATAGGATGAGGTAGCTGAGGCTGATTCAGTGGCGGGAACTCGTTTTGTTCTGGTGGTGGAGGTTGAACTCTAGGAGGCCTCTGCAGAGTATGGTTTCTTGTGCGGGTCTTCCTTAGATCTTTCAAAGTTTCGCAATCTCTGTAGTTAGCAGGATGTGGTCCTTGGCAGTTGATACATTTTGAGACTGTTTCTCGAGTCTTTGTACAGGAAGTGCTTTCGTGACCCATACCACACCTGACTCACCTCGGCTGGTGGTTGCAGTATGTTTTGGTATGGCGATACTGCTGACAAGGTAAACACTGCGGAATGATCCTTTTTTTCTTATCTCTTCGATGTTCACGTGTGTTTAATACAAGAATTCAATGTCGAAAATTTTTCGATTGAAAGTTGCTTTGGGCACGTCAACGAAAAATAAAAATAAATTCTACAGGTTTGTGAAGAGCAAGTCTCTACTTTGTTTGAGTTTTTTTAAGTAAACTACTAAAGAATATAAATTTTGACAAAACACCGATTATCCTTGAGGGAAGCGGCAAAAAGGAACATAATAATAAAACTAATAACAAAAAAATTATATAAAATTATGAGTGTTCCTTTTTTTTTTATTGAATTAAGTTCATAGGCAAGGAATGAAGAGGAAATAAAAATTATTAGGCAAATTGAATTGAAATTTGAGGCGTTTTGGTGCTGCAATTACGCACTGTGTGCTGTTGAAAACCTACAAAAAAAAATGTCAGCAAAATCCGAAAAATTAAATAGAGTCTTACACATATACACATACAGACGGCACATATTTACAGACTAATGACTGGAAATGTGTGGAAAATAATTACACTGAGTTTGAGGAATCGCTAACCTTCTGTCATTTAATAGATGAATAAAGAGACGTGTTGAATTTCGATTGTTGTCATCGATGAGCTCAGTTTAGAATTGTGCTCAACAAAAAATAATTTATAGAAGTGAAAAATTTATTTGTTTTAATGCAACAATTTCAGAAACTGCCAGTCCAATTCGCAAAATTCTTTTTCCATTAGATAGACCATAAGTGGAGTCCGCAATAATTGGTTATATTTTACTGTTACGATTTTTATTTATAAGTAACTGCCCATATACATATATTCATCTCAATTCTATTGATTAATTATTTTTAAAAAACTCAAACTTTGGTAACCTAAATAACTAAATTAATTCTAGCTCTAGATAAATGATGACCATAAAAACGATTGGAGGCCACATACGGCCTATTCTCCGATTCTCCACCTGTAAAATAGACCGTTTATTGAGAGATACTAATTTTTCTTGCAGTCTTTGTTGTACTTTTTTCCTCTTTTCGTTACCTTATCTGGCATGTGGAGAGGTCGTTCTAGAGGTATTACCAAACCTATACTAACTAGAATGAGAAGGTTGAGATTCGTTCCATGGCTCTCCTAAGATATAAATTTAACCCCTGCCGGTCGGATTCGAACCGGTGTCACTAGACTTGCTGTGAGATTGCGTGGTAAAATTTCTGTATTCCTTTTTGGCTGTAATTTATATAAGGTTTCGCTTTGTAGAGATGGTTATGTCCTAATGATGCCTGAACCGGCAAACGATTCATAGATTAGTTGTTTGCTGGTTTTTTAGAGGCTGAAGTCTCCCAAATACTTTTATCTTAACAATTAATTTATACTGGTATTTTTTTTCATTATATGAAAAAGCCACAATGGTTAAATAGAACGGTGATTCCTGGCAGCCATGATATTATATTGAGGACATGATACAATCTTTTCCTGGGGGAAAATCAATTTAAAAATTAAGAGCAGAATTTCCATCCGAGCTCTTTTAAATGACATTTATAACTTAAAAAGAAAAGAAAGGGGATAGAGCGATAGGGGGGGGGGCAGCCAGCGTGAAATTGCCCTAGCTCCTCCAGCGCCCCCTGCCGCCGCTACGCTGCTTTATAAATATAGACCTGTCCTTTCCATATGTTCTCTCTTCGGCTAACACCCCTCAAGCCAACATACATATATACAAGCATACAAAATATATAGAAATACACACATTGGTAATAAGAACAATAATAATAATAATAATATAATTTGGCTATAAGGCGCGATGTATAATATAGGGTTTTAAAGAAATTAAACTATTGTGCAAACTGTTTTTTCGTTCCGTTTATTTTATGTTGATAAAAAGTAATACAATTTGAACTACATAATACATGTAAATTACAATTATACAACTTGAACAACAAGTAGTACAATTAAATGAACAGTTGTATAATTTGAATAATGGAGGTAGGTAAAAAAGGGTATCCTCCTAATATATATATATATATATATATATATATATATATATATATATATATATATATATATATATATATATATATATATGAACCTAAATGAAGCCATATGAGTATAATCAAAACGGAGTATATGAGGACGTCTAAGACTCAATTAGGTCAGAAAGAAGACGTGCGAATTAATGGGTACAAATTCAAGCATTGCAAGAGCTTCAAATATCTAAGATCTCTTGTAACAGAAGACAATGATACAAAGGCAAGATATCAGCTGGTAGCAGATGCTTTTTTGCGCTTAATAAACTGCTTAAATTTCAAATATTTCTCTCAAGGCAAAAATAACCATATACAAGACAATAATTAGACATATGGAAGCGAGTGCTGGGTGATGACCAAGGAGAGAGAGCGAGAATCGTGAAGGTTTGAGAGAGAAAGATTCTCCGAAAGATATTTGCACCAGTAAACAAGAATGGCCATTGAAAAATCAGGAAAAACAGCTCGAACAGCTTTTTAGTGAGCCTAATATTGTGGCGTTCATCAAAAAACGAAGGTTGCGATGGCTGGGCCATGTTCAAAGGATGCCTGATCAGAGGCTAGCAAAAAACATAATGAATGACAGGCCAAGCAGAAGTGGTTAGATGACGTAGAGGACGATTTGATACGGAAAGGAGTAAGAGGATGGCGAAAGAATGCTAAAGATAGCCAAAAATGGCTATCAATTTTAAGTAAGGCCAAAGTCCAACTAGGGCTGTAGGGCCATTAAGTAAGTAAATATATCTGAACCCAGGTTTTTTTTCTAGAAGTAAGGTATCTACAATATAATTGGGGTGTGGTATAAAACAATTGTGATTAATTCATGATTATTTTTTTTTAAACAAAACGTAGCTTAGTTTATTCACTCAAAAGTTCTTTTTAATTGTTTTAGCAATGACAAACTCTACTTACGGTTGAAGTATATTTTGTCTAGTTTACTGTTAATTACTTAAATTTCGAACTTTTCTGAGGAAATTGGAGCATTGGTTATTTAAACCTTTTTGTAGCTCTTAAGGTCTGCTATCACACCTTTTAATATTTTTTTCTACTCAGGGGACACCTTGTATATGTGTGTGTGTGTGTATATATATATATATATATATATATATATATATATATAGCCTATTTATTGAAAAATATTACAATCTGTCTCAAAGACATTTATAATAGTGTTCACAGATCACATTCACATTCTATGTACATAAATGAAATAATTTATACAGCAAAATAATGTATATACAATAAATAAGAATAAAATAACCTAAAAATAAATTAATAAAAAGAACACATACATACCTATATACAATAAGTCTAACAATTAATACAAATATTAGGCGAGGAGGAGTACTGCTCACTCTCATGTCATTGTATTTAATTTGGAGTATATACTTTACCTATTATTAATTTTATTTTTGGACTGTTCTGAATAATAAATATAAGTTTAAATAAAAATCTGTGAACAATTTTTATTTTTTATTTTATACGTCGTCTTCAATAATCACCTAAACATTATTTTGTATGGTGCCTTTCTTTTTCATCCATAGTAATAACCTTAATAATTAATAAATATAAAAACAAAAATGCCATGCTTCCCCCAAAATTAAATCCTGAATCCGCTGTGAACGTAAATTAATTAATTAATATCGTGGAGTTATTAAGCCTTCAGCTCTTCTCACGGTCTATCAAACGCAAAATGAAATTTTCAATTTGGACTGGTAATGAAATTAGTGCGATCAAAGAAATAAGCTCGTAGTTTTTATATATTAGTACACTTTTTTCATATAAATATAATATCCTGTCACTAATTAAACAATAGTCATGTATAGTTAGGACAGGGTACATTCATACCATACTTACAAAAAATATAAATAAATAAAATAAAGCAGGAACTGTAGGTCTGTGGTTATATGGCTCCTAGGCAGAAATACCTAGATACCAGACTTTTCTCTCCACCTATGGATGGAAAAGCAGCACTCCAAGAGATCCTTACAGTACACTCTCAACCGCGTCACTGCTACTAAAACCATTAACTAGTATAATTAAAATTAATTAATAATTATTGTATTAATGCATAATTATTTTAGTGGTCCATTTAACAAATCCGAATATATCCTTTGCCATGAACATATTCCCACTTCAAGTCCAATTGTAAAGTTTAGGGACAATTACCAGATAATGTCAAATAAGGGCTAAAACCTAACTCACTATTCACTATTCACTATCCTCCCTCCCTTCTACTAAATAGGGATCAGATCAAATAGAAGACAGTAGTAGTAATTTAGTACAGTGGGGGGGCATAGAAAAGTGTCCCTCCCCCCTGAAAGGCACAATGGCACTGGAGGGCAGAGGCACAATGCCCTATCGCCACCATTGTCCCCTAATTGTGCTTCTGTTGCCTTCCTCGTCCACAAATCCTTTCTCTTCTTTCGCCTCCTGATAGCTCCTGGTATATGGTCTCTCATATCGCTCCTCGTCTTCCAAATTGTCCTCATAACATTCATTATCTTATCCACGAGTTGGTTTCTTGAGATTTCTGGTGGTATTTGTTATTTTGTAAACACTAATAGATTTATAACAGCTGTTAGACATAGTTTTTAAAAATAAATATTCTCTTTATGATTAAACTGTCTCGTCTTGATTTATTGAAGTTTTTTTCAGATTTCTTTGAAATAAGGGTTCATTATTATGTTTTCGGATATGTAGCTTTTTTTTTTTATAATATCTAATTTAAGATTACACAGCTAAACTGTTGTTACCAATGATGGAATGAGTAAAATTGTGAGATACCTCCATTAGAAAAAAATATAAAATAATACAAAAAAAAAAGGTGTTTGATCATTGAACTAGCAATAATTATACATCAAGCTATAAAATCTTAGTTCAAGTTATATGCAGATATAGGGAATATAGTTTTTCTGATACCTTCAAAATAAAAAAATAAAACTATGATATATTTATTTATTTGGCGTAAAATACATGCTTTTTTTTCTTTTCTTTTACTTGCAAAATTTTCTTATTCACAATTCCATTTACCTTAACATGGTGCTACCTTCACCTTAAAAGAAACAAAAAACTAAAACTAAACAATAAAAATAAAAGCAAAACAAAATAAAAATATGAAGATAAATCCTTAGTCCCCAGGTCTCACAAGCATTAAGATTTTCGTCAAAAGCTATGCAGATATTTATACAGTAACTTGCTGCGTCATAAATATTTTAAATATATATATATATATATATATTTAAAATATTTATGACGCAGCAAGTTACTGTATAAATATCTGCATAGCTTTTGACGAAAATCTTAATGCTTGTGAGACCTGGGGACTAAGGATTTATCTTCATATTTTTATTTTGTTTTGCTTTTATTTTTATTGTTTAGTTTTAGTTTTTTGTTTCTTTTAAGGTGAAGGTAGCACCATGTTAAGGTAAATGGAATTGTGAATAAGAAAATTTTGCAAGTAAAAGAAAAGAAAAAAAAGCATGTATTTTACGCCAAATAAATAAATATATCATAGTTTTATTTTTTTATTTTGAAGGTATCAGAAAAACTATATTCCCTATATCTGCATATAACTTGAACTAAGATTTTATACAGAGTCACACACGCAAGCCCACTTATACGTACACCTATATGCATACCTACTTACACCCGCATACACACCACAATATTCATAAAATAATACATAGTTAATAGCATACACATATTTTTTTTTCGGTAGTATATCTTATTTTAGCACAAGTGGGATTCAATATTGAACGTTTTATATTAAATCGGATTAAAATCTAAAAATAGATATAGTTTTTTTTAAGTAAATATTCTCTTAATGATTACACTATCTCGTATTGATTTATTGAAGTTTTTCGGATTTGTTTGAAATATGTTTTTATGTTTACGGCTATGTATTTTTTTATAATATCTATTTTTAAGATTACACATCTCAACTGTTGGTACCAATCATGGAATGAGTAAAATTGTGAGATATATCCGTCAGATAAAAATATAAAACAATTCCAAAAAAAAAGGTGTTTGATCATTGAACAACCTATAATTATATATCAAGCTAATAAAATCGCAGTTCAAATTATATGCTGGTATAGGGGAATATAGTTTTACCTATAAAAAATAAAACTATGAATTAAAAATGTATTTTTTTTCTACATAATTTTTCAATTCACAACTATCAGGAATACCAATAATCATAGAGCGTGCTGTCAGGAACAAGAATATGGAGTAAGACGTTGGTAGGCGTGAGGAAGAGGGGTGCCCCACGGCTCTCCTTCCTATCTTGATATAATATGCCTAGTTTGTGGAGAAGATCCCTCATCCTGCTTCTTTTGTGCCTCCTAAGGATGTTATGGGCCATGTTGGTTGAGAGCATGCATTAAATCAATGGGTTGGTAGGTCTTGAATTTTGAAATATTTTTTAATGTGTTCGTATGTAGTAGTTAACTACATTTGTAGGTCTTTGTTTACTCAAGACTTTACAGTAATGTAATTAAATACATTAATAACCATACCAGGGAGCTTTGGTTATAGTCCTGAAAGTTTTTTATTGAAAAGTTTGTAGTTCACCGTATATCTGTGAAGCATAGGTCCACTTTATTAATAATAAATTAACCATTAATTGGTTATTTATTAAATTTGACCTATGGTCATGAAGCGAAGAGAGAACAATGTATATAAAGTTACGAAACTATTTTGAAATAGTTATCTGCAACGATAATAATAATACCTGTAAATTATTTGCTTCATATTATTATTTGATAACATTATTTCCTTGAACGACTGTGCATTATGTTTTGACTTTGCTGTCATCGAGTCGCTTCCAGTTGGACAAACTGTATCAGTCCAGTGAAATTTCTCCAGGGAGCGGTAGATCCAGAGGTACAACACCGGTAGAAATATCCCCATAAATCACCCCCCTCCAACCCCCCGGTGTCCCTGCCAACCTACTTCTGATAGCGATCGCTCTCTGTACACTGCTTCTCCTTCAGCATGATTGATACATTTCACTCCGGTAATTCATTAGTCTTATGAATGGAGGCCGGTTCGTTAATATCAATTAGTGATTTCCGTCGTTCGTCGTCTTCATTCATTCATCTCTAGTCTCAATTATCTGAGAAAAGTAATAGGCCTAGTAATGGTGATTTATTTACCTCATAATCGATTATCAAAATGAGGCTACTTCCTCAACTACCTCATGTAAATGAAGCATAATTTAAAAAGAAAGAAAATATTTAGGTTAATTTACGTATTTTATGAATTATTGATACATCACATATATTTCAATTACCTCTCTATTTTCGGTATAATTTTTTTTGTCTATAAAAAATGCATTTGCGTCTGTCAACTTATTTTAGTCTTATACAAATTTATGATCATTTATATGAATTATGACTATTCCATACATTATATATTTTTAGTTTGTCAAAATTCTACATAAATGTTTAAATTTTTCATTTATTTTCTATGAGAGCATACATTTTCTTTTTAATAATAAATGATAAACACTGCACCAATATCCCAAAGACTTTTAAATTCACTTCTCGGGAAACACTTAAAAATAAAAATTAGACGGAAATTGAGTACATACAATTAATTACTAAAACCTATTATGCAACACAGATATTTAGAACATATAAAAAAAAAAAAATTCACATAAACAGACTTCAAATCTTTCAAGCAAAAACATTCAGGACAATCACAAAAGTACGTTATCAACATAACCTTACACACTTCATATGTCGACAGTTACGACACGTACGAAACCACCATTCCATGACAAATTACAAGGACACCCTAACATACTCATAAATGACATGGCCACAACACATATTCCTAGGAACGTCCGTAGAAGGTTGAAGAGGTGCTGGATGAGGGACCTCCTCGCCTAATGTAGATATGGCTGGGTATTGCTTTTTCACGTGTCTCTCATGCAATGTATTCTATCAGAAATTATCTATTTCACTGGATATCATATTTTTTTTTTGACTGATGTGAATAAATATTATAAGTTAAAAAAAATAACTACGACAATTAGAAGTCATTAGTTTTTTTCTCACGTTTCATTAAAATCTAAATTTGTTTGTTTTAGATATTGATTTATATAAAATATTTGTTTTTCCAATAATTTGTTATATACATCATACTTACATTACTACTGTTATTAACGGATATTTGTTTTGTTTTTTAATTATAATCATTTTGTATTACAATTGATAATAAGACCTTAATTAGTTCTAAAAATCGAAATTAAATGAACTTTAGAGAAATAAATTATGTAAACACGTCAATTAAGACCTGTTAGAATATTTCAATGAGGATAAGAACTAAGGCATATTAAATACCATTTTATTTCATGTCAATATAATTAGTTTAGATAAGTGTAAAACTTATATATTTATACCACTTTAGCTAATGAAAATATCTCTAACTGTGAGATGAAGAGCTAAAATCTGAAAAATTTTGTTTTTATTTTGTTCTTTTTATTATTGTTTTCATTTTTTTTATTTGTTATCTTAAATCTTCATAATTATTTAATATATCTATATCATAAAAGGTTTGTGTATGTGCGTACGTAAACAAATAGAAACCCTGCAGAAGGTATATCTAGCTGCGCAGAGCGGTGAGGTATTGCGGGCACTGTATAGGCTGCCCCGTGACGAAAATGTTAAACTTGTTTGCTTGTACAACTTTTTTATCACCGTTCCTTTAAAATTAATAAATTAAGGCTAAATAAGTATTACTATATTTACAATAATTTAATTTTGAATATTTTACTATTACTTTATTGTGTAAGTTATTATATTTTCCAACATCTTTCATTACAACTAGTTCCACAAATGTCTCATGCCATTTTTCATATTTTTTTTTTAATACGTTACCTCACTACACCAGATGCCCCTAGTGACTGAACCGTCATTAGTGGTCGCATGGACCAATCTCCCGTAGGCACCTGTAGGCGATCCCTTATTGGCCGAGAGCTTATCCAATCGGCGTCGAGAACCAATAAGGGACATCATTAATCAAGAAGTGACAGGAAGAGGACCTTATTACAGCCCCTCCGATATGGCCTTATGTCACCTCTCTCTGATCAATGGCTCAGTCTTCACTAATGGTTATGTAATGGAAGAAAAAATGCTTTTATATTAGTTGTTAATATATTTATTATTAATTTTATATACATTACATTTTAACCAAACTAGGACAAAACCATAAGGGTTACGTTGAAATAATATTAGGTTGCGTATTTGGCTTAACCACTTTTAGGTATGTAAACACTTTTTGAGTGGCTGGACCAATTTTTAAATTTAAACATCAAATTTAACGAGTGAGATGTATAAAATGTATTTAAACTATCCTTTTTTTCTTCTTTTCGTCGCCTTTTCGCTATATTGGGTTTCTCCAAGCCAGGAAAGAGGAAGGAATAATATAGAGTTAAATGCTCCACTACTCTCGAGCGGGACTCGAACTGTTTTAAAATGTGTTCGATCTTTCAGTTACAAATGATGTAACAATTTTTTTTTTTATTGAATGGTTAGAATGTTTTTTGAAATCACATGGATTTTATTAAAAACAAATTAGGCTCACTAACTAGTTACTAGTGCAGTACTAACTACTAACTAGTGCACACTAACTAGTTATTGTATAATATTTTTATTCCCAATTTGCCGTTGGTTTCATAAAATATCTTGTATATATTATGATCATATGTTTTTTAACATTACTATGTTCTTTTTTATCATTATTATGTTTTTCCTCGTTATCAAGCTCATGATCATATGTTATGAATCTAAATTATCAATAACTAAACAAATTATTGCCTTAGAATGTATAGGATTATCCTGTAGTAAGCTTTTTTTTTTCAAAATTATATTATTTTTATTCATAGTTATAATTTTCATTTCATCTCATTTGGTATACTCTCTCTCTCTCTCTCTCTCTCTCTATATATATATATATATATATATATATATATATATATATATATATATATGTATATATATATATATATATATATACATATACACACACACATACATACATACATACACACAAGTCCCTCTCTGCTATCAACAGCTGATTGATCATAAAGTATAGTCAAACAACACTACCGTTTACAATTATTTAAATATTACAATAATAAGGTTAATTTAATTTAATTTTCATGAATAATGGTTAAATAAATTGAATTTAATGTTCATTTAATTATATTTTCTTTAATTAAACCAGTATTACAACTTGAGCTGCACAGAGGTACACGTGAGCCTTTAGAGCTTATTGTATTCGCCGAACTGTCGTTATGAATGGCAATGAAGTAGACAAGACTAATGGGTCGAAGAGGGGTGGGTTCGAAACACGTCCAGAAGGACGAGGGTTATTCCTAGCGGCCGCATGTTGGCAGCAGTGTTTAATTAGCGGCAGGCAGGTTAGGTAATGCGGCCTCCAGATCTCTGTGGTAGCTAGAGATTAGTTCTCAGGTTTGGCAGCTAAATGTCTCTCACTGGCAAAATAAATTAGGCGAATATATATATATATATATATATATATATATATATATATATATATATATATATATTTACAACTTTTCCTTCATCGACCTTTGAGTATTAAATTCAAACTTCACTATTTTATTGGGAATAAGGTCACTTAATTTTTTTTTTTTTTTTTTTTTTTTTTTTGCTGTTTGGGTAACTATTGCCTTTCAATATTTCTTTTATTCTTTGTATATTTTCTTCTTGAAAAGAAACTGAACTTAGAACAATAGCTCTATGAAAGTGACCTTACTCCCAATCAAATAGTGAAGTTTGAATATATATATATATATATATAACTAAATGAAAAAATATATTTAAATCATCCAAGGTGTTTAGGCTTACATGGTGTTTTGTAGGAATATAGCAGACTTTTTTCACATTATTTACATTTAATGAATCATTATTTTATTTTTTATTTAAAGATGTATTAGTTTATAATGGTGAGCTTCGCCAGTGAAGCCAAAAGTGATGTTGAAGAAAATATCGTACACCTTGACAAGTTACCCCGAGTGTGATACATGCCTACGATAGCCGATAGGTGGCGGCTTGAGAAAAGAAAAAGTAAAGAAAAAAATACTGTTTGGCTATTCAGAGCTGGTGGAGAGAGATGGCGGAGAGAAAGGAGGGAGATAAGCAGGACAAAGGACACCTTGCACAGCGCTCCCCCGACCCTCTCCTTCTCTCTCATTTATCGCCGTATTTATATTTTCCACTGTCCTCTACCAGGCCACCGTATCTTAGCCTAAGTTACTTCTATAGCGTGGTTATAAAACGTTCCCATAACTTGGTATAATAATTTTTTTTTTAAATTTATTTATTGAATATTACAACGATAGTAAGATCACATTCTCACTATATGTACAAAACATATAAAATAAGCAGAAACAAAATAAATAATACTCAAAAAGTACATACAATAAATAAAATGAAATAACTCAAAAATAAGAAAATTAAAAAAAAAAAAAACTCATACACTATACTATTTAGTCCGTGGTACAGACCCCTTTTTATCAAATTATTAACATCCGACTGAAACGAAAATAGTTTCATTTCATCGTAACCTACAAATATATTATTTGCGAAAATTATCGGAATACTGCAACCTATAGGTCGTCAAACTTTGTATATTTAATTAGGTAATAAAAACTCGTAAATAGCCATTTGCTTTCCACTTTAATCGTAAGATAGCTTGAGCACGAATTCGAGAAAAAAGGTGGCCATCAAAAATATTGATCCGTTTGGCGTGACCTACACTCCAAAATTGTCAAAATAACGAGGTTATATAGGCCAAACGCGTTATCGTTTTTAAAAGCACCTTTTTTCTCGACGTTTTGCTCAAGATATCTTACTGTTAAAGTGGAAAGCAACTTGGGTAGTTACGAGTTTTTAGTATCTAATTAAATAGACAAAGTTTGCTGACCTCGAAATTTAAAACGCCCAATTCGGAGAATTTTCGTAAATAAAATATTTGTAGGTTACGATGAGATAAAGCTATTTACGAAGGTTCAGCCGGATTTTAATAATTTGATAAAAAGGGGTCTGTACCACGGATTATTTTACTAACAGGCGAGTGAACTCCAAACCAGGCTTGTGCCTCCAACTATGGAGTGAAAAGTAGGACTTCAGGAGATCCATGCGTTGCTCTCTCAACTATATCACTAAAGCTAGCAGAGGTTGATCGAGAGCGCTTTTGCCACACACACTCATATTTTGAGTGGAGAATCTCTATCAAGCACCACCCACCCCTATAATCCTCCAAGAAGGTTAAAACGACAGTAGTCCCGCGACCTTTTGTAGTTTGTAGTTCTGTCAATGACAATTGCCGTTTTAACCTTCTTGGAGGATTATAGGGGTGGGTGGTGCTTGATAGAGATTGTGCGATATGATTTTTACGATACCTAAGATTTTGGTGAAATTTGAGGAATTTTTCTGGGATAAGGTCTAGGAGAAATAGAGAATTTTGAGGTCATGGTGTTGAGTCCAACTTATTAATCTAACTACTGTGTACAGTGAACTACTGTGTCAGTCTGGAATTTAATTATTGTTAAAAAAAAAACTGGTGGATATTATTAATATTACTTGTAATTATTTATTAAAAGTAACAGTTAAAATAACATATTGTTTATTAGATAATTGTTTAATAATTTAACGGTCTGCTACATACTTGAGACCACCGTCGAAGAAGTTGTGACGGTGCGAAGGGTTGATGATGATGTTGCACACGTGGAAATATGCTTTGTAACTGAGTTGTTACATACGAATTCCCCGCGAGCTTCGCCTCCCTTACTCCCTCTTCTATTTAGCCTCGAGAATATCAAAGCTACCTAGGAATGTGTAAAACTATCTTACTATGCGGCGAGAGCTGCGTTGTGTCTCCTCAACGTTTAGTTTTTTCTCTTTACATTTATATTAGTCCGGGAGATGATTGTTTGCAAATTATTTAGAATGGTATCTAGGATGTAAACAAATATTTCACAAAATGACTGATTATCAAAATTTACGCCAAAATGTATAATTTTTTCATGAGGAAAAGACAAATAATCAAGAAAATTTGTCTGGCGAAGTATTTACTGAATTATTTTAACAGTACATGTCCAGGCAAAAATTTCTCATGCTGTTTATAACTTTCTTTTTTTTTTAATGGTTCATATTTTGTTCTAAATCATTCATAAAGACCTCAATAAGTCAGTATTTTGGCCCGATCCAGATCCTCAATTCATGATAATCCTTCTAGGCGTCTAAAAGGAAGAGGGCCTCGGAATCTTGTTACTCAGAACTATTACTAGGGGTTAGTGTTTAGAGTTGTATCTCGAACATTCTGTCCACGCTATTATTCTTGATTTTCACTTTTATTATTTCTATTTTTTTTTAATAAAGTTCTTAATTTTTACTTGTATATGCGCCTGATAACTCTACGCAGCCATAATCCATGGATCTAGACCGATTTTTATCTGATCTTGAACCCGAGTGGAATGTGACTGCCAGATTTATCTAAAGGGATGAGGTACGGAGGTACTGGAGACCTGCCACTATAGCACGGAGAACATTGTTCGTAGCAACGTGAGGTTCGGTTACCATCTCCAGACTAATGTGCTCTCGTAAGTAATGTACGTCTGTAAGGAAACCATATTTCGCGACCAAAGATCTTTATGGTCTATAACGTCATCCAAAAAAAAAAAAAAAAAAATATATATATATATATATATATATATATATATATATATATATATAAAGGATATAATTAATGTAAAGCGAACTTTCTAAGCTCATAAACACGCACTAACATGTATCCTTTCCGTGGTCATTTTCCGACAATTTCTCATCTTTTTTTCTAGCAGAATGACTTTCTGAATAAAACGAACGATTTGTGTTAGTAACTTATCATTCTCTCCAACAACTTCGAAGATAGAAACAATGAGGAATTCTGTAAAAAATAAAAAACTATTATTGTTTATTATACATTCGAATTTCATGTCTTCAATATATATATATAGTTGGTACACATCCAGATACTTTTTTAGATTTTATGTAATAATCTTATGTAAAGTCTTAAGATTGATATAAACTATTTCCAAAGCGTATGAGTCAAGTCTGAGAAACTGCTATGCAATAATTTTTTGTTTTCAAATAAATCAAGAGATCTTTTATATCTGTTAGTCAAATCTTCTGCTGCTTATGAGATAATAAAACATTTTTTACTCTCGGACAGTATAAATCTGATATGAAAAATTTTCATGACGAAATTACTATGGCGTAGAATGAAGAATATAAAATGTTAGATAAAACTAGCTTTATTAATATGTCGGTATGAATAAAATTATTAAGCATAGGAACTCTTATGTAGAGTAATGAGAGTAAGTAAAATGTAATTAAATGTTCTTATTCCCTTTTAAGCATTTTTTTTTTCTTAATGTTATTAATAATTGCTTGCTTTGTAATCAACTATTGTTTGTTTTTTTCCAAATATACATATTTCATCGAAACAAGAAAGGAATTAAATGAAATTTCTTTTTTCTTGTTTATTTAGCCTGTGGAATTAAGGTCGACTGGAACAATTTGAGCTAAATGGCGAGGGATATAGGAGATCCCAAGGTGTTGGGAAGTTGATGGTGGCACTGGAGCTGCTGGAGTTTGTTATTCCAGCGGTGTCCTGCCTGGAATTCAATTGCGGGGTCATCTTATCTGCCTCATTTGTCTGGGTCCCTTCAGCCACCTTCCTAATTTATAGTCTGAATTTATTTTTTACTCCCCACCGGGGTCTATCTTGAGGTTTATTTTGGTTTGTTATATTACATTCTATCTTTAATTTATATATGTATATATATATATATATATATATCCATGGTATAATTAGTCTTAACTTATATTAAAATGAAAATAATATTTTTTCTGTTGCAGGTTCGGCGCTGATGCAGATCGTTGAAGTGTACAAGGAGATCCAGGCCCAACAGATGAACATTGTATGTTATTTATAATTATTATCTTTTATTTTTTGCAATTTCAAAACGATTTTTATGAAAATATCTTAAGTATATTTCTAATTTCAAGAAATTTAGTGATAAAAGATTGATGAAGTTTTAATATTGGTTATAATTTGTTTAATGTTTATTGATTAATTGATTCAAAATTGTATCATGTTACATTATATAAATAACCAGTCAGTTATATACCAATTCAGGCTCTACCAAAACAAATATACGGATATGTAAAAATATTTTAGGGAGTTATTTTACAATATTGAGGGGGTTACATAATCCACATTAGTGTAGCACAAAAGAAGAAAAATGTTCTAATCTAATGGATTGTATAGAAACTTATTCTAAAAATATTATTATGAATATGAAAATAATGTGAACCTGTATCAATGATAATTTGATAAAAATAATTATGAGTTTGCATCCAGGGGTTTTCATTTTGGCATTAATCCCCCGCCCTCACCCCTGGCCCGAGAAAACCCCGTACAGCCGAAAAAGTCGAGGATGGAATGATTAAAAAAGATAATAAATAAAACCTCGAATTTTTTTTTATCTATTAACCCACAGTTATCTAATGTAATCTCTATTAGTTTGTTATACACTTATTCCTTATCTTTTATCGCAATCTGTTTACTTTTAACTTACATGCTATATTCTCCTTCATTTTTATTTTTATTCATACTTATTTTCCATTTATTTGCATTTTCTACATATATAATATTTAATATTTAACTACATTGTCACCCACTATATCTCTGATACCATCTTTTATTTTTGTATCTGACAACTTCTTCTTATTTTATATCTACTTATATTTATTTTTTATTTTCAACATGTTTTGTATCTTTTGTAGCCCTGAAGACGACCTGTAAAGTGGGTCGAAACGTCGGCAAAAATTAAAACAATTAACATATTTTAATTTAGTATTTATTTGACCGCACCGCCGACTAACTCCTTCTCATATTATATCAACGGTCAACCATCTCTACATCATTATTTATTTTTAATTTTCATTTGAATAAAATGTTAAATAAAATCTTCTGATGATTTTTTTTTAAGAATGTTTAAGAGATACAAGTTTCATTACATTTCTTGAAAAAAAAAATTTTGGTTTTGAAAATAAAATTATTTAACTCATCTCTTTTTTTTTAATATTCAAATTCAGTTTTAAAAAAACAAAAAAAAATATTTGTTATTAAGAGTGTATTTTTACATGAGAAAATAAAGGCTATTAGGATTCACTTTGGAAATAAATGAATCAGTCGTTCATTAAATACAAAGCGAAGGCTGGTATAGAATTATTTCTTGGGATTTAGCCAAATTTAACATTAGTACTTTTTGGCATTAATGACGTCATTACCTCAGTGATAATAAAATACCCAGCATGTTCTAGTTCACTGTATTATTATTATTATTATTATTATATAGTATCCTTTAGTATGATTATAACAGAAGGGTACAAACTGGGTGAGCACTGACAGAGGATTTGTAAGTTATAATTCCAACTCCTCGGTCCCTTTGAAATACTAATGACCTAGCTCAATTAATTAGTAAATTAGTAATAACTTTGGGGGGGGGAGTTGATGAAGGATACTCCTCCTCTTCTTCCTTTTATTCCTGCCCCGCTATCCTTAGCTCCTCCAGTATCCATTTATATCTGTCTTATATCCTTTATCTAATTCCGGGTTAATTGAAAACGTTGGGGTGGTTTTTTTCTCTTTATTTAATCCTGGTGAAAAATTTACTTAACGTTCCGGCGTTTAACAGTGTCCTTTAATGATGACACCTAAACAAATACTTCTACCATCAGGAAAGAAAATTAAAGTATTGTGAGAAATGAATGTTCTACAACTATAATTATATTTACATGTAAATAAAATAAATTTGAAAATATCATTTTCATTTTCATTAAGAATTAAAGTATAAAATAAACATATTTATTTTTCAGTTTATTTATGTACTTTTTAATTTATAAACAAATACTTCTACCATCAGGAAAGAAAATTAAAGTATTGTGAGAAATGAATGTTCTACAACTATAATTATATTTACATGTAAATAAAATAAATTTGAAAATATCATTTTCATTTTCATTAAGAATTAAAGTATAAAATAAACATTTATTTTTCAGTTTATTTATATACTTTTTAATTTATAAAAAGTTAATTAAATAATAAAAAAAAAATTGGACCCATCTTTTCATCCCAAAAAGATAATAAAATCTCTGTATTAAGAATTTAAAAAATTATGTAGTTACATTGTTTTTTTATTATTGTGTTTTTTATTTAATTTTTGGAATATATATTTGGTAATAAAACTTTTCTTGTTTTGAAGAGATACAAACTGTGGCTTAACTGGCAAAAGGAAGATTTTTGACGTATATTTAAAAAATATATATATTATATGTATGTTATTTTTGAGAGCTTCAGACCGAATGCCCCATCCTTGAATCCTACAGAAATATCTCCGTACGTCCACTTTCCGCAGATTTTTTTCCGAGCTATTGAGCCAAATTTTTTTCTGATTTGGTTACCACGAGTTGATCCTCGAAATCTGACATGATCATTTGTCATTTAGCTTCATAATACCAGCCAGCTATATGTTTCGTGTACCCATATAAAGATAAAGGACAAATATAAAGAGTTCTGAATTTTTTTTTTTTTTGATTTATTATCTCAATTTGCCTCTACCCGAATCGATACCGATAAGGCATTGGCAATTCTTTCTTCACTCCAGTTTTCTATATTCTATTGTAGAATCCGGGTTTTTTCAAAAAGCTCATCAGAACTTCTACATCTTTCTCAGTATCTTTTAATATTTCCTGAAGAGTACTGTGTAGGTTGAGGTTTTTTCTTGTGGCTGCATAATATTCACAATCTACGAGTATGTGGCTCACGATTCAAGGGGTATCACATCTGATGCAGGTAGGTGGCTCTCGACCGTGGAGTTTTGAAGTTTAATAAGTCTTATGAAAAATAAGATCAATAAATAAGCATAAATAAAATGCTTTTTCGGTTATTGAAATTCTGTGCCTTTTCTCTCCTCTGGCATTGTTCGAATCAAGAAATTAATCCTCTATTTATATTTAAATGTATTATAAATTATGATATTATTTTTATTACATTATTACAGTATACACGATTTTTTTTTACATTCTCAATGTTTTGTGTTCTGGGTAAGATGGAATAATTCGGAAAGTTATTCTCAGTTGGCACTTTCTGTAACTTGTTTCTAGATTTTATTAATTTCTCATGTTTCTAAATGATATAAGCTAACATTTCTCATAAAATGAATTATTTTCCTCCTCAACATATGGACATATATTCCATTATTTTCATTATAATTTGCTGAGGCATTTCAAATACTGAGTTCTCATTAAACATTTCAATCCTCATTTATCTTCCCTCAAAACATAATTTTATCTGAACATTAAATCATATCAATTTTAATTTAACCTTATATAGAGAAAATCTTTTTCAATTTAATATTTTTTTGTATATTTTTATATTTATTTATGTGATTTCATCTGCATCTTCATTAACCTTCATAATACGCAGGCATCTCAAATCCTTAGATAGGCTCTAATACTCGACAAACTCACTTTTAAAAACATTCACAAACCTATTAGATGGCGTACATACGTTAGAAACATCTTACTTAACTAAGAAAAATAATTGACAAAACGCTAGTGAGCCCCGTCAATAGACCAAGATACATAATAAATAAAACATATCAGTACTCCAAATTCTCCACCCCTCCCTTAAATTAAAATTCACCTTATGCAATAAAATAGGTAATATTTAATCCTCGTACTATCCCCTCTTCTCAACATCACATCCCATGATGATGTGAAATGAAATCATTTGGCTTGCATTTTGCATAGCGAAACTAATTTCTTTGCGTATATGTTTCTTGTGAAATCAGTGTAACGGGTATAATAGTCCGTGGCACAGACCTTTTTTTAGCGAATTATTAACATACGCCTGAAACTATCAGTAGTAAACTAGTAGCCTACAACTATTTTATTTACGAAAACTCTTGGAATTGCGGCGTTTTCAGACTGGAGGGAAGCAAACTTTGTCTATTTAACTAGGTACTAAAAACTCGTAAATACCTATTTGCTTTCTACTTTGATTGTAAGATAATTTGATTACATAATCGAGAAATAGGGTGGCATTCAATAATATTGAGCCGCTTGGGTTGACCTACACCTCAAAATTTTTAAAATAACGAGAGTATATAGAACAATGGGCCCAATATTTTTGTAGCCCACCTTTTGTGATCAAATTATCTTACGATCCAAGTAGAAAACAAATGTGTATTTACGAGTTTTATTAGCTAATTAAATAGACAAAGTTTTCCCCTCTCCAGATTGAAAACGCCCCAATTCCAAGAGTTTTCGTAGATAAAATAGTTGTAGGTTACGATGAGATGAAACTATTTACGAAGTTTTAGGCAAATGTTAATAATTCGATAAAAAGAGGTCTGTACCATTGACTAGTAACTAAATTCCAATTAGGCACCCTAACCTATCAAGTTACACATGGCACCAAAATACAACCAACTAAACTAAATTAAAATACTTTTTTTAATATCTAACCATCTGCTTTTTGGCCTTCCATGTGCTATTTTTCCTTCTTTTGAGGCATTATTTGTTAGGTAGAGGCTTCCAGATGGATTGCTACGAGCTACATACTCCGCCCATCTTAACCTCCGTGCCTTCATATCATGGGATATTGATTGATCAGTTTCTGTAAGCAGTTCTTTATTAGTATTTCTTCTCCATATGTTCGTACTCTGATCCCAGATCGCTCCGTTTATCGTGCGGATGATTTTTCTCTCAAATCTTTCAACACTTTTTTCTAGGGTGCTGGTTAGTATCCAGGTCTCACAGCCTTATATTAGAACTGGCTTTATCATAGCATTGTATATCCTTAATTGAGATTTCTTGATATTTTTCGGGATTTTAATACCTTTGAAAGGGAATAGAAAGCTGATATTATATCATGATTATGTTTTTTCCTCTTAATCTTTATCAATATAAAAAATAAAGATATACTAAATCTTACAAATTGCATCCGATGATATTACAATACTAGAACTGTTATATCGAATATATTTCCCGAACAGACAGCCGTATTTCCTGATAATCCTGGACGCCCGTCCCCTCTGAATCCGCAAGATCCCACATCCCTCCCTTTCCAGAATAGGAAATCTTATTCCCTCGGATATATTTTCTTCTTTTCCGATAGTTAGATACATAGACATTCGCTATCTGATATAGGGTCTCTTGCTGTAACGGATAATAAATATCCCGGCATATATGGACCTTCAAGACTCTCCCTTAGCAAAGTTTCCTTCCTATCCTCCGGCCCTTTTCTAAGGACATAGGCTATTCTTGTGTGATATATTCTGGACCTCAGAAGGAAGGGTCCATTCAATAATTTCTACACAGCTGCATTAGATTTCATTGATAATCTGGACTATTTGTGACGAAGAATGTTTAATTTTGTGAAAATAGTGCAGAATCTTATTAAAAATAAAAAAATATGATTTTTTTTTATAACGTTAATAATTTTGGAAGAAAACTGAGAAAGAATTTATATAAAACTATGTTTAATTATTCCTCGATGGCTAGATAAAAAAAAGAAAAGGAAAATGAATTTCAGGAAAAATAATACTTTTTTTTTATACATGTTTAAATCTATCAGTTGTATAAGCATTAATATTTAAGAACATTACATACTGTGATTATTCAAGCATTTGTCTTAGATCACTCACAAACAAATATGGAACCAAAAAAAAATTCATTTTAAAAGGATGGAAGCTTCGTTTTTCTATTTTTGCTTACATATTTTCATATATATTATTTTTCTGATCTAATTTTCTATTTTTTCTTTAATGATTAGCGCTGATTATGACCCACATGCTTGTCTCGAAATGTCGGCAAACATAATAAACACCATTGATGACTGTACTTTCCTTTTTGTAAATTTTTCCATTTTTTTCATTGTAATTCTAGTTTCCATACAAGTAGACATAACTACAACAATTAATTTTTCGTCAATCTTCACTTTCTTTTTCTTTTTATATATTAGATATTCTGTACGTATCTGTTACGTTATAATTTGGAGAAATTCCAAACCATATAGCATTATGTCTCCAAAACGCAGGCCAATAAAACAAACCTGCAAAAACTTCAACAATTCAGGCACCATCAGGACAGAAAAGATTAACCATCAATCCATAACATCTCCATATTGTATTATATCCAGTCATAAATTTCCATGACATCCGATTGCATACTAGTTTAAATTAGTTTGTCACTAATTTATATTTATACATATCTTTTTAAACATGTAAAAATATTTTTCACTTTTTCTTCATGATATAATTATAAAATACTTGCATAGTTCATATATATCTTGTTTGCATTACTTGTGACTTTTGATTATTCAACATTTAACTCATCGAGCTATTCCAATTTGGATAAGACCTAACTGATACTAAAGACCATATAAGTATACATCGTGTACATCCAACTATATATAACTTCCCAGAAATAAATAATTTCACTAAGGCACATCTCTGCTTCTTTGAGCTATATTGTTCACATACACGTAGGCCATTTTACGAAACTTAGGTGTTATTAACAAAGTCGACTCTTGGGAATTTGAAACATATTTTTTTCCGGTTAAAAACCCAGATTCGAAATTTTTCACCACCGCAATTCTTTCTTTTACTTTATATTTCATGTATGTGTAAGTAAGTGAAAATATAAATAATAATATTTTCTCTTAATAAAAAAATCCTCAGTCAATGTTTGAATTTACGTTTAAAATACAAATACTGTTGAAATGAAATAATAATAATAATAAATTTATTTATTGAGCAATTTTACAAATGCCTTTTGTCAAGTTTTGTAAATTTGATGTTCGTTAGCGAACCTTCTCTCCGGGATTAGCGTGAATGCGTGATTGGAGAAACCTCCCAGTGAAGACACTCCTAACGTGACTCTTAATACAGCAGATCCCTGCTCCATAGGCGCTTGAATCTCCTTGGTGGATTCTGTGGTAGGATGTCCGTTAGTAATGTTTGTACAAGTGGATTAGGATGTCCAGCTAAGGAGTCATGAAATTTTTTTATTTACATCAGTCACTTGTGGTGTTTGTAGGTCCTTATGAAGTGATTGATTAGTTATGTAGAAGGGGCAATGAGTGATGTACCGGAGAAACTTAAATTGGAAAATTTGAATAGTCTGTAAGTGTGTTTTTTTTTCATGAACCCCACACCTGAGAGGCATACGTCCATGTTGGTCTGAGTAGCATGTTGTGTATAATAACTTTGTTAGAAAGGGATAGTTTGTTTTTATGGTGTAGCATTCGTCTTAGTAGTGATAACCGATGGTTCAATCTCTTTTTTAATGTAGTCACGTGTGATTTCCAAGTCAGCCTGTCCATTGTGTCCAGGCAAAGGGGTATTGCAAAGTTTCAGTGGAGGGCAATCCGAACGTTTAAATGTAAATGTAACCTGATTTCATTTTTGTATGTTAATTTTTGTGCGCCATTTATCAAGCCAGTCTAGTAGAAGATTTCAATGAATCTGTGCTTTCTGAGATGGTGTGATCGGATTAGAGTCAGACGAGAGTATGACAGTGTCGTCTGCGTAAGTTGCGAGTAATGTGTCTGCTGTCGTTGATATAAAATGAAAATATTTTTTTGTTTAGTATCCTGGGACTGTTGTCCCTTTAGGACAAATTATAGATACAGAAAAAATGCCTGTCTGGCCATACATTAAATTAAATATTTACAAATCTGATTAAAATTAAAATGTTGGAATAAGAAAAAACACTAAAAAATAAAATAACATAAGTAAACAAAACCATTTCTGGGGAACTCAAAAAATTCTCTTATGTAAATTTCGTGATCAATCGAGTTGGGAAAGGAGAAGGTTGCTTATTACTGTTCTACAACTTTTTTTTTTAGAAAAAGAATTTCATTTATATTAATAAAACAAACTGTTACGACCCTGTTGACAAAAGTTTTATAATATCCAGGCATAGGGAAGGACACAGGAGCCTTAACAAAAATTAAAGTCGCCTCAAAGGGTGGAGCAGTAGTTTGATAGCTTGGGCTCTAGTTTCTCAATAAGGGCGAGCGCGCGACTCAACCCTTCAAAATCACTTTATCAACAGCTAATATTACTGCTGTAATAAAGCATGATTAGAACGAAGAGGTTCGATGCCGATGTTAATAAGGAGTCATAATAATATTATGTTCCTATATTTTTTGTATTTGTATTAATAACATTTATTAATTATTAATTCGGACCTGTATACATTCAGCTAGAAAATTGTTCATCATTTCATCCTCTCTGCAATGGGCTATTATTCAAAAGTTCATCTTAATGCGACGCCGTGTTAGAGAAATGAAAAAAAAAAACTATTGTTGAATACCAAATGATAACGATATGTATTAAAATATCTTAAAAACTAAAAGTCGGATCTGTATATTGTAAGCGAGGGAAATGTTCATCATTTCATCCTCTTTATAATGAGCTATTATTTATAATTTATATTTCATATTATTAATCTCGCCTTGTTGATGTTTTCACTTCTATAGTTTGGTATAAAGCACACACCTTAGTTTTTTAATCATTAATCGATTGTGAAAAAGTATTCTCCTATAGTTCAAGCAAAAGTTATTGTGTTTTTATTTTGTTTAATGTATACTTACATATTTTTGCATAACTGATGTGGTGTATAAACCATACTAATTTATCGAGACCCTACTTTTAATATAACTACCCTAATTTAATATAAATCAACTAATTATCTTTTGTTTAATTTATATCAAAATGGTATATTTGAATTGAAAACTTCTTTAGGCGCGTTTCACACATTTTTTTTTCTTGGGGGAGTGAACTAGATTGAGCCATCAGACCACCGATGTGTAACGCTTGGATAAAGTCGTCTGGAGTCGACTAATTGAAGTGTTTTTTCATATCGATTAAAATATCTCCAAAACTAAAAATCGGACCTGTATATTATTAACGAGAGAAATGTTCATCATTTCCTCCTCTCTGCAATAGGTTGTTATTAAAAATTGTATCTTAACGAGACGTCGTGTTAGAGAGAGGAAAATAAAAAAAAAATAGCGCCGAAACCCAAATAATACCGAGAAATAATGGATTAAAATATCTCAGTAACTGAAAATCGGACCTGCATACTGTAAGCGATGGGAATGTTCGGCATTCCCTCCTCTTTATAATGAGCTTTCATTTATAATTTATATTTCATATTATTAATATATTAGAATGAATGAATGAATCTCGTGTATATGTATATATTATTTTATTTTCACCGATCAATCTACATCTTAGGATTTAGATTATATAGGACTTGTATAATGTTTACAATACTATTATTGTATTCTTTGAATATATTAAAGTACATATGTAAATTATTTAAAGTAAATATTTATCCACTCTTTTAATATTATTTTTTTCATTAATACAATGGTATGACAAAAAAAGTAATTTGTCGTTCATTTCAAATTTCACTTAAAATTCCATAGTTTATTGTTTTTAGTAACTATCTTGCAGTATTAGGACCTTATTGCTCATATTATATCTTTAATTTATCAGTATAGTTATGTAAATCCTTCTGTTATTACTTATTTTATTTTTATTTTTTTATTGTAATATGCATTTTGGCCAGATGTTATATTAATTTTTATGTACAATATTGTTATTCTTGAGGGACTTTGTCCCAGAATAAAGTTGATTCTTCTATTCTATTCTATTATATTCTATTAATCTCTCTTTGTTGATGTTTTCACTTCTGTCGTGTGGTCTAAAGCACACACCTTAGTTTTTTACACAACTTCAGGTGAAATATCTTCAAGAGCTAACAAGCTGTGAAGTTCTACGCAAAACCCATGGAAAATGAAAAAAAAATAGGCTGACATACTGATATGAAATGGGAACTCCAAAAAAAAAAAAATCGTCTGCTCGCTTTGAAACGATAATGACAACGTAAAAATGTTACCAATAATACAAGATTAACTGATTCTGAAATTAATTTTAAAATGAACTAAGTAAAAGTTCTCCATTATACTTTAATTAAATTGATTGCATAAAACAGAACCTGGAATCCTATCAGGTGGAGCTGTGGCTTGTTTCAAAACAGATTAGATAGGTTGAGAAGGCAAGGCGGTTAGGGCTGGCTTTCGTTCATTACCAGCGAGGCCTGGTAAATTTCTTAAGCCTCTGGAGATCCTTTGATAAAGTGCAGAAGAAGAAGGAAAGGGAAAGAGGATGCTGATAGATGGGAGCTAGCAGTCATCTCCTAATTGGCACCGATCCTTACTCATCTCTAATCCTGAGGCTAAGGATAATCGTGTCTTCTTTTCCTCTCCTAGGTTTCCTGTTCCTCCTCCCATAGGCGCAGATTTGAGGGGGGGGCGAGGAGGGCGATCGCCTCCCCAACAAAAATGTTGAGGCGGCAAATATATCGTTTCCCCTCTCCATCCCCCAATAATATGAAGTAAAAAAAAATTAATTTATAACGTATAAGCTACATGAATGAATAAAATATGTAAACTAAAATCGATTAAAAACTAAACTAAACTAAAAAACTAAAACTAAAAGTCTTAAGGTTTTTGAAAATAAAGTATTGCGTAGAATATTCGGACCAAAGAAGGATGAGTTAACCGGAGAGTTCAGACGGTTACACAACGCCGAATTGCGTGAGCTGTATCCGGGTAATATAATTGAGGTAATTTCATCGCGGCGAATCAAATGGGCTTGTAAAGTTGTTGGGCTTAGTAACGAGAGAATTCCTAAAAGGTTAATATTTGCTATGCCGAATGGTAAGGGTCCGAGGGGTAGACCGAAGCGAAGGTGGGAAGATTGCATTAAAGCCTATCGAACGATAGGAGGATAAGATAGGCGGGTTGTGTCGCACGGAGCAATCCATCTTGTAGCTTCTTCACGACAAATAATGCCTCAATAATAGGCAAAAGACCACGTGGAAGTAAAAAAAAAACCAGATGGATAGATCGAATTAACAAAGATGCAATACAGCTGCATGCCGATAATTGGAAAGATGTAACCCAAGAAAGGCTTGTTAAGTCGATAAAAGAACAAAAACATGTGTAATGCCAATTGAAAAAAAAAATTATGAACTCATAATAGTGGATTGATGGTTGACTATAATGAAATTTGAAGGTAAGATGGTTGGGGATTTCAGTAAAAAATACAAAGTAAAAAAAATATGATATATATTTCTATTTTTGCCGACGTTTCGGCCCAAAGTTCAGGCCTTCATCAGGGCTACTCTCACGAAAGGATCTCGTAAAGTTAAAAACGAATATTAAAAATCTAATAGAATATAATTTTAATATATCTCCCTCTACTTATCAGTAAGAAAATTTCAGACAGACCTGTGAAATCCTTTGTAAAAATTATTTATTATTTTAGAAATAAATAAACAAATACTCCGTTATCCTTGGTTGGGCATAACAAAGAAGAGAGTTCCATGTTAATTACCCCCTCCCCCATCTCCTTACAAAAGACTCACTCGGTTCTTCTAGTGAGCGGCTGACGATCCTGGTTCATTTGTCGACCGGCGATAAAGGGAGCGAACAATGATGCCTAGAGCCAGCTATAAATCTTCTCTTACCCTCTGTTCTTCTTCTTCCTTCCATTCTTCGTCCGTCTCGTCTCTTTGTGTCCTTTTTATATTTTAATCCAAAGCATTTGTTTATAAATCATATTCAAAATATGCCAGGAGTCCTCAACCTTCTTCTACTCGTACAAGTGACTGCCACTCATTTATTTTTCCTAGATTTTTAATTATTTTATGTTGTTGATAATAATGAAAAAGTATTAATTTTATTCATACAAATATTTGAGAGTCAACCTTCTCTCATACATTAGCCTTGTTCTATGAGCCTTGTATCTGTTAATTTGTACATGCTCCATGTATTAAGCATGTATCAATTTAATGAAATATAAGATATCTCTTATAACAGTTATAAATAACACGATGATGGTTATAAAATATAGTTTAAATTTTCCTAATTATGAAAAAATAAATAAAACAAAACGTAAAATAAATATGTTGACCTAAAAAATAAAACAAAATTTTTAAGAAAATTTTCCTTAATGCCTCATGTCCATCCATAACGATTGACAATAACCCAGTGCCTTCAAAAAATTATGTATGACACCCCGGGCTCGACTTAGACAAAAGACTTACCTGGAACATACATACTAAATTAAAAATGCATAAACTGACTAGACGATATAGTCAACTCTCACTTCTTCTGGACTACAGATCCTCACTTAACTTAAGAAACAAGCGACTGATCTACAACACTATACTGAGACCAATTTGGACATCAGTAGCAGAAATTTGGGATTCGGCAAAACAAACACACATAAATAATATACAAACACAATGTCAACGCACCTTGGTACATTTCAAATAACACTATACATAACAATTTAAACATCCCAACAGTAAAATGTTCATCCACGACAAATACATTTTAAGCCTAGAGCCAGGGCCTAAAAATCAACTTGATCGCACACGACGGTTTGGTTGTAAAATTACGAAAGTTTATGTTATTCTGAGTAAAAAGAACCTTGTCTGCCATTCCAGAGACGCTACTTTCAAAAATGGTGGTTGATTTAAAGAATATTAGGCCAGTAACTTGAGGATTGAAACTGGAAATATGTTGTAAAAAATGAGGGAAAAGTTATTTTTTAAACTTGTGTATTTGGATTCAAACTACAAAAAACTAAATTGCTAACGCGGGCCACCAAGGGAAAAATTTCTACAGCGAAAATAGTCTGATTTTTTCGATATTTTTTTCACCGATAACTCCTAAACGATACATCGAAGCGAAAAAGGTACTGTTTATGAAATTACAGAACGTTAAATCTTTCGTCGAACAAGTACGTAAACTTCATAATTTGGTTACGTGGTAAGATTATAAAACCACGGTAAAACCAACGCTGATTTTTACCAAAGTTGCCAAAAACTGAGACAAATTACTATAAATGGCCCTGTAACTTGGAAAGTTCCCTAAGAGAAAAAATCCATAGAATCATCACATATACTTGATATATTTTTAATTTTTTAATTCAGTTTTACATTTCAATAAATAAAGTAAAAAAATATACACTAAATATATACACAGTAAAAAAATTGTGACAAATTGATATGCAAATAAATCATAAGATTAAAATTAAAGATGTAGTCATGATTTGAGGTTTAGATTGTATAGTTAGGTTTATAAATAAATAGACTTAATTCTTGCTTAGGCAGCAAGTAGTAAGCATTAGGATTGTAGTTTATAGTTACTGTGAGACTTTATTCGAAAAAGAACGACTACAGTCTATTTATATCACTACTTCTTCAGTCGCCTCCAATAAAACAGTAAACGGCGAAATGAAGAAAGAGGAAACACTAAAAGGGAACTTTATTGCAACAGCTGAGATAGAACTGGTGTAATTCAGGGACGCTGTTCAAAGAGCAGGCGACCTTTCTTTTCATTTAATTAAAAACAAAACTTCATCAGCCTCTTCTCCTTTTATTTATTCCCTTCTTCCTTTCGATTGCTTTGCGGAGGCGAGGATTAATACGATACTGTTTATTTCTGTTTCAGCTGAAGGCCTTTTACGTGGATCTTCTTGTGCCTTTGGAAACCAATCTGGAAAAAGACACCAAAGTCGTTCAAGTGAGTTATTTTTTTTTTAAATTTCATTATTGAATTTTTTTCATGTTTTCAAGATTAATGACACTAGTAATAGTGATAAGATTTATGGAATAACAGAAAAATAATAATATTTTTTAAAAACATATTTATTGAAATTTACAACTATATTACGTGAAAAATACAATTAGTAAATTTGAAATTAGTAACATGACATCTCTAACATGAAAAGAAACTACCCATTGGTAGCACTCCAATTATAGTTTTGTATTAGAAGGTTCCGAGGCCATCTTCTTCACATACGCCTCTGAGGGTTATCAGAAATACATGAGGAAGCAAGGTTAGAAATGAGAGGGCTCGGATGGTTTAGAAGTTTATTATGGAAGGATAGGTATCTGGATTGAACTAAATAGAAAACATATAATACATTAAGGTCATTTGTTACGAAGTTGGGATCATTGAGGATTTTACGAAGGATTTTGGATTGTAAGGATTGGATATGAGAGAAATTTGATGGTTTAGTAGAGTCCAAAGCTCGATCTCGTAAGTCCAAATAGGCCTTATCATAGTAATATATATGAGTCTTTTGTTAATAATTAGAGGTTTAGAGCGTTTGTCTAGTAAGTGCTGGAGTAGTCGAAAACGTCGAGCCGTTTAATAATACGGAGTTTGTAGATTCCGCACTTCAAATAATAATACTAAATATAAATATATAATCGTACATATATAAACAAAAATGAAACTTAAATTATTCACAATAACAAATTAAATACGGGCATTCTTATATATAATATTTACAAATATTCATTTATGGTATTAATAACCAGTTGAGGCTGTGCAAAGGCACTACAACCACAGACGTACATGGTTTGAGTATCTGGCTATTGCCGGAACTTCAATATATTGTTATTTACAAAAGGTCTCGGGGCCACTAGCGCTTCAATCTTCAAAGAGGATTGTAGAGATGGGTAGACCTAGACATGGATTGTGCAAAGGAACTTGGATGATATGTAAGGTTCTGAAGAAATTTTCTGGGATATGGCTAGGAAAAATGGGATACTAAGGTCATGTTGTAGGACATGGCCTCCAAAATCGGTCTTGCTCTTCCACTTTACAATACCAAGACCAAGATCGCATAACTGCTGCAAGACCAAGACCAAGACTGATAAAAAAAATCTTTTTTTTTTAATAAAAGTTAAGGCAAAATAGTTACTAATACTTGGCAACTTTAGTTACTATCTGTAAAGAATTGGTATAATCAATATACTTTTGCATTTAATTCTTCTAATTCTAAATTCGGCCTTAGTTAGGTTTCTCCTATCTACAAAATTACAATTATATTTCTGTAGTAATTCAAATATTTTTTTATTTTAATCGTTTTATTTTTTTAAGTATTTTTAAGTATATATGATATGAAACTAATACAAATTTGGTTATAATTAAAATACAATTAATTTTTTTTATTATTTTTATTTTTAACTCATTTTGTAGCAAGACATTCAGGAGATAAAATTTATTACTTGATCGACTGACATATTATTTCTGCAATATATGAAACTAAACGGTCAGACCAGCGATTGTATCTTAGGAAATAGCCTCCCAGATAAATCTAATCTAGAGCCGAGATAAGAAAGAGGACCCGGGACCCTGATGCCTGAGGCGAGATCCTCCACCACCGGTTGGGAGGGCCCAGCTAATTTTCAATTTCCCAGCGCCCCCTCCCCTTTATCGCGCCTTCTAATCTAATCCTAACATTTTACTAAATGTCATTGCTGCCGAGATTTACAGCCTAGTGGGGCTCTACCCCTCTGTCGGCACTGGGCCCCTCACAACAATTAATTTACACAAATGTCTACTCCCGTTTTTTTTTTTTAAATATAATTACGATCTTAAATTTATACTTACTTCTACTCCTTTTTTTAAAAAAAAAGACGTTTTTGAAAAAAGTTCAATTTTACTTTGTCCTTTCAATAGACTACATTCCCGAAAAAATTCAGGAAAAAAGGTTATAAAGAAAAGAAAAATGTTGTGGGGCCTAACTCCCTAAGTATATATTATTCGGTAAAATTTGTAATAAAACCTTTGAAAGGTAATTAAATTGCTAACAAAACAAAAAAAAAATCGAACCAGTATTAGCGATGATACAGCTTATTGTATTTTTTACACATTTTTTAACTTATTACTCTCCTACCTATGCTAGGTAAGTAGTAAGAATTTTTCTGTTTGTGTGAAAATATTAATCCGTAATACAAACTCTTTTATATCAAATTATTAACATCCGCCTGGAACTTCTTAAATAGCTTCATTTCATCATAACGTAGAAATATTTTATTTACGAAAATTTCCGGAATTGGCGCGCTTTCAATCTGTAGGTCGGCAACCTTTGTATATTTAATTAGGTACTAAAAACTCGTAAATATCCACTTGGATGGTAAGATAATTTTATAAAAAAATTGATAAAAAGGTGGTCTATAAAAATATTGTGTCGTTTGGGCTATATAACCTCGTTGTTTTGATAATTTGGGAGACTAGGTCACCCCAAACAGTTCAATATTTTTGAAGGCCACCTTTTTTTCCGAATTTGTGTTCAAATTATCTTACGATCCAAGTAGAAAGCAAATGGGTATTTACGAGTTTTTAGTATCTAATTAAAGAGACAACCTTTGCCGACCTCCACATTGAAAACGCCCCGAGATGCCCAGAATTTTCGTAAATAAAATATTTGTAGGTTACGATGAAATGAAGCCATTTAAGAAGTTTCAGGCGGATGTTAATAATTTGATATAAAAGAGTCTGTATATAGGTAGTAAATATATAGGTGTGACTGTATTTATATGTTTTTAATTTACTTGTCTTTAGGTTATTTTATTTTTCATTGTACATAGTTTTTGATTATTTTTTAGTTATTATTTTAATTGTGTTTATTTTCTGTATACATGGTACGAATGTGTTCATATATCACTATAATCATTGTCCTCGAGACAGATTATTATATTTCTAAATAAACTAATAAAAAATATAAATAAAATTAAATATACAAAGTTTGCCGACTTCCAGATTGAAAACCCCCCAATTCCGAGGATTTTCGTAAGTAAAGTAGGTGACGTTGAGATGGTGGATACGAAGTTTCAGGTGGATGTTAATGATTTGACAAAAAATGGTCTATATCACAGATTATATTGAAATGATGACAAAGAGTTGAGAAATTTTCTAAACGTTTGTCAAAAGACCTGCAAGGTTTCCTGTATAGGCAAAAAAAAAAAATGGAGAAAAAGAGAGATGTGTTGTTGACCTGAAACATGGAATTGTTGTTGGCTGAGACAACTATCGGCCCCTGGCCGTGTTGTTGCAGTGACATTATTGTTTCACCGGCAGCTGCCTCCTGTTTGTTTAGGTTCCCTAGGTAGCCCCCCTGTTCGGCCTCTCTTCCAGCAAACATCATCTGGAGGCGGCACACTCTGGAAGGGTACACTGCGCAACCGATACTGTTACCAATACTCAGCCTAGTTATTAGAGCTTTTTCTTTTATATTATATATTTATAATTACTATATAAATGTATATTACTAATGAAGATCCTTTAAGCATTATGGGAATTGGATAGAGAAGGATTTGGATAAATATTAATGATCCGTTTAAAGGATTTTTTTGTAATGTCATGCCAATATGATCCCTTAAGCACCCTGCCAATAGTTCATTTAAAAAAAATATTATTTATAGATCGCTGAAATTAAACTTTAAAATGTAAAACAAACGAAATTATATTAAAAACTAGCAGGCCCGGGCGAAAAATTCGCACAGTATATTATTATCTAATCCCAAATTAATAAGAAAATAAAATAATGCAACGTATCAAAAGATGAAGGAATCAATTGTTACTTTATCGTTAAATATAATCGACAAAAGAAACAAAATTAATTTAAATCTTCATTTTTGTTTGGAACCAACATAGTTACATATTTCAATAAGCTGTATCATTGCGAAAAATTGTCCGATTTCGATGATTTTTTTTTTCCTTTTGTAGACAATTTAGTAATGTTTTATATAATCATGGGACTAACCCAGGGAAAAATGTGTAATTTTTTAGTTATTCGCAAATAAAGTTTCTTTTCTTTCATAACTTGTTTGCCTAAATTTTCGGGGTGATTGGACTATTTTGACCGCCTGAAGGAGAAAGAAGCCTTCAAAATTGGTGGCTCAATCTTGAGATTTGGTGAAGAATTAACGATGATATGGCTTGATGGAAAAACACCATCGATAAATAATATAAACTCCTCCTGTCTCGATCATAGAGACCTCAAGACGACGAAATGAGACATGTATTCAATGATAGTACTACAATTAACGTCAGGTTGTGTGGATGCGAACCCCATGCCTTGCGTTATCTCGAAATGAGTACGTTTTTGGGCTTAAAAACGCAGGATCCGGAGGAACTAACCGGGTCTTGCTGTACGCATCAAAATCTTCAAGGTCCAATCTGTCCGGCATCGATCTACAGACCTACCACCGTTCCAGTATTGACGCCTAGCAAAATGTTTGTATCGACTTTATTTATTTTAGAAAGAAAAACAAAAGTGGAGAATACGATTCGCTAACCCACCGTGAAATGCTGAATCCAACGGTATCCCATTCATGGTATTTGAGCATGACAGGAGCTTATATTTGGTACAAAACCGATTTCGAGCCTTACTGTAATAATATATGTGGGGATAAAGGATAGGAAACGAAAATATTATGCAAATTTCTTCTACTATTTTAATAGAAAAAAGGACCGTGCATATTAAAAAAGGTGAAAGATACTACTTTTCAAATATTTTAATTACACTGTTCCTTGAATTACGAAATTGAGTTTCGGGACTTCACAAAACCATCAAAATCCTCATGTATCCATCAATTTCCTTAATGCTAAATTCTTAACGATCTTTTTTGTTTCAAAAATGAGAAACTCAATGTCAAACTTGTTTTGGCTATTTAACCCGATATAGATATAACTTCTTAAATTACAATCCCCTTACTCACACAAGCTAGTTCTTAACCTTTCATCCCAATCTATTTCCGATAACACTCACATTTTGTCACCCTTCTTCGCCATGAAAAGACGATGCATATCATAATATAAAATATTCATTGAAGTTCTACAAAAAAGGATCAGGGCTGCTTATTCGTAAGTGTTCAAACTCGGAGGTTGTCATCGTGTCGTTGGTACCGTATATATACATTAATAATGGTGCAGGAATAGTTGGTTTTAAATTATATAAATATATATATATATATAGTATATAGAAAAAAGGATATATATATATATATATATATATATATATATATATATATATATATATATATATATATATAGTATATATATATATATATATATATATATATATATATATATATAGTATATATATATATATATATATATATATATATAATATATATATATATATATATATAAATATATGTACATACATGTACGCTGCCCGAGATTTCTCTCTCCCCTCGCCGGTATGTGAGACCCGTCAGACTACTGGAGGTAACTAACACCGAATGGGCTTAGGACTGATCACCCTAACCCGTGTACTTAAATCGGGAATCGGGATGTGTTCTACCAGGATGTCAGTACCCCCCGAGGTTTAGTCCATGGACGGTCTGTTATTGGGAAAGAAATATAGGTCTTCGTGCGCCTGTTGAGTCTATGCAGACATAATCCATGAATCTAGACCAATCTGTCACTGTCCTTCAACCCGAGTGAGGCGGTGGGAAGGCCAAATTGACCCCCAAGATCTTCATGGTCTGTACACTCTTGATTTTTATTTTATACCAACATTTTGGTCTGAATTCAGGCCTTCATCAGGGCTACTCGTTTAGTTGTTTTCTAACCTAAATGACTCAAAACAACAGCTCTAGGACAAAGTACCAAGGCCTGAAACTTAGGCCGAAGCGTATTTTCTCTATGACTGCTACCGCCAGCTGATTTTCCAACCATATTTTCTACGGTCAGCTATTTCTCCGTCATTATTAGGTATCATTCATCATTACTTATTGTATATTCTTTTACAGTTGTTAATTTTAATAAACAGGTAATAAAAAGTGCCTTAAAAAGGCAAAGTAATAACCTATTGAAATAATTGTATTTGTTGATTGAATATACCAGATTCTAAGTAAGAAATCACTGCATAATGTAAAGCCTGAGAAACAATAAAACTCGCTTCTGATAAAATATTTGGCAACCCCCATTACTGCTGAGGCTTGATGTCTCTATGGAGGGAATCTGAGAAATCTCTGATGGAATATTTTGGCCATTCCTACTCCGATGGAGAGGCCATAAAGGGAGCTATATACGAGGGAGTGCCTAGAGCTCCTTGATATTTCATAGAATCGCCAGATTCCAAAGAGGTAGGGCAGCGAGGCAAAGAGGTTCCTACGGCAGTTAACCTCATCCTCATTCAATATCCCCGAGTGCTCCGGGGCTCCAAGTCGGTCCTCCCGCCTCAATGAATATTCATTGATAAAGGCAGTATCCCCGTTAATGCCATTAGCTGATAGCAAGATGGAGGAAGGGGGACGAAGATATCTCGGTGTGACCGCTGACGTATGCAGATAGATCGTCAACAATCAGACGGTTGAATAGAATATCATGTCTACTGAGATTGGCATAATTATCAAAACAGGAATTACAGTATTTCATTGAACAATGCTAACATTTCTGAGAGAAGGGGACTTGCGTTTTTCAATATTTTAGAACATATTCAATATCGACAATACACAGCGTGTTTCGTGAGTAGATAGAAACGTTTATAGCGGGGATAGCAGACCTCAAAAAAAAAAAAAACGATCTCAAGAGCTATAAAAAAGTTTATATAAACAGTGGTCCGATTTCCGGAAGAAAAACAGGAAATTTAAGCTTCATGTTTTTTTAGTGTCATTTTTTTGTTAAATGGGAAGTGCTAACTATAAAAAATATTTCATTTAGGTAATTAACAACTGCATCACGGTAAACTAGACAAAATTAACATCAAACGAAAGTAAATTTTGTTAATGTTAAAACCATTCAAAGATCACTTTTGAGCGGATAAACTGAGCTAAGTTGTGTTTTTTTAAAAATCATAAATTGATTTTTTTTTTTTCATTATCCAACGATACTACATATATACCACTCTTTAAACAAACTGTCTCGTTTAATAAGCTTGAACTCCATATTAATTAAGTTAAGGTTTATTAGTGAAAAGTTGATATTCGTCTTAAGTTATGTAAAAAAACAATTGACGTGATTTTATATCCAGTCGCCTAAAACACATCAAAAATGACTTCAATAATTTATCGCTAACCTTTTTTTTATCAATCGTATTGACATAATTATCAAAATAGAAATTACGATGTTTCAGTGAACGACAGGCGGATCAACGGGAGGAGGAAGCTTTCGATTTGAAGCCTCCCTCTTGCCCTCCCCCCAAAATTATAAAATATAACCATGTTTAAAAAAAAAAAAATTATCTCTAAAAGTATTATTTTTCGTATAATTACATTTAATAGGACTTAAAGAATCAGTTAAATTATATTATAGATGTAGGAAGCTAGTTTCTTTCTTTCCTCCAAAGTAATTGCCCTAATATATACATACAAAAATAAAAATCTTTCGGGCTGAAGCCCTCTCCCAAAATTAAATCGTGGATCCGTTAGTACTCTGAACACTAACATTTCAGAGAGAAGTGTGACTTGACGAGTCTTCTCTAATTTCGTCCATTTCTTTTCCATTCGTTTTTTTAAATATTTTACTGTATATCTATAATATACAGGTTGTCCCCTAGTATTAGGAAAATATTTATAGGAGTGATAACAGACCAAGAGAACTAAAAAAAGTTTATATAAATAATGGACCAATTTTCGATAGAAAAGTAGGAAATCTCAGTTTTTTTTTAGTAGGTTTTTTGTTGGATAGCTTGCGATTATTAAACAAATATTTAATTTAAATAATTAACAATTGCTCATCAGTGACTAGACAAAATTTACAAATAAAAAGTGTATTTAGGCAATTATGTTTATTATGATACATCCCAGGTCATGGAAAAATATGAAATAAACGCTTAGCGATAATATATGGTAGTCATTTTTGCTGGGAACACGGCTATTTTTTTTTTTTTTTTTGTAACAAGATATAAAAAACATCAATATGGAGTTAAAGCTTATTAAACGAGGATGTTTTTTAAAAGCGGGGTATGACAACAGATACCGTATTGTTGGAAGATGATAATAAAAATCACGAATAATTTATGATTTAAAAAACTAAAAACATTTATATTAGTTTAGCGGCTCAAGAGTTAAATGTTTTTAACAATGAGACAAACTCTACTTTTGCGTGTCACAAATCTAAAATTTCCTACTTTTCTGCAGAAAATCGCTCCATTATTTATATAAACTTTTTTGTAGCTCTTGAGGTCTACAATCATTACTATTATCATTTCACTTCAACTTACGGAACACTCTGTATTTAATAGATTTATTTTTGGGCTCTCAGGAATGATAGATTTTGATGAAGGAGGTATCAAACGAAAGGAAATTGCATGCAGCATTCACGAGTAAACTGAAACTACAGTAAAAGTTTTGGAAAAATTGGAATGTTTCAAAACTCAGATGGTTTAAAAAATTGACGAATCGAGATGAACATATTCGAGATGACTTTTTTGTTGAAATTTGGTCGTTCATTAATTTTTATTTAATGGTTTTGTTTCAGTCGGAGCAGAAAAGATTTTTGCAGCAGCATAAACAAAGGTCAGAAACTTACAGCAAAGCGGCAGCTACGATGAAGAAACAGAGAAAGAAGCAGAGGAATGCTTCCAAAACAGGAATCGCAATGGACAAGGAACTCAAGGTTTGTGTATTGGATTTAATTTAGCTAAATATTTGTTATTTATTTACCCGTACAAAAATAGGATATTCATTACATCTCGGGCATAGGCACAGACTTTCCATTCTGGTTGAGGGAAGGCGATGAACTCCCCCAAAAAAATCTTAGGATTTTATATTACGTATAAAAATTATGAATGATACTTAACATAATTATTTTAAAAACGAACTAGAAGTTGACAAAGTAATGGAATATATTACATATTTTATTTTTATTTAAATTGTTGGCTAGTGGGATGAACTCTTGATTCTCCAATATTCTATCTTCCTCTCCATTTTTATTAGGGAAGAAGAGATCGCCCTGAATTACAGTCGTCCTAAAGATAAATTCTTATGGATGGATATTTCTTGTACACAAGCAAGTAGTCAATCTGGTTTTTTGTATCTTAAAGACTTACCCACCATAATTTTGGATGTCATACCTTTATTGTTGATGTATAAATATATATTTTAGAGACGTTTTTACAATAGCTCGTCAGACTGTAAAACTTTGATACATTTATTTTTTAATATTCACTATTATATTGTTCGTTGTACAGTAATTATGTTGATTTTGTACATTAATTATTTTACTTCATTTTTATTTACACATAATATAAACTGTCACCATCACTTTTTTTTTTTTCTCCATTACCATACCAAATAAAAATGGAAACTT
Source organism: Nezara viridula (assembly GCA_928085145.1). NCBI lineage: Eukaryota > Metazoa > Arthropoda > Insecta > Hemiptera > Pentatomidae > Nezara > Nezara viridula. The sequence continues at coordinate 151,439,773 of OV725080.1, read as the reverse complement.
GGTACTCATGATTTCAGTTATAGTTTAGTACTTAGGAGTTCCTATTTTAAAACCACTTGCATGTTACATAATTACCTAAATATGTCAGTATTTTTAAATTTTATTAAATAACACTTGGGACTAGTCAGCCAATTTCGATGGCAATAAATAATAGGAAAAATATATCAAATCTTATAAGTCATATTTGAAGACTGTTGGATAAATAACGCAGGCTGGGATAAAACATAAAAACGACAAGCCGATGGAGTGGAGATGGGGTTTTCCTCCTTCGATGGAAAACACAATTTATTTTCCGAAAATGCGAAAACAGGAGGAGATTGATTTAGAGATTTCCTTCGAGGGCAGCGTAAATCAATTTTTTGTTTGCGGAGTCGGGTAAAGAATGTTGGGACCTAGTGCGCGATTAGCTTTATCCACAGAAATGTATCCAATACATTTTTTATAAAGAATATCTGTAATTTTGGAAGTAGGGATTTTTTTCATTAAGCAAAAAAAAAAAAGAAAAGAGTTGAAATTCGAGGAAGATTCATTGATACCCACGATGTTGATAATGTTTGTAATTAATTTTTTCTAATGTTCTTTTCTGTTTAAAAATATTGGATTTGATTTATGGTAAAAGTTTAACTTTTATCTATTCAAGTTCTTAAAAAAAGTTCCGTTAGATGAAAAATAAACAGTCATTAGGATTAGATTAGTTACACATGATCGTAATGTGTCGTTTGTTTGAGTAAATATGAATAAAAGTAATTTTTAGCAAAATCCACAGAACTTTAGAATAAAATAAAAATATATTTTAAAAAACTAAGGTGTGTGCTTTAGGCCACAAGATAGAAGTGAAAAATAATTGCTCATTATAAGGAGGATGAAATTCTGAACATTTTTCTCATTTACAGTATGCAGGTCCGATTTTTAGTTTCTGAGATATTTTAAACCATATCTTCACTAAAACTAGTTATCACTTCACTCTTCGCCCTCTATCACGGCGTTGCGTTAAGATACAATTTCGAATAATATCACATTACAGAGAGGATGAATTGCTGAACAATCCCTCGATTACAGTATGCAGGTTCGATTTTTATTTTTTGAGATATTTTAATCCATATGTTCAATAAAATGTTCAGCAGTTCATCCTATTTGTAATGAGCTATTATTTTGACGTGACGCGGATTTAGAAAGTCGAAAAGGTAAAAATATGCCAAAAAAAAAAATCAAATAATAACAACTGAGCATTTAACTAAAACATCTCACGATTTATATATCATGGAGTATTAAGAAACCAATTTTCGGAAGTCAATATAGATATTTTTTTTTAATTAGCCATAAAAATAAGAAATTATGTGTTTCTATTTGATTTTCTGTTGCATTCGATATAGTTCCAAAAAATAACTGACCGCCGTTACAATAGTGATATAAAAAAAAAAAAAATGACGGCGTTTTTGTTAGAAATTTAACAAATAGATTTCAATCAAACGTATTCATTACCTATTTTAGTTATCGTAAACCTATTTTATCATTTTTATATTATGATACAAATGCCGACCAATCAAAGATAAGTTTACCACAGTACTTTTTTAAAAACAATTATAATTTTATATATTGTAAATGTTATTAATTTGTGGACATGAAATGGAATGAAAAAATAAAAATAACTAATAACTCGACTACTTAGACCACTACAGCCCAAGTTCGATTCCCGCAAGGTGACGGTAACGTCTCCACCCTGAGATTCATAGGGAGGTACGCGACTTCTATGTCTTACGCCTCCAAGACTCCTGATCCTCCAGGTCGAGGGTTGGGTATAGGCCTGATAATCCTCTATCCCGTAAAAAACTGGGTGGATGATTGAAGCAAAAGATTGCCAACCATCCTTTAGGAAAGTTCCTGATGAAGAGGGAGTGAATTGCGGTTAGTAAACCACGTGCTTCCTGGATATCTTGAAGAAGAGAGACCCGAGAAACGATCACTACTGTCGACTATAACAGCCCCAGGGCTTAAAAGTTGAAGTGAACAGGCGTAAGAAAAAAAAAATTTAATATAGGAAAAAAAAGTTTATACACGACTATAATTGTATACATTATTCATCATAATCATAATGTTATACTTTGTGAATATAATACAAAAACAAATTTATATTTCATATTATTAACCTCGCCTTGGTGTTTTCACTTATATCGTGTGGTCTAAAGCACATACCGTGTTTTGTTTTTACTTTCCTACCTATACTAGGTAAGGAAAATATTACAATCACGTCAAATTTCCGATATGCGGTTTTCGACGGATCTTTTTATTTAGTAGGTTTTTGATGAAACTTTCCTATAATGTTCTCATATTTTTCCTTTCAATTTTCGTATATGGACTAAACTCCCGAGAAAAAATAGGAAAAAAAAGTTACAAAGGAAAGAAAAATGCTGAGCCCGAAAAAAAAGCGTCGTTTTCCAAGTTTTTTTACCCTACAAAACTATATAAAAATCGTTTGTCTAGGGCAACTAATTACGAAGTTAATTAGTTCTATTCAATTTCCAATGTAAGATTACCGGTTCATTTCCTGGTGTCAGAAAGGGGTGAATGAGAGAAAAAAGATGATTAAGTGAAAGTAAGGAAATCTGTTGCCCGCATCACACAAGCTTCACTATTTCCTCTACTTTTAACAGAAATTATTGTTTGACAATACTAAGCTATGGTTCAAAAGTTTTTGATCAGCAATATTAGAGGGTATTGAAATTTTTATGCTGATCTACCTTAAGCCGGTTTACATTGCTTTAATTTATCAAATAAATCGTACTCAAACCTTCTCTTTGATCAATTTCTAGGAAAATAAATCTAGTTCAATTTTTATTGTGTTCATGAACTTATGTAAAGATATAAAAAAAATGTTAAATTTGGTAGGAAAGTCGTGTGAGTGGACACATCAGATGTTTTTATTAGGAGTTAAAATTTTCAATTATTCATAAATTAATAAAATCACTCTAATTCTACCCCGTGATTTTGTAATCGATTCCTGCTACCGATGAAATACGATAGGCTGAGTTTATCCGTTGCTTCAAAGGCAGTTGGCGGTAAATGAAGACATCTTCCTTTAGGTGATTACAGGTCCTTACAAATCATAATAATATCTCGAATTCATGGTATTCTTCGAAGAGTAGTATTTCCTCCCCTTCTTCCTCCTCCGGGGCTTAGACAAGATAACAAGATGGAGGTCCTTTGGAGGAGCAGATTGAAAAGATGCCGTCTTGGTGTTATGAAAGAAAGTCGCATCAGCGGGTCCTCTTCCTTTTCAGCCGCTCTCGGAAAAGGTTTCTTTTCCCCCTTTTCATCAAGATCAACCCCACCGTCTCGGGTCTGTTATGCCGTGCTCTCTCTAAGTTCGTTCGTTATATATTTTCCTTTATTTAATGTTTTGTATTCAATAGAACTTCTTCTTTTCGAGGTAGTTTATAAATTGAATCCTCAGTGAATGGCGACTTGAGGAGCTGATTGCCTTGATGTATTTGCGAAACCTTTTCTTATAAAGATTTAAAAAGTTGTTTACTACAGGGAAGGCACAGATAGATTTATGTATTTATCTTGGCCTTACCCCCATACCAGACTGAAACGACTAAAAACCGCCCGACGTTTTCTACTACTGCAACACTTACTAGACAAACGCTCTAAGCGTTCAATCAATTACATACGACTCATATATATATATATGACAATAATAAGACCTATTTGGACTTACGAAGTTGAGCTATGGGGCTTCACTAAGCCATCGAATTCCTCTCGCATCCAATCCTTACAATCAAAAATCCTTCGTAAAATCCTCAACGCTCCTTACTTTGTCACAAATAAAATCATCCATAAAGACCTTAATGTTCCATATGTTTCCGATTTGGCCCAATCCAGATACCTATCCTTCCATAACAAACTGCAGAACCATCCGAATCCTCTCGTTTCAAACCTTGCTTCCTCCTCGATCCCTGATAACCCTCCGAGGCGTCTGAAAAGAAGATGGCCTCGGGACCTTCTAATATAGAACTTTAATTTTAGTTCTACCAATGGGTAGTTTCTCTTCATGTTGTACATGTCATGTTACCAATGTCACATTTACTTATTGTATTTTCTATGTAATACAGTTGTAAATTTCATTAAAATAAAAAATCTTGGCCACCTGGTAGGTAAGTATGATTTTTTGAGAGAACGGATGAACATATTTTAAGTCGATTACATAAATTATTCAGTAACATTCCATGAGTGTTTTGAAACAATTTGATAATAATAAAAATAACTAACTATTTATTCAAGATATTTACAACTGTATTACAATATAAATACATCAAGTAAATGTGTACACAAGAATATAATCACTTGAAAACGCTTGTTGAGAAACTACCCATTGGTAGCACTCTAATAATATCTCTACTTAAGGAGATCACTAGGCCATCTTCTTTTCAGGCGCCTCAGGGGGTTATCAGGAATCGAAGAGGAAGCAAGGTTAGGAACGAGAGGATTCGGATGGTTATGAAGTTTATTATGAAGGATAGGTATCTGGATTGGGCCAAATCGGAAGCATATGGAACATTAAGGTCATTATGGATTATTTTATTTGTGACTAAGTAGGGAGCATTGAGGATTTTACGAAGGGTTGGATACGAGAGGAATTTGATGGCTTAGTGGAGCCCCATAGCTCAACTCCGTAAGTCCATATAGGTCTTATTATAGTCATGTATATTAGTATTTTGTAATTAATAGAAAGTTTAGAGCGTTTGTTTAGTAAGTGTTGTAGTAAGCGGAAACGCCGAGCAGTTTCTTGTCGTTTCAGTCTTGTCTTTCGGCCAAGTGAGACCTTTGTCCAAGTCCAAGATATCGTATTTGGTCAACAGGGATAAGTGGGAGGTTATTAAAGGATACTGTAGGACAGAAAATCATAGGTTTACGGCGAGGGTCAAAATAAATAACTGCATTAAACTTGTTCAATCAACCAGCTAAAAGCTAAAACGATTTTTTTGAGAAAACTATTGGACCTATTAATTTCACTTATATTTATATTTTTTTTTCTCCCCTACATTCCCTTTTCGTCCATACGTTGTTGTTTTTTTTCATGACAAGGTACAGGACTGAGGATTAATGCTAGGATTAAAAGCTTCCCTCTCTCACCCCCGCACCGGGATTTGAACTCGTAATCTTCGGTTTATCAGGCGAATTTTTCACACGAGCAGCCTCCCCGCTCCCCTTATGTATGAAATGTATAATATGGGAAAGTATTGCTGTCGTGATATTTTCAAATCCTGATTTTCAACGGAAATGCGCGTTTTGAGTTCTCTTGAGTCCAACTGCCTGGCTCAAAACTGAAACTACGTATTTAATATATGAATAAGCGTGAGACGTTACCGCAACTTTTTAGCTAAAATTGATTTACAGGAAGTGGCATTTATTATCATCGATTTTACACATATTTACAATTTCTTCAAAAACCGACCCAAGGATTTTGATTGAATTCATTATATTAATGTGAAATTAAGTGGCATTTAAAATTAGGCAAGTATTATTTTCATTGAAATAGTTTGGCATGGATTAAATGCCAATTTTTCTCATATAAAATACCTAATATATATATATATATATATATATATATATATATATATATATATATATATATATTTTTTTTTTTTTTTTTTTTTTTTTTTTTTTTTTTTTTTTTTTTTTTTTTTTTTTTTTTCTGGACTCTAGTTTGCTATAAATCAATATTTTTTTTTTTATATGGCTAAAACATATTTAAAACAGTTTACATATTACTTAATGTTACTACACGAAACACTGTTCTTATGTCACTTTCATTCTAATTGTCATGTCTTAATTAATTTCTTATAAATAGTGTTTTATAAGTATATGTTTATATTTATAATCTACTTTGTTACATAACCTCACAATAATAACTTCCTCTTTACATTTTACAGAGTATGCAGATTCTTGAAGAGGAAAGGAACAAACTTGATGCTTTCTGTGAACAGAGTCTTAAAAATGTAAGTATATAAATTATGAGCTGTAAACCGTTAGACATTGCATAGTGATGTTCTGAGTTACTTTACAACAGCTGACGATATAACTTGTCTGGATTTGATCGTAGAAGTTATAAAAGGATAATCTTGAGTTTGATAGGTACAACCATAAACTTTTAACTCACTTTATGGGCACTTGCAGCAATGTAAAGTATATAGCTTACCTCATCCTAGTACTTTTATTAAGCCGACTCTTAACACGGTTTACAACCATTTAGAACAGTTTAAAATCTATTTCTCTGTTTTTTTATTATGTATTTAAAAATATATAGTTATTACCTATAAAATCTTTTTTAAATTATTACTATAATTCAGTTTGTGGGAGAAGATACTTTTACAGAACTTATAATTATAAGGAAAAAAAATCCATCTTCACTGTATTAATTATAATATTTCTTTCAGGGTGTCCATTCCCCCCAAGGCTTGCTAGCAGTAAAACCTATCCCCCACTCCCAAGATATTTTATTACTTACCTTTTCTTAAAAATAGAGCAAGTGAAGGTAGCATTAGAAAAATTGTAGATCATATACAACAACACTTGGTGGAGTATGTTCTGTGTTTTCCTCTTGTCCATTGGTATGAAACTTTTTATTCCGAAAATTCATAACCCTGCCAAAATGTGACTTCCTCAAAAATTGAAAACGAACCCAAAATATGCTTCCTTCAAACATTTTGATGGCACAACTTGCGCCATTATACCCCCTTCTGGTTTCTTTTATTTGAGGTTATTAAATCTCTTCAATCATCAATTTTTTGTTATTTTGTACTTCAATCCTATAATTATTCATTTCTTATTATTCTTATAATAAATATTGAAATATTTATTATTAATACTATTTATTATTATCAAAGTTTTTTGTCTTGGTTTTCTTTCTGTGGCCTTTGCACACGTTTGCTCCCTTAACCAATCAGTCTTCTTCATCTCTACCTATCTTCAACTTTTGCTTTACAGTTATCTGCAAATTACTGTACAGTCATTTTGTTGCTGTTGACGTGGTCTCTTGCTTGCTATTGAGACATTCAATGCTTTCTGATTGGTAGCTCTGTGCTACATGTCCCAACCATCTTAATCTCCCCACCTTCATATCATGAGATTTAGATTTACCAGTTTCTGTAAACAGCTCTTTATCGGCCCTTCTCCTCCATGTGTTAATACTATGGTCCCAGATCGCTCTGGTTATCGTGTGGAGGGATTTCCTCATAAATCTCTCAATACTTCTTTCCAGGGTGCTGGTCAGAGTCCAGGTCTTTCAGTAGTATATGAGGCTTTATCATAGCATTGTACACCCTAAGTTTGAGATTTCTCGGAATTTCAATACATTTAAACCTTTACCTTGTTATATGCTAGTATATTTCCGACTGTTGCTCATTCATTTAGGTTATAGTGGATTTGTTGTATTTGAATTTGTCTACTCTCAGGAACGATTTTCTTTCTACGCACATCCTTTTTTTTTTAAAGGTTTTGGACTTAATATCATATATTTTGTTTTATCTTAATTTACTTATAGGCCAATTTGCTTTCCTTCTTTTATTAGAGTCTTAGGAATCTCTCAATGTCCTCTTGATTGCTTCCAAAGATATTTTATTATACTATCAAACTAAATATTTTTAATGAAAACTTTCATATTTCCTTACCTGTCTTTACATATATATGTATAATTTTTTTTTATTTTTTTTTTAATCCTATGATTTAGTAGAAAGGAGAATTTAAAAAGAAAAAAAAAACTGTATCAATGACAATGTATAAATAGATAGTTTATAAAATAATTACATTTGTATTAAATTTTTTTTTTTATAAATTATAAAGAATGAAGTTTTTATTTAGCATATATTTGATTTTAGTTTTTCAATCTATGTAAATTAAAGCATTATTCTTTTTTTTCTTTTTTTTTAATCTCTTTACAGTTTAAATAACTTCTATTATTTCCAGGCAATGACTCAGGAAAGGAGAAGATACGGATTCGTACTGGAAAGACAATGCTCCCTGGCCAAACACTACCTAGCTTACCACACCGCCGGCCACTCTTTGTACCAGGCCCACTTGGACCAGTGGCAAGAAGTGGCCAAGAGCAGGGAAGTGCTTCCTCAATCGGTCGAGAACATGTTTGCTAACAAATTGACAGTAAGTTTAATTTTTATTTATAAATAGCATAAATTGTGTTATAAGCACTATACTTACTTAGATGGTGCTGCAACCCATGGGTTGCTTTGGTTGGGTCTTTGTCTCCTCAATAAATCTCCACCATTGATCACTAAATAATAAAATAATCTGGTACAGCTAATCTCCATACACTATATAGTTAGTCATATTTAATTTATAAGAGAAAAAATGCATACAATTGATTGTAATTTTTTTCAAATGCTAATAACCCTTGAGATTCTTGAAATTAATATCAATGCTGATTTCTTTTTTATATATGGGATAGAAAAATAAAATATTCATAATATTTCCAGTACTCCAGATTAGAAGTTCTCAAAGTAGGTGATGGGGCACCCTGGTGTGTAGCAAGGGTATACCACGGATACCGCAACAATGATATTTAACGATATGCTTTTATTATTTCAAGGGACAACTTTCACAAACCCTTTATATTTTACAAAACTTGATTTCCCTTATTTCTCATTTTTGCATCCGACAATGTTTTGGGCCACTTCATCCATTTTCAAGTCTAGAATAAATATCTGTAACAATTATAACAATATTATTAATATATGTATAAAAATTTATCATCACATTAACAAAAAATGATTTTTTTTTAACAATCTCTATTAATAAATAAACATTATACTTAATTATGATTATTTGATCCTGTGAAAATTGTTTATAATTGTATTTTTATTTTTTTATTTAAAAAATTTATTATCGTATACAAGTATCATATTTCAAAATTTCAAAGAGAAAAAAACATTTAATAGATAATTGTATAAGAACTAGCCAACATATATTATGGGTTTTTTTTTAATCTTATTTATTGAAAAATATTACAATCTGTCTCAAGGACATTTATAATAGTGTTCACAGATATTATATATTATATTTAAAAAAAAGAATTGGCTAAAAAAAAATAATTTTAATTTAAAGTTAAGTTGATATTTAACCTCAATATTTAAGATTTATGCCAAAATTGTCGATTTCGTGAATAGACATTTAAATATTCATAAATTGATATATAGTTGACTGTTGAACTCATAAGGAAAAAAATTAGTCATGATGTGCAATTAACTTGCGAAACTCAATAAATATTGTTTTATTACACATCCCGACCATTGTTCATCCTTAAAAATTCATAATTTTATATTTATATTGTACAATTAAAACTAAAAGTAATCAAATTTAAGATAATGTCTAGACAAATTTTATTTGGTATATATATATATATATATATATATATAATAAAGGTTCTATTATATTATTACTTTAATCATAATCTTGATAATTTTTTTAATTTTAATTGATGCAGCTAAATGAAAGTTTCAGAACTGTAATATACTTGTAATATAAAAGTCAATTTTTGTAAAGCAGAAATCTTAAGAAGCGAATTTAGCAGTTTATTTTCTTTGATTAATTGCTATCTGACAATCAATTGTCATATAAGTTCTTTCTTAAAACCTAATTGTCTTGATGGTTAAACTTAATATTTATATATTTTTAATATTAATTTGCCTGATTACAATTGCAGCAGGTGAGCTTCTGGGCCGAAGATGGCTCCCCGAAACTTGATGAAGACAGAGTATCGCTGACATCACAGCTGAGGAAAACCAAGTCTGTCGATGCTTCCTGCTTGGACATGAGGGCTATGGGCGACATGTCAAGCCCGCCTTCACTTCATCCTCTCGCCAGAGCTAAATCTGACTTCAATCTTACTTCGTCTACTAATTCTCTAACTCATGGTACTTGTCAAATCAGTACAAATATGACTTAACATTTCATGTCTATATTTTTCATTATTATTCTATGTTTATTTATTTCTTCTAAACACATTTTATTACTTACCCATCCGATTTATTTATACTAAATATTCCATTTCATTTCTTTGTTATTTCATAGGTTGCAATAATTTCTTTATCACTTTGTTACAATTACTTTCTGGGTCAATGAACTTCATTTATTATATATTTTTCATTCATTATTAATTAATTTTATGTTGAATATTTAATAGTTGGCCGTTGCAATATAAAGGAAGGAGATGGTTCGGAGTGGCGGTTATAAATAGGCTAAATAGTGGCAAAACTATTATATTAAATCCAACGTTTTGACCCGACTTTGCAGGTCTTCTTCAGGGAAGTGTGTTCAGCTAGAAGTTTCACTTGGAACTGAAGTGAAAATCCTTGTTGAGTTCTAAGTGAAATTCCTAGCTGAACACACTTTCCTGAAGAAGACCTGCAAAGTTGGGTCGAAACGTTGGCTTTTAATAAAATAGTTTTGCTGCCAGTTAGCCTATTTATGACCGCCACCCCGGATCATCTCCTCCCTTTATTAATTTTATGATATATATATATATATATGTATATACTAGTTACAAATACTAATCTAACTATTTTTACATATACCTGTCTAATTATTTGTTCCACTAATTATATATCCATATCCACACTACAAAAGGCATCTAAAAACAATTTTATTATAAATTGCAGTTTTTGGCTTTTCTAGCCAATCATGGCCTTGCATATATTCCAAAATACAAACTAAAAAAATTGTTTGAACCCTTACATCCTTGTCTTAAGCATTCAGTAAAAATTTAATTCATTAAATGACAAATGTGTGGTTTACTTTGTCTAGTGAATAATTTTAGTTTTTTCACTGACAGGCTTTTGCAGTGTGGTTGTCAATATACTGGTCTCACTTAGATCTAGTGGAATGAACATTTTCATGTTTTATCACTCAGTCCATTATCCTTTTATGTTACCTTTTTTTTTAAATGTAATACAGATCATAATATTTTAATATATTCTCATACATTGCCATTATATACAGTAGTTAAATATTTTAATTTATCTTACATTATTAATGCTTATATTACCTTATATTATATATATAGCGACGAGCACTGGAGCTCTTGATTATTTTTCAGAGTACTAACCTATCTTAGCCAGATAATGAAGTTCTATTATATCCACCAAGAATGAATATTCAATCCTGAATTTAACCCATATAGATTTATCTTTACTCTGGGCTCCTATATCTTTGTTTCCTTAGTTTTCTTGTATTTTATAAATATTTTAAACTAACATTTTTTTTTAGTTATTTAATCACTGTTATTTACTTAATTTAATAATGCTGTTTCAGAAATGAATACACCAGAAAGAAGACCCAAATCAATGGCGGTGCCCGACACCAGTACATGGGATACGCCGCTAGCCAGGGCTCTTTATGCCTATTTGTCTTCTGGAGAAAATCAGCTTAGTTTCCTTGAAGGAGATGTTATAGCTCTAATGGGTAAATAATAATAATAATAATAATAGCCTTTTATGATGCAATATACATTCATACAATGTAAACATATAATCATAATAGTGTACAGATGATTGGCTGTGATGATAATATGAGAAAGGGGTTGGTCAGAGGGGTGCAGTCAAATGATTACTATATATCAAAATAGTATTTTATTGTTACGCCAACGCTTCAACTCACTTTGTTGATCTTCATCAGGGCGTGGTATCGGGCATAATACCACCGGTACCACGCCCTGATGAACACCTACAAAGTGGGTCGAAACGTGAACAATAAAATACTATTTGATATATAGTATTCATTTGACCGCACCTCCCTCCCCTCCCCTCCCCTCTCCCAACCAACTCCTTCTCATAAACATATAATCAAATAAAATTCAATATTTTTACTATTTATGAGCTATTTATAATATATACACCTTTGTACTTCATGTCCGCATAGGTCTTCCCAAAAAGGGAGTAATAGTCTAATCTTCCCAGGTGACTAATCCTATAAGAAATTAATATAAATATCCGTTTTTCAAATGGATAAAAAATAAATTTTAATTTGGGGCACCTAACATCCTTAGAATAATATACATGTACAATACCAGATATTATCTGGCTTCAGATAGTAATTATGAGATGATTAAATTATAAAATTATTATGTTAAATTATAAAATAAAAGACTAGCTTAAGTAAATGAATTAAATTTTTTAAGTTATTTATATACACTCTTACATATATACACTTATATACTGGTATATATTTATAAGTATATCTGATTATTTGGACCAATACACAATGACAAATAATAACATTGAAAAATAAAATTAACCTAATAAAAGTATATTCTAACAACTATGTGGAAAACTGATAGTTGTGGGGATAGATGAATAATTTATGTTTAACTAAGATTAAGGGTAGGATTTTATTTAAAGAGATAGTTAATTCCATAGCGAGGTAGCATGGATGATAAAGGATTTTTTGAAGGAAGAATTTCTGGTGAGAAACCTTAACAATTCTAGGTGAAGTGAATACTCTCTACAAATTCTAATTCATTACTATGTGTAGGGTTTTACCTAATAAATGTCTAATTATTATAATAAAATTTAGTGTTTTATGCCTTATAAAAAGTAATCTTTCTGTTGTCTAGAGTCGATACAGATTTTCTATAAATTAATTAATGCTTGCTAATTATAGTTTCTGGGGTATGAAGTACCTTCTCAGATATTAAATAACATCAAGCAAACGAATAATATAAAATTTTAAATGCAAAACTCAACCAATAAAGTATAATACTATTGTTTATTTTATTTTCATATAGTTTAATTTGCAAATTACGAGTCATAGTACGAAGATACTGTCAGGTATTGATTTAAGAGTTGACAAGTAAGTCTCTCACCAAATGTCTCATCGTGTATCTATCCTTACCAAATCAGTGTTATTAAGTTTCCAGATCTTTGTTTACCACACAGTTTTAATGTTAAAATATACTACATGAATGATCACTGACCACACAATTATTTTAGGTGAGAGGAACAAAGGATGGCAATTTGGAGAAAATCTTAGAACTCAGTGCAGCGGATGGTTTCCACTTGCCTATACTGAACCATTTATTGATGATACAGCTACGTAAGTAATTCAGCATAGTTTTAATAAAGTATATGAAATATGATCAGTTGCTTTGATAATAATTAATAACTTATTGTTTCAGGAGCGCATCATCGCCTACTCATCGAAGGACAGAAGAAGCATCATCAGGTTTTCTTGGTGCTGTTGGAAGAGGTAACCGAGGTCCTCCACATCTGACAAGATTTGGTGATACTCTAGCTTTGAGGAATAATACTCAGGTAAAGATAGTTTACATTGAATTTATTTTTATATTATTTTTTTTAATATAAGTCTATATGGAGTGTAAAATTGTTGGTTTTATTGTGAAAAGTCATTAATATAAATCTATACTTTATATAATTATGTTTTTCTAAATTTCGACCTTATTTATTAATGCAAAAACGTAACAAGTAGTTCAAAATGAGACAAATCCTTTTATATATGAAAAATATTTATACTAATTAAAACCTGTCGCTATAATAAACCTGTGAATTTTAATAAACAATATAAACTGATGGTATTTTATTCATAAGAACATTATTTTATAATATTTATCATAACCAGTAATATTATGAGGATATGATAATTTTTTAAATATATTTAAGTCTTAATATTTTCTAGGAGTTAGTAATTTGAATTAATGTTAAGAAATACTAAAATGATTTTTATCATTTCTGCTTTTATTCTAACACTCGTACTAGTACTGATGGGAGAAACTTGTACTGCAAGTGGGCCTTGTGGTTCTTTTTGCCAACCTCTGACGGCAATCTTGAGGTTTGTACCTTGTACTTACCAGAATGGGAGACTCAGAATTCATTTCTGGAACCACCAAGAAATAAATATTAACTGAGGATCAAGGTGGGAATCGAGAGCATTTAGACAAGGCCGTCATATTTTTATTAAATACAAAGTTATTTCCAATTTTATGAATTTTTCTTTCTATTGCTCATCAGTCCTTGTAAAATATTTTGAGTTTTTACTTTTTTTTTTTATTAGCAAATTTAATTTTATTGAAATATCCAATTCGTACTACATTATCTGTTCTTTTATATGAATATAAATCTATAATGACTCTTAACGTGTATTTCTCAAAACATATCTTTAATATTTTAAAATAAGATGACTTCTACCCATGATGGATCCAGGATTTAATTTTGGTGGGCTTCAGCCCAAAAATATTTTTTATATATACATATAATGATAATTACTTTGTAAGAAAAAGAAAGAAACCAACTACCTATATGAAATGGTGTATTAGTGATTGTTGATATCCTATTAAATGGAGTTACACGAGTATTAATACTTTTAAGGATAATTTTTTAACATTTTTTTTCACAAGAAATGGCTAAATTTTATCATTTTGGGGAGGTTGCTTCAGCTCGAAAGCCTCCCTTATATCCGCCTGTGAATTATACACTTTTTTGTATGAGAAACACATAAATATCCTTGAATATATTCAGCATCTCTGTTTAACCACCGTAACATCCTTGGTTGTATTCAACTTTATCAACCTCTACTGATTTTCATTATTTTTTTTTTATTGAGAAATATTACAATCTGTCTCAAAGGACAGATTTTGAATATTGGGCTTTAATTCTTTAAAAAAAAAAAAAAGGATTGTTCATCAAAATCTTGTTTTGAGTTCCTTAGGAACAATGGAGATAATTGTGAATGAGTTTGTTGAGTGGATTTTTAATAATAAAATATTCTTATTTATTTCAATTGTTTTCAGGGTTTTGAAGATGTGGTGAAGTCAATGAAGAACTGGCCTATGTACTAACAGCAAACAGATACATATAATTTATCATTAAACAGTAAATGCCTTGTAATATTTATTTTAATGATTAAATATAGGAATATCAAATTAAAAAAAAAAATTATATTTTAAATATGTTTTGATTATTTCTAAATTTTCTATATTTATATTAGTTTTATGAAATATTTCTTAATTATTAGATTTGATGCATTACTGTGTAATTGTATTATTATTAGTAGTATTAAAGGCATTTATTATTTAATGAATCGGACATGATTGTTCTCAAAATGATATGATACAGGTTATTAGTCAAATTTAATATTACGTAATACTGTTTTTGTTTTAAATACCTTTGATGAATCCACTCTGTATGCTGGTAGTACTCACTTAATTTAAATCGTTTAACTAATATTATTGCTGCTTTTTTGAATATATTGATACATAGAAATAGATAAATTTAGCAAGTAAAAATGTATCAGTAGTACGTTGTGTATTTCCAAAAGTTTTGTGTTGAATAAAATATTTATTTATTTATTTATACTTGAATAAAATATTGAAGTAACATAAAAGTAAATAGAAAGAAACTATGAATCAACTTTTCTAATAAGATAAAAGTCATACTAAGTTTCTTTTTAAATTAGTTCATAAATGTGAATTACATTACCATAAACTGAAGTTATTTTGGGAGTAGGAGGTGACTTTATATTAGAATTTATTTTGAATTTGAAATTGGACTGGAACATTGTTATATTAAGACTTAAGAACATGGGTGATCACAGGAGAGGGTAGGAGGGGGGAGAGGCAAAAAAAGTAGCAAGATAAAAGTTTTTTTTTATATATAGTTAGCTAAAAGATATCTTTATATGCAAATATTCATTTTATTTTACATGATCATTCCTGCTCAAACATTCTGAATAAATTTTTTATAGCTAATAATCAATTATTTTTTTATCTTTGTTAAAATGTATTAATATATGCTTATAGCTTGTATATTTAGGTAATTTGATATATATATATATATATATATATATATATATATATATATATATATATATATATATGTCATAATATATAAAATAAACTCTGTAACAATAGCTAAGTCAACTAGCACTGGCGAATCCAGAATTTAATTTTGGGGGCTTCATACCAAAAGCTTTTTTTTTCATATATATATAAAACGATAATTTACTTACCTGTACCACTAGAACCCATGAAGGGTCTTGGGTTCAGTACTATTTAGGAAAGATCTGTTACAAGGCCTACAGTTGTGCAGGGAGGAGATCGGGTGAGGATCACGCTCAACTGCCAAGTTTTCCCCCTTAATCAATTATTTAATTAAAGGTAGCCACTTTATACAAGGGTACCCACTTTAATTAAGGGTACCCACTTCCTATTAAATGTAATAACACGAACAATAATACTTTACGAGATAATTTTTTATCATAAAACATGGTTACATTTTACCATTTTGGGGGACGGGGGCTTCAGCCTCCCCTCCCCTCTGTAGATCCACCTATGTACACTAGCATTTGACGCAAACTTCATGACTATTACCCACTTTCAAAATTTTCTCAATCCAGGTTTGACGGATCTGTTCACTTCTTAGCTACTCCTCTGAGTAAACTATTATTGGTTTAGAAAATTCATCAGATACATTAGTAAATAAAATGAGTTTGAAAAACTTTTCAGAGAATTTCTTTTAAATAAAGACGACTATTCAAATAGTTAGTATATATTGTAAAAATTTTAATATGTAACTTCCCAAATAGCTAGTTTAGTTTTTAATTTAAGCTTTCTTCTTATAGCTCATTTATTGTTGACACTATGTTTTACTTTATTTTTATTTTTTTAAACGATTTTTAAGGAATTTAATTTAAATAAACCTCCAGACTTCAAAAAAATATCTCTACATTTTTTTTATTTTTTTTTTATTATTATTATTATAAAATATGAGTTTTCTGCAAATTATGATAAGCAAATGAAGTAATGTAATAGAGTGAAAATAGAGATAAAATGTGGATTTATTAAGAATAATATGATATTTTTGATATAGACTGTATCTGTATAAGAACTATATTTAGTTTATATAAATAAGGAACCTTTTGTTAAGTGGTTTTTTTTTTTATATGCAATAAAATATAATTAGCCATTAAAATTGATTTTTAAAAAGCTATGGATCAAAACAAATAATCTCTAATTTTGGGAAACTAAAAATTACTTTTGGAAAACAGCACTCTGTTAATAAGTTAAAGATAATATTACATTTAAGCAACAAATTTTTGTTGCTGGAGTTTTATTTAAATTCTCGAGTCATTAAATAAAAAATATATGACTAATCTTTGAAGATGAAATATAATTATATTAATATTATATTCTACGAAATTCTAAATAAATTATTAAATACTTTTTTATTTTTCAGGTCCAAGAAGGTCGCGGCGGCCCACCCAGTGGCCCAGCCCCTACCGTTCCATTGCCAAAGCCGACTGTACGCCCAGGTGTTTCAAAACCAGGAGTTGTTCCCAATCCAGCTTCACTTCATTCTAGCAACGACAGTGGGTTCAGCAACGATCCCCCTCCTGCTCCCGAAGTGGACTACTCCGATGATGAAACAAACAGGTATACAATCATCAACTGACTGTGTTATTGTAACACTTATAACTAATTCATAGTAGTTTCAATGGTAAATTATGAAAATAAGTTATAACTACTTGTAGCCTCTGCAAATGATTCGCATAGTACATCGCTATAGTAGTGATATTAGTGAACAGATGTTCATATAATATAAAAGTAATTAAATGCAATGTATTATTAGTGAAGGAAGTTAGTTGTTTGTTCTACATATCATGGGCGATAAATAGTCAGGACGCAGTAATTTTTAAGGTTTTTATTAGTGCCGACGTTTCAACCCAAGCATGTGGGTCATCATCAGGGCATGTTCCAAGCACCTTCAGTGATATTTTAGTGTTATCTTGTCTTTTCTTAGCACTTATTTTTATTTATTTGAACCTTACCCTGTCGGTAAGGCATTATGGGTGTTAGGCAGCAGTGGGTAGTAAAGCATGCGTTGCAACTCACTGCTGCATTCAGACTAATTACATTTAATTTTTTAGCTGTGCCCACAGCCTGCTCTTCTTTTCAGCTGACGTCCTCTTCCATCCTTTCTGACGGCCTTCTGGATGCAAGTCTATCTCTTCTTTCCAATGGATTGAAGCAACTAATTTTTTTCTATTGTTTTTATTTAGGCCAGATGCAATCTTTTAATTTTGTTCTATTTTGTTATTCTTAAAGGATTTGGTCCCAGAATAAAGTTATTTTCTATTTCTATTTCCTTCCACCCATACACGAAGGCCCTGTAGTACAGATATTTTTCCTTACTTAAGGGAGATCGCTTTCTGTCAGAAAGTAAAGTCCCATCTCCCTCAACAACTTGGCCCTCAGTGCCTCAATAGCAGTACAGAAAAGAACAATATGCTCGGCGGTCTCCAGTATTCCGCAACTTGGGCCTAGGGGATCAATGTTCTTACCATATTCAACGAGCTTTGCTCGGAAATTCCCATGCTTCATGAGGAACTGTGAGACCCAGTATTCTGGAAGAACCCATGTTTCCCATTCTTGTATGTCTGTTCCATTCGTGAAATAACAGTGGGGAAGTATTTTCTTAGGGTAGCCGTTTTTGGCATTGCCACCCTTCGCTGGTTCCAATCTTTTAACGTGTTCTGAAGAATGCTATTCCATCTATTAGGGTCTTCACTGATCCTCACTCGGAGATTCACCAGTAGATTCACCTGGCCTTCCCTTTTCATCTTGAGCCGAAACTAGTCTTCTCGTAGAAGAAGATCAAGAGAGCCTAAATTTATTTTTACTTGTGACTGCTCACCCCAATCAACTCCTCTTCATTGTTTTCCAACTACAACTACAACAGTCAACTTTTAATCCACAATTATTCTTTTAATTTAGTTACAAATCTGAATTATTCAAATTAATTATAGTAATCGTTGATGAGTTGTTCATGGCCATTATATATCTTCTACTGTTTAATTACTTGGTTCCAAACTGATAATTTCAACTGAAATTTTTTTCCAATATTCAATTGCACAAGGATTTTAGAATTTGTCACATAAACTGGAAATACATTGCTTCACACTTAGTCGAACTATACATCCCACTCTTTACCATACAGTCCTTTTTCTCCCTTTGAATACCTATATACTGTAACAGATAATAGATCTCTGTTCGAGTACTTGAACACCTTCAGTGCTCGAAACATGCTCTGATGATGACCCACATATGTTTGGGTTGAAACATCGGAACTAATAAAAACCTTTAAAATGACTGCGTCCTGACTATTTATCACCCATGATGTATTATTACAGGAAGAAATTAATTTTTATTCAAAATAATAGGCCAAAACATTTATATAAAATAAAATTGCCTGTATACCAGCTAATAATGGTCCGATTTCGATGATTTTTTTCTTTATTAACTATGCAATTCAGAAATCTTTCTAATTACAATCAACCACAAACAGTATACTTTTTGAGTTATGTGTACATAAAGTTTCCTTTTATTCGTAACTTTTTACGTGACGGTTCTGGGGAAAATGTTAATCTTTCACAGCTGAAGGAGAAGATAATATTCAAGATGATGGATAAATCATTGGATTTATATGATGTATCGAAAAATAAAATATTTTTGAGAAATATTATAAAAAAATAAATAAATTCAGAAACCTTTTAAAATTTGAATAACTAAAATAAATAAATTATAAAAAATAATACAATTGAAAAAATATATAAAGTAAAATATTGAAGAAGAGTTTAGTTGGGGTGTGCAGTCACAAGTAACAAAGTAAAAATAAATAAATTATATTTATTTTAATTTTGGTTGACATTTTGTTTCTAAGTAATGTTGTCTTTTCTTTTTTTTTTTTTTATCTTGTCTTTTCTTAGTCTTGATGAAGGCCTGAACCTTGGGCTAAAACGTCAGCAAAAGTAACAATAAATATAATTTATTTATTTTTACTTTGTTACTTGCGATTGCACACCCCAACCAACTCTTTTTTAATATATCCACCACAGTCAACTATTACTCCACTGATACCCAATGAAAGGTATTGGAAAAATTCTATCCAAAAAAATGTATTTGGCGCTTATTTACTTAATGTTACCATTGGAACTATTTTCTATTGTTTTTTAATCTATTAATTAATCACTATCTAGAATTAGTAATTTTGCACTCTTAACTTATAACTCACTTAATTTTATTGTGCTGTAAATACACTATATTTTAATGATAAATTATTATTAAAATTTGCTATTACTCTAGAAAAGGTATTGAGAGATTTTATATGTGCATGTGGCTGAGGCAAATTTTTTTAAATTAACAAATTTTTTGAATTCGTTATTGATTTAAATGTGAATTTTTTTCTAACAGAATAAAATAATAAATATTAATAGAATCAAAACATAATTATGTTATTAATCATTATTTAGCCATTTTCTGGAATGCTCTAACCTTTGTGTAAATGTTTGATTTAAAAAGTTGTCTATTCTAATATTCCTATTTATAAAAAAAAAAATACTAAAAAATGTCCTCCAAGAATTAAATTACTTAATTTTATTACATTTTAATAACTTACAAAACTAAAATTATCTTAATTTTGATGAAGACCATAAGGAAAATCTAAGCCAAATAGTTTTGTAACAAATGGCAGCATTAACTTTACATTGACATTTTCTTTTGTTTGAACTTTTCATAATCATACCTGAAATATTTTATGTATAATTAAAAATCCATATTTACTAATCTTCACGTAATCTAGCCTTATAATTAATTTTAGTTGCATTTTATATTTCATAAAAAAGATAAAATAACCGGTAGTATGATACTTGAAAATTTAAATCCTTTAGATTGTTCTGAAAAATCACTTTGTTGTTTGTCTTCCTTATTATTATTTATTTATTTAATTTTATTGAAAATATATTTAACATTAACATCATTTTATTGTTGTAGGAATCTTTACTTTATAACACTGTTTTTTTAAAAAAGTTTTTCTTAATGATGTAGAGATGGTTGACCGTTGATATGATATGAGAAGGAGTTAGTCGAGGGTGCGGTCAAATAAATAAAAAAATTAAAATATATAAATTGTTTTAATTTTTTCTGACGTTAATGTAACAATAGTTATTCAATTTTCAATCTATTTATTCGTTAACATTCATTTATTCGTTAACATTCATGTATTTATTTTCTTTTATCTATTTTCTTATCATGTATTTATTTTCTTTATCTTTTATTTCTGTATCTGACAACTTCTTCGTATTTTATATATACTTATATTTACTTTTTATTTTATTTTTATTTCTTCAACATGTTTGTATCTTTTGTAGCCCTGAAGACGACCTGCAAAGTGGGTCGAAACGTCGGCAAAAATTAAAACAATTTATATATTTTAATTTTTTTATTTATTTGACCGCACCCTCGACTAACTCCTTCTCATAAAAAAGTTTTTGCCAAGTAATTGACTTCACTGGATAAACCCATTTCTCGATCATTCTCTATGTCTTAATAATATAACAATGATAGTATATTATTTATCTATTCCTATACGAGTTCCTTTAAAACAAAATACAGTAATGTTAACTACATAATATACAAACAGAAATAAGAATTCTATAGTTAACAAATTATGTATATACCTATTTACAGAATTACCTGTAGTGACATGGTATAGGTTTAGGTTCAGGTAAATAAATAATGAAAATCCATAGGAACCAAACATTAATAATTATATTTTCTTTGCATAAGAGAACATGTAACCAACTAAAAATAATTAATTTAAAACGTTTAATATTTAAGAACAATTGACAAATAAAGTAGGATGCTTACCGCTCAGACCAAAAAATTATAATCAAGTCGAACATGGCTAGTTCTTTACCAAATAAAATATGTTTGAAAAGAAATCCAAAATAAAATCAAACTTAGGAAAGGTATAGTCATCCATTCGGTGTTCAAGTACTTATGTGAGTAGCTAAATTGGTTGGTTTCAAACGTACTGGCTTATCGAAAATTATCGTTTCGAGCCTTTAATTTTCCTATTGAGTACAATATGGGACAGACAAACTCACGAGTGGAAAAAGTCTTTATTCTATTTAGAATTTTTGAGAACTGCATGGATAGGAAGTGATGGATAGATGGCATGAGGAGGGTATTGGAGGATATTCCATAGATTGGAGGATCGGACAATAAAAGGCCAAAAATGGGTTTTATGAGATTGAACAGAAGATTTGAATTGAAGGGGCAAAATTGCCAATAAAAACAGGAAACAGAGGCGTCCCTTGGGATCTTGAAGATGAATCGTATAAAGTAATTTATCAAATGTTTAGTTTTGTCTCGAGATCTCCAGAGATTTACCATTCAGCAATAGTCAAAGTGGGCAAATATTAAGGAAGTTACTAAGAGCCTACGAGTTTCTAAGGGAAATAGATGACGGAGGTAATTTAGATGTTTAAAGGTGTAAAAGGTACAGGGGGAGATATTGGATACATGGTTTTTTCAGGAAATTGTTTCACCAAAGGTTTTTTCCAAGGTCGTTGATGGTGGGGTAAAATTGTATGGGATTATCATGTAGGAACAGAGTAATCATTATTTTATATGTAATGATTGTAATCTGTTTGCGGAAAATTTAATCATTTATTTCAAAAGTAATCCATTTGTTTTAATAGAATATTAAGTTTGTACTCCAAAGATCAATCTATTCTTATTTATCGTTTACTGATATCTGAGAATATTTGTTTTATTTCTGAAAATTTACTTCTTTATTACTGCTAACATTAATAAAGTTTTTTAATTTTTTTTGGGAATATTTCACTAATAATTCCTATCTTTTGAGGCTTGTCTTTTCACTTATACTACAATTATTGCTTTTTATTACTTTAAAAATTAACTTTATTATTTTTCAAAATACTATTAGGATATATTTACATCCTTTATACACTAGTACTATCTTCTTTTTTTTAAGGTTATTATATTTTTTATTTCTAATCATTTACCTATCTTTCATTCTATGAATTATTAAAAAATAACCTGCTCGTAATATAAATATATATATATTTTTTTATGTTATCTTCTCTGTGGTATGATGGTTAAGTCAAAGACTAGAATCTTTGTAATCTGGATTTGATTCCCGGGTTCCTGTAAGGAATTCTGGTGATGGTTGCATGATGAAAGAATTAAGAATTAGTGAAACTTGTGGTGTTGGAAAGATTTTAGTGGTATTGGAAGTTTAAGTTGCCTAACATCTAGATAGCCTTGTAATCTTCCTATAGAGGACTTGAGATCTATTAAAGGTGGTGGAAAATTTCAATAAAAGTTGCCAATATTTATACAATTCTTGGTTGATTAGAGACACCATCGTTCGGAGGAAGGACGACACCATGAGATCTTGGACAGACGACGAGTGGTTCGAGAAGTCAGCCTCAATGGTGCGCCAAACGTCGAGTGCTAGTCATCTTTCCACTCTGGGCAGAAAGGAAGTAGATCCTCGTCTGCGCCAGGCTCGTCGCCAGCTCAAAGCCCTTGAAATGCCGTATGAAAAGAAAGTGAAAAGAACAAAATCTCTTTGGAAGTTCAGAAATCGTGAAGACGAAGGAGTTGTAGAAGGGATGGCCATGTGGCGGCATAGATCGTTGATAGATATCTCCCAAGAAGAGGCAAAACAGAAAAAGATGTTAACTTTGAAGAACAGAAGGATGCCTCCACAAAATAATTCAGAAGATTCACCTGATACTGATTCGTGTATTGTTGTCAACGATCATCACAAGAAAACCGATGAGACATCCACAATGCTTCCAAGAACTCGTCTTATAAGGAAAAAGGAAACCACGACAACTGTCGAACTCCACCAGAGTAGAATTGGTACTGCGCATCCTTGGTACAACTCCTGGGATGAAATCAATGCCTGATACGGTATTCATTTACTTATTGGTGTTGGAATATTGTATTATATTTATGTATCAATCTATGTAATTGTTATTGCTCAAAGTTACTGTAAGTCAAAATGTTGTTATGTTTATATTGCTGTATATAGTGATATTTTGCAAGTTACATTAATGATATAATTTATCCACTGTCCTCAGTACTTCTAAAAACAAAGTTAGAAGTACTAGAGGTGATATTATTACACTTCAATTTATATAGAAAAAAAAAATCAGATGTTTAATATCTTTTAAATATAACAATACCACAACAAATTAATATAAAAATAATTATTATTGTATTAACCCTTTTTAAATTATCTGGATTATATTATTATTTTTAGATTAGGCATGTTTTATAGTAGAAATTCTTTATAATTTCTTTTTTTGAGAAATTTCTTCATTGTTACTCTTATTTTTCAGAGGAAATGTATTTGCTACAGTGAAGTTGAAGAAAACAAAAACAAATGACAGGTCTGCTCCTATAATTATGTAAACCTCTGATGTAATAGTTTGACATTACCGTCTTCCTTCAGTTTTCGTTTCCGTTATTCTGGGATTTTTTATTTTTTATAATGTGACACTTATTTTTAATAATCGAAATGAAGTGCTCACAGTTGAATATTAAAAATAATTTATCAGCAATTATTGATAAGTGTAAAAGTATATATGTAAATATATGAATTGTTAATATGTATATATTAGTCAGAACTTAATTTAGTCAGTATTTTAATTTTTTTTCTTTTCCTTTTAAATTCATCATTTGAATTGCTGTAAATTAAAAATAAAAATAAAAAATCTGGCAATTTTGTAAAATTTGCTCACATCGTCGTATAGAATGGCAGGCCTACTGTGCAATGATTAAGTTAATATACATTTATACGTAAATGGCATTGTGTGCGAGTGTGTGCCTGTTGTCCAGGTTCCAACTGTAAATAGACTTTGTGTTTCTGATAAGAAACTATCCGTCCAAATGTGCGTTTGTGGTGTTGTTTCATTGTAGCAAAGAGTATATATATAAATAAATATCTAGATGTATATTTTTAACATTATTGGTTTACTTAGCCAAAGATATATAACAAGTATTATTTTCTGAACAAAAATTCAAATTATATTTTTTATGTTTTAAGATTTTAATTTCATTTTCTTATAGGATAGCATATATTAAAATATTTGATATATTAAATTTAAAGATAAAAAAAGTGGTCAATCTCAATTATTTAATCAATAAATTAATCATTGATTAATATCTCCAGTCTTAATTGTCAAAGCTTTCCTATTAAATATGGTCCAGTCTCTGTTCATTTTGGCAACATATCTTATTAAGTTCTATTGAGTTTAGATATTCACTATAAAATAACAACTCTAAGCTTCAAAGTAAAATATTTTTCAGATTTTATAAAAAGTGAATAAAGCTATAAAAATTGACTGCTTTTTTTCTTTATTTTTTATCAGTGTACATAAGTTAAATGATATATATTCACAAATTATTCACTGGAATAGCTAATATTATTTGTTGTATTCCAGTCAATAATAAATAGTCTTTTAAATCAACATTTAACAGTAGCTTATGAAGCTATGTTTTTAACAAATAATTTTAAGTGGAAATATAAACAGTCCGAGGATATTCAATAGTCCATTTGAAATATTGTTACCATTGTCCGATTTAAGAAAACAGAAACCATCAGCAAAGAGGATATATCTTGTATTATTTTTTTGTTTTTTTTTATTTTATAGTTAATAAAAATTTTATCATTAGGATTTAATGGCAGAATACTTAAAATATAGGTTTACTAACATAAAAATATATATATGTATGTTTATTGCTCATCTAGCTATAACTTGATATAATTCAATCAAAAAAATTTTAAAATGTCTCTATTACATCTTAAATTACCTAAGAGGCATAAGTCATCAATGTTATTATTTTTTTTTTCTAAGAAAAGAATAATTTTTTAAAAAAGAAGAAACAGAAAAAAAAAATTGAAGTTAAACTTTAATTTAACCAGAGTGTCTACAAGTTTGGAAAATGCCGAATTGTAGGAAAAATAAATTAGATTTTTTTAGAAATGTTGGTATTTAAAAAGTTTGTCCATTAAGTGTTTTTTAAATTATAATTTATGAAACATAATCTGAAAGGCTTAAACATTGATTTATATTTGTTTGATATTATTTTTATCTTTTTTAGTCAGGTCACTAAATACTGGTGCCCAATTTCTTTCTTATGAACATTTTCATTCCTTAATCACTCGATTAATATATCTCAACTTCTTTCTTACACTTTTACATCTCATGTAGCCTTGTAGTTAGAATGTAAACTGATAACTCAACTCAGTGGAATCTTGGAATATAATAGGTTCAGTAGGCACCCTGAGTCATATGTTAATGAGTAACTTCAATTTGAAAAAAAAAATAATAGTAATAAAATAACTTTTTGGATTAGATAGATGTTAGAAGAGATATAGTAACTATCTTTTATGACAGTAACCTTGAAGTTACCTTTATCCTTCTACATTATGAGACAACGGAATATATCTTTTGGTAATGTTAGTTTTTTATATTATTTTTATATTGAGGATGTAGAGTTTTATATGGCAGTATAGAAATTATGGACCAGCTGAAAAGAATGTGGATGTTCAATATGTTATTCTTCAATTAATAATTTGGTACTCTTTGCCGATTACGTTGCTGTCTCTTGTATATGTTTTAAGATTTTTCTTTCTTTAGGTGTTGAAAAATCTACGGAATCACAACTAATTAGGCTAACTAAGTGTTTAGCTGTCATTAGATAATGCATGGATATGACTAATTAACAGCATAGAATTATTACATTATCGGTGTAGGGATAGTATAGTTTTTAAAAAAGCTATGTATATGTATATGTAGTCGAGATCGTTTATAAAAATTAATACATGTTATTATGTAATCAAATATGAATTATATATGTTATATAATCCAAAATAAAATTTAGGTAAAAATTAAAAGCATGTTCTTGAACCATTTCTATTCTTGCATTTATCATATGATATTGTATTGTTTTATTAATAAAGCATTTTTATTGTTTTCTGTTATATTACTTTTTTTTTGCTTTTAAATTAACTTTATTCGTTTCCTTTATTGCATAGGACAAATATATTAATCTATAAAACTTGTCTTTTTAGATAACTATTTTATATTTTAATATTTTTGGTTATTACGTAATCATCACAAATAAAGAAAGGTACATATGGTTTAAACAAGTTATTTTACATTTCTAAGTTGTTCATTGAAATTACAACAATTTGTTTAGTAATTAAAATTTAACAATATATAAATTTATAAAATCATGGAAAATTTTAACTTGACCTGATTGGTTTAACAAATTTTTATAATTTTCTTCTATTCAATTTTAGACAAATACTTTTAAAGAGAGAAGTATTGTCCATGTCAAGAAGATCTTATATATTATTTCTAAAAGGTGTTCTTTTGATAATAACTTTGTCAATTATTCATCAAATCCAATGATTGACCACTCATTTTGAAGATGTTCTTCTCTTTCACATGTGAAAAGTAGTCATATTTTTTTCTTGATTGTGGCCATGATTATTAGAAATATTACTAAATTTATCTACAAAACAAACAAAAAAATGTAAAAATTGGACAATTATTTACAAAAATACAGTCCATTAATTTTGGTATACATAATAATTTCTTCCTCTTAAAAGATACTGCATTTACTATTCTGCTGCACTTTTTTTCCTAGCTGATATATTAACTTTATTATTTCTTAAAGGGATTTGTTTGTTCTTACATTTTATATTTTTGATAATTTAGAAAATCCCATGATCGAGGCTTTATTACTTTATATTACTTTTCCAGTCAGCATTTAAAAATAGGCTCTACTAAAGCAATTTGTACAAATATTTTGGTCTATTATGTTAAATGGAATATTGTAATCGACCAAAAAAAGAAACAATTAATTCCTGCATCACATAATCCTATAGGCTCTACTTATTTTCATATTGTTTTCTATTCCTGCACTAAACAAAATGTTCTGCAATTATTCGCATGGGCCAACTAGTTTTATTATATTTTTCCATTGTTAAAAAAAAAGAAGTTTAAATTTTGATACTGAAAATTAAGGTCAAACTATTTAAAATATAACCTCCTTTGGACCAAATTTCTCCCTTCTGTCGTGTATTCAATATTTAAAAATCAGGGGAGCACTTCATTAACTAAAGTTTTAACTTCAAAGCTTTTAACTAATCTTTAACTTTATTAAAGCAAAGTTTTAATTTTCTGATAAAAGTTTAAAAAAAAAAATACTTATCACTACTGAATACTGAATATGAGGGAAGAGAGATTGAATTAAAACAGTATCATATTTTAAACATTATTATTTTCAATAGAACTACTTTACTAAAGTTTTATTGGATGTGATCGACCAGCCTTGTTTTAAGGCATTCAGCATTAATAACACACAACTGGAAACACATACCGCCTCCTTTTTTGGTCTTTTTGTGGGTGAGTTGAAAACGGCCAGAGCTAGAGGTTGGAGTCATCGAACAATGGTTTATCATTTTTAATGAGAAGATTTTTGTAACAAATGTACCCGCAGGAGTGAAATATGAGAATATTTTATAGAGAAGATATATTTCCATTGAGTTCGAGAAGGTTTGTAGAACGCTCACGTAAACTGTTGAAATGATAAAATCATTGACTGGGACAGCCGAGGGCGAGTTTTAAGTTTTAATAATTAATATTGATTATAGATTTAGAATGTCATTATTTCTTGTAAAGAGGGTAATAGAACGAAGAAAGTACTTCATACACATAAGTCTTTTTCATTTTCAAAAAGATATTAAGTAGAAGGTTCAAAAGCAGCCTAGAAAGGAAATTTTACATTTTTCATGGAATTTCAAAAACTAATTGGCAAAAATAATCAAGATAAAACCAACTTATTTAAAAGTTATGTAAGAGATTTATTCATACATTTATTATTTATTTTATACAGGCGTCTCAGTTTTTAATGACCAAACTCTGTGGGTTGATTCTAGACAAAATTTCGAATAAAAAAGTTGATTCAACACATTAAAGTTAATAATTTTTTATTATTTGAAAAATAAACATTTCATATTTTGAAAGTATTAAGTTTATTTCTTTTTAAACTAATTTAATTAAATAAAATTTTACAAAAGTAGATTTATAACTATTAACAAAAAAATCATAAAATTTTGAAACTCTTTCCAGTATTACTTGGATTGTTTTTTCATAATGAATATTATGGATAGTTTATGTTAGTTCTATATTTCCCCTTTACTTGTTAGCAGTAAATTATGAAGACCCATTCAGATATATAAAGTAATATACTATTATATCACAACATAAATAAATTAGGAGTGAAGAAAAGAAAAATAGTTTAATTTATCTATTGATATAATATAGTTCTGCGGACCGATAAAAAACCAATTATTCCCCCAAAATATGTTTTCTTAGGTTACAACCGATTTGAAATAATTTCAACTGCACGAAGTGTATAGGAATTTATTAATCTTCAGACTTTAGTCAACACATACCTCCTTTTCCATCCAGAATTGTCTGGATGGAAAAGGAGATAAGAACAATTTTGTGCTTTTATTAAGGTAGTCACCTTTCTTATCAAATAAGAAGGAATCACTCAAGATAATTAAATTCTAAGTACACCATTGTAAAGTAGACAATTTTTTTTTTTTTAGAAAACTGATTAAATTTAGTAAGGTCAATGATAAAAGGAACTTTCAGGTGGTCCGCTGTTGTACAAAGATATGCTGCTTGTGTACGAGTACTGTAACTGCAGCAATACAGTGGCCATGTTAGATCTCCTGAAATTCTCTTTTATTAAATTTAAAGTACCATTTATCATTGACCTTACCAAACGTCCTCTTCCTTCAATTGTTTTCAGGTCTTTGTTCAGAGCTAGTTAAACAATATGGCCGACAGAGCATCATCCACTTTGTCTAACTCCATCTGACTGCTGAAATGGAATTTGTTGCTCATTTTATTGCCAATAAGAACTTTCCCTCTTGAGTGAAATGTCCTTTTAATTTGTTTTTTCTTTTTTTTTTTACAGTTTATTTATTGATAATACAATCTGCCTCATTGAAGGGCAACAAGTATTATGGCTACAAGGGTTCATTCGTACAATATATACAAAAACAGGAAAATAAATGTAATAAATAATAAATAATAAAAATAAAAAATAGATTAAAAATTATAAATAAATCAAAGTAATCTTATACCCAATTTTAATTTGATTAATTAAATTAAAGGGTATAACTTATCAAACTGAAATATAATTAGTAAAAGATTTGATAATGGTTTTTCTAGCTATGAAATACCAATTAGATTATTTCTTCAGTCCTACTCCACTCCTATATTATTAATAAAGGAGCAAGTTTCTAAACCTAGCACTAATTCCATCAATGGATTTCATCATACTGAGTTGAGGAGGTCTTGATGGATTACAGTGGAAGTGTAACACTTCTTGAAGGTTACAAAACTACATCTTGAATTTAAAAACAAATAAATATAGACAGAAAGTAAAATTAATATAGGAAGGAGATGGGCAGGGGTGGCGGTCATAAATAGGCTGAATAGTGGCAGTTCGAAGTGAAATTCCTAGCTGAACACACCACCCTGAAGAAGACCTGGGAAGTCGGCTCGAAACGTTGGCTTTTAATAAAATAGTGTTGGCACTATATAGCCTATTTATGACCGCCACCCCGGACCATCTCCTTCCTTTATAATGCAACGGTCAACTATTATATACTCAATAAAATTAATATTAATATGTAAGGTTACATGCAGCGGATCCATTGTCTCCAATTTCCGATGGAATCACTGATTCAATTGCGGAATAAAGAAACGCTCTGAATTCCATCCATTCCTCTCTGGTAGATCTGCAGGGAGGGAGAGAGGGGGTGGCCTTCCCCTTGAAGTCTTCAAAATGGAGAAATATATATTTTTTATTTTTATTGGTGCATATTTGTTTCTGTGAGCGGTCTGAGCAAAATACTAGAAGAATCAAAATATGTACCCTTTTTAAATTATAATGTATGTTTTTCAGGTACTAGATCTAAGCATGTGCCAAGAAAAATATATAGAAAATTTATCTCTAAAAGTATTATTCTTTTTTTTTAGAGCTACGGGATGGGGGAGGCTTTCGGGCTAAGCCCCTCCTCCTCCCGCCCCCCCAAAAACGGTAAAGTATAACCATGTTTTATAGAAAAAACTATTAAAAACTATCTTTTAAAGTATTATTGTCTGCGTGATTACATTTAATAGGACTTCGAGAATCACTTAAACACCATTTTACGTAGGTAGTTAATTTCTTTTTTTTTTTCAAATTAATTATTGTTGTATATATGAAAAAAAAAATTCGGGTTGAAGCCTGCCCAAAATTAAATTTTGGATCCGCTAGTGCCACTTATACATTATTTTATGTAGTTTTATAGTTTCTGTATTTTTCTTAAGAGTAATCACCGTCAAAAAACTGAATAGAAAATAATCAAGCCAAAATAAAATCCTGGATCGGCTACTGTGGACACAGATGAACGTTCGACCCGGTATATCGATTCTATCATAACGATCGTTATAATTTAGTATATTTAGGACTCTGAAACTTTTTCTGATTCAGGTAGGAATCGGTGAGATGTCGATGAATCGAGTTGAAAGCCAGTTCACACCTGGAAGAGCAAAGAGCCTAAACGGAGCCATATCTCAGCGCTTCGTACCTGTAATTTGGGCGCCACTAAATCACACTTGCCGCCAAAACGCTCACTTTTTTTCTCCGCGCCTTCAGCAAACAGCTGTTTATCGGCTTAGCTTGGCTCGGGGCTGTTGAAGAAGACGAGTGACTGATTGAGCTCTTCTCATCTTTATTCAGTGTGAACTTGCTTTATAGGCTGGTGGATCATGACTTGTAAATAATTGCTTACTTCCACAGTTTTCATTATTATGTATATATAAATATATGATATAAATATATATATTGAGAGAGTATATATATACTTAGACCTCCTTAAAACGGGATATACTTCAAAATGAAGTATATTTATACATATATATACTTCATTTTGAAGTATCTCCCGTTTTAAGGAGGTTTGAGTTCCTTAAATATAGTATTTGCTGGAATATAAGTTAAAATTGTTTTTGTTTATTTTTACACTATCCTCTTAAAATGAGGGTTCGATCTTGATTTGAGGTTGAGTTATATATAGAATAGAATAGAATAGAAGAATCAACTTTATTCTGGGACAAAGTCCCTTAAGAATAACAATTTTGTACATAAAAATTAACATTCCATCTGGCCAAAATACATATTACAATAAAAAAAATAACTAAAAACTAAGTGATATCAGAAGTATTTACCTTATTACATTTACATTACAGAACGTGACTAGACATCTTTTCCATGTTCAAAAAAGAATATATATTTATATACTAATGATAAATAGAGAAAAATGCAATTTTGTTACATGATAAATGGCTACCCAGCTTCTGATTGAATTGTAAGGAGCAATTGGAATAGAATGGTTTTAAATATGGATAGGGATGGTGCATGGATAGGGATTTTAAGTGGGATGGACTTAATATATGGATAAGTATATATATATCTTTGAACTTTTGCGTGTAAAAACTTAAATATTGATTTTTCATGGATTCATCTTATAGGACTGTTTCTAACCTCAATAAGACATATTTCAAATCTATGAAACATTTATCTAAATTTTAAAAAATTGAAAATTAAAGAATAGTTCTGTTGTAACTGCAGCTGACACTGTTTGATTTGAAATGTTGCTATAGCTGACAGAGATGAGCAAAAGGATGTAATTAAGGAAAATTTCATATTCTTCATTTTAAGATTTACAAAAATGACCCTTAACTTCTTGCCTTTCACGACTTAAATTTATCAATAAATGCTGGTCACTGTCAAGAAGCTGTTTTTGGCAATAAGACAACCTATTTTTGCTATTTATTTAATCCAAATTATTAGCAATTTTTTTTTAATGAGATAGTTGTGAATGGTCCCATTTTTAAGAATCGTTATATTGAGTATATTTCTTTGAATTTATGAGAGTACAGGCCTGTCAACTGCTGGCAAAAGTCCCCATCATAAGGCTCCAGTAGCTGACAACCATTAAATATACAATTCGTTTATTAAGATGAGTTACAAACAGATTCGGATCTTTTCGGAAAACAATCAAACAAAAATTTTGGCATAAATCTGAGTAGTTAAACAGAAAAAGACAATGTACTTAAAATGCTCTTACTGATAAATAATTGTTCCTGGGACATTGAGTGGACCGTGAGAGACCTCCCTAATTTGCCACTCATCATTTGTGATTTCCGTTAAAACTAAAGCAAATCAGACAAATATACATGGAGAAAGAAAAGATATATGAAATAGAGATCTAGGAGGTCCTGAAGTTTTATTACTACCATTTTTCGAGGAGGGTGTCAGGTATTGGTGCTTTTACCCTAGAGGCTTCCTGATGGATTGCTCCAAGAAAATGTCCCGACCATCTTAACTCCTTTCTTTATATTATGATATCTTTATTGGTCTTTCTACTCCTAGATAGCTCCGGTTATCATCCGGATGATATCTCTCTCAAATATTGAAAATTATAAGTCATTATTGAAATTGATAAAGCAACAGTAATGGTGACATAAGACATCCATTCATTCAATGAACTGATTCCTTTTAAATAGTAATAAAAAAGGAAATTAATTCTACTTAGTCCAGTTACGGAAACAATTAACGTAATTAGCTTTGTTTATACAACAACAAAGTTGTCCAGCTATTTCCGGCAGTTGTAGATACACGAGGAGCAGTAATCTTGATGCCTATCACAACCTCCACACCGGGGGGTTTTATACCCACTTTTCCCCCTCCCCTCGTGGACTATCGGCCGATATTGAAGTGAGCTGTTGCCGGGACAGTTAAAGTCAAAGCCGGGGTCGTAAAGCTGTTGAAATAGAGGCACCTGTACCATCCCAATTAGGCGGGACCTCACCTGTCCTCCCATTACCGTCACCTCGATACCCCGATACCTCACTACCTCGGCGCACTAGCTCCCTCTATTAGTGGGCAGATGTCCTCAATGGTCTCCTCTAATCCTCCGGAATCCTCTAGGGTCCATCAAGGAGTCCTTCCTCAACGGCAGGACAATGATATTTCAGTGTCTGTTTTGGTTAAGTACACGGAACTGACATTCCTACTTGCATAGGAATAGTATCTTGTATAACTCTAATAAAAACAGCCATATTTGTGTTAGGAGAATTAACTTAATCTATTCATGAATAAAAAAATATATATAACAGAATATTTATCTTCTTTTTTTTTTGGGGGGGGGGGGATTATAAAATTTAAAATAAATGTACTCATTCAAATTTATCAGGAGGACATATTAATTGAGTTTTACTTGGCATATTCTACTGATTGCTAATAAACGTGTTAATCAATCCATGGGCACAGATTCATAATGTTGGATTGATGGTTGACTGCAGAAAATAATTTAAAAGAAGAATGGTTGGGGTGATCAGTCAAAGAAATCAAATTATAAAAATAAATAAGTATATTTATTTTTATTTTTGTTGACGTTTAGGCCCAAAGTTCAACCCTTTTTCAGGGCTCGTCAAGGGAAAAGAAAATTATACAAAACAATAAATATATTTAATTATTTTTATAATTTGCTTTTGATTTTAATTGGAGAAAGCGCGGGGGGGGGGGGGAGAAGGCTGCACTTATTTTGAGTAAAAATTCAATGTAGGTAATTATTGTAAAACGAACAAATATAATGTCAAATAAATATATAATAAATAAAACATAATAACAAATAAATATATGTCCCACATCTCAAAAAAAACTCTAGTTTCGGATGAAAAAAATCTTATTTTCTAGAATTATTAAATAAATACTGCAATTACAAAATATTGTACACAGATGCATCAAAAGCCGAAAACCAAGTGGGATTTTCAGTCGTTACAGACAGTGAAGAATTCCTGTACAAACTTTCAGGAGAATGTTCTATTTTTACGGGAGAAGCCACGGCCATAAAAGAAGCACTCTTACACATCCGCAGCAACCACTTCAAAAACCATGCTATCGTAACCGATTCAATGTCCGTAATAGAAGCCATAGAACAATTAACGAACCAGCATCCTGTTATAACAGACATTTTTAACATATATGGTGAACTAAAGGAAGAAAATAAAAACATAGTCCTTATCTGGGCACCATCACACTGTGGTATCCTGGGTAACGAGAGAGCCGATGCTGCTGCCAACTCTGCCCGGCGTCAAGGAACTGCACAAACCACAATAATTGGTGCTATTCCTCGAGAAGATTGGACACACCAACTTGCCTGCTCCTTTCAAAATAAATGGAACCTTGAATGGGAAATGAGTTCGGCAAAACTTCAGGAAATAAAAACAACATGTATCAAATGGAACACATCAAACAGAAAGTCTAGACGAGAAGAAGTGATACTATGTCGCCTAAGAATTGGCCACTGTGAGTTTTCCCATGGATACCTCCTGCGAGGATTAGAAGCTCCAACTTGCACACATTGCCTAGTACCCAGAACAGTAAAACATATACTATTAGAATGTAGAAGGTACACCAATATAAGGAAAAAATTTCAAATGGGAACGGAAATGAAAACCATTCTGCAAGATGGGGAGAATGAAATAGAAAAACTATTCAAATATCTAAAGAATATTCACTATTATCAACGAATATAAAATGGAAACATTAAGCCAATGACCCTTAGGGGTAGAGGCTAAATAAACAAATAAAAAAAAATAAATAAATAAATATATAATGCTTAATCTTTATAATTTTTCACACAGGGGGAGGGGAGAGAGGAGAGACAGCCTTCATAACATTGGTACATTTCTAGAACTTTTTCAGCTAAAAATTAGTAATGTAAAGAAATTTGATTTCTTAGTGTTTGCCACCTCAAATAAAAATTAAATTTTTTACAGTCCGACTAGTTTTCCTCGGAAAATTTTATAAGAATATTACGTGAAAATTGAAAGGTGATTGAATTATAAAATCCTAGGATATTATTCCGTGGTAGAAACCCCTTTTTATCAAATTATTAACATTCGCCTGGAATTCGTAAATAGTTTCATTTAATTGTAGCCTGCAAATATTTTATTTACGAAAATTCTCAGAAATGGGGTGTTTTTATTACTAAATGTAACTTTTATTTAAATTGCCATTTATATTCAAAGATAATAATACGTGTCAGCAAATAGCCCGTGGTATAGACCACTTTTTATCAAATTATTAACATCCAGCTGAAACTCAGTAAATAATTTCATGTCATTGTGACCTAGAAATATTTGATTTACAAAAATTCTCTGAATTGAGACATTTTCAATCTAGTCGGCAAACTTTGTCTATTTAATCAGGTACTAAAAACTCGTAAATACTCATTTGCATTCCACTTGAATTGTAAGATAGATACCTGGAGCACAAAATCGAGAACAAAGGTTGACTTCAAAAATAGTGAGCTGTTTGGCGTCACCTAGAATACCAAATTGTCATAATAACGAGATTGTATAGGCCAAATGGTCCAATATTTTTGTAGGGCACGTATTTTATCGATTTTGTGACAAAATTATTTTATGATCCAATTGGAAAGCAAGTGAGTATTTACGAGTTTTTAGTACCTAATTAAAAAGACAAAGTTTGCCGACATCTAGATTGGAAATGTTCAAATTCAGAGAATTTTTGTAAATAAAATATTTCTAAGATACGATGGATGTTAATAATTTGATAAAAAGTGGTCCTTACCATGGACTATATGTTGATTCATATTATTACTTTTGAGTATAAATGACAATTTAAATAAAAGTAACATTTAGGTATCGATAAAATAGATACATACCTACTATTAGACTCTTGTCTACTCAGCTAGTCGACTTTTCAGAATCGATTTTAGTTTACACATTTTGTTTATTCATGTAGAGTATTTATTATTGATTTTAATTTTTTTACTGTAAATTATTGGGAGGAGGGACGATATTCTCGCCACATCAACATTTTTATTGGGGAGGGACGATTGCTTCCCCTCGCCAAGCTGTCTACATATAAATAGAATAATATTAATATAAAATATGTCGACCCCTTGACGATTGATTGACAAGTTTATTAGAAATAAGAATAATATTCCAAGTGAAATTCTACCAATATCAATAATATGGCTGATATGTAGGTCTTTGGAATAATTCTATTGCTAGATTTTTAGAGGATTATTTATAATTTCCATTAAGTAACACTTTGGCGTTACGTAACACCATTAAGTGGCGGATAGGGCCGAAAGGCCGATATATCGGTATATCGCTCTTTTATCGGCTAAAATGTGTATATAATTCAATCTCTAGATGATTTCTTGATTTATTCGTTTATTCGACGATAAGTAGGATAACCAAGAAATGAACAAAAAAAAAAAAAAAAACTCCCGAGAGGCAGATATATCGGCATATCGGTCTTGAAATATCGGTATCGGGAAAACTTTCTCTATCTGTCGATTTCTAGTCTGTAGAACGGTCTATTACTATGAAAATCCAGATGAATAAGTGTTCGTAAATTCTTACACATTTTTTTCTTTTTTTCCTCCCCTTCCTTGTCTTTTAGTCTATACGGGGCTTTCTGGTCCGGGTGATGGAGCACAGATTGAGGCTAGTTAAAAATCTCCATCCTCAGGATACGAATCAGCGATTATTTTATCATCTAATCTATGGTTTTCAGGTTGCTGGACAACGCGTGTTTCTCACACACGTTAGCCCGATCTAGTGTTGCTCAAAATCAGACTTCGTCTTGTACTTTGCTAGACCAAGACCAAGGCCACCTAACTGTTGCAAACCAAGACCAGGACTATTAAAAAAAAATCGATTTTTTAAAATAAAAATTAAGGCAAAATAGTTACTAATACTTGACAATCTTAGTTACGATATGTTAATAATTGGTATAAATTGTATACTTTTGCATTTAACTCCTCTAATTTTTCAATCGGGCTTAGTTAGGTTTCTCCTATCTAAAAAAAATTACAGTAATATCTCTACAGTAATAAGCTAATAATTAACTGCAAGACTCTTGCGCAAGACCAAGACCATGACCAAGACTCGTCTCGGTCTCGCATTTGGGCAACACTAGCCCGATCGGCCACACCGCCCCCGTAAATTCTTCCATCATAATTTCATTTATATCAACTCCCGTTGCCTCTACCGAAAGAGAAGGCCACTAATAACCGCTATCATTTTAAAAGGTCACCCCTACTAAACGGGCCCGAGAGTTATTCCGACATATTTATTTACCCCTCGGAGCCAGATGAAGGGAATGTAAATGCACTAAATAAACCCGATAGACCTCGGAGACCAGTTTCGGTAAGGACCCGCTGAGAACTGGCCACCAAATCAGCTGGCCCAATCGCTCGGCCTGTATTAAGCCGTCCCTCACACCTCGAGCAGCTATATCATCAGCCCCGAGCTCTCTCCTGTCTATAATCCATCGCAATTAGTTCACTATCGATCTTCAAAACATCGATTAGCCACGAAGCCGTCTGAAGTTGGTCTTAACAAAATTTTTATTTTTTATTTTTATTTATTTAACATTTTATTTACTACTTGTAATAAAAAATTAAAATATATTAAGTAAATTTGGTAACAGAAATAAAAACATGAACAGCCTGTTGAGAAAAACTACCAATGGTAGCACTCTAAAAACAAAAGGTATTTACATTAGAGGATCCTCGAGGCCATCTTCTATTCGACGCCTTCGGAGGCGTTATAGGAATAGAAGAGGGCGCAAGTTAGAGACGAGCGGGAATGGTGGTTCTGGTTTAATCTGGACAGTTGGTATCTGGATTGGGCTAAATCGGAAACATAAGGAACTTTAAGGGTCATTATGGATTATTTTAATGTGACAAGCGAAAGGAGCATTGAGACTTTTCCGAGGTTTTGGATTGTAAGATTGGATACGAGACTATTTGCTGGTTAGTGTGGCCCAAGGATTCAAATACCGTAAGTCCAATTAGGTCTATTGTAGTCATGTTAAATTAAGTCATTTTGTAATTTCGGGGAAGCTTAGAGGCGTAAGTCTAGTAAAGTGTTGGAGTAGTCGGAAACGTCGAGCTGGTTTCTTGTCGTGTCAGTTGGTGTATGGAGGCTATCAAGTTGACGTTTGTCCAAGTTGAAGTCAAGGTATTAGGGATTTGCTCAACCAGGGAAAAGCTGGGGTATTATTCAGGATATGTGGGACCTGAGGTTATAGGTTTTAGTGAAGGGTTAAAGGTTGATTTGAAGTTGATTTGATAGGATTTATATTTTCGTTTTTAACATTCTTCACAGGCTTGTGATGTGCGATTGAAGAGTTTGGGATGCAATGGTTGGGTCCTTTATTAACGGATAGGGGACCACATGTATCATCGGCATACGTTGGTAAATAACCGTTGTTAGGATGGGTTGGAATGTCAGCTGTTATAAACTGTGTAAAGAGATAGGTTCCAAGGATACTACTTGAGGAAACACAGCGGACTGGGGAGGAAAAGAGGGATGGAATAGCATAATGTGAATGATTTGGAGTATCTATCAGTTAGTCAGGAACGGATAATGAGGGAAGTTATGTGGATGTAGGAATTTACGGAGTTTGTAAGTAATCCGGGTGCCAGACTGATCATAAAGTAACCAAATTTAAAGGATAGGTATGGCAATGCTCTTTTTTTCTCAGTTAGGAGATACGGAATTTGAAAAACTCCATTACTGAAAAATAGATTAAAAACAGTTTTTATTTTATTCCGCCCACTTTTTATCACATTATTAACATCCATCTAAAACTTTTTCTTTTTTTTTTTTCCTACCACCCAGGAATTTCTTGATTACAAATACAATATATATATATATATATATAAATGTATATATACATAAATTTTCAATTACCTTTTATTGCCCAAGGGTATTTTAAGGTAAGAGGGCTATGCACGCTGTATGCGTTCTTTGCATCTGTGGCCAGAGGCCTTTTATTATACCACTGGGCGTGGAGGGACCGCCCTGTACATCTAAAACTTTGTAAATAGCTTCATTTTATCTTAACCTACAACTATTTTACTTACGGGAATGGAGCCTCTTCAATCTGTAAATTGGTAACCTTTAGATACTTTTTTTTTCTTTCTTATTGAGCAGGCACATCACCAATACAAAGGATAAAATAGGCCTAATAAACAAGAAAAATGTAATATAAAAATTAAATTGTCAAAACTGCCCCAAAATCTACACTGGTGAAACATCCAAGCAATTAGGGACCAGAATTTCACAACATACTACTAACTGTAAAAATACAAAAAACATAAACACAACAGCTTTAGCACATCACAGCATAAATTTGCCTTCAATAAACCACAGATATTAGGCACAGAACCAACAACACCAATAGGAAATTTTCTTGAAGCCACACACATCACAAAAAACAATAGAACAACAGTCAATTATAAAACAGACACTAAACATTTAGGAACTCATTATACGAACATATTAAACAAAATTAAAATTTGATAGAAATGAAATTGCAGATACATAAAATAAACATTAACAACAATAGTATAAAAATAGTCAGATCCAAAGGTCAATTGTATTTCACTATGGCAGACACCCAATTATTAGTCTAAAAGCAAGATGTTGCTCTAGATGTTATATTATAGATTTTTATAACATGAACTAGAAACTGACGATGGAGCACATCATTATTATTTTTAAGGTAATTAGATATTTATTATTTATTGTAACAACAAAATTCCGACATGTAATGTAACATGCACTATATCTTAACTCAAAAATTTTTTTTAACTTGTTAACACGTAACTTGGATAATACAAGAAATATATTCAATATATTGCTAATTGGAAGTAATTATTGCCAAATAATTAAGAATATTATAAAACTTCCCAGAAAAAAGAAGAATTCTTTTTTATTATTTTATTGAAATTTACAACTGTAAACATATATACAACCAGTAAATTTGCTATAGGAATATATTACATGAAGGTACTTGTGAAGATGCTACCCATTGGTAACACTTCAAAGATAAATTAATTTAGTAGGTCCCTCGGCCATCTTTTTTTCAGACGCCTCGGAGGGTTGTCAGGAATTGTGTTGGATAAAAAGGTTACAAACTAGAGGATTGGGGTTACCAAAGAGTTTGGAATGAAAAGAGATATATCTAGTCCAAGTTTTCCACAAGAGGAATGTTGAGGTCTTTATGGATAATTTTATTTGTTACATAATAAGGAGCATTTAGGATTTTACGGTGGATTTCGGATTGTAATGATTGGATACGGGAAGAATTTGATGTTTTTGTAGAACCCAAAAGCTCAACACCGTATGTCCAAATGGGGATGATGGTAGTGTAAATGAGTTTTTTGTAGAATATTGGAAGTTTAGAGCGTTTGTCAAGTAAGTGTTGTAGTAGTCGGAATCTGTTGGCAGTTTCTTGTCTTTTAAGTCTAGTATGAGGATTCCAGGTAAGGCGTTTGTCAATAAGGAGTCCTAGGTAACGGATCTGTTCGACAGGGATCAGTGGAGTATTTTAAAGGATATGGTGGGACAGGATGTTGTAGGTTTACGGCAAAGGGTAAACGTAATTTGTTGTAACCTTTGTGAACTCTCATTTGTTTTCCACTTTAAATGTAAGGTAACTTTATCGCAAAATCGAGAAAAAAGCTGGCCATACAAAATATTGGGTTCCTCAACATGTCAAAATGACGAGGTTATATAGACCAAACAGCCCAATCTTATCGTAACCTGCAAGTTTTAGACAAATGTTAATAATTTGATAAAAAGGGAACTATTTCTACTATTATTACTTATGTATGTGTTTTTTAATAGTTTATTTATCTTTAAGTTATTTTATTTTATATACTTTTTGATTATTCTTTAGTTATTTTCCTTTTATTTATTTTTTTGTGTGCGTGTGCATATTATGTGAATGTTATCTTACCTCCCTATAACCAATGTCCATGTGACAGATTGTTATATTATTCAATAAATAAATTTTTAAAAAACTATTATTACTTAATATTTATTTTTTTTAAAAAAAAGGTGTTTTCCAATGAAATCTGGGATTCGAAATTTTTCTCTTTTGTAATCATTTCTTTTTTTATAGTTCTTAATAAAGTTTCATTAAATGAAAAATAAACTGTAAATGACCTTAAATTAGAGTTGTAATTTGTCTTAAATGAAGCACACATTATTCTAATGTGTCGTTTGTTTGAGTAGCTATGAAAAAAGTCATTTTTTGATCGATTTTTTAGCTAATTCCACAGAATATAAAAATAAAATATTTTTAATAATAAGAGTTCTGTAAAATTTTTACTTGAAAAGTAGCAAAGGAAAAACTTCTAGTTCTAAAAGAACTGAAAACTATTGACAATTCAACTTGCAGTGATACGGTAATGTTTTAAAAATAAAAGTTTTTTTGCG
This sequence comes from Nezara viridula, assembly GCA_928085145.1. NCBI lineage: Eukaryota > Metazoa > Arthropoda > Insecta > Hemiptera > Pentatomidae > Nezara > Nezara viridula. The sequence continues at coordinate 151,397,461 of OV725080.1, read as the reverse complement.
TTTTAAGCCTAGAATATTTAGAAAGTGCTACCATTGTGTATAATGTTGCCCGAAACCCCTTAATTGTTGTAAGGCCAAGACAAGTCAGCTAAGTAAAAAGATCCTAAACTGAAGTAAATAGATGGTAACAATTGTTGTAGTGTAATGTATAATATATGCAAATGTGAATGCACTTCTACAGATCTGCAAGAGTGATTGAAAGAAAAGGAAAATGGATATAATATGAAATAATAGACATAAAGGAATGTGGAGAAAGAAAAGAATAAAGAAAACCAAAAAATTAAATAAATTTCGAAGAATTAAATTTTTATATTATTAAATTATTATTCTATTTTATTTATTTAATTTTTTGGTTTTCTTTTTTCTTTTCTTTCTCCACATTCCTTTATGTATATTGTTTCATATTATATCCTTTTTCCTTTTCTTTCATCTCTGAATATAGCCCTGAAGATGTCCTGCAAAGTCGGGTTGAAACGTTGGCTTTGAATAAAATAGTTTTACCACTATTTAGCCTATTTATGACCGCCACCCCGGACCATCTCCTTCCTTTATAATGCAACGGCCAACTATTAAATATTCAAGTAAATACATATAGCGCCTACAGTTTTAACTTTCACTTCTCCTTTTTCTGAAAATATTTATTTTTGCTAAGAATAGGGTGGTAAGTGAACGTTGTGTGTCGCACGCAACAGATTATTTCCAATCAGTATGGGTATAAAAACGTTTGGTGGCAATTTTAGTTTGAATAGCTTTATTTCAATAGTCGGTATTTTAGTTTTTTAATGATTTTTTTTTATAGTTTGTTGACATGACATAGAAATAACAATTTTTAATGTTGAGATTGTCGGATGGATTGCACTTATAAAAAAAAAACCTTAAACGCCCCATATGTGTTTGTTTTAAGTGATAATTTTCTAATATTATAAAATAAGGCTCTTTTTATTTTTTCACCATATTTATTTTAATATTCATAGCTACGTTTCGGCCGTAAGCCATCTTTTACATATTTGTCACTTAAATTAATAAAAGGTCTAACTGCATTATTCTGTATTCCACTAATAGCGTTTAATTCTTCTCTAAATAATTTCCAACTCTTTAATCTTTGACCCATTCAGCCTCTGACTGGTCATGTTCAAATCCATATGTGCTTGTTTTTTTATTTGCAATCAGTCCGAGTATGAAAACGTTTGGTGGAAAGTAGAAAAATTTCCATAGTCGGTATTTTAATTTTTTAAATGATTTTTAACTTTCACTTACATATATATGTAATATATACTAAGGGTAAGTATTGCGATTGAGAAAATTTTTGAATCTGAGTTTTCAACGGAAATACACGTTTCGACGTGCCCTGAGTCGAAATGTCCAAGTCCCGAAAAACGGTCTGTGTGTCTGTGTGTTTGTATGTTAGCAGTCTAGCTCAAAAACGAAAAGTCCTACGAAACTGATATTACGTATTTAAGATAGGTATATACCTTAGATGTGACGGCAACTTTTTCCTTAAAATTGGCTAACCGGAAGTGCCACTTTATATCAACGCTGAAACACATTTTCACAATTTTCTCAAAAACGGCTCTAACGATTTTGATTAAACTCAATGTATTTAAAAATTTATGGAATCACCTAAACCCCTCCCCCCCCAAAAAAATCGTTAATATCGGATAATTAGGAGAAAAGATATGGTCTCTAGTTTTTTCTTTGAAGAGGCAAAAATTTGGATAAATTTAAAATATACTTTTTTAATTGTTGAGACTAAAAAAACTTTTTTTCTACAGATATTTAATAAAGTATCTTTCCTAAGAACATTTTTCATAAGAAATAAGTACCTAAAGTTATACCTTTATTCTCAGTTCTATATTTCAACACTGCAATCACCACCACCTCCGGAATCAACTTACTCATTTTCTGTATAGATGACTTTTTCAACTAAAAATATCACTAAAATGACATCACTCAAAAATTTTGAAATTGGAGTTAGTCATTCTGAGCTTTATAAAATTTATAAAAGCAAAGAAAGTTTTGTGGTTTATAAAAGCAGATGGAGTGACTAGATTTTTATTGCCTGTCGTCGATATATTAAATAGATATTTTGTAATTATAATGGTTTTAATGACTTGTTATCTGTAAGCTTTAAGCTTTAGCCCCGTTTAAAATGCACTTCAAAAAAATTTATAATAGCCAGGCATTGCCAGAAAATAATTTCTATTCATAGTAGATCGGTAAGTGAAAGTTGTGTGTTGCGCGCACCAGATTTTTTTTATTATAGTTTGTTAACACGAAAATGAAGTAACAATTTTTAATGTTGAAATTATCGGATAAATTACACTTATTAAAAAAAACCTTAAACGCCCCCCTCGACTAGACAAAAGCCGAACAGCCCTCCCCGCTGCCTCAGACTATTAACACCTTTCATAGCCGACTGTAATTGATTACCTTGAAATAGATAGAGGATCTATAGCCGGACAGAAAGGAGAGCTGACTTGCACTTCTCGGCTCTAATGTACGCAGAGTTTCTCAGCTATTGTAAAGTACCCAGCGATTGTTCTTCCGTGCCTCGTTTATCTAGATATTGATGGGGAAGGCAGGTGTGGCCAAAACACCTTCTGACAAATAGGTTCAGCACGTGGTCACTTTCAAGAAGAGGATCTTCTCAGGTAGGTTGTGAAAACATCGCCAGCCAGGCCAAAACAATGGCCGGTCTGTAGCGTTTGTTTTCATTATTAATTTTTTTTAAATTAATACTAAAAAAAATAGAAAAAAATATTCCTTTTTCAACTCGGTCGAATTCAATATCGTTATTAGTTACTGTATTTTTTTTCTTACACTAGCAGATCCAAAGCGGGCAGGAGAGGAGAAACTTTTTCGCTTCAGCATACAACTTTCACTTACTACTCTAATTTGAGTATTAATTATTTTCTGGCAAATTTGGGCTATTTGCAAAAAGTCTTTATATCAAAAAGTGCACTTTAATGGAGCTAAACTTTATATAGTACGTAGAATAGCTGCGTAAGATTTGTTATCGGTGCCCCGAGGTACTCCCATGTCTCTCACCACTACACTGAGTTAAGGTGGCTCTTCCCCTCCTTTAGAAGACAATATTTCCTAGGTACGTTCCTTTATCAAATCATCAACAACCATCGTCCTTCTTACGCCTACAACCTTCTCCAATTCAAGTCCTCAATCCATTCCCTTTCAACAAGATCTCGACCTTCTGACCTCTACATCCCTTCGCACAGATCTGCCTCATTTCAGAATTCCTTTATAGCTCGCGCTGTCAATTTCTGGAATTCTCTACCTATCGAAATTCGGCATTCCCCCCTCCATATCCACATTCAAATCCCTCCTATTCCAAAAACAGTCAGATACTTGCTAAACTTTCGATATTATACATTTATAGCCATCATCAAACGATAGTGCTATTCTATACTGTGAACTTCACTAGGGATATTACAATATTTTATGGCTCTTAATACCACTGACCGCATCTATTGTTTGTTTTTTTTATTATTATTTTTTATTGGTATATAATTAAATCTGTACCTCTAGCATTTGAAAATGATGAGTCTACATATTAATCATTATTTAAAGACACTGATATTTTAGATTGTCAGCTTTGTTTTTTCTTTGTTAGCAGAAACACACCTCATTTTAAGGAAGAACTCAATGTAATTTTTATTATTTAATTTTTCAAAATAGTATGATTATAATTTTTCCTACTGTACATAGTCTTAAGTGTTTTATCATAGTTTTAAGTGTTTTTTATATAGATTTTTTTTTGTATATAGCTTGTTTAACTAATATTTTCTTTACTTTCTCTTTTATTATTGTTTTATTTTGGCCAGATGTAGTATTTTAATTATGTTCTATTTTGTTATTCTAAAGGGACTTTGTCCCAGAATAAAGTTATTTTCTATTCTATTCTAGAGCAATAGTTAATGTTCCATATTACGTGACAAACACTAGCGGATCCAGGATTTAATTTTGGGGGGGAGGCTTCAGCCCGAAAGTTTTTTTTCATAAAAATAACGATAATTACTTTGGAAAAAAAGAAAGAAACTAACTACCTATATGAAATGGGGTTTAAGTGATTCCTAAAGCCTTTTTAAATGTAATTACACGAACAATAATACTTTGAGAAATAATTTTTTTATATTTTTTTCGATAAAACATGGTTATATTTTACCATTTTGGGGAGAGGCTTAAGCCAGAAGGCCCCTCTCCCCCCCCCCCGTATATCTGCCCGTGGTGACAAACAAGACTTGACATCTCATTTGCCATTGACATCGTTCTATCCAGATTTTCAAGCTTCACCAAAATCTTACCCTCATCCAATTCCTATAGCTCAATCGCGACCATCCCTACAATCCTCTTAGGAAGTTGTACTCTGGACACGGGCGGATCTACAGGGGGAAGAGGCTTTTTGCAGAAGCCTTTTCCTCCTCTCCCCTAAATGGTAAAATATAACCGTGTTTTATGGCAACAAATATTAGGATAGTAAGTTGGAACAGGAGTTCATCCCATATGTTGTACCATAACGGAAGGCACCAGGTGCAATTCACTGCTTAATCTGAATAAGGTATAAATTTCTGTTTTGTATTAGGATAGTAGGAGGGAACAGGAGCTAATATAAAAATAAAATGATATATATATATATATATATATATAGTGAATTTATGTTTTTTAATAATTATTTTTTTTAAAAAATAAATAAGAGTATTGATTAAGGTTGTGTGAAAATATTTCCATTCGCTTCCGTAAATTTAAGCGTATTCATTTTTGTAAACGTGAATAGCTCCGTATTCACGTTTACTAGCGCAAATATAGCCGTTTTCACTTCTACAATCGTGAATGCGGCCAAATTTATATTTACAGCCGTGAATACTTATCATCTATATTCATATTTCTTTTTATGAATATAAATATATTCATATTTATATTCATTCCTACCATAAATATGAATGGTATTAGTATTTATATTTTAAAATATAAATAAATATTTCCATCTCTGCACCAGGTGTAATTCCTTGCTTGACCTCAATAAGGTTTAAATCTCTGATTTGTATTAGGATAGTATGAGGGAACAGGAGCTACGTATTGACGTTTACTAGCGCAAATATAGCCGTTTTCACTTCTACAATCGTGAATGCGGCCAAATTTATATTTACAGCCATAAATACTTATCATCTATATTCATATTTCTTTTTATAAATATAAATATATTCATTCCTACCATAAATATGAATGGTATTAGTATTTATATTTTCGAATATAAATAAATATTTCCATCTCTGCACCAGGTGTAATTCATTGCTTGACCTCAATATGGTTTAAATCTCTGTTTTGTATTAGGATAGTAGGAGGGAACAGGAGCTCCGTATTCACGTTTACTAGCGCAAATATAGCCGTTTTCACTTCTACAATCGTGAATGCGGCCAAATTTATATTTACAGCCGTGAATACTTATCATCTATAATCATATTTCTTTTTATGAATATAAATATATTCATATTTATATTCATTACTAACATAGATATAGATGGTATTCCTATGTATATTTTTTATTATAAATATTTCCTTCTCCGCACCAGGTGTAATTCTTTGCTTAACCTAAATCGGGTTTAAATCTCTGTTTTGTATTAGGATAGTAGGAGGGAACAGGAACTCCGTATTCACGTTTACTAGCGCAAATATAGCCGTTTTCACTTCTACAATCGTAAATGTGGCCAAATTTATTTATATTTACAGCCGTGAATACTTTTCATCTATATTCATATTTCTTTTTATGAATATAAATATATTCATATTTATATTCATTACTACCATAAATATGAATGGTATTAGTATTTATATTTTTGAATATAAATAAATATTTTCATCTCTGCACCAGGTGTAATTCTTTGCTTGACCTCAATAAGGTTTAAATCTCTGTTTTGTATTAGGTTAGTAGGAGGGAACAGGAGCTCCGTATTCATGTTTACTAGCGCAAATATAGGCGTTTTCACTTCTACAATCGTGAATGCGGCCAAATTTATATTTACAGCCGTGAATACTTATCATCTATATTCATATTTATTTTTATGAATACAAATATATTCATACTTAAATTTATTACCACCAGAAATATAAATGATCATGAATGAACGCAATGGTGAAAGCGGCCGTATTTATTTTTACTGCCGCGAATACGTATCATCTGTATTCAAATTTCTATTCAGGAATATAAATATATTCATATTTCTTTTCAGAAATATAGATATATTCATATTTATATCCACTAGTACCATAAATATAAATGGTATTCGTATGAATATTTTTGGATATAAATCTGCCCATCTCTCCAACCAGGTTTAAGTAATTTTCTGCCTAACATAAATCGGGTATTAATCTCTGTTTTGTATTAGGTTAGTAGGAGGGAACAGGAGCTCCGTATTCACGTTTACTTGTGCAAATATAGCCAGCCGTATTCATTTATACAATCGTGAATGCTGCCGAATTTATATTTACAGCCGTGAATACTTATCATCTATATTCATATTTATTTTTATGAATATAAATAGATCCATATTTATATTCATTACTACCATAAATATAAATGGTATTCGTATGTATATTCTTGATTATAAATATTTCCATCTCTGCACCAGGTGTTGTTATTCTTTGCTTGACCTAAATTTTTTTTCAAATCTCTGTTTTGTATTAGGTTAGTAGGAGGGAACAGGAGCTCCGTATTCACATTTACTAGCGCAAATATAGCCGTATTCATTTCTACAATCGTGATTGCGGCCAAATTTATATTTACAGCCGTGAATACTTATCATTTATATTAATATTTATTTTTATGAATATAAATAAATTCATATTTATATTCATTACTACTAGGAATATAAATGATATTCGTATTTTTATATTTTTGAAAATAAGTAAATATTTCCATCTCTGCACCAGGTGTTATTCTTAAATCTCTGTTTTCTATTAGGTTAGTAGGAGGGAACAGGAGCTCCGTATTCACGTTTACTAGCGCAAATATAGTAATCCGTATTCATTTCTACAATCGTGAATGCGGCCTGATTTATATTTACAGCCGTGAATACTTATCGTCTATATTCATATTTATTTTTATGAATATAAATATATTCATATTTATATTCATTACTAACATAAATATAAATGGCATTAATATGTATATCTTTGATTATAAATATTTCCATCTCCGCACCAGGTGTAATTCTTTCCTTGACCTCAATAAGGTTTAAATCTCTGTTTTGTATTGGGATAGTAGGAGGGAACAGGAGCTCCGTATTCATGTTTACTAGCGCAAATATAGGCGTTTTCACTTCTACAATCGTGAATGCGGCCAAATTTATATTTGCAGCCGTAAATACTTATCATCTATATTCATATTTATTTTTATGAATACAAATATATTCATACTTATATTCATTACCACCAGAAATATAAATGATCATGAATGAACGCAATGGTGAAAGCGGCCGTATTTATTTTTACTGCCGCGAATACGTATAATCTGTATTCAAAATTCTATACAGGAATATAAATATATTCATATTTCTTTTCAGAAATACAGATATATTCATATTTATATCCATTAGTACCATAAATATAAATGGTATTCGTATGAATATTTTTGAATATAAATCTGCCCATCTCTGCAACCAGGTTTAAGTAATTTTCTGCCTAACATAAATCGGGTATTAATCTCTGTTTTGTATTAGGTTAGTAGGAGGGAACAGGAGCTCCGTATTCACGTTTACTTGTGCAAATATAGCCAGCCGTATTCATTTATAAAATCGTGAATGCGGCCAAATTTATATTTACAGCCGTGAATACTTATCATCTATATTCATATTTATTTTTATGAATATAAATAGATCCATATTTATATTCATTACTACCATAAATATAAATGGTATTCGTATGTATATTCTTGATTATAAATATTTCCATCTCTGCACCAGGTGTTGTTATTCTTTGCTTGACCTAAATTTTTTTTCAAATCTCTGTTTTGTATTAGGTTAGTAGGAGGGAACAGGAGCTCCGTATTCACATTTACTAGCGCAAATATAGCCGTATTCATTTCTACAATCGTGATTGCGGCCAAATTTATATTTACAGCCGTGAATACTTATCATCTATATTAATATTTATTTTTATGAATATAAATAGATTCATATTTATATTCATTACTACTAGAAATATAAATGATATTCGTATTTTTATATTTTTGAAAATAAGTAAATATTTCCATCTCTGCACCAGGTGTTATTCTTAAATCTCTGTTTTGTATTAGGTTAGTAGGAGGGAACAGGAGCTCCGTATTCACGTTTACTAGCGCAAATATAGTAATCCGTATTCATTTCTACAATCGTGAATGCGGCCAGATTTATATTTACAGCCGTGAATACTTATCATCTATATTCATATTTATTTTTATGAATATAAATATATTCATATTTATATTCATTACTAACATAAATATAAATGGCATTAATATGTATATCTTTGATTATAAATGTTTCCATCTCCGCACCAGGTGTAATTCCTTGCTTGACCTAAATCGGGTTTAAATCTCTGTTCTGTACTAGGTTAGTAGGAGGGAACAGGAGCTCCATTTTCACGTTTACTTGTGCAAATGTAGCCAGCCGTATTCATTTATACAATCGTGAATGCTGCCAAATTTATATTTACAGCCGTGAATACTTATCATCTATATTCATATTTATTTTTATGAATATAAATAAATTCATATTTATATTCATTACTAAAATAAATATAAATGATATTCGTATTTTTATATTTTTGAATATAAATAAATATTTCCGTCTCTGCACCAGGTGTTGTTATTCTTTGCTTAACCTAAATCGGGTTTAAATCTCTGTTTTGTATTAGGTTAGTAGGAGGGAACAGGAGCTCCGTATTCAAGTTTACTAGCGCAAATATAGCCGTATTCGTTTCTACAATCGTGAATGCGGCCAAATTTATATTTACAGCAGTGAATACTTATCATCTATATTCATATTTATTTTTATGAATATAAATAGATTCATATTTATATTCATTACTACCAGAAATATAAATGATATTCGTATTTTTTTATTTTTGAATATAAATAAATATTTCCATCTTTGCACCAGGTGTTTGTTATTCTTTGCTTAACCTAAATCGGGTTTAAATCTCTGTTTTGTATTAGGTTAGTAGGAGGGAACAGGAGCTCCGTATTCACGTTTACTAGCGCAAATATAGCCGTATTCATTTCTACAATCGTGAATGCGGCCAAATTTATATTTACAGCCGTGAATACTTATCATCTATATTAATATTTATTTTTATGAATATAAATAGATTCATATTTATATTCATTACTACCATAAATATAAATGGTATTCGTATGTATATTTTTGATTATAAAAATACAACCTAAATCGCGTATAACTCTCTGTTTTGTATTAGAGTAGTAGGAGGCAACAGGAGCTCCATATTCACGTTTACTAGCGCAAATATAGGCGTTTTCACTTCTACAATCGTGAATGCGGCCGAATTTATATTTACAGCAGTGAATACATATCATCTATATTCATATTTATTTTAATGAATATAAATATATTCATATTTATATTCATTACTACCAGAAATATAAATGTTATTCGTATGTATATTTTTGAATATAAATATACCCATCTCTGCATCCAGGTTTAAGTAATTATCTTCCTAACATAAATCGGGTAGAACTCTCTGTTTTGTATTAGAGTAGTAGGAGGCAACAGGAGCTCCGTATTCACATTTACTAGAGCAAATATTGCCGTATTCATTTCTACAATCGTGATTGCGGCCAGATTTATATTTACAGCCGTGAATACTTATCATCTATATTCATATTTATTTTTATGAATATAAATATATTCATATTTATATTCATTACTACCATAAATATAAATGGTGTTCGTGTGTATATTTTTGATTATAAATATTTCCATCTCCCCACCAGGTGTAATTCTTTGCTTGACCTAAATCGAGTTTAAATCTAGGTTTTGTATTAGGTTAGTAGGAGGGAACAGGAGCTCCGTATTCACGTTTACTAGCGCAAATATAGCCGTATTCATTTCTACAATCGTGTTTAAGGCCAAATTTATATTTACAGCCGTGAATACTTATCATCTATATTAATATTTATTTTTATGAATATAAATAGATTCATATTTATATTCATTACTACCAGAAATATAAATGATATTCTTATGTATATTTTTGATTATAAATAATTCCATCTCTGTACCAGGTGTTGTTATTCTTTGCTTGACCTAAATTTTTTTTCAAATCTCTGTTTTGTCATCATCTATATTCATATTTATTTTTATGAATATAAATATATTCATATTTATATTCATTACTAACATAAATATAAATGGCATTAATATGTATATCTTTGATTATAAATATTTCCATCTCCGCACCAGGTGTAATTCCTTGCTTGACCTAAATCGGGTTTAAATCTCTGTTCTGTACTAGGTTAGTAGGAGGGAACAGGAGCTCCGTTTTCACGTTTACTTGTGCAAATGTAGCCAGCCGTATTCATTTATACAATCGTGAATGCTGCCAAATTTATATTTACAGCCGTGAATACTTATCATCTATATTCATATTTATTTTTATGAATATAAATAAATTCATATTTATATTCATTACTAAAATAAATATAAATGATATTCGTATTTTTATATTTTTGGATATAAATAAATATTTCTGTCTCTGCACCAGGTGTTGTTATTCTTTGCTTAACCTAAATCGGGTTTAAATCTCTGTTTTGTATTAGGTTAGTAGGAGGGAACAGGAGCTCCGTATTCAAGTTTACTAGCGCAAATATAGCCGTATTCGTTTCTAGAATCGTGAATGCGGCCAAATTTATATTTACAGCCGTGAATACTTATAATCTATATTAATATTCATTTTTATGAATATAAATATATTCATATCTTTATTCATTACTACCAGAAATATAAATGATATTCGTATTTTTATATTTTTGAATATAAATAAAGATTTCCAATTCAGCACCAGGTGTTGTTAATCTTTGCTTGACCTAATTTTTTTTTCAAATCTCTGTTTTGTATTAGGTTAGTAGGAGGGAACAGGAGCTCCGTATTCACGTTTACTAGCGCAAATATAGTAATCCGTATTCATTTCTACAATCGTGAATGCGGCCAGATTTATATTTACAGCCGTGAATACTTATCATCTATATTCATATTTATTTTTATGAATATAAATATATTCATATTTATATTCATTACTAACATAAATATAAATGGCATTAATATGTATATTTTTGATTATAAATATTTCCATCTCCGCACCAGGTGTAATTCCTTGTTTGACCTAAATCGGGTTTAAATCTCTGTTTTGTATTAGGTTAGTAGGAGGGAACAGGAGCTCCGTTTTCACGTTTACTTGTGCAAATGTAGCCAGCCGTATTCATTTATACAATCGTGAATGCTGCCAAATTTATATTTACAGCAGTGAATACTTATCATCTATATTCATATTTATTTTTATGAATATATATAGATTCATATTTATATTCATTACTACCAGAAATATAAATGATATTCGTATTTTTATATTTTTGAATATAAATAAATATTTCCATCTTTGCACCAGGTGTTGTTATTCTTTGCTTAACCTAAATCGGGTTTAAATCTCTGTTTTGTATTAGATTAGTAGGAGGGAACAGGAGCTCCGTATTCACGTTTACTTGTGCAAATATAGCCAGCCGTATTCATTTATAAAATCGTGAATGCTGCCAAATTTATATTTACAGCCGTGAATACTTATCATCTATATTAATATTTATTTTTATGAATATAAATAGATCCATATTTATATTCATTACTACTAGAAATATAAATGATATTCGTATTTTTATATTTTTGAAAATAAGTAAATATTTCCATCTCTCCACCAGGTGTTATTCTTAAATTTCTGTTTTGTATTAGGTTAGTAGGAGGGAATAGGAGCTCCGTATTCACGTCTACTAGCGCAAATATAGTAATCCGTATTCATTTCTACAATCGTGAATGCGGCTAGATTTATATTTACAGCCGTGAATACTTATCATCTATAATCTTATTTATTTTTATGAATATAAATATATTCATATTTATATTCATTACTACCAGAAATATAAATGATATTCGTATTTTTTTATTTTTGAATATAAATAAATATTTCCATCTTTGCACCAGGTGTTTGTTATTCTTTGCTTAACCTAAATCGGGTTTAAATCTCTGTTTTGTATTAGGTTAGTAGGAGGGAACTGGAGCTCCGTATTCACGTTTACTAGCGCAAATATAGCCGTATTCATTTCTACAATCGTGAATGCGGCCAAATTTATATTTACAGCCGTGAATACTTATCATCTATATTAATATTTATTTTTATGAATATAAATTGATTCATATTTATATTCATTACTACCATAAATATAAATGGTATTCGTATGTATATTTTTGATTATAAAAATACAACCTAAATCGCGTATAACTCTCTGTTTTGTATTAGAGTAGTAGGAGGCAACAGGAGCTCCATATTCACGTTTACTAGCGCAAATATAGGCGTTTTCACTTCTACAATCGTGAATGCGGCCGAATTTATATTTACAGCAGTGAATACATATCATCTATATTCATATTTATTTTAATGAATATAAATATATTCATATTTATATTCATTACTACCAGAAATATAAATGTTATTCGTATGTATATTTTTGAATATAAATATACCCATCTCTGCATCCAGGTTTAAGTAATTATCTTCCTAACATAAATCGGGTAGAACTCTCTGTTTTGTATTAGAGTAGTAGGAGGCAACAGGAGCTCCGTATTCACATTTACTAGAGCAAATATTGCCGTATTCATTTCTACAATCGTGATTGCGGCCAGATTTATATTTACAGCCGTGAATACTTATCATCTATATTCATATTTATTTTTATGAATATAAATATATTCATATTTATATTCATTACTACCATAAATATAAATGGTGTTCGTATGTATATTTTTTATTATAAATATTTCCATCTCCCCACCAGGTGTAATTCTTTGCTTGACCTAAATCGAGTTTAAATCTAGGTTTTGTATTAGGTTAGTAGGAGGGAACAGGAGCTCCGTATTCACGTTTACTAGCGCAAATATAGCCGTATTCATTTCTACAATCGTGTTTAAGGCCAAATTTATATTTACAGCCGTGAATACTTATCATCTATATTAATATTTATTTTTATGAATATAAATAGATTCATATTTATATTCATTACTACCAGAAATATAAATGATATTCTTATGTATATTTTTGATTATAAATAATTCCATCTCTGTACCAGGTGTTGTTATTCTTTGCTTGACCTAAATTTTTTTTCAAATCTCTGTTTTGTCATCATCTATATTCATATTTATTTTTATGAATATAAATATATTCATATTTATATTCATTACTAACATAAATATAAATGGCATTAATATGTATATTTTTGATTATAAATATTTCCATCTCCGCACCAGGTGTAATTCCTTGCTTGACCTAAATCGGGTTTAAATCTCTGTTTTGTATTAGGTTAGTAGGAGGGAACAGGAGCTCCGTTTTCACGTTTACTTGTGCAAATGTAGCCAGCCGTATTCATTTATACAATCGTGAATGCTGCCAAATTTATATTTACAGCAGTGAATACTTATCATCTATATTCATATTTATTTTTATGAATATATATAGATTCATATTTATATTCATTACTACCAGAAATATAAATGATATTCGTATTTTTATATTTTTGAATATAAATAAATATTTTTAACTTTGCACTAGGTGTTGTTATTCTTTGCTTAACCTAAATCGGGTTTAAATCTCTGTTTTGTATTAGATTAGTAGGAGGGAACAGGAGCTCCGTATTCACGTTTACTTGTGCAAATATAGCCAGCCGTATTCATTTATAAAATCGTGAATGCTGCCAAATTTATATTTACAGCCGTGAATACTTATCATCTATATTAATATTTATTTTTATGAATATAAATAGATCCATATTTATATTCATTACTACTAGAAATATAAATGATATTCGTATTTTTATATTTTTGAAAATAAGTAAATATTTCCATCTCTCCACCAGGTGTTATTCTTAAATTTCTGTTTTGTATTAGGTTAGTAGGAGGGAACAGGAGCTCCGTATTCACGTTTACCAGCGCAAATATAGTAATCCGTATTCATTTCTACAATCGTGAATGCGGCTAGATTTATATTTACAGCCGTGAATACTTATCATCTATAATCTTATTTATTTTTATGAATATAAATATATTCATATTTATATTCATTACTACCAGAAATATAAATGATATTCGTATTTTTTTATTTTTGAATATAAATAAATATTTCCATCTTTGCACCAGGTGTTTGTTATTCTTTGCTTAACCTAAATCGGGTTTAAATCTCTGTTTTGTATTAGGTTAGTAGGAGGAAACTGGAGCTCCGTATTCACGTTTACTAGCGCAAATATAGCCGTATTCATTTCTACAATCGTGAATGCGGCCAAATTTATATTTACAGCCGTGAATACTTATCATCTATATTAATATTTATTTTTATGAATATAAATTGATTCATATTTATATTCATTACTACCAGAAATATAAATGATATTCTTATGTATATTTTTGATTATAAATAATTCCATCTCTGTACCAGGTGTTGTTATTCTTTGCTTGACCTAAATTTTTTTTCAAATCTCTGTTTTGTCATCATCTATATTCATATTTATTTTTATGAATATAAATATATTCATATTTATATTCATTACTAACATAAATATAAATGGCATTAATATGTATATTTTTGATTATAAATATTTCCATCTCCGCACCAGGTGTAATTCCTTGCTTGACCTAAATCGGGTTTAAATCTCTGTTTTGTATTAGGTTAGTAGGAGGGAACAGGAGCTCCGTTTTCACGTTTACTTGTGCAAATGTAGCCAGCCGTATTCATTTATACAATCGTGAATGCTGCCAAATTTATATTTACAGCAGTGAATACTTATCATCTATATTCATATTTATTTTTATGAATATATATAGATTCATATTTATATTCATTACTACCAGAAATATAAATGATATTCGTATTTTTATATTTTTGAATATAAATAAATATTTTTAACTTTGCACTAGGTGTTGTTATTCTTTGCTTAACCTAAATCGGGTTTAAATCTCTGTTTTGTATTAGATTAGTAGGAGGGAACAGGAGCTCCGTATTCACGTTTACTTGTGCAAATATAGCCAGCCGTATTCATTTATAAAATCGTGAATGCTGCCAAATTTATATTTACAGCCGTGAATACTTATCATCTATATTAATATTTATTTTTATGAATATAAATAGATCCATATTTATATTCATTACTACTAGAAATATAAATGATATTCGTATTTTTATATTTTTGAAAATAAGTAAATATTTCCATCTCTCCACCAGGTGTTATTCTTAAATTTCTGTTTTGTATTAGGTTAGTAGGAGGGAACAGGAGCTCCGTATTCACGTTTACCAGCGCAAATATAGTAATCCGTATTCATTTCTACAATCGTGAATGCGGCTAGATTTATATTTACAGCCGTGAATACTTATCATCTATAATCTTATTTATTTTTATGAATATAAATATATTCATATTTATATTCATTACTACCAGAAATATAAATGATATTCGTATTTTTTTATTTTTGAATATAAATAAATATTTCCATCTTTGCACCAGGTGTTTGTTATTCTTTGCTTAACCTAAATCGGGTTTAAATCTCTGTTTTGTATTAGGTTAGTAGGAGGAAACTGGAGCTCCGTATTCACGTTTACTAGCGCAAATATAGCCGTATTCATTTCTACAATCGTGAATGCGGCCAAATTTATATTTACAGCCGTGAATACTTATCATCTATATTAATATTTATTTTTATGAATATAAATTGATTCATATTTATATTCATTACTACCATAAATATAAATGGTATTCGTATGTATATTTTTGATTATAAAAATACAACCTAAATCGCGTATAACTCTCTGTTTTGTATTAGAGTAGTAGGAGGCAACAGGAGCTCCATATTCACGTTTACTAGCGCAAATATAGGCGTTTTCACTTCTACAATCGTGAATGCGGCCGAATTTATATTTACAGCAGTGAATACATATCATCTATATTCATATTTATTTTAATGAATATAAATATATTCATATTTATATTCATTACTACCAGAAATATAAATGTTATTCGTATGTATATTTTTGAATATAAATATACCCATCTCTGCATCCAGGTTTAAGTAATTATCTTCCTAACATAAATCGGGTAGAACTCTCTGTTTTGTATTAGAGTAGTAGGAGGCAACAGGAGCTCCGTTTTCACATTTACTAGAGCAAATATTGCCGTATTCATTTCTACAATCGTGATTGCGGCCAGATTTATATTTACAGCCGTGAATACTTATCATCTATATTCATATTTATTTTTATGAATATAAATATATTCATATTTATATTCATTACTACCATAAATATAAATGGTGTTCGTATGTATATTTTTGATTATAAATATTTCCATCTCCCCACCAGGTGTAATTCTTTGCTTGACCTAAATCGAGTTTAAATCTAGGTTTTGTATTAGGTTAGTAGGAGGGAACAGGAGCTCCGTATTCACGTTTACTAGCGCAAATATAGCCGTATTCATTTCTACAATCGTGTTTAAGGCCAAATTTATATTTACAGCCGTGAATACTTATCATCTATATTAATATTTATTTTTATGAATATAAATAGATTCATATTTATATTCATTACTACCAGAAATATAAATGATATTCTTATGTATATTTTTGATTATAAATAATTCCATCTCTGTACCAGGTGTTGTTATTCTTTGCTTGACCTAAATTTTTTTTCAAATCTCTGTTTTGTATTAGGTTAGTAGGAGAGAACAGGAGCTCCGTATTCACGTTTACTAGCGCACATTTAGCCGTATTCATTTCTACAATCGTGATTGCGGCCAAATTTATGTTTACAGCCGTAAATACTTATCATCTATATTAATATTTATTTTTATGAATATAAATAGATTCGTATTTTGATATTTTTTAAAATAAGTAAATATTTCCATCTCTGCAGCAGGTGTTGTTATTCTTTGCTCGACCAAAATTTTTTTTCTAATCTCTGTTTTGTATTAGGTTAGTAGGAGGGAACAGGAGCTCCGTATTCACGTTTACTAGCGCAAATATAGCCGTATTCATTTCTACAATCGTGAATGCGGCCAGATTTATATTTACAGCCGTGAATACTTATCATCTATAATCATATTTATTTTTATGAATATAAATATATTCATATTTATATTCATTACTAACATAAATATAAATGGTATTCCTTTGTATATTTTTGATTATAAATATTTCCATCTCCGCACCAGGTGTAATTTTTTGCTTAACCTAAATCGGCTTTAAATCTCTGTTTTGTATTAGGTTAGTAGGAGGGAACAGGAGCTCCGTATTCACGTTTACTAGCGCAAATATAGCCGTATTCGTTTCTACAATCGTGAATGCTGCCAAATTTATATTTACAGCCTTGAATACTTATCATCTATATTCATATTTATTTTTATGAATATAAATAGATTCATATTTATATTCATTACTACCAGAAATATAAATGATATTCGTATTTTTATATTTTTGAATATAAATATATATTTCCATCTTTGCACCAGGTGTTGTTATTCTTTGCTTAACCTAAATCGGGTTTAAATCTCTGTTTTGTATTAGGTTAATAGGAGGAACAGGAGCTCCGTATTCAAGTTTACTTGTGCAAATATAGCAAGCCGTATTCATTTATACAATCGTGAATGCTGCCAAATTTATATTTACAGCCGTGAATACTTATCATCTATATTCATATTTATTTTTATGAATATAAATAAATTCATATTTATATTCATTACTAAGAGAAATATAAATGATATTCGTATTTTTATATTTTTGAATATAAATAAATATTTCCGTCTCTGCACCAGGTGTTGTTATTCTTTGCTTGACCTAAATAGAGTTTAAATCTCTGTTTTGTATTGGGTTAGTAGGAGGGAACACGAGCTCCGTATTCACGTTTACTTGTGCAAATATAGCCTGCCGTATTCATTTATAAAATCGTGAATGCTGCCAAATTTATATTTACAGCCGTGAATACTTATCATCTATATTAATATTTATTTTTATGAATATAAATAGATTCATATTTATATTCATTACTACCATAAATATAAATGGTATTCGTATGTATATTTTTGATTATAAATATTTCCATCTCCGTACCAGGTGTAATTAGTTGCTTAACCTAAATCGCGTATAACTCTCTGTTTTGTATTAGAGTAGTAGGAGGCAACAGGAGCTCCATATTCACGTTTACTAGCGCAAATATAGGCGTTTTCACTTCTACAATCGTGAATGCGGCCGAATTTATATTTACAGCCGTGAATACCTATCATCTATATTCATATTTATTTTAATGAATATAAATATATTCATATTTATATTCATTACTACCAGAAATATAAATGTTATTCGTATGTATATTTTTGAATATAAATATACCCATCTCTGCATCCAGGTTTAAGTAATTATCTTCCTAACATAAATCGGGTAGAACTCTCTGTTTTGTATTAGAGTAGTAGGAGGCAACAGGAGCTCCGTATTCACATTTACTAGAGCAAATATTGCCGTATTCATTTCTACAATCGTGATTGCGGCCAGATTTATATTTACAGCCGTGAATACTTATCATCTATATTCATATTTATTTTTATGAATATAAATATATTTATATTTATATTCATTACTACCATAAATATAAATGGTGTTCGTATGTATATTTTTGATTATAAATATTTCCATCTCCCCACCAGGTGTAATTCTTTGCTTGACCTAAATCGAGTTTAAATCTAGGTTTTGTATTAGGTTAGTAGGAGGGAACAGGAGCTCCGTATTCACGTTTACTAGCGCAAATATAGCCGTATTCATTTCTACAATCGTGTTTAAGGCCAAATTTATATTTACAGCCGTGAATATTTATCATCTATATTAATATTTATTTTTATGAATATAAATAGATTCATATTTATATTCATTACTACCAGAAATATAAATGATATTCGTATTTTTATATTTTTGAATATAAATAAATATTTCCATCTCTGCACCTGGTGTTGTTATTCTTTGCTTGACCTAATTTTTTTTTTAAATCTCTGTTTTGCATTAGGTTAGTAGGAGGGACCTGGAGCTCCGTATTCACGTTTACTAGCGCAAATACAACCGTATTCACTTTTATAATCGTTAATGCGGCCGTATTTTTATTTACAGCCGTGAATACTTATTATCTATATTCATATATATTTTTATGAATATAAATATATTCATACTTATATTCATTACCACCAGAAATATAAATGATCATCAATGACCTCATTCGTGAATGCGGCCGTATTTATTTCTACAGCCGCGAATATGTATTATCTGTATTCAAATTTCTGTACAGGAATATAAATATATGTAATGTTACTTGAGCAACCTTTAAACACTTCATCTGTTACTTATCTTTAAATTAGATGCTAATGATTATTTATTAGAAAATACCTTCTTGTATTGTTATATTGGATTAGTGTTATAATTAACTTGTGTTGTAATAACGTGTAATTTAATTATTTTACTTCAATTCAATAAATCACGTCTATAAAAGATCTTAGAGATATTCATATTTCTTTTCAGGAATATAAATATGTTCATATTTATATTCATTAGTACCATAAATATAAATGATATTCCTATGTATATTTTTGAATATAAATATTTCCATCTCCACACCAGGTGTAATTCTTTGCTTGACCTAAATTGGGTTTAAATCTCTGTTGTGTATTAGGTTAGTAGGAGGGAACAGGAGCTCCATATTAACGTTTACTAGCGCAAATATAGCCAGCCGTATTCATTTCTACAATCATGAATGCGGCCAAATTTATATTTACAGCCGTGAATACTTATCATCTATATTCATATTTATTTTTATGAATATATATATATATATATATATATATATATATATATATATATATATATATATATATATATATATATATATATATGTATATTCATTACTACCAGAAATATAAATGATATTCGTATTTATATTCTTGAATATAAATAAATATTTCCATCTCTGCACCAGGTGTAATTCTTTGCCTGACCTAAAGCGGGTTTAAATCTTGTTTTTTATTAGGATAGTAGGAGGGGACAGGAGCTCCGTATTCACATTCGTTAGCGCAAATATAGCCGTTTTCACTTCTACAATCGTGAATGCGGCCAAATTTATATTTATAGCCGTGAATACTTATCATCTATATTCGTATTTCTTTTTATGAATATAAATATATTCTTATTTATATTCATTAGTACCATAAATATAAATGGTTTTCATATTTATATTTTTGACACAAATTAGTTAGATTCTTATCAAACGGTTGCCACGAATTGTCAAAGAAATCTGTGTAGCAAGCAAATAAATCAGCATTTCGCTGAATCCAATCTATGAGTAAATGGAATGCATAATTGGTTGAATGGAAATCTCTGATAAAAAATAGAAATGACAAAGATGGATAGGAACTTGAATATTAATTTTATTAAGGAGAGTAGATGAATTGATATTTTTATTAGTTGATTTAAAGAGGAAAATAACATATTTTTTTATCCTCCTTTGTGCTAGAGAATAAATACTTATATTGATTTCAAAAATGTTTATCTATAGTTAAAAGCCGACATAAATATTGATGACAATATAGATCCTTCAAAATTCCATCCCTACTTTATACATTTTTTTTAATTCTTATTTTTTTTCCTTTTAAAATTTACCAAATGGAATTATGTAGTTTTCATTGCTCTTCCTAAGGTTATATGTTTTACTCACAGGTCCATTAGTTTAATATTCCAAATCCTCTCCGGAAGTACAATAAATACAGAAAAACTGTTCAAATGTTATTAAATATTAACAGTTCATATCGTGTTTCTCTCAATCCGGGTAAATGTACCATTGATATATATTTTATATATTTATATATTTACATTCCACCCTACCTTGCCTGATGGGCCATACAGGCGTTTGCAATAGTGGGCTGTTATGCATGACTGCATAACAGCATACTACTACAAGTGAAACAGTTTAAAATATGTTATCTTTGGTGACGTCTTATCAAGGGTGTCCGTCTTCCGGCGCTCTTCTTGGTGGTGGTCATCTTCTCCGTTCTCCGATGTTGAAGTGGGCTGGACCCACTGCATCCTTCCAGTCATAAATGAATTTCTTGAACCGAGGGAAGTTCTCCTTACTTACCAACTGAGGAAGTTCATCATCTGTTAGGACGTAAATTCCTGCGGTTCTCATCATCTTTGCCCTTATTCCTTCAAATGCAGTGCAGGCCGTGACCACGTGCTCGACAGTCTCCAGAACTCCACAAGTGGGGCTTTGGGGATCTATGTCTTGGCCATAGCCATGTAGCTTAGCTCGAAAACCCCCATGCCTCGTGAGGAACTGTGAAATCCAATAGTCCAGGAGGATCCAATGTGCATCTAACCGCGACTGTACGGTGGGGAAGTATTTTCTAAGAGTACTCCCTTTCGGGGTAGCAACCCACCGACGGCTCCATTCCTCAATCGTATCCTCCCGGATTATCTTCTTCCATTTGTTGGGACTTTCCACAATCCTCACCCGTAGATTTTCTGGAACTCCAGCCAAGCCTTCTTTCTTGAATTTATGCTTGGTCACATCTTCTCGCAGGAGGAGGTCGAGAGGTAACGCCCCCGCTAAGACCTGCACTGCTTCATGTGACGTTGTCCTAAATGCTCTGGTGACACGCAACAGGGCCATCCTCTGGATCGACGCCAACCTTTTTCGCTGTCGCTGAGTGAGGTTCCTATACCAGGAGGGAGATGCATACCTCAAGATACCCAGCACGCCTTTATAGATCGTCATCGTTGCGGGGTATCTGAGGCCCCAGAATGCACACCCAACACGACTTAGTCCGTTCAAGGCTTGAGTCACCTTAGTTGCTAGATAATCCAAGTGAGGTGTTATATTTAGGCCTTTTCCTAACCTTACACCAAGATATGTTACCACCTCACTTGGGCATATTCTATATCCTATGCCTATCCTTCTATATCCATGCTAATGGGGTGTGCTCTATCAGTCGTGCCTTTCAAGAGGATGGCTTGCGTCTTTTCAGCAGCCATACGCATTTTCTTTCCCTCACACCATCTGGATACAAGGTTGGCACATCGCTCTGCTGCTAGTTTGATCCCCACCCTGCTGTTGGATGACACCACAGCAGCTAGATCGTCAACATAGGCCGTGGCATAGAACCGCTCATTTTCAAGCACTCCCAGCAACTCATCAAAAACCAGCTTCCATAGAGCAGGCCCAAGTACTGATCCCTGAGGGCATCCCCTCTCTACGGAAGCATCTACCTCGTAATAGCTGCCTTTGATCTTCACTCGCCTGTCCTGAAGATAGCTCCTTACGAGAGCATATAGGTTGCTGGGAGCGTCATATTTTTGCAGCTGCTGGAGTACGCTGGGCCACCATAAACTATCAAAGGCGGAGGATATATCAAAAAGGAGCAGCATGACGTATCGCTCCGCCCTTTCTTCAACATCTCTGCGAACTCTCAGCAGAGCATCAGCGGTTCCTCTGCCTCTGGTAGAGCCATATTGCCGTGGATGGCTTGCTTGATTGAGAACTGGCCGTAACCTGGTCATCATGAGGTTCTCCAGGACCTTACTCATCACAGGGAGGAGACAAATTGGTCTATATGACTTAGGGAGTTGTTTATCTCTGCCCCTCCCTTGTGGAGGAGTCTCAAATCAGCGATCTTCCATTTCCTTGGGAAGTATCCCCTATCTAAACAATCATTAAAGATTCCTAAAAGTCGCTCTTCAATATAGGAGATACTGTTCTTTAGTATCGCTGCATCTATAGCATCAAGTCCTGGAGCGCGGCCATTCTTTTGCCTACCCACGGCAATACGAATATCATCTGCGTCCCATGGTGAGCAAAAGTCAGTGCCTAGTGGGTATACCGTGGTATGTCTCACAAAATGTTCCTCTTGGGTGTCTTGAGATGGGTCGTCCTTGGGGTAAGTCGCTTTGACGAAGAAATTAGCGGTCTCTTCTAAGGTGGTAGCATGGACATCTTCATGCCTCATCGCCGCTATAGTTTGCAGCGGAATCAACTTGCCCAGAGCCACCTTATACGGAATACCCCAAGGATGCTTTGAAGATTCTTCGACGATAAAATCGTCCCAAGATTTCCGCTTTCGTGAACGAACCTCATTTCGGTATACTCTGGCCATGGACTTATACTCGTTACGAAGTGCAGTGCGCCTCTCGTCGCATCTGCACCTCTGGTACGACCGCCGTGCCTTGTAGAGGTCTCTCTTCATAGCTGTTAAGACCGGCGTCCACCACGGGACAGGTCGAGCCCTCGTCTTCCGGTGCTGGAGGGAGTTCTCGGCAGCATCACGGATGGCATCAGTAATCCTTGACACCCTGTAGTCTAGGTCATCGGTGTTTTCTGAATCCTCAACTTCCCAGACTTCGTCGACTATTTCACCCTCCATCATGCACTGAAAGACATCCCATTCCCTTCTTCTGGTCAAATAGCCCTTCACGTTGCCATAAGAACATCCTGGATCATCTACCAGGCCAAATGCAATCGCATTGTGGTCCGAACTCGTCTCTGATCTGAGTATCCAATCGAAGATGTATCTAGATAGCGTTGGTGAGGCTAGGGTGATATCTATCCAGCTCTGCCCTCTACCTCCAGAGAAGGTAGGTGTAGCAAATGGATCATTTATCACCACTAATTGGTTTCTAGCAATAAATTCACACAGAAGATAAATGAGGAAAAGCGAATGAAAATTCGAATAATTTTCACCAATACGGTTTTCATTGGGCTATCCTTAAAAATTAAAAACATGTTTGGAACATTAAAAATCCGAGCGCTCATTTAGGAGATAAAAGAGGAAAAGCGAAGGAAAATTTTCTACAACATTTCCCTATTTTTGTCTACATCTACGTTGCTGAAAATGTTTTCGAAAAATGATAATTCGAGTACTCATTTTAGAGATAAATGAGGAAAAGCGAATGAAAATTCTGATAATTTTCACCAATATTGTTTTCATTGGCCTGTCTTTAAAAATTAGGAAAATATTTGGAACATTGAAAATCCGTGCACTCATTACGAACATAAATGATGAAAAGCGAACGAAAATTCGGAAAATTTTTTACACTATAAAGAAGTCCTAAATAAAATATCACTTATCATACTATAGAAATTATCAAAGAAATAGAAACAAGAATGAGTTTTATTAATAATACGGCCATATTTTTTTTTATAAAGTTATTCATACGTCAAGCTCGAATTTTCTCGCTTAAACAGTTCACTGCTATCTCGCTTGGATTTCTACTCTCTCGTTGGGGAGCTATATAGGAATTGACTGGGAAGTAGTGTTGTTGGGGCACCGCGCCTAGCTCTCTCGATTTTTCTCGCTCCGTTGGGGAGGCAATTGACGCACAGTTCGATTCCATCTCGCTTCTTGGTCAAGTCGTCTCGCTTCGAGTTCGAGTCTCCCTCTCGCTACGATTCCATCTCGCCTTGTTGGGGATCTATGTAGAAATTTACTTGGATGTAATGTGGTTGGGGAATACCACATGTTTCGGGGCCCTCTCGTTTCGAATTAATTCCAATTGTTATACAAATTTGTAGGGTTTTTGTTGTGCGAAAAACGAATATAAATTTAGTTTCTCCATAAAAAAATATGTACCCCCACATAGTTTGGTCCAAATTATACTAATACTGTAGCTATCAACCAAATATAATATTTATTAAAAATCAGTCTTGTTTCCAGAGTAAATAATTTTTTTGGGAGGAACATAGCTTATATTAGTTTTTCGCAGTTCAAAATATTTCGCGAGTTTCTCAACGAAACTTTTGCCTCGCTTGACCGTTCAAAAATTGTTTGAAAAGAGGAAAAGCGAATGAAAATTCGAAACATTATCTACACCATTTTTCCATTTTCGCCTACCTATACATTGTAGCCGAAAAATTGTTGGAGAACTGAAAACCGACTCTTCGTTCCCGAGTTCAAAAAGGAATAGGAAATGATATCCATAAAAATTTTCACTTTTTACACATTTTCACCAAAACAAAACAGCTTGAAAATTGTTGTAATGATGAAATAATGAGCATTCATTCACGTAATAAAACAGGAAAAGCTAAAGAAAATTCGGAAAGTTTGTACCACTACTGTCTCCATTCTAAACAGTTCGCAAAATGGTTGGAATAGTGAAAATCCATTCATGAGAGGAAAGAGGAAAAACGAATGAAAATTCGAAAACATTTCTAAAACCTTCTGCCCATCTCTAAACTGCCGAAAAAATTGTTGGAAAAATGCAAAAACCGTGTCATTAATTGTCGCCTAACTCTAAACAGCTTAAAAATATTTGAGACGATGAAATACCGAGCATCTATTCACCAAATAACAGAGGAATAGCAAATCTAAATTCAGAAAATTCGTACCACTACTGTTTTCATTGGCTTACCTCTAAACGATTGGGAAATGGTTAGAACAGTGAAAATCTGAGCATCCTTTCTCGAAATAAAAGTGGAATAGTGAATGAAAATTCACTACATTATTTCATTATTTTCGCCTATTTTTACATTACCAAAAAATGGTTGGAACACTAGAAAACCGATCCTTCATTTTCGAGATGAAAGAGGAAAAGGGAATGAAAATTTGGAAAAGGTTCGCACTCGTTCCCCATTTTCGCCAAACTCTAAACAATTGGAAAATTGTTTGGACGATGAAAAATCGAGCGTCCATTCCCGTAATATAAGAGGAAAAACGAAAGAAAATTCGGAAAAATTTGTATCAATACTGTTTCCATTCCTCTTCCTCTTAACGAAATGATTGGAATTGTGCAATTCCGAGCATCCATTTCCGAAATAAGAGAGAAAAAGCAAATGAAAATTCGGAAAATTTTCTACACTATTTCCTTATCTTCGCCGAGTTTTTTGTTGGTCGAAAATGGTTGGACCACTAGAAAATCGATGATAAAAATCCTATCAGCTATTCACAAGATAAAAGAGGAAAATCTAATAAAAATTTAGAAAATTATCTACACTATTTTCTTATTTTCGTCTACTTCTACATTGCCGAAAAAATGTTTTAATAGTGAAAAACAACGTCTTCATTCCCGATATTAAAAAGTATTAATATACACATATATTGTAGCTAAAATCGCATAAGACGCACAGTTCGTCGAGTGCAACTTTCTGCAATTTTTCTCGCTCGAATTTTCTCGCCTCGTTGGGGAGGCACTTGACGCACATGACGAGTAAGTTAAGCTTGACGCACAGTTCTCCTCGAGTTTTCTCGCCTCGTGAGCGGAGGGCCTAACTTACCTCAACCAGATTTCAAAAGAGTCTTTTCTGATAAGCTTTAATTATTCTAATTATGATACTCTAATTAGATATTAATATTTAGTCTTTCTCTATCTCTAATATCTCTAGATATTAATAGTCTTATGTACTAAGTTAAATATGTACTAACGTTAAAATCTCGTGGAAAACCATGCAAGGCTTTCTAACCTCAATATTCAAAACTATTTACACTTATAAAAAAAACACTACAATTAACAAACCATGTCTAAAAAAGTTAATTAACAGTAAATAAACATAAAAAACAACAACAACACAAAGACAGCAATCAGAAATCACACTAAACCGCAAATGCGACTGGTCACAAGCAAGTACAGAGCTAGAGTCAAAATGTACCATTGATAGATGCTGTACCATTAAGAGACAGTTTTAAACTCATTAACAGATAATAAGCTGAGTCACGGGCAGATCTACAGGGGGGCTTTCTCCCCCACCTTCGAAATGGTAAAATATAACCATATTTTATGGAAAAAAAAAATAATATAAAAAATTATTTATTAAAGTATTACTGTTCTTGTTATTACTTTAACAGCATTTCATATAGCTTGTTAGTTCCTTTCTTTTTTTCCAAAGTAATTATCGTAATTTTTATGAAAAAAAAAAGCTTTCGGGTTGAAGCCCCCTCCCCAAAATTAAATCCTGGATCCGCTAGTGAGCTGAGTCTGAAAGAGAGTGCAAATACGATTATCTTTGAAGCTAGGACACTTTGGAAGGTGATGCCTGAACCTCAGGTGATATAACCACAATAGGTCGATTGGTTGATTTTTCAATGGAGCCAGGCTGGGTGTTTGTTCTAAGGAGTTTTCCTTTATCACTTTCCTTTAGCAGATAGGTTTGAACTTTTGATTTATTCATCTGTAGTTCGCTATTTCCTTGTTTAAAACTGTGGAGAATTTGTTTTGGGTTTTTTTTAATTATATAAAAAAATATTTCGACCTTAAAATCGGAGTGTCTATTCCTGGTACAAAATAAGCTGTCAGAACTTCCTAAGTTTGTTTGTTAATTCATGCTTTAAGGCGTAAAACCCTAAGGTCATCAACGTCTGTGAGTTGGTTATATTTGTAAACTCTTTAAAGGAGAAATAGAAAAAAAGAATAAACAATCAAAAATTAATAATAGATAGGTAGAGTAATCAATGCAAAAGATATTTAAAAACAAATAAAAAATGAATCATATTAAAATAAATATAAAATTATTGTTATATTTTATTTAACAGTCTATGGATTTTAAGAAATTTTATCACTGTTTTTATGTTTAGCTTACTACTGATAAATATGATTGATTGTGAGAGGGCTATTGCAGTGTTGACAATTTGGTGGTGGCTGCTTAGTGATGATATGTGCATGAGTTAGGTTCGTGTTAAGTTTTTTCATGAATACTAAACTGAATGACTGTATAGAAAAAATGAAATTGGTAAAAGACTGAATTTCCTTTCAATTAAAATTATTTTCAAAGGTCCTCCGTCAGGACTTAAGTTGTGATTTCCATTAATGTTGAAAAATTCTTTTAAAGTGTCTATTACCGGTTTATTTACCGTAAATAATTACATAAGAAGACAAATCTAGCGGTTGAGCATGATTTCGGTCTTATCACCTCCTTGCATTACCGTTGACCAAGAAACAGTAAGATGGGTTATGGTCTTACAGATTTTTTTTTTTTAATAAGAATGTTTTTTTAATATAATTTTGACAGCATATTTTTATTTTTTGCGCTGAAGTTAGCGAGGTAATTTGGAAAAGGTACAGTTTCGCTTCGGATTTTTTTGCAGCGTGAATATGAAGCCTTGACGATCCTAGCTGCAATGGCCGCCCTAGAAAGCTGCTATTCACCTTCAGAAAAGAACTTTACCGTTTTACCATAGAAAAGAGAAAGGCGGGTGAGGCGGCTTTTCCACGATGTCCGCTCCGGTGCGGGTATTGTTCAATCCGGAGGATGACTGCCTGATCATCCTCGAGTACGGAGAACACGGAATATTGAGTACACGGAGTACGGAGTACCAAGAAGAGGGAGATGGCTAATGTAATTGAGGCTGGGTGACTTTCAAGATGCCATGACAAGACACTGTTGAAAACGCAATAATCAATTAACAAAAGACGCCCCATTGTCGGCCCAAGGAGAGTCCACACTCGAGCATTGTCTGTGCCCTCGGCTTGACACTGATTGATCGAGCGACCAGCTCCTTTTCTTTTTCGGATTCACACCCCGGGCGAAGGTGTAGGGTGATTCAGCAACTGAAACAAACGGTCTCCTGTTAATATTTACCGGGGCCTTAGGACCACTTAGCGAGTTTAGTGTTACAAAGCCACCTGCGGTTCGTTTTGAAAACACCTGAATGATTTGAAATGGTTAGGTCAAAATATGTTTGCTTTCAGAAATTATATTTAGCCCGATCCTTCGTCGGAGTACCTTTATCGTTCTCTATATGAACAATATTATGATTAGGGATCATAGGTGCAGACTTTTGCAAGTAAGAGAAAACTCACGACACCAACTAAATCTAATTTTTTTTTTTTTTAGATCTCCAAAAACTAGACAAACTATTTTATTGATGCTCTGCAGAGTTCATGAAAATATTTTCAGTTGGCAGTATAGTCCGTGGTACAGATCCCTTTTTATCAAATTATTGACATCCGATTATGAAACTTCGTAAATAATTTCATCTCATCTTAACCTACAAATATTTTATTTACGAAAATTTTGGGAATTTTGGTTTCCAATCTGGATGTTGGCAAACTTTGTCTATTTAATTAGGTACTAAACACTCCTTAAGATAATTGCATCATTAGATAATTTAATCACAAAATAGATAAAAAAAGGTGGCCTCCAAAAATATTGAGCCGATTGTCGGAGGTCACGTCAAACGGCTCAATATTTTTGGAGGCCACCTTTTTTTTAGCGATTTTGTGATTAAATTATCGAGTGTTTAATACCTAATTAAATAGACAAAGTTTACCAGATTGAAAATTTACCAGTTCTCAGACTTTTCGTAAATAAAATATTTGTAGGATACGACGAGATCAAGTTATTTATGAAGTTTTAGCCGGATGTTAATAATTTGATAAAAAGGTGTCTGTACCACAGACTGAAATATTTGTACTCTGTTTTTATTGAATAGTTCAATTGAAAAAAAAAAATATATATATTTAGCCGATGCTTTGTAGTTCGGAAAATTGTATTCAAGGAATTTTGTTATTTTTGTATATATACTTGAAATATACTTGAAAATATCTAAATATTATATTTCGATATATTACAATTTGTATGGATTAAACTTGGAATTTCTAGATCTTAAGCTGAAAGGGAATGCAAAAAATTTCAAAACGCGCCTAAGGAAGCTTTCACTTAAAAAAATAATTGACTATTGTATTATATGTGTTATAATATATCATAAATTACAAAACCAAAAGGTTAGAGGGTAAAGAAGTTATCAAAATTTTTGTGATCGTCAAAAAAATTTGGAAGGGTTAAATTTCGGATAGAATTTTGTTAATTTTCTTTAATTTAGATTGATATCGAAATTCGGATATTAAAAATTCTCCCACATTTCAACGCCAGTTGGACCAATTTGTTTTAATATTGTACTTTTACTATAGTTATCTTCCAAATAAATTATTTTTTTAAGCCAACCTGTTACCTAGAGTAAATATTTTTTTGGAGAGAAATTTAGTTGATGTTCTTCTTCGTTCCTTAATAAGCTCTTAATAAGAATTTTGATTGCAAACGAAAAATAATTTTTTTTTTTTTTTTTGCATAAATATAATAAAAAACTGTGATAACTTCTAGATGATTCTACTGATGTACACTAAAATTATAAGGGATTTAGGCTTCACAAAATCCCATCTCAGAAAACAAAATGTAACCACAGATATAAAATAAAAACGTTTGAGAATTATTTTATTTCTAGCTGATAATGATATAAGATATTAAAGTTATCGATGTGGGCTGGTAGTGCAGTAATTCAGTTCTACGACAGTTTTATTAACGCTGAATTTGGAGAAAATCCCGAGAAGTTATAAATGCTTTAGTTAATTGCTGGAAAAAATCCTACAAGAAAAACAAGTACTAAAATTTGTATTTAAGTATTTAAAAAAAAAAAATAATAAAAAGAAACTTGTACCACTACAACCCAAGAAGGGTCTTGAATTCAGTACTAGCTTAGTCCACTGTTGTACAAGGAGGTGATTTGACCGTGATTACGCTCAACCGTCAGGTTTTCCCCTTAATTAATTATTTTAATTAAGGGTGGCCACTTTATAAAGGCTGGATGTGCCGCAGGAGAGTCGCCTTATGGCCGATGAAGCAGAATAAACAATTTTTCTGCCATGAACCGAGATTTCGAACCTGGACTTTTAGCATGGAAAGACTACCCTACCATTCGGCTACCCCACTCCCTTAAAGTATATTAAAGGGTACGAAAAGCCAACTTCTAACTTCTTTTTTCGCAACAATATTTTACTTGCCATACGTTACGGAAAGTATCTCATGTTTTTTTTTTAATTTATGTACGTTGTAACTCATTTAATGTTATAGGCAACATTTTTTCTTTTTCTGCAAAGAAAAATAAATCGATGAGTACATAATAACTTAGAAATCTGAGCGAAGCAAAGCCAAAAAAGTGACCATTTTTCCAAAAATATATTAAATTCACCAACATTACGATTTAAAAAATTTTTTTTTTCATAAACAGTTTTTGCAAAAAGTTTATTTAATCAACTTCAAACGTTGTTATCAAAGTTATATAAGTTATGAACACTCAGTTATCCCACTCAGAGACATATCGTCACAAGCAGACTAGGCCAGCTACTTTGCCGAGTGGAATGCCACCCCGTGGAGCTCAGATGGCATTGTCTAAGAAGTGGCATAGATAATGGACAATTTCTGTTAGCGGCTACAATCTCAGCCTTGGCTCTTTTTTTTTTTCTCTGACTCGGTAAGCTTCTATAAGAAAGATTTGTCCACGGTCGCGCTATCACCTTATTTTCATTCTTATTATGGTTTTACTCCATTTGTTCTGTTCTCGCTATCTAGCGTTGCCGGGGAGAAAGAACTAACAGTACTCCGATATGAACACTTTAGCCTCTATTTTCTCCAAGGATTTTTCTCTATACTAGCCTATCTTCTTATCCAATGCATTCTGAAAGGACGGTACCGATTTTGTATTGATGCTTGCGTTTCAAGAGGTTTTCACTGTTTCTTTTAAAATAAATTTAACTGTATATATATCCGAACCACTTAATATAATGTGTAATTTGTATGAATGGTATATACGGGTCGATTTCAGGTAAAAATTCAAGCACTTAATTGAAATTTCGTAACTTATTAGAAGAACACTTTTAGTCAACTTCTAGTGTGGCGACGCGTCTAACCAAATTCAAAATCCAGATTTTTTTCTCCCGGTTGTTTACTTTTGCATATATCAAGGAAACAAGTATTTCTGATAAGATGACTATCATATTGTAATTTGTAGTGGATTATCACCTTCAATTTGAGTCCTGGTAGAGTTCTTTAGCTATTGTTAACGCCGCATATGCTCATATCTTTATTTTTGTTCATTGTTGTTTTTTCTCACCATCCCTTTTTTAATGTTGATTTATGAATGTTTATTTATCTTTTTTCTTTGTAAAAAAGAGAGATAATTGTTTCTTTGAGAGATAATTGTCCCTAAAATGTATCTTAATGTATATTGTTTATATATTTAGGTTTATCGCTTATTTATATGCAGCCCGGCAGTCTTCGTGATTAACACATCAAAATAATGCGATAATAATGCCGGATCGTCAGTCTGGAACGAGCCTTTGTTGACATTCCATGTAGTGGACGTCTACCAGCACCAGTCCAGACACACCTCACCTCACTTGGCTACAGCCTAGCGCCATTGTCGATAGGCTATCGATTCGATACTTTCCCACCATCGATTGTTGGACATCGTAAAAGTAACCTCGTTGGAAGCAGAACCTCCAACTTGGCTCGTTTTTTATTTTATTCTCACCGTTACCACAGACATTTATAATTTAGATAAATATTTTTTCTGCGCTAAATTAATTTTTATTGGATGATTTTCTCTAACTTTAGAAGTTTGTTTTTTCGTTTACGTTTTTTATGTACAATTTTTTTTCATTTTTCACTGAATATTGTATTTTATTTCAGTGCATTTTAATACTCTTCTTTCATTTTGTTTTGTTTTCAATATTTGAATGTATCTTTTTTTCCACCATAATAAATATTGTAAACATTCAAAAAGGGGGATTTATATTTATTTTCCATTTTAAATAACTGAATAGTTACCTAAGACTCCATCTAGACAAATGTTTAACTTGGAATCCTCATACCAGACTGAAACGACAAGAAACAGCTCGACGTTTCCGACTACTTCAACACTTACTAGACAAACGCTCTAAGCTTGATAAATAGAAAAATAATTTTATTCTGGGACACAGTCCCTTGAGAATAACAAAATAGAACAAATTAAAAGATCACATCTGGCCAAAATAAAATCAATCGAAAAAAATAAATAATGTAAAAAAAAATATAAGGTAAACATTCTATATAAAAAAAAAACGAAACTATATACAAAACAATTAATACTATAACAAGGCACTTAAAGCTATTTGCACTAGTATACACTTTTAAGAAAATAATAAAGAATTAAAAAATAAAAATGTATCAATGAATCAATCAATGAATTTTTATGTATCAAATTCTCTATTAAAATCAGCTCGAATGGTTAGCAACTATCTGACTGTTCTTGGGATAGGAATTGGAATAGGAGGATTTTGAATTTGGATATGGATGGGGAATGTCGAATTTTGATAGGGAGGGAATTCCAGAAATTGACAGAGCGAACAACAAAGGAATTTTGGAATGAGGCAGATCTGTGAGAAGGCATGTAAAGATTAGAAGGTCGAGATCTTGTGGACAGGGAATGGACTGAGGATTTGAACTGGAGAAGATTGTAGGCGTAAGAAGGACGATGACTGTTGATGATTTGGTAGAGGAACGTACCTAGGAAATATTGTCTTCGGAAGGAGGGGAAAAGCCACTTTAACTCAGCATAGTGGTGAGAAACATGGGAGTATCTTGGGGCCCCGATCACAAATCTTACACAGCTGTTCATTAGTCTTTTCAGTCTATCACGGAGCTCCACAGAGAGGCCATCATACACCACACAGCTATAGTCAAAGTGGGGGAAAATGAGAGAGGAAACTAGGAGTCTACGCGTATGTTGAGGTAGGAGATGGCGGAAGCGATGGAATAGTTTGAGGGTGGAAATTGTCCGTCGAGAGATATGAGAAATATGGTGATTCCAAAGGAGGTTTTGATCAATGAAAAATCCTAAGTTTTTAACAGAGGAGTAGAAGGAGATTGGCTGGTCATTAAGGTGAAGGATGGGAAAGTCTGGATGGGATCTAAGAAGGGGCTTGGAAGCAATGACAATGGCCTGAGTTTTGGCGGCATTTAACCTTAATCCATTTACATTTGCCCAGGCACTGATTCGATCTAGGTCTTCTTGGATCTTGGCAAATGCCCCCAGTAACTCAGGAGGGGAAAATGATAGGTAGATCTGTGAATCGTCTGCATAAAGGTGATGGGAACAATGGAGAATTGATTTAGGTAGGTCGTTAATGTAGGAGCTGAAAAGGAGAGGAGATATGCTTGAACCCTGGGCAACTCCAGAGGATAAAGAAAGGAAGGCAGATAGTGGTTGGTTGGGTATGGAGACTGCTTGGGTACGTTGTGAGAGGAAAGATTGAAACCAAGAGATGGAACTATTGGAGAAGGATAATAATTTCAGTTTGTTGAAAAGGATGGAATGGTTAATGGAATCGAAGGCTTTGGAGAAGTCGAGAAGGATAAGGATGGTTAACTTTTTATCATCTATTGCAGTTTGAATGTCGTTGGTGATTTTAATTAAGGCGGATTGTGTGGAGTAGCTGGGACGGAAACCAGATTGGAGAGGATCAAGTTGGTTGGACTTTTCAAGGAAGTTGGAGACTTGGGATTGCACCAATCTTTCTAGGGGTTTCGAGAGGTTGGAAAGAATTGAGATTGGGCGGAAATCTTCGGGTGAGGTCGGATTAGAATTTTTATTTAAAGGAAGGACAATGGCTTGTTTCCAAGATGTAGGGAATACTGAATTCTGAAGGGAGAAATTGTAGATGAAAAGAAGGACTGGGAGGATTTCAGGAAGACATAATTTTATTAGTTTGACAGGGATGCCGTCCGGTCCTATGGAATTGGTGTGGGATTTCATTACAGCGGTTAAAAGGTCTGTAGGGGAAATGTCGGAAAAATAAAAGTTATTGTCGTTAAATGGTATCTCTATTGGGAAGTCGGAACAGGAGGATAAAGGAGAGGTATTAGCAACAGATATAAAATGCGAGTTTAGATCATCAGGGGATATTGGAAAGGCTGGAGTAGGGGATCGGGAAGGATCACAAAGGGAGAGTTTACGAAGCAGTCGCCATTTTGATTTTATGTCAGGAGATGAGGAAAGGGCTTCGTGGAAGTAGAGGGACTTCGCACGCCGGATCCTTGTTTGTGTCAAGTTGCGAAGCACCCTGCACGCTTGGTAGTCATCTGCAAGCCTAGTACGTCTGAAGCGTCTACGAGCAGCGTCGCGCCTCTTCTGCAGGTCTTTAATTTCCTGACACATCCAAGGAGCAGGCCGGTGACGAAATGTAGAGGTTTTGAGAGGGGCATGGGTATTGAGGATATTGAGGAGATTGGTAGTAAGAATATCGACCATAGAGTCGATAGAAGTGCAAGAATATATTTTATTCCAATCTAGGATTTCCAGGTCAGGTAATATTTGTTCTCGTGTAAGGGAATCTAGATGGCGGAAGGTGATAGTTCGAGGCTGAATAGGAGGAGTTTGGATATTATATGTTATTTGTATCAGATCGTGAGATGACAAAAAGGATACTGGCAGTTGTGAAGAGGAGAGGAGGTTTTGTGCAGAGTCTATAATATAGAAATCTATCCAAGTGTCGGACCTGCTAGTATGGTGAGTGGGAGAAAAAGGAACGATAAAGAGGTGAAGGGAGAAGAATAGGTCTTCTAGATAGGATTTGTCATTGGAGTTAAATAGGAAATTGGTATTGAGGTCACCTGAGATGATTATTCTGGGATAGAGGGGAACGAAATTCAATAGGGTAGATTCAAAGGACGTGTGAAATGGAACAAGAGGAGGACGGTATACCACAGCGTAGAGGAGAGGAGAAGTATTACAAAGGATTTCAACTAATAGGTATTCAATTTGTGGGTGGTTGGAAGATGGGGATAAATCGAGTATTCGGGTCTTCAGGCTATTGTGGACATATATGGCTACTCCACCGCCAGTCCGGCTTACCCGGTCATGACGGAAGAGGTTGTAATTAGGCAGGGAGACAGAAGAGGATGGGATATAAGGTTTGAGCCAAGTTTCGGAGATAGCTATAATATGGTAAAAATTTTGAGTGAAATATTGCAGGAATTCGTCATAGTGCGCGGGGAGGGATTGAGAGTTAACATGGCAGGTGATTAGGGTACTAGACATGAGAAGTATTTGGAAGGAGACAGTCAGAGTTCAGTAGAGAAACACTAAAACAAATAAAAAATACAGAAAAGCTATTACAATTAATGAAAATGAGAAAAAAGAAAGTGTTTAAAGAAACAAAAAATAGAAAGCATATAGTAAATAATACATAGGCTAATATGTGGAAGTGAAGAAATACAACTAAAAGCGAAAATCTTTCTTCGAAGGGAATTTTGTCAGTAGTTATTTTGATACGGATGGAGGGTAGACGAATTCTGTGTAGTCAGGTAAATATATCGAGGTCCGAGGCCTGTTCGATCATGATAACCTTATGCCCGTCCTCTTTTCGACATCGCACCTTTCCAGCGGCAAACCAGCAATATTTGATTTTCCCCGCTGCTTTCTTCTGTCGGGCAAGCCAGTATAAGTGCCTGTTCGTGTGAGTCATCTCCTCTCCCAGATATATCCGGTGGCAGTCATTCTCCTGCCAACCGATATCCCGCGTGGAGAAATCCCTCTTAACTTTTCTTTTCGATATTAAATCGTCTCTGACTGATTGCCTGACAAATCGCACGATGACAGACGGCGGTCGTGGGTCATCTTTTCTGCTTCTGCGGCGATGCACCACATCCAGATCTTCTGCACTAAGCTTGACTCCCAGGCTGGCTCCTACACTGGTCACCAGACTGGCGGGCGTTTCACCAGCTCGCTCCGGTATCCCTCGGATCTCCAGTGATCTGGATAACAGGCCCTGCTCTGCATTATTCAGGCGAACTTCTAGTTCGCCCACTCGGGATTTGAGGGCTTTATTTTCCAGAATAATTTCTTCGAATTTACTGGCTTGACTTTCGAGGTGTTTTTCAATTTTCGCTAATCTTTCATTTACCTCAAAACTGAGCTCCCCATATTTATCGAGGGCTTTTTTAATGTTTTTTACGTCTTCGTTCACGCTTGAATCTAGACGATTTACTGCCGCCAGTATTTCTGAGGCAGACGGCTCAGTGTTGGTTTTTTTGGTCTGGTCGCAATTAGGGCATACCCATGTTTTTTTGTGTGCTTTTAGTGCTTCGATGTCTTTATCAGATAAGTTGAAACACCTACTGTGGTAAATAATTTTACATTTTGCACAATTAATGTTGTTTTTGTCCTCGCGTGCAATAGTATTATTGCAAATATTACACTGCACCATATTTTATGAGAAGTAAACTAATTAAAATGTAAATAAATACCGGTAGACAGTTGTTGATGTGATGAAAGCAGTAAACAGCGTGCTTAATGCCGTAAGGATTAGTAAGAGATTACAGTCCCGCACTTCTAGGAAATCAGTTAGAGTTATGCACTTTTTTACGTAAATATACGTCACTTGAATCAGTGAACACTAATAAAGTTCTAGAATAAAAGAGAAAAAAACAAAAAAAAAAAATCTGAACTCAACATAAACTGTAGTGTAGACTAAAATAAAGAAAAACTGTGTAGATATTTAGAGAGAGAATTATAGCGATGTTCATTGGTAGCTGTCTCTGGCCAGACGACCTTCCAATTAACTATAAAAGACTAATTTACATGACTACAATAAGGCCTATTTGGACTTACGGAGTTGAGCTATGGGGCTCCAACAAACCTTCAAATTCCTCTCGCATCCAATCCTTACAATCCAAAATCCTTCGTAAAATCCTCAATGCTCCCTACTTTGTTACAAATGAAATCATCCATAATAACCTTAATGTTCCTTATGTATCAGATTTGGCCCAATCCAGATATCTATCCCTCCATAATAAACTTCATAACCATCCCAACTCTCTTGTTTCTAACCTTGCTTCCTATTCAATTCCTGATAACCCTCCGGGACGTCTGAAAAGAAGATGGCCACGTGATCTCCTAATATAGACATATTATTAGAGTGCTACCAATGGGTAGTTTCTCAACATGTGTTTCATGTCATTATATCCATGTACGAATTTACCAGATGTATTTTTTGTATACAGTTGTAAATATCATATAAATAAATATTTTCACTTTTTTTTCCTACATTCCCACCATTTAATTTTGCTCGTATTTTCCCCAACTATTGAGGAAACTCACCTGAGAAAGATTTGTATTTTCATTCTGAAATACCCCTGGCCCCTACAGCTATAGTAGTTCAAGAGAAACGGGTTTTCAAATAGAGATAGACATTAACATGGTTTCTTCATCACGAGAAACCATTCTCCCTCCATTTGTGAATTTTATTTTAAATATATCTACTTATGATGAAAGTGTTTTATTTTTTTATTATTATTTTAATCCATTCTTTATTGAGAAATATTACAATGAAGAGATCGAAAATCTATTTCAGCTCTTACCTCAAAACTCAATTTTCGAGAATGTGCTCTTCTTGCAGCTACAGCCTCAATAGATAGCGGCCGATGGAGACAGATGTCGAAGATGGAGAAATCTCCAAGTGTACATTAACGATCTTGTTAAAGTTCTGTTAGAGATGAATAAATCTTCACAGAAGACTTTGACAAATTCAAAACTTACTCTGACCCAGTTTCCTCGACACAGATCCTCTTAGGAGTAAGAACGCTTATTAAAAACCAGTCGAGAATACCTCATGAGACGCTGTCTTGTGGCTAACAGGTTAATGAGGATAGCGGTCAGGTAACTAATTACCTTAGCCCAGGTGTGACCAGGTGTGGGGGGTTTAAATTTAAAAACTAGTACTACCGATTTAATTGCCCGACCTGCTTGAGCATCGGATGTCCTATCGACGTTAGTGATCGAGTACAGTTTAATTATAACCTTAGTAATATGTCATTAGAAAGGTGCTTCGAGTCCTTTCAATAAAATTAATTTATTGTTTTGTTATCTATATTATATAGTTCTATCAGTATTTATGGCCTAAAATTAATTTTAAAAGTATTTATATTAAACATGGTTTAATACCATCCATACACTATTAACAAACCGGCATCTCCAAA
Source organism: Nezara viridula (assembly GCA_928085145.1). Lineage (NCBI taxonomy): Eukaryota > Metazoa > Arthropoda > Insecta > Hemiptera > Pentatomidae > Nezara > Nezara viridula. The sequence goes on along the minus strand of OV725080.1, from coordinate 151,358,356 downwards.
AGAGGTTGGCAACACAAAGTGCGTTAAATTTTTTAAATGAAAACTTCTTTAGGCGCGTTTTGCAGTTTTTTTTTTTTTTTTGTGGAGAGTGAATTCGATTGAGCCGTCAGATTCTGATGATCAGCGCTCGGATAAAGTCGGTTTGAGTTTATTAATTAAGTGTTTTTCCATATGGATTAAATATCTCAAAAATTAAAAACCGGACCTGCATATTGTAAGCAAGGGATATGTTCATCATTTCATCCCCTTTGTAATAAGCTATTGTTCAAAATTGTATCTTAACGCGACGCCGTGCTAGAGATGTGAGAAGGAAAAAACAGTGTCGAAAACCAAATGATAATGAGTATATATGGATTAAAATATCTCAGTAACTAAAAATTGGACCTCCATACTGTAAGTGAGGAAAATACTCGGAGTATCATCCTCTAAAGCACACACGTTATTTTTTTTTTTTAATGGTTCAGTTTTTAAAGGTTTTTGAATTTTCGAGAGATAATAATATATTTGTAGAAAAACTGGGTATGAATGTGTCCTCTTTGTGATAGGTAGTTCACCATGGAATAATAGGAAAAATGTTATACATAGGTGCGCTAAAAACTTGGTATCATTTTTCGACGCCATTGTTAATGTACGTATATTACTCGAAAAAAGAAAAAAAGATTAATCCGAAACTTACAGATTTGCAGTGATACCCAGAAGGGGGTTCATTAAAAATTGTTATGCAGTTTTAAGAATGAAAATTTTTAACCTGGAAACGCGGGTAAAAATATGGACGAGACCACAGCAAGTGTAATTGTATATGATCTACATTTTTTCTGATTATTCTCTCACTTGCATTGTTTTTAAGAAGAGGAGAGCAATAAAATTTCGTGGAAGGGGAGGGAGGAGATTTGTATCGACCTTAGGGGATAGGTTGTTTATATTTAAAGGCTGTTGATTTATATTTAAAAAGCCTAAGTATCGAATTAACTGATGTGTTTATTTATATTATATTGCTCATCCGATAGAACAATGTCGTAAATGCAAATCATACAATTTTATAGGAGAGGCAAAATAATTTTAAACTTAATTAAAAATAACTTAGGTAAATTTAAAATTTAAAAAAAATTTATTAATTATTTTATTTTAGTACCTTATTGGTACACATTGAGTATTAATTACTGCCTGAAGACGACGAGGCATACTTCTTAATAACATTCGGATCATATCTAAAGGAATTGTCTTCTTTTCCTCTAAGAGTGCTGTGTTGTGCAGTTCATCCAGAGTTTGTGGAAGTGTATTCCGACCTAACATTCGTGTTTGAATTTGATTCAATAAATGTTCAATGAGATTTAGGTCTGTAGACCAAGTAGGCCAATCCAGATGGTGAATTTTTTTATTTTGAAAAATGCATTTACGAATCTAGTTCTATGAAGTCTAACCTTCTATCCACAAAAATAACTTCTGGGCCGATTGCTTGAGTCGCACAATTGGTACTTAGATTCTTTAAAAGTAGTGTTGCCCAAAATCGGTCTTGATCTTGCACTTTGCGATAAAAATTTAAAAAAATAAAAATTAAGGCAAAATAGCTACTAATACTTGATAATCTTAGTTACTATATGTTAATAATTGGTATAACCTATATACTTTTGCATTTAACTCCTCTAATTTTTCATTTAGGGTTAGTTAGGTTTCTCCTATTTAAAAAATACAATAACATCTCTATAGTAATAAGCTAATAAGTGACTGTAAGACTGTTGCACAAAACCAAGATTCGTCTCGGTCTCGCATTTGGGGACTATGTAACGCTTAATAGTCATAGTTTAATTTCGTGACACTACAAGCTCTGTTCGGCACAAATATTGTCTTGTATATATGGTCTTGTTGTACTGTTGTAGATCTTTGACGCCCTTCTCAATGTGTATATGAAAACTAACAATTACCCTGGAAACGTCTCCATGCATGACTTACCACACTTTTTGAGATTCGTTGCCTTACTGCTACATTTATTTGGGTATTACCTCATTCCAAAGCAGCAACAGCTGTTGCAAGCTCTATTGATGTAAGACGTCGTGTAGGCATTCTTTAACACCCAGAAGAACTTTTAGAATGGGTTAATAAAAAATAACAAAAATGGTTTGTTGATAAAAAATAGGTTCACGAGAAATGAAGTGAAGCTGTAAAGAAATTAAACTGAAGATTGTACCCTCTTTTGATTATATTTGAGAAAGTTTATTCCAATGGAATTCAAACGATTAAAATATGAACAAGTGGAACCATATTGATTCCTTACAACCTTATATACAGCAATGATATTTTTCATTTTCAATGAGTATATATATATAATGAAAATGTTGACTAATAAAGGAGCAACTATGATAGAAGACAACCAAGGAGAATCAAAGACTGCATTACAGTCTAAAGCCAACGAGGAGGTAAGGAGCTGAGGAAGGAATGCAGTAATTCGACAGTAGCCACCAACACGCCACTCACACGCTACAACCGCCCATTTCCAAATTGTTTTAGGTTCCTTCTGTTTTTGTTCGGAAGCTAATGCCTCGTTTAATTCTTTGAATTATTTATCCAAAGCACGACCGCTCACGTGAGCAAGGGGCTGAGTGAGCCAGCGGCATAAATATCTGGAGGTTTTGATTTTTTATCTTTTTTTTTAAAGGCATTTTACTCTACCCCGATGTGGGAATCGGTAATTCCTTCTCATGGGGGCTTGCGTGAGCTTTTGGAATGGTAATATCAAGTGTACAAACCTACTTTTTTCAAGCTGAAGAAACATTTTGTGACTTTTGATAAGCCTTTAGGTTTATTATTATAATTTATATCCTTTGATTTCTGAAACTTTTGGATTACCATCCACACCCTGGAAAACACTCCAGGAAATATAGATGAATGATTTTACTTATTTAAACATTTTCATACAATCCTCCATGTGTCGAGCAGTACCGCGTTTTGTACGGATTTTAAAGACGCCAAGTATAAGTTTTGAAGAAATTATTATTGGGGTTCTTTTTACTTTTTCCAAACAGCACCACGTTTTTAACTGGAAGGTAAAGTTCTTGATATTTACGAATGTTTTCAGCCTTGGTGGCTACTATGTTGGAATACCAGAGTACTTCTATATCTATGATTTTTCCAGTTTTATTTGTTTTGTTTATAATATTTAATTTGTTTATAATATTTATGTTTTTCTTCCTTACTACCGAAGATAGGGAAGCATTTTATTTGTACGAAATGTTAAAAAGCATCAAATTTGGTTTAGTGACTTTTTTTTTTTTTTTTTTTTTTCCCTACCTCGTCGCCTTTTAGGCTATACGGGATTTTCCCGGGCCGGAGGGTGAGGGCGGGGAATTTAAAATCCCCTCCGGCACCGGGACGCGAACTCGTACTTTTTAAATCATCTCAAATCTTGTTCTCCGGTTTCCAGGCAACTCGCGGTGCTGTGCACACGCTTTAACCTATTCGGCCACCCCGCCCCCTCAAAAAAGTGTCTGTCTGTAGACAAATCGATGTGACGAGCATATGACCTAGTACCGTTCATCCGATTTACATGAAGTTTTCAGGGATTGTGTCTAGATAGTCCCACGCGTAGTGATGCCCAAATACGAGACCGGGACGAGTCTTGGTCTTGCAAATTCAGTTTTGGTCATGGTCTTGGTCTTGCGCAAGAGTTTCGCAACGATTTTGCAGTTACTTATTAGCTTATTACTATAGATATACTACTCTAATTTTTTAGATAGCAGAAACCTAACTAAGCCCGAACGAAAACTTAGAGGAGTTAAATGCAAAAGTATACTGGTTATACCAATTAGTAATACATAATAACTAAGATTGTCAAGTATTAGTAACTATTTTACCTTAATTTTTATTTAAAAAATCGATTTTTTTACCAGTCCTGGTCCGGTCCTGTGCAAAGTGCAAGACCAAGACCGATTTTGGGCAACACTACGCACGTACAAACGTATTTTTTTAAATATACCAATATATCAGAAACAGCTCGATTTGGCTTAAAGTTGGATAAAAAGTAGGTATTGGTGAGAAAAAAATGTAGTGTCAATTTTATTGAATTCTTCCCCCTACTTTTTCTTGTACATGTGCATATGTGTTTTCCTTGATATGTCTATATTTCTAAAACCGCCATTTCGATTTTGCTCTAATCTTGAGGGAAGTTAGGGGTTGGTAAAGAGATAATCAAGTATATATGAATTTTATCAAATTCCGTCTGCTACTCCAAAAAAAAAAACTTCCGCTTTTGGATTATGAAATGCATTATTTGACACGCCGTTTGCTTGAAAACTGCGCGTTCGATTTGACCCAAACTTGGAGGAAATTTGCAGAATAGTATAGAAATTACCTGGTATCAATTTCATTGAATTCAATTTAATAATTAAAATTAATATAAATAATTGTTAACAATATAATGGCTATGAAATGTGGAAGGCATTGATCATCTGGAGTGGGAGTTATGTTAACACAATATTTTTATGGGGTTATAAAATTTTAGGTTTTATTCAAAAAGTTAATTTATACTGCATTATTAAATTAACTTAATTGTTTGGTCGATTCCAAATGTTAGTGGCATGATACTTATTGCCATTACTTAGATTTTGTGTAATTTTTCTTAAATTTAAATTAATTTTGACTCTTAGTTTGTATAAAAAAAAGTCTTATTTGTGATGGTGTTTATTACTATGAAAATTCTACAAGCTTTTTGTGGTCTCGATTTCATCGATTCATCCTTTCAACTAAAAGTTGAATTTTTCCTATTAAATATATATCACTACTGTTAGTGCAAAAGGTTGAATGTAAATACCTTTATTCAATTTTTGCATACTGTCTTTTACACTAACAGTAGTGATATTAATGTTCAGTATGCACTGGAATTTTTAAAAAAAATTCCAAATATGCAATCTGCAAAAACTCTTTCACATTTTAGTATTCAATGAACAAAACTATCAAACCCGTATAGTTCAGGGATTACTGAATTTCCGAAAATGGCTTCTCTCAGAGATTTTATTCTCATACGAAAAATGTTAGACATTGTAATATAGATTTTTTTTAGTTAATGAAAACGGTGAGGAAGCTATACTGACCTTACTTGGCAGATTTATTTTTTATTTTTCATGGTTAAATAATATTACATTGCGTTTGAGAGACTAAAGGCTTTGTTTGGAATCTTTCTATTTTTTTTTCAAATCTCGATTGAGTTGGAATGACTCATTCTAATGATTCATTTAGGTGACTTTGGATCCTTGTCCATACTGAGATGAGTAATAAAATATGTAAGGAATTATTGTGTATTCAGATTAAGATGTAGAATATTATTTTAAGTATGTGAAATTTATTAATTATATTTCATATTGGTAATCACACGGCAAAACTGTAAGTACAATCTTATTGTAGTACTGTTTTGAACTTTTCTGATTTAAACCAAAAGCTTTATTTTTATTTTATTATTTTTTTGTTTTATTAAAGAAATTTACAACTGTAATTAATAATAAATACAACAAGCTGTCATCACCACATATGCTGATGACACATGTATCCTATCAGTCAATAACGACCCATCTATTGCATCCCAAACCCTTCAATCCCACATCACAAACCTTGAAGAATGGTGTCAGAACTGGAGAATTGAAATAAATTCCAATAAATCCCATCAAATTACCTTTACCCTTCGTCGTAAACCAATGACTTCCTGTCCTGCAGTATCCTTTAACAACACGTCACTTATTCCTGTTGAACAAATCCGTTACCTAGGACTCCATCTGGACAAACGTCTAACTTGGAATCCTCATACCAGACTGAAACGACAAGAAACCGCTCGACGTTTCCGACTACTTCAACACTTACTAGACAAACGCTCTAACCTTCCAATCAATTATAAAAGACTGATTTACATGACTATAATAAGGCCTATTTGGACTTACGGGGTTGAGCTATGGGGCTCCACCAAGCCTTCAAATTCCTCTCGCATACAGTCCTTGCAATCCAAAATCCTTCGTAAAATCCTCAATGCTCCTTACTTTGTTACAAATAAAATTATCCATAATGACCTTAATGTTCCTTATGTATCAGATTTGGCCCAATCCAGATATCTGTCCTTACATAATAAATTTCATAACCATCCCAACACTCACGTTTCCAACCTTGCTTCCTCTTCTATTCCTGGTAACCCTCCGAGGCGTCTGAAAAGAAGATGGCCACGTGATCTTCTAATATAGACATATTATTAGAGTGCTACCAATGGGTAGTTTCTCAACATGTGTTCCATGTCTTTATACCAATGTGTAAATTTACTAGTTGTTTTTTTTTTTTGTATACAGTTGTAAATATCGTTTAAAATAAATTTAAAAAAAAATACAACAAGTATATATGAACAAATAACATGTCATGTACAAAATGAAGAGAAACTACCCATTGGTAGCACTCCAATTATATTTCTATATTAGAAGATCCCGAGGCCATCTTCTTTTCAGACGCCTCGGAGGGTTACCAGGAATAGAAGAGGAAGCAAAGTTGGAAACGTGAGGGTTCGGATGGTTCAGAAGTTTATTATGAAAGGATAGGTATCTGGATTGAGCTAAATCGGAAACATATGGTACATTAAGGCCATTAAGGATGATTTTATTTGTGATAAGTAGGGAGCATTAAGGATTTTACGAAGGATTTTGGATTGTAGGGATTGGATACGAGCGGAATTTGATGGTTTAGTAGAGCCCCAAAGCTCGATCCCGTAACTCCAAATAGGCCTTATTATAGTAATATATATGAGTCTTTTGTAAATAGTTGGCAGTTTAAAGCGTTTGTCTACTAAGTGCTGGAGTAGTCGGAAACGTCGTGCGGTTTCTACTCGTTTCAGTCTGGTATGGGGGTTCCAAGTGAGTCGTTTGTCCAGATGGAGTAAGATTTATTTAAAACATTAAATTTCTGCCTTCAATGGTTATTTCATCATATTAATAGTTTTAATTTTTAAAACATCTGTATCTACCTAATATAAATTATTGTCATGCTTAAATGTCATGCATGAATCATTGAATTCACAGGAGTTATCGCATCTTACTATTTTTTTCATTTTCTTTCAAAAATAAATAAAGTCTATCTAAATATTTCACGAGACTTCTCAGTTTTTTCAACCTTGGATTTTCGTTATTATTATTATTATTGTTTAGGGAACACATCAAACTTGATATTTAAATTAAATCAAGTAAGCACAACACAGCTGTTATGCTGTATATATACCTCAGTCATTGTTGTGACGCCGCCATTGTTGAAGCGTAGACGCTCACGTAGCGTCAGAGAATGACAAGACTGGCCAGTTCAAATTTCGTGTTTGTGAGTTCCTTTGTGATTTTCCAAAAAACTTGTGATTCCACTGATTTGATGAAAATGGAGTAAAAACCTACAGCGGCCGGTAAGGGGCCAAGAAAGGAAGAGAGGGAAGATGAACAAGGAGAAAAGAGAAAATGCAAGTATCCCAACCCACCTATATTTAACCTCCGTATAAAACTACATGTAATAAAATAAATCTTTAAATATTCACTTCTTTAATCCATTAACTTCTCTAATTTACAGTCCACAGCAATAAATTTTCACCAGCTCTTAAAGCAGAATTATTATGACAATATCCCTGACAGCCTTGGAAGGGATTGGCATAGGAAAGTAAACAATTATTATTTTCGTTAAATAAAATATATTTTTATAATTGAGTATTGAGTTTGGTTTTTAAAAATAATATATAAAAAAATGAAAGAATATCTGATGCAAGTTAATCTGACATGATATTCGGCGAGAGATAAATTAGTAGATGGCCCTAAACAGGAATGTTATTACCGTGCTACCGTGTTCCGTTGCTACCGTAAATTAAATCAATTAACGAACAATTTCGAGAATGATAATTAACATAAGGCAAATTACAGAGAAGTTATCAGGCTTGTCACACAGGAGCCGGCTATTCTGTAAGCAGGTCTTTATTCTAATTGGCAAAAGTCGCTCACGAAAGTTCTGCGCTAGCAGATTAATTTAATAATATCATAATTACTTATTATGTTATTTAATCTCGCCTTCGGATTCCGTCAAGGACCTCTCGTCTTTTTAAATATTAAGAAATTTATAAAAATAATGATGGTGGTAATAAGTGTAAAGGTTTCTTACGCACGCACCAAGTAATTAACTATTAATACAATTTATTTAGAATATTATAGGTGATTGTTTGGCGCTTTATAATTCTAATGTGCTTTGATTATTTTAGTTCAAGAGCCAAGTCGATTTTGTTTTTACTCATTGGAGGAAAATTTAAGTCATTCACCAAAGTCTGACAGAGGCTTTTCAAAATGGTGTCCATTGAAAAATAATTACAGATTTTTTCGAGTCAACATGAAACTGCACAATCCTCAGATGCAAAAAAATATTGTCTGCCGAAATTTGTACCACGGACTACTGTTGCCCAAAATCGGTTTTGGTCTTGCATTTTGCAAGTCTAAAGCCGCTTAACTGTAGCAAGACCAGTACTGGTAAAAAAAATCGATTTTTAGAATAAAAATTAAGGCAAAATAGTTACTAATATTTGACAACATTAGTTACTATACGTAAAGTATTGGTATTGCCGATATACTTTTGCATTTAACTCCTCTAATTTTTCATTCAGGCTTAGTTAGGTTTCTCCTATCTAAAAAATTACAGTAATATCTCTATAGTAGTAAGCTAATAAGTAACTACAAGACTCTTGTGCAAGGCCAAGACCATGATTAAGAATGTGTTTGCAAGACCAAGACTCGTCTCAGTTTCGCATTTGAGTAACACTAGCACGGACTAATAGTAAAATGACTCGTCTATTGATAAGAGAAGATCGTTTTTCCCTCCTTGACGGCTTCAATCGAGACCTTTAGTGATAGTTTGTTTAATATCAAAGAATTCTTGATGAAAATTCCCTTCCATATTCCACCAAACAGATATTATTACTTTAGTATAAAGTGCATCTCTCGCTTCTGATTTCGGGGTATCATCAGGACTTACTACCAAACCACTGTCGCGAACATTTAACGTTGCGGTAGAAAACCCAATTTCCATCTCCATTTATTATCATGTTCATATAAGTTTTTTATCTAAACGGGAGAGAAGGGAAGAAGCAAGTGTTGTATTCTTTTATCAGTTGCAAATGACGGTGGACAGTAGTATGTGCCGATTCAAATTTTTCTGCTAATTATTCAACTGTTGTTAGTGGTGGGGTGCTGTGCACACGCGTTGCTCGGCAACCTGATAGCCGAAGTATACGGAATAAAATAAGTACGAGTTCGTGTCACTGTGCCAGTGGTGTTTTTAACTCTGGCATTAATCCCCTGCCCTCAACCACTGACCCGGGAAAACCCCGTATCGCTTAAAAGGCGAGAGAGGGGAGAAGGAAAAAAAAAAGTACATATATATATATATATTGAACTGTAACAACAGAATTTTGCTTCCTCATTACCGAAGGTTGGGACGAATTGTATTCATGCGAGAGGTGAAAAAAAACTTTGTGCTCAGAATCGAAAATTTCCACTCGCGTTTTACGTTTTAGACATCAAAGATCATATTTGGTTCGTTGTCTGTCTGTAGTCCAATCGATGTAACGGCCATAAAGTTTGTAATGCGAGTCGAAAAATAAATGCTTTGTGATAAACATCCGTTTATCAAATTATGGTAGTCATGACATTGTGTAAGGCTTGCAGAATACACACTAATACTTTTTTAATCTTCCTAAACATAACTCTTGTCCTTTAGTGTTCTTTAATAACATTGCTCTAACACCTTCAAAAACTGTACGATATTTGGGTCTCCACTTGGACAAACGACTGACATGGACATACCACATAAAACAAAAAAGAAAAGAACTTAATCAGCGATACGGACTTGTTTCTAGGCTACTTGACAGACGTTCTAAATTATCCGTGACTAATAAACTAACTATTTACAAAGTCCTCATTAAACCACTATGGACATATGGGATCGAACTATGGGGAACAGCAAAGAAATCAAATATAAAAATCATCCAGTCATTCCAGTCAAAAGTCCTTCGGAAAATTGTAGACGCACCCTTTTACGTTTCAAATCTCACGTTACACACTGACCTTAACACTCCTTTCATCACGGCAGCTGCCACTGACCGCTTTAATAATTTTCATGACAGACTGACTCTAAATTCCAATCCACTTACTCAAGCTCTATCTACTGCCACAAATCCATATAATCCGTCCAGAAGACTGCTGAGGCGCTGGCCAAGAGACTTATTGCATTGAGCTACTTGCTGCATTATCTTTTTTGTGTGTGTATTTGTTATTATGTTATGATGTATGTGTTATTTTACTAGGTTTTTTTTTTTTTTTTTTTTGTCTTGTTATTCTTCTCCTAGATATCATATTTGCTGAATACTAAGGTAGATGGCAAATTTATTTTGAGCCACAAATATGTACAACTAATAAATAAATAAATAAATCTTCCTAAATTTATCCTTTATTGTATATTACTTATCGTCGGTTTATTTCAAATCATTATGTAACATTTTATTGAATTTGAAGTTTCTGATTTGTTCAAAAAATACTACAAATACTAAAAAAAAAGCAATTTGATCATTTATTCTTTGCTATCTGCAATCCTAAATATATATTCTATTTTCGACACTTAATTAAAATAGTCAAGATATGAAAAAACTGAAACCACGACGCACATAGTGACTTTTTGCATACTATCATAGTTAAACAAAACACTTACTTTTATAACCTTACAAGTAGAATCTGAGTTAGATTTACCTTTCTCAGTTAGTTTTATTAACCAGCTGATCAATTAATCCAGTGAAAGAAGTCATTGAATACCATATAGTGACTTTTGATTCTGTAAATTAAGAATATCGTTCACTTACAACTATTTATGCGTATAAAAGGTCTTTTATCAGTTTTATGCACTTAATGCAGTTATAAGTATGCAGAGGTAAGTATGATAGAAATTAACAACTACGTACCTTCAGGTAAAAATCGACCCAAAGTGTACTCAATGACTTTTTGTAATAAGCCAACATCTTAACATCAATTTAGAAAAGTTGGGTTTGTTAAAAGACAGTACGATATCTTCCGGCTATTATATCTAAAGCTAAGTTTTACACTAAAATGTGGAATTACTTTCAGTCTGATTTCAATTTATAAAAAAAAAAAAAAACAGCAAAATAAAAATAATTAAGAAAACGATCACGCAATCTGACTTGGCTATAACCTCAAAAGACTATTAACTTATGTAAATTTTTTTATGGGATTAAGTTTTATCTCTTCTTAACATTAAGTTATTAGGATTTATTTTTTCCTGACGTGGTTAGTGTTGCATGATATCTTTGTAAGAAAAGCAAAGTTTTATTGTTCATGTATAAATAACGTATAAATAACGCATGTATAAATAAATAACATATAGCATAACGTTAAGCAAAGACGTTGAAACTATAAAACTAATTACGACAACGTTAATGAAAGCCGGTAAAGAACTAGGACTCGAAATAAACTTGGATAAAACAAAATATATGATTAGCTGCAAAAATGGCGATACTACTGGTGATGTCGATATAGATGGTAATATGTTTGAACAGGTAGATAAATTTAGGTATCTAGGTTCTACGATAACTAGAAAAAACGAAATTGAAGAAGAGATTAAGGTTAGACTGAAGGCGGGAAATGCTTGTTATTTTTCTGTGACAAAACTACTTAGTTCGCGCCTCTTGTCCCGGAACTTAAAAATTAGAATCTATAAAACAATTATCTTGCCTACAGTTCTTTATGGATGCGAAACTTGGCCGCTTACATTAAGGGATGAGCAGCGTCTTAAGGTTTTTGAAAATAAAGTATTGCGTTGAATATTCGGACCGAAGAAGGATGAGTTAATCGGAGAGTTCAGACGGTTACACAACGCCGAATTGGGTGAACTGTATCTGGGTAATATAATTGAGGTAATTTCAACGCGGCGAATCAAATGGGCTTGTAAAGTTGTTGGGCTTAGTAACGAGAGAATTCCTAAAAGGATAATGTTTGCTGTGCCGAATGGTAAGCGTCCGAGGGTTAGATCGAAGCGAAGGTGGGAAGATTGCATTAAAGCCGATCTGAAGGGACTGGGTTTGGACGGCGAACGGTGGAGAGAGGTGTGTAATAAACGATTGGTGGTGTCGGCATCGAACCTTCGAGTTCGCTAAGCCTTTTATTATTATTATAGCATAACGAAGTCTGGCCGCTCAAAAGTCCGATGACAAACTCTAATAATATATGAATGTTATTTTATTTAGTTAACTATAAAGGAATTTTTAATTACCTGAATATAATTACTTTGTATTATCGCTTCCTATGAAAGAGAAAACATGACCACCTTAAGAAAAGACAAAGTTGGAATTAACTCCTTTCCCATTCAAAATCAAATTTTTCAAAATTCATCATATGAAATTTTTTTTTGATTTGGTCTCGAATCATCACCCAGAGTTTGGCCATTAAGAATTGAGAACCATTCAGAATAAACATATGTTACTGAAGTCGCTTATACGTCAAATGACTTACTTATTAGGGAGTATACTTATGTTACTTTCAGCTATTCCCTCAATGGGTTAAAGTCATTGATGAAGCAATTAAATCACTTTTTATCTTTTACCTGTTTCTCAGAAAAAAGGGAAAATATACGACCTAATTGACGTAGCTCAGCTGCCCAGTTACTTTTTTTTTTTTCAAATATTAGTATTTTCCGATGTCTAAATCGCCAAAGAATTACGCCCTTAGGCCAGAGCTGATCCCGAATAATTACCTCTCCTCCGGACAGGTAATAATTTGATATAAGAGCGAACACATTACCCAGAGACAGGACAGCAATCTGTCGAGGCCGAACCCGGGAGTTAATGAGGACGAATTAGAGTAAGACCAGGAGCACGGAGCGGGTTCGAGCACGCCATGTATAATTGTTGCCAGCGCCTCACGCGCTTCCCGAACCTCTTCCGAGCTAATCAGGACCGAATTAGTTCGCTATGAACAATTACTCGGCCTTGTCTGTTCCTGCTCTCTTAGTCAAATTAACCGAAGAGGAAGATATCCTGCGTTTATTCATTACGTAAGGCATCCTTTCGTTGAAGTCTGGCACGAAAGTGGAAGGATGTAGCTGAATCTCTAAGAACTGCACAGGATGATTATTCTATTGCAGTCCTTGAAGATGCTAAAACATCCTGGTATTCTGTTAAGTGTGTCGTCACTGAATCAGATCAAATACTATTCTAAGAAATTAATAGAAAAAATTGAATATTTAATAGTTGACCGTTGCATTATAAAGGAAGGAGATGGTCCTAGAACTCTAATTCTAAGTGAAACTCCTAGCTGAACACACCTCCCTGAAGAAGACCTGCAATGTTGGGTCGAAATGTTGGCTTTTAATAAAATAGTTTTGCCACTATTTAACCTATTTATGACCGCCATCCCGGACCATCATCTTCCTTTAATAGAAAAAATAGTTGCTTATTAATTCCCATTGCTCTCGAATCACAATCAATTATTGACTAAATTGGAGTTAGCATGGGACTAAGACCTAATCTCATAAAAACTCTAATGTAACATATTCTTTTTATATTTACGAAAATGTTTGGAATTGGGACGTTTTCGATCTGTATATCGACAAACTTAAACCGTGGAGTCGTTACCTATCTAGGCACAGAACTTAGTTCGAGCAATTACCTTAGTCTGGAAATCGGAAGCCTATCAAAACTCCTACGAAATAGTCTTTGGGAAATAGAACAACATTGCATCTTTACAAGACACTGAAAAAGAGCTAAATCGACGATTTGGACAATTATATAGATTACTGAACATAAACTCACATCTCTCAATTGATAACAAACTACTACTCTATAAGACCATACCAAAACCCATCTGGATGGACTTAAACTGTGGGGGCCAGCTAAATCTTCTAACATCAAACGTATCCAATTCTTTCAATCCTATGTCCTTCGAACAATAGTTAATGCTCCATATTACGTCACAAACGAAACCTTACATAATTATCTCAACATCGCATTTGTCCTCGACGCAATTACATTCTCAAACTTTCATTAAAAACTTATCCATCGTCCTAATTCCTTAGCACAATCCCTTTCCAGTTCCAACTTATCTATATAATTCCCCACGAAAGCAATGGCCCAGAGATCTTTTATAAATATTCTATTGAAGTTCTGGCAGTGGTCAGCTCCTCCACTGAAGTCATGAGCGTATGTGGCTTTAGCGCTCTTACTCAGTCTCCTCTGGCTTTTAAACAGTGATGCGGCTGGGAGAGAAGCGTTGAGCCCAGTCTTACCTTTCACTTGAGAGCGGCAAGGCATGGTTCAGAGTTCTTTAGGCTTAATGTAAATAATGTACATAGGAATATATACATGAAAATAGTTTTTTTTTTGTTTTTTTTCTTTCTTTACTATTCCTTGAATGTACTTTTTTCCCTTTTTACAAGTTTTTTGTTTTATTTTAATGTATATATTTTTACTTCTACGTTTTCTTCTTATTTTATTTTTTTCGCAATGTATATTTTAAATTGTATATAAAATGTTTGAATGTAAACATAGAGCCCTAATGCTCAATGCCCTAGATTGTGGCAGATAGTTATTATTATTTTTATTATTTTATTATTTATACCTATTTATTATTTTTCTTCAATAGAATTAATTAGAAATGTAAACAAGATGCTGATATACCCAATGTTGACCTGTGGCTTTTAGAAGCTTAAACTTTAAGCTGTAATAAGGTAGGTAAAAGAAAAGTTCTGAAATTTGATTGGAGTATCCTCACATAAATCTTTGGGTCCGTTAAGACAGGAAAAAAAAATTGGAAACTTCCCAAGCTCTACTTCGAGATGGAGGGAGTTAAGTTCATGAAGATCTTACAGCTGCGTGATTTGTGATCGGGGCCCCAAGATACTCCCATGTTTCTCACCACTACGCTGAGTTAAAGTGACTTTTCCCCTCCTTCAGAAGACAATATTTCCTAGGTACGTTGCTCTACCAAATCATTAACAACCATCGTCCTTCTTACGCCTATAACCTTCTCCGGTTCAAATCCTCAGTCCATTCCCTGTCCACAAGATCTCGACCTTCTAACCTTTACATGCCTTCTCACAGATCTGCCTCATTCCAAAATTCCTTTATTGTTCGCTGTCAATATCTGGAATTCCCTCCCTATCAAAATTCGACATTCCCCATCTATATCCAAATTCAAAACCCTCCTATTCCAATTCATATCCCAAAAACAGTCAGTTGCTAACCATTCGAGCTGATTTTAATAGAGAATTCGATACATTTTTATTTTTTAATTCTTTATTATTTTCTTAAAAGTGTATATTGATCTATCAGGGCGAATAGCTTTAAGTGTCTTGTCATAGTATTAATTGTTTTGTATATAGTTTCGTTTGTTTTGTATATAGAATGTTTGCTATCTATCTATGTATCTATCTAAAGATGGGCTTAATCCATAACTGTTGAATGGATGGTCCCAGGAATACCAAACGACTAATGATGAGGCAGGACAAGAAGAGTAGGAAGACCTAGATAAGGTGGCTGAAAGGAGTGTCTGTGGATTCGAGGGACCTCATCCAAATACTGGACATTTCGTCACTGAAATAAATGTTGAATTTATTGTCTTGATACAATTAACGCATAACCAATATAAACCATTGTTGAAGTGTCGGAATTGCTTGTATTGTTTTGTATATACGTCATAATAACTATAGAGGTTCGTACTGAAAGTACTTCTTGCGGGACTGATTTAGTTAACAGGATATAGAACCTATCATATGCGCCGACTTATGAAAATGATTGGGGGTAAAATTATAGGATCACGATGTGGGGGTTGAGGATATTTTTTGAAATATATCCTCTATGCAATATATAATTTGTCTGTATATGAAAAAATACCATCTCAGGCAGGTATTGAGTTTTTTCAAGATCTTTCTGATGACAAAAAAGAGTTAAGCCACACTTTAAACTGATAGATGATTCTTTTTACGGTTTACGTGAGTTTATGAATCCAAAATAGAACATACCTGCAAGTAGATAGATACAGTCTTTTGTAATGGTATTGTAATGTACACGATCGATATACATGTAATGTATGACGTTCATACATAGCAATTTGTTGGAGGGGGGGTGAGCCCCAATATAACCTCATTATTTTATAAATGATGGAATAATCCTTTTTGTTTAGCGGAATAATAAGTTATAAAGATATAAAGAACTCTTCGGTATTTTCAGTCGGTACATCGCATCTACACATATCTATTGGTTTTAGTATAAATATCCTCCTTAGTATATTTCCTCTAGAACCCTCTGGAAGTTTGCATATTAATTTTTATAATTGCACTATAATCTCCATAGTTCTAATGAAGACGTATGTTTTTCTACTTTTCTTACTTGAAGGCATCTGTTCATAATTTGCCATTTTATACATTTAATTATTGGTTTAATTTATTTATTATGCCAAAAAAAGTCAAAATAACAAAAACTGATGTAAATGATTATAAATACACAAGGTAATTTGTGGTTTAAGGTTTGCGTGTTTGTATTGGAATATATATTCAAATTCAGTTACTCAACTGCTAGCAGATGTATTTGTTTTTGTTCTTGTAAAGAAATTTAATTTAATTTATTTTACTTATTTTTCATTTAATATTAATACATTCTGTATTAATTAAGAGCATTTACAATGTTGATGAAAGAGCATATTAACATTATATTTCCAGAAAATATAAATACATATGTGTTACAATAAATTGAAGTATGAACAAAAGAAAATAGCAAAAAGGAAAAATAATGGTCTCTAAATATATTAAAATAATTATTTGGACACGGGCCTACTCATTTATAGTATGTGGAGGGAAAAACAAGCCTACAGAAGATATCAGTGCTTCTCTCTCAACTGTATTAATGTTATTAAAATTTAATTTTGAAAAAAATCAAATTATATCTCAAACTGAGAAATCATTATTTTACAAGAGAAGCAGCATATATTTTAAAGATGAAATAATTTACTTATTTATTTAACAAAAACAAAAGCAGTCAATTAAATTCCATTAGTCGATTAAGTAAAATTTATTAATTTAAATATAAAATGATGAATTGACTTGAATTCTAATTGACTCGTGGCACAAATGCTTAATATCTTTGTTGATTATTGATTATTAGATCGAATTTTCCATCAGGCTGTTGGCCTCCTATACGTTCTCTTGCCAAATATTGGAGCATCTATTGGTGAGTAAAGACTTCCTGGTGGATATCTTCGTGTTTTATGCACCGCCCATCTTAACCTCCTTGACTTCATGTCATGAGATATTGATTGAATAGTTTCTGTAAAGAGTTCTTTACTGATTCTTTTCCGCTATTGGTTAGTACCTTGATCCCAGATCACTAATGCGGAGGAATTTCGTCAAAAGATTTTCCTCTCGAATGTTCTATTACATCTTTTTATGGTGCTGGTTTAGAGTCCAGCACAACCGTATTACAAAGTGAATGATTAATTTGAGATTTATATACATTCGTTGAGGTTTTAATACCATTTGGTGCTTAATTAAAGCTGTCTTATCTTTAGTCATTTATTGATAATATTGTGGAGCCGAAGTATTATTAATTAAGTAAAACATCGAAAGTTACTGAATAATTCAACTCGATAAGGAAACGTAGTAATTTTACTAAGGAAAGATTCCAAAAATAAGCCTTTGATGGGTTATGAAAGTAATTAATAAACAAAAGAAACTGTGGACATCTTCAGGACAGAAAAAAAAGGAGTAATTAATTTGCCTAAATGTTGAGAAAATACAATCATATCAACAGTATATAAATAATAAATCAACTAGAAACCGCACATAAATTGAAGATACTCATATTTTTTACAATTCTATTGTTTATAACTGAAATATTTTATAATGATGTAGAGATGGTTGAACGTGGTAAAATATAAGGAGTTGGTCAGGGGATGCGGTCAATAAATACTATATTTTTATTTGATTGAATTACTATACTTTACTTAATTTTGAGTCTATCAACTGTTTCCTGCAGTGCCTGATGCCACGATCTGATTAAGACCTGCAAGGTGGGTCGAAACATCGGCGTAACAATTAAAAATACTATTTTTTAAAAATTTAGTATTTATTTGACCACACGCCCTGACCAACTCCTTCTCATGAAATATTTTATATAATATTATGATAATATCCATTGTTCTTTAATTTATTTTTTCTGATTAATAATAACTTCTTACTATTACGGATTCTCAAATTCTATCACTTACCTTACGCGAGTAAAGTTGACATAAAACCGTGCAATATACATATATCTATATTTAAAATGATAACAGAAGAATTTGTATTGACAACAGAAATTTCGGTATAAAGGCTACTTATTTGGTATTAGAATGGAAAGAATGGAACGCCCGTTGAGTGGTTAGTGGCAGATTTCACGGTCTCAATGGAATCCAACTGCCCGATTTCACGGGAGTCCTGTGTATACAGACTCTACACAAACCGGGATAAAGGACGTTAACAGTCTGCAATAAAATGGACTGTCCAACAAAAAAGCTAGCAATTCATTTATTTTATACATGAATATATATTAATAACAAATATATATAAATATGCAAAGAAGGAATTTATTGAATAATATTTTCTGTATATATGATGTCAATGTGTTCATATATCAGTATAATTATTCTCCACGTGCCAGATTATTATATTTCTAAATAAACAAATAAAAAGAAAATTGAATTATAAGTAGTAGAACCAGTTGAGCAATTTGTCACCAAATTTATGTCATACATTTGTTCTATAAATAGATATCTATAAAATATCAATATTAGTTTCATAATTTTTACAGGGTCTCTTTTTTAGATAATTAGATACAAAAGTCGAAAACGATTTTATATTATAAATTAATTTATTATTATATAGTCCAACCAATTAAATAAAGATATTAAATTCCTTTGTAAGCAGAAGCCTAGTGAGTAAGGCACTATGTCTCGTTCCCTTGTCCGGCTGTGGCAAGTATTTATTTATTTAATTACTTAAGCCGTGATTCCTCTATAAAGTTGGACTCCATATTATACAATTGATTAAGAGAAAATATTTAAAAAAAAAAAATATGACTGTTATTATGATCTCTGTCAAATCACCTATTTGCACAACCTTTGGCCTTAAAAAAGTTCTCTCTTACAAAGTACTAAAATCTAGACCTTCCATGGTTTTTAGTAGTACATTTTGGATATATGTGTGTGTATGTATATATATATATATATATATATATATATATATATATTTGTAAGACAAAATTTCTTATGAATTTCGGAAATAAAGTTGTCCTGTCGCTAATAGTTGACGACAATATTCTCCACCTGCTTCTTCAGATTCAAAATATATCATAGAGATTACAAAAAAAATATTTTTATGATTTAAAAGAGTATTCTCAAGAATTATTATTATTGTTAATTGTAAAAATTTTGTTAACAAATAATGATAAGGATATGACTTTTATCACTTATGATCAAAAATAAAAATCATCATAGAATTTTTAAAAATTTTGATCGGATTTGTTATTTACTTTTGTTTAATTATCGATTTCAAACTCCTAGTTTTTAGGTTCTCTTTGTACAATTAAATGATTACTCGAAAATTATTAAGGAATTAAGGAAATCAAAAGTGAAATATTGTATTTACTCAAATGTTAAAAATATTTTGAAACGTTGTAAATAGTTAAGTTATCATATTTTTATTTTCATATGAAACATATTCTAAAAATAAAATAATTTTTGACAATTATACTTACAAATATGTAAATTCAATTTATAATAGGTATTTGATGTTATACAGAGGTTAACTAGATAGATGTTGATATTTATGTCATATATATATGGAATATCATTTAAAATAAATATTGTTTATTCGAATATTGTTTAAACAGATAGAGAAATTTAGGTATCTAAGGTCTACGATAACTAGACAAACAATATTGAAGAAGAGATTAAGGTTAGACTGAAGGCTGGAAATGCTTCTCATTTTTCCGTGACAAAACTATTTTTAAGTCCCGAAACTTAAAAATTAGATTCTATAAAAACATTATCTTACCTACAATTCTTTATGGATGCGAAACTTGGCCGCTTACATTAAGGAATGAGAAGCGTCTTAAGGTTTTTTGAGAACAAAGTATTACGTAGAATATTCGGACCAAAGAAGGATGAGTTAACCGGAGAGTTTAGACGGTTACACAACGCAGAATTGCGTGAATTGCATCCGGGTAATATAATTCAATTAATTTCATCGCGGCGAATCAAATGGACTTGTAAAATTGTTGGGATTAGTAACGAGAGAATTCCTAGAAGATTAATATTTACTTTTTTGAATAGTAAACGTCCGAGGGGTAGACCGAAGCGAAGGTGGGAAGATTGCATTAACGGTAGAGGGAGGTGTGTAATAAGCGATTGATGGTGTCAGCATCGAACCTTCGGGTTCGCTAAGCCTTTTATTTATTTTTTTATTATTGTTTTATTTCCTTCCAAACCAAAGTCCTCGTATTGATAAATTTCTCTCCCCAAATCGCTTTCTATATTTCTCTTTTAGGTACGGAATGCATTTTTTATATATTTCCTCCTTCTCAATTTGTATTTTGACATCTTGTTGCTCATCGTTCGTCTCATATTTAATTCTAGGATCCAAAATAAGAACCTCATTTCCTTTTGCACTGAAGGCCAGAATGATAAAAAATTGATACCCAAAAAATGTTTACGAAAGCGTAAAAAAAAAAAAAATGTAAAAACCTGCATTATCAAAAGGTCAAATAAAATAACAATGAACCATGTAATAATTAACCTAACTTATCTAAGTGTTTGTCAAGTTTGAAAAGGATAATACTACCTTGTTTGTCATTTCGAAACACGAGGGACGAATTTGCTTATCTTAGCAGTATAAGATACAATATAAGATATAGAAGAGGCAGAGATAATCAATTATATAGTAATTTGGAGGCTGAAGGGGAGAGTAAGGTAGAAGTGGAAGGAGTTGGGAGTGAGAAATATTGTGGACAGAAGAGGCGTGGGACCACGAGCTTGTCGAGAGGAGATAAGTAAACTTGTCCAGCCCGGACCGGACCCTCGCGCCACTAAATCTCCTCTCCCTATCTCACTCCCTAATGCTTCCATTCTCTCTACCTCGTCTCTAATTGACCGCCTTAATAGTACCTTCTTTCCACCTCTTCTTATTTACATCCCAGTCTTTACAATAACGTCTTCCTCCCATTTATCCAACAATTTATATATGTAACATACAAGGGATTGTTATGGTAAACCCTTCAAAATGCATATATCAATTCGAATCTCGTGCAAATAATACGAACAATATACGAAGGAAACTCACCATCTCATGGTGAGTTTCCATCTGCATCTATTTCCCTTTTCAAGAATTTTTTTTTTTTAACATTTTATTGAGAAATATTACAATCTGTCTCAGTTAAGGACACTTATAATAGAGTTCAGAGAGTACATTCATATCGTATATACAGAAATATAAATAAATAAAGTAATAACAAAAGAATAAGAAAAAAAATAACAAAAGAAAAAATAGTGGAGAGAAGAATAGTTGGGGTGATCAGTCAAATAAGAAGGCATAAATAAATGATACTATTTATTTTGACATTAGCCGACGTTTCGACCTGAAGTTCATGCCATCATCAGGGCTAAGAAAAGAACCAGATAACAAGGTATGAGAAACATAAGTTGTGTAGGTAAAAAAATTAAAGTAAAATTCAGTTGTTAGAGTAATGAAAATAGTAAGAACAAAGAGATAAATGATAATAAGCGGTACAAAGTGTGGAATGATGAAGTAAACATAATGAAAAAAATATTTCTTATTCTCTTTCTTATTTCAACCTTCTCAGTTTCCTTCCTCCTTCCTTTCATCCCTCTGCTCTGTTTTAAGTCTGTATTATATTATAAGTTGTCTATACATCTTGATAGACTTTACAACATCTCAAATTTCTATCTAACTATTCTATTCACAATATCTTAATTTTATTGTTTATTTCCATTTCTTATATAACTTCATATTTTTCTGTTTTTACATTTTATTCTAAGATTTCCATTTTAATACTTATGTCATTTATTAAATTTTTTTTTCATTATGTTTTCTTCATCATTCCACACTTCGTACCGCTTATTATAATTTATCTCTTTGTTCTTACTATTGTCATTATTCTAACAACTGAATTTTACTTTAATTTCTTTACTTACACTACTTGTGTTTGTCATACCTTGTTATCTAGTTATTTTCTTAGCCCTGATGATGGCCTGAACTTCAGGTCGAAACGTCGGCTAATGTCAAAATAAATAGTATCATTTATTTTTGCCTTCTTATTTGACTGATCACCCCAACTATTCTTCTCTCCATTATTCACGACAGTCAACCATTTACCAATTATAAAAAGAAAAAAAATATATATCCACATAAGTAAGTAAAAATAGAAATAAAAATAAAACAAACATCGTAGATACAAGCATACCTATATATAATCAGCCAGGTAATCTCCGACCAATCTTGTCCCCCCACACGTGGAGGGAAAAGCGAGGCTTAGGAGATCCCTACGCTTCTCCCTCAGTCTCTGCACTGATATTCAAAACCAGCGGAGGAACAGCCACAGACACTCATGACTTAAATGGAGAATCTGGCCCTTTGCTATTACTCCAAAACATCCATATTTACAAAAGGTCTCGTGGCCACTTGTAGGAATTGTACAATGGGATTTGGTTGATGAGAAAGGTTATGGTGAAATTTGTAAAATTTGGCTGGGATAAGATCAAGAATAAATGGAATATTAAGATCATTATGCAGGGTTTTATTGGTTACATAGGATTGAATATGTTTGATGTTAGAAAATGTAGCTGTACCCCACAGTTGTAGTCCGTAAGTCCAGATGGGTTTCAGTATTGTCTTGTAGATCAGTAATTTGTTTTCACCAGAAAGTTTAGATTTTCTATTCAGTAGTCTATATAGCTGGCCATATCGTCTGTCGAGTTCCTATCTTTAAGTCTAGTATGTATATTCCATGTTAGTCATCTGTCTAAGAGAAAGCCAAGATACTGGACTGTGTCTGAGAAAGTAAGCTGAATGGAGTTAAAATAAACTGGTGGGCAGATATTATGCCGAAGGGTGAACTTAATGCGTTTACATGTAGATTCGTTTACCTTGATGCGCCATTTTCGAGATTTAATTGTAGAATTGTATAAAATAATAGAAGAAAAAATGTACTCTCTAAGAATTTAGTTTTAAACAATCAAAATCTGGTGCTCGCAACACACAACCTTCACATACCCCTATACTTTGAATATTTTTTATTTTTATTATTGAAATTTACAACTGCATTAATTGATAAAATACAACAAGTAAATATGAAATGTGCAACATGAAGAGAATCTACCTATTGGTAGTACTCCAATTATATTTCTATATTAGAAGGTCCCGAAGCCATCTTCTTTTCAGACTCCTAGGAGGGTTATCAGGAATAGAAGAGGAAGCAAGGTTCTAAACAAGAGGGTTTGGATGGTTCAAAAGTTTATTATGGAAGGGTAGGTATCTGGATTGAGCTAAATCGAAAACATTATCCTTAACATTAAGGTCGTTAAGGATAATTTTATTTGTGACAAAGTAGGGAGAATTCAGGATTTTACGAAGGATTTTGGATTTTAGGGATTGGACTTGAATATAAATTATATTCTGATAATCAGAACTAAGATTTTTGTCGGGTATGCTAAAGAAAATATTATATAAGGAAAATAAGAATTAAGTTAAAACAAAACTATGCGAGTAACATGCCAATAAATATTAATATCTGAAAAATTTAAACTTTTGAGTTAGAATTTTTTTTTAAATACAGATTTGAACCATAGAGCATTTTTAAAATGTTGTCGATATATAAATAATTATTTGAAATTGAGAAAATATTTTTCCTCGATTCTTGAACACTTGATCAAACGAATCTCATAATCAACTCTTCAGTTAAGTATATAAATTGCAGTGTTTGAAATCGAAAATTAAAAGAATAAAAATTATCTGATCAAAATTATTATCTGGGAATTTAAAAAATCGTTTGATGATTTTTATTAAGAGCGATTTTGATTTTTCATCATAAGTGATAAAAATTATATTCTGATCATTATTTTTATTATATTCATTACAATCTATGCGTGTTACATGTCAATAAATGTTAATAGCTGAGAAATGTAACTTAAAGTTAAAATCAAATAAAATACTGAAATTCGTAGCAAAATTAAATAAGTAAAAGAAATAAATTGATTTAAAAATCTAGTGCTCCCAACACACAACTTTTAATTACCGCTCATCTTTGAATATAAATTATTTTCTGGCCATGTTGGGCTATTATAAAATTTTTAAATTGCCTTTTTAACCGAGCTAAAGCAAAAAAAATTACAACTAACAAATTATTTATACCAATAGAATAAAAAATACCCTATTTATTATATCAATGGTTGATTAAGGATTGCACGATCCATTAATTATGGATTATACGACTATTAGCTATTAAATTATTATTTTCCATTGAAAAGTTTACTAAAATTAAATTAAAATGGGCGATATCTATATCGCCTGTCATAGATAGGTCAAAATTTGTCACACTAATTGTAAGTGGATACTGTTGGGATATCATAAAGGGAAAATGCATCATATTATTCACTAATTTACTTTTCTAATAGATTACATGATTTTTCGAAATAAACGGATGATAGACAGTATAATATTAGAGCTAGAGTTATTAAACTATAGTAAATATATATAAGGTTATAACT
This sequence comes from Nezara viridula, assembly GCA_928085145.1. Taxonomy (NCBI): domain Eukaryota; kingdom Metazoa; phylum Arthropoda; class Insecta; order Hemiptera; family Pentatomidae; genus Nezara; species Nezara viridula. The sequence goes on along the minus strand of OV725080.1, from coordinate 151,333,511 downwards.
ATATCCATGAAATATTTCTATATTTCATTTATTCTTTCACAAAGTTTCAATGAAATAGTATCTTAAACAATGTCATTGCCTTGATTCCGTATATTTTAAATACTTTTTGTCAAACGAATTTTTTTTTCAGTTTACATTCAGTAAAAAAAATTCATTTAATTTCATTGATGCCCTCCAATGTAGCAGAATTTAAAATTTTCAAATAATAAAAAAAAATAATAATAACATTTCCTTGAAACATATGATTTACGTTAAACATTTAAGTTTCAGAAACTATTATTTATATATTTTTCGTCACTCTACTTTACCTTCTACAATTTTATTCATTAGATATTATTTTTTTCTAAAATTCTCCGCTTTCCAACGATATATTATACGTGTACCTTCTGACTATTATTTCCAGAGATTCATTTTCGACCTGGATAAGCATTTTTCTTTTTTTTTTCTCCTCTATGCGATTATCAAATTCTTTCAAAAGTTATATTTAGCATTTTTTCTTAATAATAAGAGATAGTTAATTATTTAAAATAAACCATATTAAAGGTACTTTAGAGGAAGTTCTTTTTTTTCTAACCCCCCAAAATGTTTATTTAATAAAATTACATATATAGTACTTTAAAGGAAGACGCACATGAACATGGGAATTCAAGCCCTGTAAAATGACATCAACGGGGATAAGACCTAAATGATATTAAAGACCACTTAATTATACAATGACACACCGAGTTTAATCAAAATCGTTTGAGCCGTTTTTGAGAAAATTGTAGAAAAGTGTTCCACCGTTGATATAAAGTGGCACTTCCGGGTAGCCGATTTTAAGGAAAAGGTTGCTGTCACATCACAGGCATATAACTATTTTAAATACGTAATATCAGTTTCGTACGACTTTTAGTTTTTGAGCTAGACTGCTAACATACAAACACACAGACATACAAACCATTTTTCGGGACTTGGCTGTTTGGACTCAGGTTACTCCAAAACGTGTATTTCCGTTGAAAAATCAGATTCAAAAATTTTCACGATCGCAATACTTACCCTTACTCTATATTACATATTTACGTAAGTAAAATTAAAAATCTGGTGCGCGCAACACACAACTTTCACTTACTGCTCAACTTTGAATAGAAATTATTTTCTGGCCATGTTGGGCTGTTAGAAAATTTTTGAAAAATTGATTGTATAATCACACAGACACATAGAATCACAGACAATTTTTCAAGACTTGGTTATTTGGACTCAGGGTACCTCATAACGTGTATTTCCGTTGAAAACATAGATTCAAAAATATTCATGATTGCAATACTTACCCTTACTATATATTTCATATATACGTAAGTGAAAGTAAAAAAAATAAATGTAGTGCAGGTACCACGGGAACAATTAAAATTTTCCGATCAAAATTGTTTTGATCACAATTTAATCATTATTATTTATGTAAAACCGTATCACTCAGTTAGTGATCATTATTTTTAATCGAATCAGTAAACATCAAAGATTGAATTAAATTTTATTTATAATCAAACATGATTTTTAAATTAAAAATCAAATATAATAATTCTGTGGAAAAAATAATTATCGATTTCTAACCCTACCAAAAACCCATTTAAAACCAATTTCAGCTTTTCGATTGGTTCCATTTGTTGCCTTTTAACTCAGTGGATTGACAAAGTGTCAATAAAATTTCAAAATCAAATAACAGCCTAAAGAACTCGGTATGCATACAAATTCGACATCGGACGTTAAAATTGGTCAATTAAGGGAGAGAAGAAAAATTAGTGTCGGAAACAAATAAGCTATTAGAGGAGAAGGATATAAAAATAAAAATAAAATGGATTGACATTGTTTATACGAGTAGGGAATCAATTATCGACGCCCCCAGATGGGAAGTTATCTCGAGAGTGGATGGGAAGGTATCCCGGTATCTCGGGGAAGGGGAAGATATAGGGTCAATTAATACCTTGCCTTTACAAGGTCCTCGCGGTTTAATTGGTTCGTTATTTGGCCAGCGAGGACCGGTCCGGGAACACTGCTCTTGTCTCTCTCCTTCCTTGGTAGCTCTATGGGGAGGCTATCTGGTCAGCATCGGGCTTATGGTCGTTGGCGCAATCAAGGGAGGGGATTAAAGCTTGTCTTCCAATATTTAACTAAACAAAATAATTCTAAAAAAAAAATTATGAGATTTACATAAAAAAATTAAATATACAAGTATATCCCAATTCTCTGATTAGATTGTATTAAACGAATTCTAATGTATAATACATTTTAAAAACCTATAGGTGTCTCCAGTATGGGGGACTGGGCATGGTTGTGACAGTTTTAATTTAATAGAAATACAAATAGAAAATAAACTTTATTCTGGGGCAATGTCCCCTTGGAATAACAATAATTCCCAGTTACAAAAGAAAAAAAATACACATCTGGCCAAAAACTAACTCAATAAAGATTCAAACAATATATACAACAACTTAAATAATAGTATGTAAATTACTAAAAAATAAAATAAAATCTTCTCAACTATATTTATAATTTTACTGGAAAGATAACAAAAAGAAAAGGAAAAAAAAAAGAAAAAAGAATTACATGTATAGAAAGAAAAAGCAATAGAAAGATATATATGTATACAAATTGAGGAATGTAAGAAATGAAATACGTCTAAAATATACACAATCTTGTAGATAGAAAAAAGAAAAATGAATAAAAACAACAAACAATCTCCTACTCTTTATGCATTATCTCACAATGCTATGCCAAAAGTCATACTGAATCCTTAAAGTTCACAAATAATAAAATAAAAAAGTGGTTTATGAAAAAAAAATATCATCCTTGTTGCATGATACATAATTAATCAGCGTCTGATTGGGTTGTGAAGAGGAATTAGTAATTACCCATAATTACTTTCACTTACCTACATATGTAACATATAGTAAGGGAAAGTAAAGCGATCGTGAAAATTTTTGATATGCCTCAGTTGTGACAGCAACTTTTTTCTTAAAATCGGAAGTGGCACTTTATATCAACGGTGTAACACATTTTTACAATTTTCTATAAAACGGTCCTAACGATTTAAACAATCCTAAACAATAAACAACAATAAAACAATAAAAAATTACATGTGTCAACAACCCACTTCTTCACAAAAAGCAATCTCCTTGGCAATAAAAATTATATATGTACAGAGTAATCACTACTAAACACTGGTTAAATATATTTAAATATTGAGGAAATAAATATATATATTTTGCTCTATTATAATCTACTAAAAGCTATAAATATAAATTATAAATATGAACCCACATCCGTAGACTGTCCTTGTAAGTGGAAGGATAAGTGAACGTCCTGTGATGCGAGCACCAGATTTTTTATTAGATTGTTTTAATTTATTAGCTAATAAAAGAAATTCTTTTAAAAATTAAAATGATCTTAGTTCATATTTTAAATTTAATCAGCGATACGGACTTATTTTTAAGCTACTTGACAGAAGTTATGAATTATCGGGGACTAATAAATTAATTATTTGCAATGTTCTCATTAAACCACTTTGCATATACGGAATCGAGTTATGAAGAATAGCAAAGGCATCGAATATAAAAAGAATTCAGTCATTCCAGTCGGAAATTCTCCGGAAAATTGTAGACCCTTTTATGTTTCCAATTTTGCGTTACACACTGACCTTGACATTCGTTTTATTACAGTAACTACTACAGACCGTTTTAATAATTCTCATGACAGACTGACTCTAAATTCAAATCAACTTACTCAAGCTCTATCGACTGCTACAAATCCATGTCATCAGTTCAGGAGACTGCTGTAATAAGACCAAGAGACTTATTACTTATATGTTATACTTTTTGTTATTATTTTTTTCCTTTAGTTTAGTTTTGTAATTTTATATTAATCATATTCTTTCTTGCTTTTTTTAAAATTTCATTTTGTTGTGTTCCTCGTACCATTGTAGATACCAAATTTATCTTCACAGAAATATTTATCTTATAAATAAATGAAATAAAAAAAGGAAGTTAGTCGACTGTGGGTGATAAATATTCAGGACGGAATCTTTTTAAATTTTTTATTATTTATGCCAACGTTTCAACCCATACATGTGGGTCATCTTCAGGGCTGAAAATTTTTAAAATACAATTAGAGATATAATATTATACGACCGATAATGATACATAATAAAGTATAGTGATTGATGGTACATGAATCTTAACTAATATTGACAATATACGTATTAAAAGTGAAATATGTAAATAGTTATACAAACATTTTTTTTTTTAATTTCTTTATTGAGTATTACAAAAATCTGTCTCTTGGACAAGTTATACAAACTAAAAATTAAAATAAAATAATGTATATAATCCATTTATACAAATGTTTAATATTTTCTCTTACTAACCTTGGTTTGAGCACTGAGGGTGTTCAAGTACTGACACCTTTGGTAGGTAAGTGAAAAGGTCAGGAGGGGGGGAGAGGATTTCTCAGTTGTCCTTTAATAAACTATAGTCATCATTCACTATAGATTATTACTCATCATTATCGGTCGTATACCATTATATCTGATTGTATTTTTAAAATTTTCAGCTCTGAAGATGATCCACATATTTGGGTTGAAACGTTGGCATAAATAATAAAAAAAATTAAAAAGACTGCGTCCTGAATACTTATCACCCATGATGAAATAAAAAATATTTTCAAGACTCATCGAATAACATTGAAGAATAGAATTATATACAATTATAGCCCATTCCCTCTAGTTCGGGGATTGCCCCGACGTTACCCCCGGTAGGAGTACCCACTGCTACCTGGACTGGGGTTCACACGGTTAGTCAGGATCAAGCTGCGTGTCACCTTTGCATATCGCGTGAGCCCATTCCTTCTTTTTCGAGTTCCCTTTATTCCAGCCTTCCCCTTCCACTCCTCCTTCTTACTTATTATTTTTTTTCCTTCTCAATTCTCTTAATTTCCTTTCTCTCCGCGCCTTTTTGTTGGTTTCTCGTTGCCTGCGACACTCTAATGGCTTTAATTGCTTCGTCCGATTTCCTCAAGGTCCAAGACTTGGAAGCTTGAGCAAGTTCGTGTCCGTCCTGTAGTCACCGAATCGTTTCCTAGTAGCGACTGTCCGTTCCGATCAGTTCTCAGGAGACGATGATTGTCAGGTGTGTTCATCAAGACGATTTGTCTGCCCTACCGGTGATCAGGGGTATGCTTACCTGAGACAGGGCATTTATTCATAATGACACGAACTGGTCCAGAGCTACATGCAACCTCTAATTTAATCTGTTCAAGTATCACTGAGATGATATAAACTTGGCATCTTCTTAGCGGCGATGAATGAAAATCTTAACCACCAACCTGCTTAGAAACAGGGTCAGATCTAAGATTTTTGTAGGGCATGCTAAAGAAAATATTATGTAAAGAAAATAAGAATTGGTTGAAACAAAAACAAACCATGGGAGTAACATGTCAATAAATATTAATAGTTGAGAAATTTAAACTTTTGAGTTAGGATTTTTTTTTAAAATACGGATTTGAACCATAGAGTATTTTTAAAATGTTGTCGATATATAAATAATTGTTTGAAATTGAGAAAATATTTTTCCTCGATTCTTCAACACTTGATCAAACGAATCTCCTCATATCAATACGAATGTATTGATGGGCATGTCAGCTAAAACCATATCTTTGATTAGTATGTTATTATGTCCATGTAAATTATTGAGGAATCGTTTGTATAGAATTCTTATGTGTTGGTCAACTGTAGGCAGGAGGAAGTCGGTATGTAATGTTTTGTTTGCCACGTACCAAGGTGCTTTAGTTATAAGTCGTAAAATTTTTTATTGGAAAGTTTGAAGTTTGTGTAAGTGTGTCTTTTTAGCTATACCGTATATCAGTGAGGAGTAAGTCCATATTGGTTTAAGTAAGTATATGTATGTATTTAGTTTCTGTCTCAGTTCTAGTTTTGAAGATTTGGAAAAAAGTGAGTAAAATCATTTGAGTCGTCTGTTGAGGGTCTTCCGTTTTATTTTGACATGTGGGCCCCATGTCATCCTTCTGTCAAAGGTAAGTCCAAGGTAGTGTACGGTGTTCGTCTGAGGAATTTGACAGGTATTTATCCGAAGAGAAAATATAATGTGTTTCATCGTGGTTTAGTCGAATTTTCCATGATTTGTACCAGTCTTGTAATTTATCTAAATGACGTTGTAACGTCTGTGAAGCTTATTTGGGGTCATGATGTTTTATGAGAATTGCTGTGTCGTCAGCATTAGTAACAGTCAACGTCTCTTTGTAAATACATATGTCGTAAGTGTATATGCGATATATATTAGTGGAGCCAGTACTGAACCTTGGGGAACTACCGTTAAGACTGGACGAATAGAAGAAATTTCTGAGCCCTGCCGAACTGAGAAAAATGTATCGAAAAGGAAATATTGAAGAATCAGGATTCTTCTTCAGTTTTTGATGTATCATGTTTTAAATAATACTTAAGAAATGCAAGTTTCTTTACATTCCTTGAAAAAGAGGCTGATTGCTTATATCAGAAATAAACGTATTTTCACATTACTTTTTTAAAAATATTTAAGCTCTTAAAATAAATTTTACATCATCAGATTCGTTGGAATTTTGGCAAAAGAATCTATACTTAGCTCAATTTCCAAAAAAATCTATTTGAGTTCACATTGGAAAAAACAATTTTAATTAAAAAAAAAAACAGACGACAGGAATTGGGAAATTCTTTCCACCTTAAGGGAGTGTATTTCCATATTTACCATATTTGGAACATTTTGGTAGATTGATATGGAAATTGACATCTACAAATATTTTAACTCGGTGTAGTGGTCGGGTTCCTTTCACTACATTTTACGGCTCTAGGCAAATACACTTCGTCCCATCCATCGGTGCATGTCAACAACGTTAAGTCTTGAGGTGTGATAGGAACCCGACTACTACACCAAGTTTAAACATTCGTTGGTGTCAATTTCCCAAATCAAGATTTTTCAGCAAAGAAGGAATTATATTCCCTCAGGATAGATAATATTTCCTAAATTCTGTAGTCCGTTTTTTTTTTAGTTAAAATATTTTTTTTAAATATAAAAAATTCATTTTCATAACATATGATCACATGATATCATTTCAAATCAATTAATAATCGAGTTATTTACAATATAATTTTCTTTTTGTTAGTATTTTGAGTTCCATATGTTTTAAAACATTCACGTTATCTATCTCAGTAATTGCAGCCTTCAAAGTTGAAAATCGATCATACCCTAAAAAAAAAATTAACGAAACTTTTAGCCGATTGATTAAACACACTTTACACAGTAACCTGTAAGAATTTTGAGCTCAAATAATTCAAAACACTCAGGGAATCTCAATGCACAATTTGAGCCATCAAACTTAAAACTCGATCCAGCCGTTCATTCAAAACAGCGTTAAAAAGCTTTTTGCAAATCGATTAAACTCATTCTATTTAATCACTGTTCAGTATATTTAGCTCAAATTGTTACAAAACACTCAGGGTATTTTACCAAATAATTTTATCCATCTAATTTAAAAATCGATTCCACCATTCACTCAAAAAAGGATTACCTACATAGCATTTAGTGTATCATCCAAACACATAGAATAGAAAAATAATTTATTCTGGGACAAAGTCCCTTTAGAATAACAAAAAAGTATAAAATTAAAGTATTATATCTGGAATAAGTAAAAACAAACATAAACAGTAAAATTAAAGAAAATATTAGTTAAACATCCAATGTACAAAATTTAAAAAACACTTGAAACCATGCCAAGACACTTAAAACTATGTACAGTGGTCAAACATAGTATATACTTTTAAAAAAAATAAATAAGAAATACATTATATTCTTCATAGAAATAAACTCTGTGTTTCTGCAGAATAAAAAAAAGAAAAAGAAAACGAATCTGATAGTAAGTATTTGAGTGATGAATTATATGTAAATATATCATAACGCTCGTTTCTCTTTGCTTATTCGGTTAATAAAGGACGCAATCATTATTAAATAAGGTTATAATAATAAAAATGAAATTTAATAATATTTACTTTGAAGAATGAATGTAGTTTCTATCCTCTTCTCTTACTGAATAAACACTAAATCGACAAAAATTTAAACACAGTTTTAATAAATAATTATTTTATAGGCTATCTTAAAAAAAATAAAAATAAATAAAAACACTAATTTTCATATAAAACTACGGGTATATTTTTCAAGCCATTAAAGAGGCAAAAGGAAGCGGTACGTGGTACAATTAAGCTGACATTAAATATGCATGACAGTCATTACGTTTTGAAAATGGAAGAATTGAAGGAGTTTATTTAAGCGAGGCTACTGTGCGTGACCAAGTCAAGACTTACAGTAGTCATGCTCTAATTTATATCTCATATTTAATATTTGACCATCCGCTGTCATCTTAAATTCTAGATTATAGCCTTCTGTATCTTCGCCAGTGCCATCTTGATTGCTATTCGAGGGGCATGGGTACTTACCCAGCTCTCGGTACTTAAGTCCAACCCCCCACTTACCCGGCATTACCGATGCCAACATAAAGAACAAGTCTTCAAGAGTTGTTGAAGGCTGACTGTACTGGGAATAAAAAATAAGTAAAATAGATTCAGAAGTATTACAAGTTGGACAATTCTTTTAACGATGGTAAACACGTTTAGTTGAATCCGTTACTGCTTTCGAATGTCTTTGGCAACCGTGAAGACAAATTGAGGCGATTTACTGAGAAATATTTTGTTACGATCTTGTTATTATTTTCCAAATTACAGGTACCATGACATTAGCCTTAAAAAAACAGGGAAAGGAAAACGTTTATTTTTTATTAAATATGTCGATATAATTCGTTCTTTAAAAATCTCAACTAACTAACATTATTCTCTACTAGTAGGCCCGTGCGAAAAATTCGCACAGCATATATTGTTATCAAATGCCAGATTAATAAGAAAATAAAATAATGCAACGCATACAAATATAAAGAAATGAATTGTTACTTTATCGATAAATATAATCGACAAAGAAAACAAAAATTAATTTAAATATTCATTTTTGTTTGGAACCAACATGTTTACAAATTTCAGTAAGCTGTATCTTTGCTAAAAATTGTCCGCTTTCAATGATTTTTTTTTTCCTTTTGTAGGGAATTTAGTAATCTTTTATATAATCACGGGCATAATCAAGGGACATGTGTGTAATTTTTTATTTATTCGCAAATAAAGTTTGTTTTCTTTCATCACTTGTTTGTCTGAATTATCGGGGTGATTGGACTATTTTGCCCGCCGAAGGAAAAGGAAGCCTTTGGTGGCTCAATCTTGAGATTTGGTGAAAAATTGACGATGATATGGCTTGCCTATGAAAAACACCATCGATAAATAATATAAACTCTTCCTCTCTCGATCATAGCGACCTCAAGTCGTCGAAATGAGACATGTATTCAATGAAAGTACTACAGTTAATGTAAGGTTGTGTGGATGCGAACCCTATGCCTTGCATTATCTCGAAAGTAGTAAGTTTTTGGACTTAAAAACGCAGGATCCGATAGTTCAGGAAGAACTATCCGGGTCTTGCTGTACGCATCAAAATCTTCAAGATCCAATTTGTCCCGTATCGATATACAGACCTACCACCGTTCAGGTATTGAAGCCTAGCAAAATGTTTGTGGAGAATACGATTCGCTAACCTCCCGTGAAATTCTGAATCCAACGGTACCCCATTGTATCTCATATTTGAGCATGGCAAGAGCTTATATTTGGTACAAAACCGATTTCGAGCCTTACTGTAATAATATATTTACGGATTGGGAACAATTGTTTAGAGTATTTGAAAATATGTTTATTTAAAATTAAACGCTTCATCCATTTGGAAGTAGAATGACGCAATACGACAATTTTCAATTTTCCTTTCTTTCGATTGAATGACTTATATTATATATTCGTCCATATTTGTTTTGGAAAAATTTGCCGTTATAACAATTTCTTGTAATTTTTTGTGAAAATGTGTTTCACCTTTGAAATTATATAAGATTAACATTAAAAAAATGAATATTGTTGGTTGAGAAAATTTGATGTTTTAAAGTAAGTCCGGGACAACGATAAACCTGAATATGCAAACTTTAAATTGCTTTTTATAAAGAAGTTTCAATCTTATTAATGCAGAAATATTTCTTTTCTTGTAGATAAAATGTTCAAAATTAGTTTTTTTTTAAATCGATAGGTATAAATAAAGTGTACCCCAGGCTAAGAGAGAAAATGGTTAGTGAAAAAATATCAATTGATTTGTGCTCTAAGGATATATCTAAAGATAACCATCAATAAAAAAAACGCCAATAAAGCCAAAAATCTTTATTGATTAACTAATTTAAAAAAAGAAATATTTATTGAAATTTTCAAATGTTTAAATAAATATTAGAAATAAATTTGTTATAAAGTTATGAAAAATTCTCGGAGCTTGAAAAGAAATTACCCATTGATAGCACATCAATGATATAATTAATTTAGTAGATCCCTTGGCAATCTTCTTTTCAGACCTCCTAGAGGATTGTCATGAATTATTTTAGATTTAAAATTATGTACCAAAGAGTTAGGTTAACCTGTAAGTTTGGAATTACGAGAGAAATAACTAAGAGAGAAATAACTAATTTGGGCCAAATCTGCAGCAATAGAAATTTAATGAAGATATTATAGATAATTTTATTCGTGACAGAATAAGAAGCATTAAGGATTATATGGAGAATTTGGGATTGTATGGATTGGTTATGAGAAGAAAAATAGAAAAGAGAGCCACAAATACGTGCAATTAAATCATATTTGATACTAATACTAATGTCAATAATATGGGCGGACATATATTATCTCTATTACATAAAAAAGTTTTTAGTGACTTTCATATTTTATTTTATTTATTATTAGGAGAGTAGGAGATTACGGGTGCTCTAGCTCTATAATTAGCAATAATTATACAGCTGTTCATTTTGGTCTGGAGTAGGTAGTTTGATTTTACCTAGTTGAAAGCAGTTAATTTTCCATCTAGACATTTTCCACTTGAATACCATATATTAATTCAACACCAATTATATCATATATAATATTATTTATATTATATCGAGATATAATTATAATTATTATGAACTATAATAGAAAGCACAATATAATGTACAATGAAAATATTAGAAATAATTGTTTGACTGAAATTGTTTTCGAGTTTATGTGAAGTTGGAAATTTTGTGAATACAAACTGGCAATAAGAATAATTGTAATTATATAATATTATAAATTGGCATTAAGGCGCGATGTATAATGTAGATTTTTAAAGAAAGTAAACATTTGTTCGAACTATGGTTACGTTCAGTTATAATATGTTGATAACAAATAATACAGAATGTATGTAACTTACAGTTATAAAATGTGAGCAACGAGTAGTACAATTAAATGAAAAGTTGTATAATTTGTAAAATGGGGATTGGTCTGCCGTTAGGCGGACAAGGGGTAACCTCTTGTAATTTATAATAATGGATATAATATAATAATAATAATATGGAAAATAGTTTAATAAAAATTCTTTGATTGCATTGATAGTATAGATATCTTCTAAAAGCGGTCCCAATTAAGTTTAGTCTACTATCTATTTATATGCGCGTTAAGAACTTTTTATGATAAACAGCACCGTATTAGTAACTATATATTCTATTTTTCTACACATTTCCTCAAAGGTATAAATTAACCAGTTCGTTATCCAAGAATAAATATATACATAATGGTAAGATTTCTTCATTTTAATATAATGTGATTATCGTCGCTATCTATATAATAGAGCAGAGCCTAGCTATATTAATAAAGTGAGATGGCAATAAAGCTATAAAGGGACAGTCCTAGGTGGCAATAAAGTGGATATAGTCATCAGTATAGTGGACCAATTAGAAAGAGACAGAGGACGAGATCAATTATCTAGCGGGCCGTGGCAGCGTCGTAAACCACCTCCCCTTAATTGGTCAGATCTCTCAGGCTCGAGCTTTAGTCTTTATTTCACACTTTTTTCCCCACTCCGATCCACATCCTCGCACCACTTCTTTTTTTTTTTGCCTTGTCCTGTCCTTTTTTGTGGGAGCAGTTCGCCAGGACACTACCAGCGGCTATCCTTCTTCTGGATCTGTCGTCTTGTCCATCAGTGGTGTGAGATAGACACCTCTGGGAAAACAGACAGTTAACAACGACGATCCAGGAAGTGTCTTAATTAGTTTTTTTTTTAAATGTGTCTTCTAGATCCTTCTAGAAAACGATTCTCTGTTGAGAGGACTTTATCTAAAGATAATGGAAGCAACAACAAGTCTTAAATCTTTAGACAACAATGTCAAGCGTTTAGTCTATATCAGGGGTCTTCAAATTTTTAGACCTTGGGACACTTTGAGACTTCCACCTAAGTCCCGAGAGCCATGATTTGTGATGAAAAAAAAATCTTGAAGAATAAATGACACTTCAGCTGTGAAGTGAGCTTTCTAAGCGAACAAAAAAATACAATAAATATCGTATTAACCTCATGTGTTAGTAATTTGCTAAATTTCTCGTTTTTTTTTTTTATAGTTTTTAAAATTTTACCATATGATCAATGAATCGTTTTCAGATGTGGCCCACGGGCCGTAGATTGGAGAATCCTGGTCTACAGCATTGGTGTAGAACCGTGGTATCTGTGACGTTATTGCCGCCTCCAAACGTTTTCTCCCACTTTCTGAGAATGTGCGTACATAAACGAAATATAGATTATTATAAGATGATGTCATTCACCAAGTTTTAGGAGGGTGTTAATAATTAAAAAAAAAAATAAGAGATCTGTACTACAGATTATATGTTTAGCCATTTTTCTTTTAGATTTATTCTTCTTTTTCAGAATACACTCGAACATAATCAAAATCAAATTTATATTTATGGGTTATAAATATTCAGGACGCAGTCTTTTTAAATTTTTTATTTATGCCAACGTTTCAACCCAAACATGCGGGTCATCTTCAGGGCTGAAAATTTTTTAAAATACAATCAGAGATATAATAGTATACGACCGATAATGATAAATAATAAACTATAGTGATTGATGATACATGAATCTTAACTAATATTGCAATACACATATTAAAAATGAAATATGTAAATAATTACACAAACTAAAAATTAAAAAATAATGTATTTAATCCATTTATACAAATTTGTAGTATTTTCTCTTACTAACCGTGGTTTGAGCTCTGAGGGTGTTCAAGTACTCACACATCTGGTAGGTAAGTGAAATGGTCAGGGGGAAGGAAGATTTCCCAGTTGTCCTTTTTCAGATAGCAAAAAAAAAAAAAAATTCAGCCCGGAAGATGACCCACATGTTTGAATTGAAACGTTGGCATGAATAAAAAATTTAAAAAGACTGTGTCCTGAATATTTGTCTCTCATGATATGTAGAACTAGCTAATGAAGACTAACTTCCTTCAAAAATATATGTTTAAATACTTTAGAGCCCTTATTCTATGTGTGCCTCCTAGAGAAGATTTTAATAGTTTTCTTGGTCTCGTTCGTATTGTCTACTACATAAATAAACACTCTTTACAGATAATTTTTGAATCAGGCACATAAGCGATACAATCATGGTTATAGAGCTGTTCGAACCAATCAAGATGTTTTCCCACGACCGGTAGAGGATGACCCCCCGGCTCGCCGATGAAGAGCTGATGGATGGACAACTCTTCAGGACTTTATAAATCGGACCATTAGCTGCTGAAGAGGAGGAGCTCTGAGGGGCAGCTACCTCAGCTCGAGAATTATCGATATCTCAAATATAAAATATCGATTCCGGGCCAGGGCACAAAAAAGACCATCTATCGGGTTACCGTCTCTCAATGGCTGGTAATTTCTCGTTTGGTATTTTTTTTTCTTATCTTTTTTAACTTGCCTCGGAGCCGTTTGAAGGTTGCATTAGTAGTTGTAATTAATAACGTGTTTCAACTTTAATCAGCTGACAACGGATCGAAAGTTATCAAAAAGGGTATTATGACTGGATAGATAAATCAGCTGTCTAAAGATGGGATGGTTCCTATGTCGTTTGGCGCTATATATATAAGTCTCAGTAGTCTGAATCATACATATTCTATTTATTTTTAATAAAAGCCGAATTTTTGTCAATTCAGATATTATCTAATTTATAATTCTAATAAAGTATCCTTCCTGTTATCTTCATGTCCGTATCTAATTTTATTCATGATTTTTTTTTAACTAATTACTGATCTACAAGACAATACTGAAACCCATATGGACTTAAGAACTAGAACTGTGGGAAACAGCTAAATTTTCTAACATCAAACGCATTCAATCCTTCCAGTCTAAAGTCCTCCGTACAATAGTCAATGCTCCCTTCTATGTAACCAATAAAACCCTGCATAATGACATTAATATTCCATTTATTCTTGATCTTATCCCAGACAAATTTCACCAGAACCTTTCTCATCACCCAAATCCCGTTGTATAATCCCTATCAAGCACCACCCATCCCTACAATCCCCTTCGTAGATTAAAGCGGCAGTGGCCACGAGACCTTTTGTAAATATGGATATTTTGGAGTTCTAGCAATGGCCAGATTCTCCACTCAAGTCATGAGTGTCTGTGGCTGTAGCGCTCTTACTCATCCTCCGCTGGTTTTAGATACCAGTGAAGTTGCTGAGGGAGAAGCGTAGGGATCTCCTAAGCCTCTTTTTTCCCTCTACATGTGGGGGGACAAGATTGGTTCGGAGATCACCTGGCTGATTGTAAATAGTGTATATAGGTCTGCTTGTATCTATGTTTGTTTTACTTTTATTTCTATTTTTACTTATATATAAGTAAAATAAATAAATAAATAAGTAAAATATATATATATATATATATATTTTTTTTTTTCTTTTATTCTTTTTTTCTTATTCTTTTGCTTTATTTATTTATGTTTCTGCAAAAACGGTGTGAATGTATTCTCTTTAACTCTATTATAAGCGTCCTTAACTGAGCCAGATTGTAATATTTCTCAATAAAATGTTTTTAAAAAAAAATCATGATTTTTATGATTAGTAACTCTTCAGAGAAGCTGTGGTAAATTCGAAAATATGGTATACCACAAAAATTATTCATCATGAGTTTTACTATTATTGTGTTTAAAATTCATTAAAAATGTTTATAATGACTGCAGAAAAAGTAGTTTAGAGGCATTTGAGGTAGTCTCCCATAGAAATTGGTCAGATTAGGAATATTAATTTTGTATGGAAAACGTTACTAGAGTTTGTTTTTTCTAGATCTAATTTTTGAAGAAGTGGATTATTTTTTAATTCAATTTTTATATTCTAGGTATTTTGAAATGTAATACTTCAAATTTTAAGATGGTTTTGTTTATTTCTTGGACGATTAAAGAGGATCATTATTGGAAAAAAAAAACGAAAAACTAAAACTGAATATACTGACAATATACGCTCAAGTTGTTATGTATAGGGGACCCTATACGGTCAATCGGAATTGCACTAATGACGTTCCGAATTGTCGTGTAAGGTAGTGAATGAAGTACTGATGGTGGTGCGCTGCGGATTTCCGAACATCCGGAAATCAAAGGTTCATTCACGAGAAGCTTAGGGGGGACTGAGGTAAAAGTAGTGCGGAGACTAACCATACTACTGGATAGGTTAGGTTACCTAGACCTCACAACCATTATAAATTTCTGATTTTCATTATATGTAAATAGTTAAATAATTTTTCATACCCATTGTTTATAATTTTAAACCATCTTCAACTATTTCTTTTAAATAGTCAAGTGGGCAACAAATTAAAAAAAAAATGAGGAAACTTCACAATTTACTTTAGGAAAGAAAAACACTTTAACGTTGTATATATTTATCAGTTCTTTTCCCATTTTCCTCAACAAATTTATTATTTTCGCAATACCTTTCCTTAATTTTTGTAAGTAGTAGACTTATATTTTACTAACTTTTGTCAAAACGATTTTCTATGAGACTACTACTAGATAGGTTAGTTTACCTAGGTCTCGTTATTAAGTAAATAGTTGTTTATATCCCTAGTCTATATTATTATTAACTATTTTTTCTTTAAATAGTCAAGTAGGCAATAAAATGAAGAGAAAAAAAAGTGGAAACTTCACAATTTACTTATAGAAAATTTTTTTGAACTGTTGTGTTTATTTGCCATTAATTTTTCCATTTTTCTTAACAAATTGATTATTTTCGCAATACTTTTCCTAGATTTTTGTATTTAGTTCACTTATATTTTTGTAACTTTGGTCTAAACGATTTTCAAGCACTAGGAAGTAATTATTATATCTCCGTTTTTCTCTTGATGCCCAATATTATAAATGACAATGTCCAAATAAGCCTATCTATGCTGTTTCTTTGTTTATAACTGAGCTAAATTGGAATCAGCAACGATAAGTAATGATCAGTAATGATTGAATGTGTAGGGGTCTTCGTGATCAAAGCGATCGCAGGCAATCTTGGAACTTCTTGTGACGTTCATTCATGAATTACCGTGTAGGGTCTGCTTATAATATCTATACTATAGGTCTCAGTAGTCAAAGCCAAATTTTTGTCATCGGTACATAATTTATACATATCTAATAAAGTATCCTTCCTGTTATCTTCATATCCGTATCTAATTTTATTCATGGTTTTTATGATTAGTAACTCTTGTAGAAGCTGTTGTTGCACAAGAAACGACAACAGGTATCAGAGGGTCAGTTTGTGAACACAACCCAAAATGCGGACTACTCACACCGAATGGAAGTGTCTCCTCAGACAGGTCATCTTAACGAGGATCTGTGTCCAAGGTGCAGGTACCAAAGGTTCAACATCGGTTCCAACACCAACCAATCTGAACCAGGAATAGAGTTCTATGGTGGAATTACATAATAGGGTCACTCCGTTTGAAATCACACATACTTTGACCTCTGTGCCTCTGATTTACATATTTTTTTGTGTATTAGTTTCAGTTTAGTTTTATATTTTTTTCTTGAGTAATTAATCTATTTTTGATATTCTAATATTTTTTCTGGCGTACCTTTCAAGTTTTATTCTACTTGAAGGTCCACTAGATGTTATTAATGCAAAATGGTGTAGAAAGAACTATTAAGAGGTCTTCGTATTATTTTACAACCTTAACATGGATTATAAATAATCGTTTTAAGATTTTTATTGTTGCAATCTATCAGAGCATATTATGTATTCGTTACTGATAACATGCCCTGGTGATGAACCACAAGCTAGGATTGAAACATCGGAAACAATGAAAATCAGTAGAACAATGTACTAACTTCCATCAATAATTCTTACAATCTTAAATTTCTGGTATGGTTAACCATTTTCAAGAAAAGCTTAACTAATTTTCTTTTATAATTTCTTTCTTTCTTATTACGAAATAAGATTATAGCTCAAAAAGAGACATAGTGGTTACCCCATTAATGGTAAAATCCAAACTATAAAGCCATGATTCTGTAACATACAGCGAGCAGTTAACTTGCCAACGTTCCACCAAGAATAGAAAAAACAAGATAATTTATACGCGGAAGAAAAAAATTAAGGAAAGAAAGAAGAGAAAAAGAAAAAAAAAATACTATTGACATCTCACCTAGCCATCCAAATACATACTGTAGGAAATAGAAGATTTCATAAACACAACAGAGGAAGGATATGTTGCTGATTTGTTGATAAAAACAAAACAAAGTATGCATACTAAATTATAATAATACAAAATGTGTTAATTAAATTAAATACAAAAAATAAGAATAAATTAATTAATACATAAGACAAATCTCCCTTTTCGAGCTATATGCTTATATTATTAATATTATCCTTTGAGTTGCCGTGTATTCACTGGGTTCTGTTGGATATGGATGTTATATACACAATCGAGCTTTTTTGTTAGTTATTTTTATTTTTCATAAGTGTTTAAATTTAATTTAATGAACCCGTGATCTCCTAATGTAGTCATATCATTAGAGTGCTACCATTGGGTCGTTACTCAGCAAGTGTATTCATGTCATTATACCAATTATGTCCAAATTTACTTGATGTATTTATGTAATACAGTTGTAAATGTCATAAAGAAATAAAAAAAAAAAAAAAATTAATGAATACATTTTTAGATTATCATCTTTTAATTCATATCATTATTTTTTTTTCCGTTTACCCCTGCTAATCAGCTGTTCAATATAACCTTTCTCCGCTGCGTTAATGAAACAGTATTTTATTAAAAACAACACAATGCCTTATGTATATAAACAGGAATTTCTCATACTTCAAGACAGACTAGGTGATTCTGACTTTATCTACACTGACGGCTCGAAGAGCTCCGGGAGCATCAATTATATGTAACGAACGTCAACATATTTTTTCTCTCTCACCAGTATGTAATAATTATACTGCTGAATTGGTTGCAATACATAAAGGTTTAAGGTCATATGTACAGATTCTCTATCCGCTCTAATTAGTGTAGGAAATGTTTTCTCAGCAAATATCATAATACAAAACATTCTGTACTCAATACAGTCCGCAAATAGAAATAATATATCAGTAATTTTTGTCTGGGTCCCTGGGCATTGTGGAATAACCGGTAATGAAATGGCTGAACGAGCTGCCAAAAAAGGCATTACTGATGGAATACCTTATCGGGGAGTACCTGTAGAGGATTTTATAACTGTCATCAAACAGAAAATGAAGACAAAATGGGAATATCGCCGAATGTATCCGAAAATAAATTGAGGGAGGTTAACGTTTCCTCTTGAGCATCGTCAAATAGGAATAACCGTAGAGAGGAAGTAGTTCTTACGCGCCTGCGTATAGGTCATATACGCCTTACCCATGGATACCTGATGGCCCGTGATTCTTCGCCAACATGTCAAACTTGTTATACTCCTCTGACAGTGAAACATATTTTAACGGAATGCAGAGTTTACGAAACGTTTAGACTCTCTTGTGACTTGACAAGCGATATACACTCCATTTTGCAGGACAATACGAATGAGGTTGATAAACTATCTGAACGATCTGAAACGTTCTAAGCTTGAAAATAAATTCTAATTCTCAGTGAAAATAAGGCAATAATGACCCAAGTGGTTGAAGCCTCAAATAAAAAAAAAAAGAAATAAATAAAAAGAAATGAAACAGTATGCATTTCATTGGTCAATTGCTATTTGTTTTTCATTTTTCTTCCTTTCATTTTTTTTTCTTCCGGCATACATATGATCTTGTTTTTTAAGAACCTTACTTAAAGCAGTCAGTCTGAAATATAAGCAGCTGCATTCCTACTAATTGCATAGTTTTGCCAACTTTATCATTTTCATGGGCTTTGAGACTTCCGCTATTTTTGACAACTTTTTAAGAAAGTGCTTCTCGTTTGGATTGCACCTGCTTCCATCTTAAACTCTTCTGGACACTATCAAGATAAATATTTTTTGCAAACAAATAAAAAAACAAAATAATTGAGTTGGGAAGTAGTTCAAGCCACTTAGTGCCGATAAATATTTCTGGGACTTCAAAAAAAAAAAACTTAGAAGAAAAAAAATATAATCCGAAAGATGTTTTATATTTATAAAAACTTTTGCAGTATAAATTTTCTACTAACAGTATTGAGCAGTTGATTTCTATTTTTCGGCAGATTTAACTTAACAATTTGTAACTTTAGACTTAAGCAGTAAACGCACAAATCTTACCAAGAAAGCTTGATATTTTGCACACCAAATAATATCGCTACTGTTAGTGCAAAAGGCAGTATGTTATAATTTTACATGATTATTCTCTTTGTGCTAAAGGAGGGATTTTGTAATATGAAAAACAGGTAAATAGCAGAAGGAAATATAATATAAGATTATACTTATATAAATAGTGCTCTTAAAGAAATAATCGGTTTTGGCTCTTCTGTAAAAAAAGTCAATTTTTACCTACGAACTATTGCACTAACAGTAGCAATCTATGTTTTATATAGAACAAAAGTCTATATTATGATATATCAAACAGTCACAAATTACTGTTTTACGGGGTGTTTTAGGGTTAAGTGGCCAAACTGAAAATATGAATTAAGGACCTCAAAACAAGAAAAACAATTCCTATGAAGTATGTCCGCAAACGCTTTGTTTAGGAGATATTCACACATAAAGATGTTCATTGTTATGAATTATTTACTTTTCTCTTCTTCTGAAAGCAAATTCTAAACAAAATACTACAGGATTTTGCTAACAAATTAAATTTTTAAAAATGTCATATCAGTGTATATTTTGCCACGGTTTTATCATGTACCTTCGGCCGACACTAGATCCATTTATATTATTTTAATATATATCTCTTGTGAGAATAAATCTTTGATTAGTAGTTTTTATTGAAGAATTTTATAAAAGATTATTTACTGACTGCAAGTGTAATATTTCAACAGATAACATGTAAAAGTTAATTTACCAGTGTAGATAAGTGATACTTATTATTGAATAATAGTTATAATTCTTATTCCAAGAAATATCGTCAAAGATACAACTATAGCAATTGTACATTGGGTTATTTATTATTTTTAAATTTTTAAAAATGTTTTTTTTTTCATAGTCAAAATCTGGTGATACAATTTTTTTTTTTGTCTTCAATTCTTCATCCGCACCTATCATGGTAGTGACAATTAGCAGATTTGTTGTTTGGTAGAAAATGGAATGATGACGAGGAATAGGGCCCAGCAGCACCTCTTCCCTGCTCTGTTTATCCTAAAATCAGGAAAGGAGATCTCTCAGCCAGCTTCTTTTTAGTCGCCTCCTGATTAGCATTTCAGCCAGGGCCATGTCACTGATTGTGATGTCCGTGTAGTTTAAGATGAAATCGTGAGTGGAGAGTCCGTATGTGCAGGTTAATGGTTGGTTGTCTTAGGTCGGTATGTAAAAGTCTTGTTGTTGACTTACCAGGAGGCTGCAGTTATTGGTCTTAAAATTTTAGATTGAAAAGAATTTAGTTTTTGAAAGTGAGTCTTTTTTGCTGAACCGTAAATCTGTGAGGTGCATTGTCCAAATGGGTTTGAGCAGGTAAGTGAATGTATTTTGTCTAATTTTCAATTTAAAATTTTTGATTTGCAAAACAGTGAGCATAGTATAGTATTGGTGATAAAATAATTTAAAAATTAACGTAGTATCTTCGAAGCATGGCGAATAAAATTCTATTTTGAACTTTTAAAAATAATTGTTATTTTAGAAGTTATGGAGCATCGAAAAAAAGTTATCCAAGGTATTTCCCCTGCATATTAACCATCCAAAAAATATAAAAAGTGTTTCATCTCGTGTTGCACGTTTTTCATTCAAGTTGTGGGTTGATTTTGGCAATTTTATTGTACTCTGAAACATTAATCATATTGTTACCTCAGAGGAATATCTTCAAGGTAATATAAACAACCTGTGAACAAATTTATTGAGACATTGAGCCGACCTTATCACCCTTGCCTTCCAGCCTACCCTCCTTGCTCCTTTTGAACGGTACCCTCCCATCCACCCCCAATCGGTTGGCCGCGGCACACTCCTTGTTCGCTGGCCAATTAGAGATAGCACACTCGGATTGAGACATCACTACACAGCTTACCACTTAGCACCCTGCGTCGATAGCAAAGCCTTACCTTTTTTTGTAGCGAGCTTAAGTATTTCTCGTTTTTTTTTTCGACGGCAAATGGCGGCCTAACCCAGTTTCCACTAAGCGTTCTTATCTGTTGAAGTCCCTCTTTCTCCGGTTCGCCCCTTCCCCGTTTCGAAATTGGGATGAAAGCTGTACGACCAGCTCTTTTTCTGTTTTATGCCTGCCACTCACCTGCTTTATGACCCTCCGTTTTAGAGCCCGGGCGATAGATAAGGATGTGCGCACTTTGTCAATATGTCTTCATCTCACCTAGAGTTTATAGTTTACTAGTATATTTCAACTTTAAATTTGAAACATGGGTAAAAACATACATAAATTACAACTTAACTACTGGTAACAATTACACTTAAGCTTAAGAACAAAACGATGACTTATTATTCTACAGGTTTTTTTTGGGGGGAGGGGGAAATTGGCGGGGTGGCCGATTGGGCTAACGTGTGTCATAGTGTTACCCAAATGCGAGACCGAGACGAGTTTTGGTCATGGTCTTGGTCTTGTGCAAGAGTATCGCAACAATCCTGCAGTTACTTATAAGCTTATTGCATTAAAAAATTAGAGGAGTTAAATGCAAAAGTATATTAGTTATACCAATTATTAACATATCAGCCCGTGGTACAGACCCCTTTTTATCGAATTATTAACATCCCTCTGAAACTTAGTAAATAGTTTCATCTCATCGTAACCTACAACTATTTGATTTACGAAAACTCTTGAAATTGGGGCGCTTTCAATCTGGAGGAAGGCGAACATTGTCTATTTAATCAGGTACTAAAAACACACAAATACCCATTTGCTTTCTACTTGGATCGTAAGATAATGTTATTACAAAATCGATGCCGTTTGTCCTATATAACCACGTTATTTTGAAGTTTTGGCGGCGTAGGTCACGTCAAACGGTCCAATATTTTTGAAGGCTTTCTCGAGTTTGTGATCAAATTATCTTACGATCCAAGTAGAAACCAAATGGGTATTTACGAGTTTTTAGTACCTAATTAAATATACAAAGTTTGCCCTCCTCCAGATTGAAAAGTCGCCAATTCCAAGAGTTTTCGTAAATAAAATAGTTGTCGGTTACGATGAGATGAAACTATTTACGAAGTTTCAGACGGATGTTAATATTTTGATAAAAAGAGGTCTGTACCACGGACTATATAGTAACTAAGAATGTCAAGTATTAGTAACTATTTTGCACAGTTAGGTGGCCTTGGTCTTGGTCTTGCAATGTGCAAGACCAAGACTGATTTTACGTAACACTATTGTGTGCACAGCACCGCCGTTGCTCGGCAACCTGATACATGAAATAACTGGATAAAAATAATCACAATTTAGGTTTGTGACTAAATTCTATGACACTGGAACAGACTACTGTACATATGAGCAACCTGTGACCTCAAAGCCGCATGTGATTTACGTGAGCCAGTTGCGGTCTCCGATAATTTTTTTTTTGCGATATTTATAAATCTAGAATTATTTAGGTTAAAAAAAATTGAAAATCAATAGAATATACGTATATATGGATGTGTATTTACTTGTGAATAAAAATAGCATCCGTAAAATACAACGAACTATTGCGGCCTTCATTACCATTGCTTAACCTTACTGCGGAATCTAATAGTAAAAAGGTTCTCTACCTATGGTCTATACTATTTCAGGTTTTTCTCCAAAATCGCTTTAGCATTTATGAAATTAATTAATTTTTTATTTCATATTTAACTTAGGTTTAAATGGAAAAATGTGTTTTCCGTGAGAATATAAGTTGTAAGCTGTAAGGAGGGGATATCGAAAGTCCAATATCGATATTGGCAACGACAGAAATATCGGCCTATAAATAATCGATACCATAAAATCATGGGACTTGAAATATTGATACTATCAAGAGTCGATATTTTCATCAATATTATAAACATTTTTTATAAACAGTTGCTTTGAAATATGTTATTTATCATATAAATATAATATTTTTCTCTTTAAATTAATTGATGGAAATATCAATTCTTCTACTTTTTTTTGTAAAATTAATTCCCTTATTCCTGTCCATCTTCGGCATCCTCAACTCCCCCCTCCCTCCATAAATTTCTATTCAATCAATTATCTATTCCATTGACCCATAGATCGAATTCAGCTAAATTCTAATTCATTTGCATCCCACATAGATTTCTTGCATAGATACCCCATGGGCTTACATTAGCGATGATATATGGAAGGCCCAATATCGATATTGTCACGGATATTAATATTAGGCTATAACTATACGATACCATCAAAATGTCGTTAGTCAATATTTTCATCAATATTATTAACATTTTTTAAATATAAATATCAATATTGATTCTCCGACATATAGGCGCATAAAGAAATATGTTATTTTCCTCTTTAAATTAATTAATGGAAATATAAATTCTTCTTCTCTCCTTAATACAATTAATTTTTTTAGTTCCATTCCATTTTCGTCATCCTCATTTCTTTCCAGAAATTTCTATTCAATTATTATCCCTTCCAGTGTTGCCCAAATGCGAGACCGAAACGAGTCTTGCAAACTTAGTCTTAGTCTTATGCAAGAGTATCACAACAGTCTTGCAGTTACTTATTAGCTTATTACTATAGAGATCTTACTGTAATTTTTTACATAGGAGAAACCTAACTAAGCTCTAATGAAAAATTAGAGTAATTAAATGCAAAAGTATATTGGTTATACCAATTATTAACATATAGTAACTAAGATAGTCAAGTATTAGTAACTATTTTGCCTTAATTTATATTCAAAAAACCGATTTTTTTTTTACCAGTCCTGCTCTTGGTCTTGCAAAGTGCAAGATCAAGAATGATTTTGGGCAACACTAATCCCTTCCATTGACCCATAGATCGGATTCGGCTAAATTCTATTTTTTTTTTTTTTTTGTATCCCACATAGATTTCTTTGAGAATTCGAAGCCTTTGTTTGAAAAGGTTCTAACTAACAAATTTTGACAAATTGAGTTTAAACTTTAAACCCGCTCACAACAAAGTTATCTATGTTTCAAAGGAAAGGATTTTATTACAGGTCCTATGACTTATAATCTACGCGCTAGATGCTACGTACGCAATCTACATAAGAACAGGCAAGATGAGTATAATATTTTTTATAACGATTAGATATGTAACAATCCTTAGAGTATTCTGAAAACTATAGTTTTAATTTTAATTTTTAAATTAAATTATCATAGGGACGATAGCGATAGTCTATAATTTCGAAATAGATGCCATCGATGGTAACATATCGAACATCAGAAGAAAAATATCGATATTTTGATATTATCGACTATCGATGGGCGTCTGTAAGTAGATCGTATCGCACGGCAAAATATATAATTGGTTCATAATTCTAACCGAAAAAAATATACATGAATAAGTTACATACATTAAAATAAAATTCTATGAGAAAATCCTTGAGATATTCCAAATATTTTATCTAGTTTAAATATTATTTTTAAGACACGTATTCAAACATGGAAAATTTTGGGTTATTGAGACTCGATATCAAAGGACAACAATAATTAATAATGAAATGTAAAACAGACTAACGCAAATGTTGGTTAATAAATATTTTAGCCAAATACTACAATAAGGCTACATCATCACATGCAAAAAGAAGGTTTTGATCATGAACTAATCACGCAATAAGCAGCTTATTTGCTCAGTTTGTTCAATATCAACTCTACGCTTAGGCATCGATCATTGTGTGCAAAACATGTCAACATAATATTGTTGAATTAATTAATGAAAGTACATATTGACTGCACTAGTATTAGTTGCATTTTGTTACTTCATTTTTAATTCTCATTGGTATAGTCATTTTTGGGAATAACTATTTAGTTGGTAATGGCACTCATCATGCTACTTCGACTGTATGTTAACACTAATGAAGGTTTTTATTTTTAATAATTACCCTAACACCTAGTGTTGCCAAAATGCAAGACCAAGACGAGTCTTGGTTTTGTGTAAAAATCTTTATCTTAATCTTGGTCTTGTGCAAGAGTCTTGCAGTTAGTTAACTTTAGATGTTAGAAATAGTACAACAGAAAAACACCAGAATAGGTACATTTAGATTGTATATTGACATAAACATCGTAAAGTCCAATCAAGTTAATCAAAATTATCTTGGCAATTCATTAAAGGAATTGTTAAGAGAAATGCTAATAGTTCCCGCCTTGAAATGGAAGAATTGTAGGTTATAGACAATCTATACATTGTCACCAATTATTTGAGTGAAAAATCTGGTGTGTCCACTTACATGACTTTGCTCCCGATTTTTTCAAAAATATTTTACACCACTTTTCTCCTTCGGTCGGTAAACATTTTTTCATCCGCTATTGCACTTATATTATAACTATATAATATCTATCATTAACATAGAGGAAACCTAATTAAAACCTGAATGAAAAATTGGAACAGGTAAATACATAAGTAGGGTTACCCAAAATCGGTCTTGGTCTTGCACTTTGCATGATCAAGACCAAGACCTCCTAACTATTACAAGACCAAGACCAGGACTGGTGAAACAATCGATGTTTTGAATAAAAATTAAGGCAAAATAGTTACTAATACTTGACACTCTTAGGTACTATATCTAAAGAATTGGTATAACCAATATACTTTTGCATTTAACTCCTCTAATTTTTCATTCGGGCTTAGTTAGATTTCTCCTATCTAACAAATTACAATAATATTATCTTAATAAGCTAATAAGTAACTGCAAGACTGTTTCGAGACTCTTGCGCAAGACCAAGACCATGACCAAGACTGAGTTTGCAAGACCAAGAATCGTCTCGGTCTCGCATTTGGGCAACACTATACATAAGTATATTACCTATACCAATTCTTTACATATAAACTAAAGTTGTCTAGTATTAGTAAATATGCCTTAGTTTTTATTCACAAAAACGCTTTTTTTTTTTTTCTTTTTTTTTTTGTATTAGTCTTAGTTCTGCAACAATTAGCCGGTTTAGGCATTATTGGAAAGTGCAAGACCAAGACCGATTTTGGGTAACACTACTAACACCACATTCCGTCACAGACTTAGCCCGGTAACTTGGCTTCGTTTTTGAAAAAAATACTAAGTTAATCTAGGTGTTTATTGAGATTGTTTTATCGTCAGTATAAGTAGCTTTCATATTTATTGCTAACAGATATGTTGCAAGTGTATCCAATGCATAGCAAAGAGTTCAGTATTGAACATTGAGGAACTTCTGGTAAGAATAGAACAATTGTAGAAATGTCCGTAATAAAAAAATATGGAATCCACAAACCAGATTTAATTTAAGCCTTTATTTAATAATAATAATTTATGTAATAATAATAATAATACTTTATTTATTCTAGGACAAGTCCCTTTAGAATAATACATAAGGACAGTAATGTGGGCTAAGGAGCCTCAGAGATAAATAAAAAGAAATGTTGAGTAATGAAATAGTCATATTAAAAATTATATGTTACTTTCTAACTTAAATAAGTTAATAATAAAAATTTTTAAAATAAAGTTCGTAAATGTACATAACATACTTTGCCGAAAACCAGCTGCATACATTTTTACGACGAATACAGAATTTTATTTACGAATTCTCTCTTACGAAAGCTTAATGAATTCTCTAGAAAATACAATAAAATTTTTTTAAAAAATCATCTGAATCGGTCCATTTGATGTAAAAATATAACGCTTTAAGCCTAAGATTATTAGAAAGATCTGTAAATTACCTACTAAATGAAAAACAAATCATCGAAATAGAAAATAATATTTTGTTGCAGTTTATTTTTTTTTTTTTAAACAATTTCTTCGGTTTATATTTTTTAGAAGAGCTCTATTGTGACTAATTTACGTATGAATTATCGCTATAATATAAGTGCAATATTGGATGAAAAAATATTTACCGACAGAAGGAGAAAAGTGGTTTAAAATATTTTTGAAGAAAAAAAAATTAGGTTGGTTTTTCGCAGCTTGGAATATCCACGAATACGAATTTTCTGATTAATTTAAAATTTAAATTTTTTAGCATCAAATTTTCTGAGTGAGGATTCAAATTTTTTTATTATAAATCAAAAAGTGAACAAATGGAACTGTACTGTTTTCTTTTTTAAGTACATATTAAAATGAATGAACGAATATATAAGTGTAAAAAAAAATGTTAGAGACATGGAAATTATGTTTTCCTCAAATGTTCAATAATGATTATTGTCGAATTTTGACCACTGGGCTGACACTAGTTGTTACTATTTGGGTAATTATTGAAGAGTCGTTACTATTTATACTACGTTTATAAAAACCGGATCTCTTTCATGCCCGTTCGCAGACTCGAACCTGCACCATCCAGTCCCACATGGATCTGGTCTCAGTCGAGTAGAAAAGACAAAAACTCAAAGAGACCGCTTAACTCAATTAAAATAACAATAATTGTAGCCAGGAATCAATTAATATTTCTTGCTCTTCTTTCCTTTTAATTATAGGCTCTAAGGAAGAGCCATTAGCCGACAGATGGGATCTCCAGATAGTCTTTAACCTTAATACACTTTTCCAGCGGGAGCTTCCAGAAATTGGAAACCACGACTGGAATAAGAAGGAACGGTGATGGAAAGTCCTATCTGGAGGAATGGTCGACCGCTATTGTTTATTACATCTTTTTTCTTCTTCAACTAACTAGAAGAAATATGGTAGTCGATTGGAAAACTTCATTTCAGGCTTAATTAATTTAATCAATTTAAGGCTCCTTGGGTCCAAAGAAGTAGTTCTACTTTTAACTTTTTTATCATTGAAGTCATTGGGGCAGACTTCGGGAGGACGAGGGGGGCGATTGCCTCACCAATAAAAATGTTGTGGGGGCGTGAATATCGTTGCGTCCTCTCCCCCTCCCCCAATTATTTAAGTTAAAAAAAAAATTAAATCGATAACAAATAAGTTACAAGAATGAATAAAATATGAAAACTAAAATCGATTAAGAAAATAAAAAAAATCGACTATTTGGCTAAGCAAAGGCCTATATGTAGGCACGTAACTATTTTATCACGACCTAAATATTCCTATTATTTAAACTTTCATTCATATTTAGGAATAATAGTAGTTTAGAAACATATCCTTAGATTTTATGATTCATTCATCTTTCATGTGGACACCTCCATGTTCATATGATTTTCTTATACATTTTCCTCACTAACATTGAAAAAAGAAAATTATTTAATAAGTACACTTATAAATAAATTTTACAGACATTTTTACATAGTGAGACTGTGAAAACATTGAATTTTTATTTTAAAGTGGTGCTAACTAATAAATCAAAAACATTTTTTTTTTTTTTTTAATATTATCCATTTTTAGCTGAAAAAGTTCTAGAAATGTATCTATGTTATGAAGGCTATCCCCGTTGCTGTCATGTTTAATGTGTACAAATTGTAATATATCAAATAGTTTTGAATTGTTTTGTGCAGATATTTTTAAGTATATCCAAAAGCACATACAAAAAAAATCCTACATCTGTCTAAACATATATATACATTTATTTTTAAATATCCAATATTATATTTATTCGTTTCACAATAATTATATTAAATTTTTACAATCATAATATCAACTAAATTTTTTTTTTTTTTTTTTTGTTCATCGTACTCCCCTCTCCAATCAAAATGGAAATCTGCGTCTATACATGGAGTACTTATCACATGTTAAGCTTTTAAAATTAAAATAATACGTTAACAAACGAATTGAATATATTAATTTTTTTTTTATTTGAAGGTTTCTGGCAGTGAGATGAACTCTTAATTCTCCAATACTTCAAATTTACTGAAGAAAATTTGTTAAAATCTAAACTTAAAAATGGATAAGATTTTACATGAATAAATTATAAAATCCTAGGGTATGTTGCTGCATATAATCATCTAAGAATATAAACTAAACTTTTAATAATAAGAACATAGAACATCTAATCGAATTTTCCTATCTTCACAATTGATTTTAGATTAAACATTTTATTTATTCATGTAGAATAATTATTATTGACTTTGTTTTATTTGTTTAAAATTTTTATTCCTCGAAATATGGGGAGGGGAAGAGGGGGAGAATATTTCCGCCCCCTCTCTATTTTTATTAGGAGGGAGTGATCATCCCCAAAGTATTGTTCTATGACCCCATGGCACCTATATTTTATCGCTTAAAACGTTTGACGTCCGCGATAATCGTTAAAACAATTTATTTCGTCTCAATACATCGATTTTTGAAACTTTCCAATTTTTTCTTTGATTTTGGGCCAGTTGTACAATTGGAGTTCAAGCTTGAACTTGACTTGAACTTCAATTGCCTTAATGTATTTTATTGTAGTTGTGATAGGGTCAAAATTTTGACATTGTCACTTTTTATTTTTGCCTGAAATTCTCTATATTCATTAAAATTCATCACTCTTAAAAGCAGGAAAAAGACATGTGTACAAAAGTATTATTTATAGTTCACCTTTCAGGAGTGTATTACTGTCCACTTGAATCCAGAAGGTCTTTTCTAAACAGTAGGATTCCATCGGAGAAATGATTGTTGAGGTTAGAATATTTCCTAAACTATAAGGAAGTTTAACTGTTACCATCATTGATATTAAAGTTCGATTATTAAACTCGATTGTGATAATCTGTATCGATAGGAGGAGACGAGAAGGAGACAGGTAGCCGGGTTTGGAATGCCAGTGGCTTTGGAGGCCAGCGGTGTCGGGTGACGGCCGCCTCCCAACTCCTCCTTCTACTATTATCATTCAGTTAATTGATTATATTATATTATATTATAGAATTTAAATTATATATTGCTACAATAATGTAATCGAAGATAGATAGATAGATAGACAGATAGATAGAAAATAACTTTATGCTGGGAATCCCTTGTCCCCTTGAGAATGACAAAATAGAACAAAATTAAAAGATTACATCTGGCCTAAATAAAAGCAATAGAAAAAAAAAGAAATAATGTAAAGAAAATATAAGGTAAACATTCTATATACAAAAAAAAAACCAAACTATATACAAAACAATTAACACTATGACAAGACTTTTAAAATTATTTGCAGTGATAGACCAGTATAAACTTTTAATTAAACAAAAAAGAAAAAAAAATGTTAAATTCTTCATTAAAATAAGCTTTGTGTTTCTGTTGAGAAAACAGAAAGCTGAATCTGACAATATAAAGTGACTGATTAATATATAAATATATTACCATTTAAATGTTGATTAATGTGTAAATACATCATTATCATTTCTTAACGTAACAATAGGCAAGAATTTTGTAGTGTATAAAAGATAATACTTATAAAAAACCAATAGATGCGTTCAGTGACATCAAGAGTAGGAAAACCTTTATCCTATAAGAAAATTAATAATATCTATAGCAAAGAACAGCATTGATATTTGACAATGAATGGAATGAAATAAATGTATGTTGTTGAATGGTTAACAACTATCTGCCTGTTTTTGGGATAAGAATTTGAATAGCAAACTGTAATAATTTGGATTAAACATTTATTTCCAATAATTAAACATAATAATAAAGAAAAAAACTGAAAATAGTTTCATACTTGCTAATAAAATAATAACTTCGAATAAATAGAAATAAAAATAAGCTGAAAATAACGATAAATAAAAACAATTATGAAATATTTAATAAAATAAAATTATGTTTGACTATAGAAATAAAACAAAGAAATCATATGTAACTCGCCCATAATTACAATTAATAAACAAATTAGAAAATTTTAAAAAATAAAAAAAGATATTACTAGTCCTAAAATAAAGCTATATAAAAAAAAAAAAAATAAATAAAAATATAAAAGCTGAACGTGGTTGCAAGCAGGTGACGGTCGTATAAATGGAATGGCACTCCAGTCCTTCTACAGCGGTTAAACGTATGGTTTCTATGATCGCTCATATAATAATAATAATACAGAAGTGTTGGCTAAGGAGCCTAAGATATACATAAACAAGAATAAAGAGTAATTAAATAGTCATACTGAAAAAAAATAAATTATAAGTTACTTTCTAACTTTGATCAGTTAATAATGAAAAACATGAAGTAAAAACAATGAAGAACGATCTAATAATTTATATAAATATTTACAGTAATATCTATTTACAATTATATGGGGACTGGATGGATAAGAAATGATTGAACAGGCTGGATTTAAAGGTAGGAAGGGTATTAGATTGACGAATGGGAGAAGGGATGGAGTTCCAAAGAAATGAGGATCGGATAATGAATGATCTATCGGAAGCAGCGGTTCGGTGGGCCATTATGTATTAATCAGCAGACAGAGAACTAGTATTGCGAGAACGAACAGAGGATTTGAATTGAAGGATCTCGGAGATGTATGAAGGACGGTTGGATTGGATGACTTGAAAGAGGAAGGATGATACGAAATTTGGCGGTAGAAAGGATAAAGCCACTTCAACTCTGCATATAAACGGGAAACAGAGGCGTCCCCGGTTCCGAAGATGAATCGTACAAGCAACGGTAGCTATATTTTATTTTAGAAAATATGATGGAAACAGCATCTTTTAAGAATAGTTTATAATATTATCTTCGCTTTAGCAGTTCCCATAATACTGGCTATACGTCGCACACTGGGACAAGCTAACGTAATTGTTGGACATTGGGAGCAAAAACAAAAGTTAAAATTTCAAATCTTGAAGGCATTAGTGACAAACTAATATCGCATTAAT